>OY730197.1:20118985-22518985 GCA_963422505.1 Pseudognaphalium luteoalbum | reverse complement strand
CTCAGTCGATTGGAAAATCCATCGTTGGAAAAGCTTGATGAAAGAGAAATTCAAGACCAGTTTCCTAAAGAACAACTCATTAATGTCGGACGCTACTAGAAGGGATCTCAATTCACTCATAACCCTTGGTGCGCAAACTACGCAAAATTATCTAGTCCGAGGAATTGTGCCAAAAGGAATGTCCACCTCCAGGAAGCGCAAATTCTTTAGAGACGTTAAAAATTATTGTTGGGACGATCCATTCTTGTTCAAAGTTTGTCCGAACCAAATCATTAGAAGATGCGCAGACGAAAGGGAGGCAAGGAACATTCTCTACCAAAGTCATCACGGACCCACTGGAGGACACCATGGAGCAAATATGACCGCAAGGAAGGTATACGATTCCGGCTTCTATCGACCAACCATATTCAGAGACGCTTACGACTTGGTGAAATGTTGTGATGTTTGCCAAAGGTTTGGAAGTATCTCGGCGAGAAGTGAAATGTCAGTTACTAATATCCAAGCCTACGAGATCTTCGACATATGGGGATTGGATTTAATGGGGCCATTCCCAAAGTTCTTTGGAAAAGAATACATTCTAGTAGCTATAGACTATGTCTCTATAAGGGTCGAGGCACAAGCATTTCCCACTAATGACTCTCGGTTAGTGATTAAGTTCCTAAAGCAACTCTTTTCTTGTTTCGGAACTCCAAAACGATCATCAGTGATCGGGGCTTGAACTTCTGTAGTGCTCAGTTTATGAGGACATTACAGTATTATGGTGTCACCCATAAGACCTCTATGGCTTACCACCCGTAGACGAATGGGCAGGCCGAAGTGATGAACAGAGTGCCTAAAAGAATTTCTAGAGCAAACTGTGGTCAATCATAGGGAAAGATGGGCCGAAAAATTAGACGATGCTATGTGGGCGTTCAGAACTGCATACAAGTCATCAATAGGAACCACGCCATACAGACTAGTCTATGGAAAAGCGTGTCATTTGCCAATAGAGTTGGAATACAAGTCTTACTGGGCGCTGAGCGACTGCAACCTAGACCCTTTTACAATAGGATAACATCGCAAGATACAGTTGAATGAACTAGCCGAATTGAGAGACCAAGCATATGACAGTTCTCTACATTTCAAGGAGTGAACTAAGAATACCCACGATACCAAACTCAAGTATTCTAGATTCAAACCTAGAGATAAATTTCTTCTCTTCAATTCGTGCTATAAAAAGTTTTTCGGTAAATTCAGATCAAGGTGGAGCGGTCCATTTGTGATATCAAAGGTCTTTACCTTCGGAGCAGTCAAACTAGAGGCACTGGATGATAATTTTAAGGTCAATGGCCACCGCTTAAAGCATTACATCGAAGACTTTCCTTTTAATGACAAAGTCTATATCTTTGAACCCTCTTGAGCCGACCACTAGGTAAAAAAGTCAAGCTAGAGACTCTCTAATCAAGCGCTCTTGGGAGGCACCCCATTGCTTATCTTAGAATAGCTTTATTTTCCATTTCTTAGTTTATTTTAAATTTAGTATTACCATCTCTGTACTAATACTGCGTGATAAGCTAGATATCTGACAGCACCGCACCCTCACATATATATCAGAGATAAGTTTTATTTGGCCTATACAAATGCAGACATTCGGATGACTCAAACTTTGAAAAGTCATCCGATTTTGTTGCATTTGTATAAACTTATAAACTGTAGCATTACCTAGTTTATTTTATGTTTCAGGATGGACACTTCAGTTGAGACCACGGGAAACACTTCTCAGAAACAACATAAACGGAAGAAGAATCACAGAGGAAAGAAGAAGACCATTGACTCATAAGAGCATGCGACCAATGTGACGATCACTCCACCAGTGTCTGCCCTAGTGCTCAATTATGGAGTTACCACAACAAATCCTGTTGTGACCTGGGCTATCCTCCGAGAGCTCTCCATCCAGCATGAATCCCACTCTGACACTAGAGAGAGGGTTGGACTCTCGAGACTTCCCGACCAGTCCTACAAACTTAGTCGAGGTCCTAGACCGTCTCTCCCGCCATGGTCATTCTTCCCAGCTGCCACCACCACAGAGCCTACTCCTTATGATGTTGCTATTGCACCTCAAGTGCAATTCCGAGACACCTCCTGATCTTTCTGATGCATCCATGATGACTAGTTTCACTGCTGCCCCGTCTCCTACTTCCATTCCGGTAGTGACGCACTTGCAGCATTTGACCCAGACATGGATGATTTGATAGATGACTTTTAGTTTATTTTATTACTTTATGTTTTATTTATATTAGACTTTTATGATGTTAAATTGGTGACTGTGTCTATATTTATGGTATTGCAGAACTTAGCTTCGTAAGGAATGGATGAGCTTTAAACAAAGACTGGTTCACAAATCCAGCAGATCACTAGCACCACTCCTTCATGAATCTGGTCCTGACTCCAATGCTCACTACCCGTAGGGAAGTACCTTTCCTGACCCTTCTAAACTTCTACGTAACTTAGATATGCTTATATTTCACTTAAATCTTTAAGTGTGGGATCCTCCGAACTTAAAAAACTTTTAAATTCACGTTTTTCTTAAAGCAAAACCCCAAGTGTGGGATTCTCCCTACTTAGCGTAGAAACATTGGGGATAATTTTTATTTTTAAGTGTGGGATGGCAGTATGTCTCAAGTTGATCTAGAAACACGAAAGTCCTCAAATGAATTTTCATTCCTTATTTCGCCAGAATTTTCAAAAATTTCAAACTTCTCGTGTGCGTTTCCATGATTAATACTTAAAGAATCGAAAGTCTTGTGGTGCAAAAAATTGGCACCAAGTAAGTTCGAAATCGACAAAGGATTGGAAAAATGAAAGTAAGAAATAATTTCTAAAAGGGCGATAAAAATATAAAAATCCCTTAGAATCTCCTTGGCAAAGAAGTTCTAAGCCAATAAAAGAAATAAATAAAATAAGAAATAAAAATATGTCATAAAGCTAAGTGCTTCAAATGTCCCGAAAACTCCGATTCTTGAAAAATATAAATCCTCCATGTGTTTTCACAAGATAGAAGTCAAACTAGCTATCTTCTTCCCTTAGCGTTATCCGTTTCCGTTTTCGTTAAAAAATATGTCTAAATAAAAAAAATTCATAAGTTTAAAGGTCCTAAGATAAGCAGAACCCTTAAAACCAAAATTCACGCTCATGACGATGAATGTTGCACGACTGGTATTTGAGCAATTTTTCATTTAGATTAGGGTAACAGGAAACCCGTTACACTTTTAGTGAATTAAGTGACCACCGGTGAGATCGCCCAGTCGTGTATATTTCAAATTTGCGAGAATTGAAAGTTTGCCTAAGTGAATCATCTTGAAATCATATGTATACTACATGTGAACACCTCTTCTTTATCCGACATGAAAAATACTTGTTTTCAATCTGTATAACTTCTTCTTTGAGGCTCAATCTAAAATCTTAAAAGAAAGTTATGGCTGATAAGATTGTGAGTTTGCTTGAGGACAAGCAAAAGTCCAAGTGTGTGATATTTGATGACACGTAAAAAGTCAAGTTTTTACGTGCATTATTCTCATCGTTTTAGCCCAATTTATAATGAAAATGGTCATAAGCATTCTCGTTCATTCATTTCTGCACTTTTTAAGCTACACTTAAAATTATGACCTAACTTATGTTATTTTCTTTGTTGGGGAATTACAAAACCGTGAGCGCAAGAATCACCCAAGACGGATAAACGATGAAGAAGTTACGTTAAAACAAATAAATGAAGAATCGAAGGACCGAATACGGCTGAACCAGGCCGTATACGGCTGGCCTAGACCGTATACGGCTGGATACAAACCGTATACAACCTGCAGAGACCATATACGACTTGTGTTCAGTTGTATACTGCTGAAACCAACCGTATACGGTTGGTGTTCACCCGTATTTACCCCAGCTCAACGGTATACTGCCAAAACCACCTGTATCTCGTGTTCAGGCATACAAAATGGGATTTTTATACGGCTATGCAATACGGTTATGCGTTTGAAGGTTGAAATACGGTTGAAGAATACGTCTGTGCGTCTCTGATGCGTGTGAAAGTGTCTAGTTTTATTATTTATAAAGTCAGGATATACCAATCAATACTATCACACAACCAGGCAAGAATACCCGATCGGAATAGTATAGCTATGGTAAGTCCAGGTCGAACACAGGAACACATGAATGATGTTATTCAGTTAAATTAGAATTATTGATAAAGCAGTAAAATAGGGGTACGTTTTAGTTCCGTACGAACGTTCAAGATGAACTAATCAACTAAACCAAACAACATAAAACAAGATAAAGAGTAAAAGATAAACAATCGGAGATTGACATGTAATTGATTAGAGTTTTCACACTTAGATTCATATTATCCGGTTCATGTGTTTTGATTATCTGATTGTGATTCCTCTTATATTAACTTAGATACTAATCAAAGAGTCCAAGTTAAATGTATATTAGCCAACGTTCCAGGTCTAACTAATATCTACAATCTAGGGTTCCACATTAAACATCGATCCGATGTCACAAGGATGGTGCTCTATTGTGTGCTTTTCCCTAGATTGTGCATTAAGTATTCACGACTTGTTACGATTAATTCTCGTGGTATGACTCAACAATACCTTCTAATAATTACTTATTAGCTCATTCATTTTAGATTGATTAGTTACTATTATCTTAACCTATCAAACTCAATCTATTTAGCAATGATCATAAACCTACATTCATAATCATCAATAATCAATAACATCAAAGGAACTCAATCTCAATGACACTATTAACCACGTTAAGTAATAGCAACTAATAATCACCAATAAACAAGGATTCACAAATAACGTAACAATCTTCAATCAAACAATTCATTCAAAACACAATTATAACCTTCAAACATTCATAACCAAAGGTTATTAAAATAAACAATTAACAATAAGTCTAATCCATGATTCAATTATACAAAATCAGATTCATATCCCAAAACAAAACACATAGACATGTTTAGAATTGAAATCAGAAGATGATACGCAAACCGAATCATGAACCGAATGACATAGAATCAATAGGAATCGATCCTAGCCTTTTCCGCCTCCGAATCGCCATCGTTTCGCTCCCAAAATGGGGGAAAACCCCCTCTGGTCGTTGTTGTTCGTATTAGGGTTTTAGTGGTGAAGTTATAAATTGAAAACCCTAAAATCAGACTTAAATGGCTGGAAAAGTGATCCATACGGCGTATGGAATTTCCATACGGCGTATGGATGTAAAAGCCCATAAAGTCCAGCCCGCGTTATCTTTTTTTAGCCCATTTTCAATCCATACGGCGTATGGATATTCCATACGTTGTAGGATGCAAAACTAGTCCAGGGGTAAAATTGAAAGTTGTAGCCCCGTCTGTTAGCTAAATTCTCCAAGTTGAATCACCCCAATCGGAGTTTGTATTAAGAAGTTATGGCCAAAATACTAACAGCATATCCGAAAACTCAGCTTTTACACTTTTCTTCATTTTCAGCTCATCTTTCATTCTTTTTCCGATTCGAGCTTCATATACACTTTGATCCAATCCTCTCTTGTCCAATGCTTTATTCTTTTAGCAACTTTTCTTCGCAATAAGCTCGTTTTCTGTTCCTTTTCGATCCAAGCTCCATTTAAACTCTTAAATGCAAATATGAATGAAATGAGTATCTTATTCACATAAAATTCATTAGAAACATATCAAACATGGGGTAAATTAGTACTACAATTTAGTACATTTTGGCGTTTATCAGTCTCCTATAAAAATAATCACCTCCTCACCATTTCTCATCATGTTTTCTTATTCAATACTTCTCTTTCTCCCTCTACTCTCTCTCTGGAAATAAATTAGTTAGATTAGTTTAGTTAGTTAGTAGATTAGAAGCTTCGAGCTTGTTTGTAACGGAGGTGCTTCGAGAGTGCGGTTACGCAAGATTTGTATTTTATGCTTTGTCAGGTTTTATTATAATCTCGCTTGTTATTTTTAAATATGTTGTACTATTGCCATGCTTTTTTGAAAATGCTTGTTAGATTTATTGTCATGCTAAGCTAGAAAAATTTGTATTTGCTATGATAGTCGTTATGCTATGATACTCTGTCTATATGCTATTAATATTTAATATATATTAGAATTTATGAATTGAATCTCAAATGTTTATCTATCCAACTTATGTTGTGGTTTGTAACCCACTACTAGACTTGGCCAATTGCTAGTGGTATGCCACTTATTATTCTGTGTCTGATGATCATTGAACTCGACATAGCCGGTGTTCTCCTGGTTGAAATACACCAGAGGGAGACACATACCGTAGGATTGGAGATAGATTAGATTCACTTCATATAACAAATGTTTTAGAGAGAACTTTAAGAACATTTGTAACTTGACCATTTATCCAGCTGATACTCTGCATGAAATAACCTAATCCCTGTTATGCTGCTTTACTGCACGTTCTTGTTTGATTGTTGCTTTTGGGTTTGCATGCTAGTGTCACTTGTGTTGTTGGATATATGATTAGGTTTTCTGATATGAATTAATTGCATACATCAGTTTAACATGCTTAAAATAGTTACGATGATTTATATGAACTAATGATGAACAAATATAATTATCCATTAGACCAGACCATCCCAACTTGTTCCGGTGGAAAACTCCTGTTCATGATTTTATTTATTCAACAATTCATGCCATGATTCGGATATTGTTGGTGCATTTTGTGTGTCAGTCAGTTGGTCAAATGTTTGTAATTGTCAAAGTCAATTAGTCTGCGTATGTATAGTGTTTAGTGTGTATATGCGAGTCTGTAAATGAATAGTGAAATAGAAAATATACACAAATGTTGACCTGCGACACTTTGGTCAGTGTCGCATGGGTCGGCTCTTGCGACACTTGGCTAGTGTCGCATGTAGGTCAGATTGTAAGTATAAATAGAAGAGCCAAGGTCAAAATTAGGGTTGGACATTTGTGAGAGTGTGTGAGCCGTTTTCAGAGTGAAAGTGGGTGAAAGTGTATGTAAAGCTTTATACTCAATTGTGAATATATACAAAAGCTTATAGAGAATTGCGTGTTTAATTCGATTAATACATTCATATATTCGATTGTTTGATTTCCGCACTTGCAATTGATTAAGTGATCCGATCAGATCCTTCTTGAGGGACTCACAATTGGTATCAGAGCTTTAGGCTTCGTGATTTGAAGGATTGGATCATTGTTTCGAACGTTTTCGATTGATTCGTGAAGGTATTAATTGTAATTATTCATGTCTGAGTTGATTTGCTTGATTAGAACAATTTCTGGAAGTGTTTTTGTGTTGGTTCGACGTTTTGATTTCGAAATTTCATTAGGGTTTCAGAAAAATTCGATTTTTGGAGTTTTTGGTCGTTGCTGCGCGATTTAGCGACACTTACCAGCGTCACTTCCATTTTAGAAACACTTACTAGCGACACTTCCTTGAGTGTCACCAATTAGGGTTTTAGCGACACATATTAGCGACACTTCCATTCTAGCGACACTAGTTAGTGACACTTCAACTAGTGTCGCCCTTTGATTTTCTGCGACACTACACTAGTGTCGCGCAAACAAAATGGAGTTTTTTGGCGGGAAACTCCGGAAAAAATTTGCATTTTCAAAATTTTTTCGTAGGCTTAAAAATGTTCAATTTTAGCCTAGAAAAAATTTCATTTTACCCGGCCGTTTTCGGACGTTTTCGGATGAAATTTTGGTGGGAAAAACGCAGAAAGTTTTATAATTTCAAATTTTGATTTTAAGCGTAAAAGAACTTAATTTTAGTGTTGGAAGAGTTTCGCTATACTCGTCCAGTTTTCGAAATTTTTGTATTCCATTTTGGAGGGAAAAGTCGCAAATGGCTTTTGGTACGAAAATGCCTCCTTCTACATCTTTGTTCTATAGTGATTTTGCTAATTGGAAGATTAAGCAAGCCAATTTCATTGAATACAAAGATTCCAACTTATGGAATTGGTTCTCAACAATTAAACGATATGAGATTCCGATTGTTGAAGACAATTGAAGACTTATTTGACCAAGCTGCTGACATGGGGGAGTTTGTTGGTGCATTTTGTGTGTCAGTCAGTTAGTCAAACGTTTGTAATTGTTAAAGTCAAGTAGTCTGCGTATGTATAGTGTTTAATGTGTATATGCGAGTCTGTAAACGAATAGTGAAATAGAAAATATACACAAATGTTGACCTGCGACACTTTGGTCAGTGTCGCAGTATGCGACACTTAAGTTAGTGTCCCACGGGTCGGCTCCTGCGACACTTGTCTAGTGTCGCAGGTACGTCAGATTGTAAGTATAAATAGAAGAGCCAAGGTCAAAATTAGGGTTAGACATTTGTGAGAGTGTGTGAGCCGTTTTCAGAGTGAAAGTGGGTGAAAGTGTGTGTAAATCTTTATACTCAATTGTGAATATATACAAAAGCTTAAAGAGAATTGCGTGTTTGATTCGATTAATACGTTCATATATTCGAGTATTTGATTTCCGCACTTGCAATTGATTAAGCGATCCGATCAGATCCTTCGTAAGGGACTCACAGATATCTCAAATGTACGAGATTGGAGAACAAGACTCGAGGATGGTTGTTGGTTAAATTGGTTTCTACAATTAGGATAACTTCCGGTGTAGTTTACATTCCATTGTTGTTATCCATGTGACATGTTATTTATCTGATTGCGGACAACTCTACATTAGATAGATAATAGGCTAGGAGTTGTGGCTCATTAGGAAATATATAACACGTCCAGGATAGACAACAAGAAATCTTTAATGTAGCAACGGAAATACTGTAAAGCAGTTGAATACATGGTATAACATTATAAACACCTCTGGTGTAGTACAAATAATGGAAAGGCTGTAGGTAGAGTACTTTGTTATCATTGGATGTTCTGAGTTCGTCTGTTGAATCCTGCACCCGTCATCTTAGCTAATGCCTCAACTTAAATAACTACCCCTAAATAGCATATACGAATTGTCATAGTAAACACACACGTTTAACATGTAGTTCTCGTAGTCACCTCACCACCTCATCACATTTACTTTACCCTAGTTTTACATTAGATAATTAAAAGAAAAAAACAAAACAAAACCCCTATCAACTCTTGAAATCCTGCTAAATCATGAAAGAAAATTTGAAATCCTTAATCCCATGCCCGTTGTAGTTTGAAGAATGACCCTAGGTCATACCTATCGTTGTACTCACTCATAGCTTTAGTATACTTAGGCCCAGCAAATATATATAAAACCCACTGATCGTCGTGCCCAACGGAATGTTCGCAACGACAGGACCGGATTTCAAAACCGACTGTTTGGGTTCGGATCAGCCACTTGATGTGACTCAAAAAGTCATGTTTTTAAGTACTTATTTCCGCACTTTTTGGACTATTCTCTGGTGAAAACATTTCAAAACAATCATTTATCATCAAAAATCACCAAAGTAGTCTAAATACGAGCGTTGCTACAAAAATCAGCGAGAAACATCCAATTTACACGTAAACCGAGGCAAAAACAATCACCTTAAATATTCCATTCTTGATTATCCTATCAAGATAGATCTTAATGCATATTTTATGATTCAATAGGAAAATCCAAGATTGGAGGTGAAAGAATCGAGAGAAACGGGTAAAGAACGAAGAAGATGTGCAGTCTAGAAGCCCGCCAATCATCATCCGGAACACGCAAAAGTCAAACACTTCCAAATTTGGAAAACTTAGTGTCATTAGAAGCGTAACGGAGAAACGAAGCCAATGGCACAAAAATCAAGCAAAACGGACTCAAACGAAGAAGATACGGACGAACCAAGCAATCGAGAAGTCAGCGGAGGCCAAACCAAGCACCAACCCCCCCCCCCCCTGGGCACCTAGGTACCGTATACAGTACCCTAGGTGCCGTATATGGCCCTTAGAGTGCCGTATATGGGAGTGTTTGCCTTGATGGGTGCCGTTTGACCCCCATTGGTCCGCTTGCCCCGTATGCTGCTTTGATGCTTGTATTTGGTGCTTAAAGACTTGTACCAAGGCTTTCACCCTTCTCCTATAAATACCAAGCTTCATTCCACCATTCCACACACCTCTCATTCACAAATCTTCTCTCTCTCTCTACTTTCTCTCTCTAGCACTACTCTTAGGAGTTAGAGGAGAATTGTTCTTGTAGTTAATATAGCTATATAAGTTAGCGGTTAGAGCTAGAGGAAAGTTAATTGGGTAATCAAGCTGTAGCAAGGTTATTCAAGTCAGACTGTTGTAATCCTCAGTATTACTCTTCTAATCCGGTGATATTATCTTACTCTCTTACTGTTATAATGTCTGCTTTGCATATTATTTCAGTACGATTTATGATTATTTCCATGCTGATTAGCTAGATTAATATGTGATTGTTGGAATGTAGATGTTAGGATTAGGGATGATGTTTAATTAATATATCTTATACTCCCTCCGTCCCAAAATAAGTGTCTCATTTTGACTTTTAAAAGTCATTATTTTTCAACTTTGACCTTAAATATTTTTTATTGTGTTATATAATACTTGATGCAAAATATATGAATAGATTGAGTTTTAAATGTATTTTCATTGGTATAATTTTCATTAAGAATTATATAACACAAACAAATATATTTAAAGTCAAAGTTGAAAAATAAAGACTTTTAAAATGCAAAATAAGACACTTATTTTGGGACGGAGGGAGTATATGATTGGTAGTTGTTATGCTGCATACATGTTTAGACTTATCCTGGATGTAGACTTAATTAATCACCCTTTCTGGTCTCTCACGTGACTGTTGCCTTAGGATAGGATCTGACCAACCCTAACTACGAATACACAGTTATCTCCTGCTTGTATGAAACTGTGGGATCGCCGTAACATGGCTGAATACTTGGTGTAGTGTTGGAAATACCGCTGGTAGAGTACAAATACGTGGAAGCCAAGGAAATGCCGATGGTCTATCTCTCCGTGGATTACCTGGAAGCAACCTTTCCAGACACGGGTCTAGGTCTTGTTAAGCCGTGAAAATGCTATAGTACACCGTTAAACTACCTCTCGTTATAAAGCTGTGTAAAGATACATTAGGTCTTAAAAACACGGTAGATATACCTAGGGTTAGAGTACTGTGGAAAATAAGGACACTATACACTGTACGCATGCCTAGGGATGAACGACCGATGGCAAAGGAGGGTCTAATCCATGACGGAAGTATTAGAACTAAAACAGATAAAATATGAGTTAGGAAATGAAAGCAAGGATGTCGGCTGTGTTCCCAGATGCTTAAAACCCCTAATCTCTACTTAACCGATAGTTTAACTAATTCAGCATACAACCAGTATTACTCTGTTAAAATTGGATGGACATAGGTGTTAAGAAAAGTCAGTGTTGTGGACTGTCGCCTTATTCCTTAATTCCATTTAGAGAGTCGCTTGGTCTCCGAAAGAGACGGTGAGGTGGGTCTGAAGACAGTCCCATCTGATCAGAATCAGGATAGCCTAGGATTCAGTGACATATGTTTTAGGGTTACACCTAGACGTAGGGTCCTAGTGTTTACACCGACTATTTAGAAGATTCTTAGCTAAAGTAATCACCAATCATCAATATAATATCATCCCGAAACCCTTATCGTTGAAGTTTCAGCAATCACTCTCTACCTGCTGCTTATATTCTCATTTACTTTCCTGCATTTTAATTCATGTCTTTAGATTAGATTAGATAAAACCAAACCCATACCTACCTTGTTTCTAAACCCATCCTATTGTCAAGTTATCTTTGGTAGGTTCCAATTCAATTCAATTCGTTCCGATTTTGGACGACACTCGAGTTATACTTGCCACCTTACCCACAAGGTAGGTAGCTAGCATAGTTTGAGCCCAGCAAAATATAAATTTTAAAACTTACACCGACGTGCTGCCATACGGTCGCGTTGACAACGTGTGACGGTTGGTGACGCGTCAAGTTTTTGGCACCGCTGCCGGGGATCGGTTTCATCAAGAATTGAATTCTGCCTTAGATAATTAACTTTAGGAGATCCTTCCTTAAGATTATCATTACTTAGGAAGTTAATTGCTTATTAGATTAGATAACTTAGTTCTTAAAACCTTAGAAAATACAAAAAAAAAATAGAAAATGGAAAACCCTAATTCTCCTTCAAACCCCATCTCTCCTCTCAATCAAAATGATGATGGATGAGATACGGAATTCTTTGACTGTCCAGAGTATGAGTTAAACTCCTCTAACGTTAAAGAGGTCTGTGTTAACCATGAAGTTGAGAACCCAAAAATATCGAGCTTAGACTTAGGTTTTGATAAATTTCAGCAGAAGATTCCAGCTTCTGTTACTATTGCTTTAAGTGGTCAACCCACACTTGACCCTGAGATTTTGCAAATCTTGTCTAGGTATCCGCACTATATTAGACCTGCTACTTTACCTGATGATGAACCATTTGGAATCGAAGTGTTCTTTTATCCACCCAAGCCTTGGATGGATTTGAATGAACGTCTTCACTGTTTAGATGAATATTTTGAGTAGGATCTCCCAGATATTTTGCGAGCCCACCCCACTACTCTTTATTCAAGTGTAGTTGAGGAAGAACGCTCCAATATCAGGTTGAGAGTGAACTTAGGATAGAAACACCAACCCGATTAAACACTGAATCTAGGAATCATCTACTCGAATCAAAAACCGACCTTCACTTAGGAAATTCTCTAAAGCCCAACAGGAGGATAGATATTTATGCCAACTTTCTGAAATATCTTAAGATATCTGATTTTCCATTTACATGTGAGCAGAGAAAGACCTTTGTTGAAATTGATAGGATAATTAGACTTCTCCGTGCTAACCACAGTAGAAAAGACGAGCTATTGTTAAAATCAAAGTTAGATCTTTTAATGGATTTACTTTCCAGCACCGATTATTCCTCTATTTCACAACCTAGGATAAATCGTTATGTTGTGGCCCTGATTGACGAGCTTGAATTTTGGATAGAAAGAAGCATGTCAAGTCTGTCTTGGTTCTTAGTGATATTCCATTCTTTGTTGATCCTGCTACTTATTTAACTAACGAACTTAGAGCTATTTTTCCCAAATCAACTGAGGAAGCCATGGACGCTGCTTTCTTTGCAAAAAGGAAACAGATCCATATCCAGCTGATCCAGTTATTCCAAAAAACCAAATTTCCGTTTACTAACCAACAGAAGATTTATATCAAAGAGCTTTCGCAAGCAGTTCACACTACTTACGGAAATCCTGATTCTTCTAAGGAAACGAAATTTGTGGATTTACTTTCAAAACTGCTCTATGATCTTTCTTATCTAGATACAGGATTTAGGGATGGCATTTCAAACCAGAAAAAAGGTGAAACGGGAATTTAATCGTTTTATCGATGCATTGTTACAACTCAGTCAGGAAGAGCGAGAATTCTTAATAGAATTTGAACGGTATTACATAAACCCTGCTGATTTAGTTTACTATGTCATCCGATCTCTCCAAGGTATGTTTATTTCCCGCTATACCTTGTCTCTATCCGAAGCATCAACCGTACCCAAAAGTATCATCTCGGACACTATCCGGCAAAACAGTAAGTCTGGTATGGACGAGCTTTCATCTTTAACAAAGCGCTCTTGGGAGGCACCCCAAGCTTATCTAGGTTAATTAATATTAGTTAGTGTTAGATTTAGTTTAAATTAAATTATCATTTTAAAGCTTTCGCTTAAAAATCAAGAAAACGTTCTTTAAACTTTAAACTCGCGTGATTCGCGTAAGTTCAAACTTTTCAGAAAAATTTAAAGAAGTTTTAAATTTTAAAATTTTGGTAAATCGATTATGATTTGTTTTAAAAGTTTAAAGTACACAAAATTATTGTTTCGTTTTAAAATAAACTCGTTTTGTTTAAACGCAAAGAACTTTCCGCGTGCAATTTAAATCACAATTTTAATTCGCGAAAATTTCTTATAAAGTTTCGTTTTTACTTTTGGTTACTTTATTAAAAATCTTAAAACCATTCGAAAACCAATCGTACGTATCGTATCTTTCGCGTTTTAAATCGAAACGTATTTAAACCAAGAGGAAGGGACTCACTACCAAACGAAAGGTCAAAAAGTCAAAATTTTCTCCCTTCCCCTTCCCCAAAACCGTCAGCCCATCACCACCATCACCAAGCCCTCATTTTTCCACCATTTTTGATGATTCAAAGCTTCAAGTTCTTCATTTTATCATCTCTCTTGCATACATAACATCATTTCATCACTTGCAAGGAAATTCCTAACTCAAATCTTTAAATTTCATTAACTTTTACAAAGTTAGGGTTTCAACTCTTGATCTATGAATTACATGGTGAGAGCTTGTGTTTTATGGTTCAAAAGTGTTCTTGCATAGTTGCTTAACATGATTCCATGCTTGATTGAGTAGATTACTTGATAATTTGTGACTTTGATCTTCAAGTGTTAACTTTATTTTGACTTTTGGAGTCAAGGTAGCTTGATTTGTTGACTTTTGATAACTAGTAGCTTGTTTTGATTAATTCATGCTTAGTATGACTTGATAAACATGATTACATGATTGCTAGTTCATTTTAAATGATCTTTAGCAATATCGAAAGTTAAAGTAGGCATGTTGTGATTAAAATTTACCAAGTAACATACTTTATTTTTAAATCTTTAATTTTAAAATGTTGCTTGAGTTAATTAAATCATGACAAGTTTCTTAGATTTTCAATAAATCCTTAGTTAGCTTTTGATCCTTGATTATTTTATATATTCACCACCTTAATTAATAAAGTGTTGAATATTTTTAATATGACCATCACACATAAGCTAGCGTCATTCATTTATCAAAATCTTGCAAAATTGGTAAGATAACACGTGTCTTCAACCACATGGTATTTGCATGAATAAATTAGTTTATGCTTTTTTATTGGTTTACTTGATATATTTGAGGTAATTACATGGTTCTTAAAAACCTCATGCTCACTTAGATTAAGTTACCGTAATTGAAAGTAGGAATAATTATTAGTCACTTAAAATGACAAGTTCACTTAGATTAAATGCTTGTATTGTTATTACTTTAATACCCTTGGAATAGGTTAAACACTAATGGTTGTGAAAGATTGCGGATTGAGGATTGGTTAGGCCTAGGTTTAGTTTAAAATAAATTGCGGATTTATTCATATTTTAAAGTCTACATTTCCAATTTCTGTTTAAAATTTGGAAATGTACTTAGCAATTTGTTATGACTTATGCATCTCATTTTCTTGTAAACAGATGGATCTATCAAACCCTTCATTGAGGAAGCTTGCTTCATCCCCTGAGAATATGGACGAAATTGAGAAATGGATGGGATGATACTAAGGGTCAAATAGAGTTATCATTTGGCCGGATATGAGACTCTCAGGTATTAGGGATGAGTTGGAAGATTTGATTAAGTATGATACAGATAGCGAGGAACATGCTGCATTTTTCCATCTTTTCTCCATTGATGAGGCTATATACCGTGAGGTCATCACTGAGTTTATGATTACATACGAGTTCCGAGAGAGGTTGGAGATCACTGATAAGAAGATCTCTTTTCGGTATCGTGGGAAGAAGTATCGTATGATAGTGGAAGATTTTAGGGTATACCTTGGCCTTTACACACGATTACAGGCCAGTTCTGATTGGTTCACTAGCAGTTTCCAGTCTATCTCCAGTCTACCGTCACGGGATCATAAGGAGATATGGAGGGATTTGAAGGGGAAAAACTTCAGGAGTGGAGTGAAAGCTTCACTAATGACCCGACCAACTCATCATACTCTTCACAAGCTCCTGTGTTGTACTATCTTTGGGAAGAGAGATGCGGGACCTGCTACATCAGAAGAGCTCAAGTTCATGGATGCGATCATAAGGAAGCAAAACCTGAATGTCGCATACATTATCGTGGATAGATTGTGGAAGGAGAAGAGAGAGGATAGATGCCACGTATTCATGGGAGCCATTATCACGAGATTGTTAGTTGGCATGGGGATTCTCACTGACCGCCACCGTGAGGATTACACCCATCACGCTAGTTCGCAGCCGTTCGATCTCGGGTACTGCAAACTGATCAGGATGATTGACGAGGGGCCTAACAGACAGTGCTTGTGGTATCAGACTCGGCAGCCTATTCCTGGATGCTTCATGACCAGGAGGTGCGAGACTACAGAGGATAGAGATGTTGGTCCCCAGCCACAGATGCCAGTAGCAGCAGAGATACCTGAGCCAGCACGAGGAGCAGAGACACCATCACAGCCCACTCAGGCAGTTGTTCATCATTCAGATCCGGTCACTCCTCTTACTCAGTATTATCTATTACATGCTTTACAGGTTCTCCGTGATCAGCAGGTTATGACAGCTAGGAGACATGGTACCCCTGAGCCTGATCACTTCCTATACAGATGTGGACCACCACCACCACCACCCACTACCCATACCACCACTCACCCATATACTACCACTCGCCCATACACTACATTTCCTCCATCACACCCATATAGACGCCCTCGTACACCTACTACATACTCCACACCATTACCCACTCATAGATCCACATCTGGTACAGCTAGGGTCTACTAAGTTCATGTACCATCACCCGCCTGTCAGCAGGCATCATTTCCTCATCCTACTGTACCCCCTCCGACTCATGACCAGCAGCCAGGAGCTAGCACATCATATAGACTAGATTTACTCTACATTGGCACCAATGCACTGTTCACTGGTGACATCGGCCCTTACTTGGATTTGGGGCCCCTCTTTTCAGGACAGGTTCCTACTGAGAGCACTTTCAGGCAGCTTTACCTGGATATGTTACAGACGACAGGTGTTACCACAGAGGACATGCTCGCACTTGGTTATGATGATGTGATGTCACTTCCAGCGATGACTCTCAGACAGATATTGATTCAGAAGGGATTACTCCCTCCAGATGAGCAGAGAGTATCCAGCGGACAGCAGTCAGTCGCAGGACCTCCAGCCGCACCTGATGACATACCTTCAGAGGATCCTCCATTCTAGTCTATTTATCTTATGATTTATGTTTCATATCACTGACTTTCGTATTGTATTGATTGCAGTGACCTCTATCTTGCACTTGGTTAAACTTTTTGGGATATTTGTCAACCTTGATGGTTGAAACTTTATTATTATATTTCGTTTATCGTAGTTACTTATTATGTTTGTTTCTTTATTTAGAATAAGTGATTGAATGTGTAATGATGAATGAGCAAGAAACCACATGAGATGACGAGCTTTCAAGAAAAGGAACCATGGAGTCAAAGGCAGACAACCAAGGAATTCACAACTGCGGACCGTGGAACTTACACACATCTCGGGAGAAGATCTTTGGTCTACCTTCTTCGGAAACTCGCACGTGCTATTACCCCACGAACTCTTAAAAGATCTAAGTGTAGGATTTCAACCCACATTACAAGACGTCTTGGCAAGAATCGTCTCCAAATCTTAAATCACAAAAGTGTGAAAATCACTAATAAGAATTTCCACTTACATTATGGAACGACTCTTTGCTAAGCATGGTTAGAAAGCACTGTGCACCAGATCAGGACATACGACGCTGGTTCGCTCTTAATGAAGATCTTCGAATTCTCAGCTTTTGCCTCTAAGCGTTAAAATCGTCATCTGGGGAGTTTCTTACCTTTCACTTCGTTTTCATAAATTGATTCATTCTGTTAGCTTAGGAATGCAAAGTAATCTATACTCTATCCGAAAATTATCACTAAGTGTGGGATTCCATCCCAAACAAAACACTTGAGAAACATTTTCTATATGTTCAAACTCTAAGTGTGGGATTGTACTTGCAATACAATCTCAACTAAAGAGAACATTAGGGACAATGTTCCTCTAAGTGTGGGATAGTTGGTATAGAATACCTTGAATTAGATATTTACTGATTTTAATGTTCGAATAGCTTCACTCAGAAAATGTTCCTCAAAATTTTCAAAATTTTCAAAACTTTTTAAACAAAAATAATAAAGGTATGAGCAAAATCATCCTATTAGCTCTACTATTTTTGAGTTAAGATACCTTTCAAAGAGGAACCATTTCTAATATGAGTTAGTTATTCAGGAATATTAGGGAAATTATGGTAGAAATTTCTTAAATAAGTATTAACAATCTAAGGAGCATGGCTAGGTACATACAAACCCTAATCTGCAGTGAGGTTTTGAGCCTTAAAAGCATTCATTTTAAATGCTACATTATTTATTTCTTGTGTGTGCCGATGCTAGTATCAATAAATTAGAACTTGTTCTTGACATACGCTTCGAGACCACATTGGAGAGTACCGTACGTGGTATAGGTGCAATTAGATGATCTCGACATTCCTTAGGATTTAATCCATTCTTACATACCTTTTCAAGCCCAAAACCCTTCCGATACTCATTTTTAGTATCAATGATCCGCCTAGAAAACCCTGTTGAGCCTAAACCTTTCGTTTCTTTAAAACCCTACATCTTTAACCGCTCTTCCCAAATTCCCAACAACTTATCTTGGAATTTCTAAGGTTATGAAAAACATCTTGAAGAATCTCCTTCTGAATTGATCTACTCCTCCGTGTTCACCAAAATTAGAAAATCATGAGTGCGAAAAATTGGCACCAGAAGAAAAGACTCGAAGAAGTCCGTGATAAGAAAGAAGAGATTTCCGAAAGAAAAGCAAAAATATCCTTGGAAGTTCTCTGGCAAAGAACATCTGAAAAGAAAAAGAAAAAAAGCTAAGTGCTTCAAAGTATCAATCCTTCAAAGAAAGATCCGATGAAATACGAATAGCTACCTTCTCCGTTCTACAATAAGTTTTTCATGATTCTTAGAATGCCTAAGATAAGCAACCCCCTTTTCAACCAAAAATCACCACTATCCATACCCCTAACCCTCACAAACATTACAACCCACTTGAATGTCTTGGGATAATTAGCGTCGTCCTCTTCCTAAGTGGTGGAGATCCGATTCTCGACCAAGCTTATGATGATGATTGCTACATGACTGGCTATTTGAGCAATTTCAATTGTGCTAGATTGATAGGAAACCCGATACACTCTGAGTGAATTGAGTGACCACCTTTAGTGAGATCGCCTAGTCATGTATACTCCAAGATCACGAGATTTGGAAAGTATGCCTGGGAAAGTCAATACTTATTTCTGAAATGATCATCTTTACTTTACATATGACAAAGTGGTAACTTTTTGGGAGTGCTCTGACTCACCTAAAAACAATAAAATGTTTTCACGGGACACAACTGAGTGTTGCTTGAGGACAAGCAACGCTTAAGTGTGGGATACTTGATGTAACTCAAAAAGTCATGTTTTTAAGTACTTATTTCCGCACTTTATGGACTATTCTCTGGTGAAAACATTTCAAAACAATCATTTATCATCAAAAATCACCAAAGTAGTCTAAATACGAGCGTTGCTACAAAAATCAGCGAAAAACATCCAATTTACATGCAAACCGAGGCAAAAACAATCACCTTAAATATTTCATTCTTGATTATCCTATCAAGTAGATCTTAATGCATATTTTATGATTCAATAGGAAAATCCAAGATTGGAGGTGAAAGAATCAAGAGAAACGGGTAAAGAACGAAGAAGATGTGCAGTCTAGAAGCCCGCCAATCGTCATCCGGAACACGCAAAAGTCGAACACTTCCAAATTTGGCAAACTTAGTGTCATTAGAAGCGTAACGGAGAAACGAAGCCAACGGCACAAGAATCAAGCAAAAAGGACTCAAACGAAGAAGATACGGATGAACCAAGCAACTGAGAAGTCAGCAGAGGCCAAACCAAGCACCAACCCCCCCCCCCTGGGCACCTAGGTACCGTATAAGGTACCCTAGGTGCCGTATACGGCCCTTAGGGTGCCGTATACGGGATTGTTTGCCTTGATGAGTGCCGTTTGACCCCCCTTGGTCCGCTTGCCCCGTATGCTGCTTTGATGCTTGTATTTGGTGCTTAAAGACTTGTACCAAGGCTTTCACCCTTCTCCTATAAATACCAAGCTTCGTTCCACCATTCCACACACCTCTCATTCACAAATCTTCTCTCTCTCTACTTTCTCTCTCTAGCACTACTCTTAGGAGTTAGAGGAGAATTGTTCTTGTAGTTAATATAGTTAGTTCTTCTCTCTAGTTTCTCTCTCTAGAGAAACTAGAGAGATATAAGTTAGCGGTTAGAGCTAGAGAAAAGTTGTAATTGGGTAATCAAGCTGTAGCAAGGTTATTCAAGTCAGACTGTTGTAATCCTCAGTATTACTCTTCTAATCCGGTGATATTATCTTTCTCTCTTACTGTTATAATGTCTGCTTTGCATATTATTTCAGTACGATTTATGATTATTTCCATGCTGATTAGCTAGATTAATATGTGATTGTTGGAATGTAGATGTTAGGATTAGGGATGATGTTTAACTAATATATCTTATATATGATTGGTAGTTGTTATGCTGCATACATGTTTAGACTTATCCTAGATGTAGACTTAATTAATCACCCTTTCTGGTCTCTCACGTGACTGTTGCCTTAGAATAGGATCTGATCAACCCTAACTACGAATACACAGTTATCTCCTGCTTGTATGAAACTGTGGGATCGCCGTAACACGGCTAAATACTTGGTATAGCGTTGGAAATACCGCTGGTAGAGTACAAATACGTGGAAGCCAAGGAAATGCCGATGGTCTATCTCTCCGTGGATTACCTGGAAGCAACCTTTCCAGACACGGGTCTAGGTCTTGTTAAGCCGTGAAAATGCTATAGTACACCGTTAAACTACCTCTCGTTATAAAGCTGTGTAAAGATACATTAGATCTTTAAAACACGGTAGATATACCTAGGGTTAGAGTACTGTGGAAAATAAGGACACTATACACTGTACGCATGCCTAGGGATGAACGACCGATGGCAAAGGAGGGTCTAATCCATGACGGAAGTATTAGAACTAAAATAGATAAAATATGAGTTAGGAAATGAAAGCAAGGATGCCGGCTGTGTTCCCAGATGCTTAAAACCCCTAATCTCTACTTAACCGATAGTTTAACTTATTCAGCATACTAACAGTATTACTCTGTTAAAATTGGATAGACATAGGTGTTAAGAAAAGTCAGTGTTGTGGACTGTCTCCTTATTCCTTAACTCCATTTAGAGAGTCGCTTGGTCTCCGAAAGAGATGGTGAGGTGGGTCTGAAGACAGTCCCATCTGATCAGAATCAGGATAGCCTAGGATTCAGTGACATATGTTTTAGGGTTACACCTAGATGTAGGGTCCTAGTGTTTACACCGACTGTTTAGAAGATTCTTAGCTAAAGTAATCACCAATCATCAATATAATATCATCCCGAAACCCTAATCGTTGAAGTTTCAGCAATCACTCTCTACCTGCTGCTTATATTCTCATTTACTTTCCTGCATTTTAATTCCTGTCTTTAGATTAGATTAGATAAAACCAAACCCATACCTACCTTGTTTCTAAACCCATCCTATTGTCAAGTTATCTTTGGTAGGTTCCAATTCAATTCAATTCGTTCCGATTTTGGACGACACTCGAGTTATACTTGCCACCTTACCCACAAGGTAGGTAGGTAGCATAGTTTGAGCCTAGCAAAATATAATTTTTAAAACTTACACCGACGTGCTGCCATACGATCGCGTTGACCACACATGACGGTTGGTGGTGCGTCACCACTTCTTCCAAATTTAAGCCTCTTAATTCATTTGTTGAGGCTCCGACTCATGATTAGGCAACACCTCTCTCTCCTCATGAATAGACTTTCCTAGTCTCTCCCATTTTTCTTCTATTTCTTCTTACTATGATAATTTAAACATTATTGATTTTTATAATTCAAGATCTCAATTACACTTTATAATCTACTCAAAACTACACATAGTTAGAATCAGTTCATCTTACTCATCACAACATCATGTGACTCCATAGCTCAATACAGTGTCATATGATAATTATTATATTGGTCAGACATAATAATTATCTCATCACATTGCACATTGCTAAAGTTATCACATTACATTGTAATTTATAAGCATTTCAATTATTCACTAACTATTCTACACAGATCATTAATCTCCAACTGACACCCACGATAAACACTAAATACTTAAACTACACGGTAATCTGCAATATCTACATCTAGTGGGGTGTCTAGGGAATTCAAATGAATAATAAAACCTTGGGAAAAAATTTCTGAAACAAAAGACCGAGAGGCACCCAAGTCAAACAATATATAAGAGGGTCTACAGTTTACTACAAATGTATCTGTCATGACATCAGGGGCACTCTTAGCTACATCAGCAGTGAGTTGGAAGGATCGACCACGTGGCCTTGACGGTTCGGTGGTCTTCTTGTCAATATTTTTCTTTGGTTGTGAATGAGAAACCGATTCTATAAGTAAATTCTAAACCCTTCCTATGATGCCACTGAACTTTAAATACAAAGACCGATTTATATTTGAGCTGCTTTACTTTCTGATCAAGAATTTTAACCGGTTCTTCTACATAACTCAACTTTTCATTTATTTCTATTTTTGTCAGTGGCACATAAGAAGCTTCGTCAACTAAGCACTTTCTAAGCTATGATACATGGAATGTATCATGAATACCAACCTTGTCCTAACATATTAACGTTCGACATTTTCTGCCATAAAGCATTTCGTATGGTGGGATCTTGATGAAAGAATGATAACTGTTAATATATGAAAATTCCAGCAACGAGAGATGAGTATCCCAACTACCCTCCAAATTCAATGGCACATGCTCTAAGCATATCTTCCAAAGTCTGAATAGTACGTTCACTCTAACCATCCATTTGAGGATGAAAAGTTGTACTAATACGTAATGGATTTCTCATATCTTCTTGAAATTTCTTCCAGAATGGAGAAGTAAAACGAGTATCTCGATCAGAAACAATAGATATTGGAACTCCATGTCTAGCAACAACTTCTTTAACATAGATATCGGCTAGTACTTCAGAAGAAAGAAGTTTCTCGAATAGGAATGAAGAGAGCACTCTTTTTCAACCGATCCACAATCACCCATATCGCATCGTGTTTCCGAGGAGACTTTAGCAACTTTGTAACAAGATCCATGGTGATGTGTTCCCATTTTCATAGCGGTATTTCCAATTGTTGAAGTTTCTCGTATGGTTGTTGGTGCTCAGCTTTAACTTGCAGACAAGTGAGACAATTCTGAACATGTTTAACTATATCACGTTTCATACTTGGCCACTAATAGTCACGCTTAAAATCGTTGTACATCTTGGTAGCACCAAGATGAATGGAATATTTCGATTTATGAGCTTCATCGAGTAACAATTTCTTTACTTCACTCGTTCTAGGTATCCAGATTTTACCATAACGAGCTTTCAAATCTCTAGAATCATCAACTAATTCAGAAAGTTGACCTGTCAACCGTTGTTTATTTGGGTCATTCGATGCTAAGACTTCAATCTGGATGGCTTTAATAGAATCGGATAACCGAGGAACTGCAATCATACTAAGAGATTTTACATGAAGAGCATAATGGCTAGCCTTTCGGCTAAGAGCATCAGCTACAACATTAGCTTTACCAGGATGGTAAAGTATGTCGCAGTCATAATCTTTCACTAAATCTAACTATCTTCTTTGCCGATTGTTTAAGTCACGTTGATCAAAGAAGTATTTAAGGCTTTTGTGATCCGTATAAATGGTGGATTTAACACCATAAAGATAATGTCACCATATTTTTAGAGCAAAGACCACAACCGCTAACTTAAGATCATGATTATGATAGTTTTGCTCGTGTGGATTCAAATGATGCGAAGCATAAGCAATGACTTTCCCACGTTGCATAAGAACGCAACCTAATCCGAGTTTTGAGGCATCATAATAAACTACCATATCCTCATTACCCTCGGGTAAAACAAGGATAGAAGCTTGACTGAGCTTTTCTTTCAACATCTAAAATGCCTTAGATTGCTCGTCTCCCCACTTCCACTGAATACTTTTTCTAGTCAACTGAATCAAAGGAGTAGCAATCTTCAAAAATTCTTGAATAAATCGACGATAGTAGCGAGCCAAACCAAGAAAACTTCTAACTTAACATATTATAACTACTAGATCTGTTTTCACCATTTTTTTGTATCCCCTTGTTTTCACAGGATCTTATTCCTATATATATATGAATATTATTTAAAACGTATAAATTGTTATAGTAATTGTTACAAATTATGTTCCCGAAAACTATAAATATATGCATTGTTCATCAAACTATTACAACCTCAACATATTAGAAGTACTAGAAACAAAAATGTTACAATGACCGGATAATTACTCTTACCTAGAAAAAATTCATTTTATAGCATACGCATCTTTTTAAAACTTCTCATTTCATTGATATAAGTATTATTCTATTTTTGTTTTTGAGGGGTTGAAATATTCTAGAATATTACTAATAAAAAAAGTTTCTTTTATACAAAACTAGATCTTAAACCCGTGTATAAACACGGAGTGTTAGTTCTTTAATTACTATAGATGTTATGTTATAATTTCATTTAATTAAAATAGAGGTAAATAATTAATTCATCTAATTTTAACTAAATCTAATTTTGATTGATGACGTTTCAAAGATGTTGGTCTGCTGCATGTATCATAAATTATTGTTTAAAAAGGTAAGTATATAAAAAGGCTTAATTTTGATTGATTGAATTTAAGTTAAATAGTTGATAATGGAAAAAACTTAATAAATAGAGGAACTTAGTTGATCAATTGATTTTTTTATTTATTTTATTTTGACATCATAATGGTGAATCATTATTATATTTAAGATTCTCCCTACCCCTAACTTGTTTACTCAACATTATCTATTTATTAAATGTTAACAAAAAAGATAACTATTCCTACACCCATTCTTTTAGCCGTACACCACAAACATAATTTACACAGTTGTACAATACAACATCCAAAAGTTTAATTGATCGTGTACGGATATAAAAATATAATACCCTAATCATCACCCTTATATAATGTGTATACAACATAAACTTGAACATGAATAAAACATTTTCTGTAACGTTTTAACTTCTGATATACATATACTACATAATATATTTCTAGCTGTGCATCGTACGGGTTTAATACTAGCAAATAAATAACACACAAAGTCTTTTAAGTAAGAGTAAACGATCTTCAATCGAAAGAATATTTACATAACAAGTGTTTTTTAAAAAAATATCATTAGTGGATTTACACTGTATTTTTTTTTTAATGGAAAGGAAAGAAGTGCAATGGAAAATAAAAATAAATGCCATTCTTGAGTCTTTTTTGTCGGGGAAAGGAAAGGGGTCTAGTGGAATTGGACTGATTAGTTAAAAGGCTTTTCGCTTAAACTCATTTCCGTCCAAAATTGGGCTCAATACAAAGGAAAACATATCATGTGTGTGTATAATAACTATTATAACCCTAATAACAACCTAGCAAATTCCCACATAAATCTATTTCTAATATATCTCATATAGAACTCACCAGCATACATGTCTCTTCTACATCCAATAATCTGGTTCTCGCAATCTCGTCTACTACAATCAACTAATCAGTTTTCTTTTCTCACTCTCATTCAAATCGATCAGCAGGTAGGTGTCAAACTTGATTTCTACATTAACATTGTTTTATTAGTTTACATATATATATATATTGTTTTCTTATCCATATGTATATGAATGTTTGTGTACTTACTTTTAAAAAATAGAGAGGACAAATAACACTACTTTATATGAATGTTTGTGTACTTACGTATTATGGTTTATTAATGTATGATTTGTTTTCGTCTGCTGTTGGTATTCTTATTTATGTTTTTGGTTTAGATGGAGTCATTGCATAGCTTTTGTTTTGGTCACTGATTGTATTACTCTTTATAATTGAGTAGGAGTTGTAATTTGTGTATTGGTAAAAAGGTAAACAATAATAAATTGGGAGTATCATCGAATTTGTTCTTCTATTCATACTGGATTTGAAACTTGTGATATAATGGATTGTTTGAACTTTAAAAATTAATAATTATATTTTTAGATCAAAATATTTGTAATGTTATGTTGGTCCATAGTTATAAAAAAGGTGTACTACATGTGTAAAATGTAATGATGGTCCAAAATATTTCATTCCTTGATTTACTGCTTTGTGTCTAATTATTTGTGGCGTTTGTAATGTTATGTTAGTTCTTCAGCACAGTTCTTGCTTTTCTTAATTTACTGTTTTTTGTTTATGTAATTATGTTAGTTTTAGTTGCTTCTGTTCATAATTAAATGATTGTCATTGTCATGTGTCACTAGTCTTGCAATGGATGATAACATGTATCTAATGGTGAAAAGTCAACATTTAGCAGCAATTCATTTGGTTTGTCTAGTGGCAGCTCTAATTGCACATCGTAGATTTCGTAATAGAAAATTTTTGCCCCCAGATGAGATGTTACATAGACAACAAGTACGAGACGAGATATTGCATGCCCTCTCATCAAGTGGTAAATGTCATAAACTTATCCGCATGAGTGAAAACGCTTTTACCATATTATGTCAAAAGTTAGTGTAGGTTCCCGGTATGGACCTAATCAGATCGTATAACTCAATTGGATGTGCGGAAATCAAATAATCAAACACAAACGTTTTCTATAAGCTTTTTGTATATATTCACAATTGAATCGTAAAGCTAAACAATCACAAACCTGTTTCTCTCCTCTCTCACACACTGAAAACGGCTCTCTCTCACTTTCTAGGGTTTTATCACTCTACAAATGAAACCCTACATGCCTATTTATAGGATGTCGAAACCCTATAGCGACACTAGCCAAGTGTCGCTATATGCGACACTAGCTTAGTGTCGCATAAACATTAATTTGTTTATATTTTCTATTTCACTATTCGTTTACAGACTCGCATATTATTGTGTTGCGTACCGGTCGTTGAGATTTCTAATGGTGACGTGACACAGCAGTGGGTTTTTAATTTATAAGGCTGGGCCTAGGGTTACTTATTATGCTAGCACAAGATAAGTATGACCTAGAATCGTTCTTCAAAGCGCGACAAATTGAAACTAGGGGGTTTAGAGGCTTTTATGTGTTCAGCTGGGGTTGAAAGAGTTGGTTTTGGTTTTGGGTTTTCTTATCCTAATTTAAACTAGACTGAATTAAAAGGTGGAGGTTACTTCGGGCGTTCAGCAATTAAAGCGATTGTCTACTATAATGTGGTTTAGAAGTGGTTAAATATGGAAAGTTGTAATGAGGATAAATTCGTAAGTTGATGTGAGCTATTCTACAATCCTTCTATCGGGCTGACGCGGAGGTGTCCACAATCAGGCAAATAGAATGTCACGGGGATTGCACAATATATTAAAGTGTACACCGAAAGTTCTCTCAAATGTACACCCACACTACCCAACAGTTAACCTCGAATCCTATTCCCCAATCTCGGTCATCAGAGATGTCCGAATCATGGCATAGTTTGTTGAATAAACAATCTTATGAACGAGGGTTATCCTCACCGGAATAGGTTGGGTTAACTGGTCTAGACGGTCGGATAGCATGTCATCACTTATTCGTACGAGTTATCATCATTACTTGGGGATGCTACAAGATAGGGATAATTTGTGTTACAAAAGGAGACCTAGATAATACGTTTGTTATTCGATTCATAATACAACTACCTTCGGTCGTTCTGACTTCCATACATTTGTACTCCGCCGTAAGCGTTTCCAGTACTATATCAAAGAACAGTCGAATAGGGGTCGTCATATTATTTCACGATGATTAATGTCGTTTAAATTTTACTATTATGATGATCATAAGGCAACAATCAAACAAGAATATGAAATAAGACGATCAAGGCAACAGTTTAATTTAAACATACAAAAGTATTATCTAAGTTGAGGATATTCCGAAAGTTGTCTCAAAAATATCATCTATATGAATTTAATCTTAATCTACCTCTACTCCCATGTTCCGTGTCTCTTGGATCCTATTTTGGTCTAGAGAACACCGGCTATGCCGAGCTCAATGATTCAATCTAACATAGTATAACTAAGTGACCTGTATCCTATGAGTTAGCTACGTTCATTTTTGGATAAAGTTTTAGTCATAACATGAGTTGGGCAAATAAACGATAAAAAAATTAATTCCTATATCCATTTTTAATATAAACCATCCGCAATCTCAAAACATACCACATAGTCACATATTTAATACTTTCCTAAACGACTATCATAGCAGACAATTGAGTTATTTAGCTAATCATGGTAATTCTAGCATACATATTTAAATTTATTAAAGAAAGGACAAACATATTAAATATGAAAGATAGATTAACACCTGGAAAGAAGTGCAATAACTCGTAGCTAAAATATGCATCCCGGAGCACCTCCGTACAACTCTTCCTTGGCTAGTTAATTAGCTAGCCTAATTAACTAGGAAAAATAAAAGAAAAGAAAATACAAATGTGTTGGTAATTTGAGGTGTGTTGGTATGTCTTGGTGTGTCTTTCAAATGAGCCTCATGCCTCCTATTTATAGAGGAGTTTTGGTGCATTTTAGCAAATGGAAGCACACATTAGCAAAAGGTGGAAAAGGTAGTGGCACCAGGTACAAAAGGCGAAAAGGGTAGTGACACCAGGTACGAAAAGCATGTAAAGGTCTAGCACCGGGTACGAAAAAGGACAATAAAGCGCAATCCGTGTGGGTAACCGGCGGTGGCTGGTTGGCAGTCGGCGGCGGCCAGGTGGTGGCCGGCGGCGGCTGGCTGCCACCTGCACCAGCCTGCTGCCGATTACTTCGTTTCTCGATTCGTGCGTGTTTTCTTCGTTATGCGTCCGTTTGCGTTGATTCTTTTTGCGTTGGATTCGTAATTCAAAAATGAAGCTTTTGTTGAAAAGAAATCCCAAAAATATGTCTCTGAACTTTAGATGTGTCGTACGAATCGTTTGGATCTTCCGGAGTGCGTAGAATCTTCATTCTTCGTCCGTTTTAGTTTATTCTTCTTCTGTTGGATTCGTAATTTGAAAACGAACATCTTGGGTCAGATAGATGTTGGTGATGGGCTCTTTTGTCTTGAATCCTCGTTTTGATGTCTTGAATCTTCAAACGTGTCGTTTTTCGGCCTTTTTGCTTGATTTTGCTCGTGCAACCTTGTTTTGATCTTCTTAGCATTTTATCAGTGATTTTTGCATTATTTGAGTCCAAATGCTAAGTATTGCTCCAGAATGAGAGAGATATCGGTGGTAAAAACGTGACTTTTTACGCGATATCAAGTATCCCACACTTAGAGTTTTGCTTGTCCTCAAGCAAATCTTCATAAAATTGCGATGAGAGGTGTCTTGTATTCCGGAGAACTTTGATTCCTGCAAGTTTGGTAAAAAGATTTCGAACGAGGTTCCATCCTTTGATGGTTTCCCAAACCTTTGGTTCTAACAAGCTTTCTCTTCAATCTTCATAATGTAAGATATACATGACTGGGGCCCTCACAGGTGGTCACTCAATTCACTCAAGTGTATTGGGTTTCCTAATTTCTAATTCACTCAGGGGCCAGTCATGTAGCTCTTCCGTTGTCATAAGCTTGATCGAGAATCAAATCTACAATACTTAAATAGGGACGGTGCTAAGTATCCCTAGGCATTCGCAAGATGCTGGAAGTGGTGTATATGGATGAAGGGTTTTGTAGGTGGTTTATTTGGGGGTTTAGTATAGCCTAAGAGTTGTTTACGATGACTTATCTTTGGTGCTTAGTAGTGCTTCTTTCTGGATTTCTCTCTTTGAGAGCCTTCTTTTGCGTCTTTTCCTTTCAAGTTTTATTTTGATGAACCTTTCCCTTGGCTTTAAATGATCCTTGGGCTTTTAGGTTCCTTCTGACAGCTTTGCTTTTTTCTGAATTTTCTTTTTCTTGGAGCTCCTTTTACGGATGGTGTTCATCCTTTGGGGAACGCTCCGTACTTCTTTGCTGGATTTCTTTTTTTGGAGCTCCTTTTACGGATGGTGTTCATCCTTTGGCGAACGCTCCATACTTTTGATAATAATTCCTCTGTCAGCACAGAAACTTAGGCTATGGCCAAAAGATGAAAGAAGGGAGTGAATTTTTTGAAAAGGCTAAGGCTCAGCATGTTTTCCGCTGAAGGTGAGCACTGGTTAGGTTCGAAAGTGAGGGTTTTATGAGAGGGTTCTTATCCTAGGGAATGTCGAGGTTTTCTGATTGCACCTTCGTCACGTATGACGCCCATTTTTGTAATCTCGAAATGTATTCCTTGAACAAGTTCTGATTCTAGAGAGCATACATCGGCACACTCACAATTGAAAAGTGAAGCATTAAAGATGAATGCCTCAAGATTCCTCACTCATTTTGGGTAGTTTTGTGCCTAGTCATGCGATCGCTTGTTTTGAAACTTGGTTTGAAAGTTTATCAAAGAGTTTTGCTTGTCATAGTCGTTTTACCAAACCTTTAGAACTTTTGTTGACCAGAAATACCTACCCTTTTTGATTTTGATTCAAAAATTTTTGAAAATTTTGCTGAAAATCTGAGTTTTGCTAAAAAGTTTGATAAAAAGTTTATGTTGCAATACAGTAGTCAATACTACTGCTATCCTACACTTAAAATAACATTGTCCCTAATGTTCTACTTCTAAGTTAGGTCAATCCCACACTTAGATTTTTGAATAAGGGTCAATATTTTCGAAGTCATTCTCTATTTGCGAGTTGTAATCCCACACTTAGAGTTTTACTTAGAATTTTAGCGTGTTTAGATTGAGCAAAATAAGGTTAGAAGAGATACTTCCTTGTGCTGCGTGAGTTGCCATTTGATTTTATGGACCAGGCTCAAGTGTGTAAATTTGCTGGAAATGGACCAGGCTCATTAAAAATGAACTTGTTCCACAATTTCTACTTTGAATTCTGCATAGTACACATCCTTCAGAAAACACAAGTGTTAATACAAGTTAATATTAAACATAAGATGACTAATAAAAGCTAATTTGTGTCAGGATAGAGCGACTCCCAATCGGTGAAGTCATCATCCATAAAGATCGTGTTTTCCACGATCGATGTAGGAGATGCTAACTCCTCGATGGTATAGACAGGAGATGTTGTGCCATCTTCTGGATCCTGAATCCAAGCGTCTAGGGCAGCAGTCTCCTCTTCCAGTGAGTCCATGAAAGTGGGGTGGTCCTGTGCAGTCAAGCTCCAAGGTGGGAATAAGTCCCACGGTGGAATGTGCGGAGCGGGATCAGGTCCCATCTGAAAGGGGCACACAGGTGTGGAGGTAAGGCCCAGAGCAGTGTGGATCTCAGAGATGGCGGTGTGCTGGACCTCGAGGGCTCTCAGTATAGACCAAGTGACAGCAGGATCCGCAGTAGTAACCCCATGCTCAAAGTTGGGTACTCTGGAGGTCCCTGCGGTCTGTCCCGCTGGTCGGTGAGATGAAGGTAACCTGGAATGGATGGGACGTAACAGGAATGACTCCTGAACGTACACCTCCACCGAGTCTGTCGATATCTCATCCAACCTAGGAGGTGGTGACTGGGATCCTCTGACAGTCCTCATGCTACTACCCGGTGATGAACTCCGGGAGTGATGCATGGCACGCGAGCGTCTCTTACTGGGGGCTCGTGCTCTGTCTGACTGCGAACTAATCCTGCAAAATACAAAAGGTTAATGGTCTGAGATTATTAGTCTTTTGTAAGGCGAGGTACTGCATAAAAATTGGATTAGTTTAAACATAACAGTAAAGGAAAATTAATGTTGAAAACGTAAGATAGGCTTGGGATGCCTCCCAAGAGCGCTTGTTTATCGAGTCTCGTAGCTTGACTCTTTTATACCCATTTTTCTATTAGGGTGGTTCGTAGTTATAGACTTCCTCATTTGAGGGAAAGTCTTCTACGTAGTGTTTCAGTCAGTGACCGTTTACCTTGAAATTTCCATCCGGAGATTCGAGTTCGATGGCACCATAGAGAAATACTTTAGAGATTGTGAAGGGGCCGCTCCACCGTGTTTTGAATTTACCAGAAAATTTCTTAAATTGGGAGTTAAAGAGTAGAACTTTATCACCTGGATTGAAGCGTGTGGGGCGGAGCTTTGAATCATGGATTAACTTGGTTCTTTCCTTAAATCTGTAGGAACTTTCATAAGCTTGATCCCTCAACTCTGCTAGTTCATTTAGCTGCATTCTCCGGTGAGTTCCTGTTATCGTAGGATCTAAACTACAGTTCTTCAGTGCCCAGTAAGCTTTGTATTCTAGTTGAATCGGGAGATGACATGCCTTTCCATAAACGAGCCTATAGGGAGTTGTTCCTAATAGCGTTTTGTAAGCTGTCCGAAATGCCCATAAAGCATCGTCTAGCTTGTCTACCCATCTTTCCTTGTGTTGACCAATTGTTCGTTCCAAGATCCTTTTTAGTGCATGGTTTGTAATCTCTGCTTGTCCATTCGTCTGCGGGTGATAGGCCGTAGAGGTTTTGTGTGTAACCCCATATTGTTGCAATAGTTTCATAAACTGAGTATTGCAAAAGTGTGTGCCTCTATCGCTGATGATTGCTCGAGGTGTTCCAAACCGACAGAATAACTGTTTTAAGAACTTGGTTACGACCCTTGAATCATTTGTTGGAAAGGATTGGGCTTCGGCCCATCTTGATACGTAATCGACAGCTACTAGAATGTATTCTTTTCCGTAAGATTTCGGAAATGGTCCCATGAAGTATAATCCCCATATGTCAAATATTTCATATGCTTGGATATTCGTTAATGGCATTTCGTTACGCGTTGTGATATTTCCAAACCTTTGGCAAATATCGCAGCGTTTCACCAAGTCTTGTGCGTTTCACCAAGTCTTGTGCGTCTCTGAAAATGGTAGGCCAGTAGAATCCTGAGTCGTAGACTTTCTTTGCTGTCAGGTTAACTGCATGATGTCCTCCGGTGGGTCCGTGATGGCTTTGGTGGAGTATCTGTTCGGCTTCTTTCCCATCGACACATCTTCTTACTATTTGGTCGGGACAGACCTTGAACAAATATGGATCATCCCAAAAGTAATATTTGACGTCGCGAAAGAACTTTTGCCTCCGCGATGAGATCATTCCTTTTCTTGCGATCCCTCCAACTACAAAATTGGCAATGTCTGCAAACCAAGGATCGTTAGTGAATTGCGAACCTTGTTCTCCTAAACTCATTAATAGCTCTTCTGGAAATCGATCTTTAATATCTCTCTCTGCAAGTTGTTCCATTGACGGATTTTCAAGTCGACTTAAATGATCTGCGGCGACGTTTTCTGCTCCTTTCTTATCCTTTATTTCTATGTCGAATTCTTGTAGGAGTAAAATCCATCGTAACAATCTAGGCTTTGCGTCTTGCTTTTTGAAGAGGTATTTTAGAGCTGAGTGATCCGTATATACTATTGTTTTGGACAATATCAGGTAGCATCTGAATTTGTCAAACGCAAATACTACGGCTAGCAGCTCCTTTTCTGTGGTTGTATAGTTTTCTTGAGCATCTGTAAGTGTTTTGCTAGCGTAATAGATTGGTCGAAAGTGATTATCCTTCCTTTGACCTAGAACTGCCCCAACTGCGAAGTCACTAGCATCGCACATAATTTCAAATGGTAGGTTCCAATCTGGAGCGACCATGATTGGTGCATTTGTAAGCTCCTTCTTCAGGTAGTTGAAAGCCTTCATGCAGTTCTCGTCAAATACAAACTTGATGTCTTTTCCTAGAAGGTGGGTGATAGGTCGAGAAATCTTGGAGAAGTCTTTGATAAAACGGCGGTAGAACCCAGCATGTCCTAGAAAGCTTCTAATGGCCTTGACGTTGGTTGGTGGTGGAAGTTTGGCAATAGTTTCGACCTTTGCTTTGTCTACTTCAATTCCGGACTTGGATATTCGATGTCCTAAAACTATTCCTTCCTTCACCATAAAGTGACACTTTTCCCAATTTAACGCGAGGTTTGATTCTTCACACTTGGTGAGCATTCTATCGAGGTTGGATAGACATGATGCGAAGGAGTCTCCAAAGACATAGAAATCGTCCATAAAGACTTCCATGCATTTTTCAATCATGTCGTGGAAAATTACAACCATGCATCTCTGAAATGTTGCAGGTGAGTTGCATAATCCAAACGGCATTCGTCGGTATGTGTTAAACCAAGATCGATCTAATAAACTTATTAGATTAACACAAGCTTTGAATTATTACTGAGAAGTTGCGGAATAACACTCAATAATATAATGAAGATCAAAACAATAAACAACACAATTAATATCAAAAGCTTCAATCTTATTGATAATATAAGACGAATACACTGAATTGTATTAGGGTTACAAAACCTTGAAGCTGCGTTAAACTAATGTTAACCTAATCTAGGTCTAAGGATCTCTATTTATAATACATAGAGTCCTATACAATCTCTAGTTATTATGGAATTCAAATCTATCCCATAAATAACTCTAACCGACTTATACACAATAACAGTGTGAACAACTTACTTTATACCAACAGTGGTAGTAAGTTTCCTTTACAAACACAAGTATACTCATACTAACCGTGGCACTGCTTAAATACACTAGCAGTGGCTAGGACTTCAATTCTTCTAGCAGTGGCACTGCTTCTACATTAGCAGTGGCTAGCAGTAAAACAGACAGTGGCTAGACTTCAACACTTGTCAAATACGCTCAGATCCTAACAATCTCCCCCTAAACTTGATCAATCTTGTATTGCATTAAGTTTCTGCATTCAGCTTCATTCTTTTGTAGGAGAGTTTTATCTTTTCTTGCTTGCTTGATCTCTCTTGTAGAATTGATTCATCATCCAGTAAATAATGTCTTTGCCTTTTTCAGTCTTCACAGCAACTTGCAATTTCTTTTCCATTAGTTGCCTCAACAGTACTATGCTCAGAATGTACTCTCTCTCTTCCAACATATACACATATTTTCCATTCTTGAGAGAAATACACTGCACTCCTGCTCTAGCAAAATGTCTCCAGTAAGCAACTAACTCAGCACACAAAAATATATCTCCATACATCTCAGGCTCAAACATCATCTGTATCCATTCCCACACATGCCTTTCAAGACTAGATTTAACATTTTTCAAGTCCTTTTCTAACCCAATCTTATACATATCATATATATCAAATTTTTGAACTCTTTTCAGAATATCCTACATTGACTTGTGAAAGCTTACAACTCCATTCTTTCTTTCAATCCTTATTTCATAAGCCATTTCTTCAGTTGCTATCAATACAGCTTCCCATTTGATAATTTCTGAGAATTCTTCACCATCCAAATTGATGTTTTCTGATCTATCAGGTTTAACTACAAACATCTGTTCTAATATCTCCTCATCCCTATCCAAATCACAAACATTATCATCCATCTCTTGAAATTTAGCAAATGACCTTCTAACACCTTCAATTTTCAATTTCAGTTCCTTTTCTTTCTCAAGCTCTTCATCAATTTGATCATATCTTTCTTGCAATCTCCTTTGAATTTCTGCATCATCTTTCCTCTTCTTTTCTAACCTTTCCCTTGCTTCAGGATTGACATGAGGATTATTATCATACATGTTTTGCAATTGTTCCAGTGACATCCTCCTCAATTGTCCTGTAGAAATTCTATCTCCCCTTAACTTACAAACCAGATCATTTTTCAAATCAGCCCTTGTTGGTTTCTTTGCTCTCCTCTTAGCAGCTTCTTTTTCCTTTTTCTCCTTCTTCTCTCTTTCAATTTTCTGCTTTAATGCCATCTGCAGAGGATTACCCTTTTTCTTTGCTTCATAAGCATGATATATAGTATCATCATTTAACCCCTTTGCTTTCATCTCTGCATATACTCTGCTTGCTTCTTTAGTCATTTTTACAATCTGCCCATTCTCTAGCATCACATCCACTTCATCAACCTCAGATTCTTTCATCTTGACTGGCACAGACTTTTGAGATTTAGCATCTCTCTTTTCAGTTTCAATTTTGTCCTGTTCATCCAATTCAGCCTGCACCCTCATAGCATACTCCAAGTCATGCTCAACATTCTGTGTCACCTTCTTCACCTTTAGCTTTTCCACCAATTTGCCCTTACCTTTGTCTTTTGGATCAATCTTTGGAAGTTTGGAATCAGGCTTAGACACATTGGTAGACTATTTGATCTTAAATGATACTTCAGGTGTTCTGGCAGTGTTTGGTTTTGCTTTAACAGTGGTAGTGGTAGCAGTGGTAGTAGTTGCAGCAGTGGTAGCCACTCTAGCAGTGGTAGCCACTCTAGCAGTGGGACTACTTGACTTTGACTTTCTGATCTCTTCTAGCTTTTTAGCTTTTACACTGAACACTGGCACAGATTTCTTCCTGCCATAAGTAAGCTTAGGATCTGATCTTGGCATCGACTCCCCCTCTGCCTCTGCATCATCACCTTTCATCACAGGTTGTACCACCTCTTCACCATCATCTACCTCAACAATCACCTCTGTCTCACCATCAACTACCTCGGTCTTTTGCATAACACTTTCAACAATTTCAGTCTGTACATCATCTTCCAAAACTTCAGTGTTAGCATTAGACATAGCATCTGTTTCACCCACTACCTCATCCACATGATCATACATAAACACATCATCATCAACTATCTCTTCTGCATTCTTCTCCCCCTTTTTGAAAGTGTTCCTCACTAACAAAGCTTCTAACACAGTAAGCCTTTCCTTGAGTTCAACAATAACTTTCTCCTGCTCAACAATCTTAGCAGCCTGCTCTGCAATTTTAGCATCTTGAGCTTTATTCACTTTCTTCTCCTTCATCAATCTCTCCCAAATTTTGTCCACATCCATTGTCAATTGTACGTTCGTCAATTCAATGTAAGTACTAGCCTCATCATCATTAGAGTGTGACCTCCTAGATGAATCATTGACAAAAGCATCTTCTGCCTCATGCCTAGCATGGTCAACAGAAGTTCCCTTTTTCTTGGTACTGGGACCTTCACCTGCTTCATTACCCGTAGGTTCAGCATTAGAAGTTGCCTCTGGTTGGGTCTTATTGATGTTACCACTGCCCTCCTCTGTCAGTGGACTAGTAGAAGTAGTGGCAGCCCTTCCAGAATGACCACCCATCTCCGGTGGGGTCACCTGCTGTTGTGAAATTGATGACTGAGACAAATGAGCAGTAGGAACCTCACTTGCCTGTTTTCTTTTCTTTTTGTTTGGTTGTAAATGGGTAGGTTGCTTGGTCCCTTGTTTTCTTTTAGTACCCCCAATAAGTGTGTGTTCAGACCCAGTTGGTACTACTGGCCTGTCACCAATTGGTTCAGATGTAGTTGGTGGTACTACATCTGTGGTGGAAGGAGCAGGAAGCATTATAGAAAATAATGCTGTTTCCTTCCCAGAAAACTTCTTATTGGTATTCTTACTCATCTCTATAAAAGTTCTAGCAGAAAGAGTACTAACACCAATAATAAGTTCTTGTGTAACTAAATCAGAAATTTGTTTATTTAAAACAAGTTGCACAAATCTAGGATACATTATAAACATATCCTTTTTCCCTTTTGTTATATTTCTTATCATGCCTTCAAGAATGTATTTAGAAAAATTAAATTTTTGACCCTTAGCCAAACACACAAGTGCATAGGCTATTTGGGTACCAAATTCATTAAAAGCAGTTCGTTTGGATGACAAACAGTGGAGAAGTGTATGTATGAAAAATTTCCATTGAGGGCTAAAGAGTGATTTAAAAAATGTAAAACGTGTGTAATCACCCTCATACCCCATTAATCTAAGATTATCATACAAATCTCTGTCATCAATAGAAGTTATACCTGAAGCGTCATCAAGAAGAAGTGCTTCTCGAAGAGAATCCTCAGATATCACCACTTTGGTTCCTTGAACCATAGAAACCACTTGACTGTTGCCCTCAATTACTTCCAATCGAGCATTCTTCCAAAATTCGTTCAAATGACCCCTGGAAACCCTTGGAGATACAGTAAGTGCGTGAAATATATAACTCGACCGCTGGAAAATCCACAATTTGTGTGAAGTTTTGCGCCGATGAGGGTTTCATCAAGAAGGCGATCATATTGTGTTCTTCGTAAACACTTAAAGTAAGATCTGTTGATGAAGAAGCCATGACTGTTGAATTGATCGTAATAGAAGTGAGGGTTTGATTTGAAGTGTAATTGCAGTGGTTATGTGTGAAAATAAGAAAGCGTAATGAAAAATTGAAGTGCCCTAAGTTTATATACTGTTAGTCATAAGAACAGAGCCAAGACCTAGAAAAATTAACTAGCAGTGGCATCGCTCGATATAACTAACAGTGGAAAGGTATAAAATACCTTAACAGTGGCAGACATTCAATTTTTTAAACACATACTTAGAAAGCTAACAGCAGTTAGTAGCACTAGCAGTGGCAACCGACCAAGGTAACCAACACTTAGTACTAGCAGTGCCAAATATTTAGCTTTATAAGCAGAACACGGATTTTTTTTTAAAAAAAAAAAACAAAAACAAAAGAAAATAAAATAAACATTAGTTCCAGCAGTAACAACGTCTTCTGACAGTAGCTAAGAACCTGCACAGTGGTTAGCTAGAAAACAATAAACAGTAGCAGTAATATACACAAGTTTACAAGCAGTGGCAACTGTATAAGAAGCAGTGGCTAGAAAGTTCTAACAGTGGTAGATACTTGGACCAGAAAGCACTTGTTCTTTATACAGTTCCACTGTTAGTATCTATTCTAATACCAAACATAAGTTAAGTTAGATTGATCATTCCAATACTGGTGACCAAAAATGTAAACCTTCCCACATCAAAAGCCTTTGTGAAAAGATCTGCATATTGATTATCAGTATGGATTTTAAAGATTTGAATCAATCTCTTTTCATTGCAGTCTCGTATGAAATAATAACGAATTTCAATATGTTTGGTCTTAGAATGCTTAACAGGATTGTTAATGATACTAATTGCAGAGTTATTATCAATATAAATAGGAGTATTTAGAAAAGTCAGACCATAATCCAGCATTTGATTCTGAATCCAAAGCACTTGTGCACAGCAACTGGATGCAGCAACATATTCTGCTTCTGCAGTTGAAGTGGATACAGTAGTCTGCTTCTTGCATTGCCAAGACACCAATCTTTCTCCTAGAAATTGACAACCCCCAGATGTAGATTTCCTATCTAGATTCTCACCACCATAATCACTATCTGTGAAAGCCATAAGTTCAAAAGAAGAACTCTTGGGATACCAAAGGCCCAATTGTGGTTGACCCTTTAAATATCGGAAAATCCTCTTTACTGCATACAAATGTGATTGCTTGGGATTAGCTTGATATCTAGCACACACACACACACAGCAAACATTATGTCTGGTCTAGATGAGGTGAGATACATGAGGGAGCTAATCATAGATCTGTATAAATGCACATCTACATCCTCCCCCTCAAGATCTGCATGTAATGCTTTGTGTGTCTCCATTGGGGTGCTAGCTATTTTAGCTTCTGAGTAACCAAATCTGTCCAAAATGTCTTTGACATATTTGCTTTGGTTAATGAAAATGCCATCAGTCCTCTGTTTAACTTGAAGTCCCAAAAAGAAAGGAAGTTCTCCCATAGAACTCATCTTGAACTTCTGATGCATTAACTTCTCAAACTCCTTGCATAACCCATCATTTGTAGATCCAAAAATGATGTCATCAACATACACTTGTACCAATAAGATATCATTGTGAATCTTCTTGGTGAACAGTGTTTTGTCAATGGTACCTCTTTTAAAACCATTCTCCAATAGGTAAACAGATAGAGTTTCATACCAGGCTCTAGGTGCTTGATGCAAGCCATATAGAGCCTTATCCAATCTGCATACTCTATCTGGATACTTGGGATCTTCAAATCCAGGTGGTTGACAAACATATACTTCATCATCAATTTTCCCATAGAGAAAGGCACTCTTGACATCCATTTGATAAACTTTAAATCCATGATATGAAGCATATGCCAAGAATAATCTGATTGCTTCTATTCTTGCTACGGGAGCAAACACATCATCATAATCAATACCTTCTTCCTGTGTATACCCATGTGCCACCAACCTTGCCTTGTTCTTGATTACAATACCCCTTTCATCCTTTTTGTTCTTAAAGATCCATTTTGTGCCTATAGCTCTTTTTCCCTTTGGTAGATCAACTAAGGTCCACACATTCTGTATTTTAAACTGAAGCAATTCCTCCTGCATTGCTTCAATCCAACTTGGATCTTTAAGGGCTTCCACTGCCTTCTTTGGCTCAGTTTGAAATAAGAAACATACATATAAAGAGGTATGTATCTCTTCTTCATTGACAGTAGACTGCTGTCTAGTTTGAACAGCAGAATCAACATTCCCAATGACCTGTTCTAGAGGATGATCTTTGTGAACACGATAAGTAGATGTTGATGTCTCTGGAATGTTGGCTTCTAAATTGGTAAGATTGCCTTCTTGTTCAGAACTCTCACTAGATGATATATCAGTAGAATCTTCTGTCTCAGTTCTGTGAGAGGACTGTGGTGGATCAGAGGAAAACACCTCTGGTGGATCAGGAGTCCAGATTGGAAATACAATGTATTCCAATGACTCTTTATTCTTTTCTGTGGACATTCCTGATACTTCCTTACTTGCCTCATCTGCTGTCCCTGTGTTGGTACCTGTACTTGTACCTACACTAGAATTTACAGTTGCATATCTAAAAGCAGAATTAAGCACATCAATATCAAACAATGACTTTGGACCTATCCCATCAGGATTAATGATATTCTCATTAAAAGTGATGTTCATTGATTCTTCTATTACCCTGGTCCTTTGATTGAAAACCCTATATGCCTTGCTTTGGATGGAATACCCTACAAAAATACCTTCATCTACCTTGCTTTCAAACTTTCCTAAGTGATCCTTGGTATTCAGAATGGTACAGGGACATCCAAAGGATTTTAAGAAACTGACCAATGGTTTGTTCTTAAAAGGCAACTCATATGGTGTTTTGAAATGAGGCTTAACAACTGTTACCCTATTCTGAACATAGCAAGCTGTGCTAACTGCCTCTGCCCAGAAAGACATAGGTAATTTTGCATCAGCTAGCATAGTTCTAGCAGCCTCAATTAGTGTCCTATTCCTTCTTTCAGCTACTCCATTCTGTTGAGGAGTTCTAGGAGCACTAAACTCTCTCTTAATGCCTTTTTCATCACAGAATTTATCCATCTCATGATTTTTAAACTCTGTTCCATTATCACTCCTGATGATTTTAACCTTTTTATCTAATTGATTTTCCATCTTAGTTATAAATGATCTAAGTATTTCACCTGTCTCATCTTTTGTTCTAAGAAAGAAAACCCATGTAAATCTAGTATAATCATCAATGACTACAATGCAGTAAGATCTCTTTCCCATACTCCTTATACTTGTTGGTCCAAACAAGTCCATATGTAACAAGTGTAAAGGAGTACAGTTTGTATTCACAGATTTGGACTTAAAAGAAGTTTTGTGTTGCTTTCCCTTAAGACAAGAAACACAGTGATCATCACATGAATATACCTTTTCAGGTAAACCTCTAACAAGCTTGTTTTTGACAAGCTTATTAATTGTTTTATAATTCATATGACACATCCTTCTATGCCACAAATTAGATTCATTCAAAGTTATTTTTGAAATCAGACAGTTTAGATCAGGTTGAGGTGCCATATTTGCTAAGTCACACTTATATACATTATCTTGTCTAGGAATTCTCATTAAAATCATGTTGTCAGGAATCTTGAATTCCTTTGATAAAATAAGGCATTCAGTGTCAGTAAAATGAACAGGGTTCTTTTTATCTGTGATTTGACTCACACTTAGCAAATTATACCTCAATTGTTCCACAAAATAAACATTTTCAAAACTTAGCTTGGCACTCTGAACAGTTCCTTTGCCTGTAATTTTTCCCCCTTTGGGATTGCTTCCAAATGCTACATATCCACCATCAAATGATTTGAAGTTCTGTAGCTTTTCCTTATCTCCAGTCATGTGTCTTGAGCATCTACTATCAATATGCCATAAGCTTCTTGGCTTGCCCTGCACACATACAAACAAAGAGAAAAGTTAATTTCTTTTGGGAACCCAAATCAATTTGGTCTTGGGTTTCCCTTGTGCATCATTAAAATCAACTCTCTGGAAGACAATTGATTTTGATGCATTGTTAGATTTGGAAACTTTGGATGCAACAGTGTTCTTTGGTTTCCAAACCCAACCAATTTCAGACTTAACAGTGGGAATAGGCCTAACAGTGATAACCCTTAGGCTTGTATTAATTATTCTGGCAGTGGCAGCCATGCTTGGTGTAAACATTCTTTTGGAATGTTTAACACTAGCAGTGGCTGCATGTTTAACAGTGGTAACACTTCCCACTGTATTAGTCTTCGTACCTCTGTTGGCTCTGTTTGGTGGTATCACTGCAGCATTAGAAGCAGTGGCTGCAGTTGTACCTCTGTTAGCCGTATTCTTTATTCTCTTGACAGTGGCAACATGATTAACTTTAGATTTGAAATTTTGTTTATTAATCATGTTTGCTGCTGTCCATAATGGTTTCACAACCCTAGTGAAATCCTTAGGATTGTGATAACAATCATGTTGAATATGATTAGTTTTTCCACAGATATAACAAGACTTTTCTTTGACCACTTGAAAATTCTGCCCCAATTTCTGTGAAACCATTTGATTCCAGTTTCGTTGATTGCCTCTTGGTGCAGTTTTAGTAAAAGGTTTTGGCGAAGAAAGTCTTGTTTTGCACTCACAGTTAATACATGTATCATTTGTCACAGATTTTGACTCCTGCTTAACTGTTTTACTAATAAATCCTAGACCCTTTCTAGACTTATTAGTATTGAACACTTGTTTTATCTGTTGTTTAGCCTGTTCTTGAAACAATCTTTTACCCTCTTCTAGTTTATCACCTTTTAGTTCAGAAACTAGACCAGTACCCTTTCTGCTACCTTCACTTGATGAATTAGATGATTCATAACTTTCAGATGTATTATCACTCTGATCATCTTCCTCACACCACTCTCTTATTTCAACTTTATCAAAATTCAAATCTTCTTCTAAACTTTTAACTGGATCAGCCTTTTTAACATCATCATTTATTCCTTCTTTAAGTGAATTGATATCAATATCAGTTTTAGAAGGAAAATAGTTGTTGTTATAAGGAGGAGGTACATTACTGTATCCTAACCCAGTCTTAAGTTTATCATGAATCTGTGAGTTGATAAGTTTATGAACACTCTTAGATGCATTTGCTAAGTTACTTACATTAAGTCTTATGCTATCTCTTTCACATGTGACCTCAACAAGTTTCTTAGTTAATAATTCTACTTTATCTTTAAGAGTATCTCTCTCCCACCTAGCAAATTCAATATCATACTTAAACTGTGTTGCATTTTCTTCATATGCATGAATCTGTTTTTCTAGATTTTCTATTACGGATATTGTGTGTTTGCTCTTGATTTCACATTGTTTTAATTCATCACACACTTTCTGATTATGATCCCTATAATGTTTAACAGTTTGTTAACACACAGAAGAACATAATTTAATTTGTACCTCATAAGGAATCTCTGACTGTTTGTCAGATTCAGCAGTAGCCATGAGACACTGATTCTTAACTTCAAACTCTTCTTGGTCACTCCAGTCCCAACCACATCCATCCACAGATACAAGGGCATTTGATGAAGTACCCTGGATTGGTACAGACCTTGTTTGACTCACATTTCCTCCGGTCCTTTGACCATTCCCTCTATCACTCTGCTCATTCTTTGGACTTCTGCATTCCCTAGCAAAATGTCCCATTTTGTGACAGTTGAAACATTCAACTTTGCTCTTATCAAACCAACTTGCATCATTCCTTTTTTGTGCAAAGTTGTTCCTGCCAGTTCTTTGCATAAACCTTTTTGCCCTTTGAGTGATTAAGGCAATTTGTAACTTAATATCCATTTCTTCTAGATCATCTGATTCAAATTGATCTAAGTCTTCATTAGTAAGTGAAGAGTTCACATTACTAGCAAAGAAAGATTCTAAGATTTGATCATTAGAATGATTTGATGATGATCCACCTCCAACAGACCCATAAGAAGAACCTTTCTGACTTGATTCTGCCTTTGTTCCAGCCATTGACATAAATGCAGAATTGTTGTTGTTACTTCCTGATCCAATCTTCTTGCTCTCTACTTCTGCTTCAAAGTTTCTCAGATCATTATAAATGTCTTCCAACTCTTTTGATTCCAGATTTGCACTTTGTCTTAACCCAACTGTATAAATTGTCCATTCATCTCCCAAAGACCTCAAAAACTTCCTGTTTAAATCATCTCTATCAATCTTCACTTGATGATTTTCCAGATCTCCTACTAACTTTGAAAACCTATCAAAGGTTTGAGTCAAAGTTTCTGACTTTGCAGAATTAAAGTTCTCATATTGTTGTTTCAACAAAGACCTCTTATTCTTTTTGGTGTTATCATTCCCACCAAATCTCTTCTCTATAGCTTCCATGAGAACTTTAGCATCTTGACATGCTTCAAATCGTCTCTGATATTCATTTGGAATAGATAACAATAAAGTACTTAGAGCTTTGTATTCTATAGATCTAACCTTTCTTTCTGCCTCAGATGTTGGTGGTAATCTAGCCTGTGCAACACCATCACTATTAAGAGTCACTGGAGGACCATTAACAACCACTTCCCACATCTGATAATCTGTGAGAAGCATGTATTGTCTGATTCTGTTCTTCCACAGATCAAACTCATCAAGTCTAAGCATGGGTATCTTTGTGACCTGAATTCCTTCATTGTTTTCTGCCATTGATTTAATAAAAAGATATTGAAAATAATCAATCAAACAGTGATTCTAGATCTTCCTGTATTCAAAACTTAACCAACAGCTCTGATACCACTTGTTAAACCAAGATCGATCTAATAAACTTATTAGATTAACACAAGCTTTGAATTATTACTGAGAAGTTGCGGAATAACACTCAATAATATAATGAAGATCAAAACAATAAACAACACAATTAATATCAAAAGCTTCAATCTTATTGATAATATAAGACGAATACACTGAATTGTATTAGGGTTACAAAACCTTGAAGCTGCGTTAAACTAATGTTAACCTAATCTAGGTCTAAGGATCTCTATTTATAATACATAGAGTCCTATACAATCTCTAGTTATTACGGAATTCAAATCTATCCCATAAATAACTCTAACCGACTTATACACAATAACAGTGGGAACAACTTACTTTATACCAACAGTGGTAGTAAGTTTCCTTTACAAACACAAGTATACTCATACTAACCGTGGCACTGCTTAAATACACTAGCAGTGGCTAGGACTTCAATTCTTCTAGCAGTGGCACTGCTTCTACATTAGCAGTGGCTAGCAGTAAAACAGACAGTGGCTAGACTTCAACACTTGTCAAATACGCTCAGATCCCAACAGTATGCGAAGGTTCCGTAGGGACATGTGAATGTCGTCTTCTCTTGGTCCTTCGGATCGAGCGGGATTTGGAAATACCCGGAAAAACCATCGAGGAAATAGTAGAATCCGTTTCCTGATAATCTTTCGAGCATTTGGTCAATAAACGGAAGCGGGAAGTGATCTTTGCGAGTTGCTTCGTTTAACTTCCGATAATTGATGCAGACCCTCCAACCGGTAACTGTCCGAGTTGGTATAAGCTCATTTTCTTCATTTGTAATGACCGTCATTCCTCCCTTCTTTGGTACTACTTGAACAGGGCTAACCCAAGGTGAGTCGGATATTGGGTAGATCAATCCGGCATCTAAGAGTTTGATAACCTCTTGTTTGACCATGTCCTGGATCTTAGGGTTTACCTTTCTCTGCCTTTGTACTGATGGTTTGAAATCGTTTTCCATGAGGATCTTGTGTGTGCAATAGTTTGACTGATTCCTTGTATGTCGGAAATCTTCCATGCAATTGCCTTCTTGTGTGATTTCAGAACATCAATGAGTTGGGCTTTCTCCTCGGGTTTTACCTCTTTTGATATTATCATCGGGAGTTGTGATGTTCCATGGAGGTAAGCGTACTCGAGGTGAGGTGGTAATTCTTTTAATTCTAGGTTTGGTGGTTCTTCGATAGACGGCTTCATTCTAGCTATCTCATCTCTATTCAGCTTCTCGTATTCAGCTTGGAATGGTGCTTCGTCTATCTCAGGTTCAGATGTGGAGATTGATGCTATTTCAACCCACTCGGTTTTATTTGAGAATTCGTCTGTCTTTAGCTCGTACTTGTTGACTGACGATGAGGAAACTTCATTGTTTCTGGTGATGATGATCTCTCCGTCGTTAGTGAATTGGAATTCTTGAAATTGAGCGGATGAAGATTGGTTTATGGTGATTTCAGGGGTTGAAAACGGCGGTGATTCGGGTTGATTGGCTAATTGTAGTTCAAACGATGGTGGCTCAACATTCATTCCTTTGAATGAATCCAAGATTTCTTTGATTGATGGAAATGGGTTTGGTTCATTGAATATGGGTTTATCTCTCGTTAGCCAAGGTATCGGTGTACCGCATCCTAATGGAACAGCGATTGTTTTGCCATCGATGTAAGGAGACTTCTTTTCAAAAAGCGGAAATAGTAGTTCGTTGGATGTTGTTGGCGAAGCGATTGCGGAGTGCAACCCAGGGTCCTCATTACACAGTTTTCGAACGGTGATTATGGTGTTGGGTATCGGATCCTGGCTGGATAGTGCTAGTACTTCGTGGAGATGCTCATCAAAAATATCCTGCATGGTATCACACAAACCAAGGTCCTCTTCCAGAGGTTGCTTCATTAATCGATCAACATTAAAGGTGACTTCTTCTTTCCCAACTCTTAATTTTAAAGATTTTTCGTTAACATTAATTACAGCCTTGGCAGTATTTAGGAATGGTCTGCCTAGGATGAGCGGAATATGTGTGTCTTCTTCTATGTCCATGACAATAAAGTCCACTGAAAAAACGAACTTATCGACTTTGACCATGACATCTTCAGCAATTCCTCGAGGGAGTTTTACCGATCTGTCAGCTAATTGGATAGTCATGCGAGTAGGTAATAGGTCATCTAATCCTAATTTCTTGTAAAGGGAATAAGGCATAAGATTAACACTAGCACCTAGGTCTTCTAAGGCGTTACTAATTTGAATTCCTTGGAGAAAACGGGGTATAGTGAAACGTCCAATATCGCCTAATTTAGGTGGGAGACCACGTTGTACAATTAATGAGCATTCAACATTCAAGGGTAAACTAACTATTTGCCTAAGTTTTTCTTTGTTTGAAAGGAGTTCCTTAAAGAATTTAGCACACGAGGGCATTTCTACTAAAGCATCTAATAATCTAACATTTAAGTGTAAGCTTTTAAATATTTCCATGTATTTACCGAATTAGGCTTCTTGCTTTTCCTTTTTAAGTCTGCCAGGATAAGGTATTCTCGTTCGGGGTACATTATCTGGAGTTTTGGCTGGTGATGGGTCAGGTATTGTGGCAGGGATGTCAATTGACACATTTTTACTAGGTGTAGATGTTGGCAAAGAAGTGTTTTTGGGGGTGTTATCTGGTGGCGGTGGATCAACTTTGGTCACTTTTCCTCCTCTAGTCACGATTAACAGATCATCACTTGGTGGATGAGTGGTGTCACCAGTGATTACCGACGTACTTTCCTCAATAAAACTTAAGTTTTTCAAAATGGATTTCATGTTAGAGATTAATTTTTCTGAAATTTTTATCATGGCGTCAATGTTATCTTGAAATCCGGTCACTCTTTTGTTTATAACGTTTTGTTCAAACATAAATTTTGACAAAGATCGCTTTGAGGAAGGTAAGTGGTTTGTAGGTGAGGAAACAGCTAAAAGTTGGGTTAAAGACTCATTTGGTGTGGGGTTGGTCCAATCAAAATGTGTTGTCATAATTGATTAAAAAGCGGTTACTAAAACTAAACTAATCCTAAGGGCAAAAAGGTAACTTTTGATTGATGTTAATCTTTCAAAAGGATCGCTTAAACACTAAAGTTACTAAATCCTAAAATCGGTTACCAACGCTCCCCGGCAGCGGCGCCAAAAACTTGTTGTGTTGCGTACCGGTCGTTGAGATTTCTAATGGTGACGTGACACAGCAGTGGGTTTTTAATTTATAAGGCTGGGGCCTATGGTTACTTATTATGCTAGCACAAGATAAGTATGACCTAGGATCGTTCTTCAAAGCGCGACAAATTGAAACTAGGGGGTTTAGAGGCTTTTATGTGTTTAGCTGGGGTTGAAAGAGTTAGTTTTGGTTTTGGGTTTTCTTATCCTAATTTAAATTAGACTGAATTAAAAGGTGGAGGTTACTTAGGGCGTTCAGCAATTAAAGCGATTGTCTACTATAATGTGGTTTAGAAGTGGTTAAATATGGAAAGTTCTAATGAGGATAAGTTCGTAAGTTGATGTGAGCTATTCTACAATCCTTCTATCGGGCTGACGCGGAGGTGTCCACAATCAGGCAAATAGAATGTCACGGGGATTGCACAATATATTAAAGTGTACACCGAAAGTTCTCTCAAATGTACACCCACACTACCCAACAGTTAACATCGAATCCTATTCCCCAATCTCGGTCGTCAGAGATGCCCGAATCATGGCATAGTTTGTTGAATAAACAATCTTATGAACGAGGGTTATCCTCACCGGAATAGGTTGGGTTAACTAGTCTAGACGGTCGGATAGCATGTCATCACTTATTCGTACGAGTTATCATCATTACTTGGGGATGCTACAAGACAAGGATAATTTGTGTTACAAAAGGAGACCTAGATAATACGTTTGTTATTCGATTCATAATACAACTACCTTCGGTCGTTCTGACTTCCATACATTTGTACTCCGTCGTAAGCGTTTCCAGTACTATATCAAAGAACAGTCGAATAGGGGTCATCATATTATTTCACGATGATTAATGCCATTTAAATTTTACTATTATGATGATCCTAAGGCAACAATCAAACAAGAACATGCAATAAGACGATCAAGGCAACAGTTTAATTTAAGCATACAAAAGTATTATCTAAGTTGAGGATATTCCGAAAGTTGTCTAAAAAATATCGTCTATATGAATTTAATCTTAATCTACCTCTACTCCCATGTTCCGTGTCTCTTGGATCCTATTTTGGTCTAGAGAACACCGGCCATGACGAGCTCAATGATTCAATCTAACATAGTATAACTAAGTGACCTGTATCCTATGAGTTAACTACGTTCATTTTTGGATAAAGTTTTAGTCATAACATGAGTTGGGCAAATAAACGATAAAAAAATTAATTCCTATATCCATTTTTAATATAAACCATCCGCAATCTCAAAACATACCACATAGTCACATATTTAATACTTTCCTAAACGACTATCATAGCAGACAATTGAGTTATTTAGCTAATCATGGCAATTCTAGCATACATATTTAAATTTATTAAAGAAAGGACAAACATATTAAATATGAAAGATAGATTAACACCTGGAAAGAAGTGCAATAACTCGTAGCTAAAATATGCGTCCCGGAGCACCTCCGTACAACTCTTCCTTGGCTAGTTAATTAGCTAGCCTAATTAACTAGGAAAAATAAAAGAAAAGAAAATACAAATGTGTTGGTAATTTGAGGTGTGTTGGTATGTCTTGGTGTGTCTTTCAAATGAGCCTCATGCCTCCTATTTATAGAGGAGTTTTGGTGCATTTTAGCAAATGGAAGCACACATTAGCAAAAGGTGGAAAAGGTAGTGGCACCAGGTACAAAAGGCGAAAAAGGTAGTGACACCAGGTACGAAAAGCATGTAAAGGTCTAGCACCGGGTACAAAAAAGGACAAAAAAGCGCAATCCGTGTGGGTGACCGGCAGCCAGCGGCGGCTGGCTGGCAGTCGGCGGCGGCCAGGTGGTGGCCGGCGGCGGCTGGCTGCCACCTGCACCAGCCTGTTGCCGGTTGCTTCGTTTCTCGATTCGTGCGTGTTTTCTTCGTTATGCGTCCGTTTGCGTTGATTCTTTTTGCGTTGGATTCGTAATTCAAAAATGAAGCTTTTGGTAAAAATAAATCCCAAAAATATGTCTCTGAACTTTAGATGTGTCGTACGAATCGTTTGGATCTTCCAGAGTGCGTAGAATCTTCATTCTTCCTCCGTTTTAGTTGATTCTTCTTCTGTTGGATTCATAATTTGAAAAAGAATATCTTGGGTCAGATAGATGTTGGTGATGGGCTCTTTTGTCTTGAATCCTCGTTTTGATGTCTTGAATCTTCAAACGTGCGTGGAATCTTCGTTTTTCGGCCTTTTTGCTTGATTTTGCTCGTGCAACCTTGTTTTGATCTTCTTAGCATTTTAACAATGATTTTTGTATTATTTGAGTCCAAATGCTAAGTATTGCTCCAGAATGAGAGAGATATCGATGGTAAAAACGTGACTTTTTACGCGATATCACATATACACACTAAACATTATACATACGCAGACTAATTGACTTTAACAATTACAAACGTTTGACCAACTGACTGACACACAAAATGCACCAACAAACTCCCCCATGTTAGCAGTTTGGTCAAATAATTCTTCAATTAGTCTTCATCAACAAACTCTTTCATGTCTTCAACAATCGGAATCTCCCCCATTGAGATAGCATGGTCTTCAAAGAAATCTTGATGTCCAAATTCATGTGACTGACACAAATTCGTCATGTAATAAGATCTTCAAACTATGTAACCATCTCTCAATCATCATCAGCTTCTCCAATAGAATTTCTCTTCACAATCCTTGGAGAATAACCAACATCATTTACATCTATTTGACTTTAACAAGATATGTGATGTTTGAAGAAAATAATATAGAAATAAAATCTTTTTGTATTTTCTTTATAAATGAAAAGTAAAGAACAAAGATTAAAATAAATTTGGGGATAGGATTGTTTCAGGTCTGCTTAGAGATCATATCAGGCCACCATGCAATTATTAGGAAATAGTAAGTGTTATTTCGATTATCAGTATATTTGTCCACTTTAAATTTACTTAGCATATTTAAAACACCTTTTATAAAAATTATTTCAAGACGATTACTGGTATTGTTTGTCCACTTAAACATGTTACATCCGGGTCTGTGAGTTAACCTTTTATTGTTAGTATGAATATTTCTCCATAGTCCACACCTATGACATACCCCTGTAACCCAGACATGAGGATAACTTCCAAATCCAGAGAGAATATAAGAATATCATTTTTAAGAATCAAGTCAGCGGTGACAGGTCTGTACAAACGTACAATAAAGCGACATAACTTGATTCAGGTGTAAGCAAAACCAGACTTGGTCAAACCATTTTGGTGACCTTGTTAGGTATCTTATGATTTAAGACTTTTTCAAGTTCATTGACTTGCGTTTGCTTAACTTTTAAGCATATACTAATTGAGACCAGGTCTGTACTTATGTACAACAGAGGAAACAATCAGTATAGACCCCCAAATGATTTCAGATAAACCTCAGGTATAGAAATATGTCATGCTACGTTAAGGTATTAAGACATTTAGTCGTACATCATATGGTGTTTACCACAAGATCATAGACACGTATTAAAATTACTTCTTAAGAACCCAGAAACCGGTGTGTATCATGCCTACCAGTACATCATATGATGAAGCTAATGTTTATAAAAGCTATTTTTAACATGCCAGATAAACCTATTGATACATCAAGGATAAACCTTAAAATTTCCATTTTGTGCAAGTCATCTGATGTACAATCATTTCCCATGTTGTTTACAGACACAATTCAATATCTTTTTGAAGAATAAGAATCTTGCTGTTCACATTTTGGATCCAAATAATCAGAATTTTAATTACTCCCCCTGAACAGCAAATTCTTTTCGAAAATCCAATTCAAAAGTACTCCCCTTAAACATTAAACATATTTTTTGTAATTTTTGATTTAAGATATTTCACAACATTGCATTTCTTTGATACTAAAAAGTACAAAGAAAGGCTGTTACAATAATAATAAAATTTATAAGAAAAATATCAAAATCACATATCAAGTCAAATCAAATGCCTTTTAGCACTTTTACCACCACGAAACTTCAGAAACTTCAAAAATCATCATAACATTCTTCCAACAATATCCACATCCATGCAGTCACTAAAAATATTAATTCCTGAAAGAAGAAGTTCTTAGCATCCCTCTACCAAACCTATCTAGGGATAATAACTTACAATCCCTAATAATATGGCCATGTTGACCACAACGAAAACAAGAACGTCTCTCAACATAAGATCGATTCCAATGGGTTCCCTCAAATCGTTTCGGTGGAGGACAGTACACAGAAGGTTCATTAGCAGGAACATTTCTTGAACATGCACTCTTAGGTGTACATGTTGAAGTAGATGTTCCCGAGGTTAAATTAATAGATTTAGAATCCCTGTTAACATTTTTAACTTTGAAAGATTCATTATCAACTTTATCTTTGCCTTTGCATTTAAAACAGTCAGGTTTGACAGTTATGTCCTCAACCTTAATGGTAGATACTTCAGGTATATTTTCAACCTCAACAATCTCCTCAACACTAACTTGAGATTGACTTTCAGGTTTAACAAACTTAGGCAAGGGATACTCTGGCCTTTTGGTTTTCTCCTTTGCCTGTTTGTTTTGCTTAGCTTCTTTAGCTTTAATACCATAAAGCTTCGTATAATCAACTGGAATCTCTTCAAGTCCTTCCTTAACAGGCGCAGGACAATATTCGGCATGGGAAGGTGGTGGTACTTGGCTATAACCAAGTCCTACCTTCTTTTTACCGCCTGTCCCTTGCTTGTTAACGATTTCATTAAAGACAAAAGTTGCGGATGAAGAACATAAAATTTTGCTTTTATGGTTATCGTACTCACTTTTTAAATCAGAGAGCTCCTTTCTTAACAGTTCTATTTCAGTAAGATAGCTGTTGATAGCATCTTGTTGACTAAAAACTTTTGATTTGTAAGTCTGTGTGTCTAACTTATATGCCTCAATTTTCTGATCATAAAGTTTCTCATTAGCTTTAAGAAAATTGTTTGATTCAGTAAGTTTGACAACTTTTTCCCGTAAATCTAAGTTGTCTTTCTGAAAAACGTGCAAAGATTCAGTCAATTTAATGCATGAGATACAGCTTAGAGGTGCTTCAAGTTCAATATTTACCTTAGGTGCATTAGAATCAACGTCTTTTATTTGATCCACCATTGCAGTGTGTTGATCCTCTTCTTCGTTTATCAACCTTTTCTTTTGATCATAAGTCTCTATAAGAGCGTCCCATAAATCTGTAGAAGTTGCTTGATGTTTGAATTTATTTATCACAACTTTTGGCAAGCACATGGTAATCATCTCATATGCTCTATTGTCTTTGTCAAACTCTTCCCGTTCGTTGACTGATATTTGTGTTCTTGACTTAAGGACCTCATCGAGTCTTGGTTGCTCATATCGATCAATCGCGGTAAACCAGTTCCACAACTTTGGATCTTTGTGTTCAATGAAGTTGCATAGCTTAATCTTCCAAGTAGCAAAATCACTATAGAACAAAGATGTAGAAGGAGGCATTTTCGTACCGAAAGTCATTTCTGAATTTTCCCTCCAAAATTGAATTCGAAAAATTCGTAAACTTTCCGAGTATAGCGAAACTTTTCCGACACTAAAATTAAGTTATTTTAAGCTTAAAAACAAAATTTAAAATTACCAAAATTTTCGCGTTTTTCCCGCCAAAATTTCGTCCGAAAACGTCAAAAAAATGACCGGGTAAAATGAAACTTTTTCCAGGCTAAAATTGAACACTTTTATGCCTATGGAAAAATTTTGAAAACGCAAAAATTTTTCGGAGTTTCCCGCCAAAAAACTTTTTTTTTTCCAAATCTAGAGCGACACTAGATTAGCATCATTGAAAGCCAAGTGTCGCTAATAAGTGACGCTATCAAGTGACGCACTCAAGTGTCACTATCAAGTGACGCACAGAAGTGACGCACTCAAGTGTCGCTATCAAGTGACGCACGGAAGTGACGCACTAAAGTGACGCTAAGAAGTGACACTTTAGGGTAAGTGACGCACTGGTAAGTGACGCACGAAGTGACGCTAAATCGCGGTTGTCAGCTCCAAAAAGCCTAAAAATCGAAATTTTCGAAACCCTAACGAAAATTGACGAACGGCAGATGAACTAGCACCAAAAATCAACCCAAAAATCGATATAATCAACACACATAACCCATAAACGAATTATAATCAATTAATACCTTCACGAATCAATCGAAAACGCTCAAAATAACGATCCGAAACCGTCGAATCCTTGATTCATGGCTCTGATACCACTTGTAGGTTCCCGATATGGACCTAATCAGATCGTATAAGTCAATTGGATGTGCGAAAATCAAACAATCAAACACAAACGTTTTCTATAAGCTTTTTGTATATATTCACAATTGAATCGTAAAGCTATACAATCACAAACATGTTTCTCTCCTCTCTCACACACTGAAAACGGCTCTCTCTCACTTTCTAGGGTTTTATCACTCTACAAATGAAACCCTACATGCCTATTTATAGGCTGTCCAAACCCTATAGCGACACTAGCCAAGTGTCGTTATATGCGACACTAGCTTAGTGTCGCATAAACACTAATTTGTGTATATTTTCTATTTCACTATTCGTTTACAGATTCGCATATACACACTAAACATTATACATACGCAGACTAATTGACTTTAACAATTACAAATGTTTGACCAACTGACTGACACACAAAATGCACCAACAGTTAGAGAATGATTGTGGTCTTCGACCAACTCAGCGAATGACAGTTGAAGAACAAGTTGCTAGATTTTTGTTTATGATAGGAAATGATTTGAAAACTATTTTAATCGCTTGGTTTTTTCGTCGATCAGAATCATGCACAGATAGACATTTTCATAGAGTTTTGAATGCATTATTATCCTTACAAGATCAATACATTCGACAACCAATGGGTGATATCGTTCCACTCGAGATTCAAGGGAAACAAAGATTTTACCCATTTTTCAAAAATTGTATTGGGGCAATTGATGGAACCCATGTTCGCGTCAGAGTGCCTAATAAAGATGCCCCAAGATATCATGACCGTAAGGGATATCCGACTATTAATGCGTTAATGGCATGTACTTTTGACTTAAAGTTCACATATGTTTTGAGTGGTTGGGAGGGCACAACATCAGACTCAAGAATAATAAAAGATGCACTTACCAGAGATGATAAGTTAATTATTCCCGATGGTAGATATTATTTGGTGGATGGTGGCCTACCTCTTAAAAGCTCACTCATAGCACCTTTGTCACAATCAGATGTATTTTTGTCATGTTGTATCCTACACAACTTTTTACTCGAGGTAGACCGTGTCAAATAAATTGAAGATAAAGTTGTACGTGAGTTTTAGATGCAAGACCTGATGAACACCTTTGTGGTCCTAGAGACGTTGACGATCGCGGGGAACAAATAAGAAACTCAATGGCAAATGAAATGTGGAATCAATACTTATTGGAACCGGATGACGAAATAGATTATGCTAATTAGTTACTTAACATTTTAATGTAGCAAATGAATTTGAATTATAATAAATGTCTTTGTTTTTAGCGACTATTTACATTGTTTGTTATTGTATTTGTTTTAATCTTAATAGTTATTATATGTTGTAGTTTTATGAATTTATTCATTTGATTTTAACTTTATTGTGCTTGATTATAATATGCAGAACTTAACTATGGGCAAAAAAGGTACGGATACTAGCACAAAGAGGGATCATTTTCAGTGGTCGGCGAAAATGGATGATGCTTTTATTCAGGCTATGCTTAAAGAACAGGATGAAGGTAACAAGATGGATGGCCAATTCTCCACCCAGGCATACACTAATATGGTGAACGCGTTAAATGTACAAATGGCAGACAAAGTGTTTAAAAAAGACCATCTAAAAAATAGTTTAAAAACTCTCAAAGATAATTTCTCACAATACTATGATCTTTTTCGTGGAAGTTCATTAAGTGGATTTGCATGGAACTCTAACACCAAGTTGATTGAAGCTGAGGATGAAGTATGAGAAGCGTTGATCGAGGTTGATTTTTTACTACCTCAAAATATTTTTGTAAGTAAGATTTACTATTAGAATTTCTATAATATGATTATCGTTTCATTTTTTTGATAGGTGAAGCCTGAAGCTGCTAAATGGAGGAAAAAAGAGATTAATCATTATGAAGAATTGATGCAATTGTTTGCTAGGGATAGAGCAACAGGTGCTTCTGCCGCAACAGCAAAAGAGATGACGGGTCAATTGAATAACGAGCCAGTAATAGAAACCATTAATGATGTTGATCAGTTCGTAGAAACTAATGAGATTTGCTTAGAAAATCTCGATAACGCTGATGATTTCAAAACACCATCACAAGGGAAGCTCCAAAGTAAACTGAATCCAAAGAGAAAAAAACGAAAGACGGAAGAAGAGGATGACTTTGCGTTGAAAGTCTTAGGTTCAATGGATAAGGTGTTGCTAATGCTATTGATCGAAGTACAAAGGTATTATATACTTTCACATTATATATTGTTAAATAAAGTTATATCTTTTTATCTTTTTATCAATGTTCGTCAATTCGTACTTATTATAAGGTAATGAAAAGGTCTCGTTCACATGTCTATTCAGAGACTGAGATCTATAATGAACTAGAGTTCATGGGTATGGAAGGTGATGAAATTAAAAATGCATATCTTTTCGTGGTGGCGAGCACGAGCACTATTTAGACATCCGTTGCATAGACGGATTTCTATGCTTCAAAAAATGATGCAAGCTTAAAACTACTAAAGATTTTGGTTGATATTTAATGTTTAAAGATCGTATTGCTATTTGTTTGAATTAATCTGTTTGGTGTTTTCTTTTGTTTTGAATTGCTAGCTATAGTCTTTTGGTTTGTGATTGAACCTTTAATCTTATATTGAGGTAGACAGGTAGTTCTCTTTACTTTGCTTATTTTCAAATTATTTGCATTTATGCAGTCGATATATAGGTCACTGTCATGGTTAAAACATGACAAAGAGTATAATTGTAAAACTGTTTATTCAGATTACTTTCCTTTCCTTTCCATACAACTCAAAGATACAATAATTAATTACTTTCATTTCCTTCTGGTTGTTTTCCTTACAACTCAAGAATGCATATGAAATTTTTTATATTACATTTTTTTCTATTCTTTTTGCCCCTTCTCTTTTCCATCTCATTCTTTTCCATTAAAAAAAATCTCGAGAATACAGTGTTAGAGTTCCTAAAAAGTTCTCCGCGTGTAATTTTCTCTTTATTTTTATTTGATTAATTTATTAATTTATAATTTATTTACTTACTGTATTATTTATTTATTTATGTGTTGGTTGCACGACAGACGACTATAGATCGAAAGTCAGAAACCCTAGATTCCCAAATTACGCTCATCTCTCTCAAAATTCTCTCTAATTAATTTCACCTTGCAACCTGCACAATTCTCTTTACAATCTAGTCAAGGTATCAAACCCTAACTCATCATCTAATTTTTGGTTTTCAGTTATTTCTGTTAAACTTGCTGTGTTTTAGTATATACATATTGCATATTGCTTAATGTTTATCAAAAGTTTACTGCTTTCAGCTCTAGATCTTACTGTAATATCTTATCTTTAGCACTCAAATAACTTGTAGTTATATGAAGAAAATTATTTGTTTTGTGGTCATAGGGATCATATTGCACCACATGGCTGGGCAAAGAAATAGTCACGGAAAGCGTCCGCATTCGCAGTCCGACTATAGCGAACATGGAAGAAACAAGAGGCGGAATAACAGTGACTCTGATAGAGGACTGAACTCGATCGGTTCCGATGATACGGTGTACCGTTACTTATGTCCTAGTAAGAAAATTGGAAGTATAATGGGAAGGGGTGGGGAGATTGTTAAGCAGTTGAGAGCTGAGACTAAGGCTAAGATTAGAATTGGGGAGACAGTGTCTGGATGTGACGAACGTGTGGTTACTATTCATAGTGAGAGTGATGAGACGAATGATTTTGATGGTTCGGATGACCGTGTGTGTCCGTCAATGGATGCTCTTTTTAAAGTGCACGATAGAGTTATAGTTGAGGATCAACCTGTTGATGAGGATGATATGGATACAATGCAGCTTACCGTTAGGCTTCTTGTGCCGGCGGATCAGATTGGATGTTGTATTGGGAAAGGTGGACAGATAATTCAAAATATTCGGACTGATACTGGTGCTCAGATCCGAATTATGAAGGATAATCATATGCCTGCTTGTGCTTTAGCCAGTGATGAGCTTGTGCAGGTAATCAGAATACGTTTCAATTGTTTTTTTTTTGCCTTATTGTAATGTAATGGGTCGGAGCCGTCAAGTACTCAACTTTACCCTCTTTGATGCTTATGAAATGGTTTTATATTATAAGGTTAATAATAGTAAGCTACTACGTTGATATACATACCATGATATGTACTTTATTTGTTTGGTTTTGATTTCCATTGGAGTGTGTATCAATGCATTTCCTTTTCCAGCTTATAACTTTCTTGTGACGGTTCGAGTTTTTTATATGTTGCTTCTATTGGATTCAGATTACGGGTGAAGCCTCAAATGTAAGAAAAGCGCTGTTCCAAGTAGCAGCTCGCCTTCACGATAACCCTTCACGGTCACAACACTTGCTTTCTTCTTCCACACCTAATGCTTTTCCTTCTAGTGGTTCATTTATGGGTGCAGCTCCTGGTGCACCACTTATGGGTTTAACTCCACTGGTTGGTGGACTTGGTGCTTATGGTGGGTACAAGGGTGAAGGTGGAGAATGGCCACCACGCAGTTATTATCCTGGTCCAAGGGATGAATCTTCTCCAAAGGAGTTTTGTCTTCGTTTGATCTGTCCTACTTCAAACCTTGGTAGTGTAATTGGCAAGGGTGGTGCGGCAATTAATCAAATTAGGCAGGAAACTGGAGCATCCATCAAAGTTGATAGTTCAAAGACAGAGGGAGATGATTGCCTAGTAACTATTTCAGCAAATGAGGTAAGTCTAGTGGTCTAAATAAGAATGTTTAAATGAATTTTTGACATATAACGAGAAAATCTTCATGTAGTTACAATTATATATGTATAGCTATTTGAAGACACATTTTCTCCTACTATCGAGGCTGCATTACGCTTGCAACCCAAGTGCAGTGAGAGAGTTGAAAGAGATTCAGGTGTTGTTTCATATACTACGCGATTGCTTGTTCCAAACTCTCGGGTTGGATGCCTTATCGGGAAAGGAGGAGCAATAATCACGGAAATCAGGAGAATCAGCAAATCTAATGTTCGTATTCTTTCAAAGGAGGACGTTCCGAAAATTGCTGATCGTGATGATGAGATGGTACAGGTAAGCATACGAAAGTGTATTTTTCTGTAGGTACTTCATTCGAGATCATCAAGTAAATTATATATAAGAACCATAATACCCCTTTGGTTTATCTTGTCATTAGATTTCTGCAGAACTTGATCTTGCTAAGGACGCACTATTACAAGTAACCTCACGATTGAGGGGAGATCTTTTTGAAAGAGAAGGCGCCATGTCTACTTTTGTTCCAGTTCTTCCATATCTTCAAGTGCCACCTGATATGCCTGATGTTCCAAAGTATGATAATAGAGATTCTAAACATGGGCGAGGGCATTCTTACTCTAGTGACTTGCCACCTAATGATGGATATGGAAGCTATGGTGGTGTGCAGGTTAGTGTAAATATTATTTACTCATAAGTTACCAAATAAATAACTACGTGTCATGGTATAAATTTCCATATCTCTTCGTTTCGTTTTGTGTAGTTCGTTGCCCATGGTCCTTAATACTTTCCTTATTGATCAGTTGCTCCATTGCTAATTAAACGGAATATTATATTATCTTTGTTGTGTTTTTTTCACCTTTTTCATTTTTTGATGCATTGCTTGTGAGCTATCTTCACTCAACACATGTGATGATCTATAATGACACTGTTAACTTCTCTTGTTATGTCACATAGTTATATTCATATTGATGCATGCATGCTTAGCAATCCAATTTAATAAAGGGAGCATATACGTCTTTCATCTACTAGTACTTAGTACTTTGTCTCTAACAAGGTATGTGTATATTCTATTTACTCAGGGACGCAATGGCGGTGACGGTTATGGAGCCTACGGTAGCTATTCTTCAGGACGCAGTGGTAGTTCTGGGTAAGGACATGTTTTACAATTGTCTTTCATCTGGTTGTTTGTTTTAGGATAATGTTACCTGAATATAATAAAGATTACACCTGTATCTATGTTTTAGAAATTCTATTGTATGTATGAAAGTTCCTAAACTTTCTAATATATGTTTTTATGTCGGTTGCCGATACACACAATAGAAGGTTTTTAAAAAGTTCTGTACATACATTAGAGATTTTAGAAAGGTTCATGCATACAATATGACTTCTAAAACATACATACATACAATAACAAAAGGTGTAAACTTTAATACATTGCAATAACATTAACACTTGGTTTAATAGTACTGATTTTAGTATAAGCGATCCTTTTCACATACTTAATGTTGACTTGTTAAAGTAATTATATTTTTATAATTTGTTAAGCGAAATGGCTTCCTTGGGAAAATAATGATTTCATTTGACATTTATGCCTTACAAATCTAGTTAACCTGCTGTTTTGTCAGTATGGTATATTTAACCTCTCCTTTCACAAAGGCCAGCATTTTCATCATTTAAATTGTTTCAGTATCAGAGATCCTTTGTATATACTGAATACTGACCCGTTTTGAGTTATTAAATTTTCGTTATTTGTCATCTGTTTTCAGGGGATCAAGGCATAACCCTGCTTCTAGGAGGAGGGATTATAATTATTGAAGTGTTGAACGGCAGGTGAGTGGTTGTTTCCTTCCCCTGAGGTTTTAAATTGATTGATATTTCTGCAGAAAATAGTGTAAGCCAAGTTTATGACAGCCTGTGCAGTAAACCTAGCCTCTTATGTTGACCTTGTTTCCTTTCCATTCCCTATAAAACAGCTGACACCTGAAGCCTGAAGCCAGCCTCCAACCTATATTGGCGAAGCCTCTGCCTAAACCAGAAGACCAGTTGAACCAATGTTCTGGCCCACCTTTACATGCTTTTCTTAAGAGGACCACCCCTTGAAGACCTTATCTACTATTTATAATGTCCATGTCCCGACACTACTTTACCAAGCTTTCGTTTCTTGATTTCCAAAAAACCTGTGCCTTGATCAATGTTTCCATATTCCAGACCTGTGTAATGTTCACTATGTTATTGCGTTGTCTCTGAACCATTTGTGACCCCATACGATGCAATGAAAACTGTCTAGTGAAGAGTATATTGTTATGGTTGGTGCCATTAGTTTTAGCATGCAATCATGCATGTGATGATATTACTAGGAAATCTGTCCGTTGCAGTCGGGTGATCTTGGTCTCTAATGCGCCAATAGGTTTGCCTTGATTGTACCCCATGCTTACCCTCCACAGCATTCCTCTATCCCTGTCTTGCTAAACTCCATCTGTTACTGTAGAAACCTGCTCTTACTTTTAGCTCCAATTGCCAAGCTCGTAATGCTTAGAATATATACAGTCTCTAGCTATGAATCATGTCTTTCTGCCCACTGCTTATTTTAGGAAAGAAAAACTTAGTATGATTTACGATGTGGAACAGTATGAATGAGTTAGGTTAACCATAAATGAGTTAAGGTATATTTTTGTGTAGAGTGGCGTAACTATGATTTCTAGTTAGTAGTCACTATGCTCCTGTGGCAGTGCTATCTTATCATCCCTGGTTTGCTAAATTCTCTGTTTTTTGGCCTATCAACATATTCCTGTTGGGGTATGGTAGATATGCATGCTCTATTCCTTCATTGTGAGTCGTGTATTACTGGGTAGCATCTTTCTTCTTTGCTGTCACTAACTGCATTGTTTCTTTCTTGTATTTATCATCGTAGTTGTCTAGTCTTTTGTAAAATATATATTTTCTTTTCTATCGTGCTGGCATTCTGCAACATATTCGTTCATTCCTACTCACTTGTAGGTGGTAGTGGATAGCTAGCCAACTCCAGCCTATACTTGCATATCATATTTATCCTATACTATTAATTCTTTCATTTTTGTTTGATGAATTGGATGTGGGTTATATTTTTTATTATTATTTTCTTACAAACTTGGGTGAGTTATGAGTGGAAGAGGGGGCTTGACAGTTTGAAGAAATAAAATGGGTGGACGATTAAAGGTTTGTGCAGATGATGATTATTGGTCAAGTAGAAAGCAGCACCATTTTGCGAGCATGCTTGGTAACATATTGGGTGGAAGTAGTTTAGTCTGTTTAGTTGTCATTTAGTCCCGTTTGTTTGTTATGCTTTTCTTATGTCACTGTCTTGTGATACAGATTTGAGGTTAGATATGAATGAGTTGAGGGCCTCAATATATGTATTGTTATCAGTTATTGACTTATTGTTGTGGTTTACCAAACAATTTGTATAGTCTATATCATCACGGTGGAGGGGTTTGTAATAAATGGCTCAATTTTGTAAATGTTGGCAAAAGCGATGGTGATGGAGTGCCAGTAGGTGGTTAAAGAGGCGTAAAAATGCGAAAATTGATTCGTGAAGAAACACCAATGTTTTGTGTATATCTTTTATAGCATATTGACAAATTGGGTTGAATGCTGATAAAATTGTGTTACATCTCATGGAAAAACTGTGGTGGACCTGTCAACCTACTGCATTCATCCTTTTAACGTAGAATGTAATTAACCCTGGTGAAATGTATGGGGAGTTTTCCGAGAAGTTTATCTCCTTTGTCCCATAATAAGAATTTAAAATAGGTTTTTATAGAATTGTTCTTGGGAAATCGGCCAGATTCTGTAAGAGCAAGAAGAGTGGCGACTCAAATTATAATCTTCCAAACACGGTAGAACACCGTATAGTCGTATACGATCTTGAGGGAGTGGTTCAGTGTTTTCATTGGAAGTAAAATGGGTCCACAAATGCGTTTTGAACCAATCAAATAATAGGAAGGAAAAAAAACATCACATTTCAACGTTCCAACCCGGACGGTGGCGAAGAACACTGACAAAGAACATTAGCGGAGAGTGGAGGACACCGAGTTCTCGGCATTCTTGCTGAAGAATGCCATTGCCAGCTTACCCCACTCTGTTTGCTCTAACAATTCAAAAACAAGTTAAAATGAGTTGACACATAGAGTTCTCGGCATTCTTGGTGAAGAATGCCATTGCCAGCTTAGCCCACTCTGTTTGCTCTAACAATTCAAAAACAAGTTAAAAGGAGTCGACACTATTCTATTTTGATGTGCCTGGTGTTGTGACCATACCTGGAGGAAGTTTTAGATTCAAAAGACGATAATCAAAATTGCAATTGTTATGTGATGATTAGTATCACTAGAGGAGTAACACAATTAAGTGGCAAAAAGCCATCACAAATAATAACTGGGTTCAACTGGGATGAAATGGAATTGACATGAAATTTTCAGGATGCGTTTGATGTTTCAGGCTTTACAATATTTGATTTTCTGAAAAAATGTGTTGGTTTGGTAACCTGGCCAAAGGGGTTGAGAAATGATCCTGTAACACATTGACATGATATTCGTTTAGTGTTCTAGTTGTGCATCACGACTGGTGGCACAGTTCGGGTTTGGGGTGTATTAAGTTGGTAAAACTTGTATTTGAATTTCGTTTTAAAATTGGGTGCAAATTTTTTATCGACAATACTTTCTCAACTTATATTAGACTCCTCCCAACGGAGGAAACCACACTCCGGCGGTTTTGAACTTGACGTAACCAAAGAGAGTGATGCCATTGGCACCACCCGTCAGTTTGGGCGTCAATTTGGGGACACCGTCACTTTAAATGATGTTGACTATTGGTAGTGTAGTGTCAGTTTTGAAAAGTGCTGACGTGACGCTAATTTGACAAAAACTGACACATCAGTTAGTGTCGCGGTTGGGGGCGGTCTTATATTGGGCAAGGGGCATTTCACAAACCATGAGATCGATCAATAAGTCAATAACAATTTAAAACAGTCTTATGTGAATAGTCATAACTGATTATTGTATGAGCGAGCAATTTTTGCAAGAAGGCCATGGCGATCCTCTGCAGCAGAGAAGATTGATTACGTTTCTTCCAAGTGATGAAAACGTCTTGCATAAATCTCGTAGGTAAGGGAGACTAGAAAAATAATGTATTTCCAAGATGGTATTAGCAAAAGTACAATATATGTTTAAAGATTTATGAAGTACAATTGTTATAAATGTAATGTAGTACTGTAGTAATTCAATAGAAAGAAATAAAGAGATTTTGTATTGAAAACAAAAGAAGAAAAAGTACAAAATGTAAATTGTCATGGGTCACTTTCGTGGGCAGAATTCAAGGTCTGGTAGAATTTATTCATAGATGAAGACAGACAGTAAATTTACCCAACTAACTCCCAATTCAAGCATCTACACATACGCCTTTGGTGTATATTTAATTTATAATAATCATACTTTGAAACTCTTGAATAATGCAAAATGTTAATAAAGTTTTGAATTGATAGAAGTCATTAGTATCGAGTAGGGGATGAAAACGAGAATGATAATCAATTTGAAAACCAAATCTAGTAGATGAATTTGATTTAATATCTACTCCGTATTTTATAAATCCCACTGTATGATATCTATTTTTTTTTTGGCGATTGGTTAATGCGCTTCACCTCAACTTTGAAGTTGTAGTTTTTTTTACTGGTTTTCAAAAACTTTTTTCCGATTGTGAAGTTCCTATCGAACAATTTTGGACACTTCAACCCACAGTTCGCTCAAGATTTTGCATTCATTCCTGGCCCACTTAACTTGTTTTTTCTTCGACAACGGATGAAGGTGTTTGAATGTTCTGCATACGATTTTAGGAAGAATTGTGATGATGTTTACACATTATTTGTGAGGTATGTGAAAATAAATGTTTTGGTGATGTTTACTCGTAAAACCCACCAATCCGTCTCCACCTCTATCGGATATCCGATTGGCCAAGCCGACAGCCCCTTGGCAATGGTGTTTGGAACCGATGTTCTAACTAAATGACCATTGTGCGTGATCTTATAGAATATATAATTCTTTGTTTTTTCTATCACATAGGAGTGATAAATGATGAGCAACAGATTGGCCTTAATTACTAATCAAAGGTCATGGGTAGACAGACCCTAGTCGATTGAGGCTAGAGTTCTTGTTTGGTCACATCCTTTTCATGAAATCTTTATATTAATGCAATGCAATATATTGGAATTGTACAAGTGGGTATTGCACAACTGAGTTTGTGACTACCCGACAGATTTTACCCAAATCTATGACTTTACCACAAACCAACATTTTTCCCCTTATAAAACAATCATACCTCCTCCCCCATTGGTCCAATCACTTGTGTTTTTCTTCTTGTTTTCATGAGAATGGAAACCACTTGTTTTCTTCATACAATCTTGGTTTCTTTCTCCTTTTGGCAATTCCATCTTTCTTGGGAATTCTTGAAAACATTCAAAAAAAAAATCAGTTTTGGTTTTATTAGGCTTTGTTTTGTAGGGTGAATTTATATAAATAATTGAAGGGTGATTATAAATGTGAAGATGGTATTGTTATTCATCAATAATCTTGCATGTGGGAATGAGGTTTATGTGGTACAGCCAAGGATGACTTGCCGGAGACCTATAACTACGTGTTAGCGGTAGGTTAGTCGATCGGCAAGTCATTTTTCGGCTATACGACTACCTTGTTTTCTCATGCTAGGTTTTTTTGATGATACAGTGTAGTTCATGCCATAAGGTCTTTGTCAAGTAGGTGGTGGTATCACGTTTATGATGATTATATCTTTGAGGACTATAACAACCTTGCTTTTCCTTTTTGATATACACGAATAACATATTCATTTATGTACCTAATTTATATTCATCTAAAAATTAATGTTTGCTACATTTCACTCTATAATATGGTTCGAATTACAATATTTGTGTGTGTGTAGTAGTACATTTATTTTTGTTTTTTATATTTGACAAAAACGTTTTGCGATATAAATTTGATAAATGTATGTACTTAGGGGGTGTTTGGATTAGCTTAAACAAGCACTTATCTGCTTATTTGCTTATTTTGACAGCAGATAAGCAGATCCAAACACTTTTCTGAAAACTGCTTATCTGCTTATTTACTAAGGAATAAACACTTAAAATACGTAAGGGGTCACATACTTATTTTTTAAGTACATAAGTGCTTATAAATAAGCTAATCCAAACACCCCCTTATATAAGAATCATGAGATAAATGTTATAAATTTAGTGTTGTTTATAACTTTATATACATATGATGACCGTAACAATTTTAGTGTTGTATTTGTACTTTTGTTTTTGTAACAGTTATTATATGTTCAATTATATAACAAAATGTAGACATTGTCGTTTAACGGATATCTTATCATTGCACAATACTGAAAGCATGGATCGAGTGAGCATTGAGTTTCGCGGAACATTTGTACGTTTATACAAAGACGAGTTGAAGTTAGAGCTTCTATTTGGACGTGTATCTATAAGATCGTATAATAGTGTAGCTAGAGTGTTTGTTTACAGTTATAGATGAATTTAAACATGTAGTTCCTTTATAATTACAAACTAAATAAGTCGAGTAATCCAGTTGGATTTACTTAACAACCGAGACTTCCTAGCTATGTGCTAGCTAATGAAAGATATATATTATATGTCAACTCTGGTTACAAAACTAATTAATTTTACGGTTTACAAATTTACTTGTGTGACTTATATAGTGGTCGACTTATATAGCATTTCACCCTTTTTCGCACTCCCGAAATTGCCATCTATAAGGCGAAATGATTATCCAATCTCCACGAAATTTTGAGGTATGTTCTTCAGATTTTAGCTCATCATCAACAACTATCTGATATTTGATTTATATTGTAAATTTTCATCCCAAACTATTTTTGACTTCTCATAAAATCGAGTAAGAATTTAACTCTCCTAAGATAGTGTAGAAAGCCATAGCCGTATAGATGATTGAAGTAACATGATCTATATCCAATTCCAAGTATACTCGGAGCACTCGCTAGTCCCTATGGCCTATCATAACATTAAGACCGAAGAAATGGACTGCCCTCCTTAAACTTCTGTGATTGGTGTCACATTAAGACCGAACAAAGACTGAATACTACCTATGATGACATGAAAGTCTGAACTTTTCCGAACCACACATTTACTAATATATCTTTATTATATACCAAAAACAAAAAACAAAAAAGTTAGTTGGCCCACCACCCACCATCCTTCCGTCTCACTCCGTCTTACGCACGACGAAAGCAAGCAAGACAGAGCCCAACACGGTTCCGTGCCAATGGTGTCTTGGCTAGGACTCAAGAAGACAGAAGAAGTTCGGAGACGATAGGGAGGGGTCTAGAGAGGCGTTAATCACAAACATTTTTCTAACTTTAAATGTCACAGTATGTAATTTTCAAGAACTTTTTTTTGCACTCTAGTACTTCTTTCGTGATACATCAATGTAATTATCGTTCCTAAAAACTTCTAACTTACCAATCTAACATTCTAACAAAGTACCTAAAACTTGAATACAAACAATTAACATCGTGGGAGATAACATCGATCAAATATGAAATAACTTGATCTTGAAAGTAAGAAAACATCATAATCATTGAAAATCATCATAAATTAGCAATTACTATAACAAATAAGTTCATAGTATATATTTTTTAGAGGTTTTGATTCGCAACGAATATTACAACTTCAAAAAATACAAAAAAAAGACAAGTAAAATGGATCCAAGTCCCTACTGAGGATTGCGGGTCCATCTTATATAAAGATCTTCTGCGCGCATATAGAAGATCTGAGCATTTGTATATGGTTAACATTAAAAACTGACAGATTAAATAGGGATAAAACCTTCACCAACAAGAAGTCCAAAGATTAGAACAAAGAAGCCGGTACCAATACATTGAGTTGGACTCATGTATGTTTGATGATATGCAGAAAGTGTGATTCCTGCACCTACAACACCAATCATCAAAGCTTTCATCTTGTCATTCATCATCTTCTTGTTCTTGTTCTTAGTTATTAACAGAGAAAGTCAACTCAAGTTTCTGAGAGAAATGGAAGGTAGATAAGGAATGATTCAAAATTTACAAGTTGTAGTCAAATTTAAACCATGAAAGTCAACTCTTGGAAGCCAAGGAGAAGTTTCATTCATCTATTGAGGGTTGGGGTGTGCCGTGTGCACTGTGCCCCTCCAACTTTTCCAATGGCCAAAAATGATACATAATTAACTGATAGTGACTGTTTTTTTTATTTAACTTATGTATTTAATTTTTCATTACTAATGTTCTTATAATAATCAACCTTTTTTATTATTATTATTATAAATAATACCATACCTCGACTCATGATCTCTAGCTTAATCAGCATTTCAACTTGAAATAATGAAACTGTCAAATATGAGTGTTTTTCTTTATTGTTGTCAAATCTGCTTATGCTTGCAAATAGGGGTGAGCATGGGACGGAACCGGTACCGAACCAGATGGTCCTGGTTATCTTTTTGGCCTCAAAGTGAGTACCGGATACCGGAACGTTTGCATTCGGTACGGTACGAGTACTGGATCGGGAATTCAGGTACAAATGCTCACCCCTACTTGGAGATAGGGACGGAGACAGGGGGCAGCGTAGGCAGTCGCCCCACGAGAATATCTAAATTACGTAAAAAATAAATCTTTTTAAGGTATTAATTACATTTTAAAATTTTCACCCCCACAAAACTATTAAAGAAATAAAAAATAAATTTTTTTCGCCCCCACCATCGGGAATTCCTGGCTCCGCCCCTGCTTGGAAATATATATATTTTCTTCGAATGATGTTTTGATAATCTCGATATATATAAAGAATTACTGAAGGGATATATTCACACAATGATAATGAATTTTTTGGTAGCATTCTTATATTATGATGGTATGATAAGTCAATCAAATCATTTGACTAATGGATTACTTTTTTCTGTCTTTGTCCTGTTAACTACTGATTTTCAATGATACATAAAAAAACATAAATGAAAAACCTGTCATTGTTGACTATGTTTTGGTCAAAAGGTAGTATGTTTCCGTACAAATATGTTGGTCGAAAGAGCAATAGAATCAATTTTCCAAAAGGAATCTTTTTTTTCTACTTCAATTCGTAAGCATAGGAAATAGCAAAGAGTAAAAATTGTGATGAATTATGCAACTTATCACTGAAACATAGAGTATGATTTTCGAGCAAGTGCCTGTACAATCTGAACAATCTAAAGCAATGCTAGTCTACAGTGGAGGACTTTGTTACCTGTTTGGCTTAGCAAATAACACCACGCTTCTTGTAGACAGTCGTTTTAGGGGTTGAGTCGAACAAAAAATGCATGAGAGTCTCTTCGTCTGTATCAACTAAGCTACTGGCAGCCTCTTTTCGCACTCCTTTATCATCCATCACTTTTCTCAACCTCTCAGCACCATCCCACTCGCCTTGTGAAGCATATATGTTTGAGAGTAGTACATAATCGCCACTTTCTCCCCATCTTAATTTCAGTAATTGCTCGTTTGCACGCCTACCCAACTCGACATTGTTATGAACTTTACATGATCCAAGTAAAGTCCTCCATATTATACCATTAGGCTTGACCTTCATTTGGTCTACAAATTCAAATGCCTCATTTAAAAGTCCTGCACGTCCAAGAAGATCAACCATGCACCCATAATGCCTTACGTTTGGCTCAATGTTATATTTTTCTCTCATGAGACGGAAATACTCCCGTCCTTCTTGAACTCTCCCAGCATGACTGCAAGCAACCAGCACCCCAACAAAACTGATGTCGTTTGGCCTTAGTTTTAATCTACACATCTCGTCAAAAATACGAATGGCTTCCTTAGAGTGACCATGGAAGGCTAAACCTCCAATAATGGAGTTCCAAGTGGTCACCACTTTTTCTTTCATACTGTAAAAAATCTTGAATGCTTTGTCGATATTCCCACACTTCGCGTACATGTCTATAAGCGCATTTCCGAGTAAAATGCTTAATTCTCCTCCACCTAAATCCAAAACAGAATGATGGATCCTCTCACCAACATCCAAATCCCCAGAATCTGTGCAGGCTGTCACAAGACTCAGCATTGTTACCTCATCGGGTTGTTCTCCCAAACTTGTCATTTCTTCAAACATCTCCAATGCCTGTGTGTGCAACCCACAGTTCACATATCCTGCTATCATCGCATTCCATGTCACAACATCCCGTTTTGGCACCTGATCGAACAAAACCCTCGCACTCTCCATCTCCCCTCTCTTCGCGTACCCTGTAATCATCACATTCCAAGAAATCAAATCTTTCTCAGGCATTTCATCAAACACCTTTCTTGCCATACCCAAGTTCCCTCTCCTTGCATACCCAGCCGTCAAAGCTGACCAGGCAACAACTTCATTTGTAGCCGAAGAATCAAACAAAGTACTCGCAATCTCAATCGCGCCAACATTGGCATGAAAATAAATAAGCGTATTCTTCGCGAACGTATTCTGCTCAAATCCACGTTTCATAATCTTTCCATGAACAGCACAACCAACATTAACCCAAGAAAGCTTAGTACAGGCCTTGAGCACAAAAGGAAATGTATAACGATCAGGCCGAATGTCTCGTTTTTCCATCTGGGTAAATAAAGACACAGCCTTTCCCGGATTGGGGCTCTGAGCTGAGCCTCTAAGCATAGTGTTCCACATGAAGAGGTCCGGTTGGGTAATATGATCGAACACCTGGTGTGCATAACTAATTCCAGAAGGTATAACTAAAGCTGAAACATATATAAGTTCTCTAAGGTTAAATTTATTGGTGTTGAAGCCATTGATGATCATGGAAGCATGAACTTGTCTTAATTTTCTGAAAGTCGTGCATTCGCGCCATAATGTTGAACGTTGATGGAAATTGGGGATTTTGTCATTTGTTTGTCTTCTGATCATCAATTTTTTATTTTTTTTATTGATTTAGGCTATGCGTTTGCTTCTTAATTAATGGCCCATACTCACCCCTCCTTAAGGCCCAACAGAGTATATAGTGATTGTATGGCAAAGAAGTGCCAAGACTTGGAAATTTGTTAAAGGAAATCAATGAAAATACCATATTTTTCGAACTAATTTTTCGTTCTGCCCATCCCAAAAAAAACTTACCGTTTTACCCTACCTGGGCGCAGGTCGCATCATGCGACCTGCGACCCGTAAACAAAGACCTGCGACCAATGCTAGTAACCGAGTAAAAGACAAGGTCACCGAGCCAAGCAGACCAAGCCGGGCACAGGTCGCAGTGTGCGACCTGCGACCCGTTCACCGACCAAGGACATCGAGATCATGCGACCCGTTCACCGACCCGGGCGGAATTTATTTTTTTTTACGTAGTTTTTATCTTATTTTTTATTATATGTTTTATTTAGTTTTTTGAGTACTTTACTAATTTTTTAATTAAATTTTGCGACCCGTTCACCGAGACCTACTAATGTTTTATTTACTTTTTTGTTACATTTTTTTTTTTGAGTACTATTTTTTTTTTACATTTTTTTATATGTTTTATTTATTCCTTTTTCCCTTTTTTGTTTTCTTTACTTTTTTTTTCAAGACCTTTGAGATAAATATCTTATCTTTTTCGAAAAGATAATATGGATGCGATTTTCTGGATTTTCCGGATAAGATATCTTATTATATTTTGAGATAAAATATCTTATCTTTTTGGATAGGATTTTCCGCGAATTTTCTGATTTCCATACATGTTTATATATAAATAGTGTAACTGTAAGATAGAATTATCAAGATTTTCACATGATAAACCTTTTCACATTTCTTTGTCATTAATCTTTGGAAAATGGTTGAGAATGATCATTTTTGGTATTTCCGTTCTCCAAATGAAGAACCATCAACTGAGAAAATATACGCCGAAGTTCCTTGGATGTTTAGTGTTGCTTTCCGTCACGCTGGACATTTTCAGGGCGCAAAAAGAATGTACGTTCAAGGTTTGTTGACGTTTATTGATTGTGTTGAGGCCGATGAATTTTCAACTAAACTTTTGGAAACGGCTTTGAACGAGCTAGGTTACTGGCCTCCGGAGAGGTGGTATTTTTACTTTAAAGAGCATGATGAAGACCTAGATAATGGTTTACAATTGATAACAGATGATGTCGAGCAACTCAAGCAGATTACCGACTATGCAAAAATACATAGAGAAATTGAGGTGTATGTTACACGCGCTGATCTGTCACATTTCTCGAATTCGGATACTTTAATGCCGTTACCAATATCTAAAATTATTACCGGCTCTTCAAGTGCAAGGCGTTTATTCGATTAGTTATTGGTTAAATCTTGTAATTCGTATTTTTCTTTTAATAAATTGGATAGTTTGCCAATTATGTACGTTGTATTGTGAATCTACTTTTATTATTTTTAATCCTTATGTAATGATATTTTTAGTAACGTTCAAGCAAAGTTATTGAATACAATAAACCACGATAATGCAAACGTACATAACATTCTAAACAAGTACATAACATAGTTTTTGTCATCACAACAATTTCAAGTGTGGCTCAAGGCTGACTCAAATGGACACTTGAAAAAGTCTGAGTTGCCTGGGACGGTTCTCCTTCCTCCTCGAATTTGCTTGACGTTACTTTTGTGGACGTTTTCTGCAAGTCAAAATAATGACGAGTGCATTAAAAATAGGAACTTAACAATACAATGTAAATATTTGTTTTTTTATGAATTAAAGTAACAACTTACTTTCTTCGTTCTTGATTTTGATCTAGATTTTGACCTTGAGTTGTATCTTGCGGTGGTTCTTGATCGGCTTGGCTCATCTGTTCTATCGTACGGAGCTGTACAATTAACTCGACTATGACCGTGTTCCTTGCAACGACTACATTGATTTTTGTATTCCCGTTTCTCCTCTCCCTTTGAAGGAATACGAGCACGGCCTGGTGGGCGACCAGATTGCCTCTTCACCAATATAGGCGGTAAGCAAATCTGCAGATTACCTGGATCGTCCCATTCTGAAGGATGAGGCGTTGGATTTATAGCTTCACTATAGGCTGCCTGATATGTTTCCGTGGTGAAATACCTCTCCGCAAAGCAGGTCACATTGTCCATTTTAAAGTAACGAGTTACTGCCGCTACATGTCCGCAAGGTAAACCAGACAATTGTCATTGCTTGCAAGTGCATGTTCTTGCTTCCAAGTTGACTGTACCATTCTTTCTTCGATCCACCACCTCACATATCATGTTTGTGGATGGGTTGACCGTCCAGCTAAGCGATTTGCCAACCCTCTTACCAATCTTGTGTTCGGCATATGGTGTGAGTGGTGTTTTAACAGTCGCGGCAGTGTTTCGATGTTTGAAATACCATTGTTGTACTGAAGATCTAAAAAACTCCAATAACATTGTGACTGGTAGTTTCCTGGCATGCTTAGTCATGGCATTAATGGACTCTGCACTGTTAGTTGTGAGGTAGGTATATCGTGTTTTTGTTGAATGATGCCTTGACCATCTTTCTTTCCCCACGTCTGTAAGAACCGTGGATGAAGTTGGTAAATGTCTAGAAATGACATCAAAATGTTCATCGAAATCCGATTTTCTGTAAGCCTTACACATTTTCCAATAATGCCATTCAAAGTGCTTGACTTTTGAAGAATTGCTTCTCAGGTTCATCAATAAATGACGACAACAAAGGGCATGAAATGCCTCTGGAAATACATCAGAAATTCCGACTGCAATTGCGGGAGCCCTATCGGAGATGAATGTTAAGTTTTCAATCCCACCAGCAGATTCAAGTGCGTCACGTAAGTTTCCCAAGAACCAGGTCCACACCTCGGACGTCTCTCCCACCCCAATTCCATAAGCTAATGGCAAGATGCCATTATTACCGTCCATCGCCACAGAAATTAAGTTAGTACCCAAGTACCCACCCTTCAAATGTGCACCATCTATGATTATTATTGGGCGTGTATGGTTGACAAATGAACGTATCTGCAAAGGGCAGATAAAAATATATATGAATTCTATAAGAATGTACATATTTGAACATAAGATGTATAGTAATAATAGTTACTTACAGCTGCACCGATGGACATGTAGCACATTACAAATTTACCCTCATCGTCTGTACATAGATTCGTAGTGCTCCCCGGGTTATGTAGTTTTAGGTTGTGCAGGTAAATGGGAAGCTTGTTAAACGATTCAGCGGGACTACCTCTCAACAGCTCTATAGCATAACACTTTGCTTTCCATGCTTGGCTGTATGTAAGGCTGATTTTAAAGCGTTGAGTCATATCAGCTTTGATCTCTTTTCCTTTGTATACACGTCCTTCCAAATTCATCGCCTCTTTTAATAGGTTACCAAGAACTTTCTTGGTTGCATGACGGCTATTTGACAAGATTTGAGTACGAGAACACGTGTGTACGTCGTGTAACTTCCTTACTTGGAAGTTGTCACAATATTGGATACACGCTGCACTTATCTTCCAATCACAATTAGGCAAAATACATTTTGCTGTGTACCTTTTTTTGTCTGACTTCTTTGGCTTAATCTGAAAACCTTCTTCGAGACACTTGGTATGCAATTGAAGGAGAAACTCCTCTTTACTTTGAAATGTTTGGCCCTCTCGAATCCTACAAGATGTCCCATACATGGTAGTTGGTCGTTCTGGAACTTCTTCTTCTTCCTCTCCTAACGGCGTAGGTATATTCCAGAATATATCATGTTCGGCTGCTTTTACTGTTATTGGTTTGTCGTATATATCTCTTGGATCAGGATCATCCTCCTCCTCATCCTCATCATCGGTAACAATGTGATTACCAAACGGATGGTCATGAGCCTTTGGTGGATTGACATTTTCCTCACCATAATGATCATAATCATGAGGATGTGGATCGGGCTCTGGCTCCTCCACATAGTATTTTGAATTAGAATGATCATAATGAACATCCGAATCAAATTTAGAATCATCTTGGGTCTCTTCAACTACACTAAATGAAGGGTTCATGGGTTGTTGTGATGGATGAAAGACTGTATTTTGTGGAGGAGCATGATAATGAAATTGATATTGTTGTTGATAAGGAAACGGAAATTGTTGAAAGGGCTGTTGAAATGAATGATATTGAGATGGTTGAAAGGGTTGTTGAAATGAATGATATTGAGGTGGTTGAAAGGGTTGTTGCATCATCGACTGATATTGAGGTTGCTGGTAATTTTCATTAGTATGTTGTTGAAATTGTGGTTGACAAGCAGAACTACTGCTACTACGTTGATTGCTACCCGTACCCGAAACATTTCTTACCAAATCAACAATATAAATTTCTATCGGAGCATTGTTAATTGCATGGCACAGGAAATCCCCAAAATCATCAATATCATCATTTATATCAACAACATATTGACCGAGCTTATATTTTAGACAAACCGGTGAATCAAGTGGTAGACCTAAATTTTTTAAAACGTTTTTCAACAAAACTTTGCACGTCATAGGCCTTTCTGCGAACCCCATCAAATACTTATAGTCCACTCCCGATTCTCCTTTGTCCTCCACACCCTCACTAACACCCCGCGTCTTTTTCTTTTGACGTCTAATCTTTTCATCCTTGTAGTGTACGAATTCTTTTATCATATTCGCAAAACCAAGGGGCATAATCGTCCATTTCAATGGCCTTCTAAGCTGAGTGGGACGTGTAAATGCTCGATATCGCCACCACAACAATAAATAGGACCAACCGTCGATATGCTATAAGAAAAGGATGTGTTAGTATAACATTCACAAACTAACTCTAAATCAAATATATAACGCAATAGTTGGATAAAGATAAAGATAAAGGTATCTAGAGTCTTACAGTGTTTTCTAAGTATCCATCATCAACTTCACCATACAATCGGCCCCAAATATCTGGACCAAGACACATATAACTAACGCCCGGTCGGATGAACATACAACGCACATGACCGCCAGATAGATATAAATCTCGGGCAGTGGATGGTCCCTGATCCAACCTAGGTGGCTCAGGGGGGGGGGGGGGAGTAATGAGTTCCCCAGTCTCCGGGTGCACAAAACTCGCAACCATGTCCAATCTAGTGTCCTCATGAATCTCATCCTCATCTTCACCTGACTTTCTTCTTGCCCTAAGCTTGACTTTTTTAACCTTATTAATTGGCATTAGTAAAAAACATCATCAATCAATCACTACATATATTTATACTAATATATACATACATATTTAAGGAAACGAAAAAATTTGAGTTTGTTTTACCTTGGTAATCGGCATACTAGGCGGGACTTGCTCATCATCCACCCGAGTCAAAACGGGCTCATCAACCACCCGAGGAAAAACAGGATCATCATCAACCCGAGGCAAAATCGGCTCATCAACCACCCGATGAAAAACAGGATCATCATCCACCCGAGGCAAAACCGGATCATCAACCTCCCGGTGATCATCATCGGCTCCTAAACTAACCGATGCTTCCTCACGCGCCTCCTCATGCACCTTCACACTTTTCTTCAAAAACTGCTTCTTAAGTTGTGTCGGGGTAATAAACGGGGATAGTCTAGCCGGGGCACGTCGTCGATCTTGCATACTACGACGCAAATCACGTGGAGCCGACATCTTGCCCGCAGTGGCAATATAAGTGTCGGATACATAACCCTCGTCGTAAACCACGTCATCCTGGAAATCAAATAATATAAGTAAACAACTGATATATATACATATATATATATGTATATATTTATATATATATATATGTATATATATTTATATATATGTTAGTAGGGTAAGCGATAATAACAACACCATACCTGACCCTGTAACTTTGCAATAATGACATCCTGCGCGTCCACCCGCTTAAGTAAGCTCTCCACCTGTTCTTTTAACGTGGAAATGATCTGATCCTGCGCGTCGACCCGAACTCGTAAGGAGGGCTCCTCCATTCGTGATGCCGACTGAAAGGTGCGACAACGACCTGTACTCAATGTATGACGAGTATCCTGATCGTCATGAGGCGCTGAAAAAACAATATCATCAAGCGCCTGGTCATGAGTTACGGGGGCAGGAGATGGCCGAGCATTATCTTTTGGAATATTTCTTGGCTTCTTAGAAGGCCTCTCGACATCATCGACATGTTTCTGCTCGTGAAAGAATTTGTAACTATCCTTCCACCAATCGCACTCCTTCTCAGTTTTAGTCGGCCTCAACGTCATCTTCGGAAGCATGTCAGGAGTGGTACAATCCTATAATTAAAAAAAATATATACACAAAAATTGGAAATGTCCTTTTTATAAAAGTAATAAACCAGCTAATGTTTTAGCTTACAAGTCATCACATTTTCAGCAATAGCAACAGTGTATCAACATAAGTTTATAAATAACTTCAAAGTAGATAACACAAAAGGAAATATACCAAAGTAAGTCGCTTACCGGCACTTCTAAGTATGTGTCAAATTTTTGAGATTCGGCAATCCTAACTTTGCGCTCCAAATGGACACCCCGGGGAACTTGCTTTGACTTCTTGACTACAACATCTTTTAATTGATGGGAAAAAGCATCCCAAATCCAACTCTAATAAAATATAAGCACACTTCGAATTAGCATAATAGTATATTATATAGAAAACTACGTTAAACAATAATAATTAACATGGAGCTACCTTAAACGCCCATCCGAAACCACTCAATGTGTATTTCATCCCATCCTTAGCCACCCGGTTCTCCAACCCCTTATTTAGCTGCGCATAAGTTCGACTCCACACAAGATTACCCCACGGGTACCTGACAAACAAAAAAAATGAAGAGATATATTACTATATGTCAAAAATTGACCACATTGAAAGTTTTCTAATCGAAGAACAAAATTGACTAAATGTTACCTGTCAAACACACCAAAATCCTCAACTAGATGCATATAATAATCCTCGACAACATACGTCGGCTGCTTTCCCATAAAACCAATGTTTATCAAAAGTAGCATACACAATCGAACACAATCCTCATCGCTAAGTTTACTCGACCCTACGAATGTGTTTCGATCCCAAACCTTTTCCTAAAGATTTTTTACTTTCATTTTATCTAACTTCGGAAATACACGTTCTTTAAATGCAGGGCTCCTCTTAAGAACATCCGAGCTAATGTGATGCGCAATATCAACGTTGTGACCGAACCGAAGTCCAGTCACTAGACAAAACTCCCTCCTACCAAATCGTATATAATGTTCCTGGGTGATCTTAAACCACAACTCATCATCCTCCTCCCGAGGATGCTCCAGATTAGGTCGAGTGCAGCGCAATTGAAGCATATGATGTACATAGCCGGGGTCATTATCTATTGTCTTCAAATCCAACCAATGACCTAAACAATGTTCTCGAAATATCTTTTCTTGCTCGGTTGTCAGAACACGCGTAAAATCAATAATGACACTCAGCTGGCTCTTCAATGTCAACTTCGCATGAGTAAACTTTCGAAAAATCATCAACCAATCAATATTAGTCTAAAATAAAAGGGAACACATATATCCACTTACACACATATTACACATATATTATACACATATACATACATATTACGGAACATATTATACATACTTAGTGTAATATGTATATTATACTAATGGTCATATACATATATATACTAATAATAATATATATACTTATCATGATATACATACATATATAGTAATACATACACACATATACATATACAAGTTCCTCTAACACTTAATCAGATACATATATGTATACATATACTTATAATCATAATCATACACACACACACACACATATATATATATATATATAATAATCATAAATATATATATATATATATACAAAATATATAACGTATATATATATATAATAATCATATATATATATATACACTAATAATAATATACATCCAACCTTCTTTTCAAACTATTAAAATCTTCAACAAATTGATGACAATCATATATTATATAACGATCAAAATATATAACGATAAACTATCAAACATATATATATATATACAAAATATATAACGATCAAAATATATATATACTAATAATATATATATATATATATAACGATCAAAATATATAACGTATATATATAATAATCATATATATATATATATACACTAATAATAATATACATCCGACCTTCTTTTCAAACTATCAATAATATAACGATCAAAATATATATATACTAATATATATATATATATATATATATATATATATATATATATATAACGATCAAAATGATGACAATCATATACGCAATCCCATCATATACATGTATAGTAATATATACGTATAAGCTAGTTGGCCGTTACGTATAAGCTATCAAACACATCCGTAACAAAATAATACCAACTAAATATCGCCAAAAAAACAGCCTATATATCTATCTATCGTACGCACACCAAGTGCTCGATGAAATGCCCCAAAGAAAATTCATAAAAAAAAAATATAAATCTCGCATAAACGAAATAATCCATTAACCAAAGCTAACAAACGCATCAACAATGTATAATATCACCAAAACAAAGCAATTCCTACCTAAATATGTAAAATTCGCACGCACACCAAGTGCTCGATCAAATGCCTAAACGAAATTTCAAAAGTAAAACATTTAAATCGAGTATAAAAGATGATATACCTGCCGAGGAGCCATGTTTGGAGTCAAACAACCTTCAATTTTGAATTACATTGTACAACGATGGTGGTTGGCGTCGGTGGAGATGCGCGGGTTCGATGGCGGCGGTGGAAATTGCGCGGTTGGGTGGCGGTGTTTGGCGTAGGTGGTGGTTTACGGTGGGTAGGGTGGTGATTGTTGGCCGATCGAGTGGTCGCAGGGGGTGGTAGGGTGACGGGTTGTTGGCCGATTCGTGGGTGGGGGTTTGAGTCGCAGGGGGTGGGTGAGGGTGTGGGTCGGCTACGAAAATGAATGGGGGCCGAGGGGTTTTATTTTACTCGAATACATATAGTTCGGGTGCAGGTCGCAGGTTGCACCATGCGACTTGCGACCGGAGATTTTGATCGGACACGGGTCGAGAACGGTGTCTTTTACTCGGACAAAAATTTGATCGCAGGTCGCATGTGTGCGGGTCGCAGGTCGCATGATGCGACCTGCGCCCGGATGGGGTAAAACCGCAAGTTTTTTTTTTTGGGTATAATGAAATATATCAGCGAAAAAATAGACTTTTTGGTTAATTTCCCATTTGTTAATACAAAAATTATGTTAAAATTATTTTATTTGATTTAAATAATATAGCAATTTGTAATATTAACTATCAGTATAGAAAAATAATAATTAGTATTCAAGTATTATGTAAACAAAAATAAATACCAATTTTTGTTGTATATGGAAATATCTTAATTATATTAGCATATAAATTAGCATATGGTAAACTAACTTTTTTTACTTATTGTTAGGGGGTGTTTGGATTAGCTTAAATAAGCATTTATCTGCTTATTTGCTTATTTTGATAGCAGATAAGCAGATCCAAACACTTTTTTGAAAACTGTTTATCTGCTTATTTACTAAGAAATAAGCACTTAAAAATAAGTAAAGGGTCACATACTTATTTTTTAAGCACATAATTGCTTATAAGTAAGCTAATTCAAACACCCCCTTATAATTGTAATACTAATACTAATAATAATATTGGTGTGAGATCACAGGGAATCTGCATTTTGACGGAAATGAGGAGCAAACGATCTCAATCATTAATTTCTATAATCAATGCTAAGATTCGTAACACTGTATATTACGTGCACACTGCAGTTGACCCTTAAAATTAGCTAACTAAGACTCATGCAAATGGCATTCGTCGGTTTCAACCGACGAAGCCATGACTTTCATCACCACTGGCACGACTTCTTCTTTTGTTTCATCGGTTGATGCTTCTTCGATAAACCGAAGAAAGGAAATAAGTTTTTCGTGGGACCCAACTTATATTTAATGTATTGTTATTTTTTGTTTAATATATGTAATTGCAGGTATATTTGTGCATGTGGAGCCATCATTGGGCTCTATGTGTCTGTCTTTCATCGGTTTTTGATGTGATGATCATGTAGCACAACTGACGAAAAAAATAACGAAATAACGATCGGGAGTAGTATAATATCGTGTGTCGTTCCCTTTAGTAACAATGCAGTGGTAACTTAAAAGCTTAACATAAAATAGTTGGTTTGCTGATATATCAAACTATCATAAACGATAGATAAGATAGTTGGAGTATTAAAAGATAAGAAAATATAATACACTACTCATAAATTATCTACTACTAGTAATGTAGTACTAATGCAATTATTTATGATACAAAAATGAGAAAGAAGTCTATATCTAAATTTCGCCTTGACAGGAATTACAGTGGGTCCATAAAGTATTAAAAAAAGCCGGCCGCACGAGATTAAAATATTACAGTGATATCCTTCAAAACGATCAAATTACAACTCTTTGCTAAATGTATATACGACGAAAATAAGTAGTTTAATATCTTTAAAAATAAAAATACTACAGAAAACATGTAAAGCTTATAAATTAAATCTATATATCTATATGGATAACAGTTATACACATATATTTGTATATTGTGAATTTGTGATGATTAATAGCCTTATAGGCATGACTTCATTGATGTTAACGTGAGGGGTTAACATAGTGTGCCCACACGGCCACACCATGTGAAAAGCATATGTATCGACAAATGATTCATAAAAAAATGCACAACATAAAAAAATTCACTTGAAAATAATGTGCCAACATTTAAAAACAATAATGTTGCAACATATGATTGGCATCGGTGACACATTCACTATCAATTGTCATATATCTTGATAATTACTCTCCGATGAGAAAAATACGTACACTAAAGGGCTGTTTATATTTTGTGTTTATTACATTTTATGATGAATAAATTGTCTGAAATGCTTTAACGGGTAACATGATTGACGTCATAGATACACCGAATAATATACGATAGAATTATTCCCTCTTACTTTCTTAAAAACTAGTTATCGATTTCGTTTGGCTAGCTACTCTAACGACAAAACTGAACTATCCTAGCCTAGGTTTTGAATAGTGAAATGGTTACATTAAAGCAATCAAGAAATGATTGGTTCATGGGCCTATATTGGGAAAAGTATCAGTGAATAACATAAATGTAGTTATCATGTGGTATTAGAATTACAAGAACTAGTAAAAAAAGATATCTAGGAGGATAAAGTATTAAATTTTGAAAAATGATTAGTAGACCTAATTGATAAGACTAATTTTAGACCTAAAAATGTGATTGGTGGATTTGCAAACTTGAGTGGATGAGATTAGAATAGAGAAAAAAAGCAACCAATTAAAAAGTTATGTCAATTTTTAGGTCTACACAATTATGTCTATTTAGCATTACTCTTAAATTTTTGAAGAGTCATAACCTAAATGAAGTGCCTTAATATAATTCTTTTGTTCTGTAAGAATTCACGCAATCTTTGCAAATTAGAAATGACGTATCTTATCATCATAGTATGTTTGACACGCTCGTTTTAAGAGCCTATGAGAGCTTGTAGCTTATGATTTTCATAATTTCTGTTTGGCTTCCAAAATTTTGAGTAGCTTATGGTTTTCATAAGCTTCAAAACCATAAGCTACTTGAAGTAGCTTGTAGCTTATGGAAAATGAAATTACATAAATACCCTCCATGTAATTATATATCATCTTTTAAAATTAATATATATGTCATTTTACATTGGGAGGTAATCCTCACACACCAAAATTTGTCCATACACACCATTTTAATGCAAATTGACTATTTTACCCTTGAGTTAATTAGTGAAGATTAAATGGTGTAAAATAAACTTAGGGGTAAAATGGTCAACTTGCATCAAAATGGTGTGTATGGATCAAAAAGGAGTGTGTGAGGATCACTTCCCTTTTACATTCATAAGTTACAAGCTCCAGCTACTCTGCCAAACACAAATATTACCAAAAGCTATCAGCTCCAGCTATCAGCTCGTTGTGTCAAACATACCCAGTATCTTAGAAACGAAATTAACTAAACCTAGTTGATAAATTTTGTTAGTTACCAATAATGTATAGTTGTATACGGTATATATTTGTGCTGGACAACAATATATTTTTGTCATTGGTTAGTATCTTGTGACATGACTGGCATTGAATCAAGCTTTTAAAATCAAACGATGATAAGTTTTAGGTTAAGCTAGGGTTTTTCAATAACATTAAGGGATTATAAAAATGAGGAAAAACACGTTTGAGCTGCTGATTTTAGATCTACAGTTTACATCACACAATAACATTATGTGATTATTAGCTAGGAACTTCGACTCTTCCTTTCCCGTTCACCTTCAATTCGGTATCCAAATCTGAAACTTTAACCCAAAATAAATGTACTTTGAGATTTATTTTCAACGTCTTTTTAATTAGTTCATTTTAGTGGAGCACGAGTCTTAGGTTCAATGTTAATGTACCATGTTTAAACTCATCATGTACATACCGGAAAAAATGGATTATGTATCATAATTAAAACTAAACGCACTTTTTTTTGAGATATTATTTAACCAGATTATATGATCATGTTGATATTTGATGACAAAAATTTAAGACGACAACTCAGAAACAAATTAGTAACAAAAACTTCTACCTTAGTTTGTGCAAAACATACAAAATTTAATTGGTATTCTTTGAATCTAAAGTTTCCAAAAGTAGTACTAATACACCCGTGCATTGAACTGTCGTGTCACCCTTTCCAATCTTCTGTTCACTGCATTCGCCTAACTTTTATGATCCGATAATGTTAATGTAAAATGTAAGGGTCGATGAGCGTATGTATGATAAAGCTAGCTTTAAATATAGATGAAGGTATTCAGAAATTGATACTTTTTTATTGCATGGAAAGATAAAAGTTTGATTTGTATAAAAAAGTTATGGTTAGAACAGTGTAAAACGGCAGTTGAAAAATATAAGATGATATATACATTGTTCTTTTTATAGAGGCAGAGCTAGAAATTCTTATACGGGGATATACATTTTAATTTTTTTAAATCATTTTGGATAGTTTATATTTCAAAAATATCACTAATTACCTTAAAAAATATTTGTTTTGGTAATTTTAAATTTCTTTGGGTTGGGGGTGCTCTGCCCCGTTTAGACCCGCCCCTGCTTTTTTACATCTTTTGTCACGAACAAGAATTAAGAGGGTGTGAGAGGGCTTATTTTTGTAGCTTATTTGCTTAATTTAACATCATAACATTACGTTGTAGTGTTTGAAGAACTTATTTACTTTGCTTATTTGTGAGGAAAGTTTCATAAGGTTGAAATAAGCTTCATTTTTCTAATTTATTTGTTTATAAACAATAAACAAGAAAATAAGCTCTCAAACACCTTCTAAGTACACCAATTGTATGTCGAATAATAACTTTCATTTAACAATTAGAGTGTTAAAAAGGTATTGACATATAGAATGCAGTTGGTGTTGCGAGAATTATCGTTTGTATCACTTTTGTTAATTTTAAAAATTTATTATTTAAGATTTAAAAAGTGATTTTAACATTTTGACAAAATTAAGTAACTTTGGATAAAAATTAACTAAAAATATAAAATCTTTTTATATTTTTGTTTGTAAATAATATAATAATTGACCAATTCGCTCAATTATATATATACATGTTTTTACCTTACATTCATCATGTAGTTCGTATATGTCACACGTAAGAACTTATTTGTATCATAAATTCTAAGTTGGCTTAAATAGATCTATATATAACTTGGGTTACCGTTAAACTGTGAAAAATATCTAATCATGATTAGGACTAATCTAAGATAAGAAAATTATGATGATGATGCAACCTCTTTCAAATATATGTATATCTAATGGATTTTTTGCCGAAAAATGCATCAATAGTTCAGTTTTTTGCATTTTCGGGTATCAACTAATTTTTTTTCCAAAAATTGAACCACTAATTTAAAACTTATCATTTTCGGGTATCATTACCGGATACCAAAAAAAATGACAACTCATCCGGTTTTGCCTACGAGGCAATCCATGTGGATATATATTTTTTCCGAAAAATGAATCAATAGTTCTATTTTTTGCATTTTCGGGTATCAACTAATTTTTTTTCTAATACTCGAAAATGATCATTTTAAATTAGTAATTCATTTTTACAGGAAAAAAAATTAGTCAATACACGAAAATGTAAAAAACAGAACTATTGATGCATTTTTCGGAAAATCCTAATCTGATATGTTGACCGGCAACCGTTTCAAACGGTAACTAATACCCGAAAATGGTTGATTTTAGATTAGTGCTTCATTTTAAAAAAAAATTAGTTGATACCCGAAAATGTAAAAAATGGAACTATTGATGCATTTTTCGAAAAAAAACCCATATCTAATTAACAAAATACTCAAATTCAATAAAAACATGTGTGTTTGTCACCTCTAATTTTGGACCTTCGAAGGGCTTGAACCTTCTACTTTTCAAAAGTTAAAATTACGACAAGAAATTAATTAATTCTTAATTGACAAACCAAATCAAGCGGGACTTCTTAAAAAATAAATCATTCTAAGTGATTATTAAGTTATTTTAAGTAGCTTATAGAAGTCTATAACCACTTCTAAGCCCGACTCCATCTCCTATCTAAAGATAATTTGATGCATATAAATTTTCCCAATAATAAATAAATATATATATTTTATAACCACTTGTTTAACCGTATAATACTCAATTTTGAAACCTTGTAAATCGCTACTAGCCGTTCCGTCTTTCGAACCGTCTTTTTCATCTCATATACGACGTTCACTGGCACCGTTCCATCTTTGGAGCGTCCTTCGATGCTTCGTCAGTATAGAGATGGAGAGACGGGTGAGTGGTGAGGTCATTTTTTTTGTTATGGTATATAATAAATGTAAATTAGATTATTGCTAATTGTGAGGTCTAGAAAAATTCAGTTCTTCAATTCACCATTGATAGTGTCGAGTTTTTCTTCACCAATTCTAACGAAGTACTGGCGTGAGACTTAGTTGAAAGTTGAGTTCTTTCACTCTATACTATCGGGAAATGGCATAATAATCGACTCCGTATAGAAATTTAGAAAAGATGATGATCCTAAAATCCAATTGAATCCCTATCGTTCTTAATATTAATCGTTCATTAAAATCGTTACCAATATCATAAGAAAAGACTACGCAACTCTATCCGGTGTGAACCCAAAGCATCATTATTTTATTCTTAAGATATGAAGTTGATGTTCAATTATTTTTTTCAAAGTAGGTGATATACTAACTATCAATATCAACTCAAATCACAAAATTCACGATTATAACTTTATACATTTTAATCAATTAATAATTCATCCAAACGAACCTAATCTTGCCACGTTTTTGTCCCCCACCGTTACCTCATGCCGGACAAATCACAAGCATGTCCCACACCGCCGTCTCTACCGTTATCTTTGTAATGAAAGTCAAATGTTTTTCATGGTAGCAAAAATATTAGGTTTTTGTTGTTGAAACCAACCAATCAATTGAATTTAATTTAATTATTTACGTGGTTTGATTGTAGTCCTTTTAGTCTCCGGCTCCGGTGGCTGCTCCGGCGTTTGCGGTGAGTTACTATTCATCGGAATCTACGTGGCCGTGATCACTCTCCAATGGTTTAGTTTCTTCAAAGACTAGAATTGCTTAAATTAGATGGAGTTAACACGTTTTGTTTATTTATTGACTTTTTTGTTTAATTTAAAACCATCTTAAGCCAATTAAAATGGTTAATTCTCAACTAAATATTTAATAACCACAATCATCGTATTACACATGTCTCAAACCTGGGAACATGTACACATCAAGATTCAAGAAATTGTATCGGCAATTTGATCCCTTGCTAGAAACAACTTTAATCATAAATTTCTGACCGCGTATACATATGAATTAATATATATATATATATATATATATATATATATATATATATATATATATAAAGTGTTTTGTTACCGAATGCCGCCCTTGGGTGAAAATTTAAAATCCATCGGACAAAGAATATGTAATTTTCAAAGTACATATTTTTTATACATTTTCTAACAATTCAGGCTCTCATTATCGATTTCCATGAATAAATATATCTTTTTGAAAGACAAATATTCACAGATTCTACATACAGATACATAGTTGAATGAAAGCGAGAGGCTGAAGTTGTATTCAACAGTCGGACGAAACCACGTTTGCCATGCTCTCCACCATGTTCCGACTTGACGACTTCTCTGTCGATATGTGACGCTTCCCTCGACTTAGAATATATTTCTAGAATAGTTAGGCCAAGCGTATGTATAACTTTATTTTGAATTAGAAAATACAAAACATTCTAACCCAAAATTAGTCAAATAGATTTATATCTCTTTCATATATTAGGACTATAACAAAGATGCACGTGAACTATGACTAGTCGACACATAGCTACAATATATCGAGCAGCTACATACCTACATCAAGAATTTTGGATGTGGAAGTCAAACTTTCAAGAATCAAACTTTTTGAAATCAATCCTTTTTAGTATCTAGGATTCTAGGGTACGGTGATGTTTTTTAAATTCTTGTGTCGTTTCTCTCATCTTTTGATTATTACTTTCAGAAGTGATGTAAAATTATTAATCCGTATTACGTATGTATTAAATCATGTATACGGCCATACGGGGGATAGTTCTTCTATATTTTGCAACGAAAACACGGTTAAAAGTACAAAATACTTCTAAACTGATTGCTTTAGCAAAATAATTATTGCATAAATTACGATTCTGCCATCGACGACCATGATGTCGCAAGCTATCTAAGTAGATGAAGAGTTTACAGATCTCATATATGTTCTTTTCTTTAAAATAATCTCATATTTGTTGGTAATATAGGGGCGGAGTTAGAAAATCTCAATAAAGGATGCAAAAAAATAATTATTTTGTATTTTTTGTAGTTTTGAGGGGGCAAAATTTTAAAAATGTCAATAATACCTTAACAAATTTATTTTTTACGAAAATTAAAAATTTTTTTGGGGGAAGATGCCCCGTTGTCCCATTCTAGCTCTGCCCATTGGATCATCTATATGAAAATAAGTTATTTTATATGTTTTTTTTACTATGTATATGTATAGCTAGTATGATGTACGTAAGAGCATATGAAAGCAACAATAATTAAATTTAGAGATAATTGACTAGCTAACATTGAGTTTGACTTATGTGGTACTCAGTAGTATAAGTTAGGCACCGTAACGGAATGTGCAGTAAAAGTATATATTAAAAATTACGGTCTAATTTTTACTACTCCACTTAAGATTAGAAGGAATCTTTTTACACGTATAAAACAACGTTATCCCAGTCAAGCATAAGTGAGTGTATTTAATTTAATTAATATAATCTTAACAATATAAAGTTCACTAATTGCGATTAACAGGTCTTTAATTAGAGTATTATCATTATTATTATTGCTCTACCTATTCTAATTGCCCTTTCAAAGAAAATACTAGACAACAATCACGGTATGAACATGTCAACCCAAACTGAAGTACTCCGTAGTAGTTTAGGGAGCGCGATGAAGATTTCACAATGCTGCTAAATTTTGCAAAACAAACCCTTTGCGAAATTGAGGGGTATCTTCTGAAAATGCTGCTAAATTTTGCAAAACAAACCTGTTGCGAAATTGAGGAGTATCTTGTGAAAATTTGAAAATGGAAGGTTATTAGACTCCTTCCAACCGTGACACAAACTTATCAGTTTATGCCAAACAAACGCCACATTAGCACTTTTCAAATCTGACTCAAAATTAACACAAAATTGACACTACACTACCAACTGTAAACCTTCAGTTTTTTATGGACCCACATTTACCAATATACATTTACCACTAAACAAATAATAAAATAAAATAAAAAACAAGAAGAAAACGACGTACATCGGTAAATTAATGGCTTCCAAACTGACGTTCAAGTGACGGATTGGTGCCTATGGCTTCTCCAAACCGATGTAGAAACTGACGTAAAAACTGACAGCCATTGGCAAAGGTCTTACAAGCATAAAATTTTCCGCAAGTATTTGGATGATTTTTCTAAAAGGTATTGTATAGTTATCATAACGATGACCTAACTATAAGTATGTTTTACTACCATAAGTTATAGAAAAATGCAGAGAGTTTCATAAACCTTGCAACGAAATACCATGATTACTTCCTAAGTTTAACGATAAACAAATCGATTACATTTGCATACATGCATCCATAGTTAATGTACCCTAGCTCTATAGATACACCAGGATTATGCTAATTTAGTTGAAACTATTAAAGCTAATTAAACCCGTAAGTATTGAGCTCTTATACTTGTGAGAAACAAAGAACACACCATAGGGGCCGGGGCCCCTGCTTTTTTGAGTTTGCATATGAAAATCTTTCTTTTTTGAAGGCCCGAAAAGTATAATCAATAATTGGATATTACAAATGATAATGACTTTACATAACACCGGACCCTGAATGGTATGTTTGCATACATCAATACTTCCCGTTCTAGTGTTATCTATTAATGTAACAAGTTTTATGAAATTAGCTAATTACAATTATGTGTTAAACCATCTAGATTAAGCAATCCAACAAATAATTAACATCTTCTACTAATGGATTTTCACTTATCACTTCACTGATACATATCTTTGTGATTAAGTGAATGGTTAACATTATTATTGTATAAGTGAGATAAATGTTATTACCCGTCAATATTAATATTTTACCAAATATTACCATTTTACTGTAATTTTAACTTTAGGCTTGTAATTTTAACTTTAGGCTTATAAGGCGACTCAAATTTTTAAATTTCTATCAACCGATGTTAGTCTATTACATGATTAATGAGCGTTAAGTTAATGCATGATGCTTAGATGTGTTGTGTAGTTTTCATGATGAAAAGTAAACACGAAAAGAAGATTTTTATCTTTCTTATGTAAAATCAAATAACTTTAGTGATGATAAAAAAATTATCAATAAACTTGAAAATCTGATATTATAATTGGATATAAAAAGGGTGATAATCTATAAATCACTTGTTTTTAGCCATACATCACCAAATATACTACAGGTGTTGTACAGTACAATACTATAAAACACGTTTGATGATGTACAGACAAAAACATGTGGTGTACAAATCACATACCATATTAAAAGTTAGCACAAACAAAATATCATTTTCGTACCATATATCGTCATTCTTAGACTTTTGTCCACCTTTCTAATTGTAAAATACTTTGATCCTATTAAGACACATCATCACAACATTAATACTAAAGACATAATTAAGATTAAAAAAATATATAATCTATTAAATGTTGTATTAATTACCAAATTTTAAGGGGAAGCCAAGGTCAATTCCATCTAATATAAGCTTGGTTCACATTTGTCCATGGTTATTTGTTATAGGTAGGATAGACTTTAATTAAATCTTGACTTTTATACTTTATTTTACCATAAATAGAACGAGTTAAAATGATAGGTAGAGAGATTGAATTAACTCATCATTATTTTTGTACCACAAGCTTCTGGATTAATATAAATTAATTGATTAATATATTGGAAATAAAGTTAATCAAACAGTATATTATTATTTTTCCAAATGAAACAATAAATTCATCGAAACATTTTATTATATTCATGGACACATTTCTAGGTCCTATGATGGCAACTGAATGGTGAGAACATCGAGCATAATAGTAGAGGTTGTAGATTCAATTTTCGTCTCCATGTTATCATGAATTACGACGATTTACCTCTATGATGTTTGACGTGAGATCGACTGGTTGGGGTCATCATAACGCCGGTTTTTAAAAAATATGAACTTTGATGAGTGTCTGATCTAGTAAGTTAGTTACCGGTGACCTAAACCTTCAAATACGAAAAGTTTGATGTTAATTAAATCTTTGTTGTGTAAACATAATGACCTTAACAAAGACTTAATAAAACCTACAAATGATTAAATGGTTTTTTTTTTCATAGTGTAATAAACTTTTCACATTTTACTATTATATGAATTGAACTTTGAAAAAATATATTGTATGTATTTAACTTGCAAGTATCTTCTATTTTATGTAAACTTTCCTTTTTGGGTAAGGCCAAAATAAGAAAAGTTCCGTTTCGCCAATGCTAAAAAATGAAAGTGTACATACAACAGAAGATATTTACAAGTTTAATACATATAATAGAACAAATGAATTTATGTCACATACAATAGTAAAAGGTAAGTTTAATACATAACGAAACAATAAAATCATGAATAAACAACTAAAAGCTAGAAAAGTGTTTCTATGTTTTAGGAGAGTATAGATTAAAAATTTACCAACTTTTAGAGATGGTGAAACCGTGAAACCAATAATTGTCATTTTAGCCGTCTTAAATTAAACATAATATTTTCTGCATATAATTGTATTCCTACATGATACATATACTATTTACATTATAAGATGTTGGTTTGTTTTTTAGCACATCCGTATATTACATTATTACCAACACAGTAACTCCGTAATATTAATGAATTAAATAACTAATATAATAATAGTAATTTTGAATTAATTAATTTAATAACCAATAAGTAGTAGATAAACCAAAGTAGTCTCATAATACACGTTTCTTTCTCTCCCAATGACACCACTATTTATGTTCTTCTGTTCCTCTCCTTTCATTCCTTCTTCAATACAATTTGGAAACACACTTTAAAATAAACACCCAAATTATTCCCCTTTACATATCATCTATTCTTCATCATAATTTCACATACCAAGAGTTTTATTAAAATGGAACACACTTTTGATCATGAAGAACAAATTTACCTTCCTCCTGGTTTCCGATTTCATCCCACCGATGAAGAACTCATTTCTTACTACCTTTATCCTAAAGTTTCCGATTCCAATTTCGTTGCGCGAGCGATCGGTGAAGTCGATTTGAATAAAGTTGAGCCATGGGAGCTTCCATGTAAGTACTCTGTTTTTGAATTTTGATCATCCCCTGTTTTTGCTCTGTTTTGACTTTTTCAAATTTCATGTAATTGAGATGATTTTTTTTTTTTTTGGTTTTGAAGGGAAGGCGAAACTTGGTGAGCAAGAATGGTTCTTCTTTTGTGTTCGTGATCGAAAGTACCCGACTGGATCGAGAACGAATAGAGCTACAAGTGCAGGGTATTGGAAAGCTACAGGGAAAGATAAAGAAATTTACAAAGAGAAATCACTTGTAGGAATGAAGAAGACACTTGTTTTTTATAAAGGAAGAGCTCCAAAAGGAGAAAAGACGGATTGGGTTATGCATGAATATCGATTAGAGGGGAAATTTTCAGCCAATAATTTACCAAAATCGGCTAAGGTACAGAAAATATCCATGAAATGATGTCAAATACTCTGTTATCGCTCTGTTTTTGTAGTATTAGATGCAAAAAAGTGTTGAAAAAGATGCATATTTTACAAAGTGATTATATTTCTTATCTTTTTACATGTGTTTTGCAGGGAGAATGGGTGATTAGTAGGGTGTTTCACAAGAGTTCTGGTGGAAAAAAGATTCCAATTTCTGGATTATTAAAGATGCAAAATGGAAATAGTTATGCAAACGCTTTCGGGTCAACGAATTTGCCTCCATTAATGGAGATTTCAAGTGTTGATGGAGGATCAAGAACAGAAACATCACACGTGACCTGCTTCTCCGATTCCATGGAAGAACATAAACCAAACAGCGACGAAATGATGGGAAGTTGGAGCTCGGGCAGTTCGTTAATTGCTTCAAGAACCGACGGCGTTTATCCAATGGTTCAAAACATTGAAAACTTTCAGTATCAGGACACGACATGGATGCAAGACCCATCAATCCTTAGGGTTTTGCTCGATGGCAATAACGATACAAGCGTTAGGCAAAACCCGAAGATTGAATTAGTTGATGATCAAAATTATGGTATTAATTTGGATGGTCAAGTTGATTATGATTGCATATGGAATTATGAGTAATAAGAAGCATATAAGAATTATGCAGTTAGTAAATGAGTAGAAAGAAGAAAAGATGTTGGTTTCAAGTTTTCATCAAGAGTAGATTGATGCTTGTTGATACATTTAGGTTAAAAAATTGTAATGATTTGATAGAATCAAAAGGGATTATACCATGTATATCATGAAATTAATCATGGGATTTTAATAATATATTTTAAGTTGAAAGTATAATTGTAATTTTTTCTAGCCCTGTATTTAAATTTACAGAAGTAGACATCTTAAAACACATGTTGTGAAGCATATATTGTTCATAAGCATGCATTTATTACAAAACATATACTAGTGAAGCTCATGAATATTTTAATCACAATCATATGCCTTTTCATAGCAGTTTTAATATATTATGTGTGACTTTGTAAGAGATAATGCCTTAACTTGTGTTTGTTATACCGAATATTTTTTATGTAATTGGAATTCAAATTTAAAGAATGTAAATTACATTGAAGAAAGAAATTTGATGATTTACAAAATTAATCCATTCTTGAATTAAAACAAACTTATAGAATGTAACTGAGAATTCAATTCCATTTAATTACGTTTAATTTCACAAATCAAACACAAACTTAGTTTTCTTTCTTCCCTTTTTGGTTTTTTAAATGACATATGTTTTATTTCAATTTGGTCCAATTTGTGTTAAAAGACTATAATTTGGCATTATCCCCTGCCTTCTCTCTCATGAATGTCAAATGTAATAAAAAAAATTATATTGGTAGGCCAACAACCAAGTAGTTTTGATGGCCTCATACAACATCGGATGACATAAGTTGAGAGTTGTGTAGTAACCAACTCCTTTTAAATTATAAAATATTAGTTATACTCCATGTTGTATCATGTTATGCAATGGTTTAATAAAATTTGCTTAAAATTATTATATGTCGGGTAACACATTTAAGGGGTTCTTGTGATATGCAAATATCTAATATCTATAGGTAGATTATATATATTTGTTAATTTATTAGTGGATATAATAATAACGACATGACTTGGGTATATAACACATATAAATGCTAGTAATAAAACCATAACAAACTCAATATTACATATGATAATAATAGTTGATTCAAGTACTACTATACTTTATGCATATATGACAACTTTAGGAGATGTTAACAAAACGTTATTATTCATTGGATATAAATAATGTGATAAAATTAAGATTTGAGAGATGTTAGAAAAGCGCTTCTCCTTATTAGATATAACTAAGTGTGATAAAATTAGGAGATGTTAACCAAACGTTTTTCCCTACTGGATATAGATAAGTCTGATAAAATTGATGAATAGTACACCAAATGTAAAACAAGATAAAAGGAAAAATAGTAAAGTGTGAAGAATTTTTTAAATGCGAGACGCGAGTAATTAACCAGTGCATGATAGTGATGTAGAAATGTCAAAGTAACTTACGTTGCATCTGGTTGGTGGAAAAATTTTTTATGTAATTGGTATTTATTAAAAGTATTAGAATTTCATGAAATGTGAATTCCTTTGAATAAAGGGTGTTAATAAACACAACACACAAATTCATTCATACACCAAAGTTGTACCATCATCTGCTTGTACGATTTACTTTAACTGTTGTACACTGTGTTGTATGAATCAATTTGAATTTTGTATTTATCACTTCCCATGAATAAAAATATTTGATAACTTACAACTTAATCCATTTGTGAAACATATTTTTTTATGGAATGGAATTGAGATTGTAAAGCCATCGAATTCTTTTGAATTTCATAAACCAAACGCAACCTTATAGTTTAGACATTTATTTTCAAATTAAACTAATATACATTTTGTTAGCTAAACAAAACTTATCTTTTCATAAGAGCAGAAGAAGTCTGGAGGGGGCAAAAACAACAGGATATGCAGTGCAATGGAAACTATTGTATCATTGCTATTTATTATTTTTTTGTGAACAAGTTATCATCATTTATAGTTTATATCACATTGAAATATAATACATCAAATTCATTTATTATCTTTTAGATTAAGTATTAACTTTTTATTGTAGAAACTTATATATCAGCAAACGTTCTAGTCGAGGAATTTGTAAATGTCAAAGTGTGGTAGAAGAGAAAATACTTTTTTTATATTTAAAAGGGAAATAGTTTGTGAATTTAAACATTAGCGATGTAGATAAAGTAGTAAACAATGACATGAAGGGACGACTAGTAAATACATAAAGATTAAACAATTTGCTTTTTTACTTTAATTTGTTGTCCGTTTATGATTTTATATTTAAATAAAAACATATAAACTGATTATCTGAAAAAGAACAAAACGATAAACGAGATCGTTGGACGAGTTGATTGGCTAAAGAAAAAGTGGCAAACGGAAGTTGTTATATATACAGTAACGTACTTTTTGTTGGAAAAAAAGTTGATAACTAAAGATACATGCCGATCCGTAAGCGGCTGCTTATTGTTGATCTGAGAACTTTACGTGACTTATACATCGATTGTTACTATAAGAGTGAGTTCAAAACCTTGTATTTTTTGTGTTAAAATGCTCATACTACTGAGGTATCATTAATACTTTTTACTTTACAAAACTCTTTTTTTATATTAAAAAATGGTTTTACATGTATTTATTTTATCCATCAATATCAATAGTCAATCTATTGATCAATAGTAGAGTATTCTCTAACTATAAGTACAAACAAACTCTATTAACGTAACTATGTCTATCATATTATCTTACTAAATTTCAAACTCGTGCATTCATATAGGGTGGTGCTATATACAACAAAAGTTTACAATATTTATGCATGCAGTACAACTTTTTAATGCACAGTTATGTTGTATGACTTGTACTATCACTCGCCTGTCTGACCTCGCGAGCCGGGCTTTTAGAGATGAGGCCTTTTGGCGAAGCCAAGTCAATTTCGGGATGTTGTATTTATCAATCCCCATTCATATAGGGTGTTGATTGGTTAATTAAAATAAAAGTTCTAGTTTTTAATTTAACTGAATAGAATGACTTAATTGATTAACTAAATATTGAATATGATTATAATTAATGATACTATAACCCGGTTTTCATATTACATTTAAGATTTTCAAATTAAACGTCGTTAATTATGGGTGATTAGATATAATTTGATAATGTTACAAACCCTAATAATAAAATTACTTTACTACATTTACCAAAGTAAATGTGAATAGATCAGGAATAGTATTTTTAATATTATTGTATATTTTGTTTTACTAATTACAGATTTTCACTTTCTTATTTTGTATTTTTCCTTTATAAGGTAACTACTTTAAAAAAAAAACTAATCAAAGCTTTTCAATTTTCAATTTTGTATTTTTTCCATTACAAAGTAAATACATAATCAAATATTAGGAATAGTGTTTTTAATATTATTTTCTATTTTATTTTAGCAATCAAAGATTTTCAATTTTCAATTTTTTATTTTGTACTTTTTTTCTGTATAAAGTACATACTTATTTTGTTTTACAAATCAAAGCTTTTCGATTATTAATTTTATATTTTTTTTTTTATAAAGTAAATACATAACTAAATATTTCAACTTTTTTACTTCTTATCTTTTACTACTCAAAGCTTTTCAATTTTTTATTTTTTCCTTTATAAATAAATACATAATCAAATATTTCAACTTTTTTTCTTACCTTTTATTGCATATATATATATATATATATATATATATATGTGTGTGTGTGTGTGTGTGTGTGTTTGTTTGAAATTATTGTTTTACATTCATATTCTCTGTTATATCTTCAAAAATTTAAGTATAAAAATTCAATTCTCATTTTATTCTAAATACCGTTTGGGAGACTTAATTAGTTAACCACTATCAATATATATACGCCTAACACACAAATAATTAAATGGATCAGTAGATAAGAAACATCAATAGATTAGTTAATGAAAGTATGTAATTGTGCATAATCAATAAAAAAAATTATACATTTTGTTCCTTTTAATTTAAAGAGTAAATAATTAAATGTAATAAGGTGAGTTTCATTTTTCATATACTTACTCTCCATTATGTTTCCATAAAATAAAAGTATGTATCTTTTAGAAAATTAAGTGGTCAACCACTAACACTATATATGTCTGATACATATCGCTTAAATGCATAAATAGATAAAAGACTTAAATCGATTACTTAATGAAAGCATATAAGGTTTTTCACATGTAACTTGATTATCATTGAACTGAGACTATTTCTCTTTTGAAACATGGTATTCAAATATATAGTTTAGAAACTCTACGTATTATATATGTATTGTTCATATTAGTCAAAAACTAAAACTCTAAAGATATAAATAATAAGTAAATTTATTAAAAAATATTTTTCTATACCCTGTCGCAACGCACCGGTAAAAAAACTCGTTAAATACATTAGTTAATCAATTGTCTATCAATCATGATTACGCAACAAACCATTATTTTAAATCTTTAAATATGCAAAGGTTGCATCGATATATTTATTGCATAAAAGGTATGATCAAGTAAAGTGTTTATTGTTATCTAGCTCTCTTTGCTTTCTTCTTCATCCTTGACAAGAGAATGCATTTCTTGAAATCAGGTGAACAAATTACCCCAAATGGAGTTTGTCCTTTAACAATTGGCAACTTTTGGCAATCTCATCGTAGCTCAATTCTTGCCCAATTATTTCTCATTCTATTCACTGAACCGATAATAATGTAGTTAAGTAGATCGGTGAAGTTGGTTTCCTTGAAATGGAAAGACAGGTGCACATCAAACGACTAATAGAAAAATGTCGGATGGTTTATTTAGAACGCGTGATTCTTTGCTAACCACATTAGGGGTTAATCAACGATATCCACAGCCGAAATCCTTCAAATTTGAATTTTCGTTATCAAATTGTTCACATTTGTACATAAGAACACATTATGTATGAAAAAATCAATAGATGTTATATAGAGTTTATGTACAAATACATTGATCACATTTGTACATACGAACACGTTATGTATGAAAAAATCAATAGATGTTATATAGAGTTTATGTACAAATACATTGATCACTAAGCAGCCTAGTTGCATGTCTTTTATTTTGGAACTAGGAAGATATATGATACTACAAAAAGCGTAGATATAAGAGTTATTATCGAGTTGGAAAACATGTATTACTTTTCGTACATGATGTGAATTAATAAATCTTGACTTCTTAATGTGTATTAATATGTACAATGCATAATAAACGTATTATAATTCTCTTCTTTAATTTTTAGACTATTTTAGACAATTTTAGTAATTATCAAATCAATTTACATTATATTCTTTTCAAATCAAATTGATAAAAAAAGCTTCGTACTTCGAAGAACTTAATCAGTTTTCACACAATTTAAGGAAATTGTGGATTATTACACTCTACAACAATAAAGTTTCATGTTGGCCTTTGAAAAAAAATGATTAATTAAAAGTTTGAAATAGACACTTATTTTGAGATACACCAAAATATAAAGATGAATATTTAATTTGCGATGAAGTGTAATAAATTTAGGACACAACTTTTATTGTAAGAAATTAGGTGATGACACGTGGGATCATTTTAAATGTCGACGTATCCAAAATCTAGTCAATTTTTATTTTAATTATTTAATCCACTAATTGTTTATGTGTTAAAAAATCTAGGAGATGATGTATTGTCGCACCCCTAAATTCGGGTTGCGGAAGCGAATCGGGTCGGGGCGCGACTAATCAATAATCACAGCACAAAGATATAATGAACGACTCTATATGCGTCATTTTACAACTTGTATTAATAAAATCAAAGTTTACATCAAAATATAGTTTACATTAGCACAGTTTGAAATTGAGAGATTTACATACATAATTAATTTATGCAAAATATAATAATGCAACTAAATCTCTGAATGTTTGCATGCTAACACGAGCTAATGATTCCTGATTTGGGCAGTCCAATCTACTGCTGTGTACCTGTGATACATACTAAAATGGGTCAGCGAAACGCTGGTGAGCTCACAGGTTTGTATGTCAACACATATTGTATGAACCGCAATATTTAATTGAATTTAAATTGCAATTAAGCAAAGTAAAAGTTTTACAACCATGAGCACATAGTATGAGCTTAACTCGAGGTGTCAGGTCCACATTTAAGGTATCTTGATCGAGGTGCCTCCCACGAGTGCCTAATCTACACTCGTTTGAACAAATATTAATACATCAGTTTAACCAGTTAATGCGTGCTAACCCGGATGAGGATGGTCAATCCTATATGGTACCATATACTAATATTCATGCTACAACGTATTACCAAACTATGCTGAGGAGGGATTTGAAAGATTAGTGAGATAACTCATGTAGCAATTATTTGTTTTGTACTTGCGTTCATATAGTTAAAATAAAACGAGCAATGTTATCACACCCTTGAGTAACATAGTAAAGTAGGGGTTATGAGACTCACATGAGTCTGGAGAGTTTAACTAATTAAACTTGAGTTGATTAGCCGAGAATCTGTAACACCCGCATTTGTGGCTTGAGGGTAATTAGGTAATTTTCTTTACTTATATATTATTATTTGTTATATTATAAATATTTGTATTTTATGTGTATTGAATTATAACTTAAAAAATTCGGTTAAAGGATTAATTGTGACTAGTTAAATATTACTTGTTTTAACTAGTTATAGTTCACGGTAAAATAAAATAGTTTTCCTGCAAAATGGTATTTAGGTTCCAGACAATAGAGTTAGAAGGGGTATAATAAATTATACCATATACTGGGTTAGTTGGAGCTAACCGACCTTAATTCCTAAACTCTTCTAATTTTGTGTGTTATTCAACCTAACAACCTACAAACACATGAAACCATATAAACAAATTGAAAGTTTTAATCAAACTTAAAGTGTTGGATTTAAGTTGCTAATTGATCAGAAACTTCAACTCATATCATCATCTTCTTATTCCTAATTTGTAAGTGTTTGATGCTTTATTTATATATATAAGCTTGATTGAAGTTAAGTTAGGTTAATGTGTAAATTGCTATAAATCTAGTATTTGAAGTTGTTGTTGATGATGGGTTGATCTTATATGACTTAATTATAGCTTTAGAATGATTAAAACCTGAGTTTGAAGCTGTGTTAGTGTGAAATTCGTAGTTAGGGTTCGTGCAGTAGCTAGTTGCAGGTTGCTGGGTTCTGTGTTTAGGTTCCATAGCCGATCGGCTATACTGTCTGAGCCGATCGGGTATGTACATTATAGCCGAACGGGTAAGATTAGGTGAACGGCTAACTTAGTACAAATTGATTACAGAACTTAGCGTGGAAACCAAGTCTTGGAAAACTTCTATGTAGCCGATCGGCTATAGCTAGTGAGCCGATCGGTTATGGACTGTTTAGCAGATCGGGTAAATTTAGCCATACGGCTGAACTAGAACAAAATATAGACAGAAAGTGGTGTTTAAATGAAAGTCTCGAAAACTAGTTATGCTAGCCGATCGGGTAAAGCCTTTTAGATGATCGGCTAAGGCAATATAGCCGATCGGGTATGTGTTTATAATGGGTTGAAAGTCAGTTTTGAAATTGTTATACTTTGGTGTGTGTATGTGACTATTTATGTTTAGTAAATTTTAAGTGTTGATATTAAGAGATATGTGTTTGAGATAAGTTGAATTGTGATATATAACTTACTAACTTATTATTTTGTTGTAATTACAGATACACCGAAGACTCAGTGATTTAGTCAGCTGAGTAATTGGAGCAAAGTTGACAGGTGAATAGACTTGGAACTTCGGTTCGGGTTAGTTGTAACATATTGGTTACAACGAAATAAACATAGTGATTATTGATTGTTGTTGATATATATATATATATATATATATAATTGTGATATATTGTTTTAATGATTTGGAGGTCAACGATTGTTGGACTGATTGTTAGAGGTTAGTCAATGTGAGATTTGTGATCATGTGTTGAGAATGGAACACATATTGACTAAAGGTAGCAATCAGTTATCGGTAAATCATTGTATTAGTCTGCAGTGATTTTAAGTGTCGCTTGGTGGGCTACCACGGACTGAGGGCGCCACAAGGACCACCGATCCTCTTGATGATGTAGTGTCTATGTGTTATTTATTGTTAATTAATATCATTGAGCTAAGTCAAACTGTTAGTAACAGGTTTATTCACTTAGCTTCGTGCTAACCCCGTTAATTACTCCTTGCAGGTTTTAAGATGATTTGGGCCGGGCAAGGAATGATTGAAGAATGTTTGACCATAGTCCTACTCTGATGTTCTTCAAAAACTTTGATATATGTTTTGATATATATAATGCCCAGGGTACAATTAGTGGTTTGTAAACATTAATAACTAGTACATATAACTTATGTAAATTTGGTAGATGATGTCATGTTTTCTATATTTATAATATAAATGGGATTTCGCTTCCGACCTTATAAAAAAAATGGATGAAAAATATTTGGTGTGTTATAGAATCGATGTCCGAAGACTTGTAACCTGAGGGTGTCCATGACACACGATGGTTATAAACGTGAGTAGGTATCTATAAAGACTACCTTTGTAATTGTTCGTCCAACTAGAATGTTCAAATTACTACGATTTGGTTGATTGGATTATGTTTTGAAAACGTGTACGGCCCATTGGTGATGGTTTGTGATGATTGTTGGGATGCCAAACGGTCGTGTGAAGACGACGTATGGATCGCAATTGGTTTGTTTTAAATTTATATTTGCTGGGGTCTAAGTATGACTTACTAATACTGAACCAAAGGCTAGTAGATGGTAAGTATGACCTAGAGTCATTCTTAAAGAAAAACTGAATTGAAACGGATGTGATCCAATCAATCTTTCTTTTCTAGTAAAGGTTTTAAAAGAGTGCGTTGGGGGTTTTGGTTCAGTTAACTAAGTAAACTAAATAAAGCGAATAAAATGTAATGATAAAGCAGATAATAAAGGTAGTATTTGTTGTGAGTTCGTTAGCTAATAATGTGGGATGATGACCCTTATGGGAAGATGATTATCTAAATTGGAAATGTCTAGTGGATTCAATAACCAGTGGTATAACTAATGAATTCCCTATTAGTCGGTTATCAACTAATATGGCACGAGGAACTAAGGTGTCATGATTCTGATCAGACAGACGATGCTCAACTCTCCACACTCTCCTGTGAGGGAGTCAGTGACCTGTATTATTGAACGTATTCGCTTGTGGGTGAAGGAATAGAGTAGCAGGTCATTAGCAAGTCTATCCGTTCTTAATACCATAAAGATTTCAAATCCATTAAACAACTAACTTAGAATTTTTGTTCGGACTTATTAACTAACTCCTATTAATGAAACTTAAGAATGATAAGCGGGGGAAAACGTTCAGGTTTCTTGCGTACCTTACTTTTGGTTTCATATTTTAAGGAAAGAATATCAGTGTAGTTTAGATTTCAAACTTGCCTTTCTCAATACAATTAACAAATCCCTAGGTTTTCGTAAATGATTATTTAGCCTGTAGCCTACCTACTCTAATCTAATCTAAATTAACTAATCTAATTAAAATGCTAATTATAATGCTGACGGCTTTTGCATAAAGTTAAACCCAGACCATGTCGGAAAATGCTATAGTGATTCACAGTGTATTTAATCATTTACCGATGTTTCCATTGTGAATTTAATTGCTTCGCCATGTTCACATGATAAGTACATTGTGATCGAAAGTGTACAATACTCATGGCAAGTCCACGTAATCACATTGCATTTTATGATGCTTGCATGACGTTACAGTTAAAAACATAGTTTTTACACAGATAACTATTGACCAAGTATCAAGGTTCGCGACTCCTCTTTACAAGGTTACAATCACGTTTGTTAATCGAAAGGTGAATGTAAGTTTTAGGTTTAAAATCATAAGATAAGTCCGTTCATAAAGTTTCCATTTTATAATGTCGATCCATAATACAACTACCTTCGGTCGTTTACCGGCTTCCATACATATGTACTTTGCTTAAAATCATTTCAAGCATTTCCAGCACTATACCAAGTAAACAGTCGAATAGGGGCCGTCATATTATTTCACGATATTTTTAAAGTCATCCGACAATTATATATGCTAACTACATCACAACAAATACAATAGTAATCTACTTGCTAATCATGGCACAAACTAATTCTAGCATAATTAAAGCATACATATTTAATTAAGATAGAATATGATAAAAAGAACCCGGATTAAAATGCGAGAAGGAATAGACTTGAATTAATAAGCGTAACTCTAAGCGTACACCAAAGATTACAAGATCATTTGGATCTTCCGGCATACGTAGAATCTTCATTCTTTGTCCGTTTTTGTTGATTCTTCTTCTGTTGGATTCGTAATTTGAAAACGAACATCTTGGATGAGATGGATGTTGATGATGGGCACTTTTGTCTTGAAATCTCGTTTTGATGCCTTGAATCTTCAAACGTGTGTGGAATCTTCGTTTTCATCTGTTTTGCTTGATTTTTATCGTGCAACCTTGTTTTGACCATCTTGGCATAATATCATTGATTTGTATTGTTTTTGAGTTTAAAATGCCAAGAATCATTCCAGAATTAGAGAGATATCGGTAGTAAAAACATGACTTTTTACGCGATATCAATGATGTTAATAATCTCTGAATTCATTTCATTATACTTAATAAGGTAGGAAATCGGGTACGGGGGTCCGGGGGCAGCGCCCCTGGTAGCGGAGTCCAAGGGGTGACAACCCCTGGCAGGGTCCAAGGGGCAGAGCCCCTGGTTGGGGTCGAGCTGCTAGGTCAGCTTAGAAAATTTTTTTTCTACTATATTGCTTTAGTGAAAAACGTATCTAAAATTTGAATTTGGGTGAAATCAAGTGATAAAATTTTAGGTCTTGACACTTAGTAAAATCTGTGTTTTCTAGATTCTGTTTCATGCGACACTTATAGCGCCACTTGAGGAAGTGACGCATAAGAGGCGACACTTAAGTAAGTGTCGCGTACAAGTGTCGGTATCAGGGTCATGCGTTACTAGGGTTAGTGTCGGATGAAATCAGAATTCAATTATAGGCGACACTTAGACAAGTGTCGCTAGAAGTGTCGGTTAGGAGTGTCGGGTATTGAATTTGCGACACTTAGGCAAGTGTCGGGAAAAAGGGGTTTCATGCGGCACTTTGGCAAGGGATGCAAGATTAGGGTTTTTAGCGACACTCAGTGCGTCACTTAAGTGACGCATTAAGTGACGCTACGCTGCACTGGTCTATGCGACACTTACGTCTATTAAACGGATTTTGAGCCGAAAACGTGTTTTTCGGTTTCCGTTTTGTCTGAAACTTTTACCTAATCCATATTTGGACATTTCAAGCTTAAATAAACAACTTTTTTTTGAAAAATAAATGAAATCTAAGAGTTTTCAGGATTTGTCGGGAATCTTACAAGTTAACGCTGGAGAATTCCGAAAAGGTAGAAATGTAGATCGTGACTCCATGGTCGTTTTCTTCCAAACGAGTAGAATGATTCGAGTGAGTTTGGTGGTGCTTTTGATGATTTTAAGATGGTGGTGGTGTGCTGTTTGTTTAGAGAGAAAAGAAAAAAGAGAGAAGAAGTGAGAAGATGTAACACCCTCTCTACGGGTCTAGTAAATCCCTTATTTAAATTGATTATTTAATTGTTTTAGAAATTATTTGATATTAATTGTTTAAATTGTTAAACTTAGATAAATGAGTCAAAGGATTTATGGTGAATAGTGAAATACTATTTGTTTTAAATTTCTCTAGTTGACGGTAAAATAAAATAATAGTTCTCGCAAATGATTTTGGGGTTCCAGACAATAGATTTAGGACGGGTATAAAAATATACTACTTAATATGTGTAGTCGGTTTGTGAACCGACTTTCAAACCCATATGTTTTTAATTCTTCTTCATTTTCATTTGGAAAACTCTCAAAATCAAAGAAAACAAAGATAACTCTAAGCACATACAATCAATCAAGTCGTGATATTGAGTTAAATCAGATTACATAAACTCAGTATCATCCTTTCACCATCATCTTCATCAAAAGTAAGTTTGGTTTTTAGAGTTTAAGAATGGATTTTATGAGTTATTGAGTTATAATTGATATTGAAGCTCGATTTTGAGTTATATGATGTTTCTTTGATGTTAGTAAAGTGTTAGAAATCTTAGAAACTAAGTTTTGGTGAGTTTTGATTCGAAAAACTCGTAACAGCAGCGAAGTTCGCAGAACCCGGTTCATCTTGCAAACTGAGTTCTTGTTGCGAAGCGAGTTGACTCGCTGTGCGAACCGAGATGTGCGAACCGAGTGCTGCGGTGCGAATTGAGTCATTTCGGGGTCCCGGATAAGTGACAATTTCATTAAATCGGATTGGGTTGAAATTCGCATGGTCACTCGGAAACGGTCCAATGACCAAGGCTCTATTTTAAGAGCCTAGGCAGTTTTTGGCCATTCGGGGTCATCTAGGGGCCGAAAATGGCATTTTTCAGTTTTTAAAACCTCATTTTAGCATTATCTGATTTCATTTTGGATTGAACTTTTGTTTGCTTAGATTATAGGACTTACCTGCTTCAATAAATATGGTAGAATGATGATTATGAGACAAGTTACTGACTTATGTTGTTCTATTGTATTTCAGATAAGAAGAAGACTACTGAGTGGACGACTAAGGTATTGGTCAGTGGATCGATAACCCTCAGTTTGATTTAGTTGTAACAGGTTTGTTACAACGGGTAATTGTATTATTACTATTGTTTTAGTTGCCATGATTATTATGGTGTATTAGTGATAATACTGTGGATAGACTGTTAGTATGATATGATGACATGATAAGTATATAAATATGTGATCACTTATTATATTGGAGTTGTGCATTGATGTATTGCCTCTGGGCATTGATGATTTAGAGGCCAGCATGGGGCTGGGCTTGGGTTGCTATTGTTTAGATAACACAGGGTCTTAATACAAGCATTATTATTGTAGCCTGTGTTGTTTGGGTTAATAGCACCAAGTAGTCGGTTAAACCTCTGTATAAGCCTACAGTTGGTTTTAAAGTGTTCTTTGAGAAGGTTGCTCAGGAACCACCGGTCCTCTTTGACACTGTTGGTACATTTAGTGTGTCAGTCAGTTGGTCTATCGAGTTGTAAGTGTCGTTTAATAATTGTAATAGAAAAGTTATTTCTAGGTTAGCAACACTTAGTTTGGTCTAGGTGACACTTGCCTTAGTGACGCATAGCGACACTTAGGTAAGTGACGCATGAAGGTGGTCACATGCGACACTAGTTAAGTGATGCATGTATGCCGATTTGTGTAAGTATATAAGGAAACTTACGGGTTTCTGGCTAGGGTTGACGAAACCCTAGCACCATTTGTCGAAATTGCAAGTCTGTAAACAAGCTAATAGGTTACTATTATCAATACAAAGTTGATCTTAATTCGTTTATTTGATTTCGGTTTGCAATTACTTTTGTTTATTGTGATTGTGTGTTTCCGCCACTCAATCGCTGTCATCAATCATTTAGATCCACAGCAAGGGGCACTCTCAACTAGTATCAGAGCCTCAAAGTGGTTTGATTAACGTATTGATCATGTAATCGTTTGTTTTTCGGTTTGCTTCGTGAAGAGAATCAAGAACAATCGAGTTATTTGGATCAATTAGGTGCTATTCAGACAATTTTAATCAATATCTACAGGTTTCGTTCGATTGGGATTGAAGAATTTTCGTTACATCTACGAAAATTCGAATTTTAAGGTTTTTGGGACGTCACATCCATTTTTGCGTCACATCGTGCGACACTCTGTAAGTTCCATTTAGGGTTTTACCGACACTCTGGTGCCTCACTTTGTGCGTCACTAAGAGCGTCATTTGTGAGTAATATGACACTTGCCTCTAGTGTTGTCTGCTTTAATCTAGCGTCACTCACGTGCGTCACTTCAGTACGTCACTTGTTTGTCACGCGTCACTTCCACTAGTGACGCTTGTTTGATTTACTGCGTCACTCAAGTACGACACTTGGGTGCGTCACTTGCTTGATTAAGCGACACTTGCTTCTAGTGTCATCAGGCACTTTATACGTCACTTGATAGCGACACTTATTGAGTGTCACTAGTCGTTGCGACACTTCGGTGCGTTACTTGCTTGATTAAGCGACACTTGCTTCTAGTGTCATCAGGCACTTTATACGTCACTTGATAGCGACACTTATTGAGTGTCGCTAGTCGTTGCGACACTTCAGTGCGTCACTTACCAAGTGACGCCTTTGGTACTAATAAGTTTTCTAGTTCTTGTTTTTGCGCTTTTTTTCAGGATTTCCTTTAATGGCTGCTGCTGATAAAGAATATATCAGGGGAATTAGAGAAATGATCAAACAAAATCACGATGTTGGTTCTAACAGTAAACCTCATTTGTTTACTGCGGATATGGATTATGCATATTGGCATGACCGATTCGAACAATACGTAGATTTCCATTGTCCAGAGCTTTGGGGTCCACTCAGAGAAAGATATGAAGATCCAGTAGCCGAGGGAAATTATCGTGGTATCCCTCCAACCAAGACGTATAAATCTATGACTCCTGAAGAGAAAAAGGAGTATGATATCGAGAGAAAGGCTCATTCTACTATCTGTATGTGCCTAACTAAAGATGTCTTATGACTTTTCAAAACTCATGACATCACATACGATCTTTGGAAGGCTATTGAAACAAGATGTGGAGGAAACGAAAAGTATAAGGAGGCTAAACTAGAACTAATCAAGAAACAATATGATATGTTTGATATTCTTCCTAATGAAACGGCATCAGGATTATTCACAAGGTACTCACAGTTGGTTAGTGAGTTAACCGAGGGAGGTTACAATTTCCCTCAGATTGAGGTGAATAAGAAGCTGTTGGATGTTCTGCATAGTACTTGGGACGTAAAAGTACAATTTCTAAAGGAGAACCAAGAGTTAGCAAGAATGAATCTGGATGAGTTAATTGGTGTTCTTCAAGCTCATGCAATGGATTTGAAGAAAAAGGAGTGTAAATCGGGTGGGTTTGTTCAAGATCCGACATTATATGGAGGAAAGGTAAACACCGGGAAGACATATGGTTAACTGAATCTTTAAAGTGCTTTCAAGAAGAAAACGTAGAATTAAGAGAAAATGTTGCAAAACTCAATGAGTCCAATAAATACTTAAAAGCTAATGAACAACTTTACGATAAGAAGATTGGGGCTTATAAACAAGACACTCAAAAGTACAAATCAAAGGTTTTTAGTCAATAAGATGCTATTAACAGCTATCTTGCTGAAATAGAATTGTTGAATAAGGAACTCTCTGATTTAAAAGTTGAGTATGATAACTATAAGAACAAGATTCTAGGTTCCTCTTCCTCTACAGTTGCCTTCAATGAAATCCTTAATAAGCAAAGGACAAATAACAAAACTAAGACAGGACTAGGCTATGCTAAAGTCCCGCCTCCCACTGAATACTTTCCTATGTCTGTTAAGGAAAGCACTGAAGAGATTCCTGTTGACTATGCATTGTTATATGGTATCAAGTCAAAGGCAACTAAGCAAAACAAACAGACAAAGGAGAAAACCAAGCGGCCAGAGTATCATTCGCCTAAGTTTGTTAAGTCTGAAGCTGTATCTCCAGTTAGTGTTGAGGAGATAGTTGAGATTGAGGATATTACCGATGAGGAGTATCCTAAGGTTGAGAAGGTTGAGGTCAAATCAGAAAAGGTGATTTTGACAAATGAAGTTGTCCTTAAAGTACAAAATGATAAGGGCAAGAAAAAGGTTTTAAATGAGAAAACTCAAACTTTACAGACACCTGTAAAGATTTTGAAAAATAACTTAAATGTGAACAATGAAAGAGTTTCATGTAAAAAACCTTCACCCTTAACCAATCAACCGAGGAAAACATCTTCTCAAACATGCACACACTGTGCTTGTTCTAAAAATACCTCACCATCTACTCCGGTAAATCCTCAGCCTCAACCGATTGTTGAGAATCATGTTTCTACTGCAAGAAACGGGGACATTTAATTCGTGATTGTCCCAAGCTTTCTCATCAGCGCTATAGGAGAGATATGCCTAGAACTTCCTTTTATAGAAATTCATTTTCACCACCTAGGCGTTATTCCAACTCTCGCAAGCCTGTTGAAAAGCAAAGTAATGTTGGGCAAAAACCTTTGCCAAAACAAAAGCCCGATATTGCTCCCAAACCAACTTCCGAAAAATCTAAAGTGTGGAAATGAAAGGAGTCTGCTAGTGACTCTTCTGTCATCAACAATAACACATTAGATGAAAATTCTGATTTATAGAAAAATAAAATTCTGTCTGATGTGATTATTGTTGATGACCTTGGTAGACCTAAGTCTGTAAAGGCTTGGGTCACCGTTTCTCACTAATCTCCTTACTTTTATGTGTTGCAGCAGTCATAACATGTTAAAGATAGTGAATGGTTTATGGATAGTGGCTGCTCGTGACACATGACTGGTGATGTGTCTCTTCTGACGGATGTTAAACCACACGCCGGAGGACATGTTGCCTTTGCTGGAGATACTGGAGGAACGATTACTGGAAAGGGAACGCTAACTAGTGGGAGAGTTAGATTTGAGAATGTGAGTTATGTGGCTCAACTCACTCACAACTTGCTGAGCATTTCACAAGTCTGTGATAAGGATTATACCACAGCATTCACAAAAACAGAATGTGTGATCTTGAAGTCGGGTTTTGTTATTCCTGAAAAATGGGTGCTTATGCGAGCGCCACGAAGAAACGATACCTATGTGATGAACATGCGAATTGTGGAGACTACAAATGAGTACACTTGTCTCCTGTCAAAGGCTTCAGAAAAGGAATCACTACTCTTGCATCGACGGATGGGACATATTCATTTTCGCAAAATGAATTTTCTTATAAATAATGATTTGGTAAACGGCGTTCCAAAACAGTCCTTTGCACTAAAAGATGACTGTATTTTATGCCACAAAGGGAAACTCCACAAAAAGTCTCATAAGTCCAAGGTAGTAAATTCTATTGCTGCACCACTGGAGCTCTTACATATGGACTTGTTTGGTCCTATTTCTACTAAGAGCATTGGTGGCCGATCCTACTGCTTAGTAGTCACCGATGACTACTCCAGATTTTCATGGGTATACTTTCTTGCGGCAAAGAGTGAAACAGCATATATTTTGGTGTACCTGTTGGATAAGTTGGCAAATCTGTGCAACTTAAAGGTCAAGAGACTGCGAAGTGGCAATGGAACTGAATTCAAGAATTCAACTCTCGAGTTATATTGTGCCTCGAAAGGCATTGATCATCAGTTCAGTGCTCCAAGAACTCCTCAACAGAATGGAGTTGCAGTACGTAAGAATAGGACTATTATCGAGACAGCTCGGACTATGCTGGCTGACTGTAAGCTACCTATCATATTTTGGGCTGAGGCAGTCAGCACTGCTTGTTATGTTCTGAATCGAGTGCTCACGGTTAAGAAAAAGAACAAGATCTGTTATGAACTTTTCAATAACCGTAAGCCAACTCTGCAGTTTCTAGAGCCGTTTGGGTGTCCGTGTCTGATAATGATCCCAAAAGAAAAAGTCTCAAAGTTTGGAGATAAAGCTGTTGAAGGGATTTTTCTTGGTTATTCAGTTAATTCTCCAAATAAAAGAATCTACATTAAATCAACGCACCAGGTGGAGGAGCATTTTGAGGTAAAATGCTTGCGTTACACGGATCCTCCTCAAGGAACGGGTCCAGATTGGTTGTTCAACTACAAGGATGTTTTTAACTCTTTCGACATACCCGAAGAAGATAATGAAGAGGAGGAGTTGGTCACCCTACTTCATGGCATCAGTCTATGTCAAGACACATCTGCTCCAACACCCACTTCAATACCTACTCCAACACCCACACCATCACCTACTACAACCGAACCATTTCCTATTACCCCATCATCGAATGCACCTTCGACTTTAGGAACGATTAATGCAAAAGATCTTCCTGATGATCCTAATATGCCTCCTTTAGAGGAAGCCGAAGAAGAAGAAATGGTCTTCACCCATTTTAACGCTCATGATGAAGAAGATGAGGAACCACAACAACCCGCACAATCTGAAAGTTCTACTGCTCCTGAGACTACAACTGTTCCTGCCACTGAAGGGGATATGAACAATTTGGAGTTAGTACTTGCACCGGATGTAATCCCAGTGACACGTGTACACAAGAATCACCCCATCGATAATATTATTGGTGATCCTAATGCTGCGGTTCAAACAAGACAACAAGTGAAACAAAATCCAAATCAACAAATGTTGACTCTGGTTGCACGGATAAATTCTTGTCATTTATCTCAAATTGAACCCAAGAAGGTTGATGAGGCCTTAAAAGATCCATCCTGGGTCGAGGCCATGCAAGAAGAATTACAGCAGTTCAACAAGCTACACGTTTGGGATGTAGTTCCGTTACCCAAAGGTGCTTACTTAACTGGCACTCGATGGGTATTTCGAAATAAGATGGACGATCGAGGTATAGTGATTCGTAACAAAGCACGATTGGTTGTTCAAGGTTTTAGTCAAATCGAGGGTTTGGACTATGATGAGTCTTTGCTCCTGTGGCAAGATTGGAGTATATTCGTATCTTCCTTGCATTCGCTTCTTTCAAAGAGTTTCGTATTAAACAACTCGATGTTAAAAGCGCCTTCCTGTATGGACAAGTGGATACGGATGTGTACGTTAAACAGCCTCCAGGTTTTGAAGACTTTGAGCATCCAGAATATGTTTGCAAATTGAACAAGGCGTTATATGGTCTTCATCAAGCTCCTTGGCTTTGGTACGAGAGGCTCACTACTCACCTAATCAAGCATGGTTTTGTTCGTGGGAACATTGACAGTACTCTGTTCATCCGTAAAGAACAGACTGGGGATCGAGAAGATATGTTACTTGTGCAGGTTTACGTGGACGATATTATCTTTGGCTCTACAAATGAGGCAATGTGCAAGAACTTTGAGGAAATCATGAAGTCTGAGTTTGAGATGAGTGCGATGGGGGAGCTCAAGTTCTTTTTAGGTGTACAAGTTGAGCAGTCTGCAAAAGGTATTTATATTTATCAGTCAAAATATGTCAATGACATGTTGTGACACCCGACGATTTAGGGTTACTGATAACCTACTAGAAACCCTAATTACGTGTGTTTAGTTAGTTTTAGGCTAAATACTTGTAATTACTTGTAACTATTTGTATATTTATGTGAATATACACTCCTGTAATTGATTTATATTACGCTACGTAATTAGTGGTAATTACGCTTAAGCAATTTGGTGAAATTGTGAAAAACAACATTTCTATAAATAACTTGAAATCTATTTTTATAAGTTATTTATCATATATTATTATTTTCATATAATAATACACGAAAAACCTAGACGTTTCGATTAAAACGTCTCAAACGCAACGAAAATGCGTAAACTGAACCCGGCAACCAAACGAAAGTCAATAAATATTTTGACAACTAAAAATAAAGTATTTTAATAATACTTCAATGAAAAATCATCCAACTTATATCGTTAATTTAAACGACTCAAAATAATGTTACGCGATTTAACCGAATAGCGAAACAACGAATAAACGAACACTGTACGCAACACTAGAAACGAGAATTAAAATACAGAAACTCAGGTGGGGGCCCATGTGTCTCAAAATACATGCAAAACTCAATGATTAAACCCTTTCCTACTTCCACTAGATTCTCATGCAACCATTTCATTTCACACTCCATCTCACTTTCACTCTATCATTTTCTCTCTATTCTCTCTCTCTCAAAATCTCCAGATTTTTAACACCACAAAAAACCACCACCATCACCAAGAACAACCACCAAGTCACCATCATCAACCACCACCAAATTCCTTAACTATTTGTAATAATAATAAGCTCAAGAACATTAACATCATCATCTCATCTCATCTCTATCAAAATCATTGTAAGGAAACCTATCACTACTCTCATCTATGTATATTTACATGTTTTCAAGCTCATCTAACTATATTATGTCCAAATGCCTTGCTAAAATACGTTTTTATGAAATATATACAAAGAGTACACAATCTGTCCAGAAAATCACAACTCACTAAAAACGTCATATCTTGGGTTCTAGGAAGAGTTAGAAGATGCATTTTTAAAAAAATTTGCGTATTGAAAAGATCTACAACTTTCATGTTTTACGTTTTTACCAAATCCATACGTATTTTTGTCTATAAGCTGATTTGTGGGACTGGTCTGGGTGAAAACAGAATCTGTGCTAAACATTGCTATTTATTTTGTTTTTCTATGAAGATGGGACTTAAAATTATTAGAAAACATATGTTAGATACTAGATACATAGAAGATCAGTTGGTAAAATTTGTGAGACTTGATTTGGACCAGAAATTAGTAAGACTTATGGCGAAACAAACCGACAAAAGTCAAAAATATAAAATCTTGAAGTTTTGGGGCTTTTAAAAGAACCAACACTTTTGGTGAATTTGGACATGAACCGACAATTTATTTGGACTCTATAAACTGATATTTGGTTTGGGTGAAAGTTTCGGGTCAAACCGAGTAAGTTTCACCAAGTCAACAAAAGCGGCCCGATTTCTAAAAACTTACTATATTTGGAAAATGGTAACAAAAATGGGTTTGGGTGACTTAGTTAGTAACTTGGACCAAAAACTAATTTTAGAAAGTTTCCCGAATGAAAAACCGACACTTGATTACTCTTGGGCTAAAAATTGAAATCTGGCCAGACTTTAGTGTCGCACTACCTGCGACACTACCTAAGTGTCGCTAACTAGTGTCGCTACTTATTTGATAATTGATTTGAACCTGCGACACTAGACTTAGTGTCGCTATCTTGCGACACTCACTGCGACACTAACCCTAGTGTCGCATGACCTGCGACACTCGCATACACTTCGACACTCACTCTAGTGTCGCATGACCAGCGACACTGACCCTAGTGTCGCTACTAGTGTCGCTATAGACCGAATGTATGAAACTTGTTTTTCACTAAGTAATGAACTAGGGTAACAACATATAACCACACATGATACATACTACAACAAAGTATACAAAGACACAAACCTAATAATAATGTCTTAAAGAATTATTATTACAAACTTTCACCAACGGGTCGTACACGTTTTCGATAAACGAACTTGAACAATTTATTTGGACATACTAGTTGATGAACTAGCTTTAGGTGGACATAAACCCCCCACCTACCCGATTGGCTTAAGTGGACATTAACCCCCACTTATACAATCGCTATAGATGGTCTTTTGAGACATCTACTTATACAACCTCATACGTTTAGGGCGTTAGGAGGTTGCACACGGGAACGAGAACACCCACTCCTTGCTAATATTTGATATTGCTTGCTACCTGCTCAACTCTGGTGAGTTTCATAGCCCCTTTTTACTTTTTTTTACTGGGGTGAGAATACATACAACTTTTTTATAAACAGCTTTATGATCACAAGTACTGGTAACAACTTTTCGTACGGATTGCATGAGACCTGAATAATCCACTAAAGTCCTCTACCCATCATTGTCATTAAAATTTGTGTGTGAGTATTATTGGATAGATCTATCAGGGTTTGACAAACCTCGTCGGGGCTAGTCACGCTAGCCAACCCACGGGCGCAATATTACTTGTGATTTAGAAGTGTATCGGATTAGTACACTTACCGGAGGCAGACAACGTTAAGCTTGACTATGAGACTCATGCAAATGGTATACTTATATTGCTGTATTCAATACTTTTACTTGTCGTTGGCTAACAATACTTTTACTTATCATTGACGAATGATGCAAAACTTGTGAAATCTTGTGGATCATTTTAGCAACTGATTACTTAACAAACCTATGAACTCACCAACTTTATGTTGAACTTTTACTATGTATTTCTCAGGTAACCCGCCGCAGTAGGAAGCTTTTGGAAAGCTTAGCTCGAGTCGCATTGTTTTCAAACAACTAGAGATTAGATTGCATGTAGCTGTATTTTGTAGATTCAGTAATGTATTAGAAATCTCTAAACGGTTTATGCGAACTCCAGATATATTTTGTAAACAATTGGAATATTGTAATGTAACTATTTTCAAACGTCCCATATAGAGGTCGTTTGCTTTCATTTTTGTGTTGTGATATTTAATTTGGTAGGCGCCCCCATGACACCTCCTACTTTCGTTGTCACGTGTTTTGGGGGTGCGACATATTGGTATCAGAGCCAAAGGTTATAGCGAACTAGGATTGCATTAGTGACCTAGACTATAACCATTAGGTTAGTATTCCTTGTTTCGTATGACTGGTTCAGCGATTGCCTAATTTGAATTTAATTTAACATAGCCTGATCAACTATGTACAATTAAAGGAGAATTGATGCAAGACCTGAAATGGTTATAGTGAATGGGAATGCATTAGAAGACTTTGACCAAGGTTAGAAACGGGACCAACCCTATATGTGCTTATGTGCTAGGTTATTATATTTCTATATATATAACCTTAACTCCTCGTATACTAAACTCCTTGCCACAGAAATGGCGGACTCCTCTAACGTATCATCAACCGGCTTGAACAACGAAACTCAAACGCTATCCACTACTAGGGGTACCACTCCATTACCTATCACTACGACACCAAACTCTCCTGAACCTCTTTACTACATGACCGGCGAAGCCCGGGTAGTACGAAGACACCGAGGGAATGCCGGATCATCCCGAGCAAACCCTTACTCAAACACCATTGCTAACACCACTACTAATACCCGTCGTTCGGCATACGCCCGTAGGTGGGACTGGCTACCCACAACCCTAAACACTTGGAGGTCTGAGGAAGCAATACAGATTCCTGCTGACCCCATGGATATCTCCCTGTACACACACGAACCAATACACCATACGGTACCGGTGTTAGCAGCCCGACTTCATCGTCATGAAGAAAGGTTCGAAATCTTAGATTGGGGTCATCATATAGTAGAGAATTACCTACTACGCCGAACCGATGATTGCATAGCACAACTCCTTCAAGAACAGGAAGGCACAAACCGTGCCCTGGAAATGATTCATCAACATGTTATAGATAACAGGAGCGCTACTGACATCCTACAAGCAAGGTTGGAAGAATGTGAACAATGTTCATGGGAAGCTGAGGAGTATGCTCGTGCGCTCGAGCAACGACTAACCTTGGCTGAAGAAGGTGCGAGACAAACAAGCAGACTTGCAGATACTATAAATCGCCTCATCACTCTAATGTCACAAGAAAACCTACGTCATAACTAGATCTATTTCTCTTATTGTAACCTATTGAGGCGGGATGTGCTCAACCTATTATCCTTTATTATGTTCTGTAAACTTTCGAATTCAGAGCAGATGTAACATTCCCGGCATCTTTTGTAATCCTTATGATTGTTGTCTTTTGAAACTCGTACTCTGTATTCAACCTTTCTATCTAATGAATTATTGTTATCATTCTGTGCTGTTGTATATTACCTCATTATATATACACATCTGATATATCATAACCTCGCGCAAACCTCGTATATGTGTCATTTCATTGTTGTTCAGCATCATGCCTCCAAGATGACATACTTACACCGACACCAAAATCGCTCAAGTCATTGCACAGAGCGTAGCCCAAGTCCTTGCTGCTCAACAAAATCCGGGCGGCGGAGGCGCGCCTGCTAACACATCTACTCCAAAACCATGTACTTACAAAGACATTTTGAACTGTAAACCCCTGTATTTCAAAGGATCTAAAGGATCTATCGGTCTGATACGTTGGTTCGAAAAGACAGAATCTGTTTTCTGAATCTGCAACTGCGCTGAGGAAGACAAGGTTAAATTCTCCACATGCACCCTTTCTGACGGAGCTCTCACCTGGTGGAATTCTTATGCCCAAACTGTGGGTATTGATACCGCTTACCAACTTCCATGGGAAGACTTCAAGACAATGCTCAGGGAAGAGTACTGTCCCCGTGAACAACTGCAACAACTTGAAGAAGAATTCTGGAAACTTACTGTTCATGGAAACGACATCACCACCTACAACACTCGATTCCACCAGCTGGCTGTCCTATGCCCTTCCATGGTGGACCCCGAATACAAACGTATCGAGAGATACATTTGGGGGCTACCAGAATCAATCCAAGGGAACGTCATCTCATCAAAACCCGGGACCATCCAAAGTGCTGTTCGCATGGCACATCAACTCATGGCCCAGCTTGTCCGCCGAGGGACAACCACTGAGAAAGCCATCGGGGACAACAAAAGGAAATGGTCCGGCAACAACAACAACCAGCATCAGCAGCAGCCAAACAAAAAGGCCAAGACTGTTAAGGCCTACACCTCTGATTCAGGGTCGGGGGACAGGAAAGGGTATATTGGGAACAAACCTTACTGTTCCAAGTGTACACGACACCATGATGGTCCTTGTAGCTCTACCAAGTGCAAACGACAGGGACATCTAGCCAAAGATTGCAGAACCCCCAACCCAAACACCAACCCTAACGCACCAAAGGCTTGTTTCGAGTGGGGCGACACTATCCATTTTAGAAACAATTTCCCGAAACGAAACAACAACAACAACATGAACAACAATAACAACAACAACCCTCGCCAGGATCCTAACGTTGTTACTGGTATATTTCTCCTCAACGATTTAACTACTTCTGTTTTATTCAATACCGGTACTGATAAAAGTTTCATATCCGATAAATTGTGTCCATTACTAAACATCACACCCGTTGCCTTAGATACTAAGTACACTGTAGAATTAGCGAATGGCAAACTGATCGAGGCCAATAGTGTAATACCAAATTGCACTTTAAACCTCACCAATGAACTGTTCCCTATAGACCTCATCCCCGTGATCGGAAGTTTCGATATCATCGTAGGCATGGACTGGTTGTCCAAACACCGTGCCGAGATCGTTTGTTTCGAGAAGATCGTGCGTATACCTCTCACTACCGGTTGAACCTTGATCATACTAGGGGAGACTGGTAGGAGAAACCTGAACATCATATCTTGTATGAAAACTCAAAAGTACCTGAGGAAAGGGTACTCGGCAATCCTCGCTCATGTAACCGAAAAGAAGTCGGCTGAAAAGCGACTTGAAGATGTGCCCATCGTCCGAGACTATCCAGAAGTTTTTCCCGAGGACTTTCCAGGCCTACCCCCGCCTAGACAAGTCGAATTCCAAATTGACCTTGTGCCCGGAGCTGCACCCGTGGCACGAGCCCCATACAGATTAGCCCCGTTCGAACTTCAGGAGTTGTCCACCCAGTTACAGGAACTCCTGGACAAAGGATTTATTCGACCAAGTTTCTCACCTTGGGGAGCTCCGATCCTATTCGTTAAAAAGAAGGATGGATCCTTCAGAATGTGTATTGACTACCGCGAACTGAACAAACTTACCATTAAAAACCGATACCCACTTCCAAGGATTGATGACCTATTTGACCAACTTCAAGGTTCGAGCTTCTACTCGAAAATCGACCTACGGTCAGGTTATCATCAACTTCGAGTTCGAGACTCCGACATCCCAAAAATAGCTTTCATAACCCGCTATGGGCATTACGAATTTCAAGTGATGCCTTTTGGCTTAACTAACGCACCGACTGTATTCATGGACCTTATGAATCAGGTGTGCAAGCCATATCTGGATATATTCGTTATCGTGTTCATAGACGACATCTTGATATACTCTCGTCGTGAAACGGAACATGGCCAACATCTAAAAACCATTTTGGAATTACTCAGACACGAGGAGTTATATACCAAGTTCTCCAAGTGTGAGTTTGATCGCGCCCAAACGGTCAGTCGAGGTTCTCACCCCGTCGTCGGACCGTCCGTGTAGGCGCGGATCGGTGGGTAAGTTTTAAAATTTATATGTGCGGGGCCAAAGTATACCTAGTTACTATTGTATAGCAATAAGTATGACCTAGGGTCGTTCTTTGAGTCAGTGTATTGTGGATCTTAGACGAAATAGGCGTATTTATCAATCTAGCGGGTTTTAAAAGATTTGGTTGGGGTTTTGTTTTTTTTTGTTTTTTTTATACTTAGGCAGAAAATTTAAACTAAAGCGGAATAAAATAAACGTAAATAGCAGATAATCAAGAGAGGGGGTGTTTGCTATGATTTCGGTAGCCTTATTGGTTGGAATGAGAACGTATTCTAAAGGTTTGTATTTTACTTATTTCAGGTATTATGTGGAGTGAGCACTAGCCCCCTACTGATAGAGTTCTCGATCAGTATGTCACTGAGCAACTAGGCTATCCTGATTCTGATCGGAGTAGTTTATCCAACCCACAACACTAACCGGTGAAGGTATAGTGACCCTTATCTGGGATGAAACCCTGGGTGCATGAATAAGGCGACAAACCAACTCGATGTCCGACCTTTCTTAACCCCACAATAATATCTAATCTAAATAAAACATTTAAGACCAAGTTTATAGAGTGTGCTTGATTACTTTCTATCGATGGTTTTGTGAGCCTGGGTGTTGAGTCATGACTCGTGATTCACATAGACCGATAACAACGACTCTTTCAGTGACTCTCACACTGGGCTCCACCGAAGGTGTTTCCATTGCTGAACCAAGGACCTAGTCGGTACCAGCTCTGCTGATCACAGAGTTACCGTTATTCCACAAGGCTTGGTAACTGCGGCTTTTCCTCGGCTTCCACGTGCTAACTACACCGGAGGTGTTGTCGACGCTATACCGAGTAATCAGCCATCTTACGGTACCTTTACATTGCTTCACAAAGGCTAACCCAGACTACTTAACTAAGTTTGTATTTAAGCATAATATTATCCATCTATGATATAAACCAGCCCTTACTTTTAAGTCCCAATAAATCCCTAATTTGTCAACAGTGCACTATTCACGTTCAGTTAGAAAACCATATTTCCACGGGCACAGTGTACTTTGCATTCAAAGTAGAAAGCATTATTTCCACGGCTCCAGTGTACTTAGCGTTCAGTTTGAAAACCATATTTCCATAGCCACAGAGTACTTTGCGTTCAATATTAGAAAACAGTATTTCCTCGATGACGATGTACTTAGCGTTCATTTAGAAAGCGATGTGCACACGGCTTAACAAATCAGACCATGTTCATGTTTGACACAGATAACTAAGTACCTTTGATGGGGTTCGCGACGTCCCATCATAAAGGCCGTAATCACGTTTACTGGTTGAAAGGCGATTAGTTTGATAGGTTTAAAATCATAGATAGAAAGTAAATCAAAGCACTATAATATCATTCCAACCAATTTACGACTAACTACATCATAGCAAACACACAATATTAATACTCGCTAATCATGGTAATCAATCCTAAATCTAGCATGATAACAGTAATAACGATCATCATAATAAAATAGATAAAGGATAGATATAACCGTAATAAGAGCGTAGCTGAATACAACTTGAACGTTACACGAGCCAAACTCCTAGTATGCGCCAAGCAATATTACAAGATTGCCCCTCTACTAACTAAATACTAATCTACCACTAATTATAAAATAAACCTAGAGAGAGAGTAGTGAGAGAAAGTATTGAAGTGTGAAGGTGGTTGATGGTGTAGTGTAAAGTGTGTTGAAATGATGAGAATGAGGCTAGTATTTATAGAGCTCGCACAACCGTATCCGTAGACCGTATCCAAACTTCAAAATGCACAACCGTATCGCAAGGGCAAATAAAAATCAAATTTTTATCGCCCAAACACACGATACGGCTAAGTTAGGGTGAATACGGGCAAACTGGACCGTATACGGCTGTGCACAGGGTGAATACGGGCAAACTGGGCCGTATACGGGTGGGCACAGGCCGTATACGGCCTGTACAGACCATATACGGTCTGTGTCCAGCCGTATACGGCCTGGACCAGCCGTATACGGCCTGGTTCAGCCGTATCCGGTTCCCTCGGTTCTTCGTTTCTTCGTTCGGGCGTAACTTCTTCGTCATTTATCCGTTTTGAGCGTTCTTTATATCCACGCGATCGTATTTTCCTAACGAAGAAAATGACATAAGTTAGAGGTCATAATTCTTTGTGGAGCTCAAAAAGTGCTAAATTACGTGAACCGAAGATTCAATGATCGTTTGTGCTCTGTTTTACTCATTTTTAGGTTGTTTTTGTCGATTCTTGAAACATTGTCTATATTTTAGCCCATATGATGAAATGTGATGATTAAGTTCATATTCAAGTGTTTTCATTAATAATTGGGCCAAAATGGTGAGATAATGGCACACAAAAACATGACTTTTTGCGTGTCATCAAATATCCCACACTTTAGACTTTGCTTGTCCTCAAGCAAAACTCAAAATTCTCACTTGCTTTTAGGAAAAACATTTTGAAAACATGAGTTTAGTTTTGGGAGGAATCAAAATATATCAAAAACAACCATCCTCATATGCAAGCAACATGTCCTGGAAATAAGCGAAAGTAAGGTATTCCTTTCAGAGGTCTGAAATGATTCTCTTAGGCATGCTTTCAATTCTCGCGATCTTGGAATATACATGACTAGGCGATCTCACTAGGTGGTCACTCAATTCACTCAAAAGTGTTTCGGGTTACCTATCAATCTAATCAAACGAAATCGCTCATACGCCAGTCATGCAACATCCATCGTCATAAGCTTGCTCGAGAATCATATCTCCACCACTTAGGTGAGGACGGTGCTAGCTATCACAGGACATTCAGAGTGGGTTGTAATGGTAGGTGAGGGTTACGGGGTATGGATAAGTGGGAAATTGTTATAAAGGGTTTTGCTTATCTTAGGACTTCTAAACTTTTGAAAAACAATATTTAAACAACCTTTGTAATGAAAACGGAAACGGATAACAATACGGGAAGAAGATAGCTATTTTGACTTCTATCTTTTGAAAATACACAAGGGAATTTATGACTTTTATAAGAGCGTGAATTTTTCGAGAGATTCGAAGCACTTAGCTTTATTCTATTTTCTTTTTCTTTTTCTTTTGCTTCTATTTTTGGATTTTTCTAGGGATTTTTATTTTGTTTCTTTCTTTTGCCCTTTTTGAAATCCTTTTCTTTCTTTCATCTTTTTCACCCTTCTGATGACTTTGCATTTACTTGGTGTCAATTTTTCACACCGTAAACTCTCAACTTTTGATTTATCAAGGGAACGCACGCGAGAGATTTTGAGTAAACACCAGTATTTATGATTTGGAGTGATAGCAAAAAGGATATTTAAATGATCACTTTCCACAAGCTGAAAGTTTCTAAGATAAGTTTTGGTGGGTGTGGAATAAATGGTTTAAGGTTTAAAGGGTTTTAGAAGAAATGAACAGGCTAAGGCTCAACAGGGTTATCTAAGCGGATCATCAACACTAAAGATGAGTGTTGGAAGGGTTTTGGGCTTGAAGAGATATGATGAAAAGGGGGTTAAATCCTAAGGAATGTCAAGGTCATTTAGCTGCACCTATACCGCGTACGGTACTCTACCAATGTGGTCTCGAAGTGCATACCAGGAGCAAGTTCTAATTCCGGATGCATGCATCGGCACACTCAAACAAACGAATAGTGAAGCATTAAAGATGAATGCTTGTATTGGCTCAAGATACCTCACTGCAAGTTTTTGGGTTTGTTTGTGCCTAGCCATGCGATGCCCCTCTTAGATTATCATTTTAGACCTAAGAAATTCCTATCTTATTTACTCTTAATTTCCAAAATACCCTACTCATATACAAAAATGTTCCTTCTTAAGATATTTTAACTCAAAAATTTTTGAAAATTTTTAGCAAAAGTGAGTTTTTATGAAAACTAAGCTAACTGAATGAGTGGCATCTCCACTGTCGAAGTTAGCTTATGATTTTTGAGAAAAAATGAGTTTTTATGAAAATTAAGCCAACTGAATGAGTGGCATCTCCACTGTCGAAGTTAAGCTTATGATTTTGAGAAACATTTTCTGAGTTTGCTTTTGGAAATAAGAATCTAACAAGAAAACCTAAGGTATTCTATACCGCTATCCCACACTTAGAGGAACATTGTCCCTAATGTTCCCTTGAGTTGGGATTTGAGAAAAATCCCACACTTAGAGTTTGAACAAATTGGAAAATGTTACTCAAGTGTTTATTTTGGGCTGGAATCCCACACTTAGTGATAAGCTTGGGATATGGTATAGACTACTTTAATGAGAAATTAAAGCTAATAATCATATCAGAAACGAGAGTGAGAACGAGAGAACTCCCCTATCGATGGAAGGATGGAATTCTGGAAGATGCGCTGAAGAGGAAATCTTTGACAAGAATTTTTCTTTAGCGGTGGCTCCATAAAGATCTTTCGGCATTAGCGTGCGCATTTTACAAATACAGCTTTGCTTCCATCTTTTCATTCCTTTCACTCTCTTGTGAAGATATCTCGTAAGTGTGAACACGTTGGGTATATTTTTACCGACTTCTTATTATAGCTTTTTACCGAAAGTGCCTAAATCCAGAATGCGAAAAGATGTTTTACTTCAAAACGGGTTTCAAGACATGTGTTTTTAAACGAGTTCGAGCATAATGCGTGAAAGTAGCACGCAAGTACCTCAAATGCTCGAAACACATGCCTTGTTTTAATTCCTATTTTCCTGGATTTAGGTGGTAAAAGCTGAAGTGGTGTTTTGAAAGCATTTTGATACCCAAGTGTGAAAGATAGTCAGAGATATATCACTTCTTGGAATTTAAAAACTAATACTAATACTAAGGATACTTATTGCACGGGTTGCCTCCCGAGAAGCGCTTCTATTTAGAGTCGAAGGCTCGACTTTTCCTCTTGGATCAGCCAGAAGAGGAATTCCCAGGACTTGGGATGTGGAATGGAAGTGTCCTGGGGTTTGGTGGGTAGAATCTCATAAAATGTCGTGCGACGACTTCTGTGATGTTTGGGATTCTCGCCACATGAAGAGGATAGGTATGGAAATGCTCCTCAGCAGTCCTTTGTAAGTATAAAAGATCCATTATAGCATCTTGGACTGCTTTGGAGATTGGTCCATTAGTGTCCACAAGGATGGCTCCATCGTGCTCAAGAGTCTCGCGCACCGGTCGATCTGTCCGTAGGGTGTCCATAAATCCGAAGAAGCGTAGGTGGATGTCTTCATGAGTGGCATTGCTGATGTCCCTCCCTAGTTCTTCAATGGATCTGAGTATGCCTTGGATCAGCTGTTTCTGATGGTCGGTATATGCGAGCTCTGGTTTCAGGAAGATGTTAATCATCCTGTTGTAGACCTCACGCAACCCATTGTGGAATAGCTGTCTGGGCTGCTCCCATAGGATAGAACCGAAAATGTCTTTAAGTCGTTCAGAGACGAAATATGCAACGTTAACCGTCAGACCTTCTGGAACTGAAGAAGGGATGGCACATGCTCTTTCGTCTGAACTGACTCGTTCTAACTTTTCGACGATTATCTGGGCATGATGCTCGATAGTGCAGCTGATGAAAAATCTGTGTGGTGAGGACTCGTCAATGTGATCATTATCAGCCAAAGAATCTAGAAGTCCTTTGAGATCCGCCATTAGCTGAACATCTACTTCATCTTCAGGGTTCCCAGTAGCATAATCCATGTTGTGTCTGAAATTTTGGAGAAACTCCATCTGTTGGCGCGAATATGGAAATGCGGACCTGATAAATGCTTGATACACCTGGCCATACGTGGTCTTCTGTGTTTCATAGAATTCCTCTTCATCGAGGAAAGGTTCATCATTGTCTGATGATTCTCCTGCGAGGTCGTTGGCGAAGGCGTTGATGCGACTAACTAGATGTTGCGGACTCAGGTAGGAGTTGGCTTGATAGACCTCATATTCAGTCTCAATGTCCTCAATAATATCCCTCTGATGTTGCGTGTATTCAATAGTAGAATCTCGTATAATCGCAATCAGAGTTCGAAAATCCTCCCCGTGTTCTTCAATAGCACTAAGCATTTCTTCTGGTTCAGACACGATCGGGATTTCGATATTTCCTATAGTAGGAGGAGGGATAATGACTGGAGAGGGAGTGATCGAAGTGAGGTGAAGTCGAATGGAGCGAGTATCGATCGGAACATCAATGAAAACGATATCGTCCTCATCACCCCAGATTGCTGAAGTATCCGGAAACTCAACAGCGTTGGTGAGTGGTTGGGACTCGTCGGTGATCTGTGATACTGGCTGGGAAGAGTCCATCTCGATATCCCTCTCGTCCTGGGAATCAGAATCATCGCTTGATCCAGATGTACCTCCAAGCTCAAAATGTGATCGAGGCTCGGATGAGTCAAGGGGTGGAATCCCTCGAGGAGGTATATGTAGCTTAAGTAGAGACTCATCATCCAGGGAGTGGTCAATCGAAGTGTCCTCTGAGTCGCTCTCCGGCAGAGGGATGAAGTTTAAAGCATAGTCTATCTGCATGATCTCTGCCGTCGGAGGGTGTGTCTCAGGTGTAGCTTCCACTGGCTCTTCCTCTTCTTTTTCCTCAGTTTCCTCTTCTTCCTTAGTGTCGGAAGAAATCGTGATGGGCTCGTCAGACATAGGAGTGTCTGGTTCAGTGTCATCATCCGTGGTAACTCTTCCTGTCGAAATCGCACATATCTCCGCATGCTCTGTGATAGACTGATCAGCTTGATCGATCTTGAAGGTGATAGTCTCTCCATGAGATCTAAGACTGATAGTCTGAGAGTAAACATCTATGATAGTGCGTGCGGTGTTCAAGAATGGTCTACCTAAGATGATAGGGATATGGACATCTTCCTGAATGTCCATCACTACAAAGTCTGTGGGAAATAGGAACTTATCAATTTGAACCATGATGTTCTCAGCTATTCCCTTAGGGTATCTAATGGATTGGTCAGCCAGCTGGACACTCATTTTGGTTGGTTTAAGGGGTCCTAATTCCAATCTAGTGTAAAGCGAATAGGGCATCAGGTTGATACTGGCTCCTAGGTCGGCTAGAGAGTGTATCATGCCCGAGTGATAGATCGAACAGGGAAGGGTAAAGCGTCCAGTATCTCCTAATTTCTCAGGGATAGAGTTCTTTATAAGAGCTGAACATTCCACGTTCAGTGGGATATTGGGTACTTCGGCTACCTTATCCTTGGTCGACAAGAGTTTTAGGATGTATTTTGAACTGGAAGGGGTTCGGGACACGGTGTCCACGAACTTTCCATCGAGACGGAAGTCGTTAGCCTTATAGGCTTTCTTAAGACGGCCAGGAAACGGGATGCGTACTTCCCTTTGTGGTGTAGGGACAGACGGGGACTCAACTGTCGACGGGACAGGAGTATCTCTCTTCACCGGAGAAGGAGTGGGAGGTTGGCTCGGTGCCACCTTCTTGTCTGTAGTACTCATCTGTTTGGCCTCTTCTACGTGTGGGTTTTGCACCGTATTACTAGGGAGATTACCCTGGGGCCTAGAGTCAAGACGTTGGGCTAGCTGTCCTATCTGGGTCTCAAGATTTTTGAGAACGGCCAGTTGGTTCCTAATGAATAGGTCGGTTTGGTCCTGCCTAGCGCTAGTCTTTTGGTTAATTTGGTGCTGGCCTTGGATGAACTTAGTGAGGGTATCATCCGTACTAGTAATGGGCACTATGGTCTTAGAGGGTTCGGTCGATTGATCTGCGTTGGGTGCAGTCAATGATAGTGGTTGGTTATAGGTGAGTTGGGGTTGTTGTTGGTAAGATAGGTACCTAGGTTGGTAGTTGGGCTGAAAGGGTGGTTGGTTTCTAGGTGGGTATTGGGTGCCTCTAGTCCTAGGTGGAGAGGTTCGAGCGAAGCCAGGTGGATTTTGTTGGCGAGCTGGAAATTGAGCATAGTAAACCGTTCCGTCAGCAGGATCTTCGTACTCAACCTGATAACTTTCTGTTGGGAGGTTGACACAGTTCTGGCATGCATGAATTTGATGCTGGGATGGTTTCTTCATTTCGCCGATCTGCTTTGTCAGGTGCTCGATCTTCTCTGTCAGAGATTTAATAGCTTCGGTCTGGAATGGATTGGGTGCAGCAATCGGTGCTGATGATGAGGAATGCTCACCAGAGTTCCAGTCGTGATGGTGCATCGTCATATTCTCGATCAAGTTCCAAGCTTCCTCATCGGTGAGTTGCATGAAATTGCCCTGAGCAGCGGCGTCAAGGGTAATGCGATGGTTCGGAGCAAGACCGTTGTAAAACGTGCACAGCTGACTAGTTTTCTCTATAAGGTGGTTAGGACATTTGTTCAACAGGTTCTTGTATCTCTCCCATGCTGTGTAGATAGATTCATCATGAGCTTGGTGGAAGTTCATGATGTCATTCTTGTACTTGGTTTGCTTAGCCGGAGGAAAGTACTTAGTAAGGAATTTTGTAGCCATATCCGTCCAGGAGGAGATAGAGCCGGTCTCTAATCCCTCAAACCAAGTCAAAGCGTGGTGAGTAAGCGAATAGGGGAATAAGTATAGGCGGACTATATCCTGATCAACCCCGTTCTGCTTGTACGAGTTGGTAGTCTGAATGAATCGGTTGATGTGGGCGTTAGGATCGTCATGGGGTAAACCATGGAATTGGCAGAATTCCTTGATAAGCTGAACGATATGATGTTTAAGCTCGAAGGACGCGCCGTCGATGACCGGATAGCTGATGGGTCCACCTCGACCTTCAATTGATGGTTTGTTGCTGTCGGCAAGCGTGACACGTGCAGCCATCGGTTGTCGGTTGCGGATGCGTTTCTCCTTGCGGATCGTTCGGATGATCTTCTCAGGATCGGGTACGAAAATGAGAGATTCGAATCCGGATGATCGGGTCAAATATCGTTGTGTGCTGTGGGAAGGAATTTTCGAATGGAACAAGGAAAAAGGAAAACCTAAACTAAACTACGGGATACTAGAAAGAAAAATTCGTCTAGAACGTCTTCAGATCTTACGGCTGACTCCCCGGCAGCGGCGCCAAAAACTTGATCGCGCCCAAACGGTCAGTCGAGGTTCTCACCCCGTCGTCGGACCGTCCGTCTAGGCGCGGATCGGTGGGTAAGTTTTAAAAATTATATGTGCGGGGCCTAAGTATACCTAGTTACTATTATATAGCAATAAGTATGACCTAGGGTCGTTCTTTGAGTCAGTGTATTGTGGATCTTGGACGAAATAGGCGTATTTATCAATCTAGCGGGTTTTAAAAGATTTGGTTGGGGTTTTGTTTTTTTTTGTTTGTTTTTATACTTAGGCAGAAAATTTAAACTAAAGCGGAATAAAATAAATGTAAATAGCAGATAATCAAGAGAGGGGTGTTTGCTATGATTTCGGTAGCCTTATTGGTTGGAATGAGAACGTATTCTAAAGGTTTGTATTTTACTTATTTCAGGTATTATGTGGAGTGAGCACTAGCCCCCTACTGATAGAGTTCTCGATCAGTATGTCACTGAGCAACTAGGCTATCCTGATTCTGATCGGAGTAGTTTATCCAGCCCACAACACTAACTGGTGAAGGTATAGTGACCCTTATCTGGGATGAAACCCTGGGTGCATGAATAAGGCGACAAACCAACTCGATGTCCGACCTTTCTTAACCCCACAATAATATCTAATCTAAATAAAACATTTAAGACCAAGTTTATAGAGTGTGCTTGATTACTTTCTATCGATGGTTTTGTGAGCCTGGGTGTTGAGTCATGACTCGTGATTCACATAGACCGATAACAACGACTCTTTCCGTGACTCTCACACTGGACTCCACCGAAGGTGTTTCCATTGCTGAACCAAGGACCTAGTCGGTACCAGCTCTGCTGATCACATAGTTACCGTTATTCCACAAGGCTTGGTAACTGCGGCTTTTCCTCGGCTTCCACGTGTTAACTACACCGGAGGTGTTGTCGACGCTATACCGAGTAATCAGCCGTCTTACGGTACCTTTACATTGCTTCACAAAGGCTAACCCAGACTACTTAACTAAGTTTGTATTTAAGCATAATATTATCCATCTATGATATAAACCAGCCCTTACTTTTAAGTCCCAATAAATCCCTAATTTGTCAACAGTGCACTATTCACGTTCAGTTAGAAAACCATATTTCCACGGGCACACTGTACTTTGCGTTCAAAGTAGAAAGCATTATTTCCACGGCTCCAGTGTACTTAGCGTTCAGTTTGAAAACCATATTTCCATAGCCACAGAGTACTTTGCGTTCAATATTAGAAAACAGCATTTCCTTGATGACGATGTACTTAGCGTTCATTTAGAAAGCGATGTGCACACGGCTTAACAAATCAGACCATGTTCATGTTTGACACAGATAACTAAGTACCTTTGATGGGGTTCGCGACGTCCCATCATAAAGGTCGTAATCACGTTTACTGGTTGAAAGGCGATTAGTTTGATAGGTTTAAAATCATAGATAGAAAGTAAATCAAAGCACTATAATATCATTCCAACCAATTTACGACTAACTACATCATAGCAAACACACAATATCACTACTCGCTAATCATGGTAATCAATCCTAAATCTAGCATGATAACAGTAATAACGATCATCATAATAAAATAGATAAAGGATAGATATAACCGTAATAAGAGCGTAGCTGAATACAACTTGAACGTTACACGAGCCAAACTCCTAGTATGCGCCAAGCAATATTACAAGATTGCCCCTCTACTAACTAAATACTAATCTACCACTAATTATAAAATAAACCTAGAGAGAGAGTAGTGAGAGAAAGTATTGAAGTGTGAAGGTGGTTGATGGTGTAGTGTAAAGTGTGTTGAAATGATGAGAATGAGGCTAGTATTTATAGAGCTCGCACAACCATATCCGTAGACCGTATCCAAACTTCAAAATGCACAACCGTATCGCAAGGGCAAATAAAAATCAGATTTTTATCGCCCAAACACACGATACGGCTGAGTTAGGGTGAATACGGGCAAACTGGACCGTATACGGCTGTGCACAGGGTGAATACGGGCAAACTGGGCCGTATACGGGTGGGCACAGGCCGTATACGGCCTGTACAGACCGTATACGGTCTGTGTCCATCCGTATACAGCCTGGACCAGCCGTATATGGCCTGGTTCAGCCGTATCCGGTTCCCTCGGTTCTTCGTTTCTTCGTTCGGGCGTAACTTCTTCGTCGTTTATCCGTTTTGAGCGTTCTTTATATCCACGCGATCGTATTTTCCTAACGAAGAAAATGACATAAGTTAGAGGTCATAATTCTTTGTGGATCTCAAAAAGTGCTAAATTACATGAACCGAAGATTCAATGATCGTTTGTGCTCTGTTTTACTCATTTTTAGGTTGTTTTTGTCGATTCTTGAAACATTGTCTATATTTTAGCCCATATGATAAATTTGATGTTTAAGTTCATATTCAAGTGTTTTCATTAATAATTGGGCCAAAATGGTGAGATAATGGCACACAAAAACATGCCTTTTTGCGTGTCATCAGAGTTCTGGATGCAAACAGTACAATTCCTAGGGCATGTCGTTGACAGCCAAGGGATATGTGTTGATCCAGCCAAGATCGAGGCCATTAAGTGCTGGGAAGCACCAACCACACTAACTGAGGTACAACAATTCTTAGGTCTCGACGGATATTATCGACGATTCATTGAGAATTTCTCCAAAATAGCCTTACCTTTAACCTCACTGACTCAGAAAGACAAGAAATTCGACTGGATCGACAAACAGGAGTCCGCCTTCCAACTTCTGAAACAGAAACTCTGCAGTGCACCAATCCTGTCCTTACCCGAAGGCACTGATGATTTCGTAGTTTACTGTGACGCCTCACGCCAGGGACTAGGTTGTGTGTTAATGCAACGTGACAAAGTCATTGCTTACGCCTCTCGACATCTCAAAATCCACGAAAAGAACTACACCACCCATGACCTTGAACTCGGAGCTGTCATATTTGCTCTCAAAATCTGGAGACACTACCTTTATGGCACTAAGTGCACCATCTTTACCGATCACAAAAGTCTCCAACACATATTTGATCAAAAGGATCTCAAAATGAGGCAACGTCGATGGGTCGAGTTGCTTACCGATTATGACTGCGAAATCAAATACCATCCTGGCAAAGCAAACGTTGTTGCTGATGCCCTCAGCCGGAAGGAACGTTCAAAACCTCTTCGTGTTCGAGCCCTTGGTTTAACCATTCATAATGATCTCATCACTCAAATCCACACTGCTCAAGTCGAAGCACTCAGACACGAAAACATCAAAAATGAGGCCTTGCGAGGCATGGAAAAACTATTAGAAATCAAACCCAACGGAACCCGATACTTCTCCAACCGAATCTGGTTACCAAAATTTGGAAACCTACGAAATTTGGTGATGGCTGAAGCTCACAAATCTCGATACTCTATACATCCTAATTCCGACAACATGTATCACGACAGTAAACAACAGTATTGGTGGCCCAACATGAAAGCTGACATCGCCACCTATGTAAGCAAATATTTAACCTGCGCCAAGGTTAAGGCCGAATACCAGAAACCCTCCGGGTTGCTACAACAACCCGAGATACCTCAATGGAAATGGGAAAACATAACCATGGACTTCATCGCCAAACTACCGAGAACACCGAGCGGTTGCGATACCATTTGGGTGATCGTTGATCGTCTCACGAAATATGCCCATTTCCAAGCTATCAAAGAAAACGACAAGATGGAGCGTCTGGCTCGCATCTACATCAAAGAGGTTGTGGCAAGACATGGCATTCCCATTTCAATAATCTCTGATAGAGATAGCCGCTTCACCTCTCGATTCTGGAAAACACTTCAACGAGCCCTCGGTACTCGCCTCGATTTGAGTACTTCTTATCATCTGCAAACCAATGGTCAGAGTGAATGGACCATTCAAACCTTAGAAGACATGCTATGAGCTTGCGTAGTTGACTTCGGAAACACATGGGAAAACCACCTACCCTTGTGTGAATTTTCCTACAACAACAGTTACCACACCAGCATTGATGTTGCACCGTTCGAGGCACTTTATGGGAGAAAGTGTCGATCACCCATTTGTTGGACCGAAATCGGCGATAGCCAACTCACTGGTCCTGAAATCATCCATGAAACAACCAAGAAAATCGTGACTATTCAAAACCGGCTGAAAGTCGCAGGTGATCATTAGAAAAGCTATGCTGATGTGAGACGCAAACCACTCGAGTTCCAGATTGGGGATCGAGTACTCTTGAAAGTGTCACCTTGGAAAGGTGTTATTCATTTTGGTAAACGCGGCAAACTAAACCCCAGGTACATCGGACCTTTTGAGATTCTTGAAAGAATTGGTCCGGTGGCATATCGACTGCAGCTACCACCACAACTAAGTAGCGTGCACAACACATTCCACATCTCTAACCTAAAGAAATTTCTGTCTGATGAGACACTTGTAATCCCGCTCGACGAAATCCACATTGATGACAAACTCCATTTCGTCGAGGAACCTATTGAAATTATGGACCGTGAGGTCAAACACTTGAAACAGAGTCGTATTCCCATCGTTAAAGTCCGGTGGAATTCTAGGCGCGGTCCTGAATTCACTTGGGAACGGGAAGACCAAATGCGACTGAAACATCCACATCTATTCTTAGATACCACACAGACCACAACAGCAAGCTAATTTCGGGACCAAATTCTCCTAACAGGGGGAGAATGTGACACCCGACGATTTAGGGTTACTCATTAACCTACTAGAAACCCTAATTACGTGTGTTTAGTTTAGTTTTAGGCTAAATACTTGTAATTACTTGTAACTATTTGTATATTTATGTGAATATACACTCCCGTAATTGATTTATATTACGCTACGTAATTAGTGGTAATTACGCTTATGCAATTTGGTGAAATTGTGCAAAACAACCGGACGGAGTCCGACACTGTATAAATACGACGTTGGTGAAAACATTTCTATAAATAACTTAAATCTATTTTTAAAAGTTATTTATCATATATTATTATTTTAATATAATAATACACGAAAAAACTAGACGTTTCGATTAAAACGTCTCAAATGCAACGAAAACGCGCAAACTGAACCCGGCAACCAAACGAAAGTCAATAAATATTTGAACAACTAAAAATAAAGTATTTTAATAATACTTCAATGAAAAATCATCCAAATTATATCGTTAATTTAAACGACTCAAAATAACGTTACGCGATTTAACCGAATAGCGAAACAACGAATAAACGAACACTGTACGCAACACAGACTGGAAACGAGAATTAAAATACAGAAACTCAGGTGGGGGCCCATGTGTCTCAAAATACGTGCAAAACTCAATGATTAAACCCTTTCCTACTTCCACTAGATTCTCATGCAACCATTTCATTTCACACTCCATCTCACTTTCACTCTATCATTTTCTCTCTATTCTCTCTCTCTCAAAATCTCTAGATTTTTAACACCACAACAAACCACCACCATCACCAAGAACAACCACCAAGTCACCACCATCAACCACCACCAAATTCCTTAACTATTTGTAATAATAATAAGCTCAAGAACATTAACATCATCATCTCATCTCATCTCTATCAAAATCATTGTAAGGAAACCTATCACTACTCTCATCTATGTATATTTACATGTTTTCAATCTCATCTAACTATATTATGTCCAAATGCCTTGCTAAAATACGTTTTTATGAAATATATACAAAGAGTACACAATCTGTCCAGAAAATCACAACTCACTAAAAACGTCATATCTTGGGTTCTAGGAAGAGTTAGAAGATGCATTTTTTAAAAAAATTGCATATTGAAAAGATCTACAACTTTCATGTTTTATGTTTTTACCAAATCCATACGTATTTTTGTCTATAAGCTGATTTGTGGGACTGGTCTGGGTGAAAACAGAATCTGTGCTAGACATTGCTATTTATTTTGTTTCTCTATGAAGATGGGACTTAAAATTATTAGAAAACATATGTTAGATACTAGATACATAGAAGATCAGTTGGTAAAATTTGTGATACTTGATTTGGACCAGAAATTAATAAGACTTATGGCGAAACAAACCGACAAAAGTCGAAAATATGAAATCTTGAAGTTTTGGGACTTTTAAAAGAACCAACACTTTTGGTGAATTTGGACATGAACCGACAATTTATTTGGACTCTATAAACTGATATTTGGGTTGGGTGAAAGTTTCGGGTCAAACCGAGTAAGTTTCACCAAGTCAACATAAGCGGCCCGATTTCTAAAAACTTACTATATTTGGAAAATGGTAACAAAAATGGGTTTGGGTGACTTAGTTAGTAACTTGGACCAAAAACTAATTTTAGAAAGTTTCCCGAATGAAAAACCGACACTTGATTACTCTTGGGCTAAAAATTGAAATCTGGCCAGACTTTAGTGTCGCACTACCTGCGACACTACCTAAGTGTCGCTAACTAGTGTCGCTACTTATTTGATAATTGATTTGAACCTGCGACACAAGACTTAGTGTCGCTATCTTGCGACACTCACTGCGACACTAACCCTAGTGTCGCATGACCTGCGACACTCGCATACACTTCGACACTCACTCTAGTGTCGCATGACCAGCGACACTGACCCTAGTGTCGCTACTAGTGTCGCTATAGACCGAATGTATGAAACTTGTTTTTCACTAAGTAATGAACTAGGGTAACAACATATAACCACACATGATACATACTACAACAAAGTATACAAAGACACAAACCTAATAATAATGTCTTAAAGAATTATTATTACAAACTTTCACCAACGGGTCGTACACGTTTTCGATAAACGAACTTGAACAATTTATTTGGACATACTAGTTGATGAACTAGCTTTAGGTGGACATAAACCCCCCACCTACCCGATTGGCTTAAGTGGACATTAACCCCCACTTATACAATCGCTATAGATGGTCTTTTGAGACATCTACTTATACAACCTCATACGTTTAGGGCGTTAGGAGGTTGCACACGGGAACGAGAACACCCACTCCTTGCTAATATTTGATATTGCTTGCTACCTGCTCAACTCTGGTGAGTTTCATAGCCCCTTCTTACTTTTTTTTACTGGGGTGAGAATACATACAACTTTTTTATAAACAGCTTTATGATCACAAGTACTGGTAACAACTTTTCGTACGGATTGCATGAGACCTGAATAATCCACTAAAGTCCTCTACCCATCATTGTCATTAAAATTTGTGTGTGAGTATTATTGGATAGATCTATCAGGGTTTGACAAACCTCGTCCGGGCTAGTCGCGCTAGCCAACCCACGGGCGCAATATTACTTGTGATTTAGAAGTGTATCGGATTAGTACACTTACCGGAGGCAGACAACGTTAAGCTTGACTATGAGACTCATGCAAATGGTATACTTATATTGCTGTATGCAATACTTTTACTTGTCGTTGGCTAACAATACTTTTACTTATCATTGACGAATGATGCAAAACTTGTGAAATCTTGTGGATCATTTTAGCAACTGATTACTTAACAAACCTATGAACTCACCAACTTTATGTTGACCTTTTACTATGTATTTCTCAGGTAACCCGCCGCAGTAGGAAGCTTTTGGAAAGCTTAGCTCGAGTCGCATTGTTTTCAAACAACTAGAGATTAGATTGCATGTAGCTGTATTTTGTAGATTCAGTAATGTATTAGAAATCCAAAACGGTTTATGCGAACTCCAGATATATTTTGTAAACAGTTGGAATATTGTAATGTAACTATTTTCAAACGTCCCATATAGAGGTCGTTTGCTTTAATTTTTATGTTGTGATATTTAATTTGGTCGGCGCCCCCATGACACCTCTTACTTCCACTTCCACGTGTTTTGGGGGTGCGACACATGCTGACTAGATATGACTTGCTCAATTGTAAACCTATGGGACTCCTATCGAACTCAATCACAACTTTAGACTTCCTGAGGATGAAGAAGATTGCAAAGAAAAGGACTATCATTCAATGATAGGTTCTCTGATGTATTTGACTACCTCTCGACCGGATATTGTGTTCGCGGTATCCGTTTGTTCACGCTTTCAAGGGAAACCCAAGGTGTCTCACATGAGGGCGGTAAAGCGAATTTTTGGTTATCTCAAACATTGACCTAATCTTGGTCTATGGTATTCAAATGAGAAATCATTCGCTCCTACTGCCTATTCGGATTCTGATCATGGCGGCTGCAGTATAGACAAGAAGTCCACCACTGGTGGATGCCAATTTCTCGGATCTCGCTTGGTCTCATGGCAGTGCAAGAAACAAACTACAGTTTCTCTTTCAACCACAGAAGCTGAGTATGTTGCTGCTGCCAGTTGCTACTCTCAAATTCTATGGATTTAGCATCTTTTACGTGATTATGGGTTACTTCTTACTCATATTCACATAGATAACACTGTTGCCATATCTATCACACGCAATCCCGTACAGCACTCTAAGAGTAAACACGTAGAACTTAGGTTTCACTTTATACAGGATTGCTATGAAAAACACCTGATAGACCTTGTCCACATAGACACCCTAAAGCAGAATGCCGACCTATTCACAAAAGATTTTTCGCGTACTCGATTTGATGAACTAATCAACATGATTGGTTTAAGGTTCTCTGTGACCAAAAAGTAATTTGTAACTTGGTACGTAACTTACTTGCTTTTATGTATGTTATTAAAAAAAAAAATTGGCAACAACCACTCTTTATACTTTTTAGTATTAAAGAAATGCATGATTGCTACATTTTTAAAATAGACGTTGATTTGTGTCTGTAAACAACTTGGGATATGATAGTACATCGGGTGACATGCACAAAATGGAATTTTAAGGTTTATCTTGGATGTGTCAGTAGATTTATCTGACATGTTGAAAATAGTTTTTATAAACATTGTCTTCATCATACGATATATTAGTAGGCATGTTACACACAACTCTTTGAGACCTCTTAAGAAGCCTAATATACAATTGTTTATTTCAAGTGGTATAACACCGTTAGATGTATGACAAAAGTCTTAATATCTTACTTATACTAGACATGTTTTCATGGAAGAAGCTTATTTGATATCATTTGGGAGTATATATTGACAGATTCCTTTGTTATACGTAAGTATAGACCTGGTTTCTGTTAATATATACTTAAAAATTAAGCAAACTCAAGTCTAAGTACTTGCAAAGTCTTTAAAATTAAGATATCTAACAAGGTCGCCAAAATGGTTTGACCAAGTCTGGTTTTGCTTAAACCTGAATCAAGCTATGTCGCTCTGTTGTACATAAGTACAGACCTGTCACCGCTAACTTGATTCTTAAAATTGATTTTCTTATATTCTTTCTGTAAATGGACGCACGGTCTATGTCTTAAGTTAAGATGTATATCAATAGTGGGGACCACAGCGAAATGTACATACGAATAATAATAAAATTAGCTCCTAGATGTGAGTGTAACATGTTTAAGAGGACAAATATACTGATAATCGTTTTGAAATAATTTTTATAAAAAGTGTTTTTAGCATGCCAAGTAAATTTAAAGTGGACAAATATACTGATGATCGAAATAACACTTACTGTTCCTAATATATGCATGTTATTCCGATATGATCCCTAACCAGATTAAATCAACTCCGTCACCAAAAAGAATGTGTTAATTTTGTTTTTCTAAATTTGCATTAATTTTGTGTTAATATATTTTATCTTAGTTAGTTTTATTTTGTGATTATAACCAAGTTACAGTTACCTTCAAATTCGGGTAACAAAATCAACACGCAAATAATCGAAAAATCTCACAATTTTCAAATTTTTTCACTAAGTGACTTTATGCGTCACTCACTAAGTGACACCCTTAGTGACGCTTTAAGTGTCGGGTTGAGTAACGCTACAAGTGTAGGGTTGAGTGACGCACATTAGGGTTTTGGTATAAATACCCTTTCAAACGACACTCAACCCCATCACTTTCACCATTCAATTAGCGTCACTTACTCTGACATAGCGTCACTTCTGTTCGTACTGCGTCACTTAGGCTGTGCAAGTTTTCGATTTGTCTGTGGATATTCGAGTTGTGTTCGTGCAAACGGCCTATACATTCTTGTTCCCCACTTGATTACGCGTCTTTAGGTATACATCTTTACCCTTTTTCATTACGTATCAGTGATTTAATCGTACATTAGGGTCGCGGTCTTTAGGTTTTATCGAAATCACAAAAATTGGGAATTGATTTGTTAAAGTTTTGTGTTAATATTTGGTGGGTTTCACTCGTCTTTATTATACGCATCTTTTGGTACCATCGTTTTAAAAAAATCCCAATTTTTGTTCTTCGTGATTCCTGGGTATGAACAGTGACACGATGAACTTCATCGTTGCGTCACTTCATGCGTCACTTCCTTTAAGTGACGTTGTTTGGCAATTTAGAACTCATACCGTCACTTCTTCAGTGACGCTAATACTGCGTCACTTTATTAAGTGACTCCCTTAGTGACGCATATGCTTGTATCACTATTTAGCCCGTTACTCGTATGAGTGACGCCCATCTATGCGTCACTTCCTTAAGTGACTCCCTTAGTGACACCCTAATCTATACCGACACTTATACCGTCACTTCCTAAGTGACTCACCTAGGTTACCGTCACTATGCTAAATGACGCATAATTTTGTACCGACACTTTCTAAGTGTTGTTCTAAATGACGCATGATTTGGCAACGTCACTTACACCAGTGACGCCTGATAGCGTCACTTACCCTAAGTGACGCTATACTTAATTTCTGATTTTTGAACATTGTTCAATGCGACACTTCCTAAGTGTCGGTAGTGTCTATGCGTCACTTCCTAAGTGACACCTAAATCAGAATTTTGTTTAAATTTTGTGAATATTTGTGCTAATTCTATAACAATGTTTCTGGTTATTCTTTTTGGTATTCTAGCTTACAGATGGCAGGTCTGCAAAACTATTATCGCCGCACCAATACACGCCACAACATCGTTACGTTTCTGGAGTCAACGCATGCGAACTCAATTCCATTTCGACCGATGATTGAGTTTTTACGCCGATCGAGGGTTCACTACGCTATCACCACATCTACTCCAGTGTACATGAATCAGATCGAGGAATTCTATGATCACGCCTTTATCAGAACACAGGGTGATGTGCCAAGGATTGTTTCCACTATGTTTGGCGAAGAGATTGAGATTACTGAGAATTCTGTTCGTCGAGTTCTCCAATTCAACGATACTCATGCGATGCCGACTATGTTTGAGACAACCTTTATCTACGGTGGCATTCAGCGGATGGGTTATCCCGCAAATCAGCTCTCTGACTTTCGGAAACAATAACTGTGCAGGATTTGGAGATATCTATGCCACATCGTGATTGTCTGTTTATCTCCAAGGAAAGGAGGATACGATGTTGCGAGTCATTTGACTTTATCTTTGATGTACGCACTGGTCTACAACAAGCCCTACAATTTCAGTGGATATATCTTTGGAAATATGGTTGAGAACATCTGCGCTGGGAAAGATAAGTGGCTGCAGTATCCGAGGTTTGTGTAGCTACTATTGAATGATTTGAATCTGAACATCGCTCTCGATCAGCGCTCGCTATTGGTTCCGACGCCAATGCTCTTACGAGTCTTCAATGACTGTAAGTTAGCGCTCAAATGTAAACAAGTGTTGGCAGATAGGGAGCTGTTTGGGCACATAGTAAACGAAAACTATGTTGCGCCACCAAATGATGGGTTTGAGGATGTCGTGATCCCTCAGATGAATGAGGATGATTTGGTCGATACAAAGGTCGCTCAGGATTTGGATGACATCGATCAGGTCGAGAATGTTGATGCCGAGGATGATGATGATGGTGGACCCACACCACCCGATTCTGAGGGTGATGTGCCTCCTCAAGAGGCTTTAGATGCAATTCACATGGTTGATCCAAAATGCTTTAAGCGTATTTTGAGACGCATTTCTGAGGGTAGGGTTCACGTCCCGAGGAATCCGGAAAAACGACCAGCTGGGTCCGCTCCTTCTTACACTAACTTGCCCCATAAAAGGCGCCAGCGCACAGGGGTGGTCATTCAGGAACCAGGTCAGCAAACAACTCAGCAACAACAACAACAACAACAACCACCATCTCAGCCGCAGCTTCTTTCGATTCAATAACTTTTTGCTTAGATTGAACAGATGAACAAATGTTTTGAAGACCAATCTGCTATCATTCAAGTTCAGGCTGCAGAGATCAGGGAATTAAAGTCCAAGGCTGATACGGTTGACGACTTAAAGCTTCAGGTGACAAATCTAAAATCTAGGTTGTTAGAGTTGGAGTCTGTTATGATTGTTTCGGGGGGATGTTGGTCCCAGGACCTTGGAAACAAATGTAACACCTCCCCCAGAACCAGAAAATGTACAACCTTCTTTGATCAATGAAAATATATCTTTGGATTACTTTGTTGAGGTTCAAGGTCAACCGAGACCAATTACGGTTGACTATTCATATGTAGATCTTACATTTCTTCAACGTATGATGAATGAAAATACGTCAATGCCTGAGGAAGAAGTGATAAATGATCCAATGGCAGAGGATTGTTACTTTGAAGGGAACGATGATATTGAAGTTGAGGGGGAGGAGCTCTAGAGTGATGAATGTTATGATGATGCTCCTATTATTAAATCGGATTCTTCAGAAGATGAAGCGGATCATGTATCGGAGGCAGAAACCACTGAGCCATCAGTTTCTACGGCTGAACCCTCAACGAGAAAAACTGATCTAGTGTCTAAACCTAGAGTTGAGGTACCCGTTACTTGTCAATTTTACAAAGTCGGAACTGACTATACGGGTTTGATCAAAAGCTGGAAGTTCGATGAAAATAATTCAGTATTCATGATCAAAAGGAGTGATGGCATTCAGTAATTCAACTTGAAGTTTTATCGAATAAGTACTTTGCCAAAATGTAAACTTCAAAGATTATCTCAGATACCCTTTATCAACCGCACTCGAGATTCACGAGCAGATTTCTTTCAAGTTATTATTCGTCGGGAAATCAACAGCAAGAAATACAATATGATTAAACCGACGCTGGGTATGAGATATAAGTTTAAAAAGAAGTTGGATCTGGTTACACGACAACCGATTGTGAGGATGATCTACCCACCAGCAAAATGCTTACAGAAGATACCTCTAGAGATCATTCCTTTGGATTTTTTGAACAGGTTGCTATATGGGGAATATGATGATATTACGGGAGAAGTTGTGATCGTTTTTGTTCCTAATTCCGAACCGAATACGGATCCAGAGTCTTCAACAAATGCAGATTTGGGAGCTGAAGAGAAAACAACATGGGATGTTGTACAGCCTAAGAAGAGGTCTATGTGGGGTCTGAAGAGAAACAGATTTTGTGTATTTGACCCTTTGAGTTTGATCAATCTTTCTGAACTAGATATGAAGAGATTACATCAGAACAAGATTCAGTTCAAAGCAAAGGATAGAACTGAAGCTACTAAATTTCAGAAGATTGTTGATATCTGCGTAGCCAGTGGGGTACACGCTGGTGGTGTATTCCCAGTTGGCTGGAAATAGTTTGAAGATTTGAAGACTTTTTGAAGACCAAGCTGCTGACAAGGGGGAGTTTGTTGGTACATTTAGTGTGTCAGTCAGTTGGTCTATCGAGATGTAAGTGTCGTTTAATAATTGTAATAGAAAAGTTATTTCTGGGTTAGCGACACTTAGTTTGGTCTAGGCGACACTTGCCTTAGTGACGCATAGCGACACTTAGGTAAGTGACGTATGAAGGCGGCCACATGCGAAACTAGTCAAGTGACGCATGTCTGCCGATTTGTGTAAGTATATAAGCAAACCTATGGGTTTCTGGCTAGGGTTGACGAAACCCTAGCACCATTTGTCGAAATTGCAAGTCTGTAAACAAGCTAATAGGTTACTATTATCAATACAAAGTTGATCTTAATTCGTTTATTTGATTTCGCTTGGCAATTACTTTTGTTTATTGTGATTGTGTGTTTCCGCCACTCAATCGCTGTCATCAATCATTTAGATCCACAGCTAGGGGCACTCACAGACACTAGTTGTTTGTGATGTGATAAGTTGTAAACAGGTGTTGTGTGCATATGGTTATTTGTTGTACACAAGTTTGTTATGCTAAATTGGGCTGTTGTTTATTGATTTACTCACTTAGCGTTGAGCTAATCCCCCACAATTATACTTCATGCAGGTTTTATTTAATATGTGGGTGGTAGGAAGCTAAAGTCTTTGACAAGGAATGTTTGACAACTGCGAACTCTAATATAACTTTTGTAATAAAGTTAAAGAAGTTAGTATTATATAACACCTCGACTAGGGTTGTGGTTTTGAATACATTCTGAACTGTATTGTGTCTGGTTTTAAAACAGTTATGCAATTAAACTGTTGTGTATTAAAGTTTGAAAAGTTATGAACATTTTATAATGTATATTTATAAGGTATGTTTTATCTATAAAATATATACGCTTCCGAGTTAAATTATATAATATTCATATACAGAAAGAGGGGTGTTATAAAAGATGATGATGATGATGAAAATGAGAAGTGGGGAGGGGTTCCCTCCCCCTTAAGCCGGCCTAGGTGGGGTCCACGGGTGTGGGCTTCACCCATTTTTCGTTCCCTGCGATTACGCTCCGTGCGGTGTTCGTTTTCCCGATCGCTTAAACGTTAATTAATTATTTTATACGTTTAAATATACGTTTTAAAATACGAATTTTTATTCAATATTTTTGTTGAAGTATTTTACCAAATACTTAATAATTTAAATGGTTTCGTTTATTTGTGTGTTTAACATTTTAATCGCGTGGACGTTTATTTGTACGATACGAACTAATTACGAAATATTATCAAAATAATATTTTAGAAATAATGTTTATATTAAATAATATTACATTATTTAATAAAATTGTTCACCAACCTCCGTATAAATTGATTCAAATTACATTCGATTTGAATTGCATACGATTTAATCAAATCGCATTATTGTATATATTCAACAATATATATTTTGATACATTAATTAGCCTAACACAGAACTAATTACATGTATTATCAGTCGATTAGGCACTAAATCACTAGTCCTAATTTGGTGGGTGTCACATGTATCCAAATGTTATTAATTTTCGTATATAGTGCTTATTATTTCATAATTGTAAATGTGGTAGTGGTAGTATTGTGTGTGAGTACATATTTTTTTAAGAAATAAAATATAAAGTAATGATAATGGTAATGAAAGGAAATGATATATTTTGCCTCATTTTAGATAAGTATAGCAAATTAATAAACAATAATAAATATGTAGCGATTAGTATAAATAGAAGATTGTCGAAGAGTTAGCAGATTAATGAATAAAAATGATTTAAGAATGTTACTCTTTCTCCGTCTCAAGTTTATTTGTCCACCATTGATTTAAACATATATTATGAGAAGCAGAGAAAATCCCTACCTAAACCAATAAAGTTTCATGTTGATCTTTCTCCGTCCCAAATTAATTTGTCAACTATTGGTTTAGACGCAGATGAAGAGAATTGAAGACAGTTACACCTAAACTAATAAAGTTGCATTTGATAATTAAAAAGAATCTTTATTAGTTAAAACTTTGAATGGACATTTATTTTGGGACAAGTCAAAGTAGATAGGTAGACACTTAGTTTGAGACATAAAAAATATGAAATAATATAGTTTAAAAATACTTTATTAAAAAAATAATGGAGAACATGTGACATCAATTTGGATGCCTACGTGTCCAAATTTAAGGTCATGGTGTGTTTCTTAAATGAAGACAATTACACCTAAACCAATAAAGTTTCATGTTGATAATAAAAAGAATCTTTATTGGTTAAAAGTTTGAATGGACATTTGTATTGGGACAAATCAAAGTAGAAAGGTAGACACTTAGTTTGAGACGGAAAGAATATAGAATAATATAGTTTAAAAATATTTTATTAAAAATGTAATGGAGGACACGTGACATCAATGTGGATGCCTACGTGTCCAAATTTAAGGCCATGTTGTGTTTCTTATATATAAAATAGGTAGTTCGATGGTCGTGCGATGCACGGTCCTCCCTAACCACATACGCAACGAATTATAATTAGATAGAATCAAATAAAAGTCGCATGTAATATCATATTATAACATGGAAAAAATCAATAGACTAATATATACGATTTTGGTACATGTACCATTAGAAATAACTTAATTAATATATATTAATATGATCTTGATAAATTTTACTAACATATATTTAAATTGTTTAATAAAACGTTTATCTACATTTTTGTAAAAAAGTTAGGTTCGGAAACATTCTATGTCTAGAAAGGTTAATGTTAAAATTTACGATGTTACATATATACTATCTAAAAGGTTAATGTTTGATATGAAATAATTTAATAAATATTAGTTTTACTACTCCCTCCGTCCCATCACAAGTGTCAACTATTGACTTTTGAAAGTCTTTCTTTTACAACTTTGACCTTAAATATTTTTGTTTATGTTATATAATACTTGATGCAAAATATATGAATGAGTTGAGTTTTTAATGTATTTTCATTGATATAAATTTTATCATGTATTATATAACACAAACAAAAATATTCAAGGTCAAAGTTGAATAAGAAAGACTTTAAAAAGTTAATAGTAGACATTTGTAATGGGACGGAGGTAGTATATATATATATTTTAATTGTCAATCCATATTTTTTAAGGAATAATGTTACTTGTAGAACAATATGTTAAAAACATAAGTTGATGAAAAGTTGTAATGACTTGTCACATCAATAAAAATATGAACTTCAACTCATTCATATATATTACCATGGTCAAATAATAAAGGTAGGCATCTTTAAACTAAAAACTATTAATATTTTTTCTCAAGTATTTAGATATCCTCTATTTCCATGACTTTAGTACAATCAAACTTATATTCATCTGAATGTGTTACATTAATTGAAAGAAAGAAATAAATAATTACACATCATATCATATTACATCATATCATATTTCAATGACTACGTAAATTAACAAAATATTTTATAAATTATTCTAAAATCTTTTTAATTAGTTGGTTCCACATGTCAATATTAGAGATAACTAAGTGTCAAATTATGAGACTTTTTAAAATATTTATGTAGCACTATTAGAATGGATAAGCTTGTTCTTGTATAAGAAAGATATATATTACCATGGTCAAATAATAAAGGTAGGCATCTTTAAACTAAAAACTATTAATATTTTTTCTCAAAGTATTTAGATATCCTCTATTTCCATGACTTTAGTACAATCAAACTTGTATTCATCAATGTGTTACATTAATTGAAAGAAATAAATAAATAATTACACATCATATCATATTACATCATATCATATTTCAATGACTATGTAAATTAACAAAATATTTTATAAATTATTCTAAAATCTTTTTAATTAGTTGGTTCCATATGTCAATATTAGAGATAACTAAGTGTCAAATTATGAGACCTTTTAAAATATTTATGTAGCACTGTTAGAATGGATAAGCTTGTTCTTGTATAAGAAAGATATAGATAGATAGATAAAACAGTGTAGTCGAAACATCTTTAGAGCTAAAAATAAACAGCTAAAAGACAAATAGCCTCTTCATTAAGAAAATTATATAATAAATAAATTAGTTAATAAGTAAGTAAATTAACAGATAAAAATGAATAAATAAATGTTGTGCAAAGACAAAGAGTCTGTTTGCTGCTGTTGTTGATTTAACATCTTGTGATATCAATATCTGCTAGTTGTGGTATGTTGTATTCAACTTTGTTTTGGTTATCGAATGTATTGTTTGCAATTTTGTAAAAAAAACGATAAAAAAAAAGTTAAATAGTCCGGGGTCTTAATAGCATAGGATGTGGTGATACTTACTATATCCTCATGAGAATATGGTTGTTGAAAAAGTGAGGCGTAAAGAATTTTGAGTTTATAGTGCTCTCAAAGTTTAACGTTGTTTTTTCTTTAATTTATTGAGTGTAAAAAAATGTTTTGGTTCGGACGATGCACCATAATGATATCTTGAACGCCGTTGCGGTGTGACAGGAGTACAACGTTCACGACCCATACTTTTGTTAACATCACCCATAGAGCGTGTGCTCTAATCGCTTCTTGTGTATGACTTTAGAAACGCAAATTATAGAAACATATAAGACCACTGTCATCGTCATTCATCGGTTAAAACCGATGTAGGCATGGCAAACCGACATGGTTGGCACCATTTGTTCGGTTGCTTCTTCGGTTTGCCCTCTTCAATAAACCGAAGAAAGAAAATGAGGTAAATGTGGGGCTCGACCTATATTTAATATATTATTATTATTTTGTTTAGTATATGTATATGTATATGTATATGTAGATATATTGGTAAATATGAGGCTTAAAATTGAAGTGATGAAACTTATTACTTTTAAGTGTTAATAGTTATGGTGGAAAATCAATTAGAGCGTTCGCCGTTCTCCACTCCCCACCGCCGTTCTCTTCAGCCGTTCACCCCCACCGTGCGGGATACAACGTTGAATCAAGCGATGTTCTTGTATTTTTTTTTCTTTTTTTTTTTTTTCAGTCCCAACGGCTCAATCTTCTTGTTTTTTTTTTCTCCAGCAGCAGCAGCAAAAACGTTTGTTTTTTTTCCTTTTTGTCTAGACAGAAAGAAGAAAAGAAAGAAGAAGAAGACGGGAGAATAGGTGTGTGGGAGAGGGGGTTGGTTATTATATTGCTTTTTTTTATTTAATTATATTACTTTTATTATATCGTTTTAATTTTTATTCTTATTTGTTTTGTTTTACTATATTTATTTAGTTTTATTTGTTTGTATCTAAATTGTTTTAACAAAATAATAAATAATAAATCAATCAAAAGAACACTGACTGAACAATGAACCTCAAGATTAATCATTACCTCACTTTTCAACTTTAATGTTCAAGTTCAGTGTTCTACTAAACACTGAACTGAACACTAAAACTTCATAAATCACTCCTTATGCTGTTACTAATTCAGATGCATGTATTCTGTTTGCATTATCAACAAATGAAATATACGCATTATTAAAATTATAAATGCAAGAGTAACTATGCATTAACATAATTATTTAAACTATACACGTACACGTTAGTATGATCAAAAGAATATAAATTCATAAAACTCTCATTTAGTAAGAAAAGCAAAAAGAGATCAAGTCTGATTCAACGGAGAATTACATATTTTACGTCGGAATTTAATAATGTACCCTATTAGCCCTTGCTGCAATGTGCGGGTAAAAAATACCTTGTTATGATTATTCGTATATTTCATTGCGATCATGTCATATACATGCGGGTTACCTGCTTACGTTTTCACTGGAGGATAATTTGGTTTTCAAGTGTTTAATAACCATACGTACAGAGTCGTATGAAATATATTTACATTTGTAACCTAACAAAATGGCTACAATAATTGATACATAATATACCTTGAAGTATAACGAACGTCAAGACCCAACTAGTATATTTGGGACAAAAAGTTACTCTCTCCGTCCAAAAATTATTGTTACCCACTTACCTCACAAAAAATATGTATTTTAATAAAAACATAATTATTATTGTTTTCTTTTTCCTATTTTTTTAAGAATGACATTTTACCCTTAACCAATTAATTAATATATTTTTTTCAAAAAAAATATGTAATAATAATTTCAAATATGGGTAATATGATAATTACGACAAAACTTTACTATCTATCTTTTAAAGTGGATCATTAATTTGACATGTCCGAAAAAGGAAACATATAATTTTGGGACGGAGGAGTATCATACAAGAAATATGAATTAAAGTAGCTTAAAAATGCTAGTTGTGTCACCAAGTTGGGATTGCTAATAAAAATGAATCTATGATCTATTGTTACACACACGGTCGACCAAATATTTTCGTGCTCCGGTACGATAATAGAAAAATAAGCCCCATTACAAAATTAGATTAGATAATTAGTTTAAAAAATGTAGGATAATATTGGAGTCATCATCACACAAGTTGATAAAAGTATCATTCTTGTCATTCATTAAAAGGTATTATTCTACAAGCAAAATTCGTAGCAAAGTTGTTGATCAAATATCTATAATCTTTACTCTACATGACATTATTTTTAGTTGTTATCGTGGTCAATCCATTTGGATCGTGTCTATTGTGACATCGTAAACTGCAAGTATTACTTCAACCACTTAATTAAATTTTGAAAAAAAATTATATAACGACTTCTACAATTATAAGAATAGTCAGTGTCAATATTATTTTACATAGCAATAATCGTATTGGGGAAAAAATGATCCACTATACATCTAGTCAATGTGGTCAACAGGTTCGATATTAACACAAGCTGATAAATCCTTAACCAACTCGATACTTACAGTAGAGTTTATTTGTATCGATATCATTTGTATCGATATCAGATTGTGCAATATTTTTAAGTGTGTTTATAAGAATACTACAATCCCACTTTATATTTTTATCATCGAAAGAGTGCATTTTATTAATTTTAACTTTTCTATACGAAGATCACTTGTTTTTCAACATATGAATAATGATCTTAGTAACAAAACTGAGATCCTTAAAAATCGATAGCTCTGTACACTAACGCATAATACACTTAATTTCTAATATCCTTCATTTAAATGTTACATTGATTACAACCGTTTATCATCATACATAAATATGTACAAAGAAATTGTTGGCCCTCGATATTCCATTCTTTTTTAACATGTTTCAATTATCCTAATATATTCTATTTTTTATTTTTTGGTTTTAAAAAATTGGGTGTGGGTTACATGACTTGATGTTCATTATTATTTATCACATCCCACCGACTAATAATGAAATTGCGATAACGATGTTCAATATAACCTCCGACGAGGTTTGATACATTCATAAAAAATTTACAAAGAAAGTTATACAAAATGATATGGTAAGTGATATGCATTAATTATAACAATTTAATTTTTATCAGGTTAAGTGCATAGAAATGCAATTAACTAAGGTCTTATATTCATAGTGAGTACCCAACTATTTGAGCGTACATTGTGTGTAACTAAACTTGTAATTTCTTTTCATTGCATTATTTTGACGACGTGTCAACTTGTAAGAATGCCACGTGACACCTTATATAGATGACACATGAAAAAAATAGCTTAAATTATATAAAATGATGACAAATAACAAGTTTCTTACATGCTATATATGGCCGAATAGTGGATGCGTACTATGAATGTCAGACCTTAGTTAATTGCATATTCGTAGTTAAGTCATTTTTCTCTTTCATTTCATGCTACTCTCTCTCTATTTCATTAGTCCACCTAATTTTGTGGACATATTTTGTAAAACTTGTGTGAGTCAAACATTAAGTTCTTTGAGGGTTATACTATCCCATCTTATTTATGCTCCGATAAACACGAAAATTAAGATCCTTTAATTAAAACTACCATAACACCGATTTCTTGTAAGATGTACTACTAAGAATGACAAAACGTGAACAAATATTCATGTCAAATTGTAACACATTTAACTTCGTGCAAAGTAGCAATTATATCATCGAGAATCGAGAATGTAAATTATTGTAGGATGGAAAAAGCTTTGTTAGTAACGTTAACGGACAAATGCATGCATGCATCATGTAGGGATAGAAACGAGAATGATGTATGCATGAAAACGATATATGGAGAGTGTTTCAATCATCATCATCATCATACTATATGAGACTCCAAAACCCATATGATGTAATTATTTGTTAGTTACATGTAGGGACATATGTCCCGATTCATTCATATTATTCAAATTGCAAAACCGAATCGAATCATTTTTTTCCTTCATGATAGACGCTTGGAATAACTCACTAATGATTTTCTTTCGATCATTTTATATAACTAAGGATGATCATTTAGACCGAAGTACCGATACCGAACCGAAACCGAACCGGTACCGACTAATACAAATGGTACGGTATTCGGTATTTGATGTGTGGACAAAAAACACCGGTACCAACCGGTCGGTACCGGTATGGTACAATGCACACAAAATACCTAAACCGAACCAGAATCGACCGGTACAGGACCGAATCGGTACCGACCGATACAAGTGGTACCGGTATTCGGTATTTGATTTGTGGACAAAAAAATCCGGTACCAACCGGTCGGTACCGGTTCGATACCGGTATGGTACCAAGTCCACCCCTTTTTCAAACTATGGTCCCTTTTTTGAAGAATGATAATTATGAGTTAATAGAAACCTAAGTAAGCTTGGAGAGCATAATGATCGTTTATTAGACGTAATATTATAAGAGATTTAATCACTTCACTTATCTTATGATTTTATTATATTGGATTTCTGGAAATAAGATATAAGTGTAATAATTATAATTATCAATCTATAAATCCGCCTAATAATGAATGAATTGAATCATTTAATTAGATTGATAATTAGATATTTAGATCGACACATAATTCTCGGTTGATTTAAGATGGTTAGATTCGAGAAACACGGTTTGCTTAATTGAGTTGAGCACATCTTAATAAAAGGTCTTCGGTTAGCCCAACCCAATTTAACGTTGACTTAATGGACCAAAACCAACTACCTATAAACATTTGCATAACAGATGGTCATTTGGACTCAGAAAGTCAGACCCTTACCAAGTATGAGTTGTTTTAACTTTTAAGCAAGTTTAAGTTGACTCCGGGACTAAGAAAAAATATTTTTCATTCTTTTATAGTTTTGTGGAGATGAAAATTTTAAAATGGCATTAATACCTTAATAAAGTTCATTTTTTACGTAATTTTTAAATTCTTGTGGTATCACCAATTCACCATCTACTCTTTCTACACAATATCTCTTTGAGAACATGTAATCACCTTTTCGATCATTAAATTGAAATCGACACTTATTCCGATAATTGTAGTCCAAATTTTCTATGTAACGGTCACGACACAAAAAGTCTAAATGTCGAGCTGTAGGTATTATACAACTGTAGAAAAAGTTGTTCGTAAAGGTTTATATTGGGGAAATTAGGTTTAGACTAAATGAAATAGGGGATAATATTAAGTGATTTATATAATTAAATAAGTGAAAGTTTTCTTTTTATGGGGTAAAAGTGTAACTCGTGTACTTAGGTAATATTAAAACCATAATTATCAGACATGGCACACTAATAATTGTTTAATTAACATGAGCCCTATCGACATGTATAGACTAATATGCAATTTACGACTGATAAAGTAAAACTACCGCCAACCAGATAGGCAGTGAACCAATTTACACGGGTAATATTGCGCTTGATTTCAACTTGAATAGAGTTTTTATCCGAATCAACTTGTAATAAGATATATATTCATATTCGCGCTATGCAACTGAATATATATAGCTTTATCTTAATCAATTATTTCTAACTCCGCTATGGTTGTATATAATGTTTGTTGGGTTTGGACTTCCCTCCTAGTTGGGTTGCCATTGTATTTGTCGTTTTTATTTATTTTCTTTTGTGGACTTGTTGGGCATTGGACCAAGTCTTTTAGGCCCATTAGGGTAACCAATTTTAAGGGTTTTGATGGTGGAAATCTGCTGGAACATTCACAAAATCGTGAGAGAGAGGCACAAAGAGAGAAAAGGAGATTGCTTAGGGTTTACTCAGCTTTTGACAGATTTGCGCACCCGTGGGAGAATCGTTGGTACGGATTCATTAACCGTCGGATCAGCGTGAAATTTTTACAGTAGCTTCTTAACACATTGATCTTCAATCTGGACGGTCAGGATCGTCATTGGAGGTGTCTACAGTGGTCTGTAGTAATTCGAAGTTACAGCAGTTTTTGGTGAGTTTGATCAAGCAACTTTGTTTGTTTATTGTTGATGCAAGGATTGTTTTATCCTTGATTATTGTTGGTGTTTTGTATCTAGTTGGTACTAGAAAGAACTCTCTTGTATTCTCTGATTTGGTGATAGTGGATTAGTTCGTGGACTTGATCCCGTGGTTTTTACTTCTCACATTGAGGAGGTTTTCCACGTTAAAAATCTTGATGTCTTGCGTATTGATTTACTTGTTTATTGGTTGATTATATTGCTGGATTTTTGGAAGTTAGATTTCTCCTAACAGGTTATCACAAGTTGAGAGTTTAATTGGGCGTTCCGCATTTGCCAACTCTCATATCAGTGGTATCAGAGCCAGGTTGGTTGCTAGGGTTTGTTTGACTTGTGTTTGACAATGGAGACTAATACTTCAAGGATGATTAATTTGAATGGTACTAATTATCATTTGTGAAAATCAAAGATGGAGGATCTTCTTTATGTCAAGGGATTTCATCAACCAGTTTTTTCTTCTGAAAAACCTGAAAGCAAGACTGAAGAAGAGTGGACTTTGTTACATCGTCAAGTTTGTGGTTATATTAGACAGTGGATGGATGATAATGTGTTGAATCATGTTATTGCAGAGGTACATGCTCGTACCTTGTGGGGTAAACTTGAGCAGCTCTATGCCCGAAAGACAGGTAAGAGTAAATTGTATTTGATTAAATAGTTGATTAGTTTGAGGTACCGTGATGGAACTTCCATGTCTGATCACTTGAATATTTTTCAAGGAGTTATTAACCACCTTTCTGAGATGAGTATTAAATTTGATGAAGAGGTTCAGGGATTGTGGCTTTTGGTACTCTACCAGATTCGTGGGAAACACTTAGAACTTCATTATCGAATTCAGCACCTGATGGAATTATTTCTATGGAGATGGCTAAGAATAGTGTTTTAAATGAAGAGATGAGAAGAAAGTCACAGGGATCTTCATCACTGTCAGATGCTTTGGTTGTTGAAGAAAGGGCAGAAATCGGTATCGTGATCAAGGTAACAAGGGTAAGAGCAGAAGTAACTCAAGAGGCAGAGGTAAATCAAGAGGTAGACATGCAGATAAGGATTGTCATCATTGTGGTATGAAAGGTCATATTAAAAAATATTGTTTCCGGTATAAAGGATAAATGAAGAACCTTAATAACCATGGAAAGAAAAATGATGATGAATCAACTGAAGATCCTGTTGCTACAGCCACATAAGATTTTCTTATTGTTTATGATGATGAGATGATTAATCTTGTGGAGAATGAGTCAACTTGGGTGGTTGACAGTGGTGCTTCAAGTCATGCTACACCTCGTAGGGATTTCTTTACATCTTATACATCTGGTGATTTTGGGGGTGTAAAGATGGGTAATGGTTATGTATCCAAGGATGTAGGAATTGGTGATGTTTGCTTGGAGACTGGAATTAACATGAGACTTGTACTCAAGGGAGTTAAACATATCCCGGATCTTCGTTTGAATTTGATATCTGCAGGTAAGCTTGATGATGATGGTTATCATAATAGTCTTGGTGGTGGAAAGTGGAGACTCTCGAGAGGTTCGATGATTATGGCGAGAGGTAAGAAATTCTCAACTCTATATTTGACTCAAGCAAAAGTGTGTACGGAGTCTATCAATGCAGCAGAGTTAGAAGATACAGTTGAGCTTTGGCATAAGCGGCTAGGTCACATGAGTGAAAAAGGGATGACAAATCTATCTAAAAAGAAAATTATCACTGGTTTGAAAGATGTGCAATTGAAGAGGTGTTCTCATTGCTTTGCTGGAAAACGGAATCGAGTTCACTTTCAGAGTCGACCTCCTTCTAGAAAGGAGAACATACTTGATCTTGTTTATTCTGATGTGTGTGGTCCGATGAAGACTCAGACTATTGGAGGTTCTCGCTATTTTGTGACTTTTATTGATGACTACTCGAGAAAGTTATGGGTCTATACTTTGAAGACCAAAGATCAAGTTTTAGATGTTTTCAAAGAGTTTCATGCATCTGTTGAAAGAGAGACTGGAATAAAATTAAAATGTGTTCTATCAGATAACGGAGGTGAATATTGTGGCCCGTTTGATAATTATTGCAAAGAGAAGGGTATTCGGCATCAGAAAACACCCCCAAAGACACCTCAACTTAATGGTTTGGCTGAAAGGATGAATAGGACATTGGTCGAGAGAGTTCGATGTTTGTTGTCTCATGCAAAGCTTCCAGCTTCTTTCTGGGGTGAGGCTTTAAGTACTGTTGTTTATGTACTTAATAAGTCACCTAGTGTTCCTTTGAATTTTGAAGTGCCCGATAAAGTTTGGACAAGTAAGGATGTATCTTATGATCATCTGCGTGTTTTTTGGTGTAAGGCTTTTGTACACGTTCCCAAGGATGAAAGGACCAAGCTTGAAAGTAAGTCAAGACAGTGTGTTTTCATTGGCTATGGTGTTGATAATTTTGGCTACAAGTTGTATGATCCGGTTGAGAAGAAGGCGATCAGGAGCCGTGATGTAGTCTTTATAAAAGATCAAACCATAGAGGATATTGACAAAACAATGAAATCAGATGCACTTCCTTTAGAGATTGATGAACAAATTGGAGAGCATGAAACTCCAATACAGGTTGAAGAACAAAATAACCAGCATGATGAGAATGAATTTCTTTTGCAGGTTGATGAACATAATGATCAGCTTGATGAACCTAATGATCAACATGATGAACAAGAAGCTCCTATACATGTTGATGAACTGCCAGTAGCAGCTCAACCGAGAAGATCAAGCAGAGAAAGACAACCTTCTACAAAATATTCTCCCCATGATTATGTGTTGTTGACTGATGGGGGAGAACCCGAGTCCTATCAAGAAGCTATGGAGCTTGATGATAGAGAAAAATGGAAGATTGCAATGGATGACGAGATTGAGTCTCTTCATGAAAATCATACTTATGAGCTAGTTGAGTTACCTAAGGGAAATAAAGCACTCAAGAACAAATGGGTATACAGGTTAAAGTCTAGAGAAAATAATTCACAACCAAGGTACAAAGCGAGGTTGGTCGTGAAGGGATTTGGCCAAAAAGAAGGTGTAGAATTTGGAGAGATATTCTCACCTGTAGTGAAGATGTCATCAATTCGAGTTGTTCTTGGTCTAGCTGCGAGTATGGATTTGGAGATTGAGCAACTACATGTGAAAACTGCCTTTCTTCATGGTGACTTAGAAGAAGAGATCTATATGGATCAACCGGAGGGCTTCAAAGTCAATGGAAGAGAAAACATGGTTTGCAAACTGAAGAAGAGCTTGTATGGATTGAAACAAGCTCCAAGGCAATGGTACAAGAAATTTGAATCCTTTATGAGTATGCAAGGATATGCCAAGACGGCTTCTGACCATTGTGTTTTCGTCAAGAAATTTCCTTATAATGAATTTATTGTTTTATTATTATATGTTGATGACATGTTGCTTGTTGGCAGGGATATCAGGAAAATTGACAGGTTGAAGAAGGAGCTAAATAAATCTTTTGCGATGAAGGATTTGGGTCATGCGAAGCAAATTCTTTAAATGCGAATTTCACGGGATAGAAAAGCAAAAAAGATATAGTTATCTCAAGATAAGTACATCGAGAGAGTTCTTGAAAGGTTCAATATGCACAAGTCAAAGTCAGTTGGAACTCCACTTGCTAGTAACTTCAAGTTGAGCTCAAAACAGTGTCCCTCTGGTGTGAAAGAAAAACAGGAGATGAGACGAGTTCCATATGCTTCAGTTGTTGGTAGTCTTATGTATGCCATGGTGTGTACGAGACCGGATTTAGCTCATGCGGTTGGCGTTGTTAGCAGGTTTATTTCAAATCCAGGTAAAGAACATTGGGAAGCTGTTAAATGGATTATGAGATATCTCAGAGGTACCTCCAAGATGTGTATTTGCTATTGTTATGATAAGCCGGTTCTAAAGGCTTTCACCGATTCAGATATGGCATGTGACATTGATTCAAGAAAGTCCATATCAGGTTACTTGGTTACATTTTGAGGGGGAGCTGTGTCATGGCAGTCAAGGCTACAGAAGTGTGTCTCACTATCTACAACTGAGGCATAGTTCATTGCTACTACTGAAGCTTCGAAAGAGACATTGTGGATGAAGCGTTTCACACAAGAGCTTGGGTTTAGGCAAGAAAGGTATGTGATTTTCTGTGATAGCAAGAGTGCTATACATCTTGCAAAGAATTCAAGTTTTCATTCAAAGTCAAAACATATTGATGTGAGATACCATTGGATTCGTGATGCGTTGGAATCCAAGCTGTTTAACATTGAGAAAGTCCACACTGATTTGAATGGTGCTGACATGATGACAAAGAGCTTGCCCAAAACTAAACATGATACTTGCTGTACGATTGCAGGTATGATGGAATCCTCAACGTAGTCGGGAGGGGGAGTTTGTTGGGTTTGGGCTTCCCTCCTAGTTGGGTTGCCATTGTATTTGTCGTTTTTATTTATTTTCTTTTGTGGACTTGTTGGGCATTGGACCAAGTCTTTTAGGCCCATTAGGGTAACCAATTTTAAGGGTTTTGATGGTGGAAATCTGCTGGAACATTCACAAAATCGTGAGAGAGAGGCACAAAGAGAGAAAAGGAGATTGCTTAGGGTTTACTCAGCTTTTGACAGATTTGCGCACCCGTGGGAGAATCGTTGGTACGGATTGGTTAACCGTCGGATCGGCGTGAAATTTTTACAGTAGCTTCTTAATACATTGATCTTCAATCCGGACGGTCAGGATCGTCATTGGAGGTTTCTACAGTGGTCTGTAGTAATTCAAAGTTACAACAGTTTTTGGTGAGTTTGATCAAGCAACTTTGTTTGCAGTTTTTGGTGAGTTTGATCAAGCAACTTTGTTTGTTTATTGTTGATGCAAGGATTGTTTTATCCTTGATTATTGTTGGTGTTTTGTATCTAGTTGGTACTAGAAAGAACTCTCTTGTATTCTCTGATTTGGTGATAGTGGATTAGTTCCTGGACTTGGTCCCGTGGTTTTTACTTCTCACATTGAGGAGGTTTTCCACGTTAAAAATCTTGGTGTCTTGCGTATTGATTTACTTGTTTATTGGTTAATTATATTGCTGAATTTTTGGAAGTTAGATTTCTCCTAACAGGTTATCACAAGTTGAGAGTTTAATTGGGCGTTCCGCATTTGCCAACTCTCATATCAATGTTTATTATTTGTTGTTGAGTCGATAATGATAGTTTGGTATTTAAAGTTGGATATTAGAAATACCATGGGTTTTGAGTAAAAAATGTGAAAGGGATTAAGTGCGATATGAAAATTACACAATTTAGATTCAAACATGTTAAGTCTTAGTTATTGAATTTATTTAAATATCTATTAAAATTAAAATGCATTATATGTATTATAGATATACAAGTAGAAGATACAGATATTGATAGATATTAGAAGGTAAAAATGATATTTTTTGTTAAATCTTACTACCTCCATTCCAAAATAATAGTTGCATTTTGAGTTTCTGAATAGATTCAATTACAAAGTTGGATAACTATTTTGGAATGGATGGAGTATATGATTACAAAAATCAATTAAGGTAAAAGAATACTTAAAGACGTCACGTCTCAATGAGCCCAAAAGTTGCAAATTTTATAAGTTTCTCAAGCTTTAAAAGTAGAAATTAAGTGCATGAATACCGTTGAATAGTAATTAATTAAATTAAATTGTACGAGTACAAGTAAAGACGTAAAGTAATTGACTAGCTCGAATAAACGTGTCATCGACATATTTATTTAACCAGAAAATACACACACCGAGCACCCCTTCCTCCATATTTATACATGACCCGAACATTCACTTAAATGTTTAGACTAGACCAATTAACTTTGAGCCCAATAAGATACTATCCTTGATTCCTGCATATAATGAAAGCCCAGTTTCATAATGCTATGAGCCTTTGATTTCGTGCTTAGCCCAACATTTTCCTTTTAAACTATAGGGTTTTGATAAATAAATAAAAAAGTCCTAAGAGCTTTGAATAAATTACATACAAGTATAAATTTAATTCAAATATTAAGACAAGTACATATTCACCCACGATATATAACCACCATCCATCTATTGTTTAGTTAAAAAAACTGAAAGGCAGATATTTTCATAAAAAATCCAGACAACAATTTGAGTCTTAATATTTGAATTTAGATTATTTTTAGATATTTCTTATTCAAAACCCATAGAGCTTCTTTTTCAATTCCCTAAATTATATGTTCTAACATCTGATTAAAAATTATTACAAATTAGTAGATTACTGCCCTAATATTATAACTACTTTTTTATAAGATAATAGGATAACAATTACTTAGACTATTTCCCAACAGTGATAAACTGACGCGTCATATCAGCTTTTTTAACCAACTGACAGAAACGGACAGAAACTGACAGGCCCCTCCCAACAGTCATCCATCAGTTTCATTTTTCAAGGACCCACACCAATAAACTTAATTAAATAATACAAAATAATTAAAATAAAAACACATTTCATTAAAATTAAAAATATTACAATACCGGTATTGGTACATAAAATTCGTCTTCGTCGGATGAACCGGAGTTTATCGCGTCGAGCATTGCGAGAGCTTGCGTTGGATCGGCACAAGCATTCACCGCCATCACGTCTTCAATCGGAATCGGAAGATGACATTTTTAAAAGTGTGAAAGTATAGAAATTTGAATTTTGGAGAGAAGTGTGAGTTTGAGGTGTGATTTTTTTGGGATTTAAATGTGTATATTTATAGGGAAAAAGGGGGGAAAATATATATAAAAAAAAGATGTCAAACGGCTATATGCATTAAAATAATTATTTTTTTTCATGAAATAAACACACTTGGGATCATGAAAAAATTACCACAGAACATCAACACACTTAAAGATAAAGATGGATTTCGAAATGAGCATAAATCTCGAACTTGCTCTGGAAACTACTCAACTCGCTGCTCCTGTTCTTATTATTATGGTGTATATATATATATATATATATATATATATAATAATATTTCACTATCCGTAAACTAACATATCTCTCATTATTGCAGATGATTTCATGTTCGACGATGTGAAACCAATCTATTCATGTGCGTTGGGATTTTGCTCTTTGAAGTTTTATTTTATTTTCAACTACCTTTTATGTACTTTTTCACGTCATCATATAAATATGACATTTATAATGTACACATCTGTAACACCCTCAAATTTCGGGTTGCGGAAGCGGTCGGGTCGGGTGTTACCAAATCAAATATCACAAGCACAAAGGTACATAATGAACGACTCTAGATGAGACGTTTGAAAATAGTTATACATTTCCAAAATAAAAGTGTATACAAGTTGCGAGTTCGCAAAATAATTTCAATACATAATTTGTAATACAAAAGTTATGCAGAGAAATCCGGATATTTGAAAGCATGCGACTCGAGCTAGCATATCTTGTAGCAATCCTAATGTTGTTGGGCACCTGAGACACATGCTAAAACGAGTCAGCTATAAAGCTGGTAAGTTCATAGGATTGTTAGTTGAAAACATAAAGTATAAACCTTGTATGTATTGAAAAGTAGTTCAAAAACTACGATTTTGATTTGTATTGTTATAGTGTTTTAACATCAATGTGTATACATCTAACGAGGTATCTCATACCTAAGTGTTTGGGGTGTGTACCTAAGTACCTCGAGAATATGGCATTCCATGCCTAGATACCTATTAGGTATGAGTATGTCTTCAACCATGAGGCACTACATGCCTAAGTACAATCGCGTAAGTGTATGACCGTGTCATATCGAGGGTGTGGCAATCCATGCCTAGATACCTATCCGGTATGAGTAAATCTATCAATGTTAGGCAATACATGCCTAAGTACGAATCGAGTAAGTGTATGACCATGTCATATGATAACAAGTAATAGAGTAGTATGCCACCTGGCATAGTGTGTTGCCTCCAGCAACATGTAATTGTAGTCCCGAAGAACTATGATTGAGTATTTAGCCAAATAATGATGTCACACCCCGCCAAACGGTAATTACAATTAGTTGTGATTAGTTTGCGGAAGCTTTAATGACGTGGCGGGGCTGCGAACAGTATATTCAACCAACAAATACATACATACTCAGAGCATATGGTTATTGCACAACTTTATTTAACGAGGATGCCAAGTTTAACAGTTGTTACAAAAGTAGAACGACTATGTAAGTCGTAACAGTAGTAGTGGAGTTTAAAACATTTTAGTTTTAACAATATTACATAAGTTTAAAATAAGATTTCATAAGTATGACCGCAATGTCTGCAGTTATACAAATGAAATCCCCAAAAGCGGTCCCAACAGTGTATGGCATCCTAAGTATTCCAGGGTTGTCCATCCTGAATGCATGCGATTACTTACCCAGCTAATTTCCTAAAAAACATAGAGAAAGTCGTCAACAAATATGTTGAGTGAATTTACAGGTTTGTATATGTATGTGGTTAGTTAAACCAAGTTTGTAGAAATGAATTGTTATTCATTTATAAAATAAAAGTTAGGTAGGGTTGTTACCCTAAAGTATAGTTTTATGTGGGATGTCATCCCGAAATGTGTTACTGGTTGTTTGCCAGTGTAAAATATGTTACCGATATGTTTTCTGGTATTTAACAGTTGTAGGATTCGTTCTTCCTAAAAGTATGTAGGAATTTACTTAGACCATGATCCCTTGAAAGGTGAGCTAAACCTCGCAGGTTAAAGTAACGCAACCTAACCCTATAACCAAACCACAACCAGAACTTATGTTGTTTGCCTGAACGGACATTTAAGTATACGCTCCACCGTAGGAGGGTCGTCACGGCAATAGTACTATCCGTATACTCAGTGGCTAGAGTCACCTAGCTAATGGTTACAGTAGCATGTCATGAGGTTTTTTCATGCACACATTCCAAGTCGGGGTCCGTACTAGGATACTTTGTCTGATTCCCAAAATAATAGTGAATATGTAATATCACAAATTATCAGTTGTATAAAAGCAATATAGCATTTATAGTTTGATTGCATGCGTTGGCATGCAATTTCTATGTTTAACACCCCTGTGTTTAAAAGCAGAAAATATTTAAAAATAGGGGCTGTAAACTCACGGTGGTTTGCTCGGTATGAATGCTAGCAGCCGACAGGTGAATGCCCAAGGTATGTCAACCTATGTACAATACATGTATTAACATAAGTACGCTTGATTTGTTTAATCAACTTATATTAACAGTTTGTTGGTTTGAAGAAATTGTTGATTTCTTGATAATGTTAGTTGTTGAATTTGTTGATGACATTGTGTTGAAATATTATTTCGTCTCCATTGTTCATATATTTGTTCTATATATGTATGCATATGTAAATATACTTATTGTATGAAATTGGGCGTCACTTCAATGAAGTGTCGCTAGATAGTGACGGGTCACTTGTCACTTATGGTCAGTGACGCTAGTATTTGGGTTTTTGTGTTCAAGGCGTCACTGGTGGAAGTGACACATAAAAGCTTTGGCTTAGCGTCACTTAGGTCTGACCAGTTTTGGTCAAACTACAATTTGTACGAAAGTCAATGGAAGTCAACTCGCTGGTCAAAGTTGGTCAAAGTTGCTGGTCAACTCGCTGGTCAAGGTGGTCAAAGTTACTGGTCAACTCGCTGGTCAAGGTTGCTGGTCAAGCTGGTCAACTCGCTGGTTAAAGTTGGTCAACTCGCTGGTTAAGTTGGTCAAAGTTGCTGGCCAACTCGCTGGTTAAGGTTGCTGGTCAAGCTGGTCAACTCGCTGGTTAAAGTTGGTCAACTCGCTGGTTAAGCTGGTCAAAGTTGCTGGTCAACTCGCTGGTCAAGGTTGATGGTCAAGCTGGTCAACTCGCTGGTGAAAGTGACTCAAGAGGTTGGTCGCTGAAGGTGTCAGTGACTAAAGGGGTCAGTGACTTAAGTGGTTGGTCGCTGAAGGGGTCAGCGACTAAAAGTTGTGTCACAAAAGGGTCAGTGACTTAAGAGTTCAGTGACTTAAGTGGTTAGTCGCTGAAGGGGTCAACGACTAAAAGTTGTGTCACAAAAGGGTTAGTGACTTAACAGTTCAGTGACTTAAGTGGTTGGTCGCTGAAGGGGTCAGCGACTAAAAGTTGTGTCACAAAAGGGTCAGTGACTTAAGAGTTCATTTATTATTTTAAACAAAAATAGTTTCGAAGTGTGGTCAGATTTGGTCCAAAACAGACATATGTTCAAAGATCGAGTTATACACGAAAATACGAACATTTATGGAAATGGTCAAAGAAGAACTTTTTGTAGAGGACAAAAATACCAAACTTTTCCAAGTGGTCTCATACATTTATTTAATCTAGAACTCAAGTTATGAATGTTTTTGTGAGTCAGTTTTTGGAAGACAATACATACATGAAAAACGTATTTTAATCTTTGTTTTGGACATTTCATGGTTAAGTAAGCAACTAAACATGTTAATACATCTGTTATAAGTAAAATACAAGAGTGATGAAGTCTCACAATGGTGTATGAAGAAACGAAGACGGTAGAAGTGATGTACGCGCGTAGGTGATCATTTTGGTGTCTTCGGCTTCGTTTTTTCTTCAAGAGTGAGGTGATTATATTGTTAAGTTGTTAGTAGTTGATGATAATGGGTAAATGATGATGAAAAAGTGTTGTTGTTGTTGATAATGTTGCCTCTGTTACTTCATCCGACAGAGAGAAAATGAGAAACCAATAATTGTAGAAATTGATCTTGTGTGTGTGTTTGAACAAACTGAGTAATGGGGGAGTATAAAATAATGAAGTGGGTTTATTTGTCAAAGGAGGTGTATGGCTTCAACAGTAACATGTCTGTAGATATTTTTAGGTGGTTAAATCTTTGGTATTTAACCCGTTTATTTCGGGTACGGGTTCAATTGTGTCAAATATAAAATCTAATATTTTATATTTTTATTTTGTAGATGTTCTCCAGATACGTTACTTAAAATCAGAATAATGATATTTTTATTATTTTAGACTGTTGTACAAATTGTACATTGGACTGCGCGTATCCAATTAGGTGCCAAATTTCAATCGAATTTCGGATTCATATTTTGAGGTTATGTTCCAAATGCTTTCGAATGAATGAGAAAATTTGAACTTTTCTCATTTTGACCTTTGGGTGCATTTTAAAATTATTTCTGTTCACTTTATAATACGTTTTATGTTAAACATATATTTAATTCATTTTATCTATATATTATAGGTATAATAGTACTCGTAATTAATAATCGAATTATTAATTATTTTGTGTCATCAACTTTTTTTGTATATTTCTGTCGGGCTCGTTCCGATACGTTTTTACTCGATTATTATTATTAATCACATAATATGTAATACTTTTTGTTTAAAAGTATTGGGCTTGCTAGGCTTACATCACATCGGAAGTTTTGTTTTAAACTTAATCAGAAAATTAGCGTAAGAATGCACATGCTTAGTGTTTAATTAATACCTAATTTGGAGAGTTGTCACAAATGAGTTCACGATCTCGAGTATAAGCTCGCCGATCCGTTAATGAGTGCGAGTATCAACTCGTGTGTTTATGATTGTATCGCTTTACCGCGATATCATTTTGAATCACTTTACCGTGATCTCGATTTGTATCATCCACGAAGATATCGTTTTGTGCCCACTTTACCATGACATCATTTTGTGCCCACTTTACCGTGACATCGTTGTGTATCACCCACGGTGATATCGACTGGTGTTGCCTGCAAGCAATGTATGTAATTGAGTCGGCTGTACTATGACAAGCCCGACTTGAGTAATGATTGCCAGCAGTACTACGACATGCCTGACTAGTATGAATTAGAGTCAGCATCTGTAACACCCCCATATTCGGGTTGCGGAAGCAAATCGGGTCGGGGCGCGACTAATCAAATATCAAAACACACAAGGTATATAATGAACGACCACTATATGCGTTGTGTACAACTTGAATTGGTAAAACCAATGTTTACATCAAAATATAGTTTACATTAGCTCAGTTTCTTGAGTTGAGAGATTTACATTACATAATTACTTTATACAAAATATAAAAACGCAATTAAATCTCTCATTTGTTTGAATGCTGACTCGAGCTAATGAATCCTGATTGGGCAGTCCAACCTACTGTTGAGTACCTGTGATACATGCTAAAATGGGTCAGCGAAACGCTGGTGAGCTCACAGGTTTGTATGTCAAAACATATTGCATGAAACGCAAGATTTAATTGAGTTTAAAGTGCAATTAAGCAAATTAAAAGTTATACAGCCATGAGCACATAGTCTGAGTTTAACTCGAGGTGTCAGGTCCACATTTAAGGTATCCTGATCATGGTGCCTCCCACGAGTAACTAATCTACACTCGTCTGAACAAATATTAATACGTCCGTTAAACCAGTTAGTGCGTACTAACCCGGACGAGGATGGTCAATCCTATATGGCACCATATACTAATATTCACACTACAACGTATTACCAAACTATGTTGAGGAGGGCTTTGAAAAGATTAGTGAGATAACTCATGTAGTATTTGTTTGATTTCGTACTTGCGTTCATATAGTAAAATAAAACGAGCAATGATATCACACCCCTGAGTAAGACGGTAAAATAGGGGCTATGAGACTCACATGAGTCTTGAGAGTTTAACTTAATAAACTCAAGTTGATTAGCTGGGTAGTGATGTCTGAAGACTTGTAACCTGAGGGTGTCCACAACACGCGATGGTTATAAACGTGAGTAGGCATCTATAAAGACTACCTTTGTAGTTTTTCATCCGACTAGAATGTCCAAATGACTACGATTTGGTTGATTTGATTGTGTTTTGAAAACATGTACGGCCCGTTGGTGATTGTTTGTAATAATAATCTAAAACATTATTTTTTTGATTTCGAAGTGTTACACTTAAAAAGTATTTACAAACTTTAGGTGACAGGGGTCCGGGGGTAGCGCCCCTGGTTAGCGGGGTTCCAGGGGTGGCAACCCCTGGCGGGGTCTAAGGGGCAGAGTCCCTGGCTGGGGTCGAGCTTAGTAAAAATAATGAGTTGCGAACATTCTATTTTTAGCGTCACTTATATCGACACTTAGAGGTTTATGCGACACTCAGGATGTGCCACATAAAATGGGAAATTCCGTAGTGTTAGCGTCACTTGGGGAAGTGACGCATAAGGGGCGACACTTAGGCAAGTGTCGGGTATAAGTGTCGGTTCAAGTGTCGGGTATTGAATTTGCGATACTGTGACACCCGACCAATTAGGGCTTGTGTTAGTGCCTAATCATTGTACTTATACATGTAATTAGTTATATTTAGGGCTAATTATGTGTATCACTATGTGTATTGATATATGTTTATATATATATATATATACACACGTATGTGAGTTGTTTAAATCGTATATTTCACTATCAGATAAATTCCGACACATTATAAATGCGGACGTTGGTGAACAAAATGTTAAATAATGTGAAATTATTTAATAAACTCAAAAATCCCTAAATATTATGTTAATAATATTTAACATGTAAAACGTAACGTATAAAGTATCATAAACGCGACGAAAATGCGCGAAACGCGTCCGACAACCAAATGAAAGCCAAAATATATTTTATAAGTTTAAAATATATCATTTCGAGTAAAACTTTCATTTAAAATATCGTATTTTAAACCGATAACAAAAACGTGCAAAAATACCGTTACGCGATTTAACCTCCGTAAAACGAACGCGCAAATCGAGGCAGATAATTTAACGAAACATTTTTATAAATTTTTTCAAGTAGTAACATTAAATATTTCAAGTAAAAATATTGAGACTTAAATCGTTATCGTTAGTTAAAACGCGCGTATTAAACGTTTAACGTCTAAATAAACGTCGAAACGGGCGAGGAAACGAACACCGCACGGAGCGTAACTTAGGGGAACAAGATTTAGCACCCACATGGGGTGGGACCCCTACAAAATCTGCATATTTTTTGAACCCCTCCCCTTTGGTTACTTGCTTGACTCAAAAACCCACCTCACACTCCTCATTTCATCATTCACTTCCATTTTCAATTTTCACACACCACCTCTTCTCCTCTCTCTCCCTCCTCCACGAATTTCATCATCATCATCATCACCAAAACTCAGTCATTTTTATCACCAAGAATCACCATCTATCATCCTTCATCAAGAACAAAAAGAAGAAACAAGGATCAAGGCTCAAATCATCATCTTCAACTTTTCTTCATCATTTCTTGGTATGAAAGACCACTCCCTCTCTTTAATCTGATTGCATGTCACTTATTTACATGTTTTATTGTTCCATTAGCTTGATTATGTCCAAATGAGATGACAAAAATCGTTTTTACATAACATATTTTAACATGCACAAATCTGCCCAGAAAAGTCAGACTCAAAGAAAAATTCGTATAAAATCGTATACTAAGAGTTAGATGATGCATTTTCTTTTAAAATTTGCGTATTGAAAAGAGCTACAACTTTCATGTTTTACACTTTTTCCAGATCTGTACGTATTTTTGTGTATAAACCAATCTTTGAGCCTGGTCTGAGATTTATCGGAAACTGAGTTCGGTTCTTACGCAGAATTTTCTACCTATCTAGATGGACTCTATAATTACCGGAAAAATTCATTTTAACAACTAAACACATAGGAGAACAACTGGTAAAAATTAAGGACTCTAATTCGAACCATAACTAGTTAAGAAAAATTGGCGAAGTGAACTGACAAAACCGAAAACCCTCTTTGTGGACTGATTTTGCAATATTTTTAAAACCGACACCTCGGAATGACTCCGACACGAACCAAAAATTTCTGGAGACTCTATGAACTAATCTAAGGCTTTCCTAAAAATTTTGGGCCAAACCGAGCCCGTTTGACCATGTTACCAAAGCAAAAACACAACTGTTGACTTTGCGGGTTGACTTTGACTTGCGAACTGAAGTCTTGCGAGTTGAGTTTGACCTGCGAACTGAAGTCTTGCGAGTTGAGTTTGACCTGCGAACTGAAGTCTTGCGAGTTGAGTTTGACCTGCGAACTGAAGTCTTGCGAGTTGAGTTTGACCTGCGAACTGAAGTCTTGCGAGTTGACTTAGACTTGCGAACTGAAGTCTTGCGAGTTGAGTTTGACCTGCGAACTGAAGTCTTGCGAGTCGAGTTTGACCTGCGAACTGAAGTCTTGCGAGTTGAGTTTGACTTGCGAACTGAAGACTTGCGAGTTGAGTTTGACTTGCGAACTGAAGACTTGCGAGTTGACATTGACTTATGAGTTGACTTTGCAAGTTGACTTTTTGACTTTGCGAGTTGACTTTTCAAGATTGACTTTTTGACCTTGAGAGTTGACTTTTTGACCCTTAGTTAATTTCCAGAAAATCACATTTTAGACTCTAAATTACGGGCCTTAACACCTTCGAACATATATATACATATATAAAAGCAATAAACACCTACAAAGATCAAACATTTATGATATAGAATCATACATGAAACTCATATGCTTCGAGAAGTATACAATACTATGAACATAATAATAATACTTTGAATTATTATTACATAACCACACCAACGGGTCGTACATGCTTTCAAAACTCAAACAAAACAATCAAACATTTGGACATAACTAATTGATGGACAACTAACATAGATGGTCTGTTGAGACATCTACTCACTCATATGACCTTGCGCGTTTTGAACGCCCGGCAGGTTACAGTCTACGGACACTCATTTGGTACAACATCATACTTTCTTACTTTGCAAACACTCTAAGACTCAGGTGAGTCTCATAGCCCCTCATTTTACTATTTTTAACCCAGGGGTGGGAATACATGCTCAGTTTTCATTTACATTTAACGCAAGTACAAAACACGATATATTGACTGCATGAGTTTGCTCTACTAATCATGAAGTCCTTTATCACATAGTTTGTTAATATGGATTTAGCGTGAATGTTAGTGTATGGTACCATATGGGATTAACAATCCCCGTCCGGGGTAGTCGCGCTACCACGACTGCGGTCGAACGGATGCATTATCATTTGTACATACGAGTGTAGATTAGGCACTCGCAGGGAGGCACGCACGATCGGGCACTTAATTGTGATTCCTGACACCTCAGTTAAGCTCGAACTATGGGCTCATGGCAGTAATATACACATTTTTTTTTATGATTGATTTCATACATAACTATATCTTGCAGTTCATACATTATTTTTACTATCAAACCTGTGAGCTCACCAGCTTTTAGCTGACCCTTTTAGTATGTATTCTCAGGTACTCAGCAGCTGTAAGCTGACACTCAGGAATTAGCTTAGCTCGAGTCAGCATGCAAACATCAGAGATTTTATTGCATTAATATATTTTGTATAAGTATTTATGCTAGAAAATCTCTCCTATTCAGAACACGAGCTAATGTATTTGGTACAACTGATGTAAACTTTTATGGAATTAATGTATTTTGTTAAAAAACGACGCATATAGAGTCGTTCATTATATATCTTTGTGCTTGATTACCTTGATTAGTCGCACCCAAAGTATGCTTCCGCTAATCACGAATTTGGGGGTGCGACAGACACTTAGGCAAGTGTCGGGAAAAAGGGGTTTTATGCAACACTTAGACAAGTGTCGCAATATTAGGGTTTTAAACGACACTTAATGCGTCACTTAGGGAAGTGACGCACCACTGGATCTGGCCGTGTGACACTCCCGACTGATCGGGATTTTTGAGTCCAAAAATGCTATTTTCGGTTTCCCTTTGGCCCGAAACTTTTACCCAACCCATATTTGGACATGTCAAGTTTATACAAACCACAAACAAGTAAAATAAATGAAATCGGAGTGTTTTCGAGATTTATCGGAAACTTACGAGTTAACGTTGGGAGAAACCGAAAAGATGGAAACGTAGATCGTGATGTCATGAACGTTTTTCTCTAAATGGCTCCGGTGATTTAAGGTCGTTTGGTGGTACTTTTTGGTGGATTTAGGTGGATGGTGGAGGTGATTTTTGAAAGAAAGAAGGAAAGAAGAGAGAGAGAGAGAGAGACTAGATGTGTGTGTGTTGTGAATGAGGAAGGAAGTGAGGTGAGGGGGGTGATTTCCCCTCCTTTGGGCCGGTTATGGTGGGGTCCACCATGTGTGGACTTCACCAAATTTGTTCCCTTGCGTTCATGCTCCGTGCGGAGTTCATTTTCCCGATCTTTTAATCGTTTAAATAATTTAATACGCGTTTAATTGTAAGTTTTAAAATACGAATATTTTTGTTGAAGTATTTCACCAAATAGTTAATATTTGAGTTATAAATTATAGCTTATCTTTGTTTTGATTGTTTGCGCATTTAATATTTTAGTCGCGTAGTCATTATTTGTACGATACGAATTGTGTACGAAATGTTATCAAAATAATATTTTGAATAAAGTAGTGTTATTAAATAATGTTATATTATTTAATAAAATTGTTCACCAACGTCCGTATTAATTGAATCGAATTACATTCGATTTGAATTGCGTACAATTTAATCAAATCGCATAATTGTATATATATTCAACAATATATATTTCGATACATTAATTAGCCTTACACAGAACTAATTACATGTATTAACAGTTGATTAGGCACTAATCACTAGTCCTAATTTGACGGGTGTCACAACAGTAATATGACAAGTCTGACTAAAGTAATCGTGTTTGTATAAGTGAATGTATATTCATATACATAAGTTGTAAGTAGCACCAAGTGCTCGGGATAGTGTACGAGTATACATGTATATATATATATATATATATGTGTGTGTGTGTGTGTGTGTGTGTGTGTGTGTATGTGTGTGTGTATTAGTCATAGTCAACAAACACATTTAACAGGGTATCATGTATCGCATGAACGTGATTTATTGTATCCAAATATGTATATACATTACTTAGATATTAGGTGTAGCACAAAGAGCCTAGGTATGAATAATCATCATCTAATTGTTTTGTATTAGTATAAGGAACTATACTAACATATGTCACTATCGTATACTCCTAGCCTCCAGTCTAGCAAGTATATTGAGGTCTTTGGGAAATGTTCACTTAAGTACAAGTTCATTCAAGTGATCTTGGAATATATGGGCAGTCTTAGTTCCTAAAAGGAAAACTAATCCTATAAAGAGTCTAGTTGTTGCTCTACATAGGTAGAACTAACCAGTTCTAGTATATTCGATAATATTGTCCCACGATAATATGGCCCATGTATAGTGATAACTTAAGAAAGTTATATAATGGTAATTGTTTTTCAACAATCTAGCAGTGTACAATGGTAACCTATCTAGATTAAGTAGTGATATTGTTCTAAAACTATATGACGGGGGTAATTCCTAAGTATTACACATTTTGTATTACATAACAGTAATATAGTTGAGTGTGAATTATAAAGGTTTTATCATTATAATTCGAAAACAGTAGTTTTGCATGTGTCTCACCACGAAAACAGTAAAATAGTTGAAAGAGTGGGGCTATGAACTCACATGGGAAATGAGCGATCCTAATATGGTGAGTTGTACCGATGATAATCTCCTAGTGTCCTAAACACGTGAGATTTCGTATAAGTAAGTGGACGTTTAAATAAACTATCCACGTTGATGTTTATCCGGTTAGATTGCACTCGGAACGTTCGATACTTGTTTAAGTTTGAAGTTTGTAAAGTGTGTTCGGACCATTCGCCATAATTCGAAATTATATCCCAAAATATAATTTTTACTTATTTCGTATAAATATAACTCGTATAAATATACTTCGTATTTTTCAGAATCGTATCGTATAAAGACATTTGGGGCGTAAAGTTTGAATACTTAGTTAAAAAGTATTTTTGAAAATCTGCATTATTAGCGACACTTGAATAAGTGTCGCATATGAGGCGTCACTGGGGTGCGACACTAGACAAGTGTCGGGTGGTGTCTTTAATTGGAGTTAGGCGACACTTCAGTGAGTGTCGCTAAGGCAGCGTCACTAAGGGCGACACTTCCTTGCGGCACGTACGGCTTCTACCAGATGCGTCACTAGGCTAGTGTCGCATCACTGTGTTTGGCCCCTATGGGACACTCCCGACTGTTCGACGATTTTTCACCCAAAACCAAGATCTAACCTATTTCCGGGGGAAATCCGCTTGTACAAAGCTAGTATATGATAATATAGATGCTATTAACACGAAATAACAAAGAAAAAAGGGTATAATTCCTTACGATTGAAGATCAAGGGTTTGAGGATAATGACGATGAACTTGATGATGGAGAAGATGAAGAAGATGAAGATGATGGTGATGATTCCGAAAATGATGATGATGTTGTTGATTATTGTTGTTGATTTGAGAGAAAAAGATGGAAAGGTAGGAGGAAAAATGAGATGAAAATGAAAGGGGGGTTTGGGTTTTGTCAAAACTCAGATCCCCAATTTAGGGACTGTGGTCTCCAACCACAGTACAAAATACCCGTATTTTTGTACCCGATCGTAAAATAAATAATATTTTTAATTTATAAAATTCTTTTATATGCTTTCGAAATATTTTTGAGTTGAAACATTTTATAAAAATAAAATGTTTGGGTTAAAGTTTTATAACTAAATTTCGCACGGTTTCAGATAACTAGAATGCGTTTTTAATTAAAACGACTTACGTTTTCGAATGTTTAATATTTTTCCTCACATGTATATTGTTAAATCTATATAATAAAATATTATTTATAAGAAAAAATACACCGAAATTCGGACGCGATATTCTGCTTTCTATCAGATTTGTTTCCTAGTGATTATGAAAATAATCATTTTGCATTACATATATATAATTATATATATATAAAGTTTTCGAATACTTTGTTATATTGCGTACTAAGTACGATTAGTTGAAGTAAAAATTGGGTGCGAAAATTGACCTTTTTGACGGGGTGTTACAACATCTTTGACATTCGGTGTTTTTTTTTTTATTTTGCTATGATTTTTTGTTCAACTATTGTTCATCATGTTACTTCGTATTATTATTATTTGTTTGTTTTAAGCCGTATATTTTAAATCAACTTTATAACCGGTATTTCGCTATGTTTTATCATAAATTTTAAATATGTTCCCGCCGCATTGCACGGGTTACCAGCTAGTCTATATTAATATATAAAGCATCTCCATGTTTTATATTTAGAAACTTTTAAGAGTAAGACTTGTGAGTCCCTAATTACTATTATGTTAGTGATTGTGAATTGTTAACAGTGAGTTAATTGTAGAAAGGGGGGTTGAATACAATTAAAAACTTTTCTGTTATAATGTGTTAGCTTGTTTAGCGAGTTTTTAACCGTATTAAAGTGACAGCAATATGAACACAAATATATATAAGTAAGATAAGCAGTTCAGTTGCTGATGCAATTCTAGCTGAAAGATAAATTCTTTTATTGATAAAATTTATCTATTTGTTGATTGCGGAATAGATTAGCCAAAGCTAATCTAAATCAAACAATACAGCTATTACAAAAGGAGATGAGCAGTAGTGGACAGACACGCTAACTTGCTCACTCGCTGAGGTAAACTAATAGTGGACAAACACGCTACTAGTTTACTCGCTGGTGTTGTTTGTATTTTAGACAAACTAGTTACTGACAAACAAGTAACAATATAAACAATCGACACAAAATGAAGTACAACATACTACGCTATTTATAGACGCTGAAATCCTTAATTTCTGGATCTGGAAGGACACGTGTCGCTGCTTGATTGGTGAGGTAGTTGAGATGTGATACATCATGGTTCGACATTCCGTCTTGGAAAATGTCACCTTGTATTATAAACCAATCAGATGCTTCCACGTTACTCTTTTCAAGTTTCGAGGAACACGTGCTGCGCCGTAATAACGCCGAATGTCAACTTCTTATTTAATGCGGCATTTAATGTTGCAGTCACTGATAGAAACATCAATTCTCCTCATTCTTGATGCGAGCTAACATGCTCTAAAGAATGACTTTGAACAACTAATCTTCAGTGACTTCTTTTATTCAGCAGAAGAGAGAACTCAAGAAGACTTGGAGACTCTCGCTGATAGATGAGTATCAGCGACACACATAGTTGAGTCTTTTATCTTGATAAGATCTTCATCTACTGGTTTTAAGATATGAACAGCGACCATAAACTTCAGCAACAGGAGCTTGACTTGAATCATTTTCTTCATGGAATATTATTGAGAAGATCAGAGACTGTGCACATATAGCATGATCAGTGACTTCACTTATCAGCGATTAATGACTCCCCCTTAATCTTTATGATCAGTGACCTTCTTGAGTTCAGTGATCAGTGACTCAACAAGACTCAACACTTCTATAATTAACATTTTTAATTTAATTCCCATTTTTTTTACAATTTTGTTATTATCGTGATATTTCACTATCTCTTCACTACTATACTGAGTCATCATCACGAATTTTTATCGGTGAATAATATAATTTTGTATTCTGCTGCATTGCGCGGGTATTATGCTAGTAACTTTTAAAGTAGGCTCCAAAAAAGGACCTAAATACACGAATCTAACCAATAATTCCCATGTAAACTGGTGATTAAATATTTCCCACATAAACGGTTACTAAACATCGGCTAGACACAAAATGACAATGAAATCATACATAACCAATCAGGTCGGTCTTTTAGAACCGAACCAAACCGATAACATATGGTTTAGTCCTCGATTCAAGAATTTGCTACAAATCAAGTATCGAAACCGAACCAAACCGAAAAAGTTTGATCCGGAACCGTACGATGCACACCCCTATATAGAATTGAAATGATAATCAGTCAAGTAAAGTGTTAATCATTTATCAACACCAACATTGGGTACCATGTATTTGCATCTAATCTAATTAATGTAGGTAGTTAAATTTAACCTTTATTCATATCATTCGAATGTCTCAACCAACCACGATGTAGGGTAGGAATGCAAGTTATACATGTACGTCAACAACTTAATGTTCATTAATCAAACCAACCCTCCATCATAATAAATAAGATGAAAAATGTATGATTGTGATGTTGTAAAGTTTAATTCGATTAGAATAATATCTTACTAACATTCATCCTTGATGAAACTATATATGATTTTTGCATCTGACATATTTTACATGAATATTTTAGCCAGGATCGCCCGTTGAAACAACGTTACATTGATTTATAAGAATGTATACAAAGGTAAGGTACTAAGGTTTCATTATATGTATCGATAATTGAATACGATGTCGTTAGTTATGTGTATACCATTCGGAACTAATAACACAACCATATGGCTAAACATTTTTATTTCGCTTAGCTATCAACTATGAAAGTTTGCATATTCCAAAAAAAATAAATTTGTAGCTATTATATAATCTTTGATTTGGACTATAAATGAGTTTATTTTTTTACAATAAAGTAGATAAAACGGTATCTCGAAGATTACGTATATAGGCGGGCCCGAATGGACCGGAGAAGATTTAATTTGTGGGTGTGACGTGGATCCAACTTTGGTGTGGCCCACCAGCCCACAAAGCAACTTGTACTCTTGTACTCACAAAGTATTTATATTTATTTTTAAAGATGTCCCCGTCATTTCTATTTCAATACGGAGTATATTACAACAAAAGAACCAGAAATAAAATAAAAAATATAATATAATATTAAATATTTTTCTTAATTACTACTTACCAAATAATTTTTTCTACAATGAGTCATTAGGTATGACCTTTTACTTTAATCCGTTCAACAACATATTTATTTATGTTATGATACAATTTTTTAACAATATATTTACCACTTACCATGTAACTCAAAGCCTAAGGTACTTATTGATTTTTAACTGTGTATCCTATCCATACCAACCTTTCTAGCGATGTATAAGTTGTGAACCTTTTCACAGAAAGCGGACGAAATACAGTGGCGATTAATTACCCTACAAATTATAAATGTATAAAACAACAAGTTGTTTTAACTCGCGCGTTGCGACGGAGCCGAAAAAATATCATTTTAGGTGAATATATTATATGCGCATATTGAATATAAAAAGTAAAATATCAAAATATATATATTTATATTTGAATACATCCAACGATCAATACCATTATATGTAGTTTCTCACATTTGAATAAATAATACCATAAATATATATGTTGGTCACTTTTATATTGAAACAACAACACTAAGATTTTTAAATTATTATTATTCTTATTATTATTATTATTATTATTATTATTATTATTATTATTATTATTACTACTACTACTACTATTGATTATTGATTTTATTTATTTATTAATTCGCCCCGTGACATTATAAGTATTCTTTTCTGTTTTAAAACTGGAAACCGGATCGGACCAGTGAGGGGTCCAGTTCCGGTCGAACCCGTCATACCGGTCCGGCCCAACCGCCCCAAAACCGGTCCAAAACGCAATTATTAAAAAAATAAATTCAAAAACCGGCCCGTCCGGTTTTCGGTCAAACCGTCCGGGTTTGACCGAACTGGGCGGTTCGTTGACTGGTCAACTATTGGTCAAAACCAGTTTTACCCGGCTCAGAAACCTCAAAATTCCTGGTCAAACCGGCCGGTTCGAACCGGTTTTCAAAACATTGAGTGTAACTTAGGATCCACCGATTTGCCGTTTTATTAAAAATATTGTAATTAATGATCAAACAAAAATTACAATAAAACACATCTATTTTTTGTCATATCAAATTAAATGATTAATTAAAAGACAACTCATTAATCGAAAGCTTGTTTGAAAGTTTATTTAAGCTAAAATAAATTTTATAGCAATTTATATGACATGGGAAAAAAAACTAAATATTATATTTTATTCAGATGTAACAATTTTAATCTAAAATATACTACACTACCAAACATATAAGTACTTTATGCAATTTACATTCAAGCCAAATATATATTATATATACATGTAACTGTTATTTATGGGAGTTGATATATATACAATAAACAAATCACTCCATACAACAAACTGTATAATTATTAAAGCTTTCAATATAAATATTGTAAAGCATAAAATTGATGTATGAATAGAAAAAAGAAAAGTTTATTTATCACCTCCCATTATCTATAGAGTCATTCATCTAAGTAAATGAATTTTTTTAATGATTTTTCACTTGACACTATTCATTTAATAGATCTCATTTAGCTCTTGCTATGTAGTTTCTATTAATAATATTGTAGTAATAAAAAATTGTTGTCAGGGACAGTCACTCGATCATCGATGTCCTACCCCACCATAGCATGCCGACTCTTTTCCGACTTTAACAATTTCAATACTTAAGTAATGCTACCACTTGTCCACTTGTCTATTTTATTTTTATTTTATTTTTATATATCTTTCTCCCTTATAAATTGTTTAGCATGTTTCTTTAGAAACTTACATTTTTAAAGATTGAAAATGACAAAGTTATCCTTATTTATAATATAAAAGATAAAACTACCCAGAATCAGATTTTGAAATAACATGCAAAGTCAAATAATATTTAAGTGTGCAATAAATGAACATATATATATACATTGTAATTTTTAATGAATATAATAAATATTCTTTCCTATTAAATCTTATTATTTCCATACAAAATATTTAGACTCCTTTATAATTGACATCTTATATCAGTATTGTCACTACCCGCTATATCGTACGGGTCGACGCTAGTTTATAATAATTAGCGTTTTCATTAGAGGTCTAAATTAATCAAATGCATACTAAATATGGCCATTATTTGTATTCTTGTCTTACATCATTTTATTTTATGAGTAAAGTTTCCAGGTGACTTCATTTTGAGTTTTTAATAGAATTTATATGTTATAAAATTTAATCTTTATCTATAATAAATATAATTAATATGCGGAAGTGTTTGGAAAACTTTTAATCACATTAAATAAATCCTTTAGTCAAGATCTATAATTTTCATAATACAACATGTACGAAAATTAATTACACATAATTAATTAGTTAATAATAAATATTCTTACATTGAGTGCTCGGCAAGATCTCTAGTCTTCTACTCGTTGTGAAAGTACGAGTGGACTTATCTTGAACTTTTTTCTTCTTCTTGAAATCGACTAACTCACGGAATACGTTAGTTATCCACCTTTGATTCACAGTTGAACGGCTGGTAGAATCCTAAGTGTGTACTAAACCTCTTGCGAAATCAAGCAAGTTGCGATCGAATCATGAACTCGAAACCCCTTTGGGGTTTGGCCTATTTCAGCAAGAGAGGGAGAGAGAGGGAAGTCGATTAGGAGAGAGGGAGAAAGAGAGTTAGGGTATTGAGCAACTAACAAATGAAACCTAAGACCTCTATTTATAGTTGTGATTCAACTTGTCCAACAAGCTAATCATTTTACTCCTTTAATCTCTCTAGTTTAACAACTAATTACACTTAGCTTAAAGCTTTCGATTTACAATTAAAACCTTGTAGTTTAATGATAATTAAACTAGTTAATTTATTTACAAAACTAATTATAAATAAATCTTTTCATTAAATAAATAATTACACTAATCATTTATATTAATAAATGTATCAATTGTGTTCGACCAATTTATTCATTTCACATAAATGAACGGTATCAAATATCTTCTATAGCATCACACTACTTGTTCGGTTGTGTTAATCAGTGTAATCCTGCGGTGTTCATGTGAAGTTGGATTTGATATATTATTTATGTTAATATTAAGCACGTAATCTTTCAGAAATGACATATAATTTCATTTGATAATTTATATGATTAACAACTTAGATTTGATGCATCTCAAATCTCAATAATACTGCATTTAACGTAAAACAATGTGCATGTAATATTTAATGTATTGAATCTGAACCGTCAATCTTATAAATCAACAACTGAGATCCCTAAACACATCTTCCCCTCAAAATGGAGTTCTCCTCCTAATCTCACATTTCACTTTATTAATATGAGATATAACCATACTCAATACACGTATACGTGTTATTGATTTATATTAATGATTGCTTTGTTAGTTATTACTAATTGTTTTAAGAAAAGTATATATATAATGATAGAAAAGATAAACATGGTTACATAAACAAAGTTCATATAGACTACAAAAAGAACAAATAAAATATCGACATTATGATTAAAAATCATATATTATCAAGTTTTACGCAAAAACTAGTGTCAAATAATCAATGAGACTCAACTACTCAAAGCATCATCCATGACCTTTTGGCTTTTGCCCACCGAATGAATATAAAATAAATTCAAGTTGACCTCATTAACCCTCTACAATTATGCGAACCACAGATATGGTCCTTTTAGTTCCAGGAACGACTATATTAAAGACACTCAAAACTATCATAGCTTCTTTATCTATATCTACATATACATTACATATAATGCATCTTATTACTTTATTATTAAAAATCTTAAAGTTTTGGTACTCAACATTTCTAAATTTAAAATGTTTAATTTTTATATTTTATTAACTTTTATCAATATTATATTCTTAAGCCCATTCTTAATCCGATTTTTTACCTCTACACACTAAATTATCGTTATCGATTCATCCTCATAAGTAATACAGTACATCAGGAAATAGTAAACACAATTATATATATAATTACTGTTGGGTTATAATATATCACCGCTATATTGCGCGAGTATTATGCTAGTTTAGTATTATTTATAACCATTAATAAATTGTGGAACAAAGAAATGGAATTAAACCCATATTATAGATAAGTCAAGCAACATTGAAATGTTCTGACCAACTTTACCTTATTAAAAAATGTGAGATTATATCGTGTAGGAACAAAGACTTATCATTCTGTTAAATGCTATTCCATATGTGTTTAGAAATCTCCATTTTAACAAGTTTTGTAAGTGTACCATTTGGATGGCCCAATGTCATATAACGTTTTGAAACATCAATAACATTAATAAGATATTTAGATGAAATGATCACATGCTGGCTTGTTTCAACAAATTTTTTGACCCAAGATAAACGGAAAGAATATTTTTACATGCTAGTTAGGGATTACACAATGAATGATGGTTATGACTTTTGTTTTTGTTTTAATTATGTTTGTAGGGATATTTAATAAGGTAAAAGAGATAAACATCGATACCAGTACACCCTTATGTAAAAGAGATAAACATCGATACTAGTATAACCTTATGCAATTAACAATATACAGTGCTCGTTCAAAAAAGGACTACAAGTGTTACAACTTCCGTAACTAGATTATTCTTGCAAATATTTGGAAAAAAGGATGAAAACTAGAGTTTACTTGAAACAACAAGGATACATATGTACTTTACTATTTGTTTTCATTACTTGAAATAATTTTAGACGGAGAAGGGTCAACAACTCACTCAACATTGATAATAAGAAGAGAAAAAATAGTGAATTTTTTTTGAAAATGAATCTCTTTCGAGCTCACAAATTTAGATTAGGGTGACACTTCGCTTGACAAGTCTTTTGAAACAAAAATGTCCAATGAATGCTATTTCTAAAACTATTTTTTTCTCTCAAAAACGTATTACAAAAGTTTTATTAATTGGACAAAGCTTGAAACTTTTGCTAGAAGACTTATTATATTATATTATCTATACTAATATATAAAGAGTTTGACATAAAGTCTTAAAAAGAGTAATAGTGAATTACTATTTTGCCCATATAACTATCTCAATAAAGTTTTAATTAAACACATGTATTAAATACAATTTAATATAAAGTTAATATATCATAATTAATTTCGGTTACAAAATATGTAACCTAATATTAATTTGTCTTTTCTATAAATGATGTAAGTTACATAAACATAATAAAGAGTTTAACATATAGTACAAAGAATGATTATGCTAAATGCATATACATTTACAATAAAAAAAACATTTAATATTGACATTTTTTAATTATATTATAACTCAAAGGATTTTTCTAATGATAGCCCTTAGGGCTATGTTAGAAAATATTCCATGCATAAATGATGGTACATTAATGTTAGTGGGATGGTTAGAAAAATCTTAACTCAAATAATAATTGGATACTGATTCATGAATGTAAATACTTAAGATATAAATATCATTTATTTATCGTCAACATGATACATAAGTTTAATTAATAAAAGTTTAGAAAGTTATAATCTTAAATATATAACTAAGAATATTATTCTTTATTTTTAATTAATACAACATCTAATGTAAATAATACAAACATCTAAAATAATGATATATAGTATTATTGTAACAAGTATTTATCTAATTTTCTTACTTAATAACGACGGTGTGGCTTAACCTTTTGACCCATCTTATATGCGTGAAATATGTCCAATAAATTAAAATTGTTGACACTTTTGAGTTGACGCGTTCATATTTGCACGCCAAAATTTCTGAACATAAATCCGAACTACGGTGAACAGAGTAACATGCCAAAATTACCTAATATGGCATACGAGTTAATGGGTTTAGGTGTCGTTTTTTTTAGTTATGAACCACCTGTTGACCCAAACCGTAACCCAAACTCAACAACATATACTAAAGTGGTTAGGAGGGGGGGGGGGTGTTGCGGGGTGCGACAGATTGTGGTGGTGCTTATCATTCGAATCATACCTTATAAAATAAAGTAAGCATATAATACTGTTATTTTTAGAATTTTGTTTAATGTTTAAATGACCGTGAATAAAAGTATCACTACATGTTTTGTTTTATTTTTTTGTGCCGCTGTATTGCGCGGGTACTATTCTAGTATTACTTAAAAAAATCTTTACCCTCTCATTCAATTAGGAAAAACTTCTTTAAATACCACATCGAAAAAAGACTTTAGAAACTTTTCATTTATGAAGATGTATTTGGTAATGTAGCTTGTAGGAATACATGAAAGTTTAAACTTATCTTTTTAATAAGATCAAACTTGTAGCATTATCTGGTATAAAAAATTTAATAGTTTATTGAAAAATAAACTACTAGAAATGTGTTTGACACAAGGGATTTTAAGAGATTATATAGGATTGAAATTATTGTCTTAAAAATCTACCTCCCTTGTTTGGTAACTTGAAAAAAATAAGGATTGTTGGAAAAAGAATTTTCAAAGTCCCTTTTTATATAAGTTATTTAAAATGGTTTCTAAAAGAATCCTTAATCACTAGAATCCCTGATCACAATTTCTAATTTCAACTACTTTGATACTAAACAGAAGTAGCTTTAAAAACAAACTCATAACTTAAGAAATGAGAAATTATTTAAATATCTCTTACAAATTATTTATCATATATTTTTCATGTTTTTTTATGTCAATTCACATTTTTAAATTCAAGTTAGTTTGCCAAACACTTGCTCTCTCTATCCTACTACAAATGTCCACATTATTATTTTGGGTTATCCGAAATAAGTGTCCACTTTCATGTTTCAACCAATCGAATGAAACTTTAGTAGGTATATATGTTATTTGATAGATGAAAGTGAGGAATAATAAAACTTTGTGCAAAATCAAAATGAACCTGGATGAAAGGTGTATAAAACAATAAGCTTCAATTTCCAACTTAAAAAATAAGCTCAAACCCCGCTCCAGCTCCCGCTCCAACTCTAGCTGTAGCTCTAACTTCAAATCCAATTACAGCCTTCACCAACAAGCGACCTCCACCTACAAGCTAATTTTACCAAACACACGCTAAAGCTGGGATGAATTTTGTATAAGACAAAACTATCCTCGTCAATGTCACCGCCCTGTCACCGAGAAACACCCCTTTTGGTTGAGGATCCATCGGATCTTCTCATTTTCTAGCCTATAAAACAGCCACCCACCACCACCACCACCAACCCTCCACACAAAAAAAAAATTAAAATTTCTTCAATCATCCCTGAGATTTGATTCCAGTTTCAAATCTCGTAATTCACCCAAAATGTCAATCTCCATCTTAACCACCTCCGCGTCTAGGGTTTCCCTATCCCCTTCCGATCCCACTTTCTCCGGTCACATCCCCCGTTCCGCCGGCCCACGTTTCTCCGGCAAAGCTGGTGCCTTTTCCGGCAAAGCATCGTTCGGGACGTCGTCAACGATCCTTAGGTTTCCGCCCAATTTTGTTAGACAGCTCAGCAATAAAGCTCGAAGAAACTGCAGTAACATCGGTGTTGCTCAAATTGTTGCTGCTTCTTGGTCTAACAACCAGCCGTCATCTTCGGCGGCGGCGGCGGCTGTTGATGCCGCCTTCGCCGTCTCCGCCCCGATCTCCGTGGGTGAAGACGTTGTTGTTAATGATGTAGGTAGTTGTAATGGTAGTGATAATGGTTTTGTACAGCTTGAAAATGTTCATAAACCTTCATTTTTGAACTCTGATGGTAGCCTTGCAATTCATGCTGGTATGTCTCTTTAATCTGTATAAAATGTTTATTTTAATATAATTGATTAATTGATGTTATTCATTTATATTACTGATTTGTTTAAATTCTGAACAAATATATAAAGTTTCTTGATTCCAGTTAAGATTGATTTAATTCAAGTATAAAGTTGATAAAAAATTGTTTTTTTCCCTTCTTAGCTAAGATCACTTACATCATAAAAAAGCTTTAGTATATTTGTTTTGTTATGAATAATGATAATGATGATAATGATTTTGGTAGGTGAAAGATTGGGACGTGGCATAGTTACTGATGCAATAACTACACCTGTGGTTAATACATCTGCTTACTTTTTTAAGAAAACTGCTGATCTCATTGATTTCAAGGTATGGTAAAAGTTTCCATTTTTACTGTTTTTGTATGCTAAAGCTTCAATCTTTATATTATATATGTATATGTTTTACTTAATTTGCTGAGTCTTTGATCTTAAATTAGGAAAAAAGGCAATTTAGCTTTGAGTATGGGCGTTATGGGAATCCTACTACTGTGGTTTTGGAGGACAAGATTAGGTATTGTGATGCATATCTGAGTTTGTTTTCTGTTTTCCTATTCAATGATGAAGTTCTGTGATCTTGAAGTATGTGGTTGATGGAAAAAAAAAACAGTGCACTCGAGGGAGCTGAATCAACCGTGATATTTGCATCTGGAATGTGTGCGAGCACAGTCATGATGTTGGCTCTAGTTCCAGCTGGGGGGCACATAATCACAACCACTGATTGCTACAGGAAAACTCGGATTTTCATTGAGACAGTTCTCCCCAAGATGGGGATCACGGTATGATTTATAGTAATGATACATTTGAATAGTGTGAATATGTTGTTTATGTAAACGTTGTGCATCTTATGGATGCTCCTTTTTTGCCTTGAAATGCAGGCAACCGTCATTGACCCTGCAGATTATGCTGGGCTTGAAGCTGCATTAAACAACCACAAAGTGAGTTGTATTGATTGATGCCCACTTGGTTTGTATCTCTTTAAGTTTTAATTTTATACGAGATGGAACTATACTGCAGGTTAGCCTTTTCTTCACTGAGTCGCCAACCAACCCGTTTCTGAGGTGTGTTGACATTGAGTTAGTTTCAAAGCTCTGCCGTGCCAAAGGAGCTATTGTTTGCATTGATGGAACATTTGCAACACCTCTCAACCAGAAGGCTCTCGCACTCGGTGCTGACATTGTTCTGCACTCTGCAACAAAGTATATTGGTGGTCACAATGATGTAAGTGATCTTAGCTAATATATGTTTCTAGCATCGAGAGCTATTGCAAGGATCGAGTTTTGAACTTTTGTCCTTGTTTTTCAGGTACTTGGTGGTTGTGTTAGCGGTTCTACTGAGATAATTTCTCAAATTCGTAATTTGCATCATGTTTTAGGTGGTGCTCTCAATCCTGTAAGTACCTAGAAGTAACATGATCTGGTTTTGCGACTTTTTATCTACTATAAATAATACTTGCTATAAAGGGTGTATTAATTGTCTTTTATGATGTCAGAATGCCGCATATTTATTCATTCGAGGCATGAAAACAATGAAACTGCGTGTACAGCAGCAGAATTCCACTGCGCAGAGGATGGCCGAAGTTTTAGAGGCACATCCTAAGGTACTGAAGTTGTCATTGAAGTGCTATAATCTTTATAGTTTGTGTCCGTAGTTACCAACTAAAGTTGGTTGGATTAATCTTAGTTTTCGCTATCATTATAAAAATCATAAACGTGTTCAGTTTGATTGCAAAAGCTCTTTATATACTAAAATAGATAAACTGATTTAGTGGACTCAAAACTGAGTTTACCTCAAAACTGACTACTTTGGGTGATTATTGAGATGTTCAACCCATTTAACTTGATCTCTTTTAGCTTTTGATTAGAGCTGTTTGAGATAAAAGATAACACAAATGGACCCAATAATGGATTGAAATTGTCGTAATTTGCACAAACACGTGATACTGAATGACTGTTTTATTTTTACAGGTGAAGCATGTCTATTATCCAGGCTTGCCAAGTCATCCTGAACATCATATAGCCAAGAAACAGATGACTGGCTATGGCGGTGTAGTCAGTTTTGAGGTAAACTCTAGTCTTTGCTTCAATTTTACGTCCTGGACTCTGCTGCTTTTGGAAGTTCATGTGTTCTTTTGCTTTTTAGGTGGATGGAGACTTAGAGAGAACCATCAAGTTTGTTGATGGTCTAAAGATCCCTTATATTGCACCGTCATTTGGTGGCTGTGAAAGCATTGTGGATCAGCCAGCCATTATGTCATACTGGTAAATTTTCATGTGCATGTTGAACTATTAGCAGCAGTTTTAATTGAATATGGAATGTAATGGTGCATTTTGGACTTGTACGTTAACAGGGATCTTAGTCAATCAGAGAGGGCCAAATATGGGATAATGGACAACCTGGTTCGCTTCAGCTTTGGAGTTGAAGACTATGAGGACCTTGAGGCGGATGTCCTGCAAGCTTTGGATGCGATATAGGCATGGTTCACCTGCGCGATTGTTTGTTTTAACACTTTTGTGTTACAGAGTCTTTGTTTTTTGTCTTCCAGTGTTCTTGAATGTTGATCACGGTCGTTTGTTATAGGTGAACACCCACTTGCGTGCTCCTGTCACCAAATAGTTAGATTGAGCAATGTGTTGTCCCTTTGCAAAATAATGTAGTCTGTTTTTGACGTTGTAAGAAAGTATTTGAAGCAATGCAAAAACTAGATGAATGGTATTTTCACCATCTTGAATTCTATGGGTACTTACAGAAGTTGCAAGACTTGAAAGGTGTTTGATTCACGAGAGAACACGTTGCATAAAGCAATACACATACAGTTTCTGATCTTTGAGTATTTTGACTTAAAAGCCTATATGGTGCATAATTTGCTAAGCGAGGCAGCAAATTGTGGTCCGACTTAACTGTAAAGGAGTTGAGAAATAACCTGGTAAAAAACTAATGTATGTAAATTAACTGGTTGATTATTAGTTGCCAGGCTAATTCGTTAACATAATTTGAAAAGTGTTGCAGTAGAAGTATATAGATATATAGATGGTGTTTTTGTAGTAAAAAAACCTGTAGGGGTAAGGACTAAACGCGTTACGGCCGTTAAAAGTATGAGTGAATGCCAAATGATTTTAAAGATAGATAGATGTAATTCATTTATCATTTGACATATACATGAGTAATGCTGATTGAATTTAAGATATCATTTGAGATATCACTAGTCTAGATGCACAAGAGCTAGTGTTTTTTTTTTTATAAATTAACTAACCAGTAGTTGAGTTTTATTTTTCTGTTCATTTGTACCACTTGCCCCAATCTTGATTTTTTTTTGAATTTTGGCCCCACTTTTAATGCGTATACGTACTCTTTAATCCACATTTTTTTTCATTTATTTTTTTGCCACCCATCAAAATAGAAAGCATAATTCCATGCACACACTGCTATATGCCTATATGCCTGTATATACATACATATGCGTGTATGTAATAGCCTACCTGTGCTTTAATATCAAACAAGACAACGATTAATCCGTTTTGCCCCTGCTATTCTGCTTGTAAATCGCCATGTCTTGTTTTATTCTCGGGCTTCATTCAAACTTTGCTCCACAGCTCATGCAGTAACAAGGTTCGGAGAAAGTGCAACAACGTCAACATGTGTGCTAATGTTGTTGATAATACTAATGATACTATAGGTTCTTGTAATGCTAGGAGTCTTGTGAAGCCTGATGCTTTCAAAGATCATGTACAGAAGGCTAATTCATTTTTGAAAGCTGATAGCAGCCTTGCAGTTCATGCTGGTAAGCTCGAAAATCTCTCCAACGACATACATATTTCTAGGGACAGAAAAGACAGATTTGCATCAGTAAGGAGGGAAAAGTTCCTCAAATATTTCAAATATCAGTAGAATTCGTAACAACTGCTCATTACAAGTGAATTCAAACAATGATAGAGATGCTTTCAAGTTTTTATGAGCTCAAACTCTTATAAAATATCATGTTAGGAATAAAAGTTACGCCCACAAACAATAAATGCATCATAATTACTAAGCTAACAATTTAATAAAACAACAAGATAGTAACACGAACAATACGACACACGAATATAACGTTGTTATGTCCGATCTTCAACTTTGAGATCGGTTTAGTCCACATGGTCAAACCAGAGAGTTTGTCTTTATTATTTTGGAACCAAGGTTTACGATACATAAGGTATGTTTATATAGGAAGTACATAATTTAGGAACAAGAAAACACTAAATCTTGGCGACATAAAGTTCACCAGGGAAAGCCTAATCTGACCAAATTTTCACTTGGCAATTTAGATTCTCGCTAGGCGAATTGACTTGTTCATCTTTTCTCGTTTTCTTCTCATTTAGCTTCACAATTCTAACAAGTTATCCATGTTCTGCGAACAAAACTAAATGGAGTCTTATTGGAGAAATAAGCATGTAAGACCTTAAAACAAAGGCTTATTCAAGTAGTTTATAGAATCCATAGATAAGCTCCAACCACAAGCTCCAGCTACAGCTAGTTGTTGTCAAACATTTCCCAAGAATGCCCTTTTTACAATATTCTTTGTATATCCAAGTTGTTTGTATGTTTCTAATTCAAGTTAAATACTATTAGTTGATCTATCAGTTTTGCCGGGTTGATGTTTATGAACTTGGTGAACATAGTATTTGGCAAATGCTTTTACTAGGTGAAAGAATGGGTCGTAAGAGTACTGCTACCGATTCAATAACTACCCCAGTTGTTAATACAACTGCCCATATCTTCAAGAACACTACCGAACTCATTGATTTCAAGGTTTATTATATGTCATGCTATATTTCTCTAATCAATTGACATTTCAACTTATTAGCTAGTGTAAAAATAATGAGTTGCTGTGACAGATAGAGGGTGAACTTTTATGACTTTAAATACCCAACTAGTTTTATAGACTTTAATTCTTCATATCGTGATAACCAACTTACAAGTTGCTAACCTGTAATCCTGTATCGTTTTGATAATTAGTTATTCTTTTAAATCTTTGCTTTTAAAACAGGAAAACCATCCATTTAGCTTTGATTATGTGCGTTATGGGAATCCTACAACTGATGTTTTGGAAGAAAAGATAAGGTATTGTTTTCTTATTGAATAGTTATAATGATTTTTTAGAAAAGGAATAGTTATAATGATGCGCACAATTGGTGTGAAAAAGTTAACTTTACTCAAATTAAGGTGTTTGATCTGTGAAAACCAGTGCGCTCGAGGGTGCAGAACAACCTTGTTGGTGGCTTCTGGAATGTGTGACGATGTTGGCGCTTGTTCCAGCTGGGGGCCACATAATCATTCCCAGTGATTGCTACAAGCAAACAAGGATTTTCTGTGAGAGTTCTTCCCAAAATGGGAATCACGGTATGATTTGTGATAATATTTCCAGAATTATATTAAAATATACTTGTATATGGTTTGGTTATGTGGATTGAACAGGTCGGTCGGTCTGTATTATATGGAAAAGTTGTTGCTTCACTCCATATGTATCTTTTGTTTTCATATGCAGATCTCGGTCATTGAAACTGCAGATATTGTTGGCCTTGAATCTGCACTAGATAATAACAAAGTCAGCTACGTAATTGTTTCTTCATGACAATTGACTAGTTTCGTTTCATTAGTTATGTATAGTACTTAATCTTGCAGGTCAATCTTTTCTTCACAGAGTCCCCGACCAACCCCTTTTTAAGATGCATCAACATTGAGTTAGTTTCAAAAATGTGTCATGCTAAAGGAGCACTTGTTTGCATTGATGGAACATTGGCTACACCTGTTAACCAGAAGGTCCTTGCACTTGGTGCTAACATTGTTCTACACTCTCCAACAAAGTATATTGGTGGCCACAATGATGTAAACAATCTACCTAGCTAGCTGAAATTAACCAACCAATATAAATAGAGCTCTTATTGCCATTGTTTTCAGGTGCTTGCTGGTTGCATTAGCGGTTCAACTGAATTGATATCCCAAGTTCGGAATTTGCATCATATATTAGGCGGCATTATCAATCCAGTAAGTATCTTAACATCATTAATATCGTGACTTCCATACATTCATTATTCATATTCCTTATAATAAATTATTAATAATATGCTTTTCAATTATATATTTTTAATTATATTTATTTTTTGCTTGATTGTCTTATATGATGTTAGAATGCTGCATACCTAATTATTCGAGGCATATAAACACTACATTTACGAGTACAGCAGCAGAATTCAACTGCGCAAAGGATGGCCGAAATTTAAGAGGCACATCCTAAGGTATTTAAGTTAATTTGTGGTTTGGGATGTGTTAATGTTTTGTTCTAAAAAAATGAACATCATCAATAATAGTATGTATGTTTAGGTACCAACATTGTGAAATCTTTTTACAGGTGAAGCGTGTTTACTATCCTGGCTTACAAAGTCATCCCGAGCATCGTATAGCAAAGAAACAAATGACTGGTTTTGGTGGTGTTGTATGTTTTGAGGTCGACTCTAAATTCAGATTGCAATTTTTTTTTCCTACTCGACTAATTTCGAATGCTAGCTTATGTTTTGAGACGATTATAGGTGGATGGAGACTTAACAACCACCATGAAATTCGTAGATGTGTTACAGATCCCATATCTTGCACCGTCTTTTGGTGGCGTCGAAAGCAACGTGGGCCAACCAGCCATTGTTTCTTATTGGTAAATTTATGTGCGCATGCATATTGAATCTCCAACAACGTTTACTAAAGGAGATTTGTGTAACTCTGTGATGGTACATTTTGGACTTGTTTTTCTGACAGGTATCTTAATCAATTCGAAAGGGTCAAATATGGGATAAAGGACAACTTGGTTCGGTTCAGCTTTGGGGTTGAAGACTATGAGGACCTTAAGGCCGATGTCCTACAGGCTTTAGAGGCCATATAGGCATAATTCGCCGGCTTAATCCAGGGCGCAACTTGAACAGATTGGTTGCCCCCTTAAAATAGTTACAATTTGAACTATAATTCGTTATATACAACAATTCATATATTCATATACTTATATATACAGAGAAACATGATATAAAGTATAAAGTAAATAAAAGCAAAACTTGACTATCCGCGGATTGCTTGTTTATCCATGGATTGCTTGTTTTAACACTTTCATGTAACGGTTCTTAGCTGCTTTCTTTATTTGTTCAGAAACTTTATTTCATTCTTTGTGAACATACACAGAGCAGGTTTACGCTGTTCAAGTTACTATGTTAGGGCGAGTCGTTTTTAACTTAGATATACGCCTCCTAAGCGAGGTGTTCCATGACCGTTTTCGACCTTTTTCATGACCAATTTATAACATGAGGAAACCATGACAGCTTTATTGGTAGACCAACTTAGTGGTGATTACTATTTGTGTGTGAAATAATGCATTATGTCATGATATCGCAATAAGGTACTTGAAGATGAATGATATTATGATTTTCATTATCACGGATCCTTTTTATGGGTCAATATATTAGTCACACTTCTACAAATTTCCATTCTAAATATGGAGAAACTTTTGTTGATGGGTCAATAATCAACATTAAGTTCACCTAAACTTATTTCCATCGTGTCGTTATTACTAAGCCATGGCTCATGTTAACTGTTTGGGTCGAATCCAACTTACGCAACCTAGCTTAAACATCTTTATGCTCGACTTAAAATCATTTGCATTAATAGTAAAACTTGAAAATTTGCTAGACTAAAAGAATGAATGGCATCAAAATAATATTTACTTAATTAAAATTTTTAGTTTCCTTATAAAGATATAAAGACTGAATTCCCCTCAACACCTCAAATAGATGCATTAGTGTATTATTTTGATATATGATGAGTCATTTTGTAGCTTATTTCATCATTTGACACATTTTAATTGTCCATTAATTCATAATTTTCATATATTCATACATATACCGTTGATATAATTATGTTATCACTCTATTTAATCTTAAACGTTATTATGTTATGATTAAGCTAATCCCTATTAACCTTAAATTTTAGTTAAGTGAATAACTGAATACTACTATGAATTTTTATCTATTTTTTTTATAAAAATCAATTAAAACTTTTATAAGCAATCCAAAAACCCCAATTATAAAAAAAACATATACAACCCTTTGGATGCTAGCATAATCATAGTAATCATCGATTCATCATAAAATAAAGATAAGTACAAAACATCCGATGATGGCCTACTTGTAAGAATCTTGAATGACTTCGATCCCTCCCGGATCAGATGGTCAGGAAAAGATTTGAAAACAATCATGATAACAGTTAAGCTGCGTGCATCACAAGCATAAACTTAGCCACCCGAGAAACCTGTTAGAAATGGGAATACACTTAAAAAAAATACTACTGTACTACAAAATAATGTGCGTTTGAATAATTCAATTATACATCACACAAAAGGTTCCTTACAAAATGAAAAAACAGTGTACCTCTTCTTCTTATTATTCTTATCCCCCTCCAATAGAATATTCTAATTCTCATTTCTGTCCAACAAAACCCTCCTCCATCATATTGAATATCTTCATCTTCTTGTGTTTGATTAGTTAACTTATTTAATTAGTGAGATGAAATTCGGTAAAGAATTAGGAATCCATTTAGAACAAACCTTACCTGAATGGAAAGACAAATACTTATGTTACAAACCCCTTAAAAAGCTTCTCAAAAACCTTCCTAATCCTAACCCTAACCCTAACCCTGCCGGCGATCACAACCTGCCACCCCACTTAGCTGATCTCCAACACTGGTTTGTTAGGATTCTTAATGAAGAACTTGACAAGTTTAATGATTTCTATGTTGATAAAGAGGAAGAGTTCGTTATCCGTTTTCAGGTTTGGCAATTTTCAGTTAATTTTAGTTTTTGTTTGGCCTATTCAAGTATAAGTAAAAATTGCTACTTTTAGAATGGGGATCTACTAGGCATTTTTAGGTTATATATGGCAATTGACTGTTTCTATCAGTTATTATAGTATTTTTATGGTTTGACTAAAATTAAAACATTTTAATCTATGTTCAATAAAGTATTATGTGTTTGAATGATTATAGTTACTTGTTGAATATGTAAAATTATTACTTTGTGAAAAAGGATATGAATGTCGAATTTATGTTCTTACTTTGATACTTAGAAATTAAGGAGAGACTATAGAATATTGATTGTAGGATATTCAGCTATCGTAAGACTCTAGAACAGATTTTGTTTGATGTACGTGTTCTAAGTGGTTATTGAGACTTGAAATATCATAATTTGATAACTGGCTGTAGTTAAGTAGCTCTACGTCTCTACATTTATCTCAATAGTTGGTTTTCTATAAGCAACTTCGTGGGTACTTTTCCCCAAATATGACTGTTTTGGTCCTGGGATTTCAGTTGTATCAATTGAATCTTTGATGTTAGGCAAATTAATGAACTATGTGAATGCTACATGTTTGAGTATATCCTTCTCTTCAACTTTTATTCTGCGTGCAAACCACTGCAAGTCTAAAATGGTGAAAGTACTTAATGATATGCTTAAGAGTTACTTCAAAAATTGAAATTTCATCCTGAGCTTCTTAGATGAACATGCATTGTATTGAGTTGCCATCTGGCTGCAATGGTTGTATCCGGTTATGTGTTTACCTGCACCAAGGTAAGAAAAGTCAAATTTTCTACTCATGGACTCAAAAAAGTTAAGGACCTTCTTTGGAGTGGTAAATGAATAAGGATGTTGTGCCATCCTAGATGATACTTTATTGGTTATGAATTAAATATAGGTTTCTTTGGAGTGGTAAACAAATTAGATATAGGATTCCTTTGTAACACCTTGATGATGAAAAATTAATAACATTCATCATTATTGGAGGTTATTCAGTTCACCTGCTACTATGACCTCAAGACTTTACAAATGGCGCAGAGCCAAGTTCCTTGAGGTTTGGGTGTTACAATCCGTGCCATATTGGTTATGGATTAGATACATCATATATGTGTCTCGTATTAGTCCTTAGCAAAGAGTTACTGTTTACTAATGACTCCCAAGTCCCAACATGAGATAAAGTTGATATAAAGGTGAGTGGGTCATGCTGCTTCCTTCAGAGTTGGGGCGTTAGAGGTGCAATAAATATCAAATACTTTGGGGATTGTTGCTATTTTGCATCTGTTATGTAAAACAGATGCGAGAAGACTAGAAGCAATGGCTCATCTTGTCAAACTATACTCTAGAGTCTAGATAACTGCCATTTTGTGTTAGCACGACAACGGATGGCAAAAAACTCCGAACCAAACGGGTTTCCCAAAATCCCGCAACTTTCAGGTCGGAATTAGGAATGGCTTATCGGGTTAGGGGCGGGCTTTGGGGCTTAAACTGGGGATTTTCATTGGGCACGGGGCTTATCATCTCCGCCTCTCCCCACCCGAAATGTATATTTTATTATTTTATATATATTAAATATACCTTATATAATTAGTCATCTTTATTAACTATAAATTTGTTTGGGAGTTGTTTACCATGGGGAATGGTACGGGTTTTGGGTCAATTTTGATTAAAGGGTTTGGGATCAATTTTAATTAACGGGTTTGGGTAGGGGGACTACACTCCCTGCCCGGCGGTCTCGAACTCGCCCCATTACCATTGCTTGTCATAGATAATATTACAGTTCTCGGTGATGTAGTTATTGAGTATCTTTCAGTTTTTTCCACCCTTTTGTCATAAGATGTAGCTTGAGTCTGTACAGTTATTATGTATTGAAACCATCTTTCTGCATCTAGTCACTGATTGTACTTGGCGGTCTTAACCAGGAACTGAAGCAAAGAATCGAACGAGTAAAAGAGAAAAGTTGCAAAAATGGAGTCTTTACATCAGAAAGCGAATTCAGTGATGAGCTGATGGCAATACGTAAAGACTTTGTCACAATTCATGGGGAGATGGTCCTTCTAAAAAATTACAGCTCCTTAAACTTTGCAGGTAAATAATATTTCTTTACGAGATCTTTTTTCCAGTAATTAATAATTCTAAACGGACTTTCCATGATTTAACTGGAGATATATGACTAATAGACAGTTAAAATTATTTATCTATCAAACCAAATTTGATTTTAAAAACAAAGAAAAAAAAAGGGCATGAGATTCGAACCCTTGCCACCATCTTCCCAAAAGTGTGGACCAACCACTCAACCACTTAGCCAGCATGTCATTTAGTATATAAGTTGATTGGGTTAATTGTATGACTATTAAAAAGAGAGGTGGCACTTTAATAGTTCCTAAACTATTAGAGAGATTTACCTTCCCTGCCCACCTGCCCATTTTGTCACCTCTTGTTAATGTTTGTAAAACTTAGAGGGATACAGCTATTAGTGCAGGTTATATATTGCTTATACTCGTAATAGAAAATATATGCTACTGGCTGCCAGTAAAAAAATTTCATTACCATTTTATTTCTTTCTGGTTGGTAGGTATTATTAAAATACTGAAAAAGTATGACAAAAGAACTGGTGGATTACTGCGTGTACAGTTCACACAACTTGCCCTTCGTCAACCGTTTTTCACCACAGAACCTCTTACAAGATTAGTTGTCGAGTGTGAGGAAAATCTCGAACTTCTATTCCCTTTGGAAGCAGAAGTAGTTGAATCTACTAGCAGCAGAAGCAGCGATACAACGCCACCTTTGTCAACTGGGGAGGGAACATCGGATGTGTATAGGCGGACTGTTGATGCAATTAAAACCATAAAGGGTCTTAAGAAAGAAAGCTCTACCTCCAATCCATTATCGTTTGCATCAATTTTTGGCAATCAGGATATTGACACTGGAGCTATAACTGCAGAGGATTCACCTTCTGACTCGCAGTCGGAACCAGACTGTGATGATGGTCACACCACCGAGTAACAATTCTGTTTTCTTGTTCATGATACATTTCGTATATGTGGATATTTTGGTATTTTAATTCTTTTTGTTACTAATTTTTGAGGCGTTACAATACTACCTCAGCTGTTTCTGATTTTGTAAATTAAACAAAATACTTTTGTTTTGTTATATTGATAACAGTTGGATGAGGATAATGTTGACAACTTGATATTGTTAAGATGTGATTGATAAGTCATTTTAATTAGTTATGCAATTCAAATACGATCTTAAACATTCAAGCTTGGACAGATTGTATAGAGTTACGTACTAAAAAAACATTCTTTAAGATTCTCTGTCAACTAACAAAAAGACATTCTTTTAATGCTTGCACTGTCCCAAAATAATTATCCTTAAAAAAAACATACAGTTTACTAAAAAAACTAAAAACTTAATCATCACTATGTCCCAAAATAATTTCAATGAAGGGTAATATGGTACTCTCAATCAAACTTCGTTATTTATTTTCAGTAGTAGATAATTAATTTGAAATAACCCAAAAGGAAAACTTCGTTATTAATTTTCAGTAGTAGATAATTAATTTGAAATAACCCAAAAGGAAAAGATAGACAATTATACTAGGACGGATGGAATATTTACCAGTATACTTTGCTGGCATTTAATACGATCGTGAACACTATGCAGTTAGTTGTGATGGTTGATAATTGGTTGAAAACAACTGATCTTCTATCCCTCAACAACAAATTAATGTGTAATTCTCTTTTATGCACATTTTTGTTCATGGAAACTGTTTAGAAACAAAACTTGTGAATTCTATACAACTTCATTAAGATGAATTACAGATCCTTGTCTTCATCCTCTTCATAGCTAAAAGGTAATGGCACTGACTTGACAGCTCGAAATTTTCCAACATTGTTCAAATGCTCATTCTCCAACCTGAAGAATCATTCACTACAATGTTAACTTACGTTTTCATGACACTGTTTATTATTATGTATTGATAATTAGGAATTGCAATGGACCTGAAGAAATTCCATATGCCGCGCCGAATGATCTCCAAGCTCGCAAATATTGCAATCAGTGCATTTCTATGTAAGAAAGGTGTTTCAGTAAAATCCAGTACAGTTTGCATCCATGCAAGTCTTAGTACCACATTTACTACCTGCAAATAATTTAAGATCTCTAATGAGATATTATTCATAGTGGTAATTGGTAAAGAATAAATGAATAATGATTACTAATTACCATTGCCAAGAAGTAGATGGATTTGTTGGGCAAAATAAGCTTATCTCTTAACCAAGGATTCTCAGAATTTCTGTTTAGCAGACCCCAATCGTTCACTAGATCCCAGTAGGTACTAAATATTGTGGCAAATCCTGAGGTAGATGCAGCGATAATTTTTAAGGTCAATCCTTTCTTTTGAGAGTACAATGTTCTTGTAACAACAGCAACGATTGTAGAGAAGTATTTGAGTCCATTCAGAGCTTGCGTAGAATCACGCCCTTCATAGTAACGACGTACGCACTGCATTCATAAAGACAAATTTTAGGAACTTTTATATAATAAATGATTAATGCAATCACCCATGGGTCATACAGTACAACTTGCTGATGCTTGCGTGGATGTACCTGTAGAAGGCGAATCCAGTATGGGACAACAGCGACAAATATATATACAGTTTTATAAATACTGCTCTCACTGCAAGTCTGTGCATTCCTCTTCTTGAAATCTCCCCAACCATAGTAGCATACATAGAACTCCAAGTTCCTTAATAACTGAACCTGGAACCATAAAAAATCAGCTACTTTTTAGTTCCTAAATCAATTATTATTATTTTCATTTTCATTTTTTTTTTTTTTTTTTTTGTGTGTACCTGACTAGTTAACTGATCAGCCAAGAAGAAATCAGGGAGTGTGACGAAATAAAGAGGTGCGCAAATGCAGTGCCATAGACAGGCCAAAAGAAAGTAACGGGTTGAGCGATACAGTATATTAAATGGGCAGATTGCTATCAAAACTACAACCTACAAAGTAGGGTTTACAATCAATAATTTGTAACACAATTACCTTATTGTATAATGAAGTACTAATTCTTAAAAAAATTTACTTACAGTGACTAAGCCTAGAGGGAGTAATTCAGTTAGAACTTTGTAACTTTGAGTGTCTGGATCCATATCCATTTCAAGGTTTGAAAGTACAGCTGCAAGAGTGAGCACTGATAAACCAGTACTAAGAAGTAAAACTTCCTTGAAACGTAATTCTGTACCAGGTTTGCATCCAAATATAAAGGAATAATTGACTCGATAACGCGTCCAATAAAATACATTTCCAGCATACATCAGCATATGCAACCCAAGATACCCAAATAAACTGTATAGTGGAAATATGGTATTCATGTACCGAGTTTGTTCTTCATTCTTGAGAAGATCTTTAGTATGCATATCTGTAATGATCACCACCACAAGTGCTAGGGCACATCCGAAGAAGCAACCTACACGAGAAAATACATTAGTTACTTATGCAGTACAATTTAACGGTAATGATGTTGCAGGATGCTCACAACTTACCGACAAAAAATGTAACTCGGTGCTTCTCTCTTTTAGCTTTCGGTCTTAGATTTTTCATTCCTTGATCGCGATTTCCATTACAGAAGTGCTTTGTGAATACTGCTTCGACTCTCTCTATGAGCTTCGAAACCTCATCAGATTGGCCCAAGTAAGATCCTTCAACCATCTGTAAGTAGATATCCGATGCATTTCTTGATGTAGTCTGCATTAACAACCCAGGTCAGAAAATTGAACACCTGGACACACATGCATATGAGTATGTGACCCAATAACAAAATGTCGCTGACCTTATCGTACTTCTTCATGATCTTCGAGAAGGCTAATTGATTATGGAAGCTGGTTTATAAAGCAAGATAAAATTTTGGTTATAGTTTAGAGTCGGCTTATTTGATGTCAAATGGAGGGGTTCATTGATTAGTCCATACCTGAAGTTCTTTAAAAACCGAAGCTTTTCATGGAACTCAATAAACGCCTGCTTCAACTTTCGTTGTGCATCTTTGAGTTCACTTCTGTTGTAAGCCAAATCTATATTTAAACTATTGAAAACACTTCTCATAGTGGATAGTGGTGTGTCTGCTGTGGCGTTGATCTTAATGCGATTCAATACTTCCAAAGAAGCCATTTTGTACTCCTTGATATCATTCAATCTCTTATCCTGGTGTCCTTCACTTATCTCGGATTCTTGAATCACCTCCAACGGATTTGTACCTACAATTAACGAAAACTTATAAATACTTTTTTACTACAATTATTACCATATATTGTTATTAGAATTAATTACCTGTGTTTGTTTCATTTGGGACCGGTGACATGACAGATTTAGAGGTGGGATGATGCACTTTGATTCGAAGAGCAACGAGAGCATCCATTTGTATATTTAACTCTTCAGCCTGCTTTACCACCTCATCAACTTTTGTTTTATAAAAGTTGATCACTTTATTGAATTCATTATCAAGTCTTCTAAAAAACACGAGCTCATGCTCACCACCTTCTTCCAACGAATGGAGAAAAACAGTCTGGTAACGAAGACTATTATCGTCTCCTTGTTCTTCATCGGTTTGGTGCATTTCACTCACAATGATCACTTCTTCTTCCTTAACTTTCTTGTGATGATGATCACTTGTTAGTCCACTAAAAGCTCTAAAAAGCGAACCTTTTCTCTTCAAGGTTGGCACTTTCGACGTTGCATTCACTTGATTCGACTTGGTTTTTCGTTGTCGAAAAATCAAGATTTCTTTTAAGAGAGTTTTGAGGTAATTGTAATTCATATATGCTTCTTGCCATTCTGGCACCATATTTGAAGTAAACTCCTTTGCAAACTTCATTGTTAAGTAATGTTTTTTCTTAAAATGAGAACTTATAGAGTAGATCAAGTGTTTATATAGGGATGAAAAATGGTTGTATTTATATTTATGATGTTTCTTGTGGTCTTCTTAGTTTCATGTTAATTTAAAGCTATACAAAAAGTTGGTTGGTGGGCTCCACGTGGTCAAAATGTGTAGTCATATTATTACAATGCAAGTTGACAAGTTGATCAAATATATCCTTCTAACAAACTTTTTCCTTTGTTGCTTTTTTCCTTTACACTTGTATGTATTTATTTATGTAATTATTTTCATTAATTATTGAAAGTTGACACTTGTTAATTAGGTTTAATGTTCACACCTCTGATTATTTTCTTTACACTTTTACATTCTATTTAGGTGGTCCAGTTTTTTCAGTTTATAAATTTTACAGAGTATTTGAAAAGGTGTGTGTTGGTTTCCTTAATACACCAAAATTGAAGTTTATGTACTAGTATTTGTTAATTGTTATGGCGGTCAATGGTTAGATGACAACCTAGACTTGTATTCAAAAGCTTTAGAGGGTCTAATCAAGATTTATATGATTTTGTATGTTATAAACAAATATAATCGGAAACAAGGTAAATTCCAGCTTTTGAGCTTTCTTTTCTTAAGATAACAAAAAACACATAACTAGTCTTTGGTTTTTTCATTGTAGTTATGTAGATTCCATGGACTCATGGAGCGATCGTTAGAGCTTCAGCGCTTGCTTAAAATATAACCGTTTCGGCAAAGGTGTAATCAATCAGTTAAATTTCCACCTCTATGTCTTTCACCTCAATGTTGATTATATCACTTGTTGACGTTTTCATAATTTCATTATGATGTGTTCGCTTGAGTCTGGATTTTGGAATTGGTTCACGTTTTGTGTATGATCTCATAATATTTGATGTAGCGTGAAATAAGATAACACAAATTAAACCTGTTGATTCCTATGAATACCAGGAATAATTTCTTCCGAATCACGTTGATTCACAAAGAATGCCGTGAATGGGTACTTTGATTCACAAAATTGAGAGTGAAATCTGATTTTTGATAAATGAGAACTAACTCCAAAACAATGTCATACCAACCATAATAAACAATCAGAAATTTAAATGGGCCGATAAAACATAACGGGCGAAACCACAAACCCAAAACAAAAGTCTAATTCGAACAGAAAATTTATTAAAAAGCCCATATCTTCCAAACGGAGCCTTTTTTGGGCTTCGAGCATTGGGCTAACCGCCTCCGGCCGTTAGCGGCTTGGTGGGCCTCGAACCGAGCTTCGATTAGCCTGCTCATGGGCCTGAAACGGACCCCTGTAGCTCAAGTTATGCCCCTTTCCGTGCAGCCCTTTTCGTCACACAATCTTGGGCTTCCAAATACATTAGAGCTTGTTCTTCCACACTTGAGCCTCCATCAATATCTTGATGCAGGGAAGTATTGCAGGCCCGGGACTCAAGTGGTCTGGTTCTAGCCCCTGTAATGAAGATACTGATTTTGGATTGGTAATCGTTCTTTTTTCGAGCTTTTGCAATTTTTTGCATTCATGACTTAAAAGGTTAAATATAATGGATAGGTTTACAAGTCCTCTGTGCGCAACTTATATTCGCAATCATGAATGACGAACTCGGAGAACTAAGGTTTTACAACAAACTTTGTAATAAAAAATTGTATTTTCAATAATTGTATGTTTGAAACAAAAATTGTATTTTCAATAAGGGATAAGTATCTGGAAATGTATTCAACTTGTCCCAAATGTCTATTGTATGTATCATAATTACAGGAGGTGTATTTAATGTATACAACTTTCAAAAACGGTTTATTATATGTATTTTGATGATGTGTCATCCGTTTAAGATGCCACGTGGTGTCCTTAGAAGATGACACGTCATCAAAATACATACAATAAACCGTTTGAAAGTTTCATGCATTAAATACAAGACATTTGAGACAAGTTAGGTGCATTCCCAAATACTTATCCCTTTCAATAATTGTATGTTTGGAACAAAAATTGTATTTTCAAAAAAGGTAGTCTCATGTGGTCAACAAAATATGTATATCTGTATATCATAAATTTGGTCCACTTAATATATACTATATCATAAAAATCAATATCTATTCAAATAGTAAACTGACATTTTAACGTTTAGTTTGTGCTGACTGTAACATCTTTTGTTATAACAGGGGTCAACTTAAACTCCCAGAGAATGTTGTTGACACTTTTGACCTTTTTTCTATAAGGATGAGTGGATTAGTCATACGAACGTGTTTGAATAATGCTGGCATTAATTGTTTATGATAAATTTTCGGGAAAATCACAAAAATACTTTAAACACATATGACATTATACTCTTTTTGACTCATTTTTTTTTACCAAACTACTCCTTTGATATTCACTACCATTAGCGTTAACGGTGCTTATGAACCTACTTGAAAAACACAACCAATAAGGACTATATGCGTCAACTATGGGGCTCGGGCCACATAGACCGTGCGAGGCTGCAACCTCCATGACCCTGCTATTTTACGTGGTGGTTCCAAGTTAATTTAAACGATAGTACACTATACGCTTAATAAATTGTTATATAACTTAAAATTTATGGTCTTGAATAGAATTACCAACAACGTAAACGTAATATGGCTATGCATGCATATTTGAATTAGCAGTAACGTTACTTGTGAGTTGTGACTTCCCTCCATTCGACAAATTTCATTAATTTGTTTACCAAATCTTCTTCTTTATCTCCTCCTATGTTCTTGTGCTTCATAACATCAATCCAAAAGCTCAAATATGTTGCAATCCACGTGAGTAGTAGGCATGCTACTTTGATATCATTAGCCATTTGGGAGAAGTTAAAACCAAACAAGCCATCGGAAATTCGGAAGCGTAAATGTGGATTGTGGGCTATTAAATATTTGAATGGGCCTAGAATGTATAATTGCCGAACCCAAAAAAATAATACTAGTGGCCAGTGGGCCTAGAAAAGTAATACTGAATCAACAACAAGTCAACAACATTCAGCATAATAGGGATTAGGGACAACATGCATGCAATATACATTAACAAAAGAGTAATGACTAATGAGTATTCCTGTTTTCTAAGATTTGTAGTATAAGATTGTTTCAATGAATTAATTCTTCTCTATGCACAAAGTGTTTTTCATCATAGTTTATGGAAATTTAATAAAAACAAAATATGTGATTCTATACAACTTTTGCTAGTCTATTGAAAAAAATGAATCACAGATCCTTGTTACCATCCTCGTAGCTAAAAGGTAATGGCACCGACTTGACAGCTCGAAATTTTCCAACATTGTTCAAATGCTCATTCTCCAACCTGAAGAATCATTCACTACAATGTTAACTTATGTTTTCATTACATTGTATTTATATGTAATCAGATATGGAAGACTGAAAGCCAAAGGGCCATTGTCCTAGTATTGAAGTGACCTTTTAACTATGAGGTTGTGGGTTCAAGTCCCGAGGTTGGGACAAATGTACATACCGTTGGTAGTTATGAAGAAAATACAACAACAACAAAAAATAAAAAAATAAAAAAAGAATGGAATTAGACCTGAAGAAATTCCATATGCCACGCCGAATGATCTCTAAGACAGCAACAATTGCAATTAAGGCTTGGCTATGGAGAAAAGGAGCCTCAGTTATATCTAGTACAGTTTGCATCCATGCAAGTCTCAGTATCACATTTGCCACCTACACGTTAGCTTACTTAATTAAGATCTGATAGTTTCAAAAAGGATATATGTGGTATTATTTCTAATAAAGATATCTGCTTACCATTGCTATGAAGTAGATAGATCTGTTAGGCAAAATGAGTTTATCTCTTAACCATGGATTCTCAGAATTCTTACATAGCAGACCCCAATCCTTCACTATATCCCAATAAGTACTAAATATCGTTGCAAATGCAGAGGTAGATGTAGCAATGATTCTCATGGTCATCTGTTTTCTTTGACTATAAATTGTCCTTGTAACTACAGCAGCAATAGTAGAGAAGTATTTGAGTCCATTCAGAGCTTGCGTTGAATCATGCCCTTCGCACAAGCGTCGTATGCACTACAAAAGTTTTTAGGTAATCTGTCTTAGAATTATAAGCAATAGTGGATCATACTGTAAGGCATTGAAGATTGAATATGTACCTGCAGGACTCGAATCCAATATGGGACAACAGCAATAAATATATAAATAATATCATAAACATCACTTTCATTGCAAGTTTCAGCATTCCTTTTCTTGAAATCTCCCCAACCATAGTAACATATGTAGAACTGCAAGTTCCTCAATAACTGAACCTGAAACCATAACAAAGTGTTAACAATTATAGTTCCTTGACTGGATATGATTGTTACTTGCTAGTTGTGATTGGATCTTACCTGACTAGTAAACTGATCAGCCAAGAAGAAATCAGGAAGAGTGACCGTATAAAATGGAGCACAAATGCAGTGCCATAAACAGACCAAGATGAAATAACGATTTGAGCGATAGAAGATATTAAATGGACACACAGCTATCAGAAGTACCACCTGCAAAACATAGTTTACAATGAACATGAAACACAGATATGAAGAACATTAGTTGTCGACTCGCGATTCGAAATCATAAATTTCAGCTCGTCACTCGACTCCACATACAAATTTAGACACCAATAAGTATCAATTTATTGATCATAAATCATGATTCTTTAATGTTGATAGTACAAGTTTACATAACTTGAAAATCCTATGAAACTAGACTGAAGTAACAAATCTGAAGTAAATTAATCTATAAAGTTGCAATTGAGATTAAGCTTAGTAATCGAGTGCGTGACATTATTGTACAAAACATGACTGCGGAATCAGCTATTATCACCCCAACAATTTGTTTATTTACAATAGAAGTATAACAGTATGAGGTCGATGGTGAAGTCGGCGACTGACAACAACTAACCTTAACTACTTAATTTAAAACACACTATAATCATTTATTTTTTATTAGCCTATTATTTTCGACATTATACTAAAGATTTGCCTGATTTTCTAACTCATAAGATTCACGAGTAACACAACTCGGAAAAATCAATAAATGACTCATCAGAGTCAAAGTCATTTAAGAGTCGGGTCAGTCATCATGTTCTTGGGATTTTTTACTCGACTCATTAGAGTTGACTCGTTTTGTACCCTCAAGCTGTGTTTCCTGGGCTGGAGGCTGTGTTTCTTAAAGTTTCTGCTGCTGGCTTTTTTGGTGTTGGACGCTGACTTACTGGATGTCAAAGAATGTTTCTGGTTGTGTAATAGAAGTGGGTCTTAGTTTTGTTTTGTCATCTTGTAGACTCTTGCTGTTTTAGTTGTTGTCTTGTAGTGTTTTGCTTGTCTCCAAGCTTACTTCTTGTAAGTGTTGGGGTATTAGTTGCTTGCTGTGGGTTTTTTGTATTGTTTAGACTCATTGTATTTTTATTCTTGGTAATGGTAATTATATGTCTGCTGATTTCAAAAAAAAATTAGACTTGACTCGTGCATCGTAAGAGTGTAACAACTATGCGTACACGTATAAGGGAGATAGTTAGTGGCCATCCCAAGATGTTTACCCACCATAATCTGAACCTGGGTCTCTTCAAACCTTCAGGATACCTTACCACTAGACCATCTTGGAGATTGTTATATATATACTAATTTATTCATCATGGGCATACCTATAAGCAACCAGTTCAGGTTCTTATATACTACTCCCTCCGTCCCATTACAAATGTCCACTATTGACTTTTGAAAGTCTTTTGTTTACGACCTTAAATATTTTTATTTGTGTTATATAATATTTGATGCAAAATATATGAATGAATTGGGTTTTAAATGTATTTCCATTGATATAATTTTCATTATGTATTATATAACACAAACAAAAATATTTAAGGTCAAAGTTGGAAAAGAAAGACTTGAAAAAGTCAATAGTGGACATTTGTAATGGGACGGAGGGAGTATTGAAAAGGGCAAGGGAAAAGAGGAAGTTACTTACAATGACTAAGCCTAGAGGGACTAATTCAGTTAAAGCTTTGTAGCTTTGAGTGTTTTGATCCATGTCCATTTCAAGGTTTGAGAGTATGCCTGCAAGAGTGAGTACTGATAGACCAGAAGCAAGGAGCAGAACTTCTCTAAATCCCAATTCTGTACCCGGCTTAAATCCAAATATAAATGAATAATTGACCCGATAACGCGTCCAATAGTACACATTTCCAGCGAACATCAGCATATGTAATACGAGAAACCCAAACAAACTGTATAGTGGAAATATGGTATTCATGTACTGATTTCGACCCTCACTCTTAAGAAGATCTCTTGCACGTATAGTTACGATGATCGCCACTACAAGTGCTAATGAGCATCCAAAAAAGCAACCTGAATGAGAATACATTTGTGAGTTATACTGTACAAGTTAATTATATGCCTATATTGTAGGATGCTCATAACTTACCCACAAAAAAGGTTACCCTATGCCTATCTTTTTTAGCTTTAGGCCTTAACATATTCATTCCTTGATGGCGATTCCCATTACAAAAATGCTTTACAAATGCTGCTTCAACTCTATCTATGAGCTTAGCAACCTGAAAGAATTCTTGATTAAATGTCGAACACAACATTATACGATTGATAAACTATAGTTACTATTATGTATTAATGTATATATATGTATATGTATATCTACAAGTACCTCATCAGATTGGCTCAAGTAAGATTCTTCAATCATCTGTAAGTAAGCGTCTGATGCATTTCGTGAAGTGATCTGCAGCAACAATATGGGTCAACAGTTGCATACCCGAAGACACTTTTGAAATAAAAATCCGAATAATCCCTAACCTTATCGTACTTCTTCATTATCTTGGAAAATGCCAATTGATTCAAGAAGCTGGTTAGTGAACAAAGACAAACCAATTTAATTAAATTGTATCCAATGTATATGTCAAACAAAATTTTCTTAATTACTACTTACGCGTAATTCTTCAAAAACCGAAGCTTTTCATGGAAGTCAATAAAAGCCTGCTTCAACTTCCCTTCTGCAGCTCTAAGTTCCTTTTTGCTGTAATGCAAATCTGATCTCAAAATATGGAAGAGACTTTTCATGGTGGATCGCGGTGACTCTGTGGTGGGGTTAATTTTTATATGATTTAAAACCTCCAAAGATGCCATCTTGTATCCATTACCATCATCCACTCTCTTTTCTTGGCTTTCTTCATGAATCACCTCCAATGGATATGATACACCTTACATTCATCAAAATTTCATAAATATTTCACAATTTAAACAGTTCCTACCATTTTCTTTAAAGATAAGCACCTCACACATTCATGTCCCTTTTGGGACCTGTACCCGCAACCTCTTGGCTAGGGTGCAAATTAGTACCACTATACCAAAAGCCTGTTAATTTTAAACAATTACTACTTTTTTTTATTTACAACTTGTTGGCTGATACGTTATAATCAACTAGGCCAAAAGCCGATTAATTTGACATAATCACCACAATTACTAATACTAGTAAGTTCTTATGACATAAGTTCATATATCTACCTGTGTTTGTTTCATTGATGAAAGGAGAAACTGCAGCAGGATCAGTGACTTTAATCCTAAGTGCAATAAGAGCATCCATTTGTACATTCAACTCTTGAGCCTGCTTCATAACTTCCTCAACTTTACTCCTATAAAAACTGATCACTTTATTAAACTCATGATCAAGTCCTCTAAAAAACACTAGCTCGAACTCTCCGCCGTCTTCGGACGACCGAAGAAAAATCGTCTGATAACTATGATTACCACCATTATCCATATCACCTAATTCTTCATCTGATTGATGCTGCATTGCACTTACTAATATAACCTCATCTTCATTATCCTTTTTTGGACTCGTGTTACCATAACCACTTGTAAGTCCACTAAAAGCTCTAAAGAGTGACACCCTTCTTTTAAACGATGACGCCGGTGGACGTGGGTTGACCGGATGATTTGCCGGTGACCGGAACTGCCGGTGCCGGAAAATCAAGATTTCTTTCAAAAGGGTCTTGAGGTAGTTGTAATTCATGTATGCTTCTTGCCATTCTGGTACTGTTTGCGAAGCGAATTCTTTCCCAAACTTCATTTTTTATTTCTTTCTAAATTAAAAGTGGAAGACCCCTAACATCAAAATACTAGCTTTTAAAGAGAATATGAATATGAACTGGTGTTTAATTAGGGGTGATGATGAACATGTCATATGTAAAGTTTGAATTTTGATTGTTGTGTTGTTGTTTTCACATTGATTTCAAAACTTGGAACAAACCAACCTGTTAAATGGCGTGTTTATGGAATGAATCAATCAATTAGACTTGGTCGGTATAAGGTCAAAATTTTATTTTATATTCCAAAATTTGCTGAATCTCTCTAATTATATTGTTCCTATCAAATATTTTTTATGAACACATTTTTCTCACTAGTATTTTATTCAAGATATTTTCCTAACATTTTTTCTATTAATAGAGCACACTATTGTTTTTAAGTTATAACTTGTTAAATTTCATCGTATTCATTATTTTATTGAGTGTATATATAGAGAGATTTATATTTATGTATTAAAAGTACTTGTTTGTTATTAAAAATGAAGTTTTATACCTTTTGATAAGTATGGTTTGATATTATATTTGTATAAACCGTCTAATGTTTTGATAATGTTATTAAAAATGAAATTTTACACCTTTTGATAAGTATGGTTTGATATTATATTTGTATAAACCGTCTAATGTTTTGATAATGGTTTAGTAAATGTACTCCATCAGTTTTAAATCTTTTATCTACAAACCAAAAAAAAATTATAGTTTAAGAAAACATCGTCATTTCAATTGGATATTGATAAATACAATAACCTTTTTGATGTATACACCAAATGATATGTATATCAGTGTTGTACTATACTGTATATATATATGTATAAAGTTGTTGTATTCATTTAAAAACTTGTTGTATTTATCATTGGTCATTTCAATTACTTTTTGATAAGATTGACAGTGTTACCCACTATTTTTTAAAGGTATAAAAAACCATAAAATATTATTCTTATGTATATCTATATCTATTTATTATGAAAGAGGAGAATAAATTTAGAACATACATAAAAATAATACTGCAATATAAAATTGGGATGGAAAGATTAGTTTTGGCACGGAAAGATTAGTTTTCTATACATTAATGAAGCATTGATGAGTACACGACTAAGATTTTAGGTATAAATAGCTAACATTAAAACATAATCAAACCCATATAGGGATGTCTCATGTATGTATGGATTTTAAAAATGTACAAATTACATTATTTGATTTATAATCTAAAACGTCTAAGGCTCTAAGCAATCAAACATGTACCTTGTGTTCTTGATAGCTTATCTTTTTGACAGGTTGTTTAATACTAAAGTAGAATATTCGCACAATGTATCCAAATATTTTTTAAAATCAATCAAATAATGATGTGATTTATAACCACAACAAAACTGATATGGATAATAATTATAGATTTAAGACACAATAAAGTTTGATATAATAAAAAAATGATCTACAACAATGGACATAACCATAACAAAACTCAATAATTTGGTGAGAGAATAAACTTTAAAACCTTTAAACAATGGACATGCAAACATAAGCTACAACAACTACTATACTACATTTGATTTATAAGAACTTATCATTAAATAAAAAATAATATAAAAAGGAAAAACTGTATGCTCGACTTCAAAACTTAGAAACATCCATGTATTTCTTCATTTATATAAAAGGGAATAAATTTGAATCGATAAAAAAGAAATGATTAACTATTGAAATATTGATTCGAGTGATATATATGTCTTTGATAAAGTAAATAATATGAATATGAATGGTACACCTTACAAAAAATGACCTTACAAAAAATGAAACTGAACTTGAAATTGACTACAAAATTAGAAAGCTAATTAGACAACCAAACATTTTAATTTTGTATTGTCCATGAACTTTGTGAGTTGTACACTGTATGAGCTTTGTGATTTGTACACTATACATATATAATGTTTTATGTATTTAAGAGAGAGAATGTTATATGCTTTATAAGGAGTATATAATATAAAAATGTATGTATATGTATATTAGAGTTTTCATAATAATATGGGTGTGTAATATTACATAAATATGTTTTCTATTTTTTTCAGACTCTCCATAATAAGTAACATTTGCCATGTTAATTACTTATTTAAGTGAATGAAAGAGTAAAATAGGGAATTTTCATCTTCCATTTCTAAATATTAAGAAATCTTAATCTTATCTTATTTTATCTTAAACTTAAACCCTATAAAGCATTTAGTCATTTAACTTAATGCTTACAAATTGAATATCGAAAATTACATGTATGCCTCTCTCACTAATTAGTAATTACCTAGATAGAAAGCCTAACAAGATCAAATCAATTTATACGAATTTACTTATTTTAATGTATACACCACACTCACATTCAAATCTATATATATATTTAATAACTAACTAAAAGTAATCTTCATATAATAATTTTTATGGTCTTTCTATCATTATAATTATTCATAATTATTATAATGACATAAACTAATAAATAAAATCAACACACATGTAAAATATAATACAAAAATAAAAATAAAAAATAACATTGTAAGTTAATACAACCATCATCCCTAGACCGATTATCATTATCGATCACTACATTTTTTTATTTGTTACAATTACATGGATGGGTCTCCGACTAATAGAGTTTAAAGCCTTCTATAAGGGTTGTAGATAAATAGATAAAATCGAACATTGCTCGTCTAAAACATAAGATATTCATTATTTTGGAATGTCATCAAAAAAGTAAAATTTAAATAAATTAATAAATAAATTATTCAATGCTAACGTAAATTTGGTGATAAATCTTATTATATTTGATATTATTATATTATTATAAACTATCTTATATATAATTTAATTTTTAAATATATAATATAAGAGTCGGACGATGACATCATCAAATTTATAATTACCTAATAAAATTATTCAATCTTGTCAAATTTGATGACATATAAGATATGATGTCATCATAAATAAAAATTAAAAATAAATAATCTAATAAAATACAAATAAATGTCTTCATCCAATTCAAATCTTTGGGTTCTGTTTGTGTCACACCCCGTCTAAAGCGGAAACAACGGAATATAACCATGATTGGATCACAACACATCAATATAATGAGATTACTAAATAAAATCAAACCAATGTGTTGTAATGTTATTAACACGAATGACGGTTCGTATCATAACCTACACATCAACAAGGAAACAAAGTCTCACAACTCCCACAAATGTATTCAATAATGGTTAATGCAAAACACGCCTTCCTATAATCAACAAACTAAGGATAAGTAGTTCCATGTATCAAGCAACGTTCACTTAATGCAACCTAAAGGTCCACTAAGTTTTCTTGGTCTCTTCCTTAGCACCACATGTATTACCTGAAAAGTTATGCTCAAAAAGTGTCAACACAATGGTTGGTGAGTTCGTAGGTTTAAAATGACACAAAATAAACATTTTTTGTAATAAATCAGCGTGTTAGGACAATGACATGAAAAGTCACATATAAATGAAACTAATGTAAATGATAAGTTTCCATGATACTTGATATATCTAGTTAATACCCTCAAAAGAGTATTACCATTGATATCAATTGATCCAAATGTGTAAATGATAAGTTTCAACAATCAACAATGCGTGTTGTCATTACCCCCAAAGAGTAATACGAATAGCATGACAATAGTCGGCGTGTTGTCAATACCCCTAAAGGAGTAAGACGAATAGCCTCATAGTTATCATAGTTCTCAAGTAATGCACATAATTTCATATAATGTAACACATTTCAAGTATATGTCTAATAAGAAAAAGAATGTAATCACATCATGAAAACAGTTGATAAAACATAAGCATACTTTTTCCCAATGTAAAACAAGTAAAGAAAATGGGGCCACGAAACTCACCTTGATTAACAAAGTAATTATTGTTCCCAAAAATGAATCCACCAAATAGTACGTTAATCTACATATAAATTCGTTTTTCTCTCATAATAATGTCCATTTCATCTCTTTCAAGTTTCTCACAAATCTATCTTATATCCCGAGTCAAGTATAAGCTCTCACATATAAAATTTATGATAACTTACACTTTCAAATAAATTACGTTTTTCTCTCTAGAATTTAGTATCACTTCACAAATTAATCATGACTCAACGAAATTATCAAACTCTCTAAACTTTAACACTGACCCTTTTATGTATTAATAACTTACTAAAATTTTCTCAAAATTTATTTCAAATTTTAAATATTTTTAAAAATTCTTCAAAATGGACTGCACACAACAATAACATTTTCACAACTTTTATAAAAATTAAAATACTTGAAAATCTTCAAAAATTGCAATATTTTTACAAAAATTAGTTAACACTTTGAAGTTACTCCAGTAAAAATTTCAAAGCCAAGTTCATTGTTTAACATATGTTTTTAATATCCACAACACGACCAAATATACAGCCCTGACCTTTAATCTTATAAACATGATCTAACATATCAAAGCTCATTATTTCGTCATGAAACCAATGCCACATGAAAATAGACTCTTTGTATTTAGTTTTAGACCCAAATTTCATCCAAAACCATCAAGTTATGACTTCCCAAACCCGACACATAATTCTGTCCAGATTAGGATTTATGTTCAAATTCAATTCCTCGCATATCAACATGTCTAAATCGATTATATGATCACAAAACTTATCTTTATCTAATATGATACTGACTATATAGATCCTCACGTGGTCACACTTTGGAATACCAATGGATCGAGCCAAAAGAACGATAACAAATAAAATAGATTGAATAACATACGAAAAATTAACTAGGATAGGAAATATACCAACTAACGAAGGAGTACGCGAAATTTTTTTCTTAGAATATGTGAATAATGGAAGTATACATCCTTAGAATTCGTTTTTGAGATTAGATGAAACGTATATGAGAGTTATAGAATCAAGATATTACCACCGAACACAAAAGCAAGCGTTTTCGATTGATAGAATGGTTTAGAAATCAAACCCTTGAGTTCTTGGGGTTTAATTTTCACATTTTCATATGGAGAGAGTTTAGAATCGACTGGAATTCGTATTGTAGGGTTTACAACTCGTTTTTAGGGTTAAAATATGTTTATATATGGGTCTGGGCCGACTTATAATCTCGTCGTGACCAGGGTAGAATCGCGTCGCGAAAGGGGCCAAATCGCGCCTCTATTTAGGCAAAATCGCGTCATGATTCGAGCTTAAATTTCAGCCCACGTTTCGTTTACGTTTTGCTTCATAACTTCTTCGTTACACGTCGTATTGCGATGATTCTTTTTGCGTTAGTTTTGATTTTCAAAAACGAAGACATTGATGTAAATAAATCTATGAGTCCTAGCACAAAAATTAATTTTTTACGGTTTGATTTACGATTACGGTTTAGTGACGATTGGCACAGTTTGATCATACAATTGCTTTTACGTTTTCCTTTTTTCATTATTATTCGTTTATTTACTTTGATTATAGAGGTACTCCAAATTATCTGCTTACTATTATATCTCTTGATATCTATAGTTGAAAGTTTTTTTTTTCTTAAGCAAATAATTCCAATTATCGACAAGCAGAGCGTAAGTGATAAATGTATGTGTATATTGTATAACCTGATTATATATGAATAGTGAATCATCGATTAACCTGATATTATATATTTCATGCATAAATAGTGATAAAAAAAAGTGAGTTATATCCATTCATATATTTGGGTCAGTTCAGTTTTATTTAGTTCAGGTTTTCTCATAATTTGATTCGATTTTTAGTAAGTCCAATCATTGATGAACAGTTTGGCTTTAACCCCAGTAAGCATCACCTATTCATTTAGTTTTCTTACTTTATGTTTAGACTTAGCATGATTGTAAATATCATAGTTTTAGAGCATGTTTAGTTTCTATATAAACATTATAATTTTATCATATACATTATGTATATACTTTAAAAAGTCAAATACAAGTTTGGTCCTTGTATATACACGGATTTCAGATCTAAAATAATATAGTAATATTTTTCTTGATCTTCGATTTAATAAGATAAAGAATTCGTCTAATTAACCAAATACTCCTATTAATTTACATTGCACTTTATTATTTACTATAGTCTCAGGTGGTCAACAATACTCCGTATTTAAGATGTACGTCCTCGAGGATTTGGTCGTTTCCGACGCTGGCGGCGTGTCCCCATCGGGCCGTACTGACGCCTTCAAGGTACATGCGTATTATTTTCTTCGGCTTCCGATGGTGAAAGAGCAACCATATCATATATTATATCCTTTTAATTAGCAACTTGGATGTAATTGCATTAATAAGTGTTATATTGTATCTCTACGTATATATATAAAAAATGTTATTTATAAAAGCCGATGTTGTCAAGTTGTCACGGGATGAGGACTACTATTAAGAGTTAAACACCCAATTGTGCATTGTTCTAGTTAGGGGTGTTAATCGGGTTAACTCGATCCTAAGAAGGGTTAGTTGGGTCCGGTTAGTCGAGTTTTTTAGAAATAAAAACTTACTCGTAACCCGACCCTAGTAAGCAATCAGGTGTTCGGGTTAAATGGGGTGTGCGTAGATTGGGTCGGGTTAAGTCGGGTTTTGGGTTAACCTATATAATTTTACGATTAGCCAATAATAGTTTATACCAATTGCAAGAAAAACTAAAATAAAAGTCAATATCAATGGACATATGATAGATCAAAATGCATATCATATAAATAAATTCCATATGTATTTGTTTACTCATGAAAGGTGAAACTTTTTTAACGTACAATTACGATTTTATAGAATAATATTAGGGTGAGCTTGGTACCATACCGGTACCGAACCGGTACCGACCGGTTGGTACCGGATTTTTTTGTCCACAAATCAAATACCGAATACCAGTACCACTTGTATCGGTCCGGTACCGGTCGATTCCGGTTCGATTTAGGTATTTTGTGTGCATTGTACCATACCGGTACCGAACCGGTACCGACCGGTTGGTACCAGTTTTTTTTGTCCACAAATCAAATTCCGAATATCGGTACCATTTGTATCGATCGGTACCGGTTCGGTACCAGTACTTCGGTCTGAATGCTCATCCCTAAATCCCTAAATAATACAATATCATTATACTACTTTTACGATGAAGTTAGATTTATTACTTTCCATTATTTTCATTTGCTTGGGCTATAAAGAGCTATTCCTTGTGACTTGTGAGATGAAGAAAATAGGTTTAAGATAAATAAACATAAGAACGCAGTAGGGGTCCTATAGTCGATCCAACATTTAAAGTTAATCATAAGGTTTTTTTTTTTTTTATGAATCCTATAGACTAACAAATTACATAATCTGGACTTTAATTTATTTTTGCTAGATAATATTGTTTGGACAAAGATAATTATAAATCTAAATTAAAAAATTAGTCATGAGCTAAATCGGGTCAAACTTGCACCCGATTATAATTCTATTTTTTAACCCATTACTCGACCCTAATAAACATTCGGGTTAATCGAGTTGACCCGTATAACCCGATTAAATTTTTAAATCCTATCAATCCCGACCCTTAATAGGGTTTGGTTCGGGTCTGGTGCGAGTCGGGTTGAATTTTTTGACACCCCTAGTTCTAGCGGTACAGTCATCACAAACTTTTAAACCTCACATGTGAATATGTTCACTGCGGGTGGACGGACGCTTATAAGAGAAATATATCATGATGCAATCTAAATTATCTTTTTTTTTCATCATCATCATTATTATTATTATCAGAGAAAGTTGTCCGTGTCATCCACATGTTTGTCCAAAAAATCACAATCAGTCCCGTATTTGAAGAAATATTACCAGACATCCCTATATTTGTTACTTTTGCTCACTGATAGTCCTTGTCATTAAATTCATTAACTTTTTCTGTTAAGTCATATTGAAATGACCAAAATACTCCTTTCTCTTACATAGTTATATGATGACTACAATGCCACCTAATGCGCCAACTAGATTCATTTTGCCATGTGTATTACACGTACAACTTTCAATGCTTAAAGTACAATGAACTCATTATTTAAAAAAAATAAAAAATATTTTTTTCTCTATTTTTTTATTTCAAACAAGAACAACCAGCTGCATCATTATAATTTACAGCACCAAAACCCAGATTTACAAAAAGCAATTGTAACCAAAACAAAACGACATCAGATGTGTACTTTGTCACGACATATATACAGCACATATCATTCAACTTCTATCAATCGTCATCTCATTCAATTATGATACCCATATCTATTACTAGATCTCAGTTTTAGACCTGAAGGAAGCTGACGGAATCGAAGGAGATTTTGGTATATCCATCACCGAAATCTGATTGTGTTGAACCCCGACATAATCGGAGCATATTACCGGAGAAGAAGGTCCACGATCATTACTGTAGCACTCGGAGCAGATTACCGGAAATAATTCGTCAATACATCCTATTGTTTTCTTTTTCATCGGGCATACTTTTTCAGCAGATTTGGGTTACGTGTGGGTGGCAGAGTCATGCTCAATGTGGGGGGTGGCAGAGTCCTGATGGTGAAGGTCGTAATGGTGATCGGAGATGGTACTGGCGACGAGTGAAGATGGTGGTGGTTTGTGTTAGTCGCCGGGAATTGCAGGAAGTGAAGATGGTGGTGATAATATTTCTTGATTTTGGGTATGTTTAATTTTAGTATTTTAATCAGTTAGTATTCTTGAATGTTGGTGATCATGATAAAAACAAGCTGATCACGGTTGGTACCTTATTACAGTTACTGTTACTAATACTCTTGTTGACGTTTTGATTCGATCTTTTACGCGATGTTGACGTGGAGGAATCGTTGCGATTGTCGATTGAAAACCTTACAGACGGTGACGATGCGACAACGTGGCTGTAACCGCGACGGATGGTGATTCGATTCGGAGACGTTGATCTCGTCGGAGATGAGAAACTCGACATTGATGAAGCGAACGCGGATGAAGATGATGAAATTGTGGATGAACAAAACTTCCAGACGGCCAAATTTATCGTTGAAGCTTTTTTGTTATGATTGGTGATTGTAAGATTTTGTTTTTAAGGAATTCATGATTAAATTGATGGAACTGAGATACGAATTTTGTGAAATGGATTGAAAAGTTGGGAATTAGGGTTTAGAATTTCAATTTTGCAAAACTTGAAGAAACGGGCAGCGGGGTTGTTTATATAGTAGGGTAGTTAATGTGAGGGAGGGGGCATTTTAGTCATTTTCCATGATTTAACGGAGGAAACTAACGAAATCTTGTTAGATGGAACGATTGGTGAGCGAAAATAGCAAATACAGGGATGCTTGGTGATATTTCTTTAAATAAAGGACGAATTGTGATTTTTTGGACAAACACATGGATGAAACGGACAATTTTCTATTATTATTATTATTATTATTGTTATTATTATTGTTAAGAGGTAACGTATATGTTTCTTGTTAGTGTCTTTATAGCATGTGTTATTTTTTTTAGTAAATAAATATAGTTAACAGATTGCGTTTAACACTACATGTTGTTAACGTATAAAAAACTTAAATGAACGGGTACTTATAACTTAATTGGAAGAATATGTTTATTGTGTTGAGGACAGTTTACAAAGGAGAAGAAGGTAAAAATAAACTTATGCAACTCATGTGAGAGCACTTCTAAACGACCATCCAAATAAAAGGAAGGTACATGTAATATTCTAACACTTGATGGACGAAATGCATGAATTACGGTAAACTATAGGATAATCCTTGTAATTAGTAATTACTCTTTTTAAAATGAAAAGCCATAGTCAATCTTGCTAAAAGATAAAAAAATATGTAGTAGTTGTTAAGAAAAGTCACCTCTATCTTCTAGATTATGTAAACATGAAGTTAGTCATAAAACTAGTAATATAAAAAAAGTTGAGTCATAAATCTAAATAATATATAAAGTGTGTGTAGTTGTCGTAGGTAAGATTAATATGGAGTACAAAGTCGTTTACATTTCGTAAATACTAAAATTCGTCAAGGTTAAACTTTGTTGTACGGAAAAGTAATACTAGTGCTAGTGACATAATAATGAAATAAAAACTTAATTAATACTAACAATTTTGTCATTATTTATATATACCAAAACTCAAATTTGTTCATCTTTTTTCCAATAATCCAATTTGCTTTAGTGGGTTTTAAAGTTGATCAATTATATATAGTTCATGTGCTCATCAACTTGCGTCGTCGTATTTTTTATGTTGTGTTCATCTTTCAATGACGAATACTTCTTTTCCAATATATTTATGTTTTTTGCCGATAAAAAACAAAGGTGTATACTTAAAGATGTACCTATTTGCAATTGGTGAATATGGAATTATAATAATAATGATGAGCTTCATGTTTTCTCTAATTCTTACGAATAATATTATGTTTATAATTTCACCAAACATCATTCTAAATATATTTTCATATTTTGTGGAAAAAACAAAGATCATTTCATATTCTTATAATACGGAGTATAATATTATATAGTACGGAGTATAATTACTAGCACGATACACACTTTTTAAGCAGTGAAAATAAATAAGAAAACATGTTAGCGGTTACTTGCATGTCGTTTTTATGAAGAAATGGAGTTTGATGACACATGCAATCGATACTAATAGTTGAGCAGTGACACGTCTTCTTCATTGTTTTTATGTTAATTTTAGAAAAATGTACCTATAGTTTTACAAAAATTCGAGAATTCAAAGAATGTGTGTTTAGTGTAGGGATTATAGGGGACTGAGATTCTAGTTTTGATAATCTTTACCTATTGTGAATTAGAAGTTTTGTTTGGTAATATGAAAAAGATAAGATTTGTTGAAAAAAGAATCATCTAGAATCCTTTTCTATAAAAGCTTTTTCACGTGACTTATACGGAGTATAATAATCCACACCCACTAGAATCTCACAAGCTCCAACTAGTTTGTTGTTAAACACAAAATATATTGTGATTGAAAAATTTACAAATCGCCATATTCTCCATATTCTCGTATATATGCAAAACTGATTCATGCATGTAAGTATCATAAATTAGTTATTACTTATCAAACATTTCTTATAAGAATATTTGAATTTAAGTAAGACGAAAAAATAAATACATTCGTATGCTAAAAAAGCATTTATGTAAACAATAACTTAAAAACTTTTAGTCAAACAGTTTGTGATACAAATTAACATCGTTACAGTTTATTTCGACTAATTATAGGCTTCTGTGTTTACAATTTTAAGTTTTAAGAAATTGGATGTGATATTAAGTATCTATACTAACAGATAAAACATTTTGATGTTATATATTAACAAACTTGTAAGAGTAAAACTCAACATTTATATATTATACTTATATAATTCCTATTTATAACAAGTATATCATTTTCAATTTAATTTCACTCTTTATTACCGTATCCCGAATCACTAACTCTAGGCATGAAATATATTAGTTATTACGTCCCCATCATAGATATATATCGGTTAACAACAAACATAATATACGCCGAGTCACTATTTTGAACAAAATTTTGTATTTCATTAGACGTGTCCCAACGCCTTCGTCACTTTGTTCGTCTCTTTCCGTCACTTAAGTGACGCCATTGGCACCAATTGTCACTTTGCTCAGTCACTTGCTCGTCACTTTGTCCCCGTCGGAAAACCGACGGGGTATGGGTAATTTTCTTTTTTTTTTGCTTTTTTTGTGTGTGTATAATTAAAGGTAAATTGTTAAATGTGGGCCCAAAAATTAAAGTGACGGAGTCACTGATGGTAGGGGTTCGTCAGTTTCAGTCAGTTTTTGTCAGTTGGGTGAAAAAGCTGACGTGGCGCATACGTGGCGCGTCGGTTTCTGTCAGTTTCCGTCACGGTTGGGAGTGGTCTTAGATAGCGCGGGTACTATATTAGTGGATTAAAAAACAAGTCAGACTAAAATTTGATCATGTACGCATCAACCATAGGTTGACTTCATAACAAATTTAATTATGTGATACTATCAATTATGATAAGATATGATACTGGTAGTTAAGCATATATATAAACATGGAATCATGAAGTCTACCAATGATTTGTGCAAGCCTGTCTATACTCTATAACATATCATACTATTCCTCCATTACGTAGAACAGAAAAACAAAAAGCAAGCAATCTTTCCAAATATTCTAAAACATTAATTTACGAGATAATTTATAAAAAAATAGGTGTACGCATAAAAATCATGCATGCACAACAATTTAAAAACGTTGAATGTGTATAATACATATCATAATAATTAATAATAACTTTTAAGACAAAATAAAAATGGTTTATATTTAGGTAATAAAAGTTTCTAAGTTGACCAATTATAATGCCTTTAGAGCATCACCAAATTATTAAAAAAATTTAGCTTTTCTGCGTGTCATGTTATTTTCCATAACAAAAGCCTTAACAAATTGTTGCTCAGATTTTAAAAACTTTCTTTGATCAAAATTTATATCAAGGCTTACACGCAAGAGTGATTCAAATGAATGATAAATTATCAACAACAAAAAAAAAGTCTTGCGCCAAAGAGTTTGAGATCAAACTTATTCATAAAAAAAATAGTTTTTCCTTGAACGAAGTAAAGTTTTTCTTAAAAAGACACATAATTTATTTTGTTTATATTTTTTTGCTTTTAACAGAAACTGTCAAAAGATAGCATTGAGAACCAATAAAGCGTCCCAAGTCCACAACACCAGGTTTGATGCCTGTTTAGAATTAGAACGGAAAATTAATCGAAATGCCACTTTTCTCGAAAAGATATATAGTTTTGCCTTCGAAAAAAATATATGACGATATGCCCCTTATAATCGCAAATCGCAAATTTGCTTTTGCGATCCGTGCACGTGATCGAGTCGTTGACGGCGTTTTGAGGCCTTTGCAAATCGCAAATCGCAAATTTGCGATTTACGATTTGCCATTTGCTTTTGCCCATAACCGAGTCGTTTTGTTGCTTGTGCCCGAGATGACCAAGTCGCAAATTTGGATAAGGAAATCTCGGGCACAAGCAACAAAACGACTCGGTTATGGGCAAAAGCAAATGGCAAATCGCAAATTTGAGATTTGTGAGGGCCTCAAAACGTCGTCAGCGACTCGGTCACGTGCATGGGTCGCAAAATCAAATTTGCGATTTGCGATTGAAAGAGGCATATCGTCAATTTTTTTTCCGATGACAAAACGATATATCTTTCGTAAAAAAGTGACATTTCGATTAATTTCCCAATTAGAACTGGTCCGATTTCTAACCGGACGTCCGGACCTGAAACAGAAATTCTTTTATCTTTAATTTTAATTGTTTGGGCAAGCCCATTAGCTTGGCTTGGATTATACTCGATCAGACCGTAAATCCGTCTTTACATTATATTTGTATTTATTTATTGCTCGTAATATTTATCAACTTTGCAAGTCAGTTAAAAACATGAAAAATAGTTTCTTTTCTATGTAGACAAATATTCTACACATTTAATAAACATTGTTTTTGTTGGGTAATTTCAGTCCACAAAACGACGTCGTAGCACCCAACAACTGATCCGAGTTTGCTGATATCTTCACTCACTCCATAATTCCCCCAAATTCCAGGGCTCTTATTTTGAATATTTCCCCGAAAACAAAATAAAAAATGTGGATTAGATCTAATAGCTTTTTAACGATCATCATTACTATAATATTAATGTTAGATTCATCACCATTAATCGTGAAAGGAATGCGATTTGACATCAAAACAGGAGCTACAAAATGCATAACAGAAGATATTCAATCGAATTCGTTATCTGTTGGAAAGTATAGCATTATCAATCCTAATGAAGACTATCATGTCATGCCTGATTCACATCGTATTACCGTTAGGGTTAGCCCCCCACCCTTCCATTTAATCGAAAATGATTTTAATCGTTATGAGTAGAACGTTTTAGACGTGTGATCACAATCATTATAAAATACGGAGGAGTAGTTCCGTAACTCGTCACATTAGTATATATAGTTAAGATTTGGCAATGTGTACTCATAGGATCCAATATTATGTACGAATGTACGATCTTATATTGAAACATGAGAATTGTGTTATTTTTCTATGTATGTTTAATGTAGAAGGTGTTTGATGGAAATTGATCGATATTATGTGAAATTGTGAACTGTCGTAATGCAGATAACGTCGCCACTTGGGAACAATTGTCACTTTGCAGATCAAAAAGATTTTGGTACTTTTGCGTTTACTGCAAATGAGGATGGGGATTACATGGCTTGTTTTTGGGTCGCTAAACAAAATCCGCCGAAAACACTAACTATCGAGTTTGATTGGAGATCTGGTCTTGCTGCAAAAGATTGGTCTAAAGTAGCTAAAAGAGGACAACTTGAGGTACGTTTTTATATATTTTATGTGTTACTTTAGTTGTTCTGTATAGACTGTTATACTATTTCACAAACATGTTGTATGTATTTCTTTTCGATAGATGATGGAACTAGACTTAAAGAAATTGTTTGATACTGTTGCCTCCATACATGACGAGATGTTCTATCTTCGTGAGAGGTGAACATACAAACCTCGATTCATGTATTGCTTATCGACCATATAAAAGGGGTTAGTACTATATCTTGATCTTGATGTTTTCACGTGGAATGAATGAATGTAGGGAAGAATCAATGCAAGATCTAATTAGATCAACCAATTCGAAGATGGCCACGTTTAGTTTCTTCTCGCTTATCGTTTGCTTAGCAGTGGCCGCTATGCAACTTTGGCATTTGAAGACATTTTTCGAGAAGAAGAAGCTCCTCTAGCTTTTGCTTTTCTCTAGACTTATTTTTACAATTGTTCGTTTTTTGTTCCATTATGATCCATTTGGTTCGATTATATATAGGCTTTTTATTATTATTCATTGCTCACTACATATTTTATGACCGGTTTAATATATTTAGATGTTATGAAAGAAAAGGGTCAAAGGTGCTACTCGTACAAGTTAAAGTTTTGAAACTAAATGTTGGAAATATTTTATGAAAAATATATTAATCAATTAATCATTAATGCATCTTAATACCCAATGTTTATTATATTTAATTTAGAATAAGTTTTATTTGTTTCTCATTAACCTTATTTAACAATAGTACATTATTATTTCATTTAAATATACTTTAAAGCATTTGAAGAGAATACTATGATACCTTTTTCTAGTTATGATTCTATGCCTATAAAAAGGCTCTATGTATTCGGTGAGAGGGGATTCAAAGATAGCAACTTACTAGTAGATTTCATTCTCCCTTTCACTCGTGCATTTTAGTAAAAAAAAACAAAACACCATATTATATGTTACATTACATATGTATTTATATTTATCTACAACAAAAGAGCATTAGGTGTTTTTGGTTCGGGGATCTTTCGCTGCACACGAATGATCTAACGGATTGTCGTATCTTGGGAGATGAGCGCATTTAAATTAAACTACCCGGTGCAGTGGGAGGTTTTCTCTCTAAGGATAGCGCGCTTGCGTGCTTCGACCTAAGCATTTCTCAACTCTTTCTCTATATGTTTTACTATTAAATTTGTTACTTATATAATTTATGTTGTATATATTGGTTACTAGAAATACTACTACCCACTTTTATTTTAAAAATGTTTATTGTTGATATATATTTTCTAACAATCTTAGAGAGAAAATACCATTTTATTGGTAGTATTTCTACAAACCAATATGTTAGACATTTATATCATGAATAACATATTTGTTATACTGATTGCATTATTTTTAAGTTGACAACAACAAATTGCATCGTTGGTCAACTAGCCTAAAAACTCATTTGTTTGTTTCCATATTATCCGGTAAAGAGAAGTTATAGATTACAAAGTTCTTTTTATACATATAATATTATAAATTTTGAATATTGATTCTTTTGTTGAAAGGTGTCACGATTTCATGTTCTATTAAGATTAATCTAATACCTGTTGATTTTAGTGGAAATTGAGTTTAGACTTTGTTATCTACCCGTTATTAAATCAAAGCATGTATATCGGGAAGTATATTTATAAGGCTTTAGGCTAACATTCACATTGATTTAGATGTTTCTATTAGTAAATGTTTTATCATTTACATCCTTTAAATTTATTAACCACACATTATCATTGGTAGTCATGATCTATATGACATAAGTGAATTGACTTGGTCTCTCGTTGATATAAAATCATATTATTTATAACCCTTTGATATTAAAGTTATTCTTCAAAACATGAAGTTTAATAATGTATCATTAAATGTGGGGGTTATTTCGATGAAATATTTGAACATGGAGCTTTTGATTACGCTTATTAGATAATACAATTCATAATAGCCATGTTGCTATGTTTAATGTTTCTTGTAAACATATTATTAATTAATATGGTGCATACTCCATTGAGATGTGCATCTATTACTTTGATTATCTTTTGAATTTGTAGGTCAAATTGATATTGATGCGGATCCGCTCACATAAAGATTGACATGTCAATAAATAATTTTTTTAAGAGTCGTTGTAAACTCTTATCGTCGAGGGGAATGAGACTGAAGCCCATTAAATACGTCGCAACAACGGATACCCGTCTCCTGTGATTGGTGATCCCATGAATGGAGTTCAACGGGTAACAACGAAGTTAGTTGTTGACTAAATGCACAATTATATGCGGAGCAGTTCCGGGTCTCATTCCTATGGCGTGTGCATTGTAAACTGTGGCAATCTTAAGGTTGAGGTATTCATAATATAATAGACCCGACATGGTAGTCGTGAGGGTGATGATCATGAATCAAACCCTTGGAGGGTTTAACATTGAAATTATATTTAAAGTGCCTCTTAATGGACCCGACACAATAGTTGTGGGGGTGATGGTCACAGATCACTCTTGGAGGGTTTACCTAGTGAGTATGGTGGGGCCGCCATTGTGAGATTTGGGCAGTTCTCTAAGAAGCTCACGAAACAAGATACTTGCGCAAGGCCCTAACGCGCACCCACCGATTAGAACCTTGATGAACACATGTACCATATGTGTTATGTTTCAAAGCCCGACACACGGGTTCATGGCTCAAGGCGTTTACGTCTCCATGTCTCCTCGGGTGGTGGTTCATATTACTAGATGTAAGGCTCAAACCCGAAAGGTTCCTTATATCGAAAACGCGGTATTACATGCTCTAAGTATTTATATTTTATTAAAATTTTGAGTTTTTTTTTTATTTCTATTTTAATATTTCTTAATTTTAAATTATGTGGGGATTGTTTTTTGGAAACGGCAAATATATTATAAAAACACCTCAAGCTTAGCAAGTAGGGATGACAATGGATCGGATATAGATCGGATGATCCCATATCCACATCCATATCCATTTAAATATTTTCATTCATATCCGTATCCATATCCATTTAATTTCAATTCATCCATCCATATCCATATCCGATAGATTAAGCGGGTTAATGAATGTCCATTGGATATTCAAAAAATATTAGAAAAAATTTCCTAAGATGAAATGAAACCGACAAATGTTGAAAAAAAAAATATAACGTAACATACAGAAATCTGTTCACAAAAGTGTTCAAACATTGTCAATAAACGAAGCAAAATTTGTTACACTTACAAGTAAACATATGTTTAGACAAATGTAAATGTATGTGTTCTCCTTGTTTATAGGTTAATCACATGTGTTTTAATTGTTATATATCGTGGATTGTGACTTCACTATATGGTTGTAAGCAGAATTTCGCTCATCACTATATATTCATGCATTAAGATTTGCTATGTAAATCAAAATACAAAATAAAATCCCTCAAATATACATTAAATATTTAAAATTTACGACTTTATATATTCAATAACACCTTAATTGTTTATGGTGTATCTGTGGATATGTAAATTTACAAGTGTATATATATATGTGTGTGTATATATTTATATATGTATATATATATATATATATGTATATGTATATATGTATATGTATATATATATGTATATGTTTTTCGGGTGAAATGGATAAATCCATGGATGATAAATTTTCATCCATATCCGATCCACTATTCATTCACATTCACATCCATATCCATATCCATATCCATTATTCATCCATTTAGATCGTCCATATCCACCATTTAGTGGATGGATCGGATGGATATCCATCGAATCGGGTGATCATTGCCATCCCTATTAGCAAGTGACTAAGAGGGAGCAAAGGGAAATACAAGTTACATGTTAATTATGAAAAATATATTAAACAATTAATAATTTAAAATTAATCATTAATGCATCTTAATACCCAACGTTTATTATATTTAATTTAGAATAAGTTTTATTTGTTTCTCATTAACCTTATTTAATAATAGTACATTATTATTTCACTTAAATATACTTTAAAGCATTTGAAGAGAATACTACGATACCATTTTCTAGTTATGATTCTATGCCTATAAAAAGGCTCTACGTATTCGGTGAGAGGGGATTCAAAGATAGAAACTTACAAGAAGATTTCATTCTCCCTTTCACTCGTGCATTTTAGTAAAAAAACAAAACACCATATTATATATTACATTACATATGTATTTATATTTATCTACAATAAAAGAGCATTAGGTGTTCTCGGTTCGGGGATCTTTCGCTGCACACTAACGATCTAACGGGTTGTCGTATCTTGGGAGAGGAGCGCATTTAAATTAAACTACTCGGTGCAGTGGGGCGTTTTCTCTCCAAAGATAGCGTGCTTGCGTGCTTCGACCTAAGCATTTCTCAACTCTTTCTCTATATGTTTTACTATTGAATTTGTTACTTATATAATTTATGTTGTATATATTGGTTACTAAAAATACTACTACCCACTTTTATTTTAAAAATGTTTATTGTTGATATATATTTTCTAACACTAAATACATCAATTTAGTGTGACTACATTCATCATCTCCAATTTCCTATTAACGTACCAATGTTGCTAAGATTAACTGAATTAAGTTATTACTTGATACTTGAGAGATTTGTCAAAAAGTAAATTTAATTAGTGTCATATCTATATCATCTCATCATTTATCATCATTTCTATCTATCTATCTATCTATCTACTATCTCTTTCTCTTCTACTATATATAAAAAGAGGCATATGATCCCAAAAAATGACACTTAATTATTTCTTATGTTGCCAAGTGTCCACACTCAATTTATAAATATAAAGATAAATAATAATTATTTTCTCTAATTGCTAGATATAATTCATTAAAGATACATATGATTTGTTACATGAATGATTAATATTTTCTATCATTTCATCATTATTACTCATTAGTACATGTGTCAGTAAAAATGACACATAATTATTTCTTATGTTGCCAAGTGTCCACACTCAATTTATAAATATAAAGATAAATAATTATTTTCTCTATTTGCTAGATATAATTCATTAAAGATACATATGATTTGTTACATGAATTGATTAATATTTCTATCATTTCATCATTATTACTCATTAGTACATGTGTCATTAATTTTGAACTTATAATCTTCTTAGTTTATATCTTATTACTTATGTTATAGAAAACACATTTAACAAATCAAAAATAACACACACACACATACACACACATGCACGCACGCGCGCACACACATATATATATATACCCCTTAAAATGAACACATTTAACAAAACTATTTAACAAAACTATTTTGTGGAGATAAAAACCCCTTTATGTATCTTAGTGACATCATAATCATGTCGTATATGTTGTACATGTTATACAATACACATTAATATCTTAATCACAATCAAAATCATAATCTTATTACATCATAATATTATTACATGTCGAATACAATTTTAGATAAAACTTAAATGGACCTTCAAATGTAATGTTTTGTTTTAAAAGTTTCAAGGCTAATGTTTTTAAAGTTTCTTTTTACAATAAAGTTCTTAAAAAAGTTTTTTGCATCGGAGACAATGCCTTTTACAATGAATACGTTACTGAAACTGAAACTTTGCCTAAACAAAATTGTAATATGTGTGTAAAATTTGTAGAAATTTATATAAATTTGGATAGCTTACTTTTTCAAATTTGAGTATATCACTCTTTTATAATTCGGAAGTTAGTCAATTAACAAAAATAAAGTATTAAGGAAAAAAGTCGCAATATTTTTAAAAATGACATGAACTCTTTCTACGTCAATACAAAACTATTCATATATTTATTTAGATTTTTTTTTTATCTTTTTTCATATGCATTATCATTACATATGTTTATCTTTGTTTAGATATCATTGATTTTAACAACTAAAAGTTTCGTAAGTTACTGTTTACATCATCTAAGCTTTCATAATGTACCATTAAACATATATTATTCATTAATTACACATTATCATTGTCATGAAAATTCTTTTCTCGTATTACTTAATTCTTGTAAGGACTTCCATGAATTTACATATCCATATTACATTATTGAAATTGGTTCAAGGTACATATTTGATTATGTCAATCATATTTTGTAATTTGTGGCAGTTTCATGGTCGATAAATAAAACAGTATTATGAAGGCATAACTAATAAGTTGATTGCTCATCTGAAGTTATATATTGTTAAAAACGTGATATTTAATCGTTATCATTTGAATTCTATGTGTTCTAAATATTTCATTGGGTCTTACAACTAAGTTTTTCTCTATATAATCTACGATTCAAAGTGTATAAGACGACAGTGTAATTGAAGTGTATGTTGTTGTTTGACAATAGTTGAAGTTAAAAAATAAAAGTTATTTTTTTCGTTTCAATCAACGACCATCCTTAAATAAATATAGACGTAACATTGTAAAAATTAACATTAATTTTCCTAAGCGGGGCCGTGCATCGCACGGCCTAGACACTTACTAGTGTATATTTATTTATATATAAAAAGAACAATATTAGTTTAGGTGATGACACATAAGCATTTAACATGATGCCAAGTATCTTTATTTTTAAAAAATTTAATCTCTAATTATTAATTAATCCCTTAGTATATTTTAATTAATCATAATATATATTCAACAAATATATTAACATTATCAAGACCCATAAACATACTTATACACAATCATTTTTAAAAAGAACAACACTAGTTTAGGTGATGACACATTGTGACACCCGACAAATTAGGACTAGAATTTAGTACCTAATCATTGTATTAATGCATGTAATTAGTTGTGTATTAGGCTAATTATGTGTATCATTATGTATATTGATATATACACACGTACGCGATTTATTTAAATCGTACATTTTTATATCGGATGGATTCCAACACATCACAATACGGACATTGGTGAACCAAATTATTAAATAATATGAAATTATTAAATAAGCCTATTATTTACTAAATATTATTTCGATAATATTTTACACGTTAATCGTATCGTATAAAATCAACCGTACGCGGCAGAAACGTGCCCGACAAATGAAATAAACCTAAATTATAATTTTATAATTCATTATTAAGTATTTTGATAAAATACTTCGAGTATAAATATTACGATTACACGCGTACGAATAAAACGTCTGAAAACGTTACGCGAGTTATATAAACGTACAAATACGCAACGAACACGCAAACCGAGACCCGACAATATTTTAATAACTTTAAATAAAGTATTTAGAATAATACTTTCAATAAAAATATCATATTTTAAATCATTAACGAAACACACTATATAAAACGTATAACATAGAAACAAACGTCGAAACGATCGGGTAAACGAACATCGCACGTACGTAATTTTGGGAAAATGATTTAAACAACTACTAGGGGGTGGGGCCCATGAAAATCTGCAGATTTTCATACCCCTAAGTCCACCCCATACCCTCATCTCTTTTCCTCTTCTCCTCTTACACACTCAACACCACCACTTCCTTATTTTCCCATCTATACTCAACCTCATTTTCTCCACCCTCTCTCTAGATTCCTCCCTCTCTCTAAAATTAGTCACCAAATTACCATCCTCACCACCACAAACCGTCATAGCTCCACCACCTCAAACTTGAAGAAAATCGAAGATCAAAGCAAGGAATCGGAGTTCATCACCTCCTCATCTTCAAACCAAGCTAGATCTTCATTTCTTTGGTAAAGAACTCATCTCTTTCTTTAATCTTACTTGGAACTTGCTTGTTAACATGCTATATTGTTCACACAACCAAGAAATGTCCAAATCTTAAGCTTAAACTCGTTTTCTAAACATATAAGTAATAACAGTTTTCTGTCCTCAAAAATTATCTCACCATTTTGTCCATAACTCGAGTTCTAGACCAAATTAACGTATGAAAAATATACCAAAACCTTCGTATGGATGTTAACTACAAAAATTTCTTCTTGGCTCATTTCTAAAATACAACGATTTTCCTCAAAAATTCGGTTTATAAACACATGTCAGTTTTGACCGAATTTAGACCCTTGGTCCTTTCCTATTATATTTACCTAACTAAACAACCTCTAAAATTCTTGTCAAAATTAGGTAAAATACTAGAGACATAGATGAACATATGTGATTTTTCCCTCGAATTCTTGCGGACTAAAAATGGTCAAAACCGAGAGATGAATCGGGTTACAAAATCGAAAAGTATAAAACTTAAGAGTTTTAGTAAATGTTTTAATAACCGACACTTCAGGATAATCCCGACACGAACTACAAATTTCTACAAACTCTACAAACTGATTTAAGACTTGTGTAAAAGTTTCGGGTCAAACCGAGGTCGTTTGACCACGTTCCCGACACTTGAACTTTTGGACAGAGTGTTATGTTGCATAAGGCCCAGGCATATTGCGACACAAGGCATTATGTCGCAATTGAATCCCAACGTCGCATAATGCGACACAAGACACTATGTCGCTAAAATTATTTATGTCGCAACTTGCGACATAAACACTTATGTCGCACTGACCCGAATGTCGCATGTAGCGACACAAATCCATATGTCGCATAGACATGATTTCTGATTTATGCGACATAACTCTAGTGTCGCAATTCACAGAATCTTGAAATTTTTAATGCGTTTTTATTAAAGCAACATATACAGAAATAATAATTTTTCAAGCTGACCTGGCAGCTCGACCCCAGCCAGGCGCTCCGCCCCTTGGACCCCGCTACCAGGGGTGCTGCCCCCAGACCCCCGTCATTCAAAAGTATGAGAATAATTTTCACACTAAGTGTTGAGCACTTACAATAACCAAAACTTATACGACACCACTTGTACACGAAAACACACATACTTATACAAGTATACAACGAAACATATAATAATAATACTTTCGAATTATTATTACAAACCGTAACCAACGGGCCGTACGTGTTTTCAAAACACAAATAAACAACCAAATTATTTGGACATAACTAGTTGAGTTGACAACTAGCATAAGTAATCTTTTGAGATACCTACTCATTATCATAACTTTGCGCGTTTAGGACTCCCGGAAGGTTACGAAATCATTACCTTGTGCACCATCATTGATTGCTTGTTAGCAACCCATCAAGTTCAGGTGAGTCTCATAGCGCCGCTTTTTACTGTTTTTACCTCGGGGTGAGGATACATGCTCAATTTGTTTTACATGTGAACGCAAGTACTAAAACATCGCTATATAATGCATGAGTTATTTTCACTAATCATTTTAAAGCCCTCTACAACATAGTTTGGTAATACTTTTGTAGCATGAATGTTAGTGTATGGTACCATATGGGATTGACAATCCCCGTCCGGGTTAGCAAGCACTAATTGGTCAAATGGACGCATTATCATTTGTTCATACGAGTGTAGATTAGGCACTCGCAGGGAGGCACCCTCGATCAGGCACTTGATTGTGATCCTGACACCTCAGTTAAGCTCAGACTATGTGCTCATGGCAGTGATATACACTTATTTATCTGCTTGACTGCAAATTATTATACTAAATCTTGTGGTTCATACATTATGTTTATTCATACAAACCTGTGAGCTCACCAGCTTTTAGTTGACATTTTAGCATGTATTCTCAGGTACTTAACAGCAGTAGGTTTGCTCAGGATTATATATAGCTCGAGTCGCATGCAAACATCAAGAGATTTTCCTGCATTATTATATCTTGTAAAAGTTGTAATGCCATAGAATCTATCCGATAGGGTATCGAGCTTTTGTAAATATTATAACTATTGTAAACTTTTATTACCATCAATATATTTTGTAAACGACGCATATAGTGGTCGTTCATTATGACTTTGTGCAATGATTACCCGATTAGCCGCACCCGATGTATACTTCCGCTAATCATGAATTTGAGGGTGCGACACACATAAGCATTTAACATGATGCCAAGTGTCCTTATTTAAAATTTTTTTTAATCTCTAATTATTAATTAATCCCTTAGTATATTTTAATTAATCATAATATATATTCAACAAATATATTAACATTAAGTTCCTAGATTCATGGAGATATAGAACAACATATAAGTTATCATGCTTGCATATCCATCATTTGAGTCTCCAACAATTATTCCAATAATTACATATCCGATTTGACCTATGGACGAATATGCAAGCATACGTTCCATACTTGTTTGAGTAATAGCAATGAGATTCCCCAATATCATGCTAAGAATAGCTAGGATTTCCAGAAGAAGATGCCATTCATTTGATGAGAAAAGAGGATTCCTCAATTCTTTCTCTCATTCAAAACCATGCTGAATAAACCGAAACGAAAGAAAAGACCTTTCTCGCTCGGCGCTTAAAGCGCACTATGCTCCGCTTCAACAAATGAGAGTTTTCGGTGGAACCAGTGAACCACGCGAGCCGGTTAAATGCGTGGAATAGAGGGCTCGTAGTACCTGCTACCACAGCTATGCGGTGGAAGGGAAGGAGCCTAAATTGGCCTTTTTTATTTGAAAAAGAAAAAAAGCAGTCTCTCAGTAAGAGGAATCCATAAATCAGGATCGTTAAATGAAATGAATGATTCAAAACGGATCCTCCAACTAGCTTAATCAGTGTTACTAAGAAAATGCGGAGGTTTGTTCGTTGTACCGATTTCATTATCAAACTTTAACATCGCAGTCATATTTGATAGAGACATTGTATCTCAAATTTTCCTAAGTCACAAAAGAAACACAAAGTCATGGGACAATAGGATAGTGTCTCAAAAAGTGTCTCAGGGAATACTAAGAGGCAACACTAAAGTAGTATCGCTATAGAGTGTCTCAGAAAAGGAAGTGGCGACACTAAGGTAGTATCGCTATAGAGTGTCGCAGAGAAGTGTCCCAATTGTAACAAAAGTGTCTTAATACAAGTGTCTCTATCAACAAGGAAGTGTCCCAATGTAGTGTCGCACAAACAAACCACAACAGCAGCAACAACGAATTTTTGCAGAAAAATAAAGAACAAACCTTTGTTACACTTGATAAACCCAGCAACGAAATTTCCAGTAAACCAAATGAAAACAAATCGCAATATAACTAAATACTCAGAAACAATCCGTAACCATGTTAACGAAACTAACCTCCATTGTTAAACTGAAAACCCACGTCAAAACCGATTTGAAACACCTTGATCTTCACGAATAAAGCTCTAATACCACTTTGTAGGTCCCGATATCTCAGGATCTAAATCGAACGGAATACAATTATATGTGCGGAATATGTATAATTAGTTTTGATCGTTAAACGTAAATGTAAATACATGATATATACTATCAAAATACTTATGTTTTATTAATGATTGAATGATTAGAGTTACAGAAGATTACAAACGAAATCATCAGCAATACTCTTATCTCTTATGTGTTGTAAAAAGAAACCCTAGCAGTATATATACATATATACTCTGACTATTGCGACAATTCTGCTAGCCGACTTATGCAACACTACTAGTGTCGACAATAGGAAAGTCTACAGCAGAAGGTTTAAAAATACAGAGGATTTATATTTCACCAAAAATAAATATATTGTTTTAAGATTAAGAAAATCATTTACAAAATTTGTCATAAAAAGTTAAACTATAGAAGTAATTTAATTTAATTTAGTTTTTACTTCATATATAACAATTTGTATGTGTATTCTAAGGAATTAGAATTAAAAAGAAAAAGCATCATTCCTTACTAAGCATAAACTTCGAACCTGTGACCTTCTGAGCGGATGAAAACGAAAAATACAGCAAGCTACACACTTGCTGCATAGATATATTGTGTATATATATCATATGTATACAAAGGTATTAAACCACTCGTTCACAAACAATCATCGAGAAGACGTCCCAATCTTTGAGACGCGTTTAACGATACAAGTCAGAATGTCGCAAATTAGAGACGCTCATAGAGTCACATCCGAGTGAATCGCAAGATTAGTGACGCGCTTAACGATGTGTTTGATCATGTCGCAACATTAGTGACATACATAGAGATGTCTTCCTTTCAAGTCACAAATTTAGCGACATATTTAAAGACATATATTGCGACTTGGCCTTCTAACCTATAGTTTTGCTACGGTATGTTCGAGACAAACGACGTCAGGGTCGCTATAGATGTCGCCAAATGTGTCACAATATAGCGTCTTACATACGTGTGTCGCTAAAAACGTCGGTAAATGGAATTTTTCTAGTAGTGGGATTATATTTTGGTACTACTAATTACTAATAACTATTAATTCTTATTAAATTAACTAACCGATTCATTAACATATTCATTTATTTATCATTGATGACCCATGATTGCTATTGCATGTACTTTAGTGTATATAAATTATTATACAATTAAGAAATGAAAGAGTCAAATTGTGATTTCAATAATTACAACCAGTTGATGAAATTATTGATATTTTACTTGTCGTAAACTAAAATGATTGTAAACTATGTCAAACGATTGATTCTCATCAATCAAATATAGAGTACTTATTATTACCATTAACTATAAAAAAACTCAAAATTATAGTATTCCTAATTCTCATTAATCAGATAGTTGCTACCATTAATTATAAAAAAATGTAGTGGTTAGTTTTAACCTTAATTTAATTTAATAAGTATATTTAAGGATAGAAATTCCTTAAACCGTGCCTAATGTGGTCAGCTGGTTAGTACTACCATATTAAAATGGCTCATATGTGCAATGGTCTTCTCACATTCAATTTTAGGTTTGTATAGTTTCACAATCTAATATTACATCCGTCTCAAATTTATTGTTCACGAATAAACGCAATTTAAGAAACATCGTCATTACACTTCACTTTTTGATGAAATGACGAACTTAGCCTCAACTCTTTGCACACATTTCAATGTTATATGTATGTAGTAGGAGTAATAAAACAAGTTAGTTAATTTTACTTATCTACTTTTAACAGTGGACAATTAAAATGAAATGTAACACTAATAAAAGTGAAGATGAACTATAACATTGAAACGGCTATCTACTTTTAACAGTGGACAATTAAAATAGAATGTAACACTGATAAAAGTGAAGATGAACTATAACATTGAAACGGAAAGAGTACTTAAATACAATATAAAGTAATACTTTATAGTTAAACAGTTACAATATGATTAAAGTAGTGACATTTTAATCATAGTCAACTACGTACAATGATGTGCTATGTCTCAACAACTTAATTGTCTATAGAATATGCTAGAACAAAGCATCAAAATACAAAATATGAGTAACACATGCTACGAACTAAAAATGGTGATGATTCGTACACCATCTCTTTTTTACCGTACACCTACAAATGTGCTTCAGGATGTTGTACTGTACAAAACTGTTAAGCATTTTAGTGGTGTTTAACTAAAAAAAGGTGATGTATCTATCACCACCAATTAAAAATATCATGAAAATCAATTCTCAAGTAATCAAACACGGGGAAGGCTTCATAACTTTGTTTTTATTTTCGACTACGATTCTCATCTCACTCGTATTTCTGTAGAGCTATCAATTTTAATGAATACGATTTGTATTTTGTTGTAGATCTCAAAGTAATTAGAACTTTAGATACAATAATGAAGTTAAACAAAATACAATTTTTTTTAAGTTTAGAAAAAAGAGACTGGATTTTGCACGTAGTGTTTAGAGTCTATACTTTATGTTGTATATATGACGCTAATGGAAATGCGAATGATGAATGAAAATATCACAATTTGGAGTATTTTTAGGTATTTGTCCCCTTGGTTTATGATAATATAACTTCTATTTTTCATCCTTGATTAAATTTAAAGTTTATTCTGTAGCTGAAAAATGTGCATGCACTACTTTTACTAAATACATGGTTTATGCGCAAAAGTTACATTCATTTGCTAAACCGGCCTAATGTTGGCCTAATGTTGTCAGCTGTATAGAATGGACCGTTTGAGTTGTATAGACCGGACCGGACCGGACTATGAAAACTAGTTCGGTTTGGCCGATTTTGCGGTTTTTCGCTTTTTGCTAAAACTTAAAAATAGAAAGAAAAAAAAACTTACATAAATACGAACGACAACACAACTTGATAATATCACTAATTCGTATTCGATAACAGTAATCATACTCAATCGTCCACAACGACTTCAAAACACATCAAATTTGAATAAACAATCAAACATACAACAATTTATTAGATAGTAATACTACTAAAACTGACACTACGTAATAGATAGTTTATATTTTTGTTGTTAAAGTCTAAACTACAAACTACTCAATTTATGTGATAAATATATATATATATATATATATATATATATATATATATATATATATATATATTACATACTTATATAATTAAATATATTATATTAGTAAGCGGTCCGGTCCGGTTTAAATGGCCGGTTTCTATTAAAAACCGTAAACCGGACCGGTTCAATCCGGTTTTTTATTTTTGAAACCGCGGACCGGACCGTCAAGAACCAAACCAGACCGGACCGGTTGATACGGTTCGGCCGATTTTCACTCGTATTTCTAGAGAGCTATCAATCTTCAGGAATACGATTTGTATTTTGTTGTTGTATATGTCAAAGCTAGAACTTTAGATACATTAATGATGTTTAACGAACTACAATGTTTTTATAAGTTTAGGAAAAAGAGATTGAGTAGTGTTTAGATAGAGTCTATACTTTATGTTGTATTTATGACGCTAATGGAAGTGCGAATGATGAATGAAAATATCACAATTTGGAGTATTTTTAGTTGTTTGTCCCCTTGATTTTCGATAATATAGCTTCTATTTTTCATCCTTAATTAAAGTTAGAGTTTATTTTCTATAGCTGAAAAATCTACATGCAATACTTTTACTAAATACATAGTTTATGCGTAGAAGTTACATTCATTTGCTAAGATACAACTTATTCTCTATAACATCGTTATTTGACGACCATATTAATATATAAACAATACCCATAAGTATAGTATAATACATTTCTTTTCACTATCCAATTATTCAATTTGCATACATGTCATGGTTGATGTAGGGTATAAAATGCATCATCATCATAATTTAAGGGCAAACTCACTGATCATATAAGGTTAACAAGTAAGTCTTTTCATTGATTAAAACACGAAAACCAAACTTAATACATATCCATTAAAATGGAACCATGTGATTTTGAGCCTAATTATTATCAACCGACAACTACATATAAAGAAAGTTGATAAATTGAGTAGCACTTAAAAATCCTCAAGTAGAATTCTTGTTTGGCTTCATCGAATCTACAATAATAAGACCACTTCCAATGGTGACTAAAACAGACTGAAACCGACAGTGCCACGTCACTTTTTTCAAAAACTGACTGAAACTGACGGACCTCTGCCATCAGTGACCCGTCACTTCTCTTTTTGGATCCCACATTTACGAATTTACCTTTAATATTATATATAAAAAAAGACGAACGTCGGATATCCGACATGCGAAACCTACGAGGCGAACAGACGGAGCCGTGCCATCAGCGTCGGCTCCGTCACTTTAAACCTACGAGAACCGACATTTACCAATGGCAGCCGTCTAAGAAAAAGTTGCCTATAAATTATTAATAAAAATGTTATTTCCGATTCCTATCGATTCCCCAAGTTTGTGCCTTCGAGATCTCAAGCAATTTAGATCGGTCAAGAGAAAAATGTGAATTTGTGATTCGCTAATATACTCAAATTATTTTGTAACTGACTAATGCACTTGTTGCAGATGAAGATGATTAGATGAGTTTGATTTATTATAATTATAGCTTAGTCGATTACTTTATCATTTTAGTGAGTCTTATACCAACTTGTATACTACTAATACTAATAATAGTCTTATATACCAATTTGTGACTCACTAATATACTCAACTTATTTTGTAACCGACTAATGCACTTGTTGTAGATGAAGATGATTAGATGAGTTTGATTTATTATAATTATAGCTTAGTCAATTACTTTATTATTTTTAATGAGTCTTATACCAACTTGTATACTACTAATACTAATACTAAACTATTAAGTCTTATACCAACATGTACTTTAGAGTATATAAACTATACGCTTAAGAAATGAAAGAGTCAAATTGTGATTTCAATAATAACTATCACTTGATGAAATTATTGATATTTTACTTGTAATAAACTAAGATGATTGTAAACTCTCTCAAACATTGATTCTCATTCTCATTAATCAAATATAGAGTAGGTATTATTACCATTAACTATAACAACTCAAACTTATAGTATTCCTAATTCTCATTAATCAAATAGTTATGAGCATTAATTATTTATAAAGTTACGGGTTAATAATATCACAACCTTCATCACTATATATGTCTATCTATTTACCATAATTTATTATAGGGGTAAATCACTATGATGAGATGTTTCTGAATCGAAGAAATCACACAATAAACAAAGAACAAATTTCGATAAACCGTAAAAGGATGCCCTAAAACGGGACTTCTAGAAAACATCTCTCTTTTCAATAATTCATAATCAACTAACATTAACCCTAACAACTAAAATACTTATATAGACCCTAACCCTAACTTAGAGGAAAAGATAAATTATACTCATAATTAGAACAATATAAATACTAAATATAAAAAATGGATATGACAATTAAAAATTGTCATTTATGTCCCTTCGATATGTGAATCGTTATAAATTTTGACTTTACATGTTAACCGAAGAAACGATGGCTAAGCCAAAGGAGTTGGAGACCGAAGGGACTCTCTGCATCATTCTCCACCTCTTGGAAAAGACTCGTCCTTGAGTATTGCTTTCCAAGTCTCGAACTCTGAAACTTTCAAACCCCCCGCATTTTCTTAACATGGCTCCTCCAAAGAGAATCACGATCCTTCTTATTCAAACATTCGATAGCTTCATCCGGGGACTTCTTCCTCACTCGCGTTTCCGTTTCCTCATTCGGCGACTCTACGGTTGGCTTGTTGTTGGATATTGTCTAAAGTTCCTCCAATCATTTATGGGATCTTCATCCTCTAACACACGTGCGTATAAGTGGTTAGTTATATCGTTGCCTCTTCCGGCGAATCTACGATTACCAAAATCAAAACATATCTAGTCTATAAAACTACAGCAACTTCGGAAATTTTTCTCCTGGTAGAAGAATTGAATCGAAAATCCCAATGGTCAGATTGTGTGGCTATGTGTTCTCAACCATATATCCAAATATCACAACGATCCAAGGGTTAACGAATCAGCGGCGTCGATTCTCTCGTAGCTGCGTAGAGTATGACGAAATTGCACGAAATTTTTTCATTTTTTCTCGATTATCTTCTTTTGGTTGTGATTTTTTCTCCCGAACCTATGTTCTAGTACCAAATGATGACGAGATGCTTGTGAATCAAATAAATCATACAATAAACAAAGAACGAATTTCAATAAACCCTAAAAGGGTGCCCTAAAATGAGACTTATAGAGAACCTCACTCTTTTTAATAATTTATAATCAACTAACATTAACCCTAACAACTAAAATACTTATGTAGACCCTAACCCTAACTTGGAGGAAAAGATAAATCTTTTCCAACAGATTTTAACAGATGTGCCGCTCCAGCCAAACTCCCCACTTGACAATGTCTTCCGCTCGGATTGACCTGTCGAAGCGAGCCTTGGGTCCAAATAGAGGGGCAATGCCCCACTTCCGATTCACGGAATAAGATTATACTCATAATTAAAATAATATATATACTAAATATAAAAGATAGATATCACAATTCAAAATTGTCATTTATGACCCTTTGATATTTGAATCTTGATTTATCTCTCGTAATATCGTTACTTTTGTAATTTATTATTAATAAATTCCGTGAACTTTCGGTACTCATTTGAGTTGGAATTGAATTTAGGTACAATTTTTGAAGAAACGGAGAATGGAGCTTAATTGGCGAAGGATTAAATGATTTCAGATTTTGATAGAGTTTGTAGCTGGAAGTAGAAGTACCAGCCTGGTAGGGAGGCGCTTACCCAATGTCCAATCCTGTATGCTACAAAGAAACTGCTCGAGAAGCGCAATCGAGAAAGTACCCGCCGGGTAGAAGAGAGTACGCGGAACGGGTACCAATCTTCCAATCGCATATGCTTCAAAGAAACTTGATCAGTGGAGCTTCAGTGCAAACTACCCGGCCGGGTACTGAATTACCCACCGGGTAGAGGTATTTATACGCGACACATTCAGGTTGGCTCAAGTTGGAGGCGCGTATGTAGTATGTAATGTACTAGCTGGGTACAAAAAACCAACCGGGTAAAAAAAACCAACCGGGTACTTTTGTTGGTTGGCCAGATTTGGGAATGTAGTAATAATAGGAATTTTAAAACCCTATTTGTAATAATAGGAATTTTAAAACCCTATTTTTCATATTCTTGATCTGGCGACTTGGAAAAATGAATGGAGGGTTCTTAGGAGCAACTTTTGGAGTTTTTGAAGATACTTTCATCAATTCTAAGCTACAGTACGGTTACGTACGAATATTGATCCTTGTTACGTTCTTATCATTCGCTTACTTTGATGAAGTAAACTAGTGATTAAGGGTGTTAATCTTTTGAAGTTTCATTGTTGAACCAATTTATATTTGTAACACCCCAAATTTTGTAAGTTCTCGAATTGTAAATTAAAAGATTTGAATTATTATTTGTATTATCACTTTATTTATTATTTAACTAATTTCATTGATTTATCTATGTGGAGGTGGGACTTAAGGTGAAACAAATAATGAATAAAGTGGTTAAATTGTAAGTGAGAAACAACTTGGTGGCTAAAGTATGAATGAAAGGACTTGAGGGTAGAAGATGAAAATTAATCAATTAAACCCCCAGTCTCTTGTAAAATCTCGAAGTTTGGAGAAATTGGTGGTGTGTGTGTTGTGTACCGTACGAAGAATCGGGAGAGAAGAAGGAAGGCCAACTCAAAATTAGTGAAATTCCTTGTGAAATTGAAGTTATTTTCATCTAAATTATCATCGTCAAGGTAACAATCATACTATAATCTCTTTTATTTGCATGAACGGGTGAATTAAAGATGAACCCTAACTATGAGTTCTAAGAAAAGTTGGATATATGGGTGTTAGATGTTATTGTTGTTAACGAGTATAAATCAACAATTTAAAACCTAAAAAAGATAGCTTAATGTTGTTTATGAGTTTTGGTAATTTTTGTGCAAAGTAGAGATTCATAGATGTTGAGATCAGAGCTGAATTGAACAAGTGTTGAAGACTGAAGACCAAGTCTTAACCACTGTTAGAGTAAAAGACTGCCGCTGTTAGAAGAGTTGAAGGCTAGCCACTGCTAGTACAAATGTAATAACATAGCCACTGTTGGTAGAATACTTAGTGTTTTGTAACTAATACACTTGTAGCCACTGTTAGTATATATTATAGTCACTACCACTATTGGTAAGTTTAATGAAGTCGGTTAGGCAGTTAGAGTTATTTACGGAATAGATTTACATTCCATGATTCGATGACAACTGGAGATTGTATAGGACTCTATGCATTATAAATAGAGATCCGTATAACCTGGAATAGGTTAACTTTAACTTCAAGGTGTAAACCCTAATACTCTGTGTATTCGTATTATTATTCTAATAATATTGAAGCTTTTGATAATATTGTTTACGTAAACTTTCTTGAATATTGTTAAGTGTTATTCCGCAACTTCTTAACAACTAAATCAAAGCAAACTTAGTTAGATCAATAAATGGGTTTAACAAGTGGTATCAGAGCAGGTTTTTGCTTTGATATTCAAGAAGTTTGGAGGTTTTAAATTTTCTGGAAAGATATAGAGATGACAACAGAGTCGAACGATGGAATTCAAGTCACAAGGATTCCCATGCTCAAACCTGATGAGTTTGAACTATGGCAGACTCGAATCAAGAAATATATGTTGCTCACGGATTATCAGATGTGGGACGTGGTATGTAATGGTCCTGCATATAATGTAGATGGTGATGGTGTACGTCAGGAAAGATCACCACCAACTACAGAGGCTGAAAGAAAGATCAGGGCCACTGAATGGAAAGCATTAAGTACTTTGATGTTGGCTATTCCTAATGAATACCAAAGAAGATTCGAAAACTATCAAGATGCCAAAGTTTTAATGGAGGCATTAGTAAAAAGATTTGGTGGGAATGCTAACACCAAGAAGAATAAGAGATCTGTACTCAAACAACAGTATGAGAACTTTACTGGGGCTAGAACATAAACTCTTACTCAAACCTTTGATAGGTTTTCAAAACTTGTTGGTGATCTAGAAAATCATAAGGTTAAGATAGATAAAGATGATCTCAATAGGAAGTTTTTGAGATCTTTGGGTGATGAATGGACAATGTATACAGTTGGCTTAAGGCAAAGCTCAGATTTAGAAGAAAAAGAACTTGAAGATTTGTATAATGATTTAAGATCTTTTGAATCTGAAGTTGAAGGATAGAAACAGTCAACTGGGTATACAAACAATGCTGCGTTTGTATCTGTAGATAATAATGGTGAATCTGGAGGATCAAGTTCATCCAAGGACAGATCTAATGATCATCTCTTCACAAGTCATGTGAATTCTTCACTGACTAATGAAGATTTGGAGCAGGTCAATGACGATGACCTTGAAGAGATGGACTTAAGGTGGCAGATAGCTATGATCACCTTAAGAGCAAAGAGATACATGCAGAGAACAGGTGTCAGAAATCTGGCATACAGGAAGAATGGTGCAACTGGGTTTGACAAGAGCAAAGTAGAGTGTTTCAACTGTCACAAGATGGAACACTTTGCTAGAGAATGCAGAAACAATGGAGATCAAGCTGGAATGCAGGGTTGTGGAAACAGCAATGGGAATCAAAGGAGGACTGTGCCTATTCAGAATGGTACATCTAATGCTTTGGTGTCTCAGGATGGTCTGGGATTCGATTGGAGTAACCAAGAAGAACATGAAGTGACAAATCAATGTATGATGGCTGTCACAGAAGAAACCAAACCTTAAGAGATTCCATATGAGGTACAATCTAAATTGTGTTCTACTGTTTGCAAGAAAATGGTTAAATATTACTGGGATCACAATATTAAGGTGTGTGATGAACTTAAATTGTATGAAATTAAAAATAAAAACACCACTGCTGCTATTGAAAACCTTGAAAAACAGATTAAAGCATATCAAGCTAATGAAACTCAATTTAGCTATGATATAAAATACTTGAATTGGGAAAAGAAGGTTTTAAATGAAAAGGTAGAGCAGTTGAATATGAAGCTATCTGAAGTCATATGTGAAAAGGAGTCAACTAAAAATAAAAACACCACTGCTGCTATTGAAAACCTTGAAAAACAGATTAAAGCATATCAAGCTAATGAAATTCAATTTAGCTATGATATAAAATACTTGAATTGGGAAAAGAAGGTTTTAAATGAAAAGGTAGAGCAGTTGAATATGAAGCTATCTGAAGTCATATGTGAAAAGGAGTCAATTAAACTCAAAGTTAATGACTTAGAGAGTGCTTCTAAAGGAGTACAACAGTTGATTAAATCACAGATACATGATAAGCTTAAAATTGGTATAGGATACAATTCAGTCCCTCCACCTTATAACAACAACTATTTTCCACCTAAAAGTGATCTAGACTTAGATAAACTTAAGGAAGGAATATCATATGATGTTAAAAAGGTAGATCCAGTAGAAAGCTTACTTGGGAATGTTGATTTAAACAAAGTTGAGATCTCTGAATGGTCTGAGGAAGATGATAGTGATGATAGTACTTCTACTAGTACAAACTCTGTGTCATCATGTGATAAGTCTATTACTGGTCTAGTTTCCGAGCTTAAAACTGATAAACTAGAAGAGGGTAAAAAGATGTTTCAAGAAAAGGTTAAGCAACAGATAGAAAATGTGAGCAAAGCTAATAAATCTAGGAATGGTCTAGGTTATATTAGCAAAACAGTTAAACAAGAGTCCAAATCTGTGAATAAAGTGAATTTCAATGATAGATGTGTTAACTGTGCTTGCAAAACATGATCTTCTGCACCAAAACCTTTTAAGAACACTACACCCAGAGGCAATCAAAGAAATTGGAACCAAATGATTTCACAAAGATTGGGGCAAAATTTTCAAATGGTGAAAGAAAAATCTTGTTATATCTGTGGAAAAACCAATCATCTTCAACATGATTGTTATCACAATCCTAAAAATGTCAATAGGATTGTGAAACCATTGTGGACAACAGCTAACATGATTAATAAACAAAATTTTAAATCGAAAGTTAATCATGTTCCACTGTCAAGAGGATGAAGAATAAGGCTAACAGTGGTACAACTGCAGCCACTGCTACTTTTGCTGCAGTTGTACCACCAAACAAAGCCAACAAAGACAAGAAGACCACAACAGTGGACAATGTTGCCACTGTCAAGCATGGAGTCACTGCTAGTGCTAAACATTCCAACAGAATGTGTAAACCAAGGCAGGCTACCACTGCTAGAGTGATTAACACATGCCTAAGAGTTACCACTGTTAGGCCAATTCCCACTGTTAGGTCTGAATTAGTTGGATTTGGAGACCAAAGAACACTGTTACATCCAAAGTTTCCAAATCTAACAGTGCATCAAAATCAATTATCTTACAGAGAGTTGATTTTCAGGATGCACATGGGAATCCCAAACCCAAATTGGTTTGGGTTCCCAAGAGAAACTAACTCTCTTTTGATTATTTGTGCAGGGCAAGTCAAAGAATTTATGGCATATTGATAGTGGCTGCTCAAGGCACATGACTGGAGATAGGAACAAGCTACAGAACTTCAAGGAGTTTGATGGTGGACATGTAGCATTTGGAAGCAATCCAAAAGGAGGAAGAGTAACTGGAAAAGGGACAGTAAACAGTAGTAAGTTAACCTTTGATGATGTATATTATGTTGAACAATTGAGATACAACTTACTTAGTGTGAGTCAAATCACAGATAAACATCATCCTGTTTATTTCACTGACACAGAATGCCTTATTCTTTCTGAAATACTCAAAGTACCTAAAAATCTTATTTTAATGAGAGTTCCAAGAAAGCATAATGTGTACTGTAGTGACTTAAGTAAGATGAAATCTCAAACACTCAACTGTCTTATATCAAAAGCTACTGTGAATGAATCTGATCTTTGACATAGAAGGATGTGTCACATGAATTATAAAACAATCAATAAACTTGTCAAAAATAACCTTGTAAGAGGTTTACCAAAGAAAATATATTCATGTGATGATCATTGTATTGCCTGTCTTAAAGGCAAGCAACACAAAACTTCTTTTAAGACCAAAATTGTGAACTCTAATTACTCTCCCTTATACTTGTTACATATGGATCTGTTTGGTCCTACCATTGTAGCAAGTCAAGGGAAGAAATCATATTGCTTGGTGGTAACTGATGATTACTCTAGATTTAGTTGGGTTTTCTTTCTCAGGACTAAGGATGAAACAGGTGAACACCTTAGGTCATTCATAACTAGAATAGAAAACAAAACTAATCACAAGGTTAAGATCATTAGGTGTGATAATGGAACAGAATTTAAGAATCATGAGATGAATAAATTCTGTGAAGTTAAAGGTATAGAAAGACAGTATAGTGCACCTAGGACTCCTCAACAGAATGAAGTAGCAGAAAGGAGGAATAGGACACTAATTGAGGCTGCTAGGTCTATGTTAGCAGATGCTAAATTACCTATGACTTTCTGGGCAGAGGCAGTTAACACTGCTTGCTATGTTCAGAACAGGGTACTCATAGTTAAACTTCACAACAAGACACCATATGAACTGTTATTTAAGAACAAACCCCTTGTTAGTTTCTTAAGACCTTTTGGGTGTCCTTGTACAGTCTTGAATACCAGAGACCATCTAGGCAAGTTTCAGAGTAAGGTAGATGAAGCTATCTTTGTTGGATATTCTATTCAAAGCAAAGCTTATAAAGTGTTCAATCAAAGAATGAGGATTGTGGAGGAGTCAATACATGTGATTTTTAATGAGCATACCCCTAATGCTATAGGAAAAGGTCCTGAATACTTGTTTGATATTGATGCACTAACCCATGTTTTTAGATATCCAGATGTTTCTTCTAGTGCATGTTCAAGTGCAGGTACAGGTGCAGCAGATGCAGGGACTATGCCTGGAAAGAAGAATGATACTTTAGAATATGTTCTATTTCCAATATGGTCCCCTGATCCCCCAACAGTGTTTAATTCTACTCCTCCTCAGAAGCCATCACAACAATCAACCAATGATGCTTCAGCTCAGAAGACAAATGATGAATTAAGGACACCACTGCATTATGATATAGATCCTGAGATGCCTGATTTGTCAGAAAGTGAAGATGAATTTGAGCTTAGTCCAGAATAGCAACTTGCAAGAAATATCAACAATATGTCTGGACAAACTAGGCATATAGTGGAGACAATCACAAAGGATGTGACTGGTGTCTTGGCTGATGAGTCTGATAGCTTTCAGAATCTGAATTACACTGATTTGGAATCTGAAATCTATGATACACCTACTTCCAAATACATTACTCATAAAGATCATCCTATTGAGAATGTAATTGGTGATATTTGTTCTGCTGTTCAAACTAGACAACAAACTAAGATCAATGAAGAGGAACTTCATACCTCTTTATATGTATGTTTCTTATCTCAAGTAGAACCAAAGAAGGCAGTGGAAGCTCTTAAAGATCCCAGTTGGATTGAAGCAATGCAGGAGGAATTGTTACAATTTAAAATTCAGAATGTGTGGACATTAGTTGATCTACCAAAGGGAAAAAGAGCTATTGACACCAGGTGGATTTTTAAGAATAAGAAGGATGAAAGGGGTATTGTGATTAAGAACAAGGCACGGTTGGTTGCACAGGGGTATACATAGGAAGAAGGCATTGACTATGATGATGTCTTTGCCCTTGTTGCAAGAATAGAAGCAATCAGGTTATTCTTGGCATATGTTTCATATCAAGGATTCAAAGTATATCAAATGGATGTCAAGAGTGCCTTTCTGCATGGCATGATTGATGATGAAGTTTATGTCTGCCAACCACCAGGATTTGAAGACCCCAAGTATCCAGATAGAGTATGCAGATTGAATAAGGCACTTTATGGCTTGAATCAAGCACCTAGAGCCTGGTATGACACTCTATCTGTTCACTTATTGGAGAATAGATTTAAAAGAGGTACCATTGACAAGACACTTTTCATCAAAAGGGTTCACAATGACATCCTGTTGGTACAAGTGTATGTTGATGATATTATCTTTGGATCTAGTAAAGATGCTTTGTGCAAGGAGTTTGAGAAGCTAATGTATCAGAAGTTCAAGATGAGTTCTATGGGGGAACTTACTTTCTTTTTGGGACTTCAAGTCAAGCAGAGAACAGATGGTATTTTCTTCAACCAAGGCAAGTATGTTAATGACATCCTAGACAGATTCGGCTACAAAGATGCTAAAGTAGCTAGCACACCCATGGAGACACACAAGGCATTACATGCAGATCTTGAGGGGGAGGATGTAGATGTGCATCTATAGAGATCTATGATTGGCTCTCTCATGTATCTTACTTCATCCAGACCAGATATTATGTTTGCTGTGTGTGTGTGTGCTAGATATCAAGCAAATCCCAAGCAATCACATCTGTATGCAGTTAAAAGGATCTTTAGATACTTAAAGGGTCAACCTCAGTTGGGCCTTTGGTATCCAAAAAGTTCTTCCTTTAAACTCATGACATTCACAGATAGTGATTATGGTGGTGAGAATCTGGACAGGAAGTCTACCTCAGGGGGTTTTAAATTTCTAGGAGAAAGATTGGTGTCATGGCAATGCAAGAAGCAGACCACTGTATCCACTTCAACAGCTGAGGCAGAGTATGTTGCTGCATCAAGTTGCTGTGCTCAAGTGCTTTGGATTCAAAATCAAATGCTGGATTATGGTCTGACTTTTCTAAATACTCCTATTTACATTGATAATAACTCTGCTATTAGTATCATTAACAATCCTGTTAAACATTCTAAGACCAAACATATTGAAATTAGATATCACTTCATAAGGGATTGCAATGAAAAGAGATTGATACAAATCTTTAAAATTCACACTGATAATCAATATGCAGATCTTTTCACAAAGGCTTTCGATGTGGGAAGGTTTACATTTTTGGTCACCAGTATTGGAATGATCAATCTAACTTAAACTATGTTTGGTATTAGAATTGATACTAACAGTGGTTCTTTATAAAGAATAGTGCTTTATGTTCTAAGTGTTTACCATTGTTAGTATTCCTTTACTTTTAGTGAGTACCACTGTTAGAACATACTAGCCACCGTCTTTGTAAAGTCGCCACTGCTTGTACACTTGTGTAAATTATAGCCACTGTTCTTGTTTTTCTAGCTAACCACTGTGCAGGTTTTTAGCCACTGTCAGAAGACATTACTAGTGCTGGAACTAATATGTTTTCTTTGTTATTTCTTTATTTTTGAAAAAAAATGTGTGTGTTTACTAATAAAGCTAAGTATTTGGCACTGCTAGTACTAAGTTTTGGTTTCCTTGGTCGGGTACCACTGCTAGTGTTAGTAGCTGCTGTTAGTTTTATTAGTTCTAGTATTCATTAGCTATTGTAAAATTGCAAGTGTTTCCCATTGTTAGGTATTGATAACATTGAATAATGTTATATTTGTATAGTAATATTCCCTAGTTTTTATATACTTTTAGTTACAATTATTTGATAAAATATAATTATTTTATTCATATTTATAAAATGAGTAGAAATAGAGTTTGTACTAGTATAGAATGAAAATAAGTCAAATAAAGTAATTTTTGTATAAAAGTTAATTGTACAAAAATTTAGTTGAGACAAAGTGGTTAAAAGAGTAAATAAATAAAAAAAGTTTGCAAGTATTTGAGTTCGAAAAGTTAATTGGGTTGAGCGAAAATAATTATATTGAATATTTATTAGAGTTTACGCTTTGGACTAAATAATTATTTAGGTTAAATAATGATTATTATATAATAATACTTACGTGTACTAGTATTAGTTAGTAACATTGTAATATAATAATTAAATAATAATAATAATATAATTAAATATAATAAATTAAATAATATATTTAGTATATAATAATATTAGTTTTATAATAGTAGTACGTAATAGGTATAATAATAATATAATAATGTACATAATAATAAATAAGTCATGATGATACTTCTTTGGTTTTTGTTTGTAGTCACAAGTCAGGTCACAAAGAAAGCAAATACATTGTGGCGATGGAGTTGTACTTTTGAAACATATATGGCGGTGGAGCCTGACTTGGGAAGTACGAAACTTTCATCCATACACCGGATGATTTGTTCATACGCCGTATGGATTGGTCCCAGCAAATATAAAACGCAGCTCTCTGCCTACGATTTTGGGGGACAACTTTTTCATATATTTTTATTAGGGTTACGAATATTTTAGGGTTTTTGGAGGTTCTTATTCATCTTTGAAGATCTTTCATTGTCTAAAGTTATTCGGTTACACGTATTCATCAACAACCATTGTAATCACTCGGTTTGCATTATTTATTTATTTAAATCATGTTTTCTTTGATTTCAATTATTACTTTTGATTGTTATTGCTTGAATATGAATAGCTAAATCCTTTAACACTTACTTGAATGAAGTGATCTAATGATTAGGGTTGTTATCTTTTAATATTTATGTTGAATTATTTTTGTTTAATCATGAACCTTATGTATTCGAGTTTATATTAATTGATTTATCTTGTTGGTAAATTATTATATGATCAATTTAGCGGGAGCTTTTTCATATAATAGTTTATGATAATTATTTGTCTATGAATAATTGTTAACTGATTGCGGAAGCAGATATTAAACAAGATAATCATTTAAACTTGAATGTGGAAGTAGGTGAAGTTGACGGGAGTCATTCACTAGATTAAATCTTAAATAATGAATTGGAATTAAGGTATAGGATAAGTGGATACTAATCCTAGTTTAATTAAGATTCATATATTCAACTTAAATATAGTGTTTATTGCAATTTAATTAATGTTTAATTGAAACTATTATGTGTTTAAGTTTTATATATTATTGAAACTTGTTAATGATTTAATTAGTGGCTATAGCGAACGTTTGTCATGAAGTTATTTCATTATTTTATTATATGTCTATGTATGATTAATCCAATGATAGCGGACGCAGATTTGGTATAAGTTAAATAATTAAACTTAAATGTATAATGTGATGATATTGACGAACGTCTTTCATTAAGTTAAATTATTAATTAGTTAATCAAGGTTTATGTGAAGGTGATGGCGAACGTTAAACCTGATCTAAATTAAGATGAACATTGATTGCTAGATAACCTGGTTTTATTAAACAACCCGAAATCTTTAGTGAGCTAGTTCAAGTAAGTGTCGTTTTTATTATCTGAATAAGTTTAATAAATCAATCTGACTCTTCCTGAGTCCATTTGCCTTAGTTTGTTAAATATTAGTTGTTAAGCAACGTGACAATTCGGTCACAACAAACCCAAGTCTTTTCTGTACTAAGTTAATTGCATTTAGTTTTTATTCTTAAATTCACAATCCCTGTGGAACGAACTTGGACTTATCATAGTTATACTATATACGATTGGGTATACTTGCCTAGTTGTGTAATAGTAAGTAGTGGTATTTTCTTTGTTTAATTTTATAACTAGATTTTACACATCAAGTTTTTGGCGCCGCTGCCGGGGAGTTTGTGTTTTATTTGAGAATTTAATTAAGTGTAGTTAATTGATCCTTTCTTTGAATTTTGTTCTTAGAAAGTTACTTTTTAACTTGTTTTGTGCCGGTGCATTTGACGGTTTTATCTTTTGTGCTTTTGCAGGTACTAATCAGGTAGTGGATGAGCACTAGGAGTTCGGGTAACGAACTTCTTAGTCCATTTTCCGATCCGGAGAAAACCACAAAGAAGAAACGAAAGAAGAAATCAAAGAATACGCCGACAGAATCCACTGAAAGCCAAACGGAAAGTGGATCAACTTCAGCAAACGTAATCATTGAAGAAGTTTTCAAAGAAGAGCTTGAATCTAAGTTTGAAGAGGATCTCAAATTAGAAGAAGAAGAAGAAGAATATCAAATGGCTGACGAGAATGATACCCCGATGTTGTCAAGGGCTAGGGAAGTTGCCCCAACCCCGGATTCAGCCATTCGAAGGCCGGCCATTGACAACAACTTTTCACTAAAGGGAAATCATATGAGTCCGATCAGAGATAGCCAGTTTGATGGAAGAGTGCGGGCCGATCCGCACAAACATATTGCTAGCTTCCTGGAAATCGGGGAAATGTTCAAATATGGGCCGAATACTGATGAAGCCATTCAATTGAGGACTTTTCCCATGTCTCTGTGTGGGGAAGCAAAAATCTGGTACCAAGAACTTGAACCGAACACTATCACCACTTGAAACCAAATGAGGGAAGCGTTTGTTAGCCGATTTTTCCCTCCGGCTTTAGCAGAGAGGTTACTGAATGAGATTCGAGGATTTAAACAGAATGATAGTGAAACCTTAGTGGAAGCTTGGTTAAGGATGAAAGAGATGCTGAGAAACTGTCACGGTCATGGGTTATCTAAAAAGGAGATTATTGAGCTTTTCTACAATGGGCTCGATACCCCATCGGCTTCGGTTTTAGATGCTGCAGGAGGGGGATTGTTTATGTACAAAAATCCAAATGAAGCATGGAAGATAATGGAAGACAAGGTCGTACAGAATATCAATTGGGCTAAAGATCAGAAAACCAAGTCTACTAGGAAAACCGTTGCTTCAACTTCTACTAGCGGTTTTGATAATTCTGAGATGATGAAAGAGTTGAAGGCTATGTCCACAAAGTTTGATGACCAGTTCAAGACTCTAAAGGGAGAGATAAAGGAGCTTCGGGATGGATGTGGAAACTGTGGAGGTAATCATCCGACGGCAGAATGTGATATAGATGACAAACCTATGATAAGGTCGCCTACTCTTGAGGAAGATGCGAACTACATGCAACAAGGGAACTATCAAAGTGGTAACAATTATCAGAGAGGAGGTTATCAGAATCGGAGTAATTATCAAGGGAATAGGTTTTCTCGACCAAATCAGACTTACAACGATCAGTACCAGTCGAGAGATAATGTTTCACAACCAATTCAACAACAGGAAGCCACAGAATCGGCTTTAGATTAGATGATGAAGGAATTCATGTCCAAAGAAGATGCTTGTACTGAGAGGTTGAAGACCCAAATGACAAATCTGAGGTTAAGTGTGGATCAAGGTCAGAAAAATCAACAAGCCTCAATTCAGGATTTGGAGAGGAAAATGGATCGGTTGTCTGAAGGTCAGAGTAGTAGACCAACCGGTGGTTTACCGAGCAACACTCAACAGAAGCCGAGGCAAACATCTTCTAGCGGTGGTCCAAAACCATATCAGCCACTACCCGCCCGAAATGAGCATGCAAATGCCATTACCACTCGTAGCGGGAAAGAGCTACCACCACCTCCGGCCAAAAAGGCCAAAGTTTCTAACTCTATTTTGCAGGATACTGATGAGTTGGAGGTTGACGATGAAGAAGGAGAGGCCTCGCAACCCACATCTATTCCGGTTTCACCTACACCTTCGGGTACTCCATCGGTGGTAAAGGCATATAAACCGAAGATTCCATATCCTCAACGTTTGAGGAAGGAGAAGATAGCGTCCCAATATGGGAAATTTGTTGATATGATCAAGGGCATTCGGATTAACGTGCCTTTGGTTGATGTACTAGCTGGAATGCCAAACTATGCCAAGTTTATCAAAGACTTGGTGAGCAATAAGGATAAGCTATCAGAGGCGTCAGCTACATTTCTGAATGATGAGTGTACTGCTATTGTTCAGAATCAGATTCCACCCAAGTTGGGTGATCCGGGGAGTTTTATTGTTTCATGTACATTAGGGAACTTGTGATGCCCTAGCTGACTTAGGGGCTAGTATAAACTTAATGCCTTACTCCCTTTATGCTAAGTTGTCTTTAGGATCCCTTAAGCCCACACGAATGAGTATCCGACTGGCCGATAGATCGTTCCAATATCCTGTTGGGATTGCGGAAAATATGTTGATAGATGTTGGTCCTTTTACTTTTCCCGTTGATTTTGTGATCCTCTAAATGGAGGAAGATAGTAAAGTCCCACTTATTCTAGGACGTCCCTTTTTACATACTGCTGATGCAATTATTCATGTAAAAAATAAGCAGTTGACCTTAGGAGTGGGCCAGGAAAGGATTGCTTTCACGGTTGATAAGGCCATGAAGCATCCTTATTCTACCTACGATACCTGTTTCAGTATTGATATTATATATGAAGCAATGGATGAGGAATTGCAGGTATTACTCGGATTGGAAGCTGAACTAGCTGAGCTGGTAGAGTCAGTAGAGGAATGGATGACTGAGGAGGAGTTGCTTGCAGCTGTGGAAGCTGATGAAGATGACGTGGAAGAGCAACTAATGGATGAGAGCTTTGAAGAGCTTAAGGGTGATGACCGTATGAGGATCAAGACTTCACTTGAGGATCCACCATGAGACTTGGAGCTGAAACTGCTCCCAAGTCATTTGGAGTATGCATTTTTGTTGTAGGAGAGCTTATTACCTGTAGTAATTTCCTCTACTCTTGTTAATTATGAAAAAGTTAAATTGTTGAATGTGTTGAAGGCTCACAAGGGCGCTTTTGCTTGGCGTACATCTGACATACCCGGGATAAGCCCATCTTTTTGTAAACACAAAATAAATCTTTTAGACGAGGCAAAACCCGTTGTTCAAAGACAACGGAGCCCTTGGGTTAGCCCAGTCCATTGCGTGCCCAAAAAGGGGTGAATGACTGTTGTTACGAATGACCGGAACGAATTGGTTCCCACTAGGACAGTCACGGGTTGGCATGTTTGCATTGATTATAGGAAGTTGAATGATGCTACCCGTAAGGATCATTTCCCTTTACCCTTTATTGACCAAATGCTAGAAAGACTTGCTGGGAATGAGTTCTTCTATTTTCTTGACGAGTTTTCAGGATATTTCCAAATCCCCATTTCCCTTTACCCCAGCCACCTTTCAAAGGTGTATGATTGCTATCTTTCAAGACATGATTGAGACTTCCATGGAAGTTTTCATGGATGATTTTTCTGTTTTTGGAAGTTCATTCGAATTATGCTTGTCTAACTTAGACAAGATGTTTGAAAGATGTGAGAAGGCGCATTTAGTTCTTAATTGGGAAAAGTGCCATTTCATGGTTAAGGAGGGTATTGTTTTGGGCCACAAAGTGTCAAGTATGGGGATTGAGGTTGACAAGGCAAAGATTGATGTCATTGCCAAGTTACCTCCACCCGCAAATGTTAAAGGGGTAAGAAGTTTCTTAGGTCATGCGGGTTTCTACCGTAGGTTCATTAAAGATTTTTCTAAGATCACTAGACCTATGACCAAACTTTTAGAAAAGGATGTGCCTTTTGTGTTTGATAATGATTGTGTTAAGGCATTTGAGACTGTAAAGGATAGGTTGACCAACGCACCCATTATGGTTTCACCCGATTGGTCACAACCTTTCGAGTTAATGTGTGATGCGAGTGATTTTGCCTTAGGTGCAGTTTTAGGACAGCGAGAGGGTAATCACTTTAGGCCTATCTAGTTTGTTAGTAAAACACTTAACGGGGCTCAACAAAATTATACCACTACTGAGAAAGAGCTCCTTGCTGTTGTGTTTTCTTTTGATAAGTTTAGGTCTTATCTTGTGTTGTCTAAGACTGTTGTGTTCACTGACCACTCGGCCCTTAAGTATTTGTTTGCTAAACAGGATGCTAAACCACGTCTCATTCGTTGGATTCTTTTATTGCAAGAATTTGACATTGAAATTAAAGATAAAAAGGGGGCCGAGAACCTTGCCGCCGATCACTTGTCAAGGTTGGAAAAATCCAAACTTAGACAAGCCAGGCGATACTGATATTGATGATTCCTTTCCGGAGGAGTTTCTTTTGCAGGTAGGTGATAATGTTGAAGATGAGGAGGAAGCACCTTGGTACACGGACTTTGCAAATTATTTGGTTGCAGGTGTTCTGAGGAAAGGCATGACTCATCAGCAGAAAAGCAAGTTCTTTTCTGACTTGAAGTATTATTTTTGGGAAGACCCATATTTGTTTCGGGTGTGTGCCGACGGAATGATTAGGAGATGTGTTTATGGAGCTGAGACTAGAAGGATATTGGATGAGTGCCACCATGGACCAACCGGTGGGCACTATGGACCTTCGGTAACTGGTAAGAAGGTATTTGATGCGGGATTTTTCTGGCTCACAATTTTTAAGGAGGCGCAAACTCTTTGTCAAACTTGTGATGCTTGCCAGAGAACCGGTAACATCTCCAAAAGAGATGAAATGCCCCAACAGAGCATACAAGTTTGCGAGGTGTTTGACATATGGGGCATCGATTTTATGGGTCCGTTCCCGCCATCTCATAAGTGTGAATATATTCTTGTGGCGGTTGATTATGTGTCCAAATGGGCGGAGGCAAAGGCGTTGCCTAAAAATGATGCACGGGTTGTGATTGATTTTCTGAAAAGTTTGTTTTGTCGGTTTGGAATCCCTAAAGCTTTGATTAGTGACTGTGGGAGCCATTTCGCAAATCAACAGTTAGAGAAGGTTTTGAAGAAGTATGGGGTTAATCATCGGTTTTCGACTTCTTACCATCCTCAAACGAGTAGTCAAGTTGAGAACACTAACCGGGCGTTGTAGAGAATTTTGGAGAAGACGGTTAAAGATAACCGAGCTGTTTGGGCAAAGAAGTTAGATGATGCTTTGTGGGCATTTAGAACTGCCTATAAAACACCGATTGGGACGACACCTTACCGGTTGCTTTATGGTAAGACGTGTCATTTGCCGGTAAAAGTTGAACATAAAGCTTATTGGGCGTTAAAGAATTGTAATCTGGATTTGGTTGAAGCGGGTGAGAAGAGGTTCTTGCAACTTCATGAGTTGGATGAGCTTAGATTGCAAGCTTATGAGAGTTCAAAGTTATACAAGGAACGCACTAAAGTGTGGAATGACCGGAAGCTTAAAATGAGAAAGGAGTTCAAAGCTGGAGATAAGGTACTTTTATTTCAGTCTCGTTTTAAGTTAAAACAACCAAAGCTAAAGCCTCGTTGGACTGGACCTTATACGGTAAAACATGGTTATCCATCGGGTTATGTGGAATATTTAAGACCGATGGTGGGTCTTTTATTGTGAATGGACATCGATTGAAGTTGTACCACGAGGAAGATGTTTAAAACAAGTGGGAGGCACTCGTGATTTACCCTAAGAACTGATAAATTTAGGGGTTTGAACTTTGTGGGTGTGTTCACTGGAAACCCTCACGAGACTATAACTCGTCCACTTGGGATACCGAGGGGTTTAAAGGCTTATTGCATATGCTAAATGCAATCGTGATTCCTACGAAAGTGAGTTAGAATTTATTTTTATGTTTGAACTATGTATTTAATTGTTTTATATGTTATGTTTTCTTTTTGTTTTGTCTTGTGTGATGATGCTGGCTGACACGGACTCGTACGCGCATGCTATTGGACTTTTCAAGAGATATAAGGGGAGTTTTACTGTTCTACTTCTTTTCTCTCATTTTCACTGTGATTTTATTTAGTACAATGGGGACATTGTACAACTTAAGTGTGGGGATGGGAGTCGAAAAGAAGTTTACTTGTCCTTAGGTTTTGTTGTATTTTTTTAATTTAAAAAAAAAATAACTATTCTTTAAAATGTATTATTTTAAGTTTTGAAACTAAGTATTTATTTGTTAAAATAGTTTTATTAATAGTTTGTTTTTATTTTTAAAGTTTAGACTTTAACATGGATTAAAATTTTTTGTACATATAATTTTTAAAAAAGTAATAATAAATGATGTATAGTTTCATTATACGATGTACTGATAGGCAATCTATATGAAAATTTCTGAATTTTAAGAAGCTAAATTTAAACATGTATATTACTTTGTGATAAACACTATGATGTATGACAAAAAGTCTTAATTCCTAGATTTAGCATGCAATATTTTATATTTTTAATATTTATATGAAAACATTTGGGGGTTTACTAATTGTTTCCTCTGTTGTACTAAGTACAGACCTGGTATCATATTAGTATTCTTAAAAATAAGCAAAAGAAATATAAAATCTGTAAAATTTTAAGATTCCTAAATTAATCAAACTATGTCGCTTTGTTATACTAAGGTATAGACCTGTCACCGCTGGTTTGATTTAAAATGGTTTGCTTTACTTGAATCAAGTTATGTCGCTCTGTTGCATGTCAATGCAGACCTGTCACCAATGTCTTGATTCTTAAAAATGATTTTCGTATACTTATTTTAAATATAAAGTAAAGTGCATGACTGAATTTTAGGGGTATATCATAGGTGGGGATCATATGTAATATACATACTAACAATAAAAGTGTTTTCAGAAATATGAGTATAGATTGTTTAATTGGACAGTAATATTAGTAATCGTTGATGAGCTATATATTATGTGAATAATAATAAAGGAATTTATTCCCTTATTGTACAAAATAGTTATCCATGTTAATTAAATTGTTTAAATTTTAAAAATTAGAAACGGATTTTTAATTTAAGTATTTTAATTTTTAAATATTAGTTTTATGCTTATAAGTAATCATAGTTGGATTAGTGATGTGTAGTTATATTTAGTAGTTTAGTTTTAGTCTACTTGAGGACAAGTAGAAGTTAAGTGTGGGGATAATTTGATAACATTGAATAATGTTATATTTGTATAGTAATATTCCCTAGTTTTTATATACTTTTAGTTACAATTATTTGGTAAAATATAATTATTTTGTTCATATTTATAAAATGGGTAGAAATAGAGTTTGTATTAGTATAGAATGAAAATAAGTCAAATAAAGTAATTTTTGTATAAAAGTTAATTGTACAAAAATTTAGTTGAGACAAAGTGGTTTAAAGAGTAAATAAATAAATAAAGTTTGCAAATATTTGAGTTCGAAAAGTTAATTGGGTTGAGCGAAAATAATTATATTGAATATTTATTAGAGTTTACGCTTCAGACTAAATAATTATTTAGGTTAAATAATGATTATTATATAATAATACTTGCGTGTACTAGTATTAGTTAGTAACATTGTAATATCATAATTAAATAATAATATTAATATAATTAAATATAATAAACTAAATAAGTAGTACTAACTCACGTTAGCATATATTTAGTATATATTATAGTATATAATAATATTAGTTTTATAGTAGTAGTAGGTAATAGGTATAATAATAATATAATAATGTACATAATAATAAATAAGTCATGATGATACTTCTTTGGTTTTTGTTTGTAGTCACAAGTCAGGTCACAAAGAAAGCAAATACATGGTGGCGGTAGAGTTGTACTTTTGAAACATATATGGCGGTGGAGCCTGACTTGGGAAGTACGAAACTTTCATCCATACGCCGGATCATTTGTTCATACGCCGTATGGATTGGTCCCAACAAATATAAAACGCAACTCTCTGCCTACGATTTTGGGGGACGACTTTTTCATATATTTTTATTAGGGTTACGAATATTTTAGGGTTTTTGAAGGTTCTTATTCATCTTTGAAGATCTTTCATTGTCTAAAGTTATTCGGTTACACGTATTCATCAACAACCATTGTAATCACTCGGTTTGCATTATTTATTTATTTAAATCATGTTTTCTTTGATTTCAATTATTACTTTTGATTGTTATTGCTTGAATATGAGTAGCTAAATCCTTTAACACTTACTTGAATGAAGTGATCTAATGATTAGGGTTGTTATCTTTTAATATTTATGTTGAATTATTTTTGTTTAATCATGAACCTTATGTATTCGAGTTTATATTAATTGATTTATCTTGTTGGTAAATTATTATATGATCAATTTAGCGGGAGCTTTTACATATAATAGTTTATGATAATTATTTGTCTATGAATAATTGTTAACTGATTGCGGAAGCAGATATTAAACAAGATAATCATTTAAACTTGAATGTGAAAGTAGGTGAAGTTGACGGGAGTCATTCACTAGATTAAATCTTAAATAATGAATTGGAATTAAGGTATAGGATAAGTGGATACTAATCCTAGTTTAATTAAGATTCATATATTCAACTTAAATATAGTGTTTATTGCAATTTAATTAATGTTTAATTGAAACTATTATGTGTTTAAGTTTTATATATTATTGAAGCTTGTTAATGATTTAATTAGTGGCTATAGCGAACGTTTGTCACGAAGTTATTTCATTATTTAATTATATGTCTATGTATGATTAATCCAATGATAGCGGACGCAGATTTGGTATAAGTTAAATAATTAAACTTAAATGTATAATGTGATGATATTGGCGAACGTCTTTCATTAAGTTAAATTATTAATTAGTTAATCAAGGTTTATGTGAAGGTGATAGCGAACGTTAAACCTGATCTAAATTAAGATGAGCATTGATTGCTAGATAACCTGGTTTTATTAAACAACCCGAAATCTTTAGTGAGCTAGTTCAAGTAAGTGTCGTTTTTATTATCTGAATAAGTTTAATAAATCAATCAGACTCTTCCTGAGTCCATTTGCCTTAGTTTAATTAAATATTAGTTGTTAAGCAACGTGACAATTCGGTCACAACAAACCCAAGTCTTTTCAGTACTAAGTTAATTGCATTTAGTTTTTATTCTTAAACTCACAATCCTTGTGGAACGAACTTGGACTTATCATAGTTATACTATATACGATTGGGTATACTTTCCTAGTTGTGTAATAGTAAGTAGTGGTATTTTCTTTGTTTAATTTTATAACTAGATTTTACACATCAAGTTTTTGGCGCCGCTGCCGGGGAGTTTGTGTTTAATTTGAGAATATAATTAAGTGTAGTTAATTGATCCTTTCTTTGAATTTTATTCTTAGAAAGTTACTTTTTAACTTGTTTTGTGCCGGTGCATTTGACGGTTTTATCTTTTGTGCTTTTGCATGTATTAATTAGGTAGTGGATGAGCACTAGGAGTTCGGGTAACGAACTTCTTAGTCCATTTTTCGATCCGGAGAAAACCACAAAGAAGAAACGAAAGAAGAAATCAAAGAATACGACGACAGAATCCACTGAAAGCCAAACGGAAAGTGGATCAACTTCAGCAAACGTAATCATTGAAGAAGTTTTCAAAGAAGAGCTTGAATCTAAGTTTGAAGAGGATCTCAAATCAGAAGAAGAAGAAGAAGAATATCAAATGGCTGACGAGAATGATACCCCGATGTTGTCAAGGGCTAGGGAAGTTGCCCCAACACCGGATTCATCCATTCGAAGGCCGGCCATTGACAACAACTTTTCACTAAAGGGAAATCATATGAGTCTGATAATAGATAGCCAGTTTGATGGAAGAGTGCGGGCCGATCCGCACAAACATATTGCTAGCTTCCTAGAAATCGGGGAAATGTTCAAATATGGGCCGAATACTGATGAAGCCATTCGATTGAGGACTTTTCCCATGTCTCTGTGTGTGGAAGCAAAAATCTGGTACCAAGAACTTGAACCAAACACTATCACCACTTGAAACCAAATGAGGGAAGCATTTGTTAGCCGATTTTTCCCTCCGGCTTTAGCATAGAGGTTACTGAATGAGATTCGAGGATTTAAACAGAATGATGGTGAAACCTTAGTGGAAGCTTGGTTAAGGATGAAAGAGATGCTGAGAAACTGTCACGGTCATGGGTTATCTAAAAGGGAAATTATTGAGCTTTTCTACAATGGGCTCGATACCCCCATCGGCTTCGGTTTTAGATGCTGCAGGAGGGGGATTGTTTATGTACAAAACTCCAAATGAAGCATGGAAGATAATGGAAGACAAGGTCGTACAGAATATCAATTGGGCTAAAGATCAGAAAACCAAGTCTACTAGGAAAACCGTTGCTTCAACTTCTACTAGCGGTTTTGATAATTCTGAGATGATGAAAGAGTTAAAGGCTATGTCCACAAAGTTTGATGACCAGTTCAAGACTCTCAAGGGAGAGATAAAGGAGCTTCGGGATGGATGTGGAAACTGTGGAGGTAATCATCCGACTGCAGAATGTGATATAGATGACAAACCTATGATAAGGTCGCCTACTCTTGAGGAAGATGCGACCTACATGCAACAAGGGAACTATTAAAGTGGTAACAATTATCAGAGAGGAGGTTATCAGAATTGGAGTAATTATCAAGGGAATAGGTTTTCTCGACCAAATCAAACTTACAACGATCAGTACCAGTCGAGAGATAATGTTTCACAACCAGTTCAACAACAGGAAGCCACATAATCGGCTTTAGAGAAGATGATGAAGGAATTCATGTCCAAACAAGATGCTTGTACTGAGAGGTTGAAGACCCAAATGACAAATCTGAGGTTAAGTGTGGATCAAGGTCAGAAAAATAAACAAGCCTCAATTCAGGATTCGGAGAGGAAAATGGATCGGTTGTCTGAAGGTCAGAGTAGTAGACCAACTGGTGGTTTACCGAGCAACACTCAACAGAACCTGAGGCAAACATCTTCTAGCGGTGGTCCAAAACCATATCAGCCACCACCCGCCCGAAATGAGCATGCAAATGCCATTACCACTCGTAGCGGGAAAGAGCTACCACCACCTCCGGCCAAAAAGGCCAAAGTTTCTAACTCTATTTTGCAGGATACTGATGAGCTGGAGGTTGATGATGAAGAAGGAGAGGCCGCCCAACCCACATCTATTCCGGTTTCACCTACACCTTCGGTTACTCCACCGGTGGTAAAGGCATATAAACCGAAGATTCCATATCCTCAACGTTTGAGGAAGGAGAAGATAGCGGCCCAGTATGGGAAATTTGTTGATATGATCAAGGGCATTCGGATCGACGTGCCTTTGGTTGATGTGCTAGCTGGAATGTCAAACTATGCCAAGTTTATCAAAGACTTGGTGAGCAATAAGGATAAGTTATCAGAGGCGTCAGCTACATTTCTGATGATGAGTGTTCTGCTATTGTTCAGAATAAGATTCCACCCAAGTTGGGTGATCCGGGGAGTTTTATTGTTTCATGTACATTAGGGAAGTTTATGACTTGTGATGCCCTAGCTGACTTAGGGGCTAGTATAAACTTAATGCCTTACTCCCTTTATGCTAAGTTGTCTTTAGGATCCCTTAAGCCCACACGAATGAGTATCCGACTGGCCGATAGATCGTTCCAATATCCTGTTGGGATTGCGGAAAATATGTTGATAGATGTTGGTCCTTTTACTTTTCCCGTTGATTTTGTGATCCTCGAAATGGAGGAAGATAGTAAAGTCCCACTTATTCTAGGACGTCCCTTTTTACATACTGCTGATGCAATTATTCATGTAAAAAATAAGCAGTTGACCTTAGGAGTGGGCCAGGAAAGGATTGCTTTCACGGTTGATAAGGCCATGAAGCATCCTTATTCTACCGACGATACCTGTTTCAGTATTGATATTATATATGAAGCAATGGATGAGGAATTGCAGAAATTACTCGGATTGGAAGCTGAACTAGCTGAGCTTGTGGAGTCAGTAGAGGAACGGATGACTGAGAAGGAGTTGCTTGCAGCTGTGGAAGCTGATGAAGATGACATGGAAGAGCAACTAATGGATGAGAGATTTGAAGAGCTTAAGGGTGATGACCGTATGAGGATCAAGACTTCACTTGAGGATCCACCACGAGACTTGGAGCTGAAACCGCTCCCAAGTCATTTGGAGTATGCATTTTTGTTGGAGGAGAGCTTATTACTTGTAGTAATTTCCTCTACTCTTGTTAATTATGAAAAAGTTAAATTGTTGAATGTGTTGAAGGCTCACAAGGGCGCTTTTGCTTGGCGTACATCTGACATACCCGGGATAAGCCCATCTTTTTGTAAACACAAAATAAATCTTTTAGATGAGGAAAAACCCGTTGTTCAAAGACAACGGAGGCTTAACCCAAATATGAAGGATGTCGTTAAGAAAGAGGTAGTCAAATTGCTTGATGCGGGTATAATTTACCCCATTTCTGATAGCCCTTGGGTTAGCCCAGTCCATTGCGTGCCCAAAAAGGGGGGAATGACTGTTGTTACGAATGACCGGAACGAATTGGTTCCCACTAGGATAGTCACGGGTTGGCGTGTTTGCATTGATTATAGGAAGTTGAATGATGCTACCCGTAAGGATCATTTCCCTTTACCCTTTATTGACCAAATGCTAGAAAGACTTGCTGGGAATGAGTTCTTCTGTTTTCTTGACGAGTTTTCGGGATATTTCCAAATCCCCATTTCCCTTTACCCCAGCCACCTTTCAAAGGTGTATGATTGCTATCTTTCAAGACATGATTGAGACTTCCATGGAAGTTTTCATGGATGATTTTTCTGTTTTTGGAAGTTCATTCGAATCATGCTTGTCTAACTTAGACAAGATGCTTGAAAGATATGAGAAGGCGCATTTAGTTCTTAATTGGGAAAAGTGCCATTTCATGGTTAAGGAGGGTATTGTTTTGGGCCACAAAGTGTCAAGTATGGGGATTGAGGTTGAAAGGCAAAGATTGATGTCATTGCCAAGTTACCTCCACCCGCAAATGTTAAAGGGGTAAGAAGTTTCTTAGGTCATGCGGGTTTCTACCGTAGGTTCATTAAAGATTTTTCTAAGATCACTAGACCTATGACCAAACTTTTAGAAAAGGATGTGCCTTTTGTGTTTGATAATGATTGTGTTAAGGCATTTGAGACTTTAATGGATAGGTTGACCAACGCACCCATTATGGTTTCACCCGATTGATCACAACCTTTCGAGTTAATGTGTGATGCGAGTGATTTTGCCTTAGGTGCAGTTTTAGGACAGCGAGAGGGTAATCACTTTAGGCCTATCTATTTTGCTAGTAAAACACTTAACGGGGCTCAACAAAATTATACCACTACTGAGAAAGAGCTCCTTGCTGTTGTGTTTTCTTTTGATAAGTTTAGGTCTTATCTTGTGTTGTCTAAGACTGTTGTGTTCACTGACCACTCGGCCCTTAAGTATTTATTTGCTAAACAGGATGCTAAACCACGTCTCATTCGTTGGATTCTTTTATTGCAAGAATTTGACATTGAGATTAAAGATAAAAAGGGGGCCGAGAACCTTGCCGCCGATCACTTGTCAAGGTTGGAAAATCCAAACTTAGACAAGCCAGGCGATACTGATATTGATGATTCCTTTCTGGAGGAGTTTCTTTTGCAGGTAGGTGATAATGTTGAAGATGAGGAGGAAGCACCTTGGTACGCGGACTTTGAAAATTATTTGGTTGCAGGTGTTCTGAGGAAAGGCATGACTCATCAGCAGAAAAACAAGTTCTTTTCTGACTTGAAGTATTATTTTTGGGAAGACCCATATTTGTTTCGGGTGTGTGCCAACGGAATGATTAGGAGATGTGTTTATGGAGCTGAGACTAGAAGGATATTGGATGAGTGCCACCATGGACGAACCGGTGGGCACTATGGACCTTCGGTAACTGGTAAGAAGGTATTTGATGCGGGATTTTTCTGGCCCACAATTTTTAAGGAGGCGCAAACTCTTTGTCAAACTTGTGATGCTTGCCAGAGAACCGGTAACATCTCCAAAAGAGATGAAATGCCCCAACAGAGCATACAAGTTTGCAAGGTGTTTGACATATGGGGTATCGATTTTATGGGTCCGTTCCCGCCATCTCATAAGTGTGAATATATTCTTGTGGCGGTTGATTATGTGTCCAAATGGGCGGAGGCAAAGACGTTGCCTAAAAATGATGCACGGGTTGTGATTGATTTTCTGAAAAGTTTGTTTTGTCAGTTTGGAATCCCTAAAGCTTTGATTAGTGACCGTGGGAGCCATTTCGCAAATCAACAGTTAGAGAAGGTTTTGAAGAAGTATGGGGTTAATCATCGATTTTCGACTTCTTACCATCCTCAAACGAGTGGTCAAGTTGAGAACACTAACCCGGCGTTGAAGAGAATTTTGGAGAAGACGGTTAAAGATAACCGAGCTGTTTGGGCAAAGAAGTTAGATGATGCTTTGTGGGCATTTAGAACTGCCTATAAAACACCGATTGGGACGACACCTTACCGGTTGCTTTATGGTAAGACGTGTCATTTGCCGGTAGAAGTTGAACATAAAGCTTATTGGGCGTTAAAGAATTGTAATCTGGATTTGGTTGAAGCGGGTGAGAAGAGGTTCTTGCAACTTCATGAGTTGGATGAGCTTAGATTGCAAGCTTATGAGAGTTCAAAGTTATACAAGGAACGCACTAAAGTATGGCATGACCGGAAGCTTAAAATGAGAAAGGAGTTCAAAGCTGGAGATAAGGTACTTTTATTTCAGTCTCGTTTTAAGTTAAAACAACCAAAGCTAAAGCCTCGTTGGACTGGACCTTATACGGTAAAACATGGTTATCCATCGGGTTATGTGGAATATTTAAGACCGATGGTGGGTCTTTTATTGTGAATGGACATCGATTGAAGTTGTACCACGAGGAAGATGTTTAAAACAAGTGGGAGGCACTCGTGATTTACCCTAAGAACTGATAAATTTAGGGGTTTGAACTTTGTGGGTGTGTTCACTGGAAACCCTCACGAGACTATAACTCGTCCACTTGGGATACCGAGGGGTTTAAAGGCTTATTGCATATGCTAAATGCAATCGTGATTCCTACGAAAGTGAGTTAGAATTTATTTTTATGTTTGAACTATGTATTTAATTGTTTTATATGTTATGTTTTCTTTTTGTTTTGTCTTGTGTGATGATGCTGGCTGACACGGACTCGTACGCGCATGCTATTGGACTTTTCAAGAGATATAAGGGGAGTTTTACTGTTCTACTTCTTTTCTCTCATTTTCACTGTGATTTTATTTAGTACAATGGGGACATTGTACAACTTAAGTGTGGGGATGGGAGTCGAAAAGAAGTTTACTTGTCCTTAGGTTTTGTTGTATTTTTTTAATTTAAAAAAAAAATAACTATTCTTTAAAATGTATTATTTTAAGTTTTGAAATTAAGTATTTATTTGTTAAAATAGTTTTATTAATAGTTTGTTTTTATTTTTAAAGTATAGACTTTAACATGGATTTAAATTTTTTGTACATATAATTTTTAAAAAAGTAATAATAAATGATGTATAGTTTCATTATACGATGTACTGATAGGCAATCTATATGAAAATTTCTGAATTTTAAGAAGCTAAATTTAAACATGTATATTACTTTGTGATAAACACTATGATGTATGACAAAAAGTCTTAATTCCTAGATTTAGCATGCAATATTTTATATTTTTAATATTTATATGAAAACATTTGGGGGTTTACTAATTGTTTCCTCTGTTGTACTAAGTACAGATCTGGTATCATATTAGTATTCTTAAAAATAAGCAAAAGAAATATAAAATCTGTAAAATTTTAAGATTCCTAAATTAATCAAACTATGTCGCTTTGTTATACTAAGGTATAGACCTGTCACCGCTGGTTTGATTTAAAATGGTTTGCTTTACTTGAATCAAGTTATGTCGCTCTGTTGCATGTCAATGCAGACCTGTCACCAATGTCTTGATTCTTAAAAATGATTTTCGTATACTTATTTTAAATATAAAGTAAAGTGCATGACTGAATTTTAGGGGTATATCATAGGTGGGGATCATATGTAATATACATACTAACAATAAAAGTGTTTTCAGAAATATGAGTATAGATTGTTTAATTGGACAGTAATATTAGTAATCGTTGATGAGCTATATATTATGTGAATAATAATAAAGGAATTTATTCCCTTATTGTACAAAATAGTTATCCATGTTAATTAAATTGTTTAAATTTTAAAAATTAGAAACGGATTTTTAATTTAAGTATTTTAATTTTTAAATATTAGTTTTATGCTTATAAGTAATCATAGTTGGATTAGTGATGTGTAGTTATATTTAGTAGTTTAGTTTTAGTCTACTTGAGGACAAGTAGAAGTTAAGTGTGGGGATAATTTGATAACATTGAATAATGTTATATTTGTATAGTAATATTCCCTAGTTTTTATATACTTTTAGTTACAATTATTTGGTAAAATATAATTATTTTGTTCATATTTATAAAATGGGTAGAAATAGAGTTTGTATTAGTATAGAATGAAAATAAGTCAAATAAAGTAATTTTTGTATAAAAGTTAATTGTACAAAAATTTAGTTGAGACAAAGTGGTTAAAAGAGTAAATAAATAAATAAAGTTTGCAAATATTTGAGTTCGAAAAGTTAATTGGGTTGAGCGAAAATAATTATATTGAATATTTATTAGAGTTTACGCTTCAGACTAAATAATTATTTAGGTTAAATAATGATTATTATATAATAATACTTGCGTGTACTAGTATTAGTTAGTAACATTGTAATATAATAATTAAATAATAATATTAATATAATTAAATATAATAAACTAAATAAGTAGTACTAACTCACGTTAGCATATATTTAGTATATATTATAGTATATAATAATATTAGTTTTATAGTAGTAGTAGGTAATAGGTATAATAATAATATAATAATGTACATAATAATAAATAAGTCATGATGATACTTCTTTGGTTTTTGTTTGTAGTCACAAGTCAGGTCACAAAGAAAGCAAATACATGGTGGCGGTAGAGTTGTACTTTTGAAACATATATGGCGGTGGAGCCTGACTTGGGAAGTACGAAACTTTCATCCATACGCCGGATGATTTGTTCATACGCCGTATGGATTGGTCCCAACAAATATAAAACGCAGCTCTCTGCCTACGATTTTGGGGGACGACTTTTTCATATATTTTTATTAGGGTTACGAATATTTTAGGGTTTTTGGAGGTTCTTATTCATCTTTGAAGATCTTTCATTGTCTAAAGTTATTCGGTTACACGTATTCATCAACAACCATTGTAATCACTCGGTTTGCATTATTTATTTATTTAAATCATGTTTTCTTTGATTTCAATTATTACTTTTGATTGTTATTGCTTGAATATGAGTAGCTAAATCCTTTAACACTTACTTGAATGAAGTGATCTAATGATTAGGGTTGTTATCTTTTAATATTTATGTTGAATTATTTTTGTTTAATCATGAACCTTATGTATTCGAGTTTATATTAATTGATTTATCTTGTTGGTAAATTATTATATGATCAATTTAGCGGGAGCTTTTTCATATAATAGTTTATGATAATTATTTGTCTATGAATAATTGTTAACTGATTGCGGAAGCAGATATTAAACAAGATAATCATTTAAACTTGAATGTGGAAGTAGGTGAAGTTGACGGGAGTCATTCACTAGATTAAATCTTAAATAATGAATTGGAATTAAGGTATAGGATAAGTGGATACTAATCCTAGTTTAATTAAGATTCATATATTCAACTTAAATATAGTGTTTATTGCAATTTAATTAATGTTTTGTTGATGCATATTAGGTTGTCTGTCAGTTGGTCTATCGAGTTGTAATAAGTGTCGTTAGTTGTATAGTGAAATATATTGTTTTTGTTATATGCGACACTTAAGTTTTAGGTTAAGCGTCACTTGCCTTAGTGACGCATAGCGTCACTTAGGTAAGTGACGCATGAAGGCGGCCACATGCGACACTTCCACAAGTGACGCATGTCGGCTGACTTTTAGTATAAATACAAACCTACGGGTTTCCGACTAGGGTGGGACGAAACCCTAGCACCATTTGTCTACTAAGCAACATTGTAATCGTTCCCAATTCAATATACAAGCTGATATCTTCGTTTACATTGTTAATTACATTCGTTTCGGTTTGTGTTTATTGGTTATACACACAATTGATTGATTCCGCCTTTCAATTGTAAGTCAATTGTCATCTAGATCCACGTCAAAGGGCACTCTCAACTGGGGGAGGTAGGTCCTAGTGAGTTAGAAATAAATGTAACTCCTTCCCCGGAACCAGAAAATGTACTTCCTTCTACTATTAATGAAAACATATCTTTGGATTACTTCGTTGAGGTTCAAGGTCAAGCAAGACCTATTGCGGTTGATTATTCGTTTGTAGATCTTACATATCTGCAAAATTTGATGAATGATAATACAACGATACCGGAGGAAGAGGTGATGAATGATCCTGTGGCAGAGGATTATTTCTTTGAAGGAAATGACGAAGTTGAGGTTGAGGGGGAGCAGCTTCAAAGTGATGAATGTTATGACGATGCTCATATTATCGAATCGGATTCTTCAGAAGATGAATTACATCATGATTCTGAGACAGAGACCAATGAGCAATCAGCTTCTACAGCTCAATCTTCAATGATAAAGCCTGACATAGTGCTCAAACCTATAGTTGAGGTACCCGTCACGTGTAAGTTTTACAAAGTCAGAACTGATTACACGGGTTTGATAAAAAGCTGGAAGTTTGATGAGAATAATTCGGTGTTTATGATTAAAAGGAGTGATGGCATTCAGTACTTCAACCTAAAGTTTTATAAAATAAGTACTATGAAATGCCAATGAAAAAGGATGTGAAGAATAAGGTTCCACATGTTTTCAGCTTTCGAGTATTAAGAAAAGTTGTCAAGAATCCCCATCACATATCTCGCGACTATGAAATGCCCATATGTGCTTAGTATAATATAATCACGTTGGCCAGGCGTCATTATATGATGCTAAATACATACTTCTTTTCATCAACCACTTAATACGATCAGGTTCTCATGAGATCAGAATGAAAGTGAACAGTTCGGATGAAGTATGGTTCAACAAGTGGATTACGCGTATCGATGTGTCATAACGATAGTTAGTCGTATGCAAATGTGTGTATGCATGTGCGTTCTAGCCAAGGCTATAGTCTAGGTCTCTAAGGTCTCTAAGTCACCTAAGAAATCTAGTTCTCTATAACCAATGGCTCTGATACCAGTCTGTAACACCCCCAAATTCGTCGATTTGGATTAGCGGAAGCATTTAGTTAAGTATGGGGAATGCCACAATATACAGTACATGCATACGTATCAGAGCATATGATTACAACAGAACAAATATATTAAGATGCCAAATGTAATAGTTACAAAGTTTACGATTTTTCAAATCGTGCAAATGTGAAAGTTATTAAGTTTACAAAAGTAGATTTCATAAATATGACTAAAACAGATTAGTTATATAAAAGAAATCCAGTTGTCAAAAGTTGGCATCCTAGTTTCATCGTGGGTCGCCTAGAATCCGTATGTGCAGGCGGTCCTTACGTGTGCTGCTAATTCCCTGAAAAACATAGTAAAAAGTCAACAACGAGGTTGAGTGAATTCACAGGTTTTATGTTTGCAATAGTTGAATCAAGTTTGTAAGCACAGTTGTTAAAATCAATACGTTCACAAATAGTTATTGCCATAATAGTCAAGTAATTGTTTTGTGGAATGTTATCCAAAATACAGTTCGCGTGGGATGTTACCCAAAATACCGTTTACGTGGGATGTTACCCAAAATACAGTTAAAGTTACCCAAACAGTACCGGTCGTTCTCCGGTCAAAAGACGCACGGGTCGTTCTCCCGTCCAATAAAACAGTTTACCGGTCGTTCTCCGGTCTAGATACGCACGGGTCGTTCTCCCGTCCAAACACTGCTGGTCGTTCTCCAGCGAAATACGCACCGGTCGTTCTCTGGTCCAGAATACGCACGGGTCGTTCTCCCGTCCACTTGGCCAGTCGTTCTCTGGCACTAAAATACGTAGCTGGTCGTTCTCCAGCGTTTTTATAAAAGTACCGGTCGTTCTCCGGTATACCAAACAAAGTTTAACACGACATTCGTATGAAAATGTGGTATCATAAATTCCAGTTTTTGTGTATGAGTTTAACAGTTCAAGCACTCTAATCGTGTGAGCAAACAAGCATGATAAACAATCATATGAGTAAAAGCAGTTATGGCAATAAGTAAAACAGTTGACTATGTTTTCCACCCCTGTTCAAAAGCAGTTAAAACAGTAAAAGTAGGGGCTGTGAACTCACCTGTTGAGTTAAGTAATGGGCGAGTGCTAGCAAAGCGTAGTCCGGGTAAAGTCACTAATGTCCTAAACGTAGGAAATAGTCGTATAAGTGGTTGGGTAACAACCAGACCATGTTACTCGTTCATCCATGAAAGATCATTGTTTATTAGTAAATTTGTACAACTTGTTGGAGAAGGTTTCGTAAAAGTATTTCAACTAGTGTTGGCAATTTTTTCGTTGTGTTTTCATAAAAATGGAAATTTTGCACGGGGGTCCGGGGGCAGCGCCCCTGGTAGCGGGGTCCAAGGGGTGGCAACCCCTGGCGGGGTCCAAGGGGCAGAGCCCCTGGCTGGGGTCGAGCTGCCAGGTCAGCTTGGAAAATTTTTATTTCTACTATGTTGCTGTAGTGAAAACGCATTCGAATTCCAAATTCGGAGTAAATCAAGTGGTAAAATCTGGTTCCGACACTTAGTGACAAAGATTTAAAAGTTTTTCTGCTTTTCGCGACATAAGATACGACACAAAGGTCAGGTATGCGACACAAGGGTTGTGTCGCATAGGAATGCGACATAAGAGCTTAGCGACACAAGGGTTGTGTCGCATAAGCTTTCGGTGCTAATTCAATAGCGACATAAGGGTTGTGTCGTATAGGGTATACGACACAAAGTGCGACATAGTCGTTATGTCGCATGGTGCGACGTAGGAAAGGTTATGCGACATAAGACGTTATGTCGCAGTACTGTTTTCAGTCCCTGCGACATAACGGTCTGTTCATCCGAAAATCGAGTATTTGAGCTAAAATGTGTTTTAATCTTTCATGCAATGAGTTGTAACATGTTTACATACTATAATAACAAGGAAAAAGTGAAAGAAAGTGATTTTTCATACCTAATTAAGTGTAATCCGAAAATTTGGTGAGTGATGAAGATGAAAGTGGAGATCTTGAGTTTAAATCCTTGTGTTGTTGATGATGATGACGGTTTTTATGTTGTTGGAGTCTGAAAATGATGAAGAAGGTTTAGATTTTGATGGATTTTGGTGGTGGTTTTTGAAGAGAGTTTGAGAGAGTTTTTGGTGGGTGTGTGTGTTTGTGTTAGATGAAAATGAAATGGGAGTGGGGTTGGATTTGGGGGTTTTGGGTCAGCTGATCACATGGGGAAAAGGGAGGGGAATTTAGTCCCAAACTTGTGGTATTTTACCCGTGTTCGTTTACCCGATCGTTAAATGTTAAAATGTTTTTAAACAATAGATTTTTAAATATGTTTTCGATTATACACTTAGTTGTAATATTTTTATTTAATAATTATTTAGTTGAATAATAATAAAAGTTCTAACTTCGTTTTACTTTTAGTTTAATTATTAAAGTGCGGTTTGTTCCAATTGTACGAAATAAACATTATTTGTAGTAAAATACGTTGTAAATATTATCAACATAATATTCAATATTTAATTAAGGTTATTTAATAATTTCCTATTATCAAATAATTCTGTCCACCAATGATCGTATATTTTTGTCGCGTTTATTCTAAACCGTACCGTACGTAATTACAATTTAGTACACTACGCGTATCAACTAGTTGGGCTTTGCTAGACTTATCTCTAAAATGTGTTGTGAATTCACTCAGGTAGGGAATTAGCCTAATGATGCAAATGTTTAATGCTCGTAATTACGTTTAAATTTGCGAGTTGTTACACTTTTAGTATAAATACAAACCTACGGGTTTCCGGCTAGGGTTGGACGAAACCCTAGCACCATTTGTCGACTAAGCAACATTGTAATCGTTCCCAATTCAATATACAAGCTGATATCTTCATTTACATTGTTAATTACATTCGTTTCGGTTTGTGTTTATTGGTTATACACACAATTGATTGATTCCGCCTTTCAATTGTAAGTCAATTATCATCTAGATCCACATCAAAGGGCACTCTCAACTGGTATCAGAGCTTTTAGGTGATAATATTGACGTTTAGAAGGTGTTTTGGGTTGATTTCGGTTTGTTTGAATCAATTAATCAAGATTACATACGGATTTTGAGGTGCTAAGGTGAATTACAGTCGATATTCTTCATCATTTACAGGTTTCGTCCATTAGGGTTCAAGGAATTTTCGTTTGGTTTACGAAAGTTTGAATTTTTTAGGGTTTTGGGATTTTGCAGCCGTTTTGCGACACTCGATCCGTCACTTGGACGCGTCACTTACTGCGGCACTACCTAATCCCAAATTAGGGTTATACCGTCACTTGAACGCGTCACTTGAAGCGTCATTTGAGGTTTATACGACACTTAACTTAAGTGCCGTGCTCTTTAATCCACCGTCACTTACGTGCGTCACTGTTGCACGTCACTTGACCCTCAAGCGTCACTTCTGTTAGTGACGCCTGTTTGATTTACTACGTCACTTTTACTAGTTACACCTTTTGTTTTAGCACGTCACTCAAGTATGTCACTTGAGTGCGTCACTCGTTTGATTGAGCGACACTTACTTACAGTGTCATCAGTCACTTCATCCGTCACTCGATAGCGTCACTTACCTAGTGACGCTAGTCGTTGCGACACTTCAGTGCGTCACTTACTAAGTGACGCCTTTAGTACTAATATTTTTCAAGCTTTTGTTTTTAGTGAAGTTTCATGTATATCTTCAATGGCTGGTGTTGCTGATAAAGAAGACATCAGAGGAATTAGGGATATGTTAAAACAGAATCACGATGTTGGTTCTAATAATAAACCTCCGTTGTTTTCGGCTGACATGGATTACGCATATTGGCGTGATCGATTTGAACAGTATATAAACTTCCACTGTCCAGAGCTATGGGGTCCACTCAAAGAAAAATATGTAGCTACCTTAGCCGAAGGAATCTTTCCTCATCTTGCTCCGAACAAGCTCTACAAATCTATGACTCCGGAAGAAAAGAAAGACTATGATACTGAGAAAAAGGCACATGCGGCTATTTGTATGTGCCTAACCAAAGACGTATTAAGACTGTTCAAATCACATGACACCGCATACGAACTTTGGAAAGCTATTGAAACTAGGTGTGGTGGAAATCAAAGATATAAAGCAGCTAAGCTAGAATTGATAAAAAAACAGTATGATATGTTTGATTCTCTACCAAATGAAACGGCTTCTGGAGTTGTTACTAGATACTCACAGTTGGTGAGTGAGTTGACAGAGGGAGGGTATAATTTTCCTCCACTAGAAGTAAATAAGAAGCTTTTGGATGTCTTGCCTAGTTCGTGGGATGTTAAGGTACAACTTCTTAAGGAAAGTCAAGAGTTAGCTACCATGAAACTGGATGAGCTAATAGGTATTCTTCAAGCTCATGCGATGGAGATGAAGAAAAGAGAATGCAAGTCGGGCGGTTTTGTTCAAGACCCGTCTTTATATGGAGGTAAAGTCAACACTGGCAAGACTTATGGTGGAATGGCTTTTGTCTCTTCTACGAGCTCTCCACTTCAAGTTCCATTGTATTCTACTGGTGCTTCTCATCCAATATATGCTTCTGGATCCTCACAGGGGTCACAACAGCAGGCTTCTGTCTCTCCTGCTATTCAAGAGCAGGCTGCCATTTATACAGCCTTTCTAAGCTCTTATAAGGATTTGGTTTCGCAACCAAATGCTACTTTGGAACTGGCCAAAGAAGATTATGCTCAACTTGACGATGATGATCTTGAGCAGATGGATTTGAACTGGAACATTGCTATGATATCCAGGCGTGTTCATAAATTCTTGCAACGAACTGGTCGCAAGAGTTTGGAGGGAGATGGCAAAACCAGCTTCGGTTTTGATAAAAGCAAAGTGAAATGTTACAATTGTCAGAATCTGGGACACTTTGCGAGAGAATGTGAGAAGCCTAAGGTTCCTCCGTCTGGTTTCACAAAGCCTGATGCTCCTAGAACTCCGGAGAAGGATCAAGTGAAGCAAGCAACAGCTGATGCACTTGTTGTTTTTGAGCCAACAAGCACAGATTGGAGTATGTATGCTGAGAATTATCAGCAGTGTCTCATGGCTTACATTTCAAACGAGGTACGCAATGAACCTGAAGAACCTTTGAACTGTATGTCATGCATTAAGTTAACTGAATCCTTAAGATGCTTTCAAGCAGACAACGTAGACTTAAGAAAAAAGGTTGAAAAACTTAGTGACTCAAACAGATACCTAAAAGCAAATGAACAATTGTATGATAAGAAAATAGAGGCTTATCAACAGGACACGCTTAGGTATAAATCTAAAGTTTTTAGTCAACAGGATGCTATTGATAGTTATCTTTTTGAAATAGACCGTTTGAGAAAGGAACATTCTGATCTTAAAGATGAATATGATAAATATAAAAATAAGATTCTAGGTTCCTCCTCGTCTACTGTTACCTTTAATGAAATTCTTAACAAGCAAAGGACAGATCACAAAACAAAGACGGGACTAGGTTATTATGTAGTCCCGCCTCCTACTGAATACTGTCCTATGCCTGTTAAGGAAGGCATCGAAGTGATTCCGGTTGACTATGCATTGTTATACGGTGTCAAATCTAAGGGTAATAAAGTTAACAAACAGGTGAAGGAGAAAACTAAACAGACAGAGTATCCCTCACCTCAGTTTGTTAAATCGGAATGTGAATCTCCAGTTAGTAATGAGGAGATTGTTGAGATTGAGGATATTACCGATGAGGAATATCCTGAGTTTAAAAGGAATGTTGAAGTAAAAGCTGAAAAGGTGTCAAAGGTTGAACCTAAAATTAAGGTTCAACCTAACAAAGAAAAAATTAAGGTTTTAAAATCAAAATCTCAAACTTTACAGTTACCTGTAAAGATTTTTCAAAATAAACCTTCTACTTCAACCTCTCAACCTAAACAGGAAATTTCTAAGACGTGCATGAAATGTGCATGTTCTAGAAACGTTTCTTCATCCCCGGTGATAAATCCTCAGCCTCAACCAGCTGTTGAGACTAGAGCATGTTTTTACTGCAAGAGACAAGGACATCTAATTCGTGAATGTCCCAAATTGTCTCATCAGAATTACTGGAGAGAAATGCCTAGGACATCTATTTTCAGAAATTCTTTTTCAAGATCTCCTCCTAGGCGTTACTCTGTCTCTCCCATACCTGCTGTAAAACCGAGTAATGTTGGGCAAAAACCTTTGCCAAAACGAGAGCCTGATATTACTCCAAAGCCAAATTCCGAACCATCCAAGGTTTGGAAAAGAAAGAGTCTACTGTGGACTCTAGTGTCATCAATAATAACACATCAGATACAAAATCTGATTTGCTTAAAAATAAAGTCTTATCTGATGTGATTATTGTTGATGACTGTGGTCGACCTAAGTCTGTCAAGGCTTGGGTCACCGTTTCTCACTAATCTCCTACTTTATGTGTTGCAGCAGTCAGAACGCGTTAAAGACAGTGAATGGTTTGTAGATAGTGGCTGTTCGCGACACATGACAGGCGATGTGTCCCTTTTGACGGATGTTAAACCACATTCTGGAGGACATGTTGCATTTGCGGGAGATACTGGAGGAACCATTTCGGGTAAAGGAACGCTAACTAACGGGAAAGTTAGCTTTGAGAATGTGAACTATGTGGCTCAACTGACCCACAACTTGCTAAGCGTATCACAAGTATGTGATAAGGATTACACAACAGCGTTCACAAAGACGGAGTGTGTGATTTTGAAGTCGGGTTTCGTTATCCCCGAGGAATTGGTGCTTTTAAGGGCACCACGGAGAAACGACACCTACGTTATGAATATGCGAACCGTGGAGACTAAAGATGAGTATACATGTCTCCTTTCGAAGGCTTCAGAAAAGGAATCGCTATTGTGGCATCGACGAATGGGACACATCCATTTTCGTAAGATGAACTTCTTGATAAACAATGATTTAGTAAATGGAGTCCCTAAACAGTCATTTGCGCTAAAAGATGACTGCGTCGCCTGCCATAAAGGGAAACTTCATAAGAAACCCCACAAGCCGAAATTAGTGAATTCCATTGCGGCACCATTGGAGCTATTGCATATGGACTTATTTGGTCCTATTTCTACCAAGAGCATAGGTGGAAAGTCTTATTGTTTAGTAGTCACCGATGACTACTCAAGATTTTCATGGGTGTATTTTCTGGGTGCAAAGAGTGAAACACCAGACATTCTGGTGTATCTGTTAGATAAGTTGGCAAACTTATGCAACTTAAAGGTGAAAAGACTGTGAAGTGACAATGGACTGAATTCAAGAACTCTACTCTTTAGTTATACTGTGCCACGAAAGGCATTGACCATCAGTTCAGTGCCCCTCGAACTCCTCAACAGAACGGAGTTGCTGAGCGTAAAAATAGGACTATTATCGAGACAGCTCGGACTATGCTGGCCGATTCTAAGCTTCCTATAATCTTTTGGGCAGAAGCAGTTAGTACTGCTTGCTATGTTTTGAATCGCGTGCTCACGGTTAAGAAGAAGAATAAGACATGCTATGAACTCTTCAACAACCGTAAGCCCACTTTGCAGTTTCTGGAACCTTTCGGGTGTCCGTGTTTGATTATGGTCTCCAAAGACAAGGTCTCGAAGTTTGGAGCTAAAGCAGTTGAAGGGATCTTCCTTGGATATTCCGTCAATTCTCCGAATAAACGAGTCTACATCAAATCAACTCACCAGGTGGAAGAGCATTTTGAGGTGAAATGCTTGCGATACACAGATCCTCCTCAAGGAACAGGTCCAGAATGGTTATTTAATTACAAGGACGTGTTCAATTCGTTCGACATACCCGAAGGACATAATGATGAGGATGAGATAGTTACTCTGCTTCATGGTATAAGTTTGTGTCAAGACACTTCTACATTAACACCAGCATCTCCACCTACACCAACACCCACTACACCACCTCCAACACCTACTCCTACACCCACACCACTACCTATTTCATCCACATCATCGCCTACGGTTCCACCTTCGGATATTCCTTCGACTTCAGGAACAACTAATACAACAGAATATCCTGATGATCCCAACATGCCACCATTGGAGGAAGACGAGGAAGATGAAATGGTCCACTCTCATCTTTTCTCTAATGAAGATGATACGGAACCTCCTGTGCAATCAGAAAGTCCTACTGTTCCTGCAACTAACACTGTTCCCATCACTGAAGGGGACATGAATAATTTGGAGTTAGTACTTGCACCCGATCGAATCCCAGTCACACGTGTACACAGGAATCACCCCATTGATAATATTATCGGTGATCCTGATGCTGCTGTTCAAACAAGGCACCAAGTGCAGCAGAATCCGAATCAGGAAATGTTGAATTTGGTCGCCCGGATAAATTCCTGTCATTTATCCCAAATTGAACCGAAGAAAGTTGATGAAGCCTTAAAAGATCCATCTTGGGTCGAGGCTATGCAAGAAGAGTTGCAACAGTTCAACAAGCTGCACGTGTGGGATATAGTTCCATTACCCAAAGGTGCTCATTTAACTGGCACTCGATGGGTGTTTCGCAATAAAATGGATGATAGGGGTATTGTAATTCGGAATAAAGCCCGATTGGTCGTTCAAGGATTCAGTCAGATTGAGGGCTTGGATTATGATGAAGTCTTCGCTCCTGTGGCAAGACTTGAGTCCATTCGGATCTTTCTCTCATTTGCGTCTTACAAAGAGTTTCGCGTTCACCAACTCGATGTCAAGAGCGCATTTTTATATGGGAAAGTGGACACTGATGTCTACGTGAAACAGCCTCCTGGCTTTGAAGACCCTGAGCATCCAGAATACGTCTGCAAGTTAAACAAGGCGTTATATGGTCTTCATCAAGCCCCACGATTATGGTACGAGAGGCTAACTATTCATTTAGTCAAGCATGGATTTGTTCGTGGGAATATCGACAGTACTCTGTTCATTCGCAAAGAACGGACTGGCGATCGAGAGGATATGCTACTCGTGCAGGTGTATGTGGACGACATTATTTTTGGCTCTACAAATGAAGCGATGTGCAAGCACTTTGAGGAGATCATGAAATCTGAGTTTGAGATGAGTGCGATGGGGGAGCTCAAATTCTTTTTAGGTGTACAAGTTGAGCAGTCTCCAAAAGGTATTTATATTCATCAGTCAAAGTATGTCAAAGACATGTTGACTCGATATGATCTGCTCAATTGTAAAACCTATGGGACTCCCATCGAGCTTAATCACAATCTCCGACTTGCTGAGGATGAAGAAGTTTGCAAAGAAAAGGACTATCGATCAATGATAGGTTCTTTGATGTACTTGACTGCTTCTCGACCGGATATTGTCTTTGCGGTATCCGTATGCTCTCGCTTTCAAGCCAAACCAAAGGTGTCTCATATGAGGGCTGTAAAGCGAATCTTTGGTTATCTCAAACATAGACCCAATCTTGGTCTATGGTATTCAAATGAGAAATCCTTCGCTCTTTCTGCCTATTCGGATTCAGATCATGGCGGCTGCAGCATAGACAAGAAGTCAACCACTGGTGGATGTCAATTCCTAGGATCTCGACTAGTTTCGTGGCAGTGCAAGAAACAGACTACAGTTTCTCTCTCCACTGCGGAAGCTGAGTATGTTGCTGCTGCGAGTTGCTGCTCTCAGGTTCTATGGATACAGCATCAACTGCGTGATTATGGGTTACTTCTTTCTATGACTCCTATTCACATTGATAATACTGCTGCTATATTTATCACGCGCAATCCCGTACAGCACTCTAAGACTAAACACATTGAACTTAGGTTCCACTTTATACGGGATTGCTATGAAAAACACCTGATAGACCTAGTTCAAATAGACACCTTAAAGCAGACTGCCGACCTTTTCACTAAAGCCTTTACGCGTACTCGATTTGACGAACTAATCAACATGTATGGTTTAAGATTTTTTCTTGCTAAAAAGTAATTTGTGACTTGGATTGTTTTTAAAGTAATGTTTTATTAAAAAAAAAAAAAAAAAAATGCAACTGCCACTCTTTATACTTTCTAGTATTAAAGAAATGCAAGGTTGCAACATTTTAAAAATAGACGTTGAAGTTGTGTCTGTAAACAACTTGGGATATGATAGTACATTGGGTGACATGCATAAAAATGGAAATTTAAGGTTTATCTTGGATGTGTCAGTAGATTTATCTGATGTATTGAAAACAGTTTTTATAAACATTGTCTTCATCATACGATATATTAGTAGGCATGGTATGCAAACTTCTTTGAGAAGTCTTAAGAAGCTTAATCATTAATTGTCTATTTCAAGTGGTATAACACCATTAGATGTATGACACAAGTCTTAATTTCTTACTTATACTAGACATGCTTTCGTGAAAGATGTTTATTTGATATCATTTGGGGGTATATATTGATAGTTTCCTCTGTTATACGTAAGTATAGACCTGGCTTCTATTAATATATACTTTAAACTTAAGCAAACACAAGTCAAAGTACTTGCAAAGTCTTTCTAAATAAGATACCTTACAAGGTCGCCAAAATGGTTTGACCAAGTCTGGTTTTGCTTAAACCTGAATCAAGCTATGTCGCTCTGTTGTACGTAAGTACAGACCTGTCACCGCTGACTTGATTCTTAAAATTGATTTTCTTATATTCTATCTGTAAATGGAAACATGGTCTATGTCTTAAGTTAAGATGTATATCTAAAGTGGAATCTACAGCGAAATGCACATACCAATAATAATAAAATACCTCCTAGATGTGAGCATAATATGTTTAAGTGGATAAACATACTAATAATCGTTTTGAAATAATTTTTATAAAAAGTGCTTTTAGTATGTCAAGTAAATTTAAAGAGGACAAATATACTGATGATCGAAATAACACTTACTGTTCCTAATAAATGCATGTTATTCCGATATGATCCCTAACCAGACTATCTCAACTCCGTCACCAAAAAGAATGTGTTCATTTTTCTAGTTATAAATTTACATTCTTGTATGTCTTTTATTTTCTCTAAGTTAGTATAATTTTAGTTATTATCCAAGTTACAGTTACATTTTCAAATTTGAGTACCGAAATCACAACGCGAAAATCGATAAAATCGCCAATTTTTCACTAAAAGTGAACTGCGCGTCACTTTCATAAGTGACGCTGCCAGTGACGCATACGATATTGCGTCACTCCCTTTAGTGACGCAGTAAGTGCCGGGGTAAGCTACGCTATAAGTGCCGGGTTGAGTGACGCATACTAGGGTCGGTGTATAAATACCCCTTCCCACGACACTCAACCTCACCACTTTTCAAATACTTATACCGACACTTGCTCTGACATACCGTCACTTCGATTGTCTCTGCGTCACTAGCTCTGTGCGTTTTTCTTCGATTTGATTGTGCATTCTGCGGCTTCTTATTGCATTCCAGTCCCATATTCTTGTTCCTCACATTCACATGTACTATTAGGTACTTACTTTAACCGTTAATTCTTGTTATTCATGCTGTAATTTGATTTAGGGTTACGAGTTTGGGATTAACTTTGAAATCGTTCGATTAAACCTTTGATTTGTAAATGTTTTCGTGTAATAGAGGGTGTGTAATACTCGTTTTCACCATGCGCACACCCTGGTAACTTCGATTTCAAAACCCCCCAATTTTGAAATCTGGGCATGAACAGTGACACGATGATCTTCATCGTTGCGTCACTTCGTGCGTCACTTACCACAAGTGACGCTATTTGGTAATTTTGAAACCCATACCATCACTTAATAAGTGACGCTTGATTTTGCGTCACTTCTTAAGTGACTCGTGTAGTGACGTATATAATTGCTTTAACTGTTAAGACCGTCACTCTTCCTAATGACACCTCTAAATGCGTCACTTCCCCAAGTGACTGTCTAAGTGACGCTTATTTCTATACGTCACTTATACCGTCACTTCTTAAGTGACTCCCTTAGGATACCGTCACTATGATAACTGTCGCATGTTCTTCACCCGTCACTTCGTAAGTGTCGTATAATTTAAATCACCAATTACAAACGTCACTTACATCAGTGACGCTTGATAGCGTCACTTCCAATAAGTGACACTATACATTGATTTTAATTTTAAGTACTGTACAATACGACACTCCCTAAGTGACGGTAGTGGCCATGCGTCACTTACCTTAAGTGACGCCTAAAGTCAAAATTCGTTTTTTAACCCTTCTGTGTTCGGGCTAACTTTATAACGATTTCAGTTATTTTTCTTTGTATTTTTAGCTTACAGATGGCTGAACTTCAGAACTATTACCGCCGCACAAACACCCGACACAACATTACGGCTTTTCTAGAATCAACGCATGCAAATTCAGCGCCTTTCAGGCCAATGATTGAGTTTCTACACAGATCGAGGATCCATTATGCGATTACTGCAACGACTCCGGTTTACATGAACCAAATAGAGGAGTTCTATGATCATGCAGTGATTAGGGTTCAGGGCGATGTTCCCCGAATTGTATCGACAATGTTCGGTGAGGAAATCGAAATCACCGAGAACTCCATTAGACGGGTTCTCCAGTTCACCGACAACTCCACGATGCCCACCATTTTCCCAACTACATTTATCTATGGAGGGCTTCAGAGGATGGGATATCCGGCAAACCAGCTCTCAGATTTCAGGAAACAGTACCTCTGCCGGGTGTGGAGGTATCTGTGCCATATCGTGATCGTGTGTTTATCTCCGAGAAAGGGGGGATATGACGCTGCCAGCCACCTCACATTATCTCTCATGTTGGCCCTAATCTACAATAAACCGTATAACTTCAGCGGTTATATATTCGGCAACATGGTTGAGAACATACGCGCTGGAAAGGATAAATGACTGCAGTATCCTCGGTTTGTCCAGCTTTTGTTGAATGACCTCAATCTTGATATCGCTCCAGATCAGCAATCCCTTCTGGTGCCGACACCGATGCTTCTGCGAGTTTTTAACGACTGCAAGCTCGCGCCAAAGGGCGAGCCGGTTTTGGCTGATCGTGAACTTTTCGGGCACATAGTGAACGAAAACGATGTTGCGCCGCGCGATCACGGTTTTTTGGATGATGTCGTGCCTCCGGTCAACGAGGACGACTTAGTGGATACCGATATCGCTCAAGACTTAGAGGATATCGATCGTGTTGTTCAGGTTGAGGCTGAGTCTGATGACGGTGGGCCCACTCCTCCTGATTCTGAGGGTGATGTGCCACCACAATCGGCTTTTGATGGTATTCAGCTTGCCGATCCTCGACGCTTTAAGCGTATACTGTGACGGATCTCTGCTGGCAGGGTCCATGTCCCGAGGAATCCGGGCAAACGTCCTGCTGGGTCTTCACCCTCTTATGCCGATCTACCTCTTCGTAGACGCCAGCGGACGACAGTGGTTATTGAGGAACCAACATCTCAACGACTATAACCACCGCCACCGTCTGACATGCCGTCTCTTCAGATGGTTTTGGCTCAGATGGAGCTTTTGGCGAAGCGGTTTGATGATCAGAAGGCTATAATTGAAGCTCAGGCCTCTCAGATCAAGGAATTGGAAGCTAGAGCTGCTACGGTTGACACTCTACAGCTTCAAGTGACGAATCTGTCATCTAGGTTGTTAGAGCTGGAATCCGTTACAAATGTTTCGGGGGAGGTAGGTCCTAGTGAGTTAGAAACAAATGTAACTCCTTCCCCGGAACTAGAAAATGTACTTCCTTCTACTATTAATGAAAACATATCTTTGGATTACTTCGTTGAGGTTCAAGGTCAAGCAAGACCTATTGCGGTTGATTATTCGTTTGTAGATCTTACATATCTGCAAAATTTGATGAATGATAATGCAACGATACCGGAGGAAGAGGTGATGAATGATCCTGTGGCAGAGGATTATTTCTTTGAAGGAAATGACAAAGTTGAGGTTGAGGGGGAGCAGCTTCAAAGTGATGAATGTTATGACGATGCTCCTATTATCGAATCGGATTCTTCAGAAGATGAATTACATCATGATTCTGAGACAGAGACCAATGAGCAATCAGCTTCTACAGCTCAATCTTCAATGATAAAGCCTAACATAGTGCTCAAACCTATAGTTGAGGTACCTGTCACGTGTAAGTTTTACAAAGTCAGAACTGATTACACGGGTTTGATAAAAAGATGGAAGTTTGATGAGAATAATTCGGTGTTTATGATTAAAAGGAGTGATGGCATTCAGTACTTCAACCTAAAGTTTTATAAAATAAGTACTTTGCCAAAATGTGAGCTTCAGAGATTATCTCAAATACCCTTGATTAACCGTCCTCGAGATTCACGTGCCGATTTCTTTCAAGTGGTTATTCGTCGGGAGATTAACAGCAAAAAGTATAATCTGATTAAACCGACATTGGGTATGAGATATAAGTTTAAGAAGAAGTTGGATCCGGTTACACGACAACCAATTGTAAGGATGATCTATCCACCAGCAAAGTGCTTACAGAAGATACCTCTAGAGATCATTCCTTTGGATTTTTTGAATAGGTTGTTATACTGGGAATATGATGATATTACTGGTGAAGCTGTGATTGTTTTTATTCCAAAATCAGAACCAGCTACGGATTCGGGGTCTTTAGACGTAGATTTGGAGGTTGAAGAGAAAACAGCATGGGATGCTGTTTAACCTAAAAAGAGGTCTACTTGGGGTCTGAAAAGAAATAGATTTTGTATAGTTGACCCTTTGAGTTTGATTAATCTCTCTGAACAAGATATGAAAAGACTACATTAGAACAGGATTCAGTTCAAAGAAAGAGATAGAGCCGAAGCGATAAAATTTCAGAAAATTATTGATATCTGCGTAGCCAATGGAGTACATGCTGGTGGTGTATTTCCTGCTGGCTGGAAATAAAGACTCAAAGAGTTTGAAGATTTTGAAGACCAAGCTGAAGACACGGGGGAGTTTGTTGATGCATATTAGGTTGTCTGTCAGTTGGTCTATCGAGTTGTAATAAGTGTCGTTAGTTGTATAGTGAAATATATTGTTTTTGTTATATGCGACACTTAAGTTTTAGGTTAGGCGTCACTTGCCTTAGTGACGCATAGCGTCACTTAGGTAAGTGACGCATGAAGGCGGCCACATGCGACACTTCCACAAGTGAGGCATGTCGGCTGACTTTTAGTATAAATACAAACCTACGGGTTTCCGGCTAGGGTGGGACGAAACCCTAGCACCATTTGTCAACTAAGCAACATTGTAATCGTTCCCAATTCAATATACAAGCTGATATCTTCGTTTACATTGTTAATTACATTCGTTTTGGTTTGTGTTTATTGGTTATACACACAATTGATTGATTCCGCCTTTCAATTGTAAGTCAATTGTCATCTAGATCCACGTCAAAGGGCACTCTCATGTTTAATTGAAACTATTATGTGTTTAAGTTTTATATATTATTGAAGCTTGTTAATGATTTAATTAGTGGCTATAGCGAACGTTTGTCACGAAGTTATTTCATTATTTAATTATATGTCTATGTATGATTAATCCAATGATAGCGGACGCAGATTTGGTATAAGTTAAATAATTAAACTTAAATGTATAATGTGATGATATTGGCGAACGTCTTTCATTAAGTTAAATTATTAATTAGTTAATCAAGGTTTATGTGAAGGTGATGGTGAACGTTAAACCTGATCTAAATTAAGATGAGCATTGATTGCTAGATAACCTGGTTTTATTAAACAACCCGAAATCTTTAGTGAGCTAGTTCAAGTAAGTGTCGTTTTTATTATTATTGAATAAGTTTAATAAATCAATCTGACTCTTCCTGAGTCCATTTGCCTTAGTTTAATTAAATATTAGTTGTTAAGCAACGTGACAATTCGGTCACAACAAACCCAAGTCTTTTCTGTACTAAGTTAATTGCATTTAGTTTTTATTCTTAAATTCACAATCCCTGTGGAACGAACTTGGACTTATCATAGTTATACTATATACGATTGGGTATACTTGCCTAGTTGTGTAATAGTAAGTAGTGGTATTTTCTTTGTTTAATTTTATAACTAGATTTTACACATCAGGTATCACTTATACCTTACCACTGTTATTGATAATGGTCAGTGCCACTGCTAGCATATTTTTCTAAGGCTTGGCACTGACCTAATAACTAACAGTATATAAGCTTCAAACACTTCAAGTTTTCATTATGCTTTCAAAATCCTCTCAACATAACCACTACTAATGCATTCAAAATCAAACCACCTCTTCTTCTACAATCAATTTAACAATCATGGCTTCTTCTTCGTCATCTGATTCTACTTTGAGGGCTTATGATGAACACAATATGATGGCATTTTTGATGAAACCACAAGCGGCACAAAATTTCACGCAAATCGTTGATTTTCTACGTGCCAGTTACATTCATCATGCGCTCACAATATCTCCATGGGTTTCAAGGGGTCATCTTAATGACTTCTGGAAGAATGCCACAGTAGAAGTGGTACAGGGTAAAGAACAAGTGGTTTCAAAAGTTCAAGAAACCAAGGTGGTGGTTATAGAGGATGTTCTACGATAAGTACTTTTTCTTGATGATGCCACAGGTATAACTTCTTTAGATGACGGGGTTTTGTATGATAATCTAAGATTGATGGGGTATGAGGGTGATTATACACGATTTACATTTTTCAAATCATTCTTTAGTCCCCAATGGAAATTTTTAATACATACAATTTTTCACTGTTTGTCATCTAAAAGAACTGCTTTTAATGAGTTTGGAACACAAATAGCCTATGCACTTGTGTGTTTGGCTACAGGTCAAAAATATAATTTTTCCAAATACATTCTTGATGGCATGATTAGAAATATTACAAAAGGCAAAAAGGATATGTTTCTTATGTATCTTAGATTTGTGCAACTGGTTTTAAATAAACAAATCAATGGTTTAGTTGCACAAGAACGGGTTATTGAGGTTGGTACTCTTTGTTGAGTCACAGATCGCTGAACTCAAGTGGTCACTGATCTCAAGGATTAAGGGGGAGACTAAGATAATGTCTACAAGGAGATTGTTGAAGTCATTAGTCGCTGATAAGCGAAGTCACTGATTGTGCCTTATACTCTCAAGTCTCTGACCCACTTAATGAAGATCTCTCTAAGAAGAAATGATTCAAGTCAAGCTCCTGTTGCTGATGTTTATGTTCGCTGATCTTCTCTCTCTCTCTGAGTTACTAAAGGAGAATTATGCTCAACTTTGTGTGTCGCTGATCAGTGTCAGCGAGAGCATTATTCTCTGTACATGAAGTATGATCCAAGTTGAAGATAGTGTTGCTGAAGGTTTTCTTGTCGCTGATTGTATCTTAGACCAGTAGAGAAAGAATCTATAAAGATCAAAGACTCAACTATGTGTGTCGCTGATACTCATCTATCAGCGAGAGTCTCCAAGTCTTCTTGAATTCTCTCTTCTGCTGAATAAAAGAAGTCACTGAAGATTAGCTGTTCAAATCATTCTTTAGAGCATGTTAGCTCGCATCGAGAATGAGGAGAATTGATATATCTATCAGTGACTGCAGCATTAAATGCCGCATTAAATAAGAAGTCAACATTCGGCGTTGTTACGGCGCAGCACGTGTTCCTCGAAACTTGAAAAGAGTAACGTGGATGCATTTGATTGGTTTATGGTACAAGGTGATATTTCCCAAGACAGAATGTCGTGCCATGATATATCACATCTCAACTACCTCTCCAATCAATCAGCGACACGTGTCCATCAGATCCGGAAATCAAGGATTTCAGTGTCTATAAATAGCGTAGTATGTTGTACTTCATTTTGTGTCGATTACTTGTATTGTCACTTGTTTGTCAGTGACTAGTTTATCTAAGATACAAGTAACACCAGCGAGTAAACTAGTAGCGTGTTTGTCCACTACTAGCTTACCTCAGCGAGTGAGCAGTTAGCGTGTTTGTCCACTACTGCTCATCTCCTTTGTAATAGCTGTATTGTTTGATTTGGATTAGCTTTGGCTAATCTATTCCGCAATCAACAAGAGATAAATTTTATCAATAAAAGAATTTATCTTTCAGCTACATTTGTATCAGCAACTGAACTGTATCATATATATATATATATATATATATATATATATTCTTGTGTTCTTATTGTTGTTACTTTAATACGGTTAAAAACTTGCTAAGCAAAGATAACACTATCACACAGAAAAGAAAAGTTTTTAATTGTATTCAACCCCCCCCCCCCCTTCTACAATTAACTCACTGTTAACGATTCACAATCACTAACATAATAGTGATTAGGGACTCACAATTGGTATCAGAGCAAAGTTGGTTCAAAATATAATTTAACCAGATCTGCAATGGAATCCGTTAAATACAGTTGTGTTGATTCTGAGTACCAGAAGGGAAATGGCTCCACTACAAAACCTCCAGCGTTTGACCCATCAAGAATTGAAACCTGGATGTCCAGGATGATGATGTTCTTAGACCTTGTTGATGATCGTCTTTGTTCTATAATAACTGATGGTCCTCATACCCCTACTGTCATTATTCCTGCTGTTGCAGCCACTGCAACCATTCCTGCACTACCAGAAATGGTTATGCCAAAAAGGGAGGAACAATGGACAGATGAGGACAGGCGCATGGTCAGACTGGATAAACAAGCTAAAATATACATAAGCATGTCACTTCCTGATGAAGTGTTTGAGTCCATTAGATTGTGCAGTACAGCGAAACACATGTGGGACACTCTAAGAAATATCTATATTGGAACCCCCGACATTATTCGCTGTAGAGAAGTAAATCTGACTCGTCAATATGAACTGTTTGCCATGGAACCCAATGAGTCACTGGCCTCCACCTATACTAGATATCAAGCTTTAATAAATAAAATGGAAAAGGCTAATATAGGAAAGGACCAAAGATTTGTTGTCGAAAAGTTTCTAGAACTGTTGCCTAGAAAAGTTTGGGGAACCATTGCAACATGTACTCGACAACGTAATGATTATACTTCTCTCAATCTAACTCAAATTTATGGTATATTATTAAATTGGGAACAATCTGAAAAACAAGCTGATCAAAGTGAGCACATTCGTGCTGCACTAGGCAGTCAAAAGATTTCTAATGCCCTTGTAGCTGAGCTAGAAGAGATTGATCAAAAGCAGAAAGTTAAGATCACCAAGTTAAGTTCAAAGTCACTGATTGCAGATGAGGAACGTTGTGCTGCTGACAGTCAGTCTGAAGTCAGCTATGAAGAAGGACTAGAGAAGCTGGAAAGAGACATGGCCATGATGGTTGCAAATTTCAGAAAGAATACAAGGTTCAACAAATTTGCTGGTGCACCATCAAATGACATCTCAAAGTCAAAAGGCGACTGCTACAAATGTGGCAAACCTGGTCACTTTGCAGCTAACTGTAGATCCAAAGCTGTCAATTCTCTCCCTGAACAAAGGCCCAGCTTCAGAAATGACAAGTACAACAAGTACAAGTCAAAATACAAGAAGCTGAAAGGTATGTCCAAAGTTGGCAAGAAGAAGGGAAAAGGATTCGTCGCTGAAGAAGGATCCTTCAGCGACTCTGACTCAACCTCATCATCTGATGAAGAAGAAGCTATGATTTGTTTAGATAGAGATTACTGCCTGATGGCTGATGATGCTGACTTCCATGAAGACATCAAAGAAGTAGCTAAGAAATGTTCAGCATCCGGCTGGGATCCAGAGACTCTTTACAAGGTACATTGCTTTAAATCAGCTTCAGTGACTGAAAAGGAGAATATCTTTGAGACTTTAATAGTTGATCTATCAAATGCTCATGATATTCAGAAAAGGCAAGAATGCATGATCAATAATTTGACATCAAAACTTAAACTTCAAGAAGAAAATTTGTTGAAAATGAAAGACCTAAAACTTGAACTTGATGCACAAATACATGCAAATCAAATGTGCATTCAAGAGAAAATAAGTTTTGAAACCAAATTTTCTCAACTCAATGAAGTTATAAAGTCATGGTGCAAATCTGCATTAAATGTAAATCAGTGTGTCAATAATCAAATTCCAAAACAAGTAAAAGCTATTTTGGGAGGTGATTATGACACAGCTGCTTCTCTGGCTGATGCCACAAGCATTGATCAAATATTCAAGCCTGATCAATCCTTTTCAAACTTCGTTTTTGAGCCAATGTCAGTCTTCAGCGAGCCTAAACCAAATCACTTTGTTAAAAGCTCACTGGTCACTGACAACTGTGATATAACTGCAAGTATTGATGAACTGAAAGACTTGAGCATAAATGAGTCAACAACTAATCCAGTTCCCATCAGTATTACTGCTATTAATCAAAAGTTATTCAGCAACCTCACCTCTGACACTCCAGTGACTGATGATCCTGTCATTAGTGACTTGGAGTCAAAGAAACAAACTAAGACAATAAGTCTGAACTCTTTCAAATCTCAATCAAATAAGCATATTGAGCAAAAGAAGTCTAAAGCCACAAATAAAAAATGCTATAAGTGTGGAAGTAGGCAACATGTGTCAACAAATTGTTCATCAGTACAAGCTTGTGTCCAACCAACCACCAGCAGTGGATCAAATGTCTTGCTGGTCAGTGGAAGCCAAGTTCAAGGCTTGTCCACCATGAACCCATCTCAGGATGGGTTCATAAATTGAACTAACATTTTACTCCTGATGTAGGGCATTCTTAGAGAAACAATCTGGTATCTGGATAGTGGGTGTTCCAGACATATGACCGGATGTAAGTCCCTGCTCAGCGACTACCAGGATGAAAGAGGTCCTGATGTAGTTTTTGGTGATAACAACATTGGTAAGACCAGAGGGTATGGGGTCTTGACCAATGGTAATGTGATGTTTAAAAGGGTAGCATATGTTGAAGGACTGAAGCATAATTTATTAAGCATCAGTCAGTTCTGCGATGCCAAAAATAAGATGCTATTTGATCATGAAGCTGGAGTTGTTTACAACAAGAATGGAAGTGCTGTCCTGGGTGCTCAAAGGAAAGGAAATACATATGTAGTCAATATGGACTCAGCACAATCAGGAACATGTTTTTATTCCAGAACCGTTTCAGAAGAAAAATGGTTATGGCATAAGCGTCTTTCTCACCTGAACTTCAAGGCCATCAGCAAACTCAGCAAGAATGACTTGGTAAATGGTCTTCCAAAGCTTACTTATGACAAGGACAAGCTTTGTTCAGCATGTGAGAAGGGAAAGCATCACAGCTCTTCTTTCAAAAGCAAACAAACATCTTCAGTGACAGAATGTTTTCAACTGATGCATATGGATCTATTTGGTCCAGTGAGTTCTCCTAGTCTTGGTGGTAAAAGGTATTGCTTGGTAATTGTGGATGAATATTCCAGATATACTTGGGTATTCTTTCTTAAAGCCAAAAGTGATGCAACACAGGAAATCATATCCTTTATCAAAAAGATGGAAAACTTAAATGATTGTTCAGTTAAACATTTAAGAAGTGATAATGGCACTGAATTCAGAAATATTGACCTTGAAAGTTTCTGTGATTCAAAAGGTATTTCTCAAAACTTCTCTGCACCAAGAACACCTCAACAAAATGGTGTTGCAGAGAGGAGAAATAGAACCTTGATTGAATCAGCAAGGTCAATGCTCATAGATGCTGGTCTTAAGACCCACTTCTGGGCTGAAGCAGTTAACACTGCCTACTACACTCAGAATAGGTCTTTGATTGTCAAGAGACATGATAAGACAGCCTATGAGGTGTTAAGGGGGAGAAAACCTGACATAAGTTTTCTTCATGTTTTTGGCAGTACCTGCTATGTCTTAAACAAAAGAGATCACTTAGGAAAGTTTGATCCCAAAGCTGATGAAGGTATATTTGTTGGTTACTCAATCATTTCAAAAGCTTTCAGAGTTTATAATAAAAGAAGGGAATGTATTGAAGAATCAATGGATGTTACCTTTGATGAATCTTATGATGAATCACTCACTGATCCAAAAGACTATGAAAATCTTATTTTTAATACAATCAGTGATGACCAGCATGAGATTCATCCATCAGATTCTGAAAGGGAAGATGATGTCCCTGAAGGTACTTCCGGCTCTACTTTAGCTAAGAATGATTCAGGAACTTCATCTTTGCCTATTGATATCCCATCATCATCTCATCATGTGCATCATAATAATAACACTCACTTTCCAAATCAAAGCTTAAACATTAATCATGTTGATGTGTCTGGTGGATCATCTCTGAATAATCAAATCACTGCTGAACCTCAGCGAGTGACTAAATGGACTAGACATATTGACAATCAATTGATTATTGGTGATCCTCAGTCCAAGGTCCAGACCAGATCAGCATCTGCTAACTTTTGTTTGTTTGTAAGCTTTGTGTCACTGATTGAACCCAAGAAAATTGATGAGGCACTCACTGATCATCACTGGATAGCTGCCATGCAAGATGAGCTATCTCAGTTTGAAAGGAATAAAGTGTGGAAGTTAGTACCTCAAGTAGCTGGGAAATCTGTGATTGGAACAAGATGGGTGTTCAGAAACAAGATGGATGCAGATGGTGTTGTAATATGGAATAAGGCTAGACTGGTTGCACAAGGTTACTGTCAGCAAGAAGGAATTGATTACGATGAAACCTTTGCACCAGTTGCTAGGCTTGAAGCAATCAGGTTGTTCTTAGCATATGCAGCTCACAAGAAGTTCAAGGTATATCAAATGGATGTGAAAAATGCCTTCTTGAATGGAAAGCTGCAGGAAGAAGTGTATGTGAAGCAACCACCTGGATTCACTGATCCCAAGCATCCAGGTTATGTCTATAAGCTGGAAAAAGCTTTATATGGACTAAAACAAGCTCCTAGAGCTTGGTATGACACTCTCTCTACCTTCTTAATTAACTGTGGGTATGTCAGAGGTAAAATTGACAGCACACTTTTTATTAAAAAGGATAAGAGAGATGTTATATTGGTCCAAATTTATGTTGATGATATTATTTTTGGGTCTACTAACAATGACATGTGCAAGGAATTCAGTAACCTCATGACTAAAAGTTATGAAATGAGCATGATGGGTGAACTAACATTTTTTCTTGGTCTGCAAATAAAGCAAACCAAAACTGGTATTTTTATAAATCAAGGAAAATATGTTAAAGATTTATTAAAGAAATTTGAATTCACCAACTGCTCACCCCTTGCTACACCAATGTCATCTGCAGTAAAATTACATGCTGATCCTGATGGTAAATCTGTAAACATCACTGCTTACAGAGGAATGATCGGGTCACTGCTGTATTTAACTGCTAGTAGACCAGACATTATGTTTTCTACTTGTCTATGTGCTAGATATCAAGCTGATCCAAAGGAATCCCATTTGCTCGCTGTCAAAAGAATATTCAGATATCTGAAGGGTACACCAAATCTTGGTCTCTGGTACCCATCTGGTTCAGATTTCTCACTGAAGGGATATTCAGATTCTGATCATGCTGGATGCAAAATGGACAGAAAAAGTACCTCTGGTAGCTGTCAGTTTCTTGGAGAAAAGCTTGTAAGCCGGTCAAGCAAGAAACAAAATTCTGTCTCAACTTCTACTGCTGAGGCTGAATATGTCGCTGCTGGAGCCTGCACTGCTCAAATTCTGTGGATGAGAAATCAGCTCGCTGACTATGGTTTTGACTTTGGCAATGTTCCAATTTATTGTGACAGTCAAAGTGCTATTGCCATAGCAAATAATCCTGTGATGCACTCAAGGACAAAGCATATTGATGTCAGATATCACTTCATCAGGGACCACATCGTGAAAGGTGACATTGAATTGCATTTCATTCCAACTGATTACCAACTCGCTGACATTTTTATAAAACCTTTAGATGAGAAAAGATTCTCCTTTCTCATCAGTGAGTTGGGTATGCTGAACCTAAATGATTAACACCTGTTTGTTTAATAAAAAGGTAGTTACAGAATATATAGTTTATACTTTTAACACACTGACCTATTATTCTCACTGATGTAGTCAGCAAGAACAATAAGTTAGCATAGTTATAATCTATAAATTATATACTTTGTAACTGCACATGAAAATTCTTTATATCATATAAATAAACTAGATCTTATGCTTCACATACTTGACTAGCTGATTAGATTAGTATTCTAAGTTGTAATTTGATCAGCGACATCAAATGTGAAACATAATATTTATTTTATTTTAAGATATAATTTATTTTCATCTCGCTGAGACATAATGCATCAGCGAAAGTTTTGTTATTATTTAATACAGCATTTATTTCGACATATATTCCTTACAATTAATACATCTTGTATTTAATTTTTAACGATTTATATTATTAATAAATGCCTTATTAAATATCTTATGGGAACTCGAAAAGGTACACTTTTTCTGACACCTCGTATACCTTTCCGGCGCACCACTCCCATCACCATTTAATGTTACCACTTATCACCATCATCACCCTACTCCACTACCACCAACCACATTTTTTTTTACTTTTTGACCACGTACATACTCGTTTTGACCACACATTTTCAACATCAGTAACCGTATATAAGCAGCGAAACCCTTACCTTTTCATTCTTTACGCTTTCTAATTTTTCAAACTTCATCTTCTTCATTTTTCTCTGCAAATATCTCATATTTTTAAATCTTCTACTTTTTCTTTTTCTAAATGGCAAGGACAAAATTTTTCAACAATGCTTACACACCGACCCCAGAGATTAAAGCTCTTCGAGCCTCTGCGGTCAGTGAGACCCTTGTCATTACAGTTCCCAAATCTAACTATTTGGGAAATGTAAATTGCCCTAAACCTGAGTATGCGGAGGTGATAAATTTTCTGAAAAATCAATTTATCCTCCCTGCTCTTACCTTATCTCCTGGGGAAATGAACCCAGAATGGCTCAGTGAGTTCTGGTATACCTGCACTCACTCTGTCGTCTCTGGTGTTTCCCAACTCCAGGGTTTTATAGACAATGGTACCCAACCCATCATAATAACTGCCAACACCATCCGCTCCATTTTACAACTACCGACCTATGAGTCGTACGAGTCGCTGCCAGAGAGCAACGTTGCCAAACAAGGCCTCGTTGATCTTACTGAGATTGAGTGTAAATACTCAATCGATGGCAGTGGCAACCGTAAGTACTCTACGGTCCACTAAACAAAAATGGATGGTGTTTGGAATGCTCTTTTCACAAACTTTATCCAATCTTTGGGTACAAAATCAGGGAGCTATGATCAATTCAGCTCCCTGGAGGCCCAGATCAGTTGGTCACTGGTCAACTCTCTACGAGTTGACTATGCAAGTGTGATCTTTAACGAACTGATCACCAAAGTCGCTGAGCCTGCCAGGGCAAAATATGTACCTTACCCTAGGTATCTCTCACTGATCTTTAGGGATCAGTTTGCTGCCTATGATAGGGTATCATTTCAGGGATTTGAGCCCACTCTGGTAGGATCTCAGATTTTTGCAAAACCAGCAACTGTGGTTTTACCTGCTTTCATGAAACATCCGGGGATCCTTGCACCTCAGCCTGTAACTTCTGTACATATGTCAGTTGCTGGCCCCCCCCCCCCCCCCCATCGACCACGTCACTGACCACACCCCCAGTGACTACTGTTGGTCAACCACCAGTCAAGAAACCACCAACTGCTCCCAAGAAAAAATCCAAATTAGGGTCCCTGACATTAAAGGATCAGGGACATAGTAAAAAGAAGACATCTACGGATGCTAGTGGTGAATCAGTGACTGTACGTTTAGTTGCTGAGGGCACCACTGCTGAACCCTCAACTTTACCTGCTTCACTGGACTCCCGAAAGTCCAGTGACTCTACCAAGGGACAACTACAGAAAGCTGCAGTGGATCAAACCACTGTTAGCAGTGATTCGGGTGCACCCCACACCCTCAGATTGAGTCAACCCAGCCACTTGTCATCCTCACAAACCTGAATTGGAGGCCCTTGCAGTTGCTGAACTGCATTGGGTAGATATGGAGATAGCCACTGATATGGTGGATATCACTGAGAGCTTTCCTGAGTTCAGTGCTGAAGAGCTCAGGAACTACAATGGGCTGGTGCAACAATGGGCAGTGGATGATACTGCTAGGATAGAGGGTACCTCAGTGAGCTATGAATTGGCTCGCTGGGAATGGATGAATAGGGAAATGGTAGCTGATGCATCTGATGATGAGGAGGATGATACCATCATGCATGATGCTAATGATAATGATGATGATAAAAATGATGATGGCCAGGGAGGTGGTCATGGAAATGGTCAGGGTTCAGATGATGAAGATGAAGATGATATAAATATGGAGGATCAGCAACCCATATCTTCTGTTATAAAAAGAAAAAGGATCAGTGACACCTCTCCTGCATCTACTCCTCCATCAAACAAACAACAGGTCAGTGACCCTCAATTACACATTGTCATATCTGAGGTAGCTGTACCTTCATCTCCACCAGCAAACCTAAACCTACCCTCACCTACAGTAACTACAACTACAACAACCCAAACAACCCAAATAACCACACCTACCCCAGCAACAATAACACCAATCTCCACAGCAACTCCTTCCAACACTACCACCTCAGATACCTCCCCTACAGCATGCCTTTCCTCTGACTCAGCCTCAGATACCCCTTGTCCTGATGAAACAAAAGAACAAAGAGTTGCCAGAAAGATAAAGGCAAGACAGGACAGGGAGCATGAGATGATAATGCAAATAACCTTTCAGGCTGAGTTAAGAGAGGAACAAGAAAGGAAAAGGTTGCTGAAAGAGCAATCAGATGCTGACAGAGCATACCTACTGGAATTGAGCTCTAAAGATGCCAATGAAAGGGCCAGACTTCTTAAACAAAAGAAAGATCAAGAAGAGTCTGATGCTGCAATTGCAAGGGTACTTGCTGAAATAGAAGAGAGTGAGCTAGAGCAACAAAAACTGAAAACTTCAGCTAGCAAGAGCTCTAAAAAGAAAGGGGGAGCTGTCAGAACAGCAGTGGATAGAAAATGGGATGAAATAGATAGAAAAAGGTTTGCTGCCCGAATGACAGGGAGATCAAACCCTGCACCTATTACCAAGGTTAAATTAAAGAAGTCTAAGAATCAATCGCAACCTCAACTGCTTATTCAAAGAGGTTCAGAGACTCAAGCCATGCTACTTGATCAAGTATGCAAGCTGCACAGAGAAGAATGGAATGAGATCAGGCTTGCTATCAGCCACTCAACAAGTGCAGCTAAAGCTGAGGTCCTGAAAGAGATTGATAGACTATATCAAAAAATGGTATCACTGCAACTTCTCAGACCAGAAGATACTGTCACATTTGGTGAAGAGATTGTTCAGCCACCAAGAGCAAGGTATAGGTCAGGCACAAGCAGTATCTATCGAATCCCCAACTCTTCAAGGCTAAATCTATCTATCCCTACTGGTGTGCCAAAGCTTGAAGGTCATGAAGTCACTGAAAGGGAGAAGGGTCTGGTATACAGGGACCTAAATGGTGCCCTTAGGTTTCAGAGAGAAGCTGAACTTGAGAAGGTTGATCAAGAACAACTCATACACCTAATCAGGTCAGCTAGCATGCTTCCAACAGATTCAAAGATCAGAAAAGCTATTCTCGATGAAGCCTTGGCCAGAAAATTCAGATACCTGCCCTCCAAAGACAAATATGAACTTGAAGCTGAGCTTGGCATAGTGAAAGAGGAGGAGATGTGGAGAGATAAATAACTTAGATATTTTGTAATAGTTAGCTTCTGTAAATATTTATTCTATGATATAAATGAGGCATTGCACAGAAAATCTACAAGTACAAGTCTCTGCGTAACCAACTTATCTTCAGAGACTAAAACTTTCCTGCAACTAGTTTGTCTAAGGGAGCTTTGACTTAAACCATTTAAGGGGAGATTGTTGAGTCACTGATCGCTGAACTCAAGTGGTCACTGATCTCAAGGATTAAGGGGGAGACTAAGATAATGTCTACAAGGAGATTGTTGAAGTCATTAGTCGCTAATAAGCGAAGTCACTGATTGTGCCTTATACTCTCAAGTCTCTGACCCACTTAATGAAGATCTCTCTAAGAAGAAATGATTCAAGTCAAGCTCCTGTTGCTGATGTTTATGTTCGCTGATCTTCTCTCTCTCTCTGAGTTACTAAAGGAGAATTATGCTCAACTTTGTGTGTCGCTGATCAGTGTCAGCGAGAGCATTATTCTCTGTACATGAAGAATGATCCAAGTTGAAGATAGTGTTGCTGAAGGTTTTCTTGTCGCTGATTGTATCTTAGACCAGTAGAGAAAGAATCTATAAAGATCAAAGACTCAACTATGTGTGTCGCTGATACTCATCTATCAGCGAGAGTCTCCAAGTCTTCTTGAATTCTCTCTTCTGCTGAATAAAAGAAGTCACTGAAGATTAGCTGTTCAAATCATTCTTTAGAGCATGTTAGCTCGCATCGAGAATGAGGAGAATTGATATATCTATCAGTGACTGCAGCATTAAATGCCGCATTAAATAAGAAGTCAACATTCGGCGTTGTTACGGCGCAGCACGTGTTCCTCGAAACTTGAAAAGAGTAACGTGGATGCATTTGATTGGTTTATGGTACAAGGTGATATTTCCCAAGACAGAATGTCGTGCCATGATATATCACATCTCAACTACCTCTCCAATCAATCAGCGACACGTGTCCATCAGATCCGGAAATCAAGGATTTCAGTGTCTATAAATAGCGTAGTATGTTGTACTTCATTTTGTGTCGATTACTTGTATTGTCACTTGTTTGTCAGTGACTAGTTTGTCTAAGATACAAGTAACACCAGCGAGTAAACTAGTAGCGTGTTTGTCCACTACTAGCTTACCTCAGCGAGTGAGCAGTTAGCGTGTTTGTCCACTACTGCTCATCTCCTTTGTAATAGCTGTATTGTTTGATTTGGATTAGCTTTGGCTAATCTATTCCGCAATCAACAAGAGATAAATTTTATCAATAAAAGAATTTATCTTTCAGCTACATTTGTATCAGCAACTGAACTGTATCATATATATATATATATATATATTCTTGTGTTCTTATTGTTGTTACTTTAATACGGTTAAAAACTTGTTAAGCAAAGATAACACTATCACACAGAAAAGAAAAGTTTTTAATTGTATTCAACCCCCCCCCCCCCTTCTACAATTAACTCACTGTTAACGATTCACAATCACTAACATAATAGTGATTAGGGACTCACACTCTTTCTGCAAGAACATTTACAGAAATGAGTAAAAACACCAATAAGAAGTTTTCAGGGAAGGATACAACATTGTTTTTAACAATGCTTCCTGCTCCTTCCACCACAGATGTAGTACCACCAACTACATCTGAACCACTTGGTGACAGGCCAATAGAACCAGTTGAGTCTGAACACACACAAAGTGGGGGTATTAAAAGAAAACAAGGGAACCCACAACCTACCAAACCAAAAGCCAAGAAACAAAAGAAAACTAGACAGGCACATGAGGCTACTGCTGCTCATGTGTCTCAGCCAACAGGATCACCACAACAGGTGACCCCACAGGAGATGGATGGTCATTCTGGAAGGGCTGCCACTACTGTTACTAGTCCACTGACAGAACAGGACAGTGGTAACATCAATAAGACCCAACTAGAGGCAACTTCTAATGCTGAACCCACGGGTAATGATGCAGGTGAAGGTCCCAGTACCAAGAATCAGGGGACTTCTGCTGATCATGCTAGGCATGTGGCAGATGATACATTTGTCAATGATTCACCTAGGAGGTCACACTCTAATGGTGATGAGGCTAGTACTTACACAGAATTGAGGAATGAACAATTAACAATGGCTGTAGACAAGATTTGGGAGAGATTGATGAAGGAGAAAAGAAGAAATAAGGCTCAAAATGTTAAAATTGCAGAGCAGGCTGCTACCATTGATGAGCAAGCCAAGGTGATTGAAAGATTACAGGACAGGATGACAAAGCTTGAATATGTGGTGGTTAAGTGTCTGAAGAGTAGTGATAACACTTTCAACAAGGGGGAGTAGAAGGCACAGGATGAGAGTAAGGATGATGCAAATAATGATGCATTTATGGCTGATTTGAGTGATCATGAAAAGGAGAATGTGGCTGATAAAGATGATGAAAATGTTGAAAGTGTTAATCAACCCACTGATGTTAATGTGGAAGATGATGATGTGGTGCATGTGGAATCTGAAAATATGAAAGGTGATGGTGTATGGTCGGAGGTTAAGGAGGAGACTAATGATAGTGGAGTGCTTAAAGCAACTATGGGAAGAAAGAAAGCAATTCCAATTCATAGTAAAAGGGCTGCTAGAGTTGAAAAGTATAGAAGGGATAAATCTACTACTCCCACTGCTAGTATTAATACTCCCAGTGTTAGTATTACTCCTGCTACCACTGCTACACCACCAACCATTGATACAACATCTCCAATCACTGATACAACACCACCAACCACTGATACAACAACAACTACCACTGATGTTATAAAACCAATAACCACTGATACACAAAATACTCCCACTGTAACTAAATCTACCACTGCCAGAACACTTGAAGTACTTGTAACAATCAGAGAAACCACTGATTTGCCTAAGCCTGATTCTAAATTACCCAAGATTGATCCAAAAGATAAAGGCAAGGGTAAATAAGAAGAAAAACCAAAGATGAAGAAGGTACAATAGAATGTGGAGTATGATCATGAATATGCTTTAAGGATGCAAGCTGAGTTGATTGAGCAGGATAGAGTTGAAGCAGAAAAGAAAGCTGCTGAATCACAGAGATCTGTGCCAGTTTAAATGAATGAACCAGATATTGATGAGATTGATGTTATTCTTGAATCTGGTAAGGTTGTAAAGATGACAAAGGAAGCAAGTAGAATATATGAGGAGATGAAGGTAAAAGGTTTGAAGGTGGATGATGATTCTGTCTATAATGCTTATGTTGAAAAGTCCAAAGGAAATCCTTTGCAGATGGAGATTGATAGAATTAGATATAGACAGGTTGAGAAGAAAGCTTCTAAGAAAAAGGCAAAGAAACCAACAAAAGCAGATTTGAAAAATGAACTGGTTTGCAAGCTTAGAGGAGGTAGGATACCAACTATGAATTTAAGAAGAATGTCATTAGAGAAATTACAACAACTGTATGACAATAATCCTAGTGTTAATCCTGAAGCTAGAAAAAGGCTAGAGGAGAAAAGAAAAGAAGAAGAAGAAATTCAGAGAAGGTTAAAGGTAAGATATGAACAGATTGATGAGGAGCTGGAGAAAGAAAAAGAAGAAAAACAAAAGGCTAAGGAGTTGAGATTGAAGGTTGAAGGGGTTAAAAGATCTTTTGCTATTTTTTAGGAGTTGGATGATCAAGTGTGTGATCTGGATAGGGATGAAGATGTTTTAGAGAAATTGTTGGTGGAGAAGGTTGACATGAGTGAGAATACAAACATAGGTGATGAAGATTTCTCAGAAATTATTAAATGGAAAGGAATTTTTCTAGAATCCAGTACAGGATCACATGAAGTTAGGATTGAGAGGAGGAATGGAGTTGTAAGCTTTCACAAGTCAATGCAGGATATCTTAAAAAGAGTTAATAAATTTGATATTTATGAAATGTACAAGATTGGATTGGAGAAGGATGTGAAGCTGATCAATATTGCTCTTGAAAGGCATATATGGGAATGGTTGCAGATGATGTTTGAGCCAGAATTATATGGAGATATATTTTTGTGTGCTGAAGTTGTTGGATATTGGAGACATTTAGCTAGAGCTGGGGTACATTGTATATCACTGAAGAATGGTAAATACATGTACATGCTGGAAGAAAAAGAATATGTTCTGAGTATAGCATTGTTGGAGCAATTGGTTAAAATGAAATTACAAGTTGCTATGAAGACAGAAAAGAGCAAAGACATAGTGTACAGGATCATGAACCAGTATAGCAAAAGGAGTCAACCAAAAGATTGAAACTCAATGAAGAAACTTAATGCAGTTTAAGATTGATTAAGTTTAGGGGGAGATTGTTGGGATCAGAGCTGAATTGAACAAGTGTTGAAGACTGAAGACCAAGTCTTAACCACTGTTAGAGTAAAAGACTGCCGCTGTTAGAAGAGTTGAAGACTGGCCACTACTAGTACAAATGTAATAACATAGCCACTGTTGGTAGAATACTTAGTGTTTTGTAACTAATACACTTGTAGCCACTGTTAGTATACATTATAGTCACTACCACTGTTGGTATGTTTAATGAAGTCGGTTAGGCAGTTAGAGTTATTTACGGAATAGATTTACATTCTGTGATTCGATGACAACTGGAGATTGTATAGGACTCTATGCATTATAAATAGAGATCCGTATAACCTAGAATAGGTTAACTTTAACTTCAAGGTGTCAACCCTAATACTCTGTGTATTTGTATTATTATTCTAATAATATTGAAGCTTTTGATAATATTATTTACGTAAACTTTCTTGAATATGGTTAAGTGTTATTCCGCAACTTCTTAACAACTAAATTAAAGCAAACTTAGTTAGATCAATAACTGGGTTTAACAATAGATAGTGAGGATGATGATGATGAATCAATGTTTATGTGTTGTTATTATTTTAATGAGACCCAACTAGTTAAATGCATGTTAAAATCTATATGAAAAGATTATTGCAAGTTGGGTCAATATGAAATTGAACTATAAAATGGTGTTCTTGAGTTAGTATAAGAGTCATCACTATTGAGTTAGTTGATTAATGAGAAAATTGGATTGATGATGGTTATCTGTGACACCCGACAAATTAGGACAAGTTTTGTGCCTAACCATGATGTAATTACATGTATTTAGTTCTATATTAGTCTAAATATTTGTAACATTTGGTATATTTATATATATACATGTGCGTGATTTATTTTAATCGTATGATTATAAACTATTAAACAAGATGGAGTCTGACACTATAAACACGGACGTTGGTGAAAAACTTTTTCTAAATAATGTGAATTAATTAAAATAAATATTATTTACTTTATATTATTACGATAATATATAAAACGTTATACGTATCCTATAAAACAAACCGTACGCGACAAAGACGTGCGAATCACGTTCGACAATCGAACGAAACCCGAATTATATTTCTATAACTTAAAATGATTTAGTTTGAGTAAAACTTACATTAAAAATATATTGTGATTTATAACGTTAACGGAAACTAATAAATAAAACGTTACGTGATTAATTAAACGACGAAACGAACGGGTAAACGGGCACCACACGTAATGTAACTTCGGGAACAAGATTTAAACACCCACATGGGGTGGGACCCCCTTAAAATCTGCAGAAAATCCCAACCCATACCCCCTTCACCCTTTGTTGAACCCATACCCTTACACCATAAACATCACTCCATACTCATTCATCACTCCACTCTTTCCTTACTCTCTCCTCCATCTCTCTAGGCTCACTACTCTCTCTAAAAATCAGTCACAAAACCACCACCCACACCACCATATCACCACCATAGCACCGCCACTCGAAGCTTCAAGAAAACGCGAGGAAACGAAGCTTTACACACTCTCATCACACTTTCGACTTTAGATCTTCGATTCTTTGTAAGGAACCTCCCACTTTTCATTAGTTTTTCTTGGATAAGGTGTATTCACATTTTACCATGTTCACATAACAAGTATATGTCCTAATTATAAGTCGAAACTCGTTTTAAAACACCAAAAATCCACTGATTTTGCTGCACAGAAAACTGAGCCAAGTTCAACGAAATGTTTCAACATCAAAACTTAACTAAAAATGACAAATCTTATCTCTAAAATGAATTTAATGAAGTTAGCTTTCTAACAAATTTAGTCTCGTGAATTTTCGACTCCGTTTACTATTCGAAAACTCACTTCTCCAATCTTGTTACTTTAAAAAAGTCCTTCTACAATGTTTCCTAAAAATACGTAGATTTTGCTCAGTAATTAGATGTATACACTTGTATCCGGATTCGTCGATATTGGACCTCAGGGGATTTGCTAATTTATTTATCCGACTAAACAAAGCCTAAAAATTATGGAAAAATTTGGTAAAATATTTAAGATGTAGGTTAATAACTTTGATTTTTCTCGGAATTTAATTTGGATTTTAACTTGGTGAAAGCGAGCCGTGAAACGGGGTAAAAATCTGCCGAAACAAACCATGGACTGATTTAGTACTTGTTTTAAAAATGAAACTTCCGGGTTAACCATAAAACGCAGAGATAATTTTTGTAAGTCATAAAAACATATCTAAGACTTGCGTAAAAGTCTCGGGTCAAACCGAGCACGTTTGACCACGTTCCTGAACTTGAAACATTCAGACCTGCATAACTCCTTGACTTGCAAAACTAGACTTTCAGACAGACTTGCGAAACTTGACTTTCGGATTGACTACGAAACTTGACTTCCGAACCTGACCTTTGCAAAACTTCCATGCTTACAAAACTTATACTTTCGCACCATCATTACTTTCGCATATATATATATATATATATATATATATATATATATATACTTTCGTAGCAACTTCAATTTTACACACCTAGTTTCTCAAAGCTAGTTTCTCTCCTAGTTTCTCAAAACTAGTTTCTCACTAAGTATCAATTGTTCATTCATACTTTTGGTTTTTCGGTTCGAATATGTTTCTTTCTTTCATTTGATTATGATTATTGTTTCGTTTTCGTTTCTGATTTTCTGTAACCACATGAGTGGCTAAGTTTTTATTACATTTGTTTAGATGATAATACTCAGATGATGATTTGATTATTGAATTGCGGATTTATATTGGATTTTATGAATGTTTATATGTTTACTTGATGATCCATGTTTAATTATTGATTATTGGTGATTACCTAACGTGATGATCTATTGATTTATGATTGATTTCTTTATTGATAGATTATTATTGATGATTGTTGATTTTAATTGAGAATTATCACTAGATATATTGAGTTTGATAGGTTAGGATCAATAATGGTTAATAATCGGTAATGAATGTGATAACTATTAATTAGTTATAAACTTTGTTGATTCAAGTTGCAAAAGTAAATCATATAAACGGTGTAGGTTTAACTTATAACACAGTTTGGTGGATAACGTTAAATTGAACTGTTAACGTGTTGAAAACAACTTTATATTTTTCTTAATTGTGTTTAATCAATTAATCTTGTAAGGATAATTAGTAATATTCGTCATATCACAATAAAATCCATATGTTAGCAATTCAATAAAGTGATAATCGGATTCTGAGGAAAGTAATCTAAACAAATGTATTTCTTCTATCATTTGAATTAAATAATTTTATTTGAGTACTTGTTATTTAATTATTTTCTTTTAATTTTCATTTAATAATTCGCTTTTCATAATTGTTCGTCAATTGTTCGATCGGAACTAAAACGTCCCCCATTATTTACTGCTTTCATTATTTGTATCAATTTCCAATTTATTTAATTTGACATCCGTTCCCTGTGTTCGACTCGGATTTATCAAGCTATACTATATTACGACCAGGTATTCTTGCCTGTGTTGTGTATAGTAAGAAGGTATTTCCATTTATAATTTATACTCTATTTACACAGCATCAAGTTTTTGGCGCCGCTGCCGGGGAACGGTTTGTTTCAATTCAATAATTTGGAAATTGTTTTAGTTGTATAGTTGTGATTTACCTTTAGTTTGTCAGTTTTAAGGTGTGCTTTTGTTTAAAATTATGTCTGTTCATACTTTTTCTTTTAACTAAGTCAGGATAGTTAGTATTAAGTTGTGTTACCTAAGTAACATGTTCTACTGACTTGGTAAGTGAATTGCAGGACGTTTATGACCCGAAAATCGGATCCCAACCTTGCCGTTCCGTTTGAAGAACCCGAACGCACGTTTCATCAAAGATTACGCACGTATTCCGCACCACCCCATTCACCAATAATCAACCTATTTCCGAACGAAGAGGACGAGATATTTGATTATAATCTTCACACCCCACTGGCTTCCAATTACAATTCGGATCTCGAGGGCGAATACGGAGAGTATCGCGAAAGACCACCAACCGAGTATCCCAGCGATCAATCGGAACCAGATCTCGAAATGGCGAACGACATTGCCAACATGACTTTTGAGGAGTATTCAAGCCGAATGTGCACCGATCTTGGGCCCAGAGTAGTAAGGCCCATAATTGCGCGAGAAGTGGAGTTCGAAATCAAGGGACAGTTCCTTAAGGAGCTTAGAGAGAACCCTTTTCGAGGTGAAGAAAAGGAAGATGCTAACGAGCACGTCGAGAAGATCCAAGAAATCACCGATATGTTCAACGTTCCCAAGGTTACGCGCGATCAAGTCATGCTTCGAGTGTTCCCAATAACACTAAAGGGAGCCGCTAAGAGATGGATTTCAAATGAACTAGCTGGATCCATCACCACGTGGGAAGATCTGCGCACGAAATTCTTGAAGATGTATTGCCCACCATCCAAAACATCGAAGATGATCGATTAGATTAGGAATTTCAAGCAGGACATCGACGAATCACTTCACCAAGGGTGCGAAAGATACAAGGATTTGATGCATAGGTGCCCACAGCATGACCTAAATGATCAACAAATAGTGATGGTGTTCTACAAAGGAGTGGATCGTGCAACAAGACAACAGTTGGATGCTCAAGGATCTCTACCGAAGAAGATTCCAAGAGATGCGTTAGAAGCAATTCGTGACCAAGCAAAACATTCTCAGCTTTGGGACGATGGAACCAGTCGGAGAAAAAGGTAGGTTAGCAATGAGGATGGACTCGCCGCCATCACTGCTAAGCTTGACAGTATGGAAACTGTTCATGCAATCCAAGTTGGATGCGATAACTATGGAGGATCGCATCTAGTCAAGGATTGCCCTGAGATTGAATCTGGAGAAGCGAAAGAAGAAGTCAAGTTTGGTGAAGCTCAGGGAAACTACCGCCAAGGCGGAGGGACCTTTTTCCGACGACCTTATCAGGAAGGAAATCGCCCGTTTCGCCAAGCTCAGCCGGGACTTTACACCAAGGAGCAACCTGCAACACCTTTTCCCGAGAAGAAGACCAACCTTGAAGAAATGATGGAAAGTTCTTGACCACTAATGAGCAATTTATTGCTAGTTCTGGACAACGTATGGACACTACTGAAGCATTAGTGAGAAATCAAGGTACTGCTATTAAGCAGATTGAAGGAAGTATCTCGAACATTACTAAAGTTCTCCAAGAGAGATTTCCTGGAACTCTTCCCGGATTCACCGAAACCAATTGATAAACGCTTAAAAGTACTATATTTTAGTAGTATTTTACCCCTATTCTTAGATGTTTCTATTGCATTTAATTAAGATTAGATATTGATTTCGTTCATATTTGCAATTAGATGTGGAAATGGAGCGTTATGAAGAAAGGAACGGAAAACAGTCAATAAATGAGTTAAATGATGCACTTTTGAAGAATAAAGCAAAGCCGAAGTTGAAGAAAAGAATTAAAGAAGAAAAATGATGAAATCGGCTGAAAAACACATCCATACGCCGTATGGATTATCCATACACCGTATGGATGTGGCGGTGGAGGCCCAGGGTTACGCGGACATGGGCCGGGCTTAAAATCAATCCATACGTGGTATGGAAAATCCATACGCCGTATGGATCAAAAAGGCAGGAAGTATAAAAACGTGATTTTTGCTCAGAATAAGAGATTTCGGCTAGGGTTTGTTTACAGTCGAATATTTTCATAGTTTAGGGTTTATTTACGAATTAATTTAGCATTTTGGAGGCACGTGGAGTCAAGATTGAGGCTAGTTCGTGTTGATTCTTCGTGATTCATCTTTATAATTCGGTATAACTTCTTTTATTGAGTTTTATTGATGACTTTGAACTTATATAATCTGAGTTTTCTGTTTTAATGATGAGTTGAATATTCAAAGTGATTGTGTAGTTGATTGAACTCGGATTATGATTATTGAACGATTATTATTGCGTATTGACTAGGTTATTTAATTGAAAACTGTTATATTGCTCGTAGATCCTTGTTTGTTGGTAACTAGTAGTTATTATTGTTCAACGTGGTTAATAAGATTGATGAGATTGAGTTCCTTTAATGTTATTAATTATTGATGGTTATAATCTTAGGATTTGTGACTATTGCTAAATATGTTGAGTCTGATAGGTTGAGTAAATGATAATTATCTACTTTAAAATGAACAAGACAATAAGTAATTATTGGGTATTGTTGAGTCATACCACTAGAGTTAATTATAATAAGTTGTGAATGTTTAATGCTCAATGTAGGGAAAAGCACACAATTGACTGATCAGCTTGTGACATTGAACTGATGTTTTATGTTGGACCCTAAGATGTAGGAATTAGTTAGACCCGGAAAGTTGGCTAGTTCACATTCAATTTAATATCGTTGAAGAATTTGGTATTAAATTGATATAAAAGAATCACAATTAGATAATCAATACGTAAAGAATCGGGATATATGAATCTGAGTGATGTTAATTATACAATTACTTATTCCTTCCTATCTGTTATTAGTTATTATTTTATTTTAATTGTTTTATTTAAATTTATTATTTTATATATCTTATGTTCGTACGGAACTAAAACGCCCCCTATTTACTGTTTTCATAGTTAATTAGTATTTTCTATTTTTATAAATACCACCGTTCCTGTGATCGACTCGGTCTTACCAATTCTATACTTACATTCAATCAGGTATTCTTGCCTGGTTGTGTGAAAAGTATTAATTAGGTATTTCCATTTATAAACTATAAAACAAGACGCGCTTTCACACGCATCACCAATCCACGTGATCAGGCTAAAGTTGTGATTACCAGAAGTGAAAAGGTTCATGAAGATCCAATTGCAAAGAAGAAGCCTGTATCTCAACCTCTGCCTGAAAAAGAGAAGGAGGTAGAAGTTGTTGGAAGCCCGAAGGTGGACACTAAGGATGATCAAAGTGCTAGGGATAAGCAATATGTGAAGAGTCATGCACCTCCACCACCTTATCCAGAGGCTTTGAGAAGAGGAAAGGATGAAGCTCATTATCACCAGTTTCTCGAGAACTTGAAGCAACTCCACATCAACATTCCGTTTGTGGAGGCCATTGCTCAAATGCCTAAATATGCAAAATACTTGAAAGAATTGTTAACCAACAAGAGCAAGCTGATGGAGGCAACCACGGTGACAATGAACGAGAGATGCTCAGCGGTGATGCAAAATAAACTACCACCGAAGATGAAAGACCCTGGGAGTATTACCCTTCCTTGTCTTATTGGAAGTTTAGACATCACTAATGCACTGGCTGACTTGGGAGCAAGCATATCGATAATGCCTTACACTATGTATGCTAGACTAAAGTAAGGAGAACCTAAACCAATCAGAATGTGCATTGAGTTAGCAGATCGTTCAATTTAATATCCTAAGGGTGTGATCGAGAATGTTTTGGTTAAAGTAGATAAGTTTGTCTTCCCGTGCGATTTTGTGATTCTTGACATGGTAGAAGATTCAAAAGTACCTATCATTTTGGGAAGACCTTTTCTAGCCACTGCAAGGGCATTGATTGATGTTTTTGACTGAAGGATCACATTAAGGGTAGGCGATGAAGAAGTGGTGTTTGATATTAACAAATCAATGCAATACCCTGCATCAGTAGATGATACATGTTACTTTGTGAGTGCCAAAGAAATGACAAATTATGAGGAATTTCTACAAGGTCTCATGGAAGATGAAGATATTGATCCAATGATTCTGGAAGGTTGGACAGGAAGTCTTAAAGCTATTAGAGAGATTGAGGAGCTCGATAAATTGCTTGAGGAAGAGAGCGAGACAACATGCGAAGATGAATTAGAGACTGAGGGAGTCAAACTGCAGGAGAGTAAAAAGTCCATTTTGAAAAATGGAGTGTCGATCATCACAGAGACACGAATTTCTATGTATGGTATTCCTTGTTCGAGGGAAGAGGTGTCGATAGTTAAATCTTCATTCGAAGAACCACCGAAGTTAGAATTGAAAGATTTACCGAACCATTTGGAATATGCATATTTGCAAGGAAAGTCGGACCTACCAGTAATTGTTTCATCTCGGCTGTCAGCCAACGAGAAAGAAAGTTTATTGAAGGTTCTTAAGGAGCACAAGCATGCTATCGCTTGGACAATTAGTGATATCAAGGGAATAAGCCCCTCCTACTGCACGCAAAAGATCCTCATGGAATCTGACTTCAAACCTGTGGTGCAACCGTTGAGGCGTTTAAATCCTAAAGTGACTGATGTGGTAAGGAAGGAGATCATTAAGTTACTTGACGCTGGGTTAATTTACCCAATTTCCGATAGCCCCTGGATAAGCCCCATACATGTTGTGCCAAAGAAGGGAGGAATGACAGTGGTAGCTAATGAGAAGAATGAATTAATCCCCACGAGAACTGTCACCGGATGGAGGGTCTATATCGATTATAGGAAGTTGAATGATGCTACGCGCAAGGATCACTTTCCTTTGCCGTTCATCGATCAAATGCTCGAGCGTTTAGCCGGAAAAGAATACTATTGCTTTTTGGATGGATTTTCTGGTTACTTCCAAATTCCAATAGATGCACATGATCAAGACAAGACCACGTTCACATGCCCATTCGGGACTTTTGCTTATCGGAGAATGCCTTTCAGTTTGTGCAATGCACCCGCAACATTTCAGCGATGCATGATGGCGATTTTTGATGACATGGTGGAGGATAGCATGGAGATATTCATGGATGATTTCTCCATTTTCGGAGATTCTTTTGACAAGTGTTTAGCAAATCTGAAAAAGATGTTGCAAAGGTGCGAGGGTTCGAATCTTGTTCTAAATTAGGAAAAGTGCCATTTTATGGTACGTTAAGGAATCGTATTAGGACACAAGATCTCAAGTGTTGGAATTGAAGTAGACAAAGCCAAAATTGAGGCAATAGCAAAGCTGCCACCCCCAACAAATGTCAAGGGAATACGAAGTTTTCTAGGACATGCTGGGTTCTTCAGACGATTCATTAAGGATTTTTCCAAGATAGCTCGTCCGATGAACAAACTGTTGGAGAAAGATGCTAAGTTTGAGTTTTCCAAAGAATGTCTTGATGCATTCAATCTTTTGAGAGGAAAGTTAGTATCAGCACCCATCATGATTAGTCCAAATTGGGATCTCCCATTTGAACTAATGTGCGACGCTAGTGATTATGCTGTAGGAGCAGTGTTAGGGCAAAGGATTGATAAGAAGTTTCAACCGATTTATTATGCTAGTAAAAACCTTGACAAACGCGCAAGAGAATTACACTACAACCAAACAGGAATTGCTTGCAGTTGTGTTTGCTTTTGATAAGTTTCGGTCTTACTTGATTCTATCAAAGACTGTAGTGTTTACCGATCATTCGGCGTTGAGGTATTTATTTAGCAAGCAAGATACGAAGCCAAGATTGCTAAGATGGATTCTGCTACTACAAGAATTCGATATCGAGATTCGTGATAAGAAGGGAGCTGAGAATTTAGACGCTGATCACCTTTCAAGGTTGGAAAATCCCGAGTTAGATAAGTTGGATGAAGCGGAAATTAAGGATACATTTCCTGATGAGAGTTTACTGAAGGTTATTATGAATGGACTGCCATGGTTTGCTGATTATGCAAATTTTCTAGTTACAAAAACTCTTCCCACATAGATGAAGTACAACGAAAGGAAGAGATTTCTTTCGGCTTTGCGATATTACTTTTGGGAAGACCCATTTTTGTTTAGGGAATGTGCTGATGGTATGGTGAGGAGGTGCGTTCATGAAGAAGAATGCATAAAGATTCTAAGTCAGTGTCACAACGGTCCTACGGGAGGATATCATGGGCCATCATGCACAGCTAGGAAGGTGTTTGAGGCAGGATTTTATTGGCCAACTGTCTACAAGGATGCATATGAGTTTGTGAAGGAATGTGATGCTTGACAACGAACGGGAAGGATCTCTAAAAGAGATAAGATGCCACAAAATCCTATTATGGTTAGTGAAATTTTTGATGTCTGGGGAATCGACTTTATGGGACCATTTCCATCGAGTAACAGAAATAAGTATATAGTTGTGGCTGTAGATTATGTTTCAAAGTGGGCTGAAGCAAAAGCATTACCGACTAATGACGCGCGAGTGGTGATTAAGTTCCTCAAGCAGTTGTTTTCGCGATTTGGAACTCCTAAGGCGTTGATTAGTGATCGTGGAACACATTTTGCAAATGCGTAATTGGAGAGAGTTTTGAAGAAATATGGAGTCAATCACAAGTTCTCTACTTCTTATCACCCACAAACTAGTGGACAAGTAGAAGTGACCAATCGCGGTTTGAAGCGCATTTTAGAACGTTCAATTGATGGAAATCCGAAAGATTGGTCGAATAAACTGGATGATGCATTATGGGCCGCAAGGACTGCTTTTAAAACGTCCATTGGAACCAAGCCGTACCGAATCATTTATGGGAAAGCTTGTCACCTACCGTTTGAGTTGGAACACAAAGCGTATTGGGCATTGAAGCAATGCAATCTCGATGATGATACAGTTGGGAAAGAGAGACTGGCTCAGTTACAGGAACTAGAAGAGTTAAGGATAAATGCATATGATAATGCTCGACTGTATAAGGAACGCAACAAGAAATGGCACGATGCACGTCTTAGATCAAATAACTCATTTGAGCAAGGTGACAAAGTGCTCTTATATAGTTCTCGTTTGAATTTGTTTCGTGGGAAGTTGAAGACTCGTTGGACAGGACCTTTCGTAGTTGAAAAGGTTTATCCATTTGGTGCTGTTGATTTGAAAGGTCATTCTGGTACGACCTTCAAGGTAAATGGAAGTCATTTGAAGAAGTATTATGGTGATGTGAGAGACTCCAAACGTGATTTGGAGATGAATTTCAGTTACGTTATGAAGCAAAGTGTCGAGCTTACCGACGTGATAAACAAAAGCGCTTTAGGGAGACAACCCGTTGTTTTTCTTAATTATTTATTTTGTTTTGTTTTGTGTTAATAAAGCTTATGGAAGAGGATGTTGGTTGTTGAAAGGCTTCAGTCTAGCTTGTATATTGAAGATATTTTAGGAGAGTTTCTGTTCACTTCTTTTCTACTCCCTATATTATTGTTTATTTTGCAATGAGGACATTGCATATTTTTAAAGTGGGGGATGGGGGAAAAGAAGCTTGTTTGTCCTTAAGATATGAATGGTAAATATTGAATTAAAGGGCATTCTATGTTAGTCATTTTTCAAGCCTAAAATTTTTCTTTTAAAATTGTTTTCTGTGTAAAGTTTAGCAAATCTTGTAACACACTTTGGGAATTCAAAGGATGAAATGAACTTAATTTTAAATATTAGATAATTCATCATATGATGTATCGATAGGCAATCTATATGAAGGTTATTGAGCTCATAAGAAATTTAATGCATAAAGTAGGATTTATCCTAAGAGGATTCTTTAGCAAGGTATGACCTTAGTCTTAATCCTTATATGATAGCGTGTTATAATCCATAATTTTGGGATCCTGATTATCATCATTTGGGAATATACTGGGTGTTGTCTCCTCTGTTGTACGAAAGTACAGACCTGGTTTCCGTCAGTATATTTAGTATTAAAATAGATTAAAAGAAAAAGAGTATAAAAGACTCGTGAATTGAAAAACCAAAGCCAAGTTATGTCGCTTGTTGTACTGAGGTACAGACCTGTCACCAATGTCTTGGTTTGAAAAATGATTGATTTATTGGGATGTTCATTATTTGGAGAATTGTGGCACGTTATAATTATGAGGGTATTTTGCTATTGAGAATCAAGGGTAAAGCCTGCTAGAATAATAATAAGTTGAGCTCAAAATCTGAAATTTAGATTGTTTAAGTGGATAACATTATCGGTAATCTGGGTGAATTATCTTTTACGCCTAATAATAATATATTAGAAATTGTTTTCCTAGAAGAGTTTCTGGATTTCTAAGCTGCATAGTAGAAGCAATTTTAGGATAAGAATTTGGTTTGTGAAATGCTAGGTAGTATGTAAGTCCTTTTGCACTTTTATTTGCCGTTCATATTGAAAGTTTTTGAAAGTTTTAAGCAATAGTCTACTTGAGGGCAAATAGGATTCAAGTGGGGTATGTTTGATGAACGCCAAAATGTACTAGATTATAGTACTAATTACCCCTTTGTTTAATAGATTTCTTATGCATTTTGTGTGAATAAGATACTGATTTCGTTTATATTTGCATTTAGGAGTTTATTGGAGCTTGAATTGGAAAAGGAACGGAAATCGAGCTTATATTGAAGAAAAGAAGCTAAAAAGGTTGAAGTTTGAAGAGAGAGATTCGAAATGATGAAAAGTTGAAATTACTCATCCATACAGCGTATGGAATTTCCATACGGCGTATGGATCATTTGAGCCGGATCACCAGTTACGCGGGTTTGGCTTGTTGGGCTTTTAAATCCATACGACGTATGGAAATCCATACGGCGTATGGATTGATTCGACAAAATATTTAAAAAACCCTAATTTACTTCATTTAGGGGATATAACCTACCATTTCTCTCCATCCGTTTTTACTCCACTCATTCTCCATTTCCAGAGCATTTTTGAAGATATAAAGCAAGAGGAATCAAAGCTTGATCAATTGTTCATTCATACTTTCGGTTTTTCGGTTCGAATACGTTTCTTTCTTTCATTTGATTATGATTATGGTTTTGTTTTTGTTTCTGATTTTCTGTAACCACATGAGTGGCTAAGTTTTTATTACATTTGTTTAGATGATAATACTCAGATGATGATTTGATTATTGAATTGCGGATTTATATTGGATTTTATGAATGTTTATATGTTTACTTGATGATCCATGTTTAATTATTGATTATTGGTGATTACCTAACGTGATGATCTATTGATTTATGATTGATTTCTTTATTGATAGATTATTATTGATGATTGTTGATTTTAATTGAGAATTATCACTAGATATATTGAGTTTGATAGGTTAGGATCAATAATGGTTAATAATCGGTAATGAATGTGATAACTATTAATTAGTTATAAACTTTGTTGATTCAAGTTGTAAAAGTAAATCATATAAACGGTGTAGGTTTAACTTATAACACAGTTTGGTGGATAACGTTAAATTGAACTGTTAACGTGTTGAAAACAACTTTATATCTTTCTTAATTATGTTTAATCAATTAATCTTGTAAGGATAATTGGTAATATTCGTCATATCACAATAAAATCCATATGTTAGCAATTCAATAAAGTGATAACCGGATTCTGAGGGAAGTAATCTAAACAAATGTATTTCTTCTATCATTTGAATTAAATAATTTTATTTGAGTACTTGTTATTTAATTATTTTCTTTTAATTTTCATTTAATAATTCGCTTTTCATAATTGTTCGTCAATTGTTCGATCGGAACTAAAACGCCCCCCATTATTTACTGCTTTCATTATTTGTATCAATTTCCAATTTATTTAATTTGACATCCGTTCCCTGTGTTCGACTCGGATTTATCAAGCTATACTATATTACAACCAGGTATTCTTGCTTGTGTTGTGTATAGTAAGAAGGTATTTCCATTTATAATTTTGACTCTGTTTACACAGCATCACTTACACAACCTTGTGTGTTTAGGGCGCTAGAAGGTTGCGGGTTCGGAGAACCTACTTATTGCTTTATAGCTTTCGGATACCGTTTATTGATTTAAACGCTTACTAGACTCATGTGAGTTTCATGCATAGCCTCACTTTTACTGCTTTTTACTTTGGGGTAAGATTACATGCTCTGTTTTTATGAACACAAGTAATGAAAACACTTATACGTATTGCATGAGTAAAACTACGATTCCAGTCTGGCCTCTAACAAATTTCATAGTTCGTTAATACTAAGCGTGAACATTATGGATAGATCTATCAGGAATTGACATTTCGCCGTTCGGGTTAGTCGCTCTAACTACTATACGGACGCATAATATTTCATAATTGAGTGTACTTGGATGCACTTACTAGAGGCACCAACTACGGTTAAGCTTCGGACTATGAGCTCATGGCAATAATATACTATTTTGGCAACTGTGCTACTACGATAACTCTGAAATCTTGTGTTCTGAACTACGAATTTACTATGATTTCAACTATGCAAACCTATGAGCTCACCAACTTTATGTTGACCTTTTAGCATGTAATTCTCAAGTTCACAGGTGCAGTAGAATGCTTTTGAAAGCACTAGCTCGAGTCGCATATTTTACAAACAACGAACATTTTCTTGCATTATTATCTTGTAACAGTGATTATGTACTAGAATCTCTAGGCTTTTTTTTACGAACTCGCAAACTAGTAAACACTTTTGTGATCTATTAATTATTTTTAAATTATATCGTCAAAAGGACGTATAAAAAGGTCGTTCAATATAACTTTGTGTGATGATTACTGATTAGTCGTGCCCCGACCCGACTTCAAGTGCATAGTAAATTTAGGGGTGCGACATTATCACTTTGAGTAGTGAATGACTTTGTTTATGTGGCTAGGTGAGTTAAATAGCTAAACTGAGACATTACCTTTGAGTTAACCTCATTATCTATTTTGCAAAAGGTAAGTAATGGTTATCTTGAGTTTGTTGTTATTGCTTAAGTGTTGTATGTAATCAATGATTAAAAAAAAAGTGAGGAATATAGTAAAAAACCAAGTAGTCCCATTGAGAAAATGGACACTAGCTTGATGTTAATGAAGTAGATGTGATGAATTTAGCCAAGTAGTGCCATCGAGAATATTTAGCCAAGTAGATGTGATAAATTTAGCCAAGTAGCTAGTGCCATCGATAAAATGGACACTAGCTTGATGTTAAAGTGGTAGATATGATAATTTAAGCCAAGTAGTACCATTGAGATAATGTGTACTAGCTTGATGAAATAAAAAATGCTGATTGTGTAGCCAAGTAGTGCCATTGAGATAATGTGCACTAGCTTTATGAAATAAAGATGTCAATTTGTGTAGCCAAGTAGTGCCATTGAGAAAATCTGCACTAGCTTTATGTTAAAAAAGGTCGAGTTGATTACTAATGAGTTGTTGATATTATTGTTATCGTTCATGTTGTTATGTGATGGCATATATTGTTGTGAATTGATCTGATGTTGGTAGTATTATTGTAATAGTTATTATGAGTGATTAATGATGGAATCATCATTAGATATTGTTGTTAAAAATTACCAATGAGTTTGCGAATGGTATGGTTATTATTGAGTTGTCATTATGATTGTTATTAGTTGTTGATTATTGTTGATGATATTGATGTAGCTGTTGTTTTGTATATTCTATTACTTACTAAGAAATTTTGCTGACTTCGTAGTAGTTGTTGTTGTGGTTTGATAGGTGTTAATAGCGGGTCGAGGGGCAATTTGGGCAATGAGTCAAGAATTGACTAACGGTGGAACTTGCTAACGAGTTTGTAAGTTGAATCCCTTTTTGTTTATAATTATGCTCTAGATATATTGAAGTCCCATTTTAAGGTGTGAAAGATCAATTGAGTATGACCATGTTTATGAAGTGGAAATCTTGATCCAAAGTACTTATTGTTGGTAAAATTGTGTTTTGATGCAAAATGGGTCATGTTATGAGTAGTGATAATATGATGAAATGTTGTAAGTAAAGTTGAAATGTGAAATTATTTACTTTGGGCGTTATTGGTAAAGATTATGTTAATATGATGGCTTGAACTGGATTTGAGTATTTGAGTTGAAGTTGTGTTGTTAAAGAGTCTATTTCATTGTATGATTAGATGGTTTGAAGGTGTCAAATTTAGTTGTTAATTGTCTTGAATATTGTGGAGAAAATGGTCGTTTTGAACGAGCCAATTTGGTTGTCAAAACATGGCAGTTTGATTATGTAATAGATAAGCTTGTTTGTGTCAAAAATCTTGGCTTAAATTTTGAACTGCAGGAATTTTTCCAGAAAACTGCTCGGTACGTGATCTCGTAGGGGTCAGCAGATCGCGTACCACACACTATTTCGAAGACAGTAGCTTTCATGTATTGTTTACTTGATCGCGTGGAATCTTATAAGTTCGCGTAATGTTACCAATACGCGATCGCGTAGCGTGTATCGATCCGCGTAAATGGACAAAGTAGCTTTTACATATTAGGGACGCGATCGCGTATACTATACCCGATCGCGTACTAGTCACTTTTTCTGAACTTTTCACTTTGAGTTCAAGCCATCATGTGTAAATTATAATATGAGACTTTAAGTGTTATTTCAAAACGAACGGGGTTTTAACAAATGAGTTTTTTTTATAAAAAAATCAGCGCGTTTCAATATCTAATCGAAAACCTTACGTGTTTAAGTCTTAATTCCATTGATTTATCTTGTTGGTGAGTTAGTATATGATCAATTTAGTGGGAGCTTTTTCATACTAGTAATGCATTATAATTATTTGTCTTTGAGTAATTGTTTGATTGATTGCGGACACAAATTCCAAACAAGATAATCATTTAGACTTAAATGTTTAAGATAGAGAAGTAGATGAAATTTATTTGCTAGATTAAATTATAAGTTGATGAATCAAACTTAAGGTGTAGGAAAAGTGGACACTAATCATAGTTTAGATTCATAATTACAAGATAGATAAACTGGTTTTAACAATTATTATGACATCATTAGTGAGCTGGTCCAAGTAAGTGTCGTTTTTTACATAAGAACAACCTATTTCAACTAATTCTTCAGAATCCAATTGCCTATTTTTACTTTTAAGTAGTTTGTTGAGCGAAGTAACAATTCGTTAACAAAATCCCCCTATTTACTTACATGTCTACACTAATTACATTTAATTACAACTAACTCTTAATTCCATAGTCCCTATGGATCGACTTGGACTTACTGTAACTATACTGTAGACGATAGCGTATACATACCTAGTTGTGGACTAGTCTAATTGCGGTATTTCTTAGTTTAATGTTATAACTAGATCTCACGCATCAAACTGTGTCTGTTACCAGTCTTTGATTGGTTTAAAATTTGCTCTCCCTACCCCTCATAAAGTCCCTGCACCTCTGAACCCCAACCTTGTTTTATTTTACTTAAAATAACCACCATCGACAAAAGAAATTTATAATCCAAACTTAATAAAGAAACTAATTTAATGTTGCGAAACTACAGATAAAGCCTAATAGTATCTCAAAGGTTTAGTGCGCGAAAATGTATCAAACTATAGTCTGACATTCATTGTATGTAGCGAACTACACGAGATTCTATTGTATGTCATGCACTTGTGACTTCTTTACATTGTATGTAAGTTTTGGTAATTTTGTCACGTGTCGACTATATATAAGCTGTCACGTGACATGTCTTACCACCGTTGATTTCATCAAAATAAATACAATGAAATAAATTACAAGCTCGTTACATATATTGTAAATCCAAGTAGTTAGCTGCATACTATGATTGTCATACTATAGTTTGATACATTTACGCGTACTTAACCCTATCTCAAAGTTCACAAACAATATAAATTAAAAAAGAATTTTAAACTCGTATATTCAACAAAAAGATTCCCTTCATCAAATATTTATTCGATTGTAACTTTATAAACCTTATAATGATCACACATATATGTAGACACATACCAATTATTCCAATGACTATTCCGGTTAGTAGTAGGAATATACATAAAAGGTTCAAATAAGAATGATAAAAAAAACTACAGAATAAGTGAATCAATAGAATTGTACCATTTTAAATGTCAATTTCCACATTTTCTTTTGAAATTAAATATCTCGCAAAACGTATGTAAATATATATTATAAAAATTACACCATTATAATCGGCGTCATTTTATCTTTAATTAGATTTCGATAAAAAAAAATTCCATTTTTTCTGGGTTTTTTAAATTCGTAATGTTAAATCACATGTTATTTAACACTAAATTTTTATTACACACGCTTATATTTCGAACTAAACTTCAAATTCAAATAATTCATGATTTAAAAAGATTCAAACATACAAAAATTAACTAAGTTGTAATCACATGCAATTAAACATAAAAGTATCAATCAGAGATTAAAAAGTAATCAAATACGAATTTCAAATTGTTGACAATAACTATAAAATTAAATAGAAATCAAGTTAAAATCATATGACATATATCGGTAAATTGCTCATTTTAAAAATCATATGTGATTATATATAATATCACATGTCATTATATACCAAATGACATATGATTAAATATAAAACTAAGGCAATCACATGTACATGATTTTTAGTTATCCATGAGAATGAATAGTAACTTGTAATCACGTGTTGATTAACATATTTAATGAATAAATAATCATGCATAAATTTGAACTTTTTCTCATAAATCACATGTGATTATATTTTTAATACCCAACAAAATAACGAAAACAAGTTTATCAGATGTATAGCTTGTGAGATCTCTAAATAAAGATACAAGAACGTTGATTCCAAATATCTATTTTTTTTATAATTTATTGAATGTATTTAATTTTAAAAGTGAAAGTAAAACTGAATTTTGCAATGAAATGGAGCAATTCTTTCATTACTTAATTTTTTAACATTCTTATTTGAATCCACGTCATTATTATAAATAAAATGTGCATTTGTGGGTATCCATATACTAGTTTAATAATATAAACATATATATAAATAGGTGTAAAAATATACATATACACATAAAAATTGGTAAAAAGACACGTTATTGATCTTAAACTAAATATGACTATATTTAAGCAAACTATAATCACCGAATATAATTTTCACTATTCATAACATATTCAAACTCACATGTACGCTATTTCAACTCAATCATAATAATATATTATTAACTTCTCTAATTCTAACATTATATTTTTTTTCTATACAATATATCATGTTCTTCCACCTAAGTATATACATTTTTAGTAAGTGTAAGCAAATTTTAAATACTTATCACATTAAATAAATATTTATTTTGACCATCAATAATATTTTATATATTCTATTAATGTGCTATATGTATTTTATTAGTCATATATGTTTTAAAAAACATATTAGAATTTAATACATAAGTTATAAATTTATTTGCAAATAAGAAAAAAAAAAAAAAAACATAAACAAAAGTCATTAACACTTCGTATATAAATTTTAGAAAGTTATATAGTTAGAGTTTGAGATAGAGTGTAAATTAATCCATACTGAAGAAAGGGTATATTCAGAGGATAAGGCCTTATATGAGGTGAATGAGGAGAGAGCCTATTTTACTACATTTTATGATAAAATTGTATTGGTTAAAATGCGGTGGTGTTAGAATGCAGTGAACTTTACAGTTGTAAAATGTTGTGTTACTAAAATGTTGTGTTGTTAGAATGTATTAGTTGTCTTTAATTAAATAATTTTTGTTGTGTTGTTAGAATGCATTAGTTGTCTTTAATTATATAATTTTTGTCCTAAAATGCAGTAAAAACAGGTTTTTTCCTCCTTGTCCTCAAATGAGGTCTTACTCTATGCAAGTGAAATATGGAAAAATAAAATGATGAATTTCTCACAAAATTTTGAATAAAAATAAAAAAGATTAATCTTAAATACATCATACATGACTCGCATATAGAACCCAAAACAATTGCCAATCGTTTGTATTGATACTTTATTAAGGTGGGGTTCAAATGAGAATAGAAATTTGTGTAAGAATGAGGGAACCAATGATATCAAGCCATGTGTACAAAGAGAATGTTCCACATGTACAAAACCCATTTTACCACAACATCAATTATCTCACAAATGACAAATCAAAAAATTATGAAAATTGCACCATTAAATTCAGCGTTTTCTCCTCTTCAATTTGCCGTCCATCAAGGCATACTTTCAACGAGTTTTTTTCATCTTTTTTAGTGGGCTTTACATTAACTAACACATGTGTTAAAGTGTTGCGTTTAGGGTTTAGGGTTTAGGGGTTAGGGTTTGAGGTAACCTCAAACCCTAAACCATAACCCCTAAACCCTAAACCCTAAACGCTTTACAAAACTCTAAACCCTGAATCATACTAAACCGTAAACCTTAAACCCTACTAAACCCTAAACCCTACTAAATCCTAACCCTAACCCTAAACCCTAACCTTAATCACAAATTAAATGTACAACCAATCACTAACACTAACACATATGTTATTAATTTGTAAAACCCACCAAAAAATGGAAGACAAAAAAAGTTGTCAAAAAGTATGCCTTGAGGGACGGCAAATCGAAGAGGAGAAAACGCTGAATTTTATAGTGCAATTTTCATGATTTTTTGACTTACCGTTTGTAAGATATATAATTTTTAAAAATATGGAGGAGAGAGAATAAAGTGACACATGGCAAAAATTTGTTGGTTCCCTCATTCTCACTCAAAGTTGATATATGATACGGGCCTGACGGTCAGTTTTAAGAATCGCTTCCTGTCGTTGCGAACCTTCCACTTGGCTGTGATCAGTGGGTTTTAAAATTTATGTTTGCAGGGCCTAAGTATACTAAGCTATGGGTGAGTATAGCGATAGGTATGACCTAGGGTCGTTCTTCAAACTACAACAGGTATGGGATCTAGGCTTTCGATTATCTTTTGTAATTCAGTTGGTTTATCAAGAGTTGATAGTAATTTTTTTGTTTTCTATTTAACTAATTAAAACTAAGGTAAAGTAAAGGAGGTGAGGTGGCCACGAGAACTACAGATTAAACGCGTGTGTTTACAATGACAATCGTGTATTCTATTTAGGGGTAGTTATTTTATTTAAGGCCTTGGTTATGATGAGGGTTACAGGATTAAACAGACGCACTCAGAACATCCAATGATAACAAAGTATTCTACCTACAACCTTTCCATGGCTTCCACGTATTTGTACTACACCAGAGGTGTTTCCAACGCTATACCAGGTATTCAGCTGTTTTACGGTATTTCTGTTGCTACATTAGAGATTCCTTGTTGTCTATCCTGGATTTGGTAATGAGCCACAGCTCCTAGCCTATTATCTATCTAGCGTAGAGTTGTCCGCAATCAGATAAATAACATGTCACATGGATAACAGCTATGTAGAGTACACTACACCAGAAGTTGTCCCAAATGTAGTGACCAATTTAACCAACAACCATCCTCGAGTCTTGTTCCCCAATCTCGGACATTTGAGATATCCGAATCATGGCATGAATTGTTGAATAAACAAAAACATGAACAGGGGTTTCCCACCGAAACAAGTTGGGATGGTCTGGTCTAACGGCTAGTTAAATTGTTCATCATTAATTCATATAAATTATCATAACTATTCTACGCATGTTAAACTGGTGTATGCAATTAATATGTATCAAAAAACCTAATCATATATCTAACAGCACAAGTGATACTAACATGCAAACCCTAAAGCAACAATCAAACAAGAACATGCAGTAGAGCAGCATACATGGATCAGTTTATTCATGCAAAGTAACTGGATAAATGGTTAAGTCACAAATGTTCCGAAAGTTCTCTCTAAAACATTTGTTATATGAAGTGAATCTAATCTATCTCTAATCCTTCGCTCCGTATCTCCCTCCGGTGTATTTCAAACAGGAGAACACCGGCCATGTCGAGTTCAACGATCTTCAGACATAGAATAATAAGCGGCGTACCACTAGTTTAGTTCTAGCGGTAAGTATTGGAGACTCAATTTATATATTCAAATATATATCAATAGCATACAGGCAGAGTAACGGCATGATTAAAGTATAACTACCCTAGCATAACGATTATCATAGCAAACACAGATTTGTTTAGCTAAGCATGGCAATAATTCTAGCAAGCATTTCTAAATAATCATGGAAACAGCACAACATATTTAAAATAACAAGATAGAGATTATAATAGAACCTGACAAAGCGTTATTACAAATCTTGCGTAATCGCAGTCTCGAAGCACCTCCGTTACAACTAAGCTCGAAGCTAATCTACTAGCTTAATTATACTAAACTAATCTAAATTATTATAGAGAGAGAGAGAGAGTAGAGAGAGAAATGAAAGAATGAGAAATTGTGAGGTGATGATGAAAATGAGGAGGTGGTGGTGAGTATTTATAGATTTGGCTCAACCGTATTCCTCAACCATATTCCCTCCTCCAAAATCTCAGCCGTATTTCCCAACCGTATAAAAATCCTTCCTTGTACGGGAAAGACATCGAATACGGGGTGTCCAACCATATTTCGGGTGAGAATTGGGCGATACGGGAGAGACCCGACTGTATACGGGCAAGACAGGCCGTATACGGCTTGGCTATCCCGTATTGTTGATCTTTGGTTGCGTGGATTCTTTGTTTGGGCGTAACTTCTTCGTCGTTTATCCATTTTGAGCGTTCTTTATATCCACGCGTTCGTAATTTTCTAATGAAGAAAATGACATAAATTAGAGTTCATAATTCTAAGTAGAACTCAAAAAGTGCTAAAAAGCGTGAACAAGAATGCTTATGATCGTATTCGTTATATTTATCGTGTTTTTCGACCATTTAAGTTGATTTTTGAAACGTTGTCTATGTTTTAGCCCAACTTATGAGTTTCAGTAATAATTTGTTCATTTCGGATATATTCATCTTGATTGGGCTAAAAATGTGAGAATATTGCACGTAAAAACTTGACTTTTTGCGTGTCATCAATGTACTCATTTGAACCTTACTCTACTTTATTATACCATTATGTACTTTAACAAAATTAAAGATGATTTTCGTTTAAGATTAGGGAAAAATAAAATAACCAAGAGTATAATCAATCACTTGAGTAATTATATTTGTTACTTAGAAACCTAGAGATTTGGATTCGATGAGTCAATTTTAACTATAGATCACGTTGTCAAATTGAAAAACATTACACAATTTTTAAACTTTTATAAGTGTAAAAAAATCAAGCGATCTAAATAAGTATTACTCTCGAGCATATAAAAATGCATATATTTGGAACTCCGTCGCAACTTGCGAGTGAAAAAAAACTTGTATAACTAAGTGCACATTTATACAAAAGTGTAAAACGACGGAGGGAGTACATTGTTTTGAAGGAATGTACATAGATTGAATATACAAATGAATAGATTCTAAAAACTGTACAGAAAAATAGGTAGCATCTATTCGAGTTTTAAGTTACTACGTTTAGGTAAAGAACAGAAAAAAAACCCCTCAAGATCTTTTCCATTTTATGATAGTATAAAATGTTGTAATTGTTAATTTTCGATTTTGTAAGTCCATCAGACTACTTGCAACGGGGACACAATGGAGCTTATTTTGGCTTGAGAATGCCACAATATCTACATGGAAAATGTGGTTGGGTGACGTTGTGTGTGGGAGCACGGGCACAAAAACTCCATTTTGTGGAACCAAAGTGATTTTTTTTCTTCATTTATTACTATAAACATTCATTTATTACTTTAAACATATATAATTTAGTGAGACGTACCTTCTACAACACTTCACAATATGGTGTTACCATTGTAAGGGTTGTGGAATAATATCATGTTATACTGACATAACACTCACAACGCTCATAACATAGTGTTACCATTGCAGATTAAATATTAGAACTAGATAAAGCTAACATCCCAAAATTTTAGGAGAAGACATCACGCAACAAATTGGAAATTTGAAACGGATGTAGCTTAAATTTAAGGAAAAATATAAGGGCGGGATTCAAAGTAGAAGGGGTTTATGATGGGCATGGAGAGCAAGATTTCAACCAACTAAATACTACAAATGTCATACATGGTCCATACCTCTCAGGCCGCCAGGGGCTATTTTGTAATTTTTATAAAGTTTTGACTTGACCTAACTGCTTGAATATGCAAGATGTAGTGAGAAAAATAAATGCAGCGAGAATTTCACTAACTCATCATTGTTTCATACAAAAATATAAAAGAAAATTATTTCATAAACTCCTTAATTTCACTAACACATCATTTCAATAATTCCAGTAATAATATACAAGATGCAGTGAACAAGTCTATTAATTTTTCGAATTCAAGTATAAACTACATCTACAATAAGACGTAGAAAAAGCCTAAAAATCAAGAAATGAAGTAACAATATAGAAGATGCAGTAACAATATAGAAAATGCAGTAAAGAAGTATTAGTTATTTTTTGATTTCATGTATGAAACTAAGCTTTACTATGTAAAATTCTAAAAAATTTAAAAATGGAGTAACAATATATAAGATGTAGTAAACAAGTATTAGCATAATTCACATAAACTGTAATTAAAATGCAATAGTGTAAAATGCAGTGGATTTTTTTCAGATCTACTTTTTAGATCTAGATCTACATTTTCAGATCTACATGTTTAAATGTATAAGTTTTAGATCTATTTCTTGTTGTGTCAACTTGTTTGATAAAGTGGTGGTGGAAGTCAAGATGATGACGTAAGTGGTGGTGGCGGTGTAACGGTACTAGGAAAAGAGGGAGACGGAACATAGTGAAAGAAACAATCACGGTTGGTTAAGTCTTGTGGACACCGATTCATCGAAAGTGGTGGTTCACATCTCAACTCTACGGCCACAAATCCGTCGTGGCTTCTCCGCCTCTTTTCTCTGGTCATGACGACAGTGATGGTGGTGGTGGAAGGTAAAGGTTGTGTGAGTTTGTGTTAGTGTGTGCAAATTACAGAGTGTTATTTTATACATATGAGGGAATGTTTGTATTGAGTCATGACCCTTTTAACTTGATTTTAAGATGAAAACACCTTGATTATCACACAAAATTGATCTTATGTACCGCCTGCATAAGTTTCCCTAAAGATAGTGTAGGCAGCACACAAGTTTGTTCTGTGTGCTGGGTCCAAAGGAATTCTTGTGAGCTAGATACATTCAACCAGCACAAGGAATCTAAAGTGGACAACTTTCATAATCATCCGATGGACGTTGTTTCATGAGTTAGCTATACACTTATGTATTCGAATAAGTCAAAGACGATGTTGAAGATAGAGACTAAGACCCATCGGTGGAATTGATATTTAGTTGAAGCCAACTCAGAGAATGAAGATCATCAATATTGTTGCAGATTCTGTTTGATAGTTCATCCAACACTTAGGAGCATCAATGGTTCTCCAAACTTCATCTGAAGCATAGTACTAAGGTACATTACTGTCAAGGATGGATTTTTATGGCATGATGCTCCCTCTACCTTATGTCAGCCAAAACACTGGCCCGTGCAGCACACGTGAGACATGAACTGCATAATGCAGATTCTGTTTGTTGCAGTATAAGTTAGAACATACCAAAAGCATGTCTAGGTTTCTCCAATAGAATTGAGGGCACGTAAAGGGTATTTGATTGGCTAAGATGATACAATGAATATACTTGCTTGCCTATAAATAGAGGACTTTTCAAATGAAGCAAAATGTGAATTATTTTGTGAGTTTGAGAGCATACTAGTTAACATTTTTGTATAACATGCTTAGAGTGTGTTCTCAAAAATTGGTAGAGTATTTAATATGTATTCAACAATTAGCTATTTCTCTTAAGGCTAACTTGCAATTCTTTGATTCATATCAATAAAGAATTAAGTTAATGATATATTATGTTCTGATTAACATATTTGAAATTGTTAAATGTTGATAAACACAAAAAGATTGTATTCACACCCACCCCACACACTCACAACTATTTGTTATTAGTTTCGGACCAACAGTTTATGTGTTTTATTAAGAGAGAGAGAGAGAGAGAGAGAGAGAAAGAGAGAGAGAGGAGATCCAAACATTGATTTGACCCAAAGTGTGTGACAACCGTCACCAAACCATTATCGTAGTTCAAGCCGTAAAACTCATTTTTGTGAAAAGACTCATTTGAGAGATTTGTTTACATAAAAGTCTTTTTTCAAAAAACGAATCCAACGCAAAAAGAATCATCGCAAACGGACGTGTAACGAAGGAGATATGAAGCAAAACGTAAAACAAACAACCGATGCCTAGCTGGGCCGAGGCCCAACCGCCGGTTGGGAACCCCAATCGCCGGTTGGGAGTCCAGAACCATTAAATTAGCTATTTTCAGCCCTAAACGATTATTAAATCAAACTATACGAATTTCAATCTTGGGGGTTAATTTCCAGTCATTTTTAGCGCTAGATAGTCCAAATCTCAAGGGTTTTAACCACTTAATCAATCATATCAGTCGAAAGCTTTATTATTTGTGAATCGATGGTAAGTTGTCAATGTTCTATACTCGATTTCTCTACGGTTTCTTTCAAACACGTGATTAGGGTTCTTATAAATTTACTTTATACAGATTTAGGGAGGAGTTTCATCATACGCGCATGAGTTGGTAGATTTCTAACTCATTATTTCGATATCTAATCGTTTCGTATCGTATGTCGTATTATTCGTCCATTGGATCTGATTTTTAATATATCTAATTGAGGATTAGGATTAGGAACATTATAAATTAATGGTGCATCAAAGTTTTGAATCATAATTGTTGTTGATTGGTGCGGGAAAATGTTTTTGGAGTTAATTAGGTATTAGTCATAAACTTGTGGTTTGGACAGATTCTGTGGTTGATTTTCATCGGGTCATAACTCGGTCAATACTATGTGTTTTTAAACATTATTGGGTCTAAAATTAAGTTTAAAATGTCTACTTTCAAATGCAATTGGTATCATGTCATTATGATGAGTTTTGGTCAATCAAATGGTTGTTTTAAATAAAGATGTCAAAGTCTGAGTTTTTGGTTTACATTTTGGGCCTGTTTGGAAATGTCTAAATGTATGTTAAACTTTGAATTTGGTTTTGAAACTTTTTCTGGAACTACTTTAATGAGTAACTAGTTTGTGTAAAAATATTGGAATTTTGGAAGTCTTAACATGTGGTTACTTTTATAAAACATTTAATTTTGTCAGAAACGTATTTTTCAGTGTACAAGTTATTCTGGGGAATTTATAAAAATAGTAAGTCGGTGATATAAATTATGAGAATATTATTTATGTTCTAAACACTTTAAAGTGCATGTAGTTAAAATTTGGAAGTCAAATAAAATCATTTGGTCATGGTTCAAGACGGTTCAAGTAAAACTAAAATTCATGAGTTTAGACTTATTTCAAACCAAATACTTTAGTTCACGTGAAGGGAGTGTACATTTTGTTAATATCTGCAAGGACTTAAGAGGAAACTTAGAACACGTAAAAGGTACATCAAAATAGGGTACAATGGAAGGGTATTTAGCCTTGTCTAGATTGTAAACTACGTGTATATGCTTATGTGATTGTAGATCATCGTACGGTTTTATTCGGGAGCGTATATTTGCTTTGCTTTCAAGGTGAGTCTTCAAGACCCCGTTTTCATTACATGTTTTCCTTTGGGGGAAAAGAAAACTCAACATGTTTTTATTTGTTTACATGTTTTGAACTTGATTTCTTTTCTTTTGGACATATGAATGAAATGTGTGACACTATGTGAAACTATGTGCATCGTATCATTGGAACATCATTGTTACATTATTGGGGAATCATTATATCACGGGTCTTACTCTTTGTGAGTAGTGACTATATACATTATTGAGGAATCATTATATCATTGGTCATACTCTGTGTGGGTAGTGACTATGTACATTATTGGGGAATCATTATGCATTAGTCTTACTCTCTTATGAGGGTAGTGACTACGTTCATTACTTGGGATTTATGACAAATTAGTCTTACTCTCTTATGTATGAGGGTAGTGACTACGTTCATTATTGGAGGTTTATTATACATTAGTCTTACTCTCTTTGGAGGGTAGTGACTACGTACATTGTGTATACATGGAAGCTTATCATTTGCATTGATTTCATTTTTGTATGCCTTTTCATTTCATTGTCCTAACGTACGTACTATCACAACAAACTTATGATTTGTGTCTTACTTAAACCTACGAAACTCACCAACCTATGTGTTGACATTTTCGAGCATTTCTTTTCAGGTTATATTAGCATAACGAGAGATGAGGCTAGAGGACTTAGTGGACCGCAAGGTTGCATTAAGTGAAACGCTATAGATACATTAGACGATTGGTTATGAGATACTATTTATGGAAGACATGTTTTGCTTTAGTTATTCTTGAATAAATGTAATCGTATAACTATTGTATGACTTTGTCCAATGTGGATGTGTTTGTCCACGGCACAAGTTGCCTTTGTGTCGAGTGATGTCACAACACTTGGTTTGTTTTCATTTAGGCAAATTCAATTATTCAAGGTGTTCTGATATAGTCATTCGTCGCACCTCCTTGTTTCTGCTTTGGACGGGGTGTGACAGATTGGTATCAGAGTCATTGGTTATAGAGAATTAGGTGGATTGGCCTAGACTATAACCTAGAAACCCACATATAGATCATGTACTAGGGAACTATGTGTGCATACAATTCCATGAAACTAGCTAAAGCTAATACCGATCATTCATTCTAGCTATGTCAAATAAGAAGGAAGTTATAAACATTCTTTCATCATCTTTCGATACTAAATCAAAGAATACCTCATAAACTCACATACCGATACCCGAATGTATAAGAGAGAAGCTTAAATCTAAAAGGAGAACATATCAATCTAATGAAATGAGAGTATTGGTGAGACCAACATCACGCAAACGAGTGTGACGCAATCGTAAGATCGTTATTTATATTTCATCATCGACCGAACTCGAGGAAGACAAGAATCTCGATCTTCAAACCGAAGATAAAATTCACAAGAATCTTGAGGATGCCGTTTGGGAACGAAAACTTAGCCCGACTACCTCGGCAAGTAGCCTTGAGAGTAGAATTGGGTCGGTACCAAACGTGGCATCTCTTTCTTCTTGCATTCACATGGGCACCAATCCCAAGACCCCACCCGCACATGGGGAAACGATGGAAGGAGCCCTAAGACTCAATTACCCTTAGTTGTTAGTTACTCTTAGAACCTTTAAATTTTAAGTATTTAGTCACGAATTACCTGTTTTACTTACATATTCGACTCTTTCTGTGGTTCGATTACATGGTTATTTAGGATTCTATAACTATCTGATCTCTTTCCCTAAATACGAAGTTCATTGTGATACCAGGATTTGGGTTGATAAGAATATGTATGAAAAGATACTTTCACAATTATGGTTGCAGACGTAATTGACAAAGGTATTCTGACATATGTTTGTTTATCCTACCATATGTGAGTGTCCAATGTGCTACCTTTATGGTTGTATGGGGATAAAACCTCAATTATATTCCTTTCTAAGTCTTGATCATGTTTGCAAGCCTTGTGCATTCATGAAATAGACAACATCTAAACTATTCATCTATTCTAAACTAATATAAATTCGAAAGTGTAGTAAACATGCTACCAAGACGCGTTACTCGTAGCTCTACTCGCAAAGGGGAAACACTTAATGGTGGAAGAAATGGGAATCATACAGGTAGAGGTGGCGGTCTAACTGGTGGTTAAATTGGAGGAAATTAGCGGTATTGAAGGCAAGAACTCCGATGTTGCCGCGACCATTGCGCAAAAGTAGTAGGCCTTACTACTCAAAATTGCCACACATGTTAGTAACAACATATTTAATCGCGGTGGAGCTAATGACACCGGAGATGAAAATGGAAATAATAGGAGTGATGGCGCAAACGGAATGGATAATGAAGGCACTGCTAAATGAGGAATATTGTTCTAATAACAAAATGAAGAAGTTAGTGAACGAATTTTTAGAATTTCTCATCTTGTGACACTTGAATCGAAGGGAAGCAAGAAAAACATCAACGTTTTTGGTTCCGGAAACTCATGGGATGGTAGAAGAAACTAAGCCTCCTACCATCCAAAGCATGATACGGAAGGCTGGATTGCTAACTGATGAGACAAATAAGGCTAGGAATGTTAGAACTAGCTAATACCAAGAAAGCTAAGGTAGTTAAGGAATTCGTGGCTGCTAACACATAAAAAGAGGGTTACACTGGTCCACATCCTTTGTGTGAAAGGTGTAACTACCATCATAACGCATATGCGCCATGTCGCAATTGTTCAAGTTGCAAACGAGTGGGTCATTACACCAATGAATGTAGGTCGACAGCTCGCAAAGTGGTGCCAATCAACGCGGTATGAAAACCGAGAGCTCATTTTGAGTGTTGAAGTCTGGAACACTTTCGTTATTGAGAAACACATAGAGATTAGTAAGATTATATGGGGGTGTACCTCAGTGCTAGAAAGTGACCCTTTTAGCATTGACTCGTTACCCTTCGGACTCGGAAGATTTGATGTAGTTGTGGGAATGGATTTGGTTGAAAAAATTCAAGGCGAAGATTGTGTGTTTTGAGTATGTAGCTTGCATACCACTCTGAGGTGGTAAAATACATAAGGCTCGCATAGAACAACCTGAAGAAAAACGGAAGCAACTTATGGGAATGAAGGCTGAAGATGCAAAAAAAAACTCGAGAATATTCTTATTGTTAAGGATTTTTTTGGTAAGACTTAGCAGGATTACCTTCCTCATGACTCATAAAATTTTGTATCAATCTTATTCTTAGAGCAACCTCAGTTGCAAAAGCTCCATATTGCTTAACATCATTTGAAATTTAAGAACTATTCAATCCACTCCAAGATGCTCCATGACAAGGGTTTTATACGCCCTAGTCATTCTCCTTGAGGAGCATTTGTCTTATTCGTCACAAAGAAAGATGGGTTATTCCGAATGGGTATCGACTATCAATAACTAAACAAACTAACGAACAAGAATCATTATCCTCTTATTAGGATAAATGATTTATTCGACTAACTTCAAGGTTCGCAATGGTTTCCAAAAATCGATCTACGATCAAGTTATCATCAACTGAGAGTTCATGAGCAAGACATACCAAAGGCGGCTTTTAGGACTCGTTATGTACATTTCGAATTTCTCATTAGGTCTTTCGGTCTTACTAATGCGACTACAGTATTCATGGATGTAACAAAATACGTGTAAATCGTATCTTGACCAAATTTATCATATTTTTTCAGCGACATTCTAAATTATTCTAAATCTAAGGAGGAGCACGAAGTTTATCTAAGACTTATCCTAGAGTTACTTTTGAAGGAAAAGCTCTACGTGAAATTTTTGAAGTGAGATTTTGGCTACAAGAGGTTTGCTTTCTTGGGCACGTTGTGAACAAAGAAGATACTCACGTGAATCTTAGTAAAATAGAAGCAGCAAAGGGATGGAAGGCCCCACAGTCACCATCAGAGGTTGGTAAATTCTCAGGATGGGCATACTATTATTGAAGTTCTATTAGGAATTTTTCTAAGATCACTCAACTACCCACCCCCTAATTAACACAAGTAGATAAGAAGTTTGTTTGGGCTGAGAAACAAGATGAAGCATTTCAAATACCGAAGGATGCCTTTTGTAATGGACCAATCTTGACTTAACGTGACGGATTGGAGGATTTCATTGTGTATTGAGATGCATCAAACCAAGGTCTAGGATGTGTGCTAATGTACAGAGGAAAGATGATTATATACGTCTCTCGACAACTCAAAATTTGCGAGAAGAATTACATTACCCGTGATTTGGAACTTAGCGCGGTGGTGTTCTTACTTAAGTGTTGAAGACACTACTTGTATGGAACGAATAACATTATTTATACAGATCATAAAAATCATCAATACATCTTTGATCAGAAGGAGTTGAACATGAGACAAAGGAGGTGGACTGGCTTGAAATATTTAGCGGTTATGATTGCGAAATTTGATATCATTCGAGCAAGGAAAACGTTGTGGTGGATGCTTTGAGTGGGAAGGAAAGAGTTAAGCCGAGTCAAGTGCGAGCTATGAGTATAACAATTCACTCTGGTATTAAGGATAGTTGCTTGAACCTCAAAGTGAAGTATTTAAGGACATCAATATTCAAGGGGAAATGTTGCGCGGTTTAGATACACAGATGGAATCACAAGGAAGACTGATAGTTCTATTTTGTAAAGTGACTATGGATTCCTATGCTAGGCGGATTGAGAACGCTAGATATGAATGAAGTTCATAAATCTAAATATTTGATTCATCCAAGAGCCGATAAAGTGTATCACGGCATCAAGGATCTGTATTGGTGGCCAGGGATGAAGAAGGACATCACTAAGTACATTAGTCCATGCATGAGTTGTTTGAAGATTAAGGCTGAATACCAGAGACCGTCAGGTCTATTATAGCAAACGGAGATTCCCGAATGGAAGTGGAAAACATAACTATGGATTTCATCACGAAGTTGCCTAGAACTAGTAGTGGGCATGATTCAATTTGGGTTATTATGGGTTGAATAACCAAGTCTGCTCATTTCTTAGCTATCGGTGAGGATTATAAGATGGAGAAGTTGGCAAGGCATTACCTCAACGAAGTAGTAGCAAGGCATGGAGTGTCTATATCATTTATATCTAATTTTGATGGTCAATTTACTACAAGATTTTGGTAAACGTTACAAAAGGCTTTGGGAACGCGTTTTGATATGAGTACGGTATATCATTCTCGAACTAACGGACAGAGTGAGTGAACTATTCAAACATTAAAGAGTATACTTAGAGAGTGTTATCAATTTTGGTAGAAGTTGAGATACTCACTTACCACTGGTCAAGTTTTCATACAACAACGGTTATCACTTTAGTATTCAATATGAGTCATTTGAAGCACTTTAAGGGTGTAAGAGTAGTTCATTTGTAGTGCGGGCGGAAGTTGGAGAGAGTTAGTTGTTTGGACCGAGATAGTCCAAGAGGCAATTGACAAGATCGTTCAAATCAAGGAGAAGTTGGAAACAGCACGAGATAGGTAAAACAGTTACGCAAACAAACGACGAAGTCGTTAGAGTTTTGTGTACGAAACCATGTATTACTTGAAGTATCACCTTGGAAAGGTGTAGTACGTTTTTGGAAAGAATGGAAAACTAGCACCAAGGTTTGTTGGATTGTTCAAAAATTATCAAACGTGGAGGTCTAGTAACATATCGATTGAAAGTTGCCACAAGAGTTGAGTGTTGTTCACGACGCATTTCACGTGTCAAATTTAATAAAGTGTTTGGTTGATGAAGTCTTACACGTACCTCTAGAAGAGAGTTAAGTGGAATCACAAATAGAATTGTAGGAAGAAACGAGTAGAAATCATGGATTGAGAAATCAAGAAGTTGAAGCGCACTAAGATTCAAATTGTCAAGGTCGGATGAAACGATAAGCAAGGACCCAAGATTTACTTGGAAATGTGAATTTCAAATGATGCTTAAACATCCACAGTTAATCTGTGATCATGTTCGCAGTATAGGTCCGACTGAAGTTCAGAAATTCTCTCAACTAGGGGATACTGTGACAACCGTCACCAAATTGTTATCGTAGTTCAAGCCGTAAAAACTTATTTTTGTGAAAAGACTCATTTTAGAGATTTATTTACATCAAAGTCTTCATTTTCAAAAAACAAATCCAACACAAAAAGAATCATCGCAAACGGACGTGTAACAAAGGAGATACAAAGCAAAACGTAAAACAAACAATCGGTGTTAGGCTGGGCCAAGGCCCAACCGTCGGTTGGGAGTCCAGAACCATAAAATCAGATATTTTAAGCCCTAAACAATAATTAAGTCAAACTATATGAATTCCAGTCGTTTGGGGGTTAATTTCCAGTCGTTTTTAGCCATAGAACGTCCAAATCTCAAGGGTTTTAACCCCTTAATCGATCATATCAATCGAAAGCTTTATTATTCACGAATCGAGGGTAAGTTATCAATGTTCTATACTCGATTTCTCTACGATTTCTTTCAAAAACGTGATTAGGGTTCTTATAAATTAATTTTCTATAGATTTTATGGAGGAGTTTCATCATACGTGCACGAGTTGGTAGATTTCTAACTTATTCTTTCTATATCTAATCGTTTTGTATCGTATTTCGTATTATTCATCCATTGGATCTGATTTTTGATGAATCTAAGTGAGGATTAAGTTTAGCAACATTATAAATTGATGGTGCAATAAAGTTTTGAATCATAATTGTTGCTGATTGTTGCGGGAAAACTTTTTTGGAGTTAATGATCATAAACTTGTGGTTTGGGACAGATTCCGTGGTTGATTTTCATGGGGTCATAACTCAGTCAATACTACGTGTTTTTAAACGTTTCTTGGGTCTAAAATTACGTTTAAAATGTCTACTTTCAAATTCAATTGGTCTAATGTGATTATGATGAGTTTTGGTCAGTCAAATGGTTGTTTTAAACAAAGATGTCAAGTCTGAGTTTTCGGTTTATGTTTTGGGCCTGTTTTGAAATGTCTATACGTATGTTAAACTTTAAATTTGGTTTTGAAACTTTTTCTGGAACTACTTTAATTCGTTAACTAGTTTGTGTAAAAAGATTGGAATTTTTGGAAGTTTTTAAGTGTGGTTACTTTTATAAAACATTTAACGTGTCAGAAACGTATTTTCTATGTACAAGTTATTTCGGGAAATTAATATAAATAGTAAGTCAGTGAGATAAACTTTGAGAAAATTATTTTATATTCTAAACACTTTAAAGTATGTGTAGTTGGAATTTGGAAGTCAAATAAAATCATTTGGTCATGGTTCAAGACAGCTCAAGTAAAACTAAAATTCCTGAGTTTAGACTTATTTCAAACCAAATACTTTAGTTCACGTGAAGGTAGTGTACATTTTGTTAACATGTGCAAGGACGTTATAGGAAACTTTGAACACGTAAACGATACATCAAAATAGGATACAATGGAAGGGTATTTAGCCTTGTCATGATTGTAACCTACGTAGATGCTTATGTGATTGTAGATCATCGTACGGTTTAGTTCAGGAGCGTATATTTGCTTTGCTTTCAAGGTGAGTCTTCGGGGCCCCGTTTTCATTACATGTTTTCCTTTGGGAAAAAAGAATGCTCAACATGTTTGTATTTATTTACATGTTGTGAACTTGATTTCTTTTCTTTTGGACATATGAATGAAATGTGTGACACTATGTGAAACTATGTGCATCGTATCGTTGGAATATCATTGTTACATTATTGAGGAATCATTATATCACGGGTCTTACTCTTTGTAGTAGTGACTATATACATTATTGGGGAATCATTATATCATTGGTCATACTCTGTGTGGGTAGTGAGTACGTACATTATTGGGGAATCATTATGCATTAGTCTTACTCTCTTATGAGGGTATTGACTACGTTCATTACATGGGATTCATGATACATTAGTCTTACTCTCTTATGAGGGTAGTGACTATTAGTCTTACTCTCTTTGGAAGAGGTTAGTGACTACGTACATTGTGTATATGTAACACCCCCAAAATCACTGTTCAGCGGAAGCAAGCTTTGGGGTGCTACTAATTAAATATCACAGCACAAAAGTAAAGCAAACGACATCTATATGCAACGTTTGTAAAATAGTTACATTTCCGTACATAAAATGTTTGAAACATAAAGTTTCGGGTTACAAAATGAAGTTCCCTAGAGTCCGCGCGTAAAGCGGGAGATTTTATTTCATAATCATAATAAATACAAAATATAATGCTAAGAATCTCCGTTAAATGCAATTGTAGAAATCATGCGACTCTAGCTAGTATCCTGAGGAAATCCTACTCCGTCTGTGTACCTGAGATACAGAGCTAAAAAGGTCAACACGAATGTTGGTGAATCTCATAGGTTTGTAAATAATATAAGTATTTGAACACAAGATTTCATCAGTAATGCCCGCAGGTGTAAATCAGGTAATTGCAATCCCGCAATGTAAAGTAAGTAAGTTATACCGTTGCCATGAGGCTCATAATCGAAGCTTAACCCGTAAATAATAAGTTACTCCCGTGACATGCTCGTAACTGAGCAAGCATAAGTAACGAATAATAGTCGCCTGTTTATACAGAACGGTTCGTGGTAGCGCTACTACCCCGGGCGGGGAGGGTCATTTCCCTAATGGATCCATTAACTAGTGTTCGCGCTTAAGTCCATAACTAACGATATATGATGGAGAGACTTTAGTAAAAGTAAGTAACTCATGCAATCCCGTATAGTAAAATGAGTTGTTCGTACTTGTGTTCAAGAAAAGTAAGCAATGTATCTCACCCCATATGTATAAAACAGTAAAAGTGGGGCTGTAAGACTCACCTGAGCCTGAAGAGTTTATCTAAATAAACTGGAATGGATTTTCCAAGAATTGAAGTCCAACGACTTGTAACCTAAGGGTGTCCATGACACACGATGGTTATAACATGGTTGGGTATCTCAAAGATCACCCTTGTAGTTGTTTGTTCAACTAGTAAATGTCCAAGTGTTTGTTTAGTAATCCGTTGGTAATTTGAAAACAAATAAGGGCCGTTGGTGACGGTTTGTAATAATAATCCAAAGTGTTATTATTATATGTATCGTTGTATCAGGTTTCATTATTTGTAAGTGTTCGACACTTAGTATGAAAAGTATTTACAAGCACCTGGATGACGGGGGTCCGGGGGCAGCGCCCCTGGTAGCGGGGTCCAAGGGGTGGCAGCCCCTGGCGGGGGTCGAGCTGCCAGGTCAGCTTGGAAAATTTTTTTATTTCTACTAAATTGCTTTGGTGAAGAACGCATCTGGACTTGAATTTGGGTGAAATCGAGTGATAAAATTTAAGGTCTCGACACTTAGTAAAATTTGTGTTTTCTTGGTTCTGTTTCATGCGACATAGCGTGCGACATAGTCTGTTGTGTCGCAGATCACCTCTGCGACGTAAAGGCTTGTGTCGCTAAGTGCGACATCCGCAATTTATGCGACATAAAATGTTGTGTCGCTATATGCGACGGAATTAGGTTTTTGCGACATAGTCACTTGTGTCGCTATATGCGACATAAGTGAGGGTTTAGCGACATAAGGGCTTGTGTCGCTATCCTGCGACACAATTCAATTTATGCGACATAAAGGCTTGTGTCGTAGGTGGCCTGGAGCCTCTGCGACACAACGAGCTGTTGGCCGGAAAATGAGCCGAAAAGGTGTTTTCTGGCCTCCGTTCGACCTGAGACTTTTACCCAACCCATATTTGGACATTTTAAGCTTAAAGAAACAACTAGAACTTAAAAACACTTGAAATCGAAAGGTTTCGAGTTTTGTCGGAAACTTACAAAGTGATGAATCGAAATTCCGGAAAGGTAGGAGTGTAGATCGTTGCGTGGTGATCATTTTTCTCTAAATGAGTGTGACGATTTATGGTGGTTTGTTGATGTTATTTGGTGGTTTTAGATGATGATGGTGGTGGTGAAAGTTGAGAGGAAAAGGAAGAAGAAAGAAGAGAAGGAGAGAGAGTGAGAATGGAAAAGTGAGGGTGAGGGAGGTGGTGACCCTCACCTTGGTTGATTTTCGGTGGGGGCCCACCGGGTGTGGGACTCCACTTTACTCCTGTGCAATCGCGCTCCGTGCGGTGTTCATTTCCTCGTTCGTTTAAACGTTAAATAACTGTCTTATACGTTTAATTATATGTTTTAAAATACAAATTTTTATTTAATATTTTTGTTGAAGTATTTTACCAATTACTTAATAATTTAAATGGTTTCGTTCGTTTGTATGCTAAATGTGTAAATCGCGTAGACGTTTGTTATATGACCCAAAATGTAATTGAAATATTATTAAAATAATATTTGTGACATAAAAGTGTCCTTAATTAATATTACATTATTTGATATAAATGTTCACCAATGCCCATATGATTTGAATCGAATTACATTCGATTTGAAATTCGTACGATTTAAACCAAATCGCATATTAGTATATATTCAACAATATATATTTTGATACATTAATTAGCCTAGTACTACACTAATTACATGTATTAACAGTTGAGTAGGAACTAATTACTAGTCCTAGCTTGGCAGGTGTCACAGTATACATGGAAACTTATCATTTACAATGATTTCATTTATGTGTGCCTTTTCGTTTCATTGTCCTAACATACGTACTATCACAACAAACTTATGATTTGTGTCTTACTTAAACCTACGAAACTCACCAACCTATGTGTTGACGTTTTCGAGTATTTCTTTTCAGGTTATATTAGCACAACAAGAGATGAGGCTAGAGGACTTAGTGGACCGCTAGGTTGCATTAAGTGAAACGTTAGAGATACATTAGACGATTGGTTATGAGATACTATTTATGGAAGACATGTTTTTCTTTAGTTATTCTTGAATACATGTAATCATATAACTATTGTATGACTTTGTCCAATGTGGATGTGTTTGTCCACGGCACAAGTCGCCTTTGTGTCGAGTGATGTCACAACATTTGGTTTGTTTTCATTTAGCAAATTCTATTATTCAATGTGTTGTGATCTAGTCATTCGTTGCACCTCGTTGTTTCCGTTTTAGACGGGGTGTGACAAAATGTTCCCTACTTTAACCCCCTCATCTCATTGAATATTAATTGCAATTCAGTCTCCTCGCCTAAAATAATTGCAAACTAGACCCTTGCATGACATAACATGATCTGCACCGTTGACGGATGGAATGGATGGCTGTGATCTTGCTGCTTCACCTATTCCTCATATGGGTCGAGCTCCTCTGATTCCCTATCTAAATATAAAATGTTTGAAGATATATTGTCAAATTTATGTGACTTAATTGCCTTCCGTGTTTTCTTGCTCCATTTTCATGTAGTGTGTACTAAGTTACAAAGGAACAACGAGATTTCATAATGGTACAAGGTAAAGATTTGAATCTAACAACGTCATTTAGTGTGTGACTACATTTATCATCTCTAATTCTCAATTAACATATCTGAGAGATCATGTATAAAGTTATGTTTTTACCCCCGATATCTCTCCCGTTAAAAACCTTTATCTCGCGAAAATTTTCAAATATTTCATTTATTCATATTGAAGATTTCGTAACATATCCAAGAGCAGAGACTTAAGACCCTCTCATCGTCAAGATCAAACACTGACATTAAGGGTATTTTAGCCTCAAAATATTCTTTTTTTTAATTACAAAGGCAACGCAAAAAGAATCGATTTGATCAGATGAATAACAAAGTAGATACGACACGATACAAAAACCGAATGAGAACCGAAATCACATGAATCCACCCTATGCCGGAACCGGCTGACTGCCAGCTTGAACCAGCCCACTAAAGTGTAGGATTGTGAAGCTTAACGTACCGAAAACAAGAGAATTTGATCTGAGCGTACTTCGCCTAACGAAATCTGTGGTCACTTGGCAAAAATTAGGTCAGCCAGATTTGGTGTTTTCTTGTTCCCAAAGTTATGTACTTTCTATATAAACATACCATATGTATTATAAACCCTTGGAACAAAAATTATAAAGAAAAAATCTCTGGTTTGGCCCCGTGGACTAAACCAATCTCCAAGTTGGAGATTAGACATACCCATGTTAAATCTTTGTGTCGTATTTTTCGTAGTTATCTTTTTTAGCTTGTTTAATTGCTTAGTTAGCGATTAGGTTATCCGTTTATTGTTTGTGGGTGTAACCTCGATTACACGAGTGTTGTGGGTTTGTTTTTCTCTAACAACTAGTTGTTGTTAGTTGGATGTTTCCGTTGTAAATTCCTAACAACTGGTGTCAGAGCTCAACGTTGAGCGGTTGGATCGATTGGGGGAATAATTGGAACGAAACGGTTGTAGGATTTGCTTGCAACATGTTATCGAGATTGATAAACTCATTTTTTTTACTAAATGGTGACGAACTCGGTGAGTTGGTTTTTCCGAATTGAATTAGTTAGGGTTTTTTCTGGTGGGTTGTGATGTGACGAAACAGCAGGAGGATGGTTGCGTAGTGATGGTGATTATTCACGGCGATAATGGAGTCGAAGATTGGGTTTTCGAATGGTTGTTTGTTACGGAGAGAGTTTTGGGATCCTAGCTAGGTTTTGGATTCGGGTTCAATATTCTTTGTGATCCCGTGAATAAGAATAAATGAACGTTATCTAACTTGGGGTATGATGTTGCAAGTGTAGGGACATGATGTTTCGGGAACTTCTTTAATACGGACTGGAGTATTGATGTGAGGTTTGTTACGGTTCTCAAGCGGATGATTTTCTCGGCTAGGTAGATTGGGTAATAAACAATACCACATCCGTTTGGTAATCGATAGTTGGTGTTATTAAGGGAGTTTGTTGTTGCTCTCGGGTTGAAATGGGAAACCATGCTTTTGGTCGGGTATTCCATGCCTTTGGAATGATTAGGCGGGTTAGAGCTTCTACACTTGGAGATATTGGTTGTTGAAGATGTCGGATAGAACGCGTTCGAATGAGCTCGGGTACCGATTGATGTTTGGTTCAACAGTTGATCGGATCTTCTAGCTAGAAGAACCGGTTGTGAATTTTCGAGTGTGTTAGAGGCGGAAAATCTTATAAGTCCTGTTGAGCTTTCGAATATTGTTGAGAGTGTCGGTAACTCTAAGGAGTTTGGTAAGAGAGAAATGTGTCAAAGCTAGTGGAGTCTTGAGACGGTTGTGCGATTGATGGATATTGAGTTTCTACGGGTTTGTGTGCGAATTCCAGGAACACTACAGCATTCGAACATTCGTTTTAACTCTCCAATGGCAAAGTAATTTGTGACTGACCAGGTGTTATGAACCAGAGTCTTCTCAGATAGCCGTGGTTGTTATTTTGATTCGTACAATGGAAGCGGGATGAGTCGGAGAAGTTGTGTTCGTATAAATCATACGTAAGTTTTTGGGTCAGTGTACCAGCGGGAAAGCAAAAGATGGTAATGTAGGTGCCAAGGTTGTGACTACGTTCTCACGGATAAACTTTGATGATAATCTACGTGTTAGTTCTATCAGTGATTTTCTAATTGTTGGAAAGAAAAATCGGATGGATGAAATTCTTTACGGGTGGTCGTTGACATGTTGGTGGCAGGATTAGACATGGATGTAATCGACGAGTTGAAGAGATGGGTGTCTCTTGATTATTATGTGGTTGGAGTTTCACATGCTTCAACGAATCGTCTTGGACCTAGAAGATGGTGATGGTGATGGTGTTAAAGAGTGGTCCTAGTTTCATGATGTGAGTGTTCTGGTAGCTTCATGTCGAAAGTCTTCCGACTTTGTGTGGTCGAGCAGCGTGTCCTGAATGGTATTTTGGCGGTATGAAGTTTGAACGGGTGACATTGGTGACAGGACGGAGATTGTGAAGGGTTATGTTTTGTCCCTTAGCATCGGTGTTGTTAATGATGTTTTAACGGCTAAGTGAGCACAACGGGGTTATTTTAAATTTGTAAATGCAGGGGTCTAAGTGTAACTTACGATTACGGAACCAAAGGTTAGCAAGTAGTAAGTATGACCTAGAGTAGTTCTTAAAGAGAAACTGAATTGAAACAAAGGGGTATTCCAATCAATCAATGGTTTTCTAGTAAAAGGGTTTTATAAAAGTGATGGGGGTTTTGGTTCAGTTTGCTAAGTTAAAATTAAATAAAGCGGTAAAAGGTAATTAATAAATCAGATGATGGAAAGCTATATCTGTTGTGACTTCATTAGCTGATAATTATGGGATGATGACTTTAGTTTTAAAAGAAATGTGGATCTAAATTGGGTAAGTTTGTTAAATCTGATATCTTATGGTATAACCGTAAGATTCCTTATTAGTCGGTTATCAACTAATATAATATGTCACGAGGAACTAGGGTGTCGTGATTCTGATCAGACAGACGATGCTCAACTCTCCACACTCTCATGTGAGGGAGTCAGTGGCCCTTATTATTGAACGCAGTCGTTAGTGGGTGAAGGAACAGAGTAGCAGGCCCATGTAAAAGTCCGATCGTTCCTAATACCATAAATATTACAGATTTGATAAACTACTAACTTAGATTATTTGTTCGGATTACTAGAGTGTTTCCTATCAGTGGAATTTAAGACTGGTAAGTGAAAGAAACGTTTTATTGTTTCACGCGTATCTTGCTTTGGAAAACTGAGTTATAAGAGAAATGTTTCTTTAATTCAGATTTTAAATGTGCCTTACTGAACATAATTAACAAATCCCAAGGTTTTCGTAAACGTTTATTTAGCCAGTAGCCTACCTACTTTAATCTAAAATGCTGGCGACGTTTTTCATAAAGTCAAACCCAGATCATGTCAGTAAATGCTATGGTATTCCGCATTGTAATTTATCGTTGTCCTATATTTCCATTGCAGATTTAATTACTTCGTGATGTTTACATAGTAATTACATTGTAATCAGAAGTGTACTACACCGATGGTGATTCAACGTAATTACATTGCGTTTTACGATGTTTACAAGACGTTGTAATTAAACCATAGTCGCACTATATTCAAGAACAGTCGAATAGAGGCCAACATATTACTTCACGACGAATTAAAGTCATCCCATAATTATTTATGCTAATTACATCACAACAAATACAAAAGTAATCTACTTGTTAAGCATGATAATGACTATGTCTAGCATAATTAAAGAATACATTTTAATTAAGATAGATTAGGATAGAAATAACCTGAATTAAATGCGAGAGCTTGAATTAAATATAATATTCCCAAGCTTACATCCACAAGATTACAACACGTTTCATGCTTTCGTTGTATTCCAAAAACACTCCTAAACTAGCCTAAAACTAATTTAGAGTGAGAAAATAGAGAGAGAAAGTAAACTTATTTTTTTGAATGAAAAAATATCCTAGGAAAGTGTGTTTTTGAATTGTGAATCCAAAGGTATATTTATAGTTGAAATCTGGCTCACGATATCGAAGTTAGGCTCATTTTAGTGAAAAAGCGCGCGCGGTACGCCTACCGGACGAAAAATGTGGCACACGGACGAAAAAGCACCCGGCACCGTTTGGACCCTGGCCAGCACTAGCCCAAGGAAACAAAAAGGCAGCAGGCGGCAGCTGGCGGCGGCCGAAGTCCAGCTGGCAGAGGCCGACGGTCGGCCGGGGGCGGCCTAAGCCGCCGTACAGCTTTTTTCGTTCGCGTTTTTGTGTGTATCTCCTTCGTTATGGGTCCGATTGTGATGATTATTTTTGTGTTGGAATCGATTTTTAAAAACAAAGACTTTGATGCAAAGAAATCCCTGAGATGATTTTCCTATCTTGAGATGCCTTGTCTCGAATGTTTTGAATCTTTTGCAGTGCGTAGAATGTTCATTCTTTATCCGTTTTTGGTGATTCTTTTTGTGTTGGATTTAATTTTTGAAAGCGAAGACTTTGGCATGTAAAATTCTCTGAGATGACTATTTTTACTTGAAATTTTGTCTTGGTTGTCTTGAATCTTCAAACGCGCGTGAAATCTTTGTTTTTCATCCGTTTTGCCTGATTTTTTTCGTGTTTCCTTATTTTAGCCTACTTGACAAAATATCATTGATTAATGTAATATTTGAGTTTATTTTCCAAGAATTGTTCTAAAATGAAAGAGATATTGTTAGTAGAAACATGACTTTTTATACGATATCAGGTGACTGGTTTTAAGGTTTTCTAATCTTCAAGTGAGAGATTGTTAGGATTGTGAAGCTTAACTAACCAAAAATAAGAAAATTTGATCAGAGCATACTTCGCCTGGCAAAATCTATGGTCACCTGGCAAAAATTAGGTCGGTCATATTTGCTTGTTTCCAAAGTTATGTACTTCCAATACAAACATACCTTATGTATGGTAAACCCTTGAAATGAAGATTATAAAGGAAAACTCCCTGGTTTTGCCCCGTGGAATAAACCAATCTCCAAGTTGTAGATTGAACATAACTACGTTAAATCCTTGTGTCGCGTTATTCGTAGTTATCTTGTTTTGCTTGTTTAATTTTTTAGTTGGCGATTTGGTTATCCATTTATTGTTTGTGAGTGTAACCTCGATTACACGAGTGTTGTGGGTTTCTTTTTTGCTAACAACTAGTTGTTGTTAATTGGATGTTTCCGCTGCAATTCCTAACATAAAGTGTCATACTGAAACCGGCCCACTTTACAACGGAACTGGCCAACCGGTCCACTAACCTCCGACATGCATACCAGTTTCACTAAAATGCACTATTTTTTGCTATCGTGTATCAGTTTTTAACTGTAAATACCTCTACCCATTCACCATTCAAACACACACCAACACACCTACATCTACACACTTACACTATCACTTTCACACACTCTTTTTCTCTCTACTCTCTTTTAGTTATTTCTTAATTAGTAATTAGACTAGTTAAGAAGTTTAATTAGGAGTAGAAGGAAAGTACGGAAAGCATTGTAATCTTCGGTGTACACTTGAAATGGTGATATTTAATTCAAATCTATTCCTTCTCACATTAATAGTGGTTATTTCTATTCCTTCTCACTTGAAATGGTGACATAGTTAGCATAAATAATTAGGGGATGATTTTAACTTATTGTGAAGTAATATAACGGTCCATATTCGACTGATCCCTTAGTATAACGTCAGAAACACAACAAGTATGAAGACGCAAAAGTCAAGGAACAGCCGAAGGTAGTTATTTTACGGATCAATAATCTAAAAGATGAAACTTTATGCTTGAATTTTCTTTCACTTTACGATTTTAAACCTAAAACCATAAAATCACCTTTCTGTCAACAAACGTGGTTGTAATCTAGTAATGAGAAGTCGCGACCTTAATACTTTGTCAATATTTATCTGCGTCAAAACTATAACTTAATTCCGACATTATGTAAACATCGTAAAATGTATCATGATTATCTCGGAAGCACCACTGGTAGTACACGTACTATTCATCACCATGTACTTACTATGCAAGCATCATGAAGTACTTGGTCAATAATTACCGGCTAATTACATTTACAAAATCCTAGGAATTCCTTAATCATTTAAAGCAAGGCTTGTTTAAAATCTTAATCAACAAATATTTTCCTAAATTTTACTACTTAGTTTATGAATCTAAAAATAGAACCAATTAAACGTTTCACTTGCCTATCACTATTAGATTTTATCATCGGAAAATAATTAAGTAGTTCGAACATTTATCATAAACCACATGTTTGTTGAAGTTACGATCTTTATGATATTAAGAACGATCCGAGTCTATATGGATATGCTACTCTATTCATTCACCCACGAATGTTTCTGTTCATAACAAGGGTCACTGATTCCCTCATCGGGTGGTGTTGAGAGTCGAGCACGATGTGTTTGATCAACATCATGACACCTTAGTTTCTAATGACATGCTAATCGATAACTGATTAGTAGAGAATCTAATGGTTATATCATACGACATTAGATTCAATACATATGTTCAGTTTAGATGAGTGTTTCATTTAACCTAAATCGTCATCATCCCATATTATTAGCTAATGAAATCACAACAAATACTGATTTCTCTATTTGATATTTCATATCTTTTATTACTTGTGTTTATAGCTTAGGCTCTTGCTAAATATAAAAGTTAAAACACTCGCTGATAGAACGCTCAACCGGTGCGGAACATCTGTTCAATGGCACTATGCTTAGTAAAGGTCTTCCGTAGCTTATTTGGAAATTGAACAACCCATTGGAACAATGGTGTGAATTAATTAAGTTAATTGTTACAATATGGCGTACGTAGTATAGAGAGTAGGATGCATTTGTTTGATTTATTATATAACTATATATAAAATTAGAAGGTAGCTATTGATAAGTCTTAATTAATTTATTAATTAGTAATTGCAAGCTAGTAGTATAACATGTAATACTTAGGAGTACGTATTATGATTAGAGAAAAGAATAATTAAGATTATATTTAAAAATGAAAGTTTGATCTCGACATGCAAGAAGTAGTGTAGTACATTTGTTTTGTTTGTTTAAATAGTTAGAAAAGCAAAAATTACATAATAGTGGGAAAAAAAACAGAACAAATAATCAGGGGCGGAGACAGGGCGGGGCAGCATAGGCAGCCGTCTCCACAAGAATTTTTAAATTACTTATAAAAGAAAATTTTTTAAAGTATTAATGACATTTTAAAAATTTTCACCCTCACTAAACTATAAAAGATATATAAATAAAAATTTTTCACCCCCTCTATTTGGATTTTCTGGTTCCGCCCTACAAATATAGAAGTCTTGAGAAGACATGAAATTCCATTTGTAACTTATGTTTTTTTATAGCCTTTCTCTTTAATTAGAAATTTTGTTTTGGCTTATGCATCATGTATGTAATACGTACATGTATATATATATATATATGTAACCCTTATCATTTTACTTATTACTACTACATTTAAGGTAAAGGTCTAAATCCATCATCCCATCAATAGCTATGAACACCGTCGCTTTTCCAGCTGCTCCCTTTTCCCTTTCAAAAAAGAAATCTCCGGCCAATCGAGCTAATTTCCTCATCATTAGGTCAGCTAGTTAGCTAGTATATATGTATATATATATATATCTGTATGACTGTATATATTTTTTGTTGAATGTTTGTCTTAAATCTTTTAACCTTCTTCAAGATAAAAATGGTGTCTTTTTTTCTTCATCAACAGCCAGCTAATTGCTTCTTTTCAATGTTGTTGGAGTTGTATTTTTTTCTTCTTGGTATACTTCTTAAAAAAGACCCTACTAGCTAGCTCAAAGTTTCATTATAATGTATCCTTTAACCTGCATCAATAAATATTTAATTTTTTTATGTTTTCGTAAACGTAGCTAGCTCAAAGTTTGTTTGTTTAATATTTTAGTATCGTTTGATGCATTATTCTTCTTGTTGTTGTTGCTGCTGTTCTTATTATCGTGGTGTAGTTTTTTCAAAAACCACAGTATGTATTTAACCTTTCTTTAAGATGCACATGTTTTATTTTCTAATTCCATTAGCTTGCTTAATTATTGTTGTTTGCTATTAGTACTATCTATTTTCTTGTTGTTGTTGTTCTTATATATATATATATATATATACTCACTTGTGTGATTTAGATTAATCAAATAGAACAAAATAATAATGTTTTTAATTCTAAAATTATTTCCATTACAGGGCAACAGACAAGAAGAACTATGGAGTAGGAGAGACTCTGACTAACGATTTGAACTTCATAAGAAAATCTTTAATCAAGCAAGAAGATACTATAATATATAGCATTCTTGAAAGGGCCGAATACCCATTCAATGATACTACTTATAACCCAAAGTCGAGGATTGATCAGCAGGGATCTGTACTCCAAGTTTTTGTGAAAGAGACCGAAAAAGTTCGTGCAAGGGTACATAATTCATATTCATATTAGACCATCATGATATGATATTTGTTTATTAAGTTATTGATCGAGTTTCTGGGTTAATTGGGCTGATTAGTTTCGGGTTAATTACCTGGTTTTTAGATTAATTATGAGTAAATCTTTTAGGTTTAACTAAGCAGATCGATATGAGTTTAAATTCCGTTGAATTATTTTCATGCATGAGCTACGGGGTTGAAATTAAATTGGGTTTATCTCTCTTATTGATATATAGATAGATGGAATTCCAATAATTATTCATCTTCATGCATGCTTTTTATGTTTGTTGTGTACAATTTCTATTACTACAAGTTTTTCCAGATTTCAAGTCTCCATTTGATTTTAAACAAAAGTTTGCTTTTTTATGTTTTTTGTATATATGATGCTTACTGTTGACTTGATTTATTATTAATTATATTCCAATTTGATGAAATTATCATATATGTATATTTAACATATTTAAATTGTTTCTTATGTTTAACCTATTACGAAATAATTAATTACATGGATTCTGCAATACATATTCGTTTTCTTTCCTTGCAACTAAATTTAACCCGGCACTGCAGTTTGGACGTTACCAAAGTGAGGAAGAAAATCCTTTCCTTCTGGATAACCCGTCAGGCAGCCCGTTGTTGTGGCTATCACACTACCCAAAGGTATTAACCTTCAATTTCGATATCGAATTATCGATATATATATATATATATATATATATATATATATATATATATATATATATAACTTAACAATTAACTATATTAAACCCACTGTGCAGGTGTTGCATCCTTGTGCCAGTGCTATCAATATCAACAGCCAGATCTGGGATTTCTACTTGAAAGATCTTCTTCCAAAAATGGTGAAACCAGGGAGTGACAGTTTAAATATTGTGTCCACGGCAATCTGTGACTATTCTTGCTTGCAGGTACGTTAATGTTAACTCGATAAAGCGAAACGTATTCTCTTATCTAAGCTTCTTCCCTGTGCATTAGCTCCCCCCATGGTAGATGGTTCAACCATGCCCGGTTCCACGAAATGATTGAGAACTACGACAGGGTCGAAATGCATTTGGTTCTTTGTCTTCAATAAGTATTGCATGACCAAATAATTCAGGGAAGGGCGCACCGCAGGGAGGGTCCTTTTAAGTGGATGACTCTTCGGGCTGTCGGAGGGGGACTTCTTTGACTTCTTTGAGAAAAAGAACTTGAATAACTTCGTTTTTCTGAAGGAGTCGTCATTTAGGAGGACTATGTCATTTACAAGCCCGGAGATCCACTTCTATATATGTTTATATTATTACGGTTAATATATAGCAACAATCATGAACAAACAAAGTAAAAATGGCACATTTGTGAAAATCAGGTGTTTGGTGAAAGTAAGTTAATTTCATAAATTTGTGTTTGTTGTCTTATTAGTTCTTTTTTTTTGTTTTTTCTTTAAAACAGTTTTTTTAGGCAATAAAAGAAATTATGTTGATTATGAATAAAGTTACGTACAGTTGACCAGATGACTACATTTTGACACAATAAATAGTACATTGATCAATATTGCAAGCCACTTGATTCTTGGGGTAGCTAGCACTTAACTGTGATTAATAATGCTACACCAAACTTGAAGTTCAGTACGTGCATAATCAACCTGGGACAAGTAAAAGTAAAAAGTTGAATCAGATAATGAATCTTATCATATAGATTCTGATATACATACCCACTCAAAGTCGAGGATATAACACATGATCTATATTAATTACTAGTAATTAAATTGCTGCCATATGCCAATGAACTTTTTATTTTGGGTGTGTGCTTCGTAATGGTGCTTTGTTAGTCTTGAATTGCTTCCATGTCTTTGATCATACAAGACTTACGTTCTTATTTTGATCTTATAATACGCTAATTTGCAGGCTCTTTCAAGGAGAATTCACTTTGGAAAATTTGTGGCTGAAGCGAAATTCACTGCTTCACCGGCTGAGTATGAAGCTGCAATTAAGGCCAAAGTAAGCATGTTATAAATGCATGCTATTGTATCTTTGTTTTCAGTTTCGGCGACTTTTGGTCGTTTATATGGCTCCAAGGGTTGGTTTAGATCTCGGTTACTTGCTTTTTTACATTTTAGATATCAGGGGTCTCGGTTAGTTTTGATGCTTTGCTAAGGTGGTTTTCTTGATGTATTGCATGGTTCGAGCCTCTTGCTAGTTTTTAATATATCTTAACTTTGCCGTTAAATTTTTTTTGTTATAAATGCGATACACTTTTTAAACAAACTATATGAGTCATTGCTAGTTATATATACTAGATCTCTGCGTTTGTTATACCTTTGACATATATTGACCTAATGCGCAGGATGCTGAAAAGCTGATGGAGTTGCTCACGTATCCGGACGTGGAGAGGGCCGTGTTGAAGAGGGTAGTGAACAAGGCTATGATGTTTGGGAGGATCCTCAAAAATCAGGAGGAAGATGATGGGTCTCAACCACTGTACAAGGTTGACCCGGCATTTGTTGGTGAGCTCTACGGTGAGTGGATCATGCCACTCACCAAAAAGGTTGAGGTTGAGTACCTTTTGAAGAGGCTTGATTGATTCTCCCAATTAAGTTTGGAATCTTATGTTTTCGTCTGTTAAACTTTATGACATGTTTGCCGGTATTGATGTTTGAAACTTGTAGTTTTATGTGTGATGTTTGAACACGTGTTTGATGTTTTTAATTTTAATTTGGATTGTTGAGAATCTTGCTGCTATCAACCTTTTCCTTAATGATTTGGTCAGTGATTAGTGGTTGATGTCTCGCTAATAACTCAGATAGTCACTGATTCAGCATATCAGCTTGATGCTGATTTTCCAAGCTAACCTTCAGACTTTGATTTTTTTTTTTCATAGCAATATCCAATAAGTTCAACAGGGTATCTAACAAACAAAAAAATAGTTGTCTTGTTGATCATTGATATAGTTTCAATACCAAATTAAGGCGTATGAATTCAGGAACGACAACAGGTGCAATAACATGCAACATGAAGATTGTTTCAAAGTCAATGTGTAATCAATGCTCAGCTAGCACAGAGTGTATTTCGTAACTGTTTATGGAAATCAAATAGAAACAAATTAAGTAGTGATTCTATACAAATTGCTATATTCTAGTGCAAAAGTGCACTAAAGATGGGTTCCCGTCCTCACAGCTAAAAGGTAATGGCACTAACTTGACAGCTCGAAATTTCCAACATTGTTCAAATGCTCATTCTCCAACATGAAAAATCATTCATTACAAATGGGTATAGTTCACTAGTTAGCGGTATTAATGTGACCCTTCCAACCTCGAGATTGGTTGAGACAAATGTACATATTCATGGTAACTGTGTGTACAAGACTCCTCCTAGCAGTCATCGTCGGTTTACATCCGACGAATCGACGCCGATGTTACAGCTGCATCACTTTGGTCCGTCACTTTTCCTCGTCGGAAATCTGACGCGTCCTATTTTTATTTATTTTTATTTTATTTTTTTGTATAATATTAAAGGTAAATTGGTAAATGTAGGACCTAAAAATTAAAGTGACGGGTCACTGATGGCAGGGGTCGATCAGCTTCAATCAGTTTTTGAAAAAGCTGACGTGGCTCAGTCGGTTTCAATCAATTTTAGTCACGGATGTGAGTGGTCTCGGTACTTGCCTTTTCACAAAAATAAAATAAAAAGTAAGTAAAAATTAGACCTGAAGTGGTAGTGCCAACAATGAGTCTTTGTCAGGCGGCATCGGTGAACTCAACAAGGCGGGGTGGAGATAAAAGTGGAGCCCACCGACTAATTTAATTTCTTTTCTATTTTCTTTCTCAAATAAAAAAACACACACACATATATATATATATAGGATTGGGATCAAGGGGGAAAGGTTTTTTAGTGGAGAAAGGGGAGAAGGAATCCTGGCCACTAGATGTATGATTCAAGGGTTTGGATTAGTCAAAGGGAAAATTAGATTATTTGGGCGGAAGTTGTAAGGGTGAGGGGTATTAGTGTCCATTCACTGTAATTTAAAAATAGGAAACAATATCAATCTAATACTTAATTAACATATGATCGGCTTTCATGCAAAAAAAATTGGCGATTGAAATTATCGTGTTTCTTCTCCATCTACTCGACAAACAAAAAAATCCTAATTGGAAATCTTCATCGCTAACTACAACCGTCGTGATTATCATTTTTTTCGTGTATTTTGATACGAATTTCGGGTAAAAGACTGAATCAAGGAATCGCAGATTTAAAAATTCGATTTGAGTGTTTGGTTTCTGAGAAGCAATATGGTTAGAACACAAAATCGGAATCAATCGAAATCGAAAGGTAATTTCTTTTATTTATGTGTTGTGAATGTTTTATTAGTTGGTAACCGAATGATTTAGTATAGTTGTTCAAGCATCCGTTCCAATGTGGTGATTTTTGGGGTATTTTGTAGTGGGTTATAGGACATTCATATAAACTAAATATGAAACTTTGGTTGATAATTATGTTGCTGAATCAAAGATTAAGTTATCGAATAAGTATAGCACAAAGAAGCTTGTGAAAACATAGTTGATAATAAAAGCTAGTGAAAACATAGTTGAATTCACACTGTATCGTGCCTCTAAAAGATACTAAAGTGTTTTTTATGGTTTATAATAATCATAAGGTGCAATGCTGATTCAATGAATTATTAGGTATTAATTTTTTTTGGTGCAATATTGATTCAATAAATAGCTTGATAACACAATGATTTATTGTTTTTGAAGAACAATACATTGTGGTGGATTGGGTCTTTTTGTATTGGTTTATAGGATATTCAATCAAACTAAACATGAATTTTGCTTGATAAGTAATGATGAATCATAGTATAAGTATAGGTGAAACTTGCATCACTAACTACATCGGACATAATCTTAACAATCCTTATTTGATTCAGTTGAAAATTTAGTCTATAAGGAATGTTATTATTAGTTATATTATGTGGCTGCATCATAGTTTAAAAAAATAATAGTTATGTATATGATTCTGATTATCAGTTTTATAATTGGTATTTTTTGTATTATGTTGATAATTGGTATTAGTTTTATAATTGGTTTTAGTGTTATAATTATTCTGTTGTTTAGCAAGGTTAGGCAATTAGTGAATTGTTGTTTGTTGTTCACTCGGTCTAATTTTACTGCAAATTGATAATTTTGTGAAGACTTTGCATCTTTTTCGTTTGTTTGGTGTTGAATACGTATATGCTATGTTTTTTTGATGCAAGTGAAGTTTATAACAAAGTAAATAAATGACATGGAACAAGGTTCCTTTTGCCTTTTGGCATTCTTGTGAATTAAGGTTGCTATGTTGTTATAGTGTTCCAATATACAATGCATAGTTGATTAGTACATTGAACTTGATTATGGATCAAAAGATTAATTTATCGAATCAGTGTGGCAATGTAATGAATCTAATTTAGATGAATAGTTGGTGGATGATGATAAATGATGCTATGATAATTATGGATCATAGTATAATTAAGACTGAATCATAGTACATTTAATGTTGAATCGTTGTATAACTACTGCTGAATCATAGTATCTGAATCAATGTATGATGCATCTGAATCATATTTGTCACATCTTTAAACATTGGTGATGTGATAAGCTTATGGTTTTTTTCTTGTAAATTGCAGCGTGATCGTTTTGGTGAATGCTTTGCAACCAAGCGGCACTATATGATGAAAACTATTCGACGGATTGTTCCATATAGACTAAGATTGGCGTGGCAAACAACTATCAAAGGGATAGATTGTGGAGTATTTTTAATGCGCCTCATGGAGATGTTCAAGGGAGCAAAAAACTTTGATGCGGGCCTATGAGCGGAGAATAACAGGCAACAGACACAAATAGATGATCTTCGTAAGAAGTACGCATCGAAGATATTGTTATCTAGGTTGTACATTCTAGCTTCCAAAGTAGATTATGAAGCAAAGGAACATGAAAAACTTCCCATGGACTTTAAGAATTTGGTGGAAAAGAATGCGGACAAGATAAGAGAAGGAAGACTAGCGGCATTTGAAAAATGAAGACATTACGCACAACGTTATTGTGTAGTTAAACATTTATTTTATTTTTTGTACTGGAGCAAACCATAGGTGACTGTCTTTTTAAGAATGATTGAATCATTGGTAGTGCCAATGTTTCCAAAAAAAATTTGAATTTTTGGAAGGAAAAATAAGGTTACAAGAATGGTTAAAACATAATTGTGAAAACAAGTTTATCATTTAGTTGTAACAATTGCAAGGGAACCTTGTGAACGTATTGGTTAAATGTATTATATATAGGAATCTTAATGACACAGTAACTATTAACATTGGTGTTCTGATTAACTTATGAATCTATGCGTTTAATTTCTGAATCAATGTACTAACTGGCGGAATCAATGTGTTAAATTACTGAATCATTGTGTAATGTTGCCGAATCTACGTGGTAACTATCTGAATCAATGTGTTATTTTTCTGACTCAATGGGAATAAGAAAAAAGATTTGCTTTGTAAGTATAATTATGTGATCAACATCTATAAAACACAAGTTATATGAGGGAAACTATAATGACTTTTTAGAACACAAGAAATATTTCATGGAAATCCATGCTCTTTTTGTTTCTATTGTTCGATGAGTTTTTTGACGGAAAACCAACTTGTTTTGCATATAGTTTGTAAAACTCATAAGCAACGTCTAAATTGTCAAATTTTATTCCAATAACCGGTTTGATGTCATCTAGAATATCAGGCGCCCAAAAAAGGTACGCCTCCCGGAGAAACATGCATGACACCAACCGATGTTGTGTTCGGGAACGTCTTATTATCCGTTTTAACATATTATCACGATTAGATCAAAACATGATTCAATGTACATGAAAACAAATATATACTCATACACTAAATATGCATTTATTTATGCAAAACACTTATAATCACAACTTAATCAAAGTGGTATTTTCAAGAAAACATGAAGCTACATATTAAATATTAGGGACCGAATCAATGTCTTGTAGCTACCAGATCATTAAGCTCGATCGATAACAAAACTTATCTACAGGAATCAATGTTTTGGAACTACCAAAACATAAAGCTCGATAACAAATATGTGAAACAAGTGGTTGTGTTTTTGAACAGTATGAATCGCTCCCAGATCTTGTTGATTGTATTAAAATATGCAATGCAAATAAGTAGAATCGATCAAATATATCATTGTTTTATATCTTGAAGATTTCGTGAATATCCTTCAAAAAAAAACCGCCCAACAAAAATATTTTGAACAAATATATATTCAATTATATTAATGCACCGATCAAAACTCTTCTTCGATGAACTATAAAACATATACGTATCTCAAAGTAAAAATGAGAATGAAATATGAAGATGAAAATATTGGTACATTAATTGTTGATAGTTTCCAAAAATAGTGGAGGCTCAATCGTGCAAGATGCAAACCGCCCAGTTTAATGCAATTAAATTACATCATATTAAATTAAAATAATCAAATTACAAATGACTACTATACCCTTTGACCTTAAATTGGAATGATTGGTCAGGATTCCTTCTCCTCCTTCTCCATAAAATTAATCTTCTTTTTAGATCCTCCAACTATATATATATATATATATATATATATATATATATATCATTTTAATTAAATTGTTGGGTCAAGGGTAGGAATGGCAATGGATCGGATATGGATCGGGTGGAACTATCTCCATATTCATATCCATTTATTTCTCTCCATCCATATCCATATTCACATCCACTAAATTTACAAATCATCCGTCTATATCCATATCCGCTGGATGAAGCGGGTTCATAGATATCCATTGGATATCCAAAGAAATTGTTAAACATTGTGATAATCATGACACAAGTTGTTACAAATACATATAATATATAGTTTTTATAAAATTCAAAACACTTATTTGTTGTTTCTCGGTTCGATAGGCACACTTTGATCGTTGGTTATCACTAATTTGTAACTTCTTATTGTATAGTGAGAATCAAAGTTAACCTGTATGGTGTTTTATTAGGATTAGGATGTAGAAATTTTGATTTACTAAAATTATATGACGAAAAATGACGAGTGGAAAAAAAATATGTTACAAATTTTGATGTATAAAAATGATTGACTTAAATAGCTATAATTATATAGAGCTAATATTTTATAGTATAGGTATATGTATGTATGTATATATATATATATATATGTATATATATATATATATATATATATATATATATATATATATATATGGATTTCGGGTGGTAATGGGTGAATCCGTGGATGGTTATTTTTCATCCACATCCAATTCGTTAATCATCCACATCCATATCCATATCCGGTATACATCTATTTAGATCATCCATATCCATTGTTAATGGATGGATCGGATGGATATTCATCGGGTTGGATGACAATTGCCATCCCTAGTCAAGGGTGGGATCAATCCACTATCACATGGCTTGGTGGGATTCCCCTATCCATAGTATTATTCCACCACGTCATGTGATTTTGACGTATACTCACCACACCACCACCAAATCCGTGGCCATTATTGCGGGTGGTCTAATATTATATGTGTTTTAAAACAATAAATAAAAAATGTATAATCATGCATGGTAATCAACCAATTAACATTCCATTTGAAGTAATATGTGAATAACCAAAGTTTTGAGATAACTCAACTATACATTACGAACAGAAATATAAATGTCATAAATGACATGTTTATTTCCATATAAATATACTCTACAACTCAAACCGTACAAAGATTCCTAGGAAAACCGATAATTAGAAGGGTCATCTAAACCATAACCAATGCCATTTTGTTGAACGAACGGCTCAAATGGACTTGGTGTTGCTTCGGCTACAACAAGATTAGCATCACGAATAGCAATCTCTGCTTGAGCTTGAGCTTGAGCTAGTTGGCTCTCTGCTATTTGAATTTGTCTATGCAAAGACGATATAATTCTTGCACAGCCGTACACGGGATCATGCATTCACATTTGGCCTCACAATACGATGAATCTACTACATCCGCACGCAGGTGCACTGGCGTTTCCTACACGAGTCGTAATTTTGATAAAAACAGGTTTAGCAATAGTAGTTACTATTTAATACGTAGTAACAAACATGCACACATTTTTTTTATTGATTTCAAATTCCATGTGATTTACCTCGAGCATCTTGGCAATGTTGCTAGCTCCATAAATTCTATGAACACAAGTGAATCTTTGATGGTTGTCATTAGGAAAATATGGTGCGAAAATGCAATCTCGAGGACATCTTCGTCTGAAATGCTTACAAACCGCAGAGAGTGGAAGTCATGTGATCAAATGGTGTGAACATTTAACAAAACCGTGATGAAATCCAAATCTAGTTTAGTCTCTGGATTTTGAAGAAATCTAATGGAAGATTTTGTTTTAGTGTTGACTATTTGTATTGTATGTGTCAAAGTGTAACGGCTAAATTTTTAAAAAATCGGTGTAAAAGAAGGAAAAAAGTTAGGGAAAATAATTTGCAAAGAAGTAACGAAATTGATTAATTAATTAACCCATTAATGAATTAATTCTCTTAAGGGAATGTTTGATAGGAATTGAAATGGAAGAATAACTTCATTTACCACAGTGACATACTGAAAGGGCTTATGACCCATCGACGTATACCACAAATGCATTAAAAGCCCAATAACTCGCTCGTCCATTTTCCTTCCTAATTCCTAATACTTTAATGAGTTTAATCAACATATAGGACAATGGGCTTAATAAAGAAGTAAGATGGGCTGTAAGCCTGTAATATCCATTGTTGCCCATGTTTTTATCGGAGTACCAAATTTACTACACTTTTTTTCCACGCTTCAAGAACGTGCAAAACTTTTTAAAAAAGATAAAAAGCTTTTACCCCCTATATATGTAAAAAAGAAAAGGTCGCAATAAAAATCATACTCATAAGTGTGAGGAAATTAAAACTTGTCAACACTTAAACGTGTGAATTAATTTAGAACACATGATTTTCCACACAAGAAAAAATATGAATAAATTAGGCGTTAGAAATTGAAGTTCACACATTTAAATGTGAATAAATTTGGATTTCTCTACACTTTCAGGAGTAACCTTTTTTTTCCCTTAGACTTATAAATGTGAAGAAGATTGTGATGATTGTTCATATTTCTCCACACTTTCTGATGTAACAATTTGCTACACAATTATGAGTGTGAATAATTTAATATAATTTCACATATTTATTAGAAGTCTAGAAAAAAAATTATGAATAAATGATATCTTTGTTGTAGAGTATATTGCATGGATGGTACACGTGCATTCTTAATATTTGTCCTTCGTATTTTGTTTTTCAATATGTAGTCTGAGAATGCAAAAGTTGTTGCATTCTCCATCCTCATTCAGCTGCAATGACTAAAATACCCTTACCCTTTTTTTAGTTTAAATAACTTTTTTAAATATCAATTCTAAACTATTAATTACCTTTAATTTCGAGTTTAACAATTTTGTTAAGGTTTACTTTCGGCTAAGTCATGCGTCAAATTATCTTATGTTCATCTTTACAACATATAATGCATGTCGATCATCGTATTAAAAGTTGAATTCGAGAGTTATTAAGGACAACATGCCCTTAGAAATCCATTAATTATCTTCAACTACTCAACTAGATGTTCCCGATGAAATGAATCTAGATCTATAAATTATTTATCAACAAATTACGTGTAGCTATTACAACTATAGTTACGATATGATGTGAAAAGTACATATACTTATAACACTAAAATTTGATGTTTATGTTATCAATAAAAAGGTTAATAATGGAATTGATTTTACGATAAATTATGTCTAACAAAATGGGTGTGTAAGGATTTACCTAACTTTAATATGTACTAGTTGAAGGATCCGTGACAACGCGAGTTATGACATTTGAATTTTTATATTTATCAATAAATATTACATACTATGCCCTTGCTAACAAGTACTGGATATTCTAGATTATAACTTTCCCATACCATACAAGTTACTAATATGTTTTAATACATAGCTAAATGATTAATTATAACATATGTCTTTCAAAATATGAAACGATGTAATTAAAAATATATATGTGATGCACGGCCGACAATATCCACTCATTTATTACTTTGAAGTTTGACAACAAATGATAATTATTTATAAGTTACATTGTGAGATCATTGGCCTCCAATATAATGAGGAAAGATATCTTCCTACTTATCATTATCCGGTTATGTTTTAGTTTCTCATTTCAAGTAATTACCTGCACCATCAGAAAACATGTGTAGTGAAGGGGGAGAACATGGCCATTTAGTAAGCAAACATAAAAATTTGGTAGAGAGGTGTCGTCATGTTATGAAACTATCAAAAGACGGCATTTTGGTTTTCTGTTTAGTTCTACTTCATCAATTGTGAATATCACAAGATGCACAAAACTTCATAAATCGTTTAATTCAAAATATTATATTATAGGGCAATACTATAATTTTTGCACTCATATAAGAGACTAAATATCATTAAAACATTTGAATTTGACAAAAAAAAAAAAAAATGAACCAACCACATTTGACCAGTTGCCGAACCCACCCATACTTACAGTTTTCAACAAAAAAAAATCAAACTTTACAAATTATTGATCATTCATATGTATGTAAGTACAATATTAAAAGTCTATTTGCTATAAGTTCACCATTACCTCGTCAAAATTGTTGGCCAAAAGGTTGAGCGGCGTCAAAATTCCTTCCTACATTGTGTCTAGGATTATTCTTGAATCTCATGTCACCATAAATAGGGATTGACTGGATATTGTACCAAAATTAGTGAGGATGTATGCATTGTTAAATTGAAATGGATAAAGTAACAATAAACGATTATATCTATTATCATGTTTGAATAGATCAATATTAAATTAAATATTCAAGAAGTAAAGACCTGGCTAGATATGTCGACCTTGTAAAAGTAGTTACTCATCGAACCATTTCATCGAACTCCCGTCGACTAAAACAAATACTACTTAGAGATTTAACGAAGTAATGTTTGATCAATCTCTACTCAACAAATGAATAAGATTTTAGGGGAAGAAAAAAACTATACGTGATTAAACCCGAGAGCTCAAATCAAATATGTGTGTGTTTACTGAACTTTCTTGTGCAATCTGAGTCACTCTTTGAGTTAGGCATTAAGCTAAATTTGAAAGTCCTCAAATTAGAGTAACAAAATAAAAGACTACATAACAATTTATACTACATTGGTGAAGAGTTATATAACTATGATATAGTTATCTTTACTGCATGTGATAATAAGAAAACTGCCCCTTTCAAGTGTTTTTTTGATTATACATTTGTCTTCTCGAGCTATATTGTTAGCCGCCAAAATTATATAATATCCAGATGAAAAGGTTGAACAAAAGAATCAACATATAACAAATAGTTAGTTAGAAATCAAAAGGTTGAATTTTTCTTTAATGAAATTAACAACCTTAAATATCAACACTAAAAATTACTCAACTGGACTTTTCCATATTTTGGCTTGATCTTTTTCAGGTGCAAGATTTAAACCATTAGTAATGATTATGTTTATGATCATGAAAAACATCTTCATCTAAGAAATTTTTCAAATGCGTACATCATAATAGAAAATCATCACCGACACCACACGTAAAAAGCTAGAACCTTATGTGTCATTCCAATATAGTCCTAAGTTTTTTGTGTGGCACCACATTCATACAAACGTACTAAGGAATTTGAATCAAATTTTAATTAGTTAGAGAGATAAGATCAACTTTTAAATAAAAAGGGCGTTGATAATTTACAATACTACTATGTTAACACTTCAATAAATAGATTGTAAGCGTATTTGAAACTTTGAATTGGCATAAGTAGGTTTGGTCGTCATACCAAGCGAGACACGAAGTGTAGAACAACCAGCCAAATTGAAATAAGAAATCTTACATCGAGACATGCATGATCGTTGAATTCCTCAATGACATTTGATCGAACACCTTATGTGCATTCAAAACACTCAAAACTCGTAACTAACCAATCAAGACATATTTGGTTATTGTAGTAAGGCAAACTGAAAATAAAAAATAAGAGTTAAAACTAAGAATTCAACATTAAAGATTGCATATTATCATCGACGATTGTATTGTGAAAACTGTAAACCTCATGACCATCACCGTCAACAGTTGTACAAAAAGTCGTATTGCCCTTAAATCAAATCAAAAGTTTCCTCAATGCTAATATTTTCAGGATAAGAAAATCTAATTTCAAGAGGATATATATTCCCCATTCGAAAAGAAACGTGATTGACAATGGTATTTTTTAAAATAAAAAGAAGAATAAGAAAAACAGATTGAGATTAATTTGTATTTTGAATATACGCAACAACTATGGAAATCATTTGGTAATCTACGTTAAAATTTTAGATGATGGTTATTGACGTTCCAGCTTGAATTAAATTGAGGGAAAGTTGGAAACTTCATAGTTGAATTCATAACGGAAGATAAATTTTGTAATATAATAATAATAAAAATAAAAAATTGATTAAAGAGAATGATCGATTTCGTGAAAGTTGGCGTGCAAATATTAAGTTTATATATGGATAAAATATTGTGGCTAAATATTGAGGGGCAGAAAGTGCAATTATTCAAAAAAATCTCCACCGTAAGATCACAATGGAAGAAATTAAACTCAATCAATGATTAAGATTGCTATATGCTATCCTCTTTTAATTAGATAGATAGATAGATAGATAGATAAATTATTATTATTACGTTTGCACAATTAAGCAATAAAAATGTAATATCATCAATTAGAAAAAAAAACAATGATATAATAATACTAACTAATCGTGTATGCAACAAATGTGTAATATATCGTTTAAACATTTAAAGTCATCGTTTTGAAAGGATACAGTGCTAGTAGAAGATAATATTACTCCAATTTAGACGGGTAATAATTAATATCATTAACATGTTGGACCATTAAAATTTGATTTGGTCTTGGACTACCGAACTAAAAAATTTAGATCGAAGTTCAATAATAAAAAATATATATAAAGATGTATGTAGAAAATTGTTGAAAAGTGATGTAGATATATCTAATATGAATCATCAATAGAACTAAATGACAAAAGCTTCTAAATAAAGGGAGTAGTTATCAAATAATATCCATCGAAATGTTTTGAAATATAGAACCTTTAGTGGACTAATATAATTAGGTGGTGTTGTAAATATTTGTGACCCAAATAAAAGCTTCATAGCAAAAATGTAATAACAAAATACATTCTTTTAGCATTCCACACTTGTAAACATATCTTCTAACATTTTTCACGTAAAACTCTTAATCCAATTAAGCCTAAAAGTCCCTATCCGTAACACAACCAATACATACAATACAATTATCTTAAATATAATTTAGAAACTAAGTTTATGACATTATCATTTAAAATTAAAATTCAATTGAACAATTTAAATTATGTATTTACTATATTACTTTTTTTAAAAATAAATATAAAAAGATATTCCATAATCAGTTGTACAAGACGCGATAGGAATTCTTATTTAATAAGACTTGGTAACTTCAGATCCTCAGTCAATAAATAATAATATTTAATAATAAATAAATAAATATAGCTAAATAATAAATAATTCTAGCATAATTCTCTCCAAGCTTGTGAACCAACGGTTGTACGACCTGCGTACACGAATGCAGCACCGAAATCTTCAAACTTTGTGTAGTCCCATTTTTAGACGCTTCTCGTTTTAATTTTGGAACAAATTCGATATCATAATGTAAAATATTTTCCTAAATCTTGTTTATTATGACAAAGATTAGTGTCAAGATTTTTCTTGGTCAACAAGTAGATGTTTCCTGTGTAAATTCGGATCCTTCACCTTCATTTATAATAGGCTGAAGACAAATTTTAAACACACGAAAAATGCAGGTTTCTTCTTTGCTTTTGGTATCAAGTGAAGAATATGTCTCATTTCGCTCCGCTTTACTTTCAGGCAAGTATACTGTTTGATCGTTGTACCCTGAGAAATAGACGGAGTATCTAGTTTAAGGGAACCGCGTTCAATGTACATGTCTCGATCATTTCCGTTTACGTTTATTAACTTTATTTTATGTTTTACTTACTATTGTGTTGTATCGCCCTGAAATTTTGTAAGTACAAATTATATATATAGTAAAATAAGTACATGTAAATAATTATTTTATATATTAAGTATCAAATATGTTTAAGTTAACCTAGTTAGTTGACGGTTAGTTAAACTTATAGATGGGGTTAAATACGATAAACTAGAAAGTAGAGGGGGTGATAATATAAATTGCTAAAAATAAAACCGGTAGCTTCTCAAGTGTTCCTGATACTGATAAATTAAAAAGAAAGATACAGAGAGTGAGGGTCTACGTGAGAGCAAGCCAGGGAGAAACAAGAATCGCAAATTAAGCTAGGAATTTATCGAATTGAAGCTTCTAACTTTGAATTCATACTCTTTAAGGTATAACTAATCTTCCTTGTCGATCAATTTGAGGTTAGGGTTCTAGCACCCTAAACCTCATATTGAGAATTGAAGAGTAAATGATTCTATTGATGTAGAGAACGTTATTTTATATATGTTATTGAGTCATAATCTAAGCTTGTTTTGCTAATTGTAATGTAAAAGAGATTGATTTTATATACTCATGGATGTTTGCTGAATTGTGTAAGTATGTGAAAGTTATATAGTGATGTTATGGGTTAATGTACAAATTCGTTACTGTACATTGTAAAAATATTCATGTGGGTTACTGTACTTTCAAAAAGTGTTTTCACGTCTATTTTTGCTACAATACTTAGTGACCCAATTGCACATTGTTATGTACATTTTCACAAGTACAGTAACATAATTGAACTATGGTGAAAGTTTGGTAACCTAATTGAAATTTTTACAAGTACAGTAATCCAATTGAACATTTTAAAAGTAAAGTAACTCACATGAATATTTTCGCAAAGTACAGTAACAAATTTGTACATTAACCCGTGATGTTATTGATGAAAGTTAATGATTGGATTGAAGAAAAGAACCAAACATCCATTTGTATGTGGAATTGTAAAGAAAAGATGTACGAAATGTGTGAATTGAATAGTTGGTGTTATTGAATTTAACACCTAAAGTTATGAATTGAAAGTAGGAGAATTAAGAGTTAAGTTGTGTTGTTTGTAATCTATGTGTATGTGTTTATATGGTTAGGTGATCAAAGAATTGGAGTTGTTACACGTACTTTTCATAAGCAACTGCAAGGTAAGTAGATGGATGATTGTTGAGCCAAGTAATGATCAATTGACATTAGCTTGATGAATTAGCCAAGTAATGATCATTGACATTAGCTTGATGAATAATGTTGATTCTTATGAATTAACATGGTTATGTATTTAAGGATCCTTAATATTGTGGATGATGTTATGTTAATGTTTTAGCCCATTACTTACTGTCACACCCCCAAATTCGGGTTGCTGAAGCGAATCGGGTCGGGGCGTGACTAATCAAAAATCACAAGCACCAAGATATAATGAACGACCACTAAATGCGTCGTTTTACATTGTATTGATAAAACCAAAGTTTACATCAAAAAAAAAATATTGTTTACATTAGCTCAGTTCCTTAAAATTGAGAGATTTACATTACATAATTAATCTATACAAAATATAATAATGCAATTAAATCTCTGATTTGTTTGAATTCAGACTCGAGCTAATGATTCCTGATTGGGCAGTCAACCTACTGCTGAATACCTGTGATACATGCTAAAATGGGTCAGCGAAACGCTGGTGAGCTCACAGGTTTGTATGTCAACACATATTTGTATGAACCGCAAGATTTAATTGAATTTAAAATGCAATTAAGCAAAATAAAAGTTATACAGCCATGAGCACATAGTCTGAGCTTAACTTGAGTGTCAGGTCCAATTAAGGAAACCCAACTGAGTGCCTCCTACGAGTGCCTAATCTACACTCGTCTTCCCAAATGCTAATACGTCCGTTTGACCAGTTAGTGCGTGCTAACCCGGACGAGGATTGTCAATCCTATATGATATCATATACTAACATTCACGCTACAGATGTATTACCAAACTATGTTGTGGAGGGCTTTGAAATGATTAGTGAAAACAACTCATGTAGTATGTGATTTTGAATGGTACTTGCGTTCAACTTGTAATTAAAACGAGCAATGTAATCACACCCGTGATTGAAAAACAGTAAAATAGGGGCCATGAGACTCACCTGAGCCTTGGGTGTTTATCGAAATAAACTTGAATTGATTAGCTCTGAATTGATGTCCGGAGACTTGTAACCTGAGGGTGTCCAAGACACGCGATGGTTATAAATATGAGTAGGTATCTCGAAAGACTACCTTTGTAGTTGTTCGTCCAACTAGAATGTCCAAATTACTACGATTTGGTGGATTAAATTGTCCAAATTACCACGATTTGGTTGTTTAACTTGTCCAAGTTACTACGACTTGGTTGATTTGATTATGTTTTGAAAATGTGTACGGCCCGTTGGTGATTGTTTGTAATAATAATCTTCAACATTATTATTTTGACTTCGAAGTGTTATACTTAAAAGGTGTTTACAAACTTTAGGTGACGGGGGTCCGGGGGCAGCGCCCCTGGTAAGCGGGGTTCCAGGGGTGGCAACCCCTGGCGGGGTCCAAGGGGCTGGCCCCTGGCTGGGGTCGAGATGTCGCAGGTCGCAGGTCATGACATTAGGCGTTGTCTCGCAGGTCGTGATTGCGACATTGATCATGGCGTCGCTAAGTGCGACATTCGCAATTTAATGCGACGTTGAGTCTGATGTCGCTATATGCGACGTTGTTGGCCTTTGCGACGTAAGGGTCTGTGTCGCTATGTGCGACGTCAACCATTTTAGGCGACATTGAAACTGATGTCGCACCTGCGACATCGTGATAGGTTTTTGCGACATTGAGGCTGATGTCGCAATGTCGCTGGGACAGATGCGACATCGGCGTCTAATCAGGTCTCGGTGGCCAGAAAAACGGCCGGACGACTTCTGTTTGGTCCGAAAGTTTTACCCAACCCATATTTAGACATTTTAAGCTTAGATAAACAACAAAAAGTCGAAAATAATGGAAATCGATGAGTTTCGGGATTTTGTCGGAAACTTACAAGTTTGCGCGAGGAGAAACCGAAAAGATGGGAATGTAGATCGTTGCGTGGTGATCGTTTTCTTCTAAATGAACCTTGGAGGATGATGAGTCTTTGATGGTGTTTTTGTGATTTTAATGGAGGTGGTGGTGTGGTGGAGTTTAGAGAGAAAAAGAGAAGAGAGATGATAGAGAGAGAGAATAGGTGAAAATGGGGTGGGGAGGTGGTGACCTCATCCCTTTTTGGCTGATTTTGGGTGGGGTCCACGGGTGTGGGCTTCACCCACTTTTCGTTCCTGCGTTCGTGCTCCGCGTGACGTTCGTTTTCCCGATTGTTTAAACGTTAAATGTTTATCTTATACGTTGAAATATAAGTTTTAAAACACGATTATTAACTCGATATTTCTGTTAAAGTATTTCATTAATTACTTTACGATTGAGTTATAAAATATAATTTAACTTTGTGTCATTTTGTTGCGCGCTTAAGTTTTAATTGCGTATACGTTATTTGTATGATACAAATTTGAAATGAAATATTATCTAAATAATATTTTGGATAAAATAGAGTTATTAAATAATGTTATATTATTTAATATAATTTTTCACCAACGTCCATATTAATTGAACCGAATTGCATTCGATTTGAAACTTGTACGATTAATCAAATCGCATACTTGTATATATTAAACAATATATATATTGATACATTAATTAGCCTAACACAGTACTAATTACGTGTATTACACTTGATTAGGCACTAATTACTAGTCCTAATTTGACGGGTGTCACACTTACTAAGCAATTATGCTTACCGTTATGTTCAAAATGTTGTAGGTGAACAAAGTGGGTCAAGGGGCGATTTGGGCAAGAAACCCATTGAAAGCTAGTGGTGGACTTTTTGCTTGATCGGTAACAAGTTAAATCCCTTTTTGAATCATGCTCGATATACGATTTAACACCCCTTTTTGGATGTACGAAAGTATAGTTTGACACTTGAAGTATTGACCATTGTCTAAGTTTAAATAGTAATTTGGTATAAAGTTGTCGTTTAAATGTTGAATGGGTCGAAAGAATCATTGGGTACATGGTTGAATGTTTGGTTATGTTGAAAAGTTATGGTGTAACACCCCATCTTTTACAACATTATTTAAATGTATTTTACATCGGAAGCGTAAGTCCAAACAAACATTAACAATTCAGTTATAGAATATTAAGAAATTAAACCATAATATTTCAAAAATGGGTGTTATTTAATTCCAAATACAATTTGGTTTTATTCCAAATACCAATATCAGAGTAAGCCTTCTGGTCAAACTTTCCATCCCGAACAAGCTTCTTGTTAATCCCTTTATATCAAAACCATAACCTGCAAGAAGTGGGGTGGTGGGGTTAGCATAACGCTAAGTGAGTGAATACATAACCAACAACCCAACTTAGCATAACAACTTTGTTTACAATAATTAATCGTAAACAAAACATCAAATAGATCGATGGTTCTTGGGGAAACCTCCAGCCAAGAATACCAACAGTAAACACATAATATCAATGAGATAACATCTCAATACACAACATATCAATGAGGATCGGTGGTTCTGGAGATATCATGATACCCGGGGATTCTCCCAGAACACTTATCGTCAATCTGTATGGCCAATACAGAATAGACCGATAGTTTGGTACTAATCTCATACGACCTAATTTCTTATTAACGATATGTACAAGGAAATTCCTGTCGTCTTACAATAGTAACCAAACCCAACCAACATGTTGACCTCAATACTGATGCCCGAAGGTCAAATATCAAGTGATCACATATTCACATATTCAATCAAGTCAACATATCAGACTAACCAGTCTATCAACAGTATTATTACCATCAAACCAAATTAATCATGGCAAACCAAAAACAGTAATAATACGATTACCCGTTGTAACCAAACCTGTTACAACTAAATTACACTGAGGATTAAGATCCACTCACCGACACCTCAGTTGTCCACTCAGTAGTCTAATGTCACTGAGTCTTTCTCCATATCTGAGAATACAATAGAATACACAAGTTAGTCACTTGTCTTAATATGAATATAACATCATACTAATGTAGTTACATTAAACAACTTAATTAAGTAACTACAACATGATTCATAAGCCCAATTTCAATGATATTACTCAAATCACTATTCAATTACAATTCTCATTTCAAGCTTATGAATAATCACATTAACATTATTAGATCATAATCACTTATCAAGTTTACGATCATGAGGATCACAATATCATCTTAATCAACTTTAATTGTCACAACTAACATGATTAGAGCTTTAACAAGCTCATTAAACTTCAATATCAATAATTCTTCATATAATCCATCATGATTGTAATAATCATCAAATTCTCAAGAACACTTAATCACTTCATAACTTTTAACTTGAATCGTGTTAATCATTATTGAAAGTCACTCATAATGTGATCATTAACACCACTTATCAATCGTACATCACTAATTTAAGCTTTATAATCATAATTCATGGATAATCATATAAACTCATGATTTTCTTCATGATTATATATCAAGTTCATCAATTAACCCATCAATTCACTATAATCATCAATTTTTCAAAGAACACTTTAGGAACAATTAATCAAATTATTCAATTTCAAGTTAGGCTTAGGTTTTAATCACAATTTAAGCACTAACTAACAATGATATCATCAATACAAGCCTTAATTTCACATCAATCATACTAATTTTATCTAATACACAAAAACCCTATTTCTAGGGTTTATATAAATCAAGAAATCAACACTTACAAGATGATTAGAATGATAAAGAGATGATTTAATTACGTTTTTGAAGCTTAATTCAAAGTTCCTTAGCTTCAATTTCACTCCAGGACTTGTTTTGCAAATTACCAATCATCCCTGTGGTTTAATACGTGCGACCAGGAGAAGAACACAAGAATCAAGTGTGATTTAGTTCAGAATTTTTGATGATTGTTGATGAATTAGGGTTTTGAACCCTTTCTCTAGCTCTCAATCGAACTCACTGGAATCCTCCTGATGTTAATACGTATTTCACACATATATTTGGTAATTTGTGTAGTAGTTTTGTCCCCCGTACTTATCATTGTCTGGAACTTAAAAACCATTTGCGGGGAAACATTATTTTATTTTACCGTCAACTGAATTAAATTAAAACAGTCAATAATTTATTAGTCACAATAAATTATTCGACTCTTTTACCCATTTATTTTCAAATAACAAATGAACCTATTTTCTGACACATTAAATAATAATTCACAGTCAGAAAATATTAAAATTCTACTAGATCCGAGGAATGAATGTTACATATGGTTAGTGGAAAGACTGTATAATATGTTTTGGTTATATAATGAAAAGTGATGATTTGTTAAAAGGTTGAGTTTTGAGTGAATTTGGTAGTAATACATCACTAATTACCTTTAGTGAGTCAAATGAATGTGAAAACAAGAAGCGAATTGGTTGTTGTTGTTGATTATCTTAACGAGTTATTTTGGGTGTTCAAATGGGTCACCAAATGGTTGAAATGTCATAAAGAGTTAAAACCATAGTTGAGTCCCTTTGTCGTCGTTTATTAAGTCATTGTGGTCAGTACTATATGTGGGTCGAAAGCCTAAGTCTGAAAATATGTAGTTTGAGTTCATGACTTAGTTTAAAGAGTGTCAAAAATGACCATAATTTGGATTACAGTTCCGATTTCGAGTTAACGTAAATTTTGAGAAAGTACGAATTAGGAAGTCTTTATTTTCATAATGAAGATGTCTACAAAAATTTGGTAGTCAAAAGTTATATACATTTGAAATTCGTATAAAAACTGAGTTGTGCAGCCTGCAAGAACTACCCGGCTGCTTTGCATGTACCCGGCCGCTAAGCCCTTTTACCCGGCGGGGACAATACTACCCGACGGGTAACAATACTACCCGGCTGGTACTTTCAGTCTAAAACGAGGTCCAGGTTCTGTAATGACAAAACGATTTATATCCGGCTGGATTGATGGGTACCCGGATGGTACTCAATCTACCTGACGGGTACTTGCCTTTACCCGGCGGGTACCTTGCCTACTCCAGAAATCCTTGGTTTCAAGCTTAAGTTCAAATGTTTAATTAATGAATGGACCTAATTCACTCATAACTGAGTTGTATAACATTATGAGATATAAAAAAAATGTTCAAAATTTTCGGGGTGTTCACGTGCCTCCACTTTTACACCCGTATTTATGTATTATTATTATACGATTAATAATAATTATAATAATGTTTTTTAAATACTATCTACTACACTTTCAAATATCAATTTGCTATCTATCCACTCAAATCCATCTTCAAGAAATAACATCAATATGACATCAACTATATGATGAATATAAATAAATATACTTCCTCCGTCCTAAATTAAATGTCCCGAATCAGATTTGAAAGTCTTTCTTTTTCAACTTTGACCTTAAATATTTTTGTTTGTGTTTTATATTACTTTATGAAAATTATACCAATTAAAATAAATTTGAAACCCAATCCATTCATATATTTTGCATCAAATATTATATAACACAAACAAAAATATTTAATGTCAAAGTTGAAAAAGAAAGACTCAAAAAGTCAAAACATGACACTTAATTTGGGACGGAGGGAGTATTAAATATTTTTGATTTCAAATTTCATTGCATATTTATCAATTTATATAAAAGGGCTTAGGTCACCGAAATGCAACCAACTTTGACCCGATGTCTATTGTGTGTAACCAACTAACACATGGGTGTAAGAATGCAACCAACTTTCAAAAAGGGTGTTTTAATGTAATTTGGTGACGTGTCGCTCGTTGAAGATGCCACGTGGCATCCAGAGAGTTTGACAACTCATCAACACGTCAGCAAATTACATTAAAACACTCTTTTTGAAAGTTGGTTGCATTTTTACACCCATATTTTAGTTGGTTACACACAATAGATATCGGACCAAAGTTGGTTGCATTTCGGTGACCTAAGCCTATATAAAAAGTTAAAATCTTATCTTAAATATAATATAAGAAGCCCATACCTCATAATGTCATTAAAATGTCAATTAGCCAATCGGATTCTTTAATTTTGACTAATTACCTAATACTTAGGATATGATGACATCATAAAATTTTATTATAAATAACAAGTAAATTCAAGTAATTATCATCAATTAAAATCAGATACAATTAATCAATTAGGTAATAATTTTAATTAAAATTGTAATTTAAAACCTCAATGTATTCAACCAATCAACACCGTGTGTATTTAAAATCGAGTTTTATAAAATTTAAACTTAGTAGCCTATATATATACACACAAAGATTAAAATCCAGGGTGGCTCAAGGGTAAAGCCAGTAAAGCAACCGCTTTAGGCTCCACAATTTTGAAGGCCCCATATATATCTATATATGTGTTTTATATATATAAAAAATTATTATTATATACAATTTTCTTATAATTATATATATTGGGTGAATTTTTTTTTCTTAAGCTCTAAATTAGTAGCCCATTTATAAGGCCTCATTCTTATAACTTTAACATTACAAAGCCCTTTTATTTGGTTTAGCACTTTAGCCCATTAAGTGAAAGTAAAAAAAAAAATGACGACATTTGGCCATTTAGATTTAGGAAACAAAATAAAACTTAAGTGATTTTCTCAATTTATATTCTAATTAAGTGAATTCCTGATCATAATTGACGCTTCGTTTTCACAATTTCACGTTTTCTTTTTCCCTTTCAAACGGCTCTGTGTAAACATCCATTCTCAAAATTATTAATCTTTCTTGCCTTCTTGTTTATTTTCTTACAAAATCAATCACTGAATGAGGCTTTGAAGCAACCTTTCTGTCAATACGCATAAGCTTGGTTTCGAGTTTTGACGTTTCGTGATTAAAAAGTGAGTTATTCTTGGATCTTAACTAGTTAACTTTAAAACTTTTTCACTATTGATTTCTGATGTATATGTACTAATACAAGTATAATTTATTTATTTTTCATTAGGTGTGAACTGAGACATCAAATTGGCGATTGCATTATAAGATTTTCTCGTACAATATTTTAGTTGCACTTCAGCACTTGATTAATCACTACGTCATTACATCAGGTTCTATTGTTCCCTTTTTAAGTTCTTTATTGTGATTAGTGGTTAACAGTTATTTAGATATATCAATGGCAACTCGTAACTATGAATCTGGTTACTCAAAACTACTAAAAAAAAGAAAAAGAGAAGCTCTAGTAGAATCTCATAGGGGGGCCTTAAAAAATTTTGTAACTTACACAAAAAAGAACAAATCAAATACATAGATGAAGGTCCTTCAAATGATCAAACCAATGCTACAAACTTAGACGATAATGAAGTGAATGTGGAAGAAGAATTAAATAATATAATGAATGATGTTGATCCTAAAAATCATGTCGAACAAGAACAAGCGAATGAATTTAACACATGTATTAATAAAAATCATGTTGAGGAAGAACAAGCTAATGAATTTAATACATGTCCTAAAAATATTTTTGATCCAAGTCAGTGGACAAATATAGATAACAAGTTAAGAGAATTCTTAGTTGAAAATGGACCAATTCAAATTAATGAGATGGATTTTCCAAAGGATGAATCCTCAAGGCACTTTAACTCTTCATTATATATTCAAAAAATGTCAAATGGTGAAAAGTATGAAAGAAGATGGTTAGTTTATTCAATTGACTTAGATAAAGCATTTTGTTTCTGTTGCAAGTTGTTTAACATCAATTCAAGTAATAGTAAATTAGCTAGCGAAGGTAGCAATAATTGGAGAAATATTAGTACAAAGCTGAAAAAACATGAAAGAAGTAGTGATCATATTACTAACATGAGTATCTGGATTGATTTAGAGAGAAGATTAAAAGAAAATAATACAATTGATAAAGATATTCAAGAGCAAATTAATAGAGATAAAGAACATTGGAAACAAGTGTTAATAAGAATTATAGCACTTATAAAATCTCTTGGTAAGAGAGGTTTAGTTTTTCGCGGAAAGAGTGAAAAAATTTATGAAGAAAATAATGGAAACTTTTTAGCAGCAATAGAAATGATTGCTGAATTCGATCCAATAATGCAAGAACATATTCGAAGAATTAAGAACAAAGAAATTCATAATCATTACCTTGGACACAATATACAAAATGAAATAATAAGTTTATTAGCAAGTAAGATCAAAACTAAAATTCTTAAAAAGATTAAAGAATCTAAATATTATTCGATAATACTTGATTGTACTCCCGACACTAGTCATGTAGAACAAATGTCTATTATACTAAGATGTTTAGATCTATCATCTAGTCCTATAAATGTTATGGAATACTTTCTAGGATTTCTAGAAGTAAATGATACAACTGGTAAGGGTCTTTTTGATGCTATTGTGACAGAAATTAATAAAATAGGACTAGATATAAATGATATAAGAGGACAAAGCTATGATAATGGGTCTAATATGAAAGGAAAACATAATGGCGTGCAAAAAAGATTTACAGATATAAATCCAAGAGCCTTTTATACACCATGTGGTTGTCATAGTTTAAATTTATTAATTTGTGATATGGCTACTTCTTGTTATGGAGCCACTAAATTTTTTGGAGTTGTACAACGTATATATATACACTACTCCCTCCGTGCCAAATCTATTGTCCCCTTGTTGACTTTGGAGTCTTTCTTTGACAACTTTGACCTTAAAATATTTTTATTTGTGTTATATAATATTTGATGCAAATTATACCAATGAAAATACATTCAAAATCCAATCAATTCATATATTTTGCATCAAATATTATATAACACAAACAAAAATATTGAAGGTCAAAGTTGAAGGAGAAAGACTCCAAAGTCAATAAGGGGACAATAGATTTGGGACGGAGGGAGTATGTATTTTCCTCATCCCCTCAAAGGTGGAAAATCCTATTAGATCATTTACCAAACCTAACTCTTAAATCATTATCACAAACACGTTGAGAAAGTCGAATAGAAAGTGTTAAAGCAATAAGATATCAAGCACCTCAATTAAAAGATGCATTGTGAAAATTGTATGATGTTAATAGCGATCTTAAAACTAAAAGTGAGGCTGAAAGTTTAGCTACACATGAACTAGCTGATTTTGAGTTTTTTTTTGGGATGGTTATTTGGTATGATGTTTTATTTGCGGTTAATTCTGTTAGTAAAAGTTTGCAAAGAAAAGATATATGTATTATAGATGCAATAAAGCAATTAGAAGGTCTTGTTTAGTTCTTTAAAAAATATAGTGTTAATGGGTTTGAAAATGCTATAACTACCGCTAAAGAAATTGCTAACGAAATGAATGTAAAACCTAAATTTCATGAGAGACGTCTTATCCATAGAAATAGACGATTTGATGACAATGTTGACAATGAAACAATAAAGACCCCTCAAGAGTTTTTCAAAATTGATTATTTCTTATATATTATAGATAAAGCTATTTCATCTCTTGAAAGTAGATTTGATCAATTTAAATTCTATGAAACTCTTTTTGGTTTCTATTTAGCATAGCAAAATTAAAGTCTCTTGAAGAAAAAGATTTAAAAGATAGTTGTCTTAACCTTGAAAAACAATTAAAATACAATGATCGTTCCGATATTAATGGTATAAATTTGTTTTCAGAATTAAGGGTATTAAGAGAAATCATAAATGTAGAAAACGACAAACCAATTGATATAATTAATTATATTAAAAAACTTGATTCTTTTAATATATTTTATTTTAGGTGAAGCTGGTAAGGATTACAAATAGATTGGATAAGAACGATAACTACATAGCGCATATATGTTTTTATAAGGTAATTAGATGATGAATGTATCAGAGTATGGTGTATAAAGAGATGAAAGCTAGTAAATAACACGGAATTTATTCTAAACTTGATTGAATTTCCTAACTTGCAGCCAGACACACAAGATGTTATAGTGAGCGTTCGTCCTTCAGAGGCCATGAATGTTGCTAAAGCATGCAGGGTATGTAGCTAGCCAAATGCATCTCCACTTTCAATTCCTTTTGGTTCATCAACTACGTGATTAATTAGTAGTATAATTCTCTTAGTGTCGTCCGATAACGAGTGTTCATGCAGGCACCAATATATGTAAGCAAACAAGTTGTCTTGACTGATGCTATTCTATTAGTTTCTCGGACTGGCAAATTGTGTGACAGAAGACCTACCTATGACATGCATTTGGACAGGTACGTGCACCCTTCTCTCAATGTATTACGTTATGCATCCATATCCAACCCTTAATATACCTTTTCATGTTTACTAAGTTGAAATCAATGTGTTACGTTGTACAGTGCTATAGATGGTCCAGATTTACTGGCGAAGGAGTTCGATTTAGTTACAAAATTGAATATTGCTGTCCAGGAAGAAAAATACAATGATGCAGGTACTTGTAGGGTATATTTAACGATTTGAAAATAAATTGAGAACGATAAAATACTTCTATAAACTCTTACTTAACAAAAGTAAACTTACTAACCAGTATATATAGTTTGATTCTTTGATTAATAGTATGGAGTTGAAAAGCAACTCAGTTTACATTCTTAAGTATAATCCCGAGTCTCGACTCTTGTTCTAGGATCGAGGAAAAGAAACATGCTTTGTTTTTCCTTACTATAGTAAGAAAATAAATGTTGACTATTTGAGTACATAATATTTGTTGCTGTTTTCTGCAGCCATATGGAGAGATAACCTTTTTGAACTGCAGTCGTTGAGAAATACATGAGCTGAGCTAGGTACAATTACATTCATGGCCGGGTTACGAACATCTTCTGTACTCCTCTATGCATATATACAACCTTTTCAATCGGTGTTTTGGAAGTACGTACAAACGGTTCTTTACCATCTACTTTCAGATTATGGGTCTTTTGCATAAAAGTTTAGTTAGAAAGATACCTCCTTGGTTAATCTATTATTCTATTGTCAGATATTGAAATTAATGATTAATTCACCAATATTTAGTTGCCAAATTCCCCGATTTATCTACAAAGGGCAGATTGCAGAATCATTTGTAGAATTCCTTTAAATAATTTTTGTACGGATTAGAATGTAGCTTTTAACCACACTACGTTCGCAACCTAAAGTATCAACAAAGATTAGAGGGCCGGTGGATACCGTTGTTTAAGTTAAATAGCTTAAAGCCATACGACAACGCGGATGACTAAATTGAAATTGTTATAGATTAAAAGTTTTATTTTAAAATATTTAATTAAGTAGATTAGTAGATTAGTATATGATATAGATTGAAATTAGTAACACGAATTTAACCTGTTGATTCTTCAAATATCCAGAAAAAACCCTTTTCTAACAATCGTTGATTCTGAAAGAATAATGACGTTAGGCAAAAATTCAACTCAAATGATCAACACAATTTGAGAGAAAATTCGATTTTCATAAAACTCAAAAACTGAATTGTTTGTTACAGCTAGGAACCCTGAAAAAGGGAAACAGATGTTGGTGCATATTAGTGTGTCAGTCAGTTGGTCAAGAGTTTGTAATAGTTTAATGTATAAAAGATTGTGAATATGAAATCTGTCTAAGTATAGAAAGGCGACCCTTAGCCAGTGTCGCTGGATGCGACACTTGGCTAGTGTCGCTAGGTCTTTTGTGTTTAGTATAAATAGACGTTTAGGGTTTCATTGTAAGGGTTGACGAATCCCTAAAGTGTGTGTGCAATTTCTGTAAGTTTTATACGAAATATATTATCAAAATACAAAAAAAAGTTTGATATTCGATTGTGTTTGTGTTCGATTTAATACGTTCAATACATTGATTAGTTGGATTCCGCACTTGTAATCAGTGAATGATTCGATAGATCCTGAGTACAAGGACCTACAGCTAAAACTTAAATGGGCCAGAAAAACATAACGGGCCAAACATAAAGCCCTAAACAAAAGCCCAAACATAACAAATAAAATATAAAATGGGCCGTAACTTATTCTAGAAGCCGTTTTTGGGCTTCGAAGTTGGGTAAATCGCCTTTGGCGGTTATCAAGATGGGTGTCTCGTTCCAAGCTTCGATTCACCAGCTCATGGGTCTGAAACGGAGCCCTGTAGCCCAAGTTATAGCCTTTTCATTAAAGCCCCTTTCATTATATGGTCATGGGCCTCCAGAAAAACAAGGGCCCGATCCATAACACTTGGGCCCGTATCATTCCCCCCTGGGTAGACAAATTTCAACCTCGAATTTCCAGCTGGATCATCATATGAAGAATCCCCATGAAAAGCCAACAAATGCTTCACATTAAAAACATCAGCACATCGAATATGACTTGTCAATTTCAGACGATAAGCATTAGGATTGATCTTCTCCACCACTTCCATCGGTCCAGACTTCTTGGCTGACAACTTATTGTAGTCACCAACCAAAAATCGATCTTTGGTCAACATTGCCCAAACAAAGTTCAATTCCCTTCTTCAAAACCAACTGGCCTGCGCTTTTTATTATCATCTTGCTTGTACTTAGCATTGGCTCGAGTCAAGTTGTCATGAACAGCTTTGTGGATTCCGTGTAGCCCCTCAACAAAATCCTGCACTTTCTTAGGAACATTATTAGAAATAGAAGGTGATATTAAATCAAGTGATCCTCGAGGTTGAGCAGAATACACCACTTGAAATGGACTAAACCTGGTACTGCGATTGACAGTATGGTTATGAGAAAACTCAGCCTGGCATAGCTTCTGATCCAAAGATTTCACATGATCACCAACCAAATACCGCTAAGATTACAAAGAGATCGGTTAACAACTTCAGTCTCCCATCTGTTTGAGGATGATAAGCACTTTTGAAATTGAGCTGAGTGTTAACCATTTTCCATAAACTAAGCCAAAAAATGACTCAAAAATCGAGTATCCCGATCATAAACAATAGAGATGGCAAACCATGCAAACGATAGACGTCACTAAAGAAAAGCTGTGCAACACTAACTACATCTGTCGTCTTTTTGCAAGGAATAAAGTGAACCATCTTAGAAAAACAATCAACAACTACAAAGATTGAATCATTACCCCTTTGAGTACGTGGTAATCCCAACACAAAATCCATGCTAATATCCACCCCTGGCTACAAAGGAACAGATAAAAGCAGGTAGAGCCCAACATTAGTAGTTGTGCCTTTTGACACTTGAAAGACTCAGCACCGCTTAACATACCGATCCACCTCCTTTCTCATAGTAGGCCAAAAATAAGATGATTGCACTAACTGTAAAGTGCGATCACGACTAACATGCCCTTCACCATGTAACTCCTTGATGATTCGCAAACGAAGACTGGAATCAGGAATACACAACTAATTTCCCTTGAAAAGGAAACCATCATGCACCAGAAAATCTTATCTCTGCCCAGATTGAACACCCTGCATAACAACAGAAAAATAGGGGTCAACAGAAAACTGTTGCTTAGTTACGAGCAGATTACTCCTCCTGCTCAAATCATCAGCCACCCGATTTGTGATCCCAGACTTTTGTTTCACCACAAAAGTAATGTTCTATAGGAATGTCATCCAACATGCATGCTTATGAGAAACTTTATCTTGACTGCGAATGTGCCTTAAAGAATCATGATCTGTAAACAAAACAAACTCCTTATGAAACAGATAATGGCACCAATGCTTCACAACTTGGACCACAACATAAAACTCTAGATCATAAGTGATGTATCGTAGCTTTGGTCCTCTCAACTTCTCACAAAAATAAGTAACGGGTCGCCCTCCTTGACTAAGAACTCCACATATTCCAACCTTAAAGGGATTAGTATGAAGTTCAAAAACTTGAGAGAAATGGGAAATACCAGAATTGGTGATGCTGTAAGCTTCTCCTTTATTTTTTGAAAAGCCAACTCTGCCTCCTCCGTCCATACAAATGTCTTCCTTTCATACATTCAGTCACTGGTGCTATAAAATGTGGAATGAACCGCCTATAGAATGAACCAAGACCATGGAAACTACGCACATCAGTGATGGTAGTTGGAGTCGGCCACTGCTGTATAGCCGCTACATTAGATTTATCCACCTGTATACCCTCACCGGAAACAACATATCCCAAAAATACGACTTTTGGAGTCATAAACACACATATCTTCGTGGCAGCATAGAACTTATCCCTGCGAAGCAAGGTCAAAACCTGTCATGCATGGTTAACATGTTCACCAATATAAGCATTGCAAATAAGGATATCATCAAAATAAACCACTACAAATTCACCAATAAAGGGTCTTAACAACTGGTTCATCACACGCACTGAACGTACTAGGAGCATTTGATAACCCAAAGAGCATCACCAACCACTCATACAACCCTTCACGAGTTTTAAAGGCAGTTTTCCATTCATCACCTGGCCTAAGACGAATATGATATTACCGCTTTTCAAATCAAGTTTCGTGAAAATAGTGGCACCACTGAGTTGGTCCAACAAGTCATCAAGTCGGGGAATAGGAAATCTGTACCTCACAGTGATTTTATTAATGGCACGACTGTCAACACACATACGCCACGTACCATCTTTCATTCGAGTCAATAGGGCAGGAACAACACAAGGGCTCATTCTCTCACGAATGTGACCCATTGAAATTAACTCCTCAACCTGTCTCTGCAATTCCTCATGTTCTACCGGACTCATTATGTAATGTGCCCTGTTAGGTAACTGAGCACCAGGTTCTAAATCAATGTGGTGTTGGATGTCACGCAATGGTGGCAATCCATCAGGTAATTCATCAGGGAAAACATCTGCAAATTCCTTAAGTAAAGGAACCATTGTTTCGGGAATTTCCACATCTTTTGTTATTTCCTTCCCTATTAACACAAACACGTCATGTGCCACTTTCAACTCATCTTCAAACTGATTATGAGTCAAGAGAGAACCAGAGGGCTTGGTGACTAATTCCTTTGGCTTACTAGGTACCAAAGTTATTTTCACCACAAGAAACTATAAGTATTAGACTGCCCATTATGAGTTATACTATGGTCATATTCCCGAGGCCTACCCAATAACAAATGACAAGCATCCATGGGAACCACATCACACCAAATATCATCCTTATATGACATACCAACAAAAAAATGAACAAGAGCACGTTTGGGTACTATTACCTCACCACCTTTCTTAAACCATTGGAACTTGTAAGGTTTGGGGTGATTTTCTTCGAACCCAACTTCTAAACCGCCTCTTCAGATATCAAATTATCACAACTACCATAAATCAATAATGAAAGTGCAAACCTTACCCAAAATAGTGCAAGTGGACTGAAGATGATCATTTGTAATCCACAACTAATAAACTTATAATAATCTCTTTAAAGTGGGTGTTAAAGATCAAAATTGAAGATGATCATTTCACTAAAACAAAATTTTAGCACTGTTCACAAAATTTTGAATGTTTACTACTCTTATTATAGTTTTCCCTTTACATACATCATATATTCATATGAAATACAAACATTTCATATACGAATTGCAAACATTAAAAAATTATATACATAATTGTACAATTCTAAAAAAGTTATGACACTATGATCATTTGCCAACTTGTAAAAGGTTTCTTTTTTTCGAGATAAAAATGTGATCATGTTAAAAATTAGGGTGTAATTGTTTCGCAGAATGTATTTAAAGGAATTGGAATTTGAAGGAATTGTAATGTGTTAGACTCCATTTCTTCACATGATTATGTTTGGTTTGTAAATATGTCAAATGAATTGGAATGTTGATAATAACAAATGACAAAATTACCCCTTATAAATCTTTGTACTAATTTATAAAAAAAAACATCATCTTTATAACACAATATTTATAAAAAGTTAATGATGTTTTTTTATTACATAACGAAATAGAAAGAAAAAAAAGGAAAAAAAATCGCAAATTGCAACTTTTGTTGTACACGTTTACCCCACAACCATAAAAAGAGAACCAAAAACTCATCACCATAAATTAGTGCAACTTCCATAGGTCTCCATCTACTATCATGACAAGCAAATCAAATCACCATGGTGTACTCTGAATTGAATTTTGACAGTATGATATTTTCTAAAAGTTGGCAGCTCACTTTTACCTCTTGCTTTTATTTCATTTTAATGCCTTTACAGGAAAAAAGAGTAAGTTGCTTTTACACTGGTTGCTTTTACCTTCATTTTTGTTATTCTTATTTCCTTTATCTTACACGGTTTACTTTTAATATATATTTAATCAACACAGATATCACTCTATAGAAAGAACATCAATTAAATTTTGACAGTATGATATTTTTCAAAAGTTGGTAGCTCACTATTTACCTCTTGCTTTTATTTCATTTTAATGCCTTTACGGAAGAAAAAAAAGAGTACTTTGCTTTTACACCGCTTGCTTTTACCTTCATTTTTATTCATATTTTATTTATGTTACATGGTTTACTTTTAATATATATTAATTCAACATAAATATCACTTTATAGAAAGAACATCCCATACAGTCTCTCCAAAACTCCTCTCTGTAAAAACAAATCCTAACCTTCAACAACACTTAACCATGGCAGATGTTGTCATAAATTTCGGTTATGGAACCCCAGATCATTGTCAGCAAAGTATCTATCGTTGCAACGAGAACTAAATTCTAATCGCACTGGAAATGGCGTTCACTTTGACATATAAGGCACGCTTATGAATTTGCACATACAAAGACATGACTTGTACGTCACACGTTTCCATTTGAATGACACCTAACCCTGGTGTATACTTGAGGATGACAGTAAAAGTATTCGAGATCGTTTTCTAGGTATAGGAGAAAGCTATGCTGATTTAGTCGGGGGAATAAGATCATGCTCTTCATCATAAAGCGATGCAGCATCCAATCCTATTATTACTACCGTATGTGTTACTCGATCATTGTCATCTTAATAGATTGACTAAATATCGTTTCTTTCCTATACGGTTTTCCACTCCAAGTGGTTTTTCGTCCGCAAATCGGTAAACCCTTTCATGTCAACGAGAGCGACGATTAGGTAGTTTGGGTCTGATCATCTAATAGAAGAATTTTATTGCATCTTTGATTTTCACGTAGCTTTTAATCAACCAAACATCATGACGGGTATATTTGTGACTTTTTTGATAATTGACTTTACCTTTGACATGTACAAAGTGATAATCATAAGCTTGATGTTATCCAAGTTTTTTGTCAGTGATGTACATCTTTGCCTTCATAAAACCGAAAACACCAAGGTCAATGACAGGTTGTGGTGAAATACCGACCATATGACCCGTGTGACAATACTTGATTCTATAAGCCATGGTTGTTGTGATGGTCTTCATCCTTCTGAATGTACACGGTGTCATTGTAATCGCGTACCAAACACTTAAAATCTACGAGAATAATTATCTATTGTACCATACTCATAACAAATACCAACAAAATTAGGGTTGATTTTAAGGTTTATGATAATCTACTTTAAACATAAAGATGGAAAATAATCTCTCGTGAATCGAACCCGACTTTCAAAATGGCTTAGAAAAGCATGCAAATGCCTTCATCTGTAGCACAGCGTCGCCACTAATAACTTGTATAAGCATATCTTCAAGGGTTTAAGTCATGGATTGCCAACGTACTCTCTTTTTGTTCCGAGATCTCCAATCAACCGGTTTTATTACTAGGATCACCAACGTACTTGTTAATTTCGTGTTGAGGTCACCAATGTACTTTTACATACGGGTTTGAGATCGCCAACATACTTGTTTGTACGGAGTTAAGATCGCCAACAAAATTTACAAAGAAATTCATGTTTTAAAGTACGTTGGTGATCCTAGTAATAAAACCGGTTGATTGGTGATCTCGGAACAAAAAGAAAAGTACGTTGGCGATCCATGACTTAAACCCTATCTTCAAATAATGATAATATACTCTTGTGTAGCCTTCTACACACCACTTTTCCCCGTAAATACTGACAGTATGATATTACCAAAAAGTTGGTAGCTCACTATTGACCTCTTGCTTTTATTTCTTTAATGCCTTTATGAAGAAAAAAAAGAGCACGTTGCTATTAAAATGGTTGCTTTTACCTTCATTTTTATTATTCTTATTTTATTTATCTTACATGATTTAATTTTAATATATATTTATTCAACACATATCACTCTATAATAAGAACATCCCATACAGTGTCTCCAAAACTCCTCTGTGTTAAAATAAATCCTAACCTACAACAACACTTAACCATGGCAAATGTTGTCATAAATTTCAGTTATGAAACCCCAGATCATTGTTAGCAAAGATCTTATCGTTGCAACGACAACTAAATTCCAATCGCACTGAAAATGATATTTACCTTCGCTTTGACATAGAAGGCACGCTTGTGAATTTACACGTACAAAGACATGACTTATACGTCACACGTTTCCATTTAAACGACACCCAACCCTGGTGTATACTTGAGGATGACAGTAAAAGTATTCGAGATTATTTTCTGGGAATAGGAGAAAGCAGTTAGCCGGGGAATAAGAAATGTTGTTGTTGGTTTTAGAAGATTTAGGACAGGTCTTTTGATATCAAAAACAGGTTTAAAGTGACGGGCCTGATGTAAGTGACAATAAAGGTAGAGGTCATCGTGAGAAAACACGCTGGAACTCTTTACTGGGGGCAGGATTAGCGTCTCTTATCCTCATGTCGGTCGAGACATGTTGATTTTATTGGTTATTTTATGATTTCGGTAGGTTGTTTGGTGAGTGTACGACGATCGCCGTACTATTGGAGATTATGAGGGAGAAATTGTAACAGTTGGGGTCAGACAAGCAATGCTAGTCAACGGAAAATGGAGACCGTGGGGTAGGTTTGGAGAAGGAGCCCCTTTGGAAGAGATGAAGTCGACACACTCAGTAATCCTGTCAATGCTCAAAATTGCGTTAGAGTTAGAAGCGCTCCTAATCCTAGAAGAAAGAGAGGGAAAGTTATCGAGGGACGGGTGGCATGAGTTAATAAAGTTTTAATTGTAATGCTTTAGATTATTTTATAAGATTTTATGTATAATTTTCTGATTGTTATTAACAAATTTTTATTATTAATAATGGTAATTTACTTAAAAGACTGTAGCTGCATATCGTGTATGTAACACGAAGGTGGGCAATATGCCTACAACTTTCAAATTAACTGTGAATTAAACACAACACACGGATTGCAAATTTATGTAGAAATTGGTAGCTCACGAGTGCAATCGGGATTGTGTGTTTTATGATATTGATTTTGGCTAGAATTTGTTGTTGGTCGTTTGTTCAAGATCACCCCATATATTCTACTACACACGGAAAGATTTGGGGTACGATTGTTTAGCCGGACTCTATGTGTGGAGGTATCTTTTCGAGGGTCCGGTCATTTGAATGAACTCTATTCCGCAAAAAAGGACTTGCATTAGTTTGTAAAGGGACCATTGCAACCGGACTCTTTATACATGACTCTATTAAATATTGTTTCCACCACATGAATCATTATCTATCGTAACATACTCCGTAGTAAATACTAACAATACTAGGGTTTCTTTTAAGGTTTATGTTAGTCTTCTTTATACATAGAGAGGAAAAATGACCTCTTGTGAATCGGGTCCATTTTTCAAAATGGCTTAGAAAAACATGCAAATGCCTTCATTCTTCTGTAGCTCAGTATCATCATTAATAACATGTATAAGCAAATGCCTTCATCCTCACAATACATTATAATGTGTTTTGATGATCTTTGTAAATGTGTAAGTCTGCATCCAGTAAGTAACAAAACACGTATAATTCATCTCAATATGGGCCTCCTATATTAATATAACAAGTAAAAAAGAAGATGTGATGTGCTAATATATACTAGTAGCTAATAAGCATTAAATTACATTTGACGAAGTATGGCTAACTTCTCAACATAAAAAGGGTTGCTCAAAATGGTTGCTTAACATGGTTGTCAATTGCATCCTGTGCTATGTTATCACAATTTTGGATAGCATTATTCCAGAAAGTTACAAAATCAGCATAATCTATTGTTAGGTTCTCGTGCTCCCTTCTACCTTCGTGGAGGGGACACTTGAAAAACGTTAATCGTTCCCCATTTCCCCCATCCGAGCAGTCTATTTAAAAATACCTTACACAACCACAAATTACATAACGAAATAGAAAAAAATACCACAAATTACAACTTTTGTTGTACTTGTTTATCCCACATCCACAAAAAGAGAACCAAAAACTCATCACTATAAATCAGTGCAACTTTCATAGGTCTCCACCTACCATCATGACAAGCAAATCAAATCACCATGGTGTACTCTGAATTGAATTTTGACAGTATGATATTTTCAAAACGTTGGTAGCTCACTATTTACCTTTTGCTTTTGTTTCATTTTAATGCCTTAAAGATGGAAAAGAGTATGTTGCTTTTACATTGGTTGCTTTTACCTTCATTTTTATTATTCTTATTTCATTTATCTTACACGGTTTACTTTTAATATATATTATTCAACACATATATCACTCTATAGAAAGAACATTAATTGAATTTTGACCATATAATATTTCCCAAAAGTTGGTAGCTCACTATTTACCTCTTGCTTTTATTTCATTTTAATGCCTTTACAAAAAAAGAGTATGTTGCTTTTACCTTCCATTTTATTATTCTTATTTTATTTATCTTACACGTTTTACTTTTAATATATATTTATTCAACACTGATATCACTCTATAGAAAGAATATCCCATACAGTGTCTCCAAAACTCCTCTTTGTAAAAACAAATCCAAACTTTCAACAACACTTAACCATGGCAAAAGTTGTCATAAATTTCGGTTATGGAACCCCAGATCATTGTCATCAAAGTATCTTATCGTTGCAACGAGAACTAAATTCCATTCGCACCGGAAATGATATTTACCTTCGCTTTGACATAGAAGGCACGCTTGTGAATTTGCACGTACAAAGACATGACGTGTACGTCACACGTTTCCATTTGAACGACACCCAACCCTTGTGAATACTTGAGGATGACATTATAAGTATTCGAGATCATTTATAGGGTATAGGAGAATGCTATGTTGATTTAGCCGGGGGAATAAGAAATGTTGTTGTTGGCTTTAGAAGATTTAGGACAGCTCTTTTGATATCAAAAACAGGTTTAAAATGGCGGGGCTGGTGTGACAATAGAGGTAGAGGTCATAGTGATAAAACATTTTGGAACACTTTACTAGGGGCAGGATTAGCGTCTCTTATCCTCATGTCGGTCGAGACATGTCGATTTTATTGGTTATTTTATGATTTCGGTAGGTTGTTTCGTGAGTGTACGACGATCGCCGTACTATTGAAAATTATGAGGGAGAACTTGTAAACAGTTGGGGTCAGACAAGCAATGCTAGTCGACGGAAAATGGAGACTGTGGGGTAGGTTTGGAGAAGGAGCCCCTTTGGAAGAGATGAAATCGACGCACTCAGTATTTCTGTCAATGCCCAAAATTGCTTTAGAGTTAGAAGCACTCCTAATCCTTGAAGAAAGAGAGGGAAGGTTGTCGATGGATGAGAGGCATGTTGATGCATTTTGATATGTCTGTCAGTTGGTCTAGTTCGAGTTTGTAATTAGTTTTGTGTTTACTGATTTGTGCGACGTTGTATGTAATGTCGCACATGCGACGTCAGTTAGTTGGGCCTGCGACGTTGGCTATGTCGCATGGGCCTGGACCTGCGACGTTGTGTGTAACGTCACAGGATAGAGTGTTTAGTATATAAACACATTTTGTAATCAGTTTTAGGGTTGACGAAAAACCCTAAACGCAATCAGTCGAAAATACCTGTAACCTAGTCGATTATTATCAATAAACAACTGTTTGAATTCGTTTATATCACGTTTGTTTTATTGATTAGTTTGAGTGATTATTCAATTGGTGATTCCGCCATCAATTGATTTGTGTGACTTGATTCAAGATCGAGATTACGGACTTACAACTGGTATCAGAGCCACGGGGGCTCATTTTTAGAGCATCGGATCAAGTTTTGGTTTAAACTAACGATTAATATTTTTGTTTTTCATGTGGTTTTCGTGTTTTTCTTGTTTACAGGTTAAAGATTGCATTTTCTGGGCTATATTGAAAGGAGTGTTCGTTTGACATTCGTAAAAATCGATTAGGGTTTGATTTTTTATGAATTAAGGTTTTTTGGCCGCATCTGTTTGCGACTTTGCGACATAAGCTGCGACATCATCTGCGACGTCGCCTGCGACATTATTATTTCTGACCTAATTTGGTTTTTGCGACGTAGTGTTGCGACATCATTAGCGACGTCCTTGTTTTGATCTTAAGTGGTTACTGCGACATACTGTTGCGACTTCTCGTTGCGACATTGTGGTTATTCTGCGACAACAGTAGCGACGTTATACTCTACGTCGCACTTTTGATTCTTAATTGAATTCTTATCCTTTTGCGACATTATTTGTTACGTCGCACAAAACTTTTGCGACATTACACCTATCGTCGCAAGTTTCAGATTATAATTTAATTTGACTATTAAATGGCCGCTGATAAGGAAGATATTAGAGGAATTAGGGAAATGATTAAACAGGGAAATGATATAGGTTCTAGCAATAAACCTCCGTTGTTTACAGCAGACATGGACTATGCATACTGGAGAGACAGATTTGAACAATTTGTAGACTTTCACTGTCCAGAACTTTGGGGTCCAATAAAACAACGATATGAGGCTCCAATTGCAGAAGGAAACTATCGTGGAATTCCTCCAGCAAAAACGTACAATGCCATGACACCTCAAGAGAAAAAGGAATTAGAGATAGAAAGGAAGGCACATTCTGCTATATGCATGTGTTTAACAAAGGATGTTATGAGACTCTTTAAAACTCATGACACAACTTATGATTTGTGGAAGGCAATAGAAACGAGGTGTGGGGGGAATGAAAAATACAAGGAGGCTAAGTTGGAATTAATCAAGAAGCAGTATGATCTGTTCGACATTTTCCCTAATGAGACTACTTCTGGATTATTTACCCGATACTCACAGTTAGTTAGTGAGTTAATTGATGGAGGATACAATCTCACTGCACTTGAGATAAACAAGAAACTGTTGGATGTGTTGCCAAGTGCTTGGGATGTGAAGGTCCAATTCTTAAAGGAGAACCAAGAATTAGCAATGATGACTTTGGACCAATTGATAGGTGTTCTTCAAGCTCATGCTATGGAGTTGAAAAAGAAAGAATGCAAGTCAAGCGGATTTGTACAGAATCCCACACTATATGGAGGACAAGTAAACTCTGGTAAGAGTTATGGTGGAATGGCATTCATGACAGATACCAGTTCACCATCTTATTTAGCTGGGGCTCACCATGCAGCCTATGTATCTGGTACATCTCAAGGGTCACAACAGCAACTTTCAGTATCACCAGCTATACAAGAGCAAGCTGCAATTTATACAGCTTTTCTAAGCTCTTACAAAGATTTGGTTACTCAACCAAATATCACTTTGGAAATGACCAAAGAGGACTATAGTCAGCTGGATGACGATGATTTAGAGCAAATGGATTTAAACTGGAACATTGCTATGATCTCAAGGAGGGTTCAAAAGTTCTTGCAGAGGACGGGACGAAAGAGCTTGGATGGAAATAGGAAGACCGGATTTGGTTTTGATAAAAGCAAGGTCCGATGTTTTAACTGTCAGAACTTGGGTCACTTTGCAAGGGAGTGCGAGAAACCCAAGATGCCACCATCAGGTCTTACTAAGCCTGATCCGCCTAAGGTAAATGAGAAAGAAGAAATCAAGTCGTTGGCTGTGGACAATGCTTTGGTCGTTTTTGAGCCAACCGCTTCTGACTGGAGTGTTCATGCTGCACAATTTCAGTGTCTGATGGCTCACATCACACCCGAGGTACAAAATGAACCAATTGAGCCTTTTAATTGTGCTACTTGTATTCAATTGACTGAATCTCTTGAGGCCTATCAAAAGGACAATCTAAGCTTGCGAGAAAAGGTTGTTAAACTTACAGAATCTAATAAGTTTTTGCTAGAAAATGAAAAGCTTTATGAAAAACATATTGAGGCTCACAAGTTAGATACTCAAACTTTTAAAGCAAAGGTCTTTAGTCAGCAAGATGCAATTAAAAGTTATCTTACTGAAATTGAACTGTTGAATAAAGAACTATCTGATTTAAAAGGTGAGTTTGATAATCATAAAAGTAAAATCTTAGGTTCTTCATCCGCAACGTTTGTCTTTAATGAAATCGTTAACAAACAAGGGACAAGTGGTAAAAAGAAGGAAGGACTTGGTTATAACCAAGTACCACCACCTTCTCATGCTGAATATTGTCCTGCGCCTGTTAAGGAAGGCCTTGAAGAAATTCCAGTTGATTATACAAAGCTTTATGGCATTAAAGCTAAATAAGCTAAACAAAACAAACTGACAAAGGAGAAAACCAAAAGGCCAGAGTATCCTTTGCCTCAGTTTGTTAAGTCTGAATGTAAATCTTTAGTTTATACTGATGAGGTAGTTGAGATTGAGGACATTACTGATCAGGAGTATCCTGAATTTAAGAAGGTTGAAGTTAAACCTGAAAAAGTGGTTTTAAAAATTGAACCTGCAATTAAGGTTCAAACTCAAACAGGAAAAGACAAGGTTTTAAATGCAAAATCACAAACTTTACAGTCACCGGTAAAGATTTTGCAACATAAAGTTTTAAATGATAAACCTTCCACTTCTACCCCTCCACCAAAACAAGCAGTTTCTAAAACATGCACACAATGTTCATGCTCTAGAAATGCTTTACTACCTCCTATGGTAAGTCCTCAGCCTCAACCTTTTGTTGAGACTCGTTCTTGTTTCTACTGCAAGAGACAAGGACACTTAATTCGTGAATGTCCAAAACTTTCTCATCAGCGCTATGGGAGAGAAATGCCTAGGACATCAGTTTATCGAAATTCATTTTCAAAATCACCTCTTAGGCGTTATTCAAACTCTCCCAAGCCTACTGAGAAACAGAGTAATGCTGGGCAAAATCCTTTGTCAAAATCTAAGCCCAACACTACTCCCAAGCCAAATCCCGAACTATCTAAAGTTTGGAAGCGAAAAGAGTCTATTGTGGACTCTAACGTCGTCAACAATAACACATTGGATAAAAATTCTGATTTGTTTAAAAATAAAGTTCTATCTGATGTGCTTATTGTTGATGATTTCGGTAGACCTAAGTCTGTAAAGGCTTGGGTCACCGTTTCTCACTAATCTCCTTATTTTTATGTGTTGCAGCAGTCTGAACGTGTGAAAATAGCGAATGGTTTATGGATAGTGGCTGCTCGCGACACATGACTGGTGATGTGTCTCTACTTGTGGATATTAAACCATACGCAGGAGGACATGTGGCCTTTGCAGGAGATACAGGAGGAACAATTTCTGGTAGAGGAACGCTAACAAATGGGAAGGTTAGATTTGAGAACGTAAATTATGTGGCAGAACTTCAACATAACTTGCTAAGTGTTTCACAAGTTTGTGATAAGGACTATACCACGTCATTTACAAAGACTGAGTGTGTTATACTGAAGCCAGGGTATGTCATTCTAGAGGAATGGGTGTTAATGCGAGCACCTAGAAGAAATGACACCTATGTGATGAATATGAGAACAGTGGAGACTACAAGTGAATTTACTTGTCTACTCTCCAAGGCTTCAGAAAAGGAATCACTCCTTTGGCACAGATGGATGGGACATATTCATTTCCGTAAAATGAACTTTCTGATTAATAATGACTTAGTGAGAGGAGTTCCAAAATAGTCCTTTGCTTTGAAGGATGACTGTATTTCTTGCCACAAGGGCAAACTCCACAAGAAGTCCCATAAGTCTAAGGTAGTGAATTCCATTGTTGCTCCGTTGGAACTACTTCATATGGATCTTTTTGGTCCTGTTTCTACAAAGAGCATTGGTGGTCAGTCTTATTGTTTGGTAGTTACTGATGACTACTCAAGGTTTTCGTGGGTCTATTTTCTTGCAACAAAGGATGAGACAGCGGGAATTCTGGTTTACTTGTTGGATAAGTTGGCAAATTTGTGCAACTTAAAGTTAAGAGACTGCGAAGTGATAATGGAACCGAATTCAAGAATTCAACTCTCAAGCTATTCTGTGCTTCAAGAGGCATTGATCATCAATTCAGTGCTCCAAGAACTCCTCAACAGAATGGAGTTGCAGAACGAAAGAACATAACTATTATCGAGACAGCTCGGACTATGCTAGCAGATTCAAAGCTACCTATTATTTTCTGGGCTGAGGCAGTTAATACTGCTTGTTATGTTCTGAATCGGGTGCTCTCAGTTAAGAAGAAGAACAAGACATGCTATGAGCTTTTTAATAACCGCAAGCTGAACCTGCAGTTTCTGGAGCCGTTTGGGTGTCCATGCATGATTATGGTTACTAAAGAACGTATCTCTAAGTTTGGTGATAAAGCTGTTGAAGGGATATTTCTTGGATATTCGGTTAACTCTCCAAACAAAAGAGTCTACAACAAATCAACTAATCAAATAGAGGAACATTTTGAGGTAAAATGTTTAAAGTATACGGAACCTCCTCAAGGTACGGGTCCGGATTGGTTTTTCAACTATGGTAAACTCTTTAACTCTTTCAACATTCCAGAAGAAGATGATACAGAAGAGTTGGTTACCTTGCTTCATGGAATCAATATTTCTCAAGAAACATTTGGTTCTTCTTCTAAACCATCCGATCCAAAACCCGATGTGACACCTAACCAACCTTCTCCAACACCTTCTCCAATACCTGCATCTACTCCTTCACCAACACCCACACCTATACCTACACGACCATCTTCTGATATTCCTTCTACTTCAGGTAATATCAATGCAATGGATCTTCCTGATGATCAAGACATGCCTCCTTTAGAAGAAGATGGAGCAGAAGAAGAAATGGTTTCTTCTTATCTCTTTACTGATGACGCAGATTAAGAAGCAACTCTTGTCACTGAAGGAGATTTGAACAACTTGGGATTGACTCTTGTGCCGGAGGTTATTCCAGTTACTCGTATACATAAGGATCACCCCGTTGAGAATATAATTGGTGATCCTTACTCTAAAGTTCAAACGCGAACTCAAGCAAAGCAAACAGCTGAAGTCAAGCAAACTTCGGCTCAACAGGTTTTGGGCCTCATGGCAACTTTCGAATCATGCCATCTTTCTCAAATTGAACCTAAAAAAGTAGAGGAAGCATTGAACGATCCATCTTGGGTCGAGGCCATGCAAGAGGAATTGCAGCAATTTAAGAAGCTGCAAGTTTGGGATATTGTACCATTACCCAAAGGTGCTCATCTTACAGGTACTCGAAACAAGATGGATGACCGAGGTGTGGTAATTCGGAATAAAGCACGTTTGGTGGTTCAAGGCTTCAGTCAAATTGAAGGTTTGGACTACGATGAAGTATTTGCTCCTGTGGCTCGATTGGAGTCCATTAGGATTTTCTTAGCATTTGCTTCTTTCAAAGGCTTTAGAGTTTACCAACTTGATGTAAAATGTGCATTTCTTTATGGTGAGGTAGACGCTGAGATATACGTCAAACAGCCTCCAGGCTTTGAAGACCCTGCGCATCCTAATCATGTGTGCAAACTGAGCAAAGCTTTGTATGGTCTTCATCAATCACCAAGACTTTGGTATGAGAGGCTTACTACGTATTTGTTGAAGAATGTTTTCACGAGAGGCCAAATCGATAGCACACTTTTCACCAAAGGAGAGGGAGAAGATTTGCTACTGGTTCAAGTTTATGTGGACGACATCATCTTCGGTTCTCCAAATGAGGCTTTGTGCAAGGAATTCGAGGTTTTAATGAAGTCTGAGTTTGAGATGAGTGCGATGGGAGAACTTACTTTCTTTTTAGGTGTGCAAGTTGAGCAATTAGTCAATGGCATTTATATTCATCAGTCAAAGTATGTCAATGATATGTTGACTAGGTATGACTTGCTTGATTGCAAAACCTATGGTACTCCCATCGACATAAATCACAATCTTGGACCCGATGAGCATGAAGAAGACTGCAAGGAGAAAGACTATCGTTCTATGATAGGATCTCTCATGTATCTTACTGCCTCAAGACCGGATATTGTGTTTGTGGTTTCGTTATGCTCGAGATATCAAGCGAAGCCTAAGGTGACTCATATGAAGGCTGTAAAGCGAATTTTTGGGTACCTCAAATATAGGCCAACTCTTGGTCTATGGTATTCCAATGAGAAATCATTCGCTTTAACTGCCTATTCGGATTCAGATCATGGTGGCTGCAAAATGGATAAGAAGTCTACCACTGGAGGATGTCAGTTTCTCGGATCGCGGTTGGTTTCTTGGCAGTGTAAAAAGCAGACCATGGTTGCAACTTCTACAGCTGAGGCCGAGTATGTTGCTGCTGCAAGCTGCTGTTCTCAAGTCCTTTGGATCCAGCATCAACTACGTGATTATGGGTTACTTCTTTCTATGACTCCTATTCATATAGATAATACTGCAGCTATTTCCATAACACGCAATCCCGTACAACATTCTAAGACCAAACACATTGAACTTAGGTTCCACTTTATACGGGATTGCTATGAGAAACATCTGATAGACCTTGTCCATATAGACACCCTTAAGCAAAATGCCGATCTTTTCACAAAAGCTTTTTCACGCACTCGTTTTAACGAATTGGTCAACATGATTGGTTTGAGGTTCTTTCAAACTAAAAAATGATTTGTGACTTGGCTGTGTTTTGTAAATGTTTGATTTGATTTATTTAAAAAAAAAAAAAAAAAAAACGCAACAGCCACTCTTTATACTTTTTAGTATTAAAGAAATGCACCGTTGCTACATTTTAAAATAGACGTTGAAGTTGTGTCTGTAAACAACTTGGGATATGATAGTACATCGGATGACATGCATAAAATGGAATTTTAAGGTTTATCTTGGATGTGTCAGTAGATTTATCTGACGTGTTGAAAACAGTTTTTATAAACATTGTCTTCATCATACGATTTATTAGTAGGCATGTTATGCAAAACTCTTTGAGATCTCTTAAGAAGCCTAATAGTTAATTATCTATTTCAAGTGGTACAACATCATTGGATGTATGACACAAGTCTTAATTTCTTACTTTTGCTAGACATGTTTTCGTCAAAGAAGTTTATTTGATGTCATTTGGGGGTATATATTGACAGTTTCCTCTGTTATACGTAAGTATAGACCTGGTCTATGTTAATATACACTTAAAACTTAAGCAAACACAAGTCAAAGTACTTGCAAAGTCTTTAAAATTAAGATACCTTACATGGTCGCCAAAATGGTTTGACCAAGTCTGGTTTTGCTTAAACCTGAATCAAGCTATGTCGCTTTGTTGTACGTAAGTACAGACCTGTCACCGCTGACTTGATTCTTAAATTTGATTTTCTTATATTCTCTCTGTAAATAAAAACATGGTCTATGTCTTAAGTTAAGATGTATATCTACGGTGGGGACCACAGCGAAATGTACATGAGAATAATAATAAAATTAGCTCCTAGATGTGAGTGTAACATGTTTAAGTAAACAAATACCGATAATCGTTTTGAAATAATTTTTATAAAAAGTGTTTTTAGCATGTCAAGTAAATTTAAAGTGGACAAATATACTGATGATCGAAATAACACTTATTGTTCCTAATAAATGCATGTTACTACGATATGATCCCTAACCAGATTAAATCAACTCCGTCACCAAAAAGAATGTGTTCATTATATATTTGTAAATTTGCATTAAGTTTGTGTTCACATATTTTTCTTTTTCTTAATTCGTATTATTACACCAAGTTACAAGTTAGTTTTACAAATCGCGCGTCGAAAATTTTACATCAAAATCGAATTTGATATTTCTGCCATATCCATCATGCGACATCATTATCGACGTCGCATGCGACGTCGCACGCCACATCGCAGTCAGGGTTAGACTATATATAGTTCCACCCCGCGACGCTGTAAGTCCCTAGTTCTAGGATCGATAACTTCGTTATCTGTAGTATTAAGGCGCGGAATTCCTCAATATGGTGTTATCTTACTAATAACGATTTAGTTCGCGTTTAGGTTAACCAATTGCTTTGCTTTATATGAATGAACGTTAAAGCCTAGCCGTTAGTATATTTTTTTTCTCTGGAAACACTGAGTTCGCAGGAATACAAAAGTTATGCCAAAGTTATCTCAAAAATTATTATGTTTTTCAAAAGATGAAAAACATTATATAGTATATCTCGTCTCGGCTCGCATGGGCCTGCGAGTCCAGTTCGACTCGCAACCCAAGCCCAACACTGAACTCGGCTCGCTAAGACTATACTTTGTTCTCTGCGAATTCAGATCTCATCTCAAATCGCAAAGCCTTACGACTTGAGATCTCGACTCGCAGCAAACGTCTTAATCAAATAAGTCGATTCGCAACATATGTATATATATTGTTAAAATCTATATTCGTCTAACACTTTATCATAATAATATATTTAACGAATATTAATATCAAAACAATATCAATTTACAAATCTAAACCAATATATCAACATGATAAAAATTACACTAGTCATATAGCAAAGCTAGATCTGTTGTCACAAACTATGTCTCAACAGACTCCCCCTTGACAATAGCTCTAGCATCTTTATCTTCACATTGTCTTTGATTTTTAAGAGTAAATCTTACTACCTGCAAAAATCTTCATCTTCATACAAGTCTTAATCATCATTTGATAATCTCGTGCTAAGTCACCCCATGCTTCAGTACAAAAGATTCTGTTCTCATTTAACTTCAATAAATCTTTTCTTGACATATTCATTAGATGACGATGATCATAAACTCTGAAGAACTCTCTTTCACCACCTTCAACCTCATCATCAGCTTCAACCATTACAGCTTCTCCAGTTTCTGAATCCACATGCCAACTCTTCATATTTCCCAGAATATCTTGAGGCATTGTCTTCAGTGGAATCTGCTGCACACATTTTACAGCTGGATATATTTTCTTCCTTCTTCTTCTACCAGTTCTTTGACTTCTTTCTGCCCACTTAATTGTCTTTCCTTTTCTTGGCTTAATCTTTTCAAACTTATTAGCTCTAACCTCAGTCTTGATTATGTGTTCAACATATCTTCCAACAAAATCATCACTTGGGTTATTCAAAGGTAATCGAGCCAAATCTCGAATCTCAAATCTAGGCAAAGAACTAAACACTGCAAGCTTTCGCTCAAAATATTGAACTCCGTCAAACCTTTTAATAGCAAATAGCTTCAGCTCAAAATCAAAATACCATCCAATAATCCCTCTTTTAGGTTCCCGTTGCCCAATTATATCAACTTCAGAAACTCCAACCTTTTTCTGTTTAGGAAGTTTTCTAAGAAAAACTGTTGGATTCTTGGTAGGAATCAAGATTTCATCAATTTTTTTGAATCGGTTGAGTCATCGATTTCTTCATCTACATCGACAACTGTTGGACCTTGATTATTTTCAATAATAACTTCTGTCCTAGATGGGCTCACATGGTGTTCATCAATATTTGCATCTGGATCTACACCAATGTCTTTCTCATTCTTAGAAACAGTAGTCCAATCCTCAGGTGGTTGAAATTCTCCCTCTTCAAGATCATAATCAATCTCTTCATCTATCTCATCCAAAATATGATTTTCTGAATCTGATAGATCTAGACTTTCCATTCCTAGAGAAAACAAACAAACACCAATAAATTAATGATTTAAATACTCTTATTGATTTCCCTGAATCAATCTAAGAATTCCAATACTAATCCTTTTGTGTAATTAAATATAAACGCGAAATATATATAACTTATAAATCTTTTATTGATTATCCTGAATCAATTTAAGATTTCCTAAGTCTTATATCAAACACTTAACAAACATTAATTAAATTTAAACTCTAATGTACTGTGAAGAATCACCAAACATTTAAGTTTACAATTAATTAACTTATATAATTTCTAAGACTTAATTGAACTGTTATATCATAAAATCTTAACTTTCAATTATATCTTTAAATTATATATCATTTGTCTAGTTAAAAATTATACAAATTTAACTTGTCAGTTATAAAAACTCTCAAGTCTAAAATGTCTAAGTTAAAATAAACTTTGACCGCTGAAATAAATCAGAATACGCCGCTCGACTTCTCAATGAGTCGGAAGACTTTCGATCACTAATTTATTTAACTTCTTAAACAATTTATAATATATTTTACTTGTAATAATGATAATCTCAAGCCGAATATATTACAAAAACTATTAAATTACAATTATTCAGTTACAATTATAAATTACAATTATAATTCAACTAAATCCTAAATACAAATAACTACACAAGTCTAAGCTGTCTTACCAGCTTCACTTGTACCCGCAGTACTTATACCAGCACCATCACCACCAGCTCCAACACTCGTAGACTCCCCCTGAATAATAGCTTGCTCACCAGTCTTTGAAGGACCAGTCGGCTCACCATCTTTCTGTGCATCGGGATCATCATCTTTATCATCTCTTCTCTTCTTTGCTAACTCATCCTCTTTGCAAGCTTCATGATATATCATTATCTCCCCCTGAGCTGACTGTCCTGAATGCACTCTCAACACTAAACGTTCTAAGTGTTCAAGCTTCAGTCGCTGGGCAGTAAAATCAGCAAGCAAAGTATCATGAGTCTTCAGCAGTGTCAAATGTGATTCACTGATATGAACCATCTGCTGAGCAAGAGAAACATTCTCAGCTAACAACCCTGGAATCCTGGATGTACTCTGTTCTAATTCCTTAACTCTTGACTCTAAGGATGTAATCCTTTCAGCATCAGTCGTCGGAATAACAGAAATTGTTGATGGTCCAGGTGGTGTCACTGAAGCAATGTATGATTCACGTGTGAGTGGTGGAATGGCTTGAGATAACGCTTCTTTGAGAAGACTAGCTGCGAATCTACTAGCTTTATTGGTCGGAAACTGAGCATCATGCACCAGTTCTGCAACTCCCTCCTCAACAGTCTTGGAAACCATTTTTGGGTCCACTGACTCAAGCAGTTTCTCAGCCTATAAAGTTAGATATAATTAAATAAGTAATTGTTACAGATAACTCTGTCTTAATCTCTAAGTAAATATCTATAATACTCGTAGTACTAAACGTTTATCTCATACCTCAGATGGTACAGATACAGGTTCAGTAACCACCGGTATCATCGTCTCTACTTGCAATGTATCTCGAGCAACTGTATACAGAATTAACTGTCTCAATTTAACTCCTGATAAACAACAAGTTAAGATAATCTAACTCTAAATAAAACATACCATCCTGAATGTTCAATGTCCTGAACGCTTACGGCGTTGAGAAATAAAAGGTATATCCTCTTCCTCAGGACCTTCGTCAATAATACTGAAGTCCGGATCGACCTCCTTAGCCTTTCTCTTTTCCTTCAGTGCTGGATCTGGAATCATCCGAGATCGGTATCTAATATAACCAGCATCCGGATGTGGAGAAGGAGTACTATCATCATCATCTGAAGCCGATTGACCATCACAGCCTCCAGATGGACCAACATCAGAATCCTAAATATTAAATATATTAAACATTTATGATTAGCTAAAAGCTCTATCATACCAGTTCTATATATTTATGAGTAATCTGATAAATACCTTAGAAGGTAAACCCTCAGATCCATCTAGCTGTCCCTGCTCACCCTCAGGTCGAGTGACCTCTGGGTCTGCAGTCTCAGCTCCCTGATCATAATGATATTTATATTTTATAATCAGAAATATTATCTAATTAACTAAATATCTATAACATTTGTATTATATAATAATAATTTGATAATAATATAACAACTAAATACCTATATTACTATATAATTATAAAATTACCTCAGGTGAAGCAACATAACTATCAATATCCCGTAGCAAGATATCAGTAGCATCATCATGCTCTACCAGCACCTCCTGTATCACCTGAGCAGCAACATCTGGGTTCACCTGTTCCCCAGCATGTGCAGGTTGTTCCAACACATCCTCAATGAGCTCTTGTGGATCTTCAGAAGGAACCACATCAGCTCTCGGTTCTGGAACCGCAACCTCAGCACCAACATCTAGCCAACCATGATTCGGTGGCATCACATAGGCAGGATCAACAATAAAACCAAAAAGCTCTCACTGCTCAGGCTTTACTACCCCTTCCTTCCTCACTGACTGCAGAAACATCGCATTGTATCCTCTGAGCCCAATAGTATCTACACGTAAAAATGGCCCAGGAATAACAAGCTCTGGCAGACGAGCACGAATGATCAGCATACAAAAACGTGGATAAACCAGAAACCGTGATCTAACAGAACCCGAAATCTGTCTAACCAGCTCTCCAAAAATATAATCACAAAAACTGTATGGTTTATTATAAACCAGTGACAGTGCAGCTGATACAAGGGCAGGGCTTAATTCATCGAAGCCTCCCTTCTTTGGTGCAAAAACTGTGACAATCACATGCCACAAAAACCTCCATTGTCCAATAACCAAAGGTTTTTTTGAACTGACGTCCCCTCCTATCTCCAGTATACCCCATACGACCTATCGCACCCTCAACAAAATCACTAGGATACTCCGTCGGACCATCCTCCTGGTCTACTGTACCCAAGCGTAAAATCCAACGCAGATCTCCAGCAGAGAAAATAACCGGTCTATTATTGACCGTGGTGCGTATAACTGGTGGATTGATCATCTCGTCAAACTGAATACCTTCCCAGAAGTCATTCAGTATAGTCTGAGAGATCTGTGGAGACTCTGTAATCGCATATCTAATGCGTGAACGTGCCAAAAATGTAAGCACTTGAGCTACTCGGTTAGCTCCACGTGCACCAAGATCTAGATCAACAAGAATATTGTGACCTTTATCAAATTGTCTCGCCATATCTATAAAAACATAAATGACAAAAACAATTAACGCACGTTAATCAATTGTAAACTATAACGTATTATGAATAACAATTCATCAAACATCTTAGTTTTTAAAATTATATATAACTTGTTACATTACAATCTCAAGTCGTATATAATTATTTCTAACATATATAACTTATTACTAATAAGTCATAAGTTCAATATATATGTCTCATTAATTACTTGTTAATTTGAAATTCTCAAGTCGTTAACATTTTTTTAAGAAATATAAGTTATACCGCTAATATAAAATTAGGACACGCCACTCAATTACCTCTTGAATTGGTAGACTTTCGATATAAACATATATAATTTTAATACAAGTCCATGATATAAAAGTTATTACTAAAAAAGTCTTAACATTTATATAAAACTTTTTAAAAAATTTCTAAATACTGGAATCGCAGAAGCATCATGTGCGAATCGAGTTCAACTCGGTTCGCAACTCAGCTCGCAACAATATCAACTCGCTAACCAAGTCAATCCGCAACTCGACTCACAAGTCGATTCGCTATTCAGCTCGGTCCGCAAGTCAACTAGTCAACAAACAAGATTTGAATTCACAAAAATAAGTCTGCGAATCGAGAAATATCTCAACTCGCTAATGTATCTCTGCGAATCGAACCTCTGTTCAACTCAGAACATAAACTGGTGTGGCGAGTCGAAACGAAAATTAATTAATCCTTCAAAAGTATTAAGATCTATTGATTAGTTAACATTTATTAAGGTTCGTTTAACATTAATCCATAGAATTCTTGTCAAATAACACCTGTAATCTACGTAAATCGTTTAAATGAAAAGCGAAACCCTAGATCAATAAAAACTTTGATTTCGTGTAATTTAAACGGTGAAATCCGTTGATTTATACCTCAAAATGTTCGTAATTTGAAAGTATATATAAGCTACGGATCAAAAACTCGTTTCTTGTAATCGAGAATTCGAAATCAAACGAAACACTGTGTTCGTCTCGTTTCGCACTATCTGGATTCGCAAGTAGAAGTGAGTTCGCAAGTGAAATGGGTTCGGTAGGTTTGACTCATTTGACCTCGCACCTTTTATACAGTTACTCAATTCGCAAGGTTAATGTCAACTCGCAAGATTGGACTCGCTTCGCAGCGTTGACCAGTCAAACTCGCAAGTTTTGAATAAAAATGCAAATTAAATACAAAGTATAAATATAACCCCATTCACAATCACAATTATATAGTTAACTCTGTAACTATGTAGCCTAAACATTTTAAAGAAAATGTTTTAGCTTAATTTTTTTTTTCTCAATGATAATCTTCTTACATATATTAACCGACTAAACCCGTGATACAGTTAATCTTGTATAAAGAAAAATCTTCGAGCTAAAATTATTCACTTATATACCTTTATGGTCTTAAGTATAAAGACAAGTCTAAAATATATCTATACAAGTTATAATAGAAAAATTAACCGCCGATAAAAAAAATCAGGACACGCTTCTCGACTTCATGTGAGTCGGAAGACTTTCGATTAATATTCCTCGTAACCTATATATATATTATTTTTCAATTGTCAACACACATTTGTTCAACATAAAATAAATATCCAGTATAATTCAATGCCAAAGGGTAACATATTAGAAAGAAAATAAACTTTATTTATCAATGAACATGAATACAAAACAAGAAATAAAATTGTAAATTACTAACATCCTATGAAAGCAAACAAAATTAAAATACTTAAAATTTTAACTGCTTAGGGATCATACTAGGCAATATAAGCTATCTACTTTAGATTTTTTAATAAGAACAAGACGATTGTTAGTATACATACCTCATGAAATTCTTATAAGGACAATAAAATCACATATTAACCAGTACTAGACTTATATTTATAAAATTATATCTTAGTTACCTTTATCCACCTGACATAACTTTAAAATTAAAAATTATTAATTATTCACAAAAGTAAACATTCCAATAGCATAGACAGTTCATAATGATTGCCGGTATTATGGTCCACATAAACAAATTAAAGTTAGATGTTTGAGCAAACATTATAATTATTAATGTGAAAAATATCTAACGTGTTCAGTTATATAATATACTGAAGAACTTAGGTAAAACCCATAACACTGCATCTTTTAATTTCAAGGTAGAGGTTATTAAATGATGTATCTTTTCGACACATATAACATACACTTGAGTTAAGATTTTGACAAATATCAAACATCCTTTAAAGATAATAGTGGTTCCAGATCTGTACTTACGTACAACAGAGGATCCCTTAGTATAATTAAAATAAGTTTGAGACTATTGGCAAAGCTAAAGGTAACAGGTCTGTACTCACGTACAACAGAGTTATCTGTTAGTTTCACTAATAACCATATTTGTAACTACTTGTCATTTGTACAGAAATGCATGATAGCAGTGTATGACAATACCATCAGTCATCAATTAAGACATATGTCATATAGTATATAACATTTCACAAAAGATATGACACCCAAAATTAGAATTTCTTAATTGCTCAAAAATCTAAAAATAATTTGCCAACCAATAGATCATATAATGAATCTGACTAGACTATAGTTATTCTTATCCCTTATAAAGAATACGAGTTATTATCAGTGGATATAGGTGTATAATCAGATAAATATAAGTAAACTCCTAGGTAAGTATGCAATTCTAATGAAACTTATAGGAATCTACTAACATATCAATCTTAGCACTTAGGTTTATTATTCTTAAGCTTATTCTCCTAATGTACTATCATTTCCCAATTTTTACAGCCGAAACTTAAAACATTTCTAAAAGAACTACGATTGTTCTTTTATTTGAGGCGATTCCCCTTAGGTAACAAGCAAATGAATGCCATACGCCTATTTTTTTTTTTTTTTAATAAACATAAAACTGACTACTAACTATTACAAAAATACCCTTAGAAGACTAATCACTCTGGATTTCTCATTCCGTTAAGTTGAACCAACGTCTCAAATCTAGCTCTGTCAAACGCCTTGGTGTATAAGTCTGCTAAGTTATCCAAAGATGGAACCTTAACTAACTTTATCAAACTCTTTTCAGCACAGTCTCTAATAAAATGATGTCGAATATCAATATGCTTAGTTTTACTATGCTTCACCGGATTCTTGGTGATTGACATTGTAGATTCGTTATCAATCATCATAGGAGTATTGGTTAAATTTAACCCGTAATCCCGCAGTTGCTGTTGAATCCAAAGAACTTGAGAGCAACAGCTGCCAGCTGCAATATACTCAGCTTCACATGTAGAAATGGCTACTGAGCTTTGCTTCTTGCAGTGCCAAGAAACTAATCTACCTCCTAAGAATTGACATCCTCCAGTTGTAAATTTCCTATTCTGATTGCATCCTCCATAATCCGAATCGGTATAAGCTAGAAGATCTAAGTCTCCATCAATCGGATACCAAAGTCCCAGCTTCGGTTTCCCCTTGAAGTAACGGAAGATCCTTTTCACAGCTTGCATATGTGGCTCTTTCGGATTTGCCTGATATCTTGCGCATATACAAACAGCAAACATAATGTCAGGCCTAGAGGCAGTTAAATACATTAGTGATCCGATCATGGCTCTATAAAGAGTTGGATCCACATCGCTATCACTCGATGTATTTGGTCCAAGGTTGTGATTGACTGGAATTGGAGTATTATAGACCTTACTTTCATCCATCTTAAAGCGTTCCAACAGCTCATATGTATATTTAGATTGATGAATAAAGAATCCATCCTTCTTTTGATCAACCTGTAATCCTAAGAAGAAATTTAACTCTCCCATTGCAGACATCTCAAACCTTTTTCTCATGACTTTCTCAAATTCTTGACACATCTTTTCATCAGAAGATCCAAAGATAACATCATCAACATATACTTGTACTAATAGAAAGTCATTCTTGTTCCATTTTACAAACAGTGTACTATCAATTGATCCTCTTGAAAATCCATTCTCAAGTAGATAAGTTGATAGCGTTCCATACCATGCCCTAGGTGCCTGATGTAATCCATATAGAGCCTTATTCAAACGATATACTCTATCTGGATGGTCAGAATCAGTAAACCCTGGCGGTTGTGAAACATACACCAATTCTTCAACTTTGCCATACAAAAAGGCACTCTTAACATCCAACTGATAAACTTTGATACCCTTAAAAGAGGCAAATGCTAAGAATACTCTAATTGCTTCTAGCCTAGCAACTGGTGCAAACACTTCATTGTAATCTATCCCCTCTTGTTGATTAAACCCTTGAACCACTAGACGAGCTTTATTGCGAGTAATGACTCCCCGGTCATCTCTCTTACACTTAAATACCCATCTAGTTCCAATTGGATATTCTCCCTTTGGAAGGTCAACCAACTCCCATACTTGTAATTTTGAGAACTGTTGCAGTTCTTCTTGCATAGCTTCAACCCACGAACTTTCTTTGAGAGCCATTTGCACATTTTTAGGCTTAACTTGTGAGATAAAGCATGAATATAGACATTGATTAGGAATCCCTGTCTCTTTCATAGCAGTATACAAGCTTTCTAAATTTTCAGTTGTACTAGCTTTAGATTGAGTCCTAGTTTGAACAGGAGTATTAATATCACCGATGATATTTTCAACGGGATGATTCTTACTCATTCTTGTAACCGGTATAGGGTCAACTATTAACTCATCTCCTAAGTTAGTACCAATCTCTTCTAATGAAGGAATTTCTTCTGAACTTGTTGAAGAGATCTTTAAATGGTTCAAAGAAGTAAGTACATCATCAAACGTTGTTTGAAGATCCTCTTCAGAATCTTCTGTTTCCTGATACTTATCCTTTGAAAATTGTTGAGACCCACTTGAAGAAGCTTCATTTGAGTCATCTGATGTCCTGATTCCAGATTTCGGAACACTCGATATTGAAGACGGACCATTGTCCAATTCTTCATTCAATAAGTGCTGAGAAATCTCTGAATCACTGACAAAGTCACTTATGGGAACCTTAAATGACTGAAAGAGATCTGAATAGTCAAATTTCCAATCTAATCCTTTATGCACAGCAGGTACATAGCTCGTAACTTCAATGTTATAAACAATTTCCAGTCGTCCCGTTACTTTATTGAAAACTCTTTTATTTGGTGAGTTGGGCACATAACCTAGGAAAAATCCTTCGTCAACCTTTTCACCAAATTTAGCTTGATTTCCTGTTTTCAATATTGTACAAGCAACTCCAAAAGGTTCAAATCCTTTTAAGTTTGGTTTCTTATTGTTCAAAAGTTCATAACAAGTCTTGTTATGCTTTTTCACCGTAAGAACTCTATTCAGAACATGACATGCTGTATTCACTGCTTCTGCCCAAAAGATGACCGGAAGCTTTGAATCTGCAAGCATTGTTCTAGCAGCTTCAATCAACGTTCTATTATTCCTTTCAGCAACACCATTCTGTTGAGGTTCATATGGTGCACTGAATTGATGTTGTATCCCTTTGCTTAAGCAATAGATATTCAACGTTGAGTTCTTAAATTCCGTTCCATTATGACTACGAATACGCTTAACTCTTGTTTTATAGATATTCTCTACTAGATCAAAGAACTCCATTAAAATTCCTGGAGTTTCATCCTTAGATCCCAAAAAGAATACCCATGAGAATCTAGAGTAATCATCTGTGATAACTAAACAATACCACTTGCCACCTAGACTTCTCTTGCTTATTGGGCCAAAGAGGTCCATGTGCAGCAGTTCAAAAGGCGAGGAGATTGAGTTTTCAGTCTTAGACCTGTGTGGTTTCTTGTGCTGCTTTCCTTTTAGGCAAGGAACACACTTGTCTTCTGACTCGAAACGTTTCTGTGGTACACCTAGAACTAAACCATTCTTGGTTATAAAATTCATTTTTCGAAAGTTCAGATGTGCCATTCTCCTGTGCCATAACAATGCGTCTGCTTCTGAAGCCTTGGATAGTAAGCATGTAGACACCATTGAAGAATTAGGAACACTCATGTTGATAGCATATATGTCCTTCTTCCTTGGTGCCCTCATCAATATCCATTCTTCCAGAATTGTGAAGCCTGGCTTCAGAACTAAAGCCTCCTTTTCATTAAAATGAACTGGATGACCTTTATCACAGACTTGGGAAACACTCACTAGGTATGAGTTAGTTCTTCAACGTAATTCACATCCTCTAGAGTCAAAGTTCCATTTGAAACTTTTCCTTTACAAGTAATTACTCCTCCTTTGTCTCCTGCAAAATTTACTTTTTGCTTGAAACCTTCTCTGAAGTCCTTCAGTAGACTTCGTTCACCTGTCATGTGTCTTGAGCATCCACTGTCTACATACCACCAGATGTCCTTGTTCACAGTCTGCTCCTACACATAACAAGTTGTACACAGTTAGTTATCAAGAGGGACCCAAGCCATTACGGTCTTGGTTTGTCCCTGATCATCTACAATCTGAACCTCCTTAAAGTGACCATAACTGTTCCCATCGGGAGTCTTGGTAACTTTCACAGGAGTTTGAGACTGTTAATGATTTGTAGTCTTAGGCCTATGAGGAGAGTGAGTAGAAAACCTCCTAGGCACATACTTAGATCCTTGTGCACTCGAAGTAGAGCCATTCTCAAATTGACTATGGTTTCTACTTGGGGTCCTAAACCTCGAAGGTGTCTTATCTCTTGGCTTATTGAAATTATTTTCGTTTAGAGTATAAGCCCTTTTAGGTTTAGGTGGAGAGACACTATGATTACCATCTCTTTTCAGAATATTTACAGGTTTGCTTCCTAATCCCGGTTTGCAGCCTAACCTATCTACAATCGAACTAGAAGTGGTCGGTGTCTTTTTAGTATTCACTAACTTATGTGATGCTTCCAACTTCTTATTTGGACAACAGGAAGCTACGTGTCCTTTTTGGTGACACTTGAAGCAAGACATCTATTTTCGTGACTTACTAACTTTTGCATCCGCTATCGGAGTCTCAGGCACTAAAGATTCAATCACATGTTCTTTATTAACTACTTCATCAGTCTTAGTATCATTAATTACTCCACCCGGTACAAAATGTACTTTGGTGTGAGGAATTGTCTTACTATCATCAGATGAAGGGTTCTTAATAACACTCTTCTGTGCCTCTGACTGATCAGGTTTAACTACTGGTTTTTCAAAACATACTTCAGTCATTTCAGTATCTTTTGGAAGTCTAGTGTAATTTGAATTGAAAGGAGGAGGTGTCTCATTATAACCTAGTCCTGACTTATCCTTTACACTTCGTTGAGCATCTAGCATCTTGTCCATCTCAGTGGTTCTATAATTTTTTATTTTTCTATTTTGCTCAACTAACTTCAACTTACAGTCAGCTAATTCTTTCTCTTTATTAGCAATTGTCTGATTTAAGTCTTTTAGGTTTATATAGAGACCATCTATGATGACAGCTTTTTCATTAATGGTATCTCTAAGTGCACTCCTATCAGAAGCATTAGACATAATTTTATCTTTTAAGTCCTGTTTATCATCACTTAACCTACGCACATCAATCTTAGCTAGTTCAAGTTCAGATCTAACAGTCTTATTAGATTCAGTCAATATGTTAACTTGAGAAGACAGGTTTTTGTTTGAAACAGTTAAAACACTAACCTGTGACTGTAAATCAGTAACCAAGTAACAGACATCAGCAAGAGTAAGAATATCAATACATACCCTTTTCTTGTCTGTTTGAATTTCAGCCATGCGTGCTACAAAATCTTCAGGAATCATGTTTTCAGTTGACTCCATATATAGCACGTCTTCATCACTTGCTTTTGTTTCAATCTCTGGCACCTTTACCTCACACTCTACATCAGTAGGCATATAGGATGTAGATTCATCAATCTCAGCCATGAAAGCATCCTCAGACTGAGCTTTCCATTCAAACGATCCATCCAACTGCTTCACAACTAAGGCTTTGGAAGCGAGAGTGCTTCCTGAACGTTGTTGTCCATTGCCTGCTTCTACCTTAGGTCTTTGGCACTCTCTAGCAAAGTGTCCATAACCCTGACAGTTAAAACACTTGATCTTGGTCTTATCAAACCCTGATCTATTGCCAACTACCTTTCTACCTGTTTTCTTTAAGAAATTCTTTACCCTTCTTGACAACATAGCAAGTTGGTCCTGAAGGTCTATTTCTTCTAGATAATCAGGATCTATCTGATCGTAATCTTCGTCAAACATAATTGGATCATTGATTTTACCCTGAAGGTAGTTTTCATAAGAAGCTACAAATGAAGCTAGAACAGATAATTGCTGTTCAACAGATTTCACACTCATAGGCATCTTTTGATGCTCCTGAGGTGACTTCTCAGTTGGTTTACACTTTGCTTCACTACCAGATGATGTAAGAAGACACAGATCATCGGTAATCATTTCACCATTTCCTTCAGCATTACCAACAAATAAAGCAGTGGTCGAGCTCGAGGAAGCAGTAGAAATAGTAGATTTTCCATGATATAGTCCCGGATCCTGAGCCTGATCAGAATCAGTATCTCTAGTCTTCTTGGTGAAATCATAACCTCTGAGCTTATCAATTGCCTGCTCTAAGGTCATGGTTGCATACCTCTCATCATTGTCTTTAAGCATTATGCCATGCATTTCCCACTTAGACGGTAAACCCTCAATAAACTTGTCGGTTTTCTCAGTCTCTGTAGTCACAATCTCATGGTCATCTAGCTCACTCAACAAATGGTAGTATCTTGTGGTATACGCATCAAGATCTTCTCCTTTCAAAGCTTTGAACACAGTAAACTGCTTTTTTAGGAGATTCCTCTTGCCTGCTTTAACTTGTGGACTACCTTCACACCGTTTCTCAAGAGCTGTCCACAAAGTTCTAGCAGTATGGAAGGACTTTAGTTGATGATTAAGTTCCTTAGGAAGACTCATCTTAATAGAAGAATGAGCCTTGTTTTCAACCTCAAATTCCTTCTTTTGTGCTTCACTCATCTGTTGATAAGTGAGAACCACAATAGCATTTTCAACAGATTGTGTAGGTGCCGTGTATCCATTTTTGATACACATCCAGATAGATAGATCATGAAATCTACAGTAAGATTCAAACCTATCCCTCCAGCTATAATAATCCTCAACTCTCAACAATTTAGGTGGAACATTAGATTTTCCAATCTCGTGGTCCATCTCAATCATTTTGCTAAGGTCAGACATCGTAAAGTTTAAAGTTAAAATGTATTCGCGAATTTAGAAAATAAAAAAAAATCTCGACTCGCAAGAACTCAGTTCAACTCGCAATCTCAGCTCGACTCGCAGAATCTCGGTTCGCAAGTCTCAGTTCAGATCGCAGTGATGTCAACTCGCAAGTGATCTCGTTTCGCAGGATATCTCGGTTCGCAGAGTATTTCAACTCGCAACTTAGTTCAACTCGCAAAATGTCGATTCGTAGGTATGTCGACTCGCAAGTTCAACTCGGTTCGCAGACTTATCTGAAACCCTAATCTCGACTCGCAAAACGGCTGAAAAACGTGAAAAACCAAATATTTCTGGTATTTTTCCGACTAAATCGTCCAGAGAGTGATTTTAATTGTTTTTACACACTAATGCACGTCAAAACAATCCTAAATCACACGCGATTAACCCGAAAACTTCGGACGACACTCGTTATCTAGCCCGAAAGCTCTGATACCAATTGTAAGTCCCTAGTTCTAGGATCGATAAATTCGTTATCTGTAGTATTAAGGCGCGGAATTCCTCAATACCGTGTTATCTTACTAATAACGATTTAGTTCGCGTTTAGGTTAACCAATTGCTTTGCTTTATATGAATGAACGTTAAAGCCTAGCCGTTAATATATTTTTTTTCTCTGGAAACACTGAGTTCGCAGGAATACAAAAGTTATGCCAAAGTTATCTCAAAAATTATTATGTTTTTCAAAAGATGAAAAACATTATATAGTATATCTCGTCTCAGCTCGCATGGGCCTGCGAGTCCAGTTCGACTCGCAGCCCAAGCCCAACACTGAACTCGGCTCGCTAAGACTATACTTTGTTCTCTGCGAATTCAGATCTCATCTCAAATCGCAAAGCCTTGCGACTTGAGATCTCGACTCGCAGCAAACGTCTTAATCAAATAAGTCGATTCGCAACATATGTATATATATTGTTAAAATCTATATTCGTCTAACACTTTATCATAATAATATATTTAACGAATATTAACATCAAAACAATATCAATTCACAAATCTAAACCAATATATCAACATGATAACAATTACACTAGTCATATTGCAAAGCTAGATCTGTTGTCACAAACTATGTCTCAACAGACGCCCTTTGGTACACTATTCAAATTATTTTTGCGACGTAGACTGCGACATTGGCTTTGGCGATTGCGACGACGTGACCATCGATTCGATTGTGATTTCTGGCCTTTTTCACTTCTATTCACTTACGATTTCTTGTTCTACTCTATTTCCTCAACTCTTAGGTACTATTTTTACATCCTTTAACCGTTTAATTTTGGTGTATTGATTGAATCTATATTGCGGTTTTGGGGGTTTTGGGTTTACGGGTAAATTAACTATGTAAATGTGTGATGCATGCGGTAAACTTTGTGTTTTCACGTTCCCCTTGATAAGCCGCATCGACTGGTATAAATGATTTCGTAAAAAACCCAATTTTATTACTTAGGGTTTTCTGGGTTGGGATACAGTTCATCTTTGCGACGTCGGCTGCGACGTAGCAGCCAATGTCGCATTTCTTTGGTAATTTCATACCTGATTGCGACGTCCTTATGCTACGTCGCATACACTGCGACATCACATGCTATGTCGCAAATTTTTGCGACCTCACAGGCGACGACGTGGGCTACGTCGCATTTTCTAACTTATGTGATTAAATTCTCAATTAATTACAAAATGCGATGTCCCCTTTAACATCGCTTCCGTTTAATGTGACATTGTGCTCTACGTCGCTGTTGATTTTGCATTGATTTATGCGACGTCCTTGCAATTTGGCACTCTCACCTGCGACATCAACTGTGATGTCGCAGCACACAGAATGTTTTTTAATATGTTAAGTGCCTTTGTTTGTCGTTTAACCTAACGCTTTTTGAGTATATTTGTTGTACTGTCTTTTCCAGATATGGCTTTAGCTTACGAACCGCGACATAATACGGTTGCATTTTTGGACGACACGCTTTCTAAGGCCGAGCCTTTTAGGCCAATGATTGCTTTTCTCAGACGCTCACGTATTTTTCACGCTATATCAGACTCCACTGTGGTCTATAAGAATTTAGTGGGTCAGTTCTGGAGAAATGCGACTGTTGTTACTGAGAACGAGATTCCACGTTTGGTATCTACTGTGTTCGGAACGCAGATTGTTATCACTGAGCAGGGAATTCGTGACCTGCTTCAACTGAACGATCATCCCGACATGCCTGTTCTCTTCGATAACACTTTTATTATTGGCGGTATGCATAGGATGGGTTATCCGTGGATTCCAACAGATCAGTATCGCAAGGTGAATCTTACACGGGTCTGGAGATATCTTATGCATATCTTTATTGTTTGTTTAGGAAATCGAAAGGCTGGAACAGACGGTATCAGTCATCGTCTGGCTTCGGGTATGCTTGCATTGGTCTACAACAAGCCTTACAACTATTCTGGGTTCATTTTCAAAGCTATGGTAGACAATGCCAACGCTGGAACCAGTAAATGGGGTTTATATCCACGATTTGTGCAACTGTTCCTAAATCGTCATCACCTGGAGCTTCAACAACAGGGTGATGTTGATAATGTTCTGAAGATCACGCCAATGATGAATCGTATCTTTGCGGTGTGCTCCGCTCATGAAAAGGGGGTTCAGGCACCACCGGATGTTCCTTTATTCGGTGCAATTCTTGATGAGCATTATGTACCGCCGCCGGATCCTGAGTTTATGGATGTTCAAGCACCCCAGCAACCACTTGTGAATATTCCAGTGCAAGCTGCGGGGGAGGATATTGAGGATGTTTTGGTCCAGATTGAACAATTTGGACAGGTTCAGCAACCAGGTTCTCCTCAGGATATTACTGATGAATCATCTTCTTCTGATTCCGCTTTTGTGACAACGAAGGATGGTGATGAGACACCCACGGATTCTGATGGTGACGTACCCCACCCATCACAGATGGACCGGATTAGGGTACACGACTCACGTCGTTATTTGAGAATTCAGCGACGTATTCGTGCGGGCAAACGTTACATGGGTAAACGTCCACGTGCTGACGATGATACTGAATTTCAACCTTCTTCTCGTCGTGCACATCGTATCTCTACTGCTCCGACTCCTCAACCATCACAAGAAATGGTTGTTGAGCCCACTCCTGCATTGCTGCAACAAATGATGGAAAATATGCAGAAGATGCAGCAGCAGATGAAAGAACAAGCTGAACGGAATGCTTCTCAGTCAGCAATCATAGAAGTCCAGTCTAAGCTAATAGCAGAATTGCAGACTAGGGTTTCTGTTTTGGAGGCTAGGTCTATTGCCTCGGGGGAGTCTGGGTCCGGGGTACCCAATGTTGAGTCAATAGGACCAGAGTCTGTAACTCCAACCCCTGTAATTGAAAACATTATTAATGAAAATGTTCAACGTTTGGATTATTTCAGTGTTGATGATATTCCAGGTCAGCCAAGACCATTAGCGGTAGATTACTCTTTTGCTGACTTGACATATATTCAGAGAATGGTCAATGATACTGGTTCGGAGACTGAACAAGGATACGTATTTGACATGGATGATGATGTGTCGGTTGATGATGAACATTTGGGTTCAGATGAGTATTATGATGATGCACCTGTTATTGAGACAGATTCGAGTGATGATGAGGGGCCTGCTAAAACTTCTCATGGAGAATCTAGTTCAGCTTATGCAACGCCTACTCAGGATTCTACATCAGTACAACCAACTCAAGAGGCATCTAAAAGTGAAACTGCTGAAGAAAGAATAGAAAGAAATAAGCAGTGGTGGCCTCAAGGTAGATCTGCAGAACCAGTACCTGTGACTTGCAAAATTTACAAGGTTCGTGGAGATTATACCGGTTTGATTAAGAGTTGGAAGGTTCGTCAAAGAATGATTATGATTAAGAGAATGGACGGCATTCAGTACTTCAAGCTTCGGTTCAAACAATTAAGTACGTTGCCTAAAAGAGAGATCAATCGTTTGGCATAATTAAATTTGATTAGTCCTTTGAAAGATGATTATGCAGATTACATTCAGAGAACTTTGCGTCAAGAGGTTCGAAGCAAAAGATATAACAAGATAAAGCCTACACTTGGTACGCAGTATACTTTCAAGAAAAATCTAGATCCAACGACAGGGCAACCTATGGTCAAAGTTCATTATTCGCCGGCTGACTGTTTGACAGAGATTCCTTTGAAATCAGTTCCCTATAATTTTCTCAGCAGATTTGTTAAATGGGAGCTCGATTCACATACTGGTGAAGCGGTGATTACTTTCGTTCCAGATTCTGAACCGCGATTAGAATTCGGAGGTATTTGGAACTTGCGACAAGCAACGTTCAGAATGTTTGATCCTATGAGTCTGATAAATATGCATGAAAAAGATTTAAGACGACTCTTCGATGATAGAATTCGGGTTAATGCAAACAATGAATTCAACAAGAAACTTGCAGATCAATTTCAGAATGTGGTAAAAGTTTGTGTGGCACATGGTATTCATGCCAATGGAAAGTTTCCGGGCTTAACTGAAGAAATTTGTGAAGACCAAGCTGAAGACACGGGGGAGTTTGTTGATGCATTTTGATATGTCTGTCAGTTGGTCTAGTTCAAGTTTGTAATTAGTTTTGTGTTTACTGATTTGTGCGACGTTGTATGTAATGTCGCACATGCGACGTCAGTTAGTTGGGCCTGCGATGTTGGCTATGTCGCATGGGCCTGGACCTGCGACGTTGTGTGTAACGTCGCAGGATAGAGTGTTTAGTATATAAACACATTTTGTAATCAGTTTTAGGGTTGATGAAAAACCCTAAACGCAATCAGTCAAAAATACCTGTAACCTAGTCGATTATTATCAATAAACAACTGTTTGAATTCGTTTATATCACGTTTGTTTTATTGATTAGTTTGAGTGATTATTCAATTGGTGATTCCGCCATCAATTGATTTGTGTGACTTGATTCAAGATCGAGATTACGGACTTACAAGGCATAAGTTAATAAAGTTTTAAATGTAATGCTTTAGATTATTTTATAAAATTTATGTATAATTTTCTTGATTGTTATTAATAAATATTTATTATTAATTATGGTAATTTACTTAAAAGACACTGTAGCTGCATATTGTGTATGTAACACGAAGATGGGCAATATGCCTATAGCTTTCGAATTAATTGTGAATTATAAACAACACAAGGCTTGAAAATTTATATAAAAATTGGTAGTTCACGAGTGCAATCGGGATTGTGTGTTTTATGATATTGGTTCTGGCTAGAATATGTTGTTGATCGTTTGTTCAAGATCGCCGCATATATTCTACTACAGACGGAAGGATATAGTCCGGTGAAACAGGCCTTTAGGGTCAGGTTGTTTAGCCGGACTCTATGTGGGGAGGTATCTATTCGAGGGTCCGGTCATTTGACCTGACACCACAACTGGACTTTGTTGGTTGTTCATGTTTATATATAAAAAAATTAAATTAAACATACATATAGATTATAGAATGATATTCTCCAAATCATTTGTACCACATTGGCAAAACATAAAACTTTTTTTTATATAATCAAAAACACCAACAATACTCAAATCTGCTCACTACATAAAATAGTGTCATCCAAACATTTGTAATGATTCAACATAAAACTAGCATATATATATAAGCACCCTAATCCTAAGTACCTTGACAATGATCACATCCTACAAATGCAACCACAACCCCAAATTCCTTGACCTTGTAATACCCATTGTAGCTTAGTACATCCTTCACTCTTACCTACCAAATTAAAAAGAGGCACACCATAATCACTACACACACCAGATGAATGCAAATAAAGTTATTATGAACTTTTCAAAATATACAATAATCATTTACATATATAACTAAATGTTGTTTATGAATTTTTCAATCCACACACCAGCAATAATATCCAACTCATTTGCAAGAGAGAACCGGTTTTCGCTCAAGGGATCTATGTGAAATCCAATAAGCAACAACGATTATTCAAATAATTAAAGGGTTAACTTAGTGTAATAATCAAAATATAAAAACGGTTTAATAGATTGTTACCGTCTTGGGGAAATTAGCTTGTTGAAAGGAGATAAAATCATGCATCCACCTCATCACATAAAATCTACACTCCCAAAAGCCTTCTTGTTGATTGCACTAAATTTAAATAACATGTAGATAGAAACAATAATACCCAAATGCAATAGAGATAGCTATTATATATCTATGAACTATATACATAACTCAAGTACAAGAACCTACATAACGCATTTAACCCAAATATTATTATATAACCAAATAACTAGAATACCCACACGTAATAAAGGCAATTCATATACACAGAGAATCAAACTAAATCAGCTTTTTATATATGGTCATGCATCATTTTGATCTCAAGTGTCATCAACCCAGTGAACAAAGAAAATCGAAAATACGGGTCAAAGGTTGTTGAAATTGTAACTTTTATTAGACATCATAAACTACTTTGAAACATGATTATATTTTGAGAAGTAAGTGTTTCAGGTTGACCAGTACCTAAACCACTACAGTATATAAATATTGGTCAATTTCTTAGGAGGGTTAAGGCTCTCCCCTATCCCTTATATGTTCAAATAATGCACAAGCTCAAACAAAAAACCGAATAACACAAATCTTTGCGTATATAGATAAATAGATACAGTTAGATGATTTACCGTAGAGAGATAGCAACATATATCTCCAAGAGCCCTAACAACAAAACAAACAATATCTTAGTGTTAACATTTTCAAAAACAAACCAAACGTGAATTCATAAAGTTCTTTTAACAAAAACTCTTACGATTGCACAACTTTTACGAAGGTGTAGTCACTTTCTTTCTTTTCACCCCTAAGGGAATTTAAAATGAAGCCAATGTTGTCGTGAGGGCAGAGTATCGTCAACGTCCAATGTTTTATATAAATTTAAACATCTTCAATTACACACAATGAACATACGAGTTATATAACTAATAAGTTAATGATATATACTATGTACCCTTGAATATAAGGTGCAAGAAAAAAGGTTTTCTCTGAATTCCGCATAATCGCATCAAGGCTGTAATTGTTGACCCTATTCGAATTTGCAAGACATTCGCTTGCCTGAATATCATACGGCTTAAAGAAAGTGCGTCTGTTTTCGTCCAACTTTTGTAAAGTATTATATAGCTCCCTAAATAACATTAAAAATATACGTTAAACTGATGATAACATGAATGCTAAATTATGGTTATCTGTAAACAGTAAAGGTTAATGTACTTAGATCTCAAAATAAGTAACAATCGCTAGATCAAGCTGATCATTCCTCACTAGACACATAACATCCTCCACTTCAATTGGGAGCGGGTACGTCTGCGTTTCTGGATTTCTGGATTTTTCCCAAATGCCTTGAAAATATTCAATGAAATAGTATGTTAAAGATTTACATATACAGATGAGCAAAGTTCAATGAAGAATTGAGATAAAAAGATACTATAGATCAATGGTTTATGTAAATTTACGAATACAATTCTTTTTATAACTATTAATGTGAATTAATGTTAAGGTGTATTCACATGTTATTTTAACATATAGCATGAATAAATAATCGTTAACAAATTTTAATTTTTTTTTATCATAAATCACTTGTGATTATATTGTAGAACCGGGTAAAAAAAGAAAAAAAATTATCAAAAGTATAGTTTGTGACATCTCTAATCGAAGAGAAAAAGACGTTGATTCTGAATATGTAATATTTATAATTTATGGATATACGGTTTGTGAAATATTAAATTTGGGGGTAAAAATGGAAGTTGGTTTTGTAGAGAAATTCTGTATAAGGTTTGAAATGATGAATTGAGGTAGAGCAATCATATTGGTTTTCCAATTCTCTACTTTTTTGACATTCTTATTTGAACGATACGGAGTATATAAGTATACAAAAACGAACTACGGAGAACTAACGATAAGAATTCACGAAGACCATCCATACAATTTACTTCGATAAAAACATGGGCTTAAATAGATATTACAGGCTTACAGCCCATCTTACTTATGCCCATTATCCTATATCTTGATTAAAGTATTAGGAATCATGAATTCATGACGGACCAGCTAGTTATTGGGCTTTTAATGAATTTGTGGTACACGTTAATGGGCCATAAGCCCTTTCAGTATGTTCATGTGGTGTAAATAAAGTTCTTTCCATTTTCTTTTATTTCAATTCCATACAGGCATATCTATACTAATATATAATGTATTTCAAGGTTTTTTTTTTAAGATATATTTTACTATTTTGCTCCCAACATTACTATTGAAATTTAAAATATTTACATGAAATTAATAATATACCCCTAAATATATTAAATGTAATTAATACTATAATTCTTAAAAATTAAAGTAACTAACATATGACATTAAATACTGATTAATTAAATTTTTTTATATTTCTACTACTAAAATATTAAGCAATTTAGGTTTTTTTAAGGGAAATTACTACTTACCCTTGAAGTTTATACGAGTCTTTGAAAAACCTATTTGAAATTACTAATATATCCTTACATATACCAAATTCTTATTTTTACTAAAACATAACATAACTTTTAAACCGTAAGGAGGTACGCAACGTATCAATTATGTTGGAAAGGTAAAAATGAGACGAACATGATAGCAAACCGTTGAAGTCGGTTTGTCCATCGTTTGGAGTCGAATTCAGCCATTAAAGCCTTCAAAATCTACTTTCCCTAAATTTTACACGTTTTTTAGTGTTTTAAAAAGTTAGAAACGAACTATTTGATGTCTTTCTGTATCATATTATAAATTTACTGGTTTACTTACATTCCGTATTTTGTTTTGATATCATCAATTTCTATATTCTAGAGTTTTAATTTTTTAATCAAATTTTGGAATTACAATATCATGAACATAATGTTTTGTATTAAAATACTACAGAAAAATAAAAAATAACAACCAACGACTCCGCACCTCTCAACATGACACCTGGTTATTAGAGACTCGCAACCCGAATATCGAGTTCACAACAACATTATATATATATATATATATATATATATATATATATATATATATATATATATATATATATATTATTACACATTTTTTAAGAGTTTTTAAAATGGGTAAGAAGGTTATCTTTTTCCTTTTAGAAACACCATATCTTAGTGTATCGTCATATAAATTTTAATTTTGATTTAATACTTTATATCGAATACATGTGAAGCTAATAGTTGTTTACCCGTCGCATCGCGCGGGCATTTTGCTATACTATCAAACAAGCCCTTTAACATAATTAATTAATTACTCAATTTCATTACTTCTTACCAAATTAGTTTCCCTAACTTCTTTCCTTCTTTTACGCCAATTTTTCAAAAATTTAGCCGTTACACTTTCTACACATACGATACAAATATCCGAACACTTAACAAAATCTTCCATTAGATTTTTTCAAAATCTAGAAACTAAGCTAGATTTTGTTATATATTCACACCATTTGATTACATGACTTCCACTCGATGTGCTGTTTGTAAACATTTCAGACGAAGATGTCCTCGGGATTGCATTTTCGCACCATATTTTCCAAATGATAACCCTCAAAGATTCACTTGTGTTCATAGAATTTATGGAGCTAGCAACATTGCCAGGATGCTCGAGGTAAATCACATCTTGACCGTAATCTTGTTCAAACCTTTAATTTTGAAATCGATAGACAAATATGCGTGCATATTTGTTATTCAGTAGTAACTACTATTGCTAAACTTGTTTTCATCAAAATTACGAATGATATTTTGTAGGAAACGCCGGTGCACATACGTGCGGATGTAGTAGACTCGTTGTATTATGAGGCTAAATGTAGAATGCATGATCCCGTGTACGGGTGTGCAAGAATTATATCGTCTTTGCATAGACAAATTCAAATAGCAGAAAGCCAACTAGCGAAAGCTCAAGCGGAGATTGCTATTCGTGATGCTAATGTTGTTGTAACCGAAGCAACACCAAATCCGGTTGAGCCGTTCGTTCAACAAAATGGCATTGGTTATGGTCTAGATGACCCTTCTAATTATTGGTTTTCCTAGGAATCTTTGTACGGTTTGAGTTTTAGATTATATTTATTTGGAAATAAACATGTCATTTATGACATTTTAATTGCTGTTCGTAACGTATTTTTGAGTTATTTCAAAACTTTGGTTATGTACATTGTACTTCATTTGGAAAGTTAATTGATTGATTGCCATGCATAATGTACATCTTTTTTTATTGTTTTAAAACACGTCTGATATTATGCGTGGTATAAATTTGCTATCAACCTATCAATTAATAATCGAGGACTCGAGGCCTTTAAATTGGCTTAAGAGGAAATTTTCACGTGAATAATATCTAAAACTAACATTAATACAAGAAAACAAGTAGGTATTTCACGAGTTCATTTTTATTTCTATATAGTTGATGGAAGATACATCTTATATAGTCATGACCAAATTTATAGATATCCCTGTAGTTTATATCGAATTAGAATTATGAAAATCGTCCCCGTACTTATTTTTTAACATTTTCAGTTCAATTTAATTTACATTTTGCATCCATCCCCCATCTTAAATGAATAAAGTACCATTGTCTCTTGTTATTGTCGAATAATTAGGATTTAAACGGCTAAAGCGTGGATGAGGGATCATTTTTGAGCAAAATGTAAACTTAGAAGGCTGAAAATGTGAAGAAAAAAAATTCAGGGACAATTTTTGTAAATGAGTGTAAATCACATTTATCATTTATAAAATTTACTTTAATAACAAACTTTAATCGAATTGGAAACTATTTTGCAATATATAATGGATTTTTCTGATTTGCGAAAACTAGTGGTATATGTTTACATTCGTTCAATATACTTTAAGTACTTTTCCAACTAAACAATAAAAGGGAGTATATATTCCGAGGCCACTCAAGTATGTCATTTTGTTTTTGTAGGCCATCTATATTTTTTTGATAAGTTTTTAGTCGGATTTGTTATACATGGACAACATACGAATTTGGATGGCCTACAAAATCATTTTCAAATATAGGTGATCTACAAAAAATACATATATATATATATATATATATATATATATATATATATATATATATATATATATTTGAGTGGTTTCCGGATGTAAAATCTCAAAATAAAATATATATTGTTATTTATAAATCATTCACTTAACGGATGTATGAGTTTAAGTGTGACGAACTGAAGGACTAAGAGTGTTACAAATTTCAAAATTAATAATTATACGTGTAAATTTTAAACGTAAAAAATGAAATCCATATGCCGTCACGTAATTCGTGTAATTTAGGATCTTTGTTAAAACCTGGTATTGATCGAATACCAAACAGGACACATCATATAAAATGTCTTAATTTCAATGCCATTAATATATGATATAAGCTTCTATAGATTAAATTAAAGGATAACAAGGAAATGTTGATGGTCATTTATTGTAATGTCCTCTGCGATGTTGATGCCTGTTTCTCCTCTTGTCATCGTCATCGCCCTGCGTATTTAACACATCATACACAATATCATGCATATCGTTTACTTGTTAGTCCAATAATCCGCTTGAGAAAACTGAAAAAAGAGAGCATAAAAGTAGTTATATTCAATCGGTTAGCCCTTGATAAAAATTGTATTGTATATATGCCACTTGATCTTTGATTACTTTTTTACGACGTAAACAAAAAAACTAGACAAGTTTCCTTCTTATTATATTAGAAGATGGTTATGGTTATGGACATGACTTCAAAGCAATCTTTTTATACAATTATACCGATAAGGTTTGAACTTGAGATCCACTTTGTAGCAGTCAAACCTTCATCACTAACATACGACATTAATCGATGTTTAAGTCGTTTATTAATCTACACATGTAAATGTGAAAATATACTAATAGTACTTTTTTTTGAAAGGCTAATTATATTAAAATCTAAATAGCAAAGAACGCTAAATAGACCCCCAAATTTACAGACGCCAAATGACACACCTTGGGCCAAAATCCCAAATGGGAGAAATACTAAAAGGGATGAAAAAACCCTGAAGAATTCAAGAAAAAATCCCCGATAATAGGGGCCGAGCCACCGGTTTTCACCCTATATCGATTTTGATAGTATCCCCATAGGATTTAGCCCAAAGTGGTATCAATAATACTCAATATGAAACTATACATCATAAGCTACTATACATATTATTAGCCAATATCAGCAAACAATAATATATATATATATATATATACACAATATAGACTACTTGAAAATGAAATCCATCCACTGTTGCTCCTCAAAACTCCGGATCTTGCATCTGCTTTTTATCCACAAATATCCCATTGACTTGACTTCTTTCAACAATCTACCCGCATCACTCTTTACACCATTAAATACCGCCTCATTGCGAGCTTTCCAGATGATCCAGCAGGCCACCAAAATGATCGATTGAATGATTTCCTTTCGAGAGATTGACCCGTTGACATATTTATGAAAGAACATCAGGTCATAAGACGAAAATATGACCATTGGTGAAAGTTTACACCATATCTCAATCCCGTTCCATAGCTCCCTTGATACTTTGCAACCGGTCATTAAATGATCTAATGATTCCACACACTCGTCACATAAGGCACAATCAGAATTGGAAATTATTATACCTCTTCTCAGCAGCAGGTCTTTAGAGGGTAATCTTTGCATCAACAATCTCCATCCAAATATGTTTACCTTAATCGGAAGCAACTTATTCCATGGGAAAATAACACTACTATCATCCGTATATCTTGAACTTAATATTTTTCTAACCCTGCTAACCGAGAATGCCATAGAGCTGCACGATTTCCATTCCCACGTATCCTGATCTTGACTGAAGTTAACCGAAATTCCCAAGCTGTGCAGATTAATCAGCTCATTTATTGCCTCTTGCGACCAACTAGATGATTTCCAATTCCAAATAAAACCTCCAGTATTTGATATTCGATTCACCAATTTAACCTGCTTGTCTGCTTCTAAATTGAAAAGCACCGAAAATAACTTGCATAATTGCCCGTTTCCTGACCAATTGTCTAGCCAGAAACGAAGTACTTCTCCATTCCCTATTTTCCCTTGAAAGTATGATTGAACATCGACACCTTTATTGATGAAAGAGTTATCAATTTGACAGATTTCTTTCCAACATCCCGTAGCAATCATCTTGCAAGGAATTGCTTTTGGCATTTGTCGAGACTCATGCAAGGCACAAATACAGCTCCTTCACAGTTTATTACCCTCGGTTCTAAATCTCCAATGCCATTTAACCAATAAACTCATATTGAAGTCTCTGAGATCAGTTAAACCCAATCCACCCTATTTTTTCGGTCTTGTAACTACGTCCCATGATATCCAACTTATTCCTTTTTTATCTTTGTTGCCACCCCACAAGAACCTCCTTCTTAGTAGGTCAAGTTTATTAATCACACTTACCGGAGCTTTGTACAAGGAGAAAAAGTAAACTGGTAGACTTTCAAACACTGATTTGATTAAAGTAACCCTACCTCCAATTGAAAGAGTGGATGCCTTCCATAATGAAAGCCTAGCTTCAACAAGATCAATCATCGGCTTCCAATACTTGGCTTTGTTCATATTAGCACCAATTGTGAGTCCAAGATGAGTAAACGGCAATTTCCCTACCTTACACCCTAGGGTCGTAGCCACTTCCATTATTCCACTCTCATTACAGCCAATGCCAATTAACGAAGATTTATGATAGTTAATCTTTAATCCAGAAATTAGATTAAATGCCCTCAAAAATCGTCTTAAAAAATTTACATTCTCTTCCGTCCACTCACCAATTACCAAAACATCATCTGCATACATCAAGTGTGAAATTGTTGGGCCCTTGTTTGGCAATTTCAGTCCATTAAAACAGCCCAATTCACAACCTTTGGACATAAAGTGTGTGAGTGCTTCCATCGCAATAATAAATATAAGAGGTGAAAGTGGATCACCCTGACGTACTCCACGCTCATATTGAAATTCTTTTGACGGTGACCCATTAACTAGTATCGAAGCTCTAGCCGAAGATAAGACCCCTTGAACCCATACTCTCCACTTATCCGAAAAGTTCATAAAGCCCATAACTTTATCCACAAAGCTCCAATTAACCGAATCAAATGCTTTTTCAAAATCAATTTTAAAGAAAAGAGCTTTCTTTTTTGATCTATTAGCCCAACCCATTATTTCGTTAATTATTAATGGCCCATCTAAAATATTTCTACCCGCAATAAAACCCGTTTGTACATCTGATATTACTTGTGGAATGACTTTACATAAACGATTTGCCAAGACTTTTGAAATTACTTTTGAAACACAACCAAGTAAACTGATGGGCCTAAATTCATTCAAACCACTAGGATCCTTAACTTTAGGAATTAACGTTATGAAACTAGAAGAGATACCTTTATGAATGAAGCCATCCGTGTGAAATTGGTGCATGAGATTCATGAAATCCTTCTCTAAAATGTGCCAAAATCGCTTGATGAAGTTGAAATTAAATCCATCCGGCCCCGGTGCTCTGTCACCCTCACATTCTTTAACCGCTTGTAAAACTTCCCCAATTGTAAATCTCTCAACTAATCTATCTCTGTCCTCATCCAAAAGTCGTTTAATGCCATCACAGTTAAAAGAAGGCATATTCTTTAATGGTTCCCGAAAGTGTTTTGCAAAATAATCATGGGCCTCTTGTTTAATTCTTCCTGGAACACTGCACCATTCATTTCCAATTAAAAGTCCATTGATTCGTGATTTACAAATTCTACTTTTAATGAAGCCGTGGAAGAAAGCACTATTCTCGTCACCCTCTACCGCCCATTTGACTCTCGATTGTTGTTTAAGATCCAACACTCTATCCGCCTCCATTTTATCCAATTTCATACGACACTGAATCTCATGAAGAAGTTCCTGTTCCGATAGGACTCTCTCCTCCATTAATTGCTCATATTTAATCACCCCCTCCTTTGCCTCCAAAATTTGTTCGTTTTGCTTCTTTTTTATCTCAGAAACCCATTCTTTGATTGCCACTTTCATACTCTTAAGCTTGAGCGCCAAGATTTTGGATGGGGCTCTAAGTGATAGTACCCTGTTACTGCTACTTGTGACTATGTCAGCCAACTCAGGATGGGTTAACCAAGAATTGAAGAATTTAAACGGTTTAGGCCCAAAATTCCTTGAGTCCGTTAACAATATAATTGGGCAATGATCCGACAACCCCATACTTAAAGCAGCAAAAGTAGCTTCCGGCCATTTGTTCCAGAATGAATCACAAACAAGCAACCTGTCAATTTTACTCAATTTCTGCGAATTTCCTGCTCTAAACGTGAATTTACGTCCACTCATCATATACTCCATAAGTCCCGTCTTGTAGATGAATTCATTGAAAATTCTAGCCCCGTTATGATTAAAAACCGAATTAAATCTATCTTCCTCAAAACGAACCTCATTAAAATCGCCTATAAAGATCCAATTCCCCAAAAATCTTTCTTTCAAACTTGATAGAGTACTCCAAAGCTCAATCTTCTCCTTACGGTTTTGTGGACCATAGACGTTTACAACAATTAGTGGAATCTTTTCACCCACAATCATCCCATAAATCAACAGAAAGTTGCGATCCTTGATAACCTGTTGTTTAGCAAAGAGACTAGGATCCCAAATCGAGAATAATCCTCCTGATCTACCACTTGCATTCACCCATTCTTTATCAAAATTACCTTTCCCCCAAAAATTTTCAAAGCGTATTTTCAAACCATCCTCTAAAGCAGTTTCTTGAATGCATATAAAATTAATACCATTTTCCATTTTAAGTTCCTTTACCCAATTCTCCTTTCGGCTATCAGCCGCCCCTTTAATATTAATTGACATAAAATTCATTGCTTCACATTTGTTTGATTTTCACCATTCACAAGATCTAAAATCTGACCTTGAAACTCATTTAAATCAATGCCGAGACCCTCAGCCAATCGAACAGTTTCATGTACTTCAATTCTTGATTGCATATTTTCTTCCATTGTTTCCTCAATTCCCGAACTCTCTGACTGCTCAAGCTCAATTGGGGGTGATTCCTCAACCCTAGAAACTGAATTGGATGAGATTTCCATTCTCATCTTTTTTTTGCACTGCCCTTCCGCTTGAATCGGTACCCAGTGATTACCACCTTTTTTTCTTTTTTTGTTGTTGAATTGCATACCAATTCTCTCAATTAAGCTACCCAAATTGAAAGGATCCTCCAAGTTTTCGTTTAGATCTGGGATTGAATTTGTATTCCTGCCAAACTTTTGTGATTTTAACTTTTTATCCCGACATCTTTTCCTTTTTTCATTATTGGACTCATTAGACTTATCCGCAGACAAGCCCATAGAGTTGGCATTATCGTTATTTAAACCCAGTCCAGTAAATCGAAAAGGCCCATTACTAAGCCCATTAGACGTTGAAGAATTCTTGCTGTTAGCATTATTTGAACCCTCGGAATTCCCATGCACTGTTGTTGAGTCCCCATGCACCTTTTGGTTACCCAACTGTTCATCTACCTTATCCTCCTGTGATTTCCGATTAACCGGCAAACTTACCGATGAGGCAATCGTCACCGGATCACAATTTGGCACCCAGTTTAAATCAACTTCATTTATCCAAATGTTACATTTACCATAAGAATGATTTAGCTGCATCTCCTCAGAAATCAGCTTCCCTGATTTGGTTAACACCAAGCACTCTCCAAATGATACATCTAGTGATTCCCAACCAAATTTAGAATCAAGAACTTTAAAACCTGCTTGGGAACATATATCTTCATAAACAGAGTTATCTCTAATCCTGTAAGGCACACCAAAGATTTTTACCCTAGCCACCCGATCACTACTAACATCCTGCCCCTTCCAAATTACCGCACTTGTTATACATTGATTACATATTTTATCTTTCTCCCTAACGAATCGGTCTGCAATTTTATTATCTTTAAATGTAATTATCACGTTCAAGCCCCCGGCATAAGAAATAGCAGCATTGCCATAACCCCCGTTCACAAGCAGATCTTTCAGATTAGAAAGAGAGCTAAGATCATTGATAGAACACATAGCCGATTTCCCAATGCAATAATCTGCATAAAGATTGTTAACCTTCCCAATTGATATGATTTTAGAATCTTGCTTTCCAATTGTGTTCATGCAGGCCTCTTTGTACGACCGATTAACTGCATTCATTTCTTGTCTTCCATTTGTAAGATTCGCCATAACATTCCTGTGATTTTGTTGGACAAAGCTCTTTTGTGGTTTCTTGATCTCATGACCTCCGACATCTTCATCTTCATAGATTATTGGCTCATGATTACGATTAAATCTCGCTAAGTTCACCTCCAAGACCACACCGTTCCATCTGACTCCCCTTAAGGATCTCTCAAACTTTATCGGGCTAGCAACACCTTTAAACTTGATAAACCCAAACGTATACTTTCTACCTAAACTTTTTTTAGCTACAAAAGCATCACATATATCTCCAAAGCTTTCGAATGCCCTCCATAACATGTTTGCACTGATATCTTCCGGCAGATTGCTTACAAAGTATGTTGTTACCAATGGATCATCTGAGAAATGCTTCCGTTGTGTTGGCCTTGTCTTGTTTCTTCGATTTACCACTTTGATCCAATCAGAGTCACGTTCTTTTTTCCTACTTTCTTGAATCGATCTCCAGCTTTTTTGCTCCAGATTTTCACCTCTTCGTATCCTTACACGCTCCATTGTGAGAAATGTTTGATCTGACTACTAATAGTACTTACATTATATCTTGCGACCACGATAACCATCATTATCATCATCATCTTTCATCATTAACGCCTACCATACCTAGGCTTGCAATTATCATCATCGTCATCAACTCAACATCAATCATTAACGCCTACCATACCTAGGCTTGTGATTATCATCATCTCGCCCTACATACAAGGGTGGATTCAAAGTATAACCAAGTAGGTCACTTGAACCGCCTTGGCTTCTAAATGTTTCTAGAAGTTAAGTGTTAAGTTTTTGTAGGAACTATGTTGTAATTATATTATAGCCAACCTTAAAATAGAAAGAAGTTAAGTTGGGCCTAGTGATCAATAACAACTGCTTTTTTTTCTTATTGGATCAATATGTCGGCAGTTTAATTCATCTCCCAGCGTGACTTTTCAGTTTCTTTCGATTTAGAATTTTGAGTAAATTACAAACAGCCCCTGAAGCCTTGTAAAATTACTAATTAACCCCTTAGTTCTATTATTAGTATGTATATACTCCGCCGTCCCACTTCAAGTGATCACGTTATCATTTTAGATTGTCCCAATTAAGTGTCTACTTTCATGTTACAACCAATCAAAAGAGATTTTATTGTGTAGATATATTATTTGATTGGTGAAAATTGTAGTTGTCGAAAATTCAAAAACTGTGTGCATAGTCAAAGTGGACAATTTAACTGGAACGGAATGAGTATATTCATATTTTTATATAGGGATGGTAATCATCCTCGATTCTTTGCAAATATGATGCAATAAATCTACTAGCTAGATATATAAATGCTTCTCTTATGTATTTGATAGTTGTCTCGTAATGAAGGAATATTGATCTTGTTTTGTGAAACATGAGAAATATGCATTTTCAACAGTTAGCATAATACACGTGTAATGTTGCGGTAAATAATAATTATTGTAGATGGTTGTATGATCTTAATATATGCAGTATTATTAATTTACATATTTTGATAAAGACAAATTGAATATATATATATATGGTAAATTAGTAATATTTAATTATTTATATATTATTAACTAATAGGGTTTTATTAATTTGTTGTCAATTAGTTAAGGGCATATTTGACATTTTCATGAGTTGAGGCTATTTTTAAGATAAAATGTGGAGATGCATTACGGATAGTAGAGATAGATCGATTAATTAAATATATATATGGATGTTTTGCACATCAAAAATTGATGATTTATTTATAAATGGTTGTTGTAGTGTAAATTGAAACATTACGGTACTAATAATGATCGATAATGATTCTTTGACAAAGAATTTTTGGTGTATGAAACTTAGTCGGGAATAATTTTGATATGTGCAATTTGTATTGAAAACTCGACCCAACCCTACTCAACCGATTCATCCTACTAGTTTCTTAGGTAATTTGAACCACATGGTTTGTAGTTCTGAATCTGCCACTGCTTGCATACTTAGGTTTTCGATCATTATCATGGTCATCATCATTCCTCCTCGAGTGAATTATTGGTTTGTGTTTCTTTTTGGATGTATGCAAGTTAGCTCTTTCAAATATGAATTTCCAACCTATGTTATTTTCATTTAGTTGAATAAAAAACGGGTGTTGATATTTCTACTATGGATTTTGATAAATACACCATAAGTATGCATCACTTGTGTGTAATGTACAAATACTTAATGCACTGTTATGATGAATTTATCAAAATTCATGAGAGAAATATCACTAACTAAAACAAAATGTCTCTCATCCTTTCTCTTTCTTTCCTCGTATCTTTTTTTTCGGTCTTTCTTTTTCATTTCTTTTTTTAAAAGAAGAAACACAAAACTTGTTCATTCTTAATTATTATTATTTGAAAAACATTAGCAAACACATTTTTAGTTAAAACCACAAATACTTTTTAAGAAATTCTATTATCCGTAATTAATCGTTGTAAATTTTCTTCTTGATAAAATCTTTATGTACAGAACTTATCCGGGTTACAATGCAATGATTGTTGGAGGATACAATCAAGAAGATAACGAGTTTTTTATTTGGAAAAAATATTGTATGTATGGAACAAATTTCATAATGTGAGTATGATGGTCATGTCTTCACCAATACCAATGCCAATTTTACCTATAGAATGTTACTTTTATTTTCTTTTTTCCTTTGTTGTTTTTGTATTGTTGTGTCATAACTATGAAATATGTTACAACATTCTTAAAGGTGTTTATTCATATAAAAAGCTTATCAATAAATCTCGATTTGTTACAAGGATTTATCAAACGAGTTTTAAATTGCTTTGAACCATATTTCGTTTGAAGAATAACCAATTGAGATTGAATAGATATAGATGTTGATTGTCGAGTGACTCTCTGTTGTGAAAGAATTTTATTTATTGAGAATGTTGTTGGTACAATAATTTTAACAGCATCTACAAGTTGGTAACAAACCTGAAAAAGGGGAACATGGTTTGGAATTTTTCAACCACATGGGTTCTGTAGAGATTTCTTTGGTGATTTAAATCGTGGTTTATTTAATGACCAATTGCTAAATAAAGCCCATCGTCATACTCTCGGGTATTCGAAATGCAATGTTGCCAAGGGGTACATCCAAGGTGGGATGTAACAAACTGAACTCGCTGAGGAGTATCTATATATTTGGCAAATATTGTGTTGTACAGGCGTTAAATCTACTTAAAAGTATTTGATGAACTTTGGGATTTCTAGCAAAATAGGAACACTGCTCTTTAGGCTAACGATTCTTTTGTTTGAAGATAATTATTTGTCATATCAGAGTGCAATTGTTTTTTAATATGTATTTAATTAAATCAACATAAGTATATAAATTTTGAGAAAAGAAACGAGACAGATTGTAAAAGTTTTGGTGCAAGCCAAATTAGTAGTTTTCATGACACTGAGATTTGATCCCAATTTTTATGCTAGAAATAATATACTCAAATTGCTTGACATGCTCACTCATTTAGGAGTGATATATTTAAAAGCATTTCGAGTCGAAAGAACCTATTATTATTTTGGGTGAGAGGTTAGTGGTACCCGGATAGGTACCTAACAACAAAGCAAGGAGGCTCGTTGATATGAACTTGGAAAGTTGGTCGAATATTCCAAATGGTGGGGGTGGTTGACTATGTTGCGATAACCATTACGTCAACAACTCATATATGAGACCTTGGGCTTTTGGTGAGTACTAGACTATTATTCGGTTTGATCACTAATGTAATAGAATTCATGAGAAGATGGATTCATGCTGTGCATAGTGAGTTGACTCTTAAATAAGTAACAAGTGAACATATACTTCTAGCTTCGAGAAGGAAGTTTAGTTTGTTTCCTAGTTGAGGCAATTAAGGAGGTGAAGTGAAGTTGAGATTCAATACCTCATAATTCTGTTGTGATAGAATGTCTAAATAACTTTGTGAAAATGGTACCATTAATGACATGTTCGTCAAGTGATCTAGTAACTTGCTTTTGATACTACTAACTTTCTGACGAGAGACTTAGTGAGTATTTGTGTGACCGACATGAATTGTAGTGATTGTCGATTATCTCTTTAAGCCTCTGACGAGAGACTTATTGAGGATTACCTAGAGGCATGGATCTGAAACTATATTTGAATTGGTTGGTGATGACAACCCAACCCGAATTTAGTGCTCCTATTTCTCGGGTTTAATGGGTAACAGCAAGTTATTATCCAATAGAAGGTACTATCATCCTAATTGATCCATGTGAAATTAAGATAGTACGGCGTTGCCGAGTAAAGGTTGAGGTTATCCTCTTAACAAAGCTATTGAGGCGTCTTAGCAACGAAGACATTAATTATTGAAAAGCTTTAATTTGCCTATATAACCTAAAGGTGGTGCCGCCTTGAATAGAGAGTTGTGGTTTCTCTCTTAGAGGGTTATGAATCGGGATTTAAGCGCATGGCCATATTCGCGCTCGGAGTGAAAATGTGATGGTTACAATGGGAAGTGTATAAAAGTGTGCTAAAAGTTTTGGTTTAATTCTTCGGAAAACCATAAATATATATAAAGGTTCAAGGTTTAATCTTCGGACACCATTTGAACTGACTTCACTTTGCGTACTTTGAATAAACGGGGTTTAATCGTAATGATACCTTCGTGACACTATCTATCAGAGTAGCATAAAACTTTCCAACCTGGTGGCGGATTGTTGGAGTAATTAATGAATGAGGTTGGCAAGTTTTAAGATGTACAAACAGTTGATGCATAAACTATTTGTACATGTAGCATAGCATATCCATTTGTGTGTTATTGACTTAGTAAAAGGGTATTGGTGTAACTTGGATGGCAACCATCAGGTTGCAACCGTCAACTCCATGATCCCTCATATTATGGCTAATATGGTGATCATGGGTGATCTCCATCGTTGATGCCATATTATGTCTTTAAATAGGATGCTATGAATCCATGTTGATAAGAGAGAAACACACACATGCTATAGTGATTCAAGCATAAACCTATTGCGGTTTTGCTTTGCATATCTATCTTGACATCTTGTGGTTTTGCGGATAAGAAATGAAAATATGTTTATCACCTAATATAGTACGGTTTTTACATAGTTTTTTTAAAAAAACGTAAATCCTTTAGGGGGGGGGGATCCTGATGATAGAAAATGGAAAGGTTGAGCTGATTAGAGATAAATTTTGTTTTTATTTAACTAAAATAAAAATAGCATTGGTTGGGAATTCATATTAGAAAGCATAGTTGTTAACTCGGGATCTCATTTTTTAACTCGTGACTCGTAACTCGACTCGACTCGTAAGAGTCGCTATTTTACAATAAATATGTATTTTTATATCTATATGTATATTATTGTTAAATTTCTTTGTCTTTAAGTGAAGTAATTCATAGTAAAAGTCGATAATTAAGTCGTTGCATAATTCAAAACAGATTATAGTCATTTAATTTTTATTTTGTCCTTTTATTTATCTATATTACTATGAGTCCCTAATCACTATTATGTTAGTGATTATGCATCGTTAACAGTGATTATGATAATTAAGTTGTTCATATTTATCTATACAATTAACAACTTTTCTATTTTAATGTGTTAACTTATTTAGCAAGTTTTTAACCGTATTTAGGTGACAGCAATATGAACACAAATATATGAGTATGATAAGCAGTTCAGTTGCTGATGCAATATTAGCTGAAAGATAAATTCTTTTATTGATAAAATTTATCTATTGTTGATTGCGGAATAGATTAGCCAAAGCTAATCTAAATCAAACAATACAGTTCTTACAAAAGGAGATGAGCAGTAGTGGACAAACACGCTAACTTGCTAACTCGCTGAGGTAAACTAATAGTGGACAAACACACTACTAGTTCACTTGCTGGTGTTGTTTGTATCTTAGACAAACTAGTTACTGACAAACAAGTAACAATACAAACAATCGACACAAAATGAAGTACAATATACTACGCTATTTATAGACGCTGAAACCCTTAAATTCAGGATCTGGAAGGACACGTGTCGTTGCTTGATTGGTGAGGTAGTTGAGATGTGATACATCATGGTTCGACATTCTGTCTTGGGAAATATCACCTTGTACCATAAACCAATCAGATGCTTCCACGTTACTCTTTTCAAGTTATGAGGAACACGTGTTGCGTCGTAATAACGCCGAATGTCAACTCCTTATTTAATGCGGCATTTATTGCTGCAGTCACTGATAGAAACATCAATTCTCCTCATTCTCGTTGCGAGCTAACATGCCCTAAAGAATGACTTGAAAAGCTAATCTTCAGTGACTTCTTTTATTCAGCAGAAGAGAGAACTCAAGAAGACTTGTAGACTCTCGCTGATAGATGAGTATCAGCGACACACATAGTTGAGTCTTTGATCTTTATAAATTCTTCATCTACTGGTTGAAGAGATAGGATCAGCGATCATAAATTTCAGCAACAGGAGCTTGACTTGAATCATTTTCTTCATGGAGAGTTCTTTATTGAGAAGGACAGAGACTGTGAATATAAGGCATGATCAGTGACTTCACATTATCAGCGATTAATGACTTCAACAATCTCTCATAATTTATCCTTATGATCTCCCCCTTAATTCTTGTAATCAGTGACCATCTTGAGTTAAGCGATCAGTGACTCAACAATCTCCCCCTAAATGGTTTAAGTCAAAGCTCCCTTAGACAAACTTGTTGCAGGAAAGTTTTAGTCTCTGATGATAAGTTGGTTACTCAGAGACTTGAACTTGTAAATTTTTGTTGCTGAAAGGTTTTTAGTCTCTGACGGTAGGTTGGTCGCCCAGAGACTTGTACTTGTAGATTTTCTGTGTCAAGCCTCATTTATATCATTAAATAATATTTACAAGAGACTAACTATTACAAAAGATCTAATTTATTTATCTCTCCACATCTCCTCCTCTTTCACTATGCCAAGCTCAGCTTTAAGTTCATACTTATCTTTGGAGGGCAGGTATCTGAATTTTCTTGCCAAGGCTTCATCGAGAATAGCTTTTCTGATTTTTGAATTTGTAGGAAGCATGCTAGCTGACCTGATTAGGTGTATGAGTTGTTCTTGATCAACCTTCTCAAGTTCAGCTTCTCTCTGAAACCTAAGGGCACCATTTAAGTCCCTGTATACCAGACCCTTCTCCCCCTCAATGACTTCATGTCCTTCAAGCTTTGGCACACCAGCAGGGATAGACAGATTTAACCTTGAAGTGTTGGGGATTCGATAGATGCTGCTAGTGCCTGACCTATACCTCGGGCTTGGTGGCTGAACAATCTCTTCACCATATGTGACAGTATCTTCTGGTCTGAGAAGTTGCAGTGACACCATCTTCTGATATAGCCTATCAATCTCTTTTAGGACATCAGCTTTAGCTGCACTTATAGAGTGGCTGATAGCAAGCCTGATTTCATTCCATTCCTCTCTGTGCAGCTTGCATACTTGATCAAGTAGCATGGCTTGAGTCTCTGAACCTCTTTGAATGAGTAGCTGAGGTTGAGATTGATTCTTAGACTTCTTCAACTTTACCTTGGTAATAGGTGCAGGGTTTGATCTCCCTGTCATACGGGCAGCAAACCTTTTTCTATCTATCTCATCCTACTTTCTATCCACTGCTGTTTTGACAGCTCCCCCTTTCTTTTTAGAGCTCTTGCTAGCTGATGTTTTCAGTTTCTGTTGCTCTAGCTCACTCTTTTCTATTTCAGCAAGTACCCTGGCAATTGCAGCATCAGACTCTTCTTGATCTTGCTTTTGTTTAAGCAGTCTGGCCCTTTCATTAGCATCTTTAGAGCTCAATTCCAGTAGGTATGCTCGATCAGCATCAGATTGCTCTCTCAGCAACCTTTTCCTTTCTTGTTCCTCTCTTAACTCAGCCTGAAAGGTTATTTTCATTATCATCTCCTGCTCCCTGTCCTGTCTTGCCTTTATTTTTCTGGCAACTCGCTGTTCTTTAGTTTCATCAGGACAGAGGCTTTCTGAGGCTGAGTCAGATGAAAGGCATGATGTAGGGGAAGTGTCTGATGTGGTAGTGTTGGAGAGAGTTGCTGTGGAGATTGGTATTATTGTTGCTGGGGTAGGTGTGGTTATTTGGGTGAGTGTAGTTGTAGTTGCTGTGGGTGAGGGTAGGTTTTGGGTTGCTGGTGTAGATGAAGGTACAGTTACCTCAGATATGACAATATGTGATTGAGGGTCACTGACCTGTTGTTTCTTTGATGGAGGAGTAGATGCAGGAGAGATGTCACTGGTCCTTTTTCTTTTAATGACAGATGATATGGGTTGCTGATCCTCCATATTTACATCATCTTCATTTTCACTTTCTGAACCCTGACCACCTCCCTGACCATCATCATTGTTGTCATCATCATCATCAGCATCATGCATGATGGTATCATCTTCCTCATCATCAGATACATCATCTACCACCTCCCTGTTCATCCACTCCCAGCGAGCCAATTCATGACTCACTGAGGTACCCTCTACCCTAGCAGCCTCATCCATTGCCCACTGCTGTACCAGCCCATTATAATTCCTGAGCTCTTCAGCACTGAACTCAGGGAAGCATTCAGCGACATCCACCATGTCAGTAGCCATCTCCATATCAACCCAATGCAGTTCAGCAACTGCAAGGGCTTCCAACTCAGGTTGCTCAGCGATTGGACGTAGTGCATAAGTGTTGAGCACAATGTCCCTGTGAGCTTTGTTTGACAGCGGATCAGTCATTTGAAGGGGCATCTCAGGATCAGAGACTGAGACAGAAATATCATCTTCTTCTTCACTCTCACCCTGATTGGTTCGCTCAAACTGATCTACTGCCCTGAGAATTTGATCAGTGAAGTTAGCATTTTCCTCTCGCAGGGCAGCGACCTCAGCTCTAGTCTGATCAAGCAGTGAAACAACCTGCGGAAGCACCTTGACAACTTTGTCAGTGTTGAAAAGATAATTGGATACAGAGATAGCCAAGTCATTTTGGTTGGTGGTGAGCTGGGCAATAGCAGTGGCATGAGTGGTAAAGTTTGTGGTGGAGGTGGAGGCTAGCTCAGCTACTGTTTGCACCCTCTCACTGACTGATGTACTCCATGGTTCAATGGAGTTATAGACATCAATGAGAGCAGTGACGGCTTTCTGGAGGACAGAGACATTGCCTATAAGTGCCTCACGGTCAGCAGTGAGTATCTTAATTTGGGTTTGAGATGAGGCAATGTACTCCATCAGTAGCTGATCTGATGTGGAGTGGGTGGAGGTATTTGGGGGAGTAGTTGTGGGGGGGTATAGTGGGAGTAGGTGTAGAGTGGACTGCCTGGTCAGTGGGTGTGGTCTGACCAGCAGCAGTGACTTGAATGTTGTCACTGGAGAAAGAGGTGGGAGATAGCTCTCTGATAGGAGAGTTAGATGTGGGTAGAGGAATGGGTTGGGTGTCTTCTGAGGTGTCCATGGGCATGATTTCCTCATCATCAGCTTGTGATTTAGCTGATGGTTCATTGGAAATAGAGGTAGCGACCTGTATCTCACCATGGGTCAGTGGTGAGACATTGACAGCCGATGCAGTGATAGATGAGAGATGGCCCGGGTCTGTAGCCAGTGGTGTGACATCAGCAATGAGTGTGTTATCACCCACTGATGTCACTAGCCCTTTGAGTGAAATGTCACCCTTTTGTGAGGATGACAAGTGGCTGGGTTGACTCAATCTGAGGATGTGGGATGCACCCGAATCACTGCTAACAGTGGTTTGATCCACTGCAGCTGTCTGTAAGTTTCCCTTTTTAGAGTTACTGGACTTTCGGGAGTCCAGTAAAGCAGGTAAAGTTGAGGGTTTAGCAGTGATGGCCTCAGCAACTGAACGTACAGTCACTGATTCACCCCTGGCATCCGTAGATGTCTTCTTTTTGCTATGTCCCTGATCCTTTAATGTCAGGGACCCTAATTTGGATTTTTTCTTGGGAGCAGTTGGTGGTTTCTTGATTGGTGGTTGACCAACAGTAGTCACTGGGGGTGTGGTCAGTGACGTGGTCGATGGTGGGGCAGCAACTGACATCTATACAGAAGTTACAGGCTGGGGTGCAAGTATCCCCGGATGTTTCATAAAAGCAGGTAACACCACAGTCGCTGGTTTGGCAAAGATTTGAGATCCTACCAGGGTCGGCTCAAAACCTTGAAAAGATACCCTATCATAGGCATCAAACTGATCCCTGAAGATCAGTGAGAGAAACCTAGGGTAGGGTACATATTTGGCCCTGGCAGGCTCAGCGACTTTGGTGATCAGTTCATTGAAGATCACACTTGCATAGTCAACTCGTAGAGAGTTGACCAGTGACCAACTGATCTGGGCCTCCAGGAAGCTGAATTGATCATAGCTCCCTGATTTTGTACCCAAAGATTGAATAAAATTGGTGAAAATGGCATTCCAAACACCATCCATTTTAGTTTTGTGGACCGTAGAGTACTTACGGTTGCCACTGCCATCGACTGAGTATTTATACTCAATCTCAGTAAGATCGACGAGGCCTTGTTTGGCTACGTCGCTCTCTGGCAGCGACTCGTACGACTCATAGGTCGGGAGATGTAAAATGGACCGGATGGTGTTGGCAGTTATGGTGATGGGATGGGTACCATTGTCGATAAAACCCTGGAGTTGTGAAACACCAGACACGACAGAGTGAGTGCAGGTATACCAGAACTCACTGAGCCATTCTGGATTCATTTCCCCAGGAGACAAGGTAAGAGCAGGGAGGATAAAGTGATTTTTGAGAAAGTTTATCACCTCCGCATACTCTGGTTTAGGGCAGGTTACATTTCCCAAATAGTTAGATTTGGGAACTATAACAACAAGCGTCTCACTGACCGCAGAGGCTCGAAGAGCTTTAATCTCTGGGGTCGGTGTGTAAGCATTGTTGAAAAACTTAGTTCTAGCCATTTTTAAGAAATGAAAGAAGAAGATTTAGAATTTAGAATTTTTGCAGAGAAAATGAAAAAGATGAAGTTTTGAAATCAAGAAAGCGTAAAAGTGAAAGTGAAAAAGTTTCGCTGCTTATATACGGTTGCTGAGATACAAAACATGTGGTCAAAAAGCGTATGTACGTGGTCAAAAGGTGGTGGTTGATGGTAGGGGAGTAGGGTGATGATGGTGGTGAGTGGTAACATTAAATGGTGATGGGAGTGGTACGCCGGAAAGGTATACGAGGTGTCAGAAAAAGTGTACCTTTTCAAAGTCCCATGAGATATTTAATAAAGCATTTATTTGGAATATAAATCGTTAAATATTAAATACAAAATGTATTAAATGTAAAGGAATATATGTCGAAATAAATGCCATATTAAATAAGAAGAAACTTCGTTGATACATTACGTCTCAGCGAGATGAAAATAAGTTATATCTTAAAATAAAATAAATATTATGTCTCATATTTAATTTCACTGATCAAATTACAATTTAGAATACTAATTTAATCAGCTAGCCAAATTGTGAAGCATAAAACATATTTTATTTATGTGATATAAAGAGTTTTCATGTGTATTTACAAAGTATATAATTTATTGATCATAACTATGCTAACTTATTGTTCTTGCTGATTATATCAGTGAGAATAATAGGACAGCGAGTTATATCTGTAAACCATATATTCTGTAAATACCTTTTATTAAGCAATCAGGTTTAATCATTTAAGTTTAACATCCCCAACTCGCTGATGAGAAAGGTGAATCTTTTCTCATCTAAAGGTTTTGTAAATATATCAGCGAGTTGGTAATCAGTTGGAATGAAATGCAGTTCAATGTCACCTTTCATGACGTGGTCCCTGATGAAGTGATATCTGACATCAATGTGCTTTGTCCTTGAGTGCATCACAGGATTATTTGCTATGGCAATAGCACTTTGACTGTCACAATAAATTGGAACATTGCCAAAGTCAAAACCATAGTCAGCGAGCTGATTCCTCATCCACAGAATTTGAGCAGTGCAAGCTCCAGCAGCGACATATTCAGCCTCAGCAGTAGAAGTTGAGACAGAATTTTGTTTCTTGCTTGACCAGCTTACAAGCTTTTCTCCAAGAAACTGACAGCTACCAGAGGTACTCTTTCTGTCCATTTTGCATCCAGCATAATCAGAATCTGAATATCCCTTTAGTGAGAAATCTGAACCAGATGGGTACCAGAGACCAAGATTTGGTGTACCCTTCAGATATCTGAATATTCTTTTGACAGCGAGCAAATGGGATTCCTTTGGATCAGCTTGATACCTAGCACATAGAAAAGTAGCAAACATAATGTCTGGTCTACTAGCAGTTAAATACAGCAGTGACCCGATCATTCCTCTGTAAGCAGTGATGTTTACAGATTTACCATCAGGGCCAGCATGTAATTTTACTGCAAATGACATTGGTGTAGCAAGGGATGAGCAGTTAGTGAATTCAAATTTTTTTAATAAATCTTTAACATATTTTCCTTGATTTATAAAAATACCAGTCTTGGTTTGCTTTATTTGCAGACCAAGGAAAACTGTTAGTTCACCCATCATGCTCATTTCATAACTTTTAGTCATGAGGTCACTGAATTCCTTGCACAAGTCATTGTTAGTAGACCCAAATATGATATCATCAACATAAATTTGGACCAATATGACATCTCTCTTATCCTTTTTGATAAATAGGGTGTTGTCAATTTTGTCTCTGACATACCCACATTTAGTTAAGAAAGTAGAGAGAGTGTCATACCAAGCTCTAGGAGCTTGTTTTAGTCCATATAAAGCTTTTTCCAGCTTATAGACATAACCTGGATGCTTGGGATCAGTGAATCCGGGTGGTTGCTTAACATACACTTTTTCCTGCAGCTTTCCATTCAAGAAAGCACTTTTCACATCCATTTGGTATACCTTGAACTTCTTGTGAGCTGCATATGCTAAGAACAACCTGATTGCTTCAAGCCTAGCAACTGGTGCAAAGGTTTCATCGTAGTCAATTCCTTCTTGCTGACAGTAACCTTGTGCAACCAATCTGGCCTTATTCCTTATCACAACACCATCAGCATCCATCTTGTTTCTGAACACCCATCTTGTTCCAATCACAGATTTCCCAGCTACTTGAGGTACTAACTTCCACACTTTATTTCTTTCAAACTGAGATAGCTCATCTTGCATGGCAGCTATCCAGTGATGATCAGTGAGTGCCTCATCAATCTTTTTGGGTTCCATCAATGACACAAAGCTTACAAACAAACAAAAGTTAGCAGTTGCTGATCTAGTCTGGACTTTGGATTTTGGATCACCAATAATCAATAGATTATCAATATGTCTAGTCCATTTAGTCACTCGCTGAGGTTCAGCAGTGACTTGATTATCCAGAGATGATCCACCAGACACATCAGCATTAGAAGCATGATTAATGTTTAAGCTTTGATTTGGACAGTGAGTGTTATCATTTTGATGCAGATGATGAGATGATGATGATGGGATGTCAATAGGCAAAGATGAGGTTCCTGAATCATTCTTAGCTAAAGTAGAGCCAGAAGTGCCTTCAGGGACATCATCTTCCCTTTCAGAATCTGATATATGAATCTCATGCTTGTCATCACTGATTGTGTTAAAAATAAGATTTTCATAGTCTTTTGGATCAGTGAGTGATTTATGTTGTCCCTGTGCTAAGGATCTAGAACAGATTACTTGAACCAATTGTGTGGCAGAATCACACGATTGAAGTAACGAGCATAAACTACAAATCAAAACAATAAGATATTGATTAATAAGGCTTTGTATATTAATAACAAACAAATTCTAGCTTGTTTACAGAGGTTGTAGTCGACAAATTGTGCAAAGGTTTTGTCCAACCTTTGCAATGAGCCGTGACAGCTCTATATATACAAACAGATCGATTCTGCGACACTTGCTAAGTGTCGCAGATCATAACCCTAGTGCGACACTTACTGAGTGTCGCCTGAATGCGTCACTAGTTAAGTGTCACTCAAAACAGAAAATTATCTATTTTCTAATCTAAGCTATTACAGACTCAAGACCAACTGACAGACACACTAATATGACTCAACAAACTCCCCCGTGTCTTCAGCTTGGTCTTTAAAAATATCTTCAATATCAGATCCAGTCTGTCGGGAGATTCCCACCAGCATGAATTCCCTTAGCAATACAGAGATCCACAACTCTCTGAAACCTCACAGCATCTTCTTGATCAATCATTTCAAATTGCAATCTGTTACTGTGAAGAGCTTGAAGATCATCTTTTGACATGTTAATCAGGCTAAGAGGATCAAAAACTCTAAGAGTGTAGCCAGTAACATGTTTCCATTCTTTAGCATCACGACCTGGTCCCTTTTGAGAAAAATATTCAATAACCGTCTCTCCAGTAACCGTGTCATACCACCAGAACGTAAAATTTCCCAGCACATCAAATGGTAACTTTTCAAATGGCACTTGGGTAAGATTCTTAGTTGGAGGATAATGATAACCATATATGGGTTGGCGCGTCCTCGGGTCCAACTTCTTCTTATTTGAAAATCTAATTCCCATTACTGGTCGAATCCATTTAAATTTCTTCGTATTTATTTCTCGACGCAGTATTTGCTGAAAGAATTCAGCTTCTCGATTATCAGTGGGATTTATCATATTCAATTGAGCTAGTCGATTTAGATCAACCTTCGGTAATGTAGTCAAATGATCTAGCCTTGCCTTACAATATTGAATGCCATCTTGCCTTTTGATGACAAACAATCGAAAATCAGCATCGAATTTCCAGCTTTTAATAAGCCCAGATAAGTCTCCACGAACAGAATATGCTCGGCATCTTTTCAACTCGGGCGTTGGAGGCAAAATCCATTCTGGATACTTTCTAGGTTGAGCAGTAGATGTTGAAGTACCAGCAGAATGGGAAGATGGTTCGGCAGAAGCTGCAGGAGAAGCAGCAGGAACGGTATCATCATCTGATTCTACCTCCTCATATGGATTATCCTCAAACTCATCTTCATCAAAAACCTCATCAGGTTCAAATTGAACATCATCGGATAACATGTTTGGACCCTCATTCTCAACATTTGTACTTGTTCCAAATACAAGACTTTGTAGATATTCAAGATTAGCATGCGAGTAATCTACATTTAATGGTACTGGTTGACCAGGTACGTGAGCTGACAACGCAAAGTAATCCAAATTAATATTTTCATTAATCTCAGAATCATTGATTACATTTACATTATCATGGCCTGTGGTTTCAGGATCTAACTCCCCCGGAACCACAGCCAGAGATTCCAATTCTAACACACGACGCTCAAGATCCGGTACACGAGCAGCCGTGGCCTTTAACTCCAAAAGTCTTGACGCTTGAACCTGTATAAGAGCTTGTTGATCTTGAAGCATCTGGTTCATTTGCGCCATATCCTCCATTAATTTCTTCAAAAAATCCGGCTGGGGCTGAATATCATCAGAAGCAGGAGTCGAGGTTCGTTGACGACATTGTTGAGGAACGTCATCGGATTCTGTGTCCGAAGAATCCCGAACCCGCTTGCCCTTATCAGCAGTGGAGGTTGTAGCAACAGCAGCAGGTGTAGAAGTTGGAAAATTCTCAATGTCAACCAGAACTTCTTCCAAAACCGCTTCATCAACTTGCGGTGGTGGAGCTGCAACATCAAGAAACCCGTTATCCGGCGGAGCCACATATTCTTCATCAATCACGTGGCCGAATAACGGAACATCAGGCAGAACTGCCTGACCTTTTGGGGGTGTTGCACAATCCCCAAATACCCTGACCAGCATCGGAGTCAAGGTCAGAATTGACCTTGGGTCAGGCTGAATCCCTAGATTCAGGGAATTCAGGATCAGCTGCAAAAATCGTGGATACATAAACCACATGTGATCGCCAGCTCGTAGATTATCCACTAGATGCCCAAAGATATAACCCGAGTAGTTGAAAGGTTTGTTGTAAACCAATCCCAGCATCAGGGAGATTGTTCCGTAACTCATCCCATCAAATCCCGCCTTCCTTGGCGAGAGGCACACAATAATAATGTGTGCTAAGTACCTCCAGACTCTGCTCAAATGTTTTTTCCTATATTGATCTGGAGGAATAGCCGGATAACCCATACGCTGAAGACCACCAGCGATAAAACTGTTCTCAAACTGAGTTGGAAACTCAGAATTATCATCAAAACCCAAAACTTCTCGTATCGTATCCTCCGTAATTTCAATACGATGACCAAAAACCGTTGATAAAATCCTTCGATAGTCTCCTTCTGTGTTAATCACAGCATTCGCATAAAATTCCTCGATTTGATTCAGGTAGATTGGACATGAAGCAGTGATAGCATGGTGAATCCTCGAGCGACGCAGAAACTGAATCATCGGATGAAACGGAATCGAGTTGGCGTGCGTATCATCGAGAAAAGCCACCACATTATGTCGTGACTGTGTGCGGCGAGCGTAAATAGCTAAGTTTGCCATCTGCACAAAAATAAGACATAGATAATACACAAAGAAAAGTTATATCGTTAGAACAAATAAAGTATAAACTTATCTTTCAAAATTACCTTTAGGCGACACTTAAGTAGTGTCGCTAATTGAAGTAGCGACACTTGAGTGAGTGTCGCTCAGTAGCCTAAAAATTCACCATGAGACACTTAAGGTAAGTGTCGCAGCATTGCAAATCAAGAGGCGACACTTAAGGAGAACTGTAGGCGACACTTAAGGTAAGTGTCGCAAAAGACAAGGCGGCACTTAAGTAAGTGACGCAACTGATTGGTATTCCTTTAAAGGCGGCACTTAAGGTAAGTGTCGCAATAGACAGGGCGGCACTTAATCAAGTGACGCATAGCAAAAGGTGACACTCAAGTTGAGTGCCGCAGTTAGTGTTCGAATTACCATAATGCGACATTCAAGGCGAGTACCGCTGCAAGTGTCGCAAGGATGAACACGAACCCAGAAACTATAACCCAGAATTCAATTTTTTACAAAATTGCAAAAACTAAGCTAACCTAGGGTAATAACTTGGAAGATACATGTATATCGAAAGTAATGCACGCTATATTAACCCTTTATGCACATCAATACGTTCGAAATCACCCAAACCCTAAAAAACCGTAACTACCACCTACAGATTATAACTATATAAGGAAGGATTTTGATTGAAATTAGTACCTTAATGTTCGTGAGAAGTAGAAGAAGAAGATGCAAAGCACAGATTTCAAAAATCACCAAGAAATCGCAGCAAGAATTGATACAGAGCAAGTGTCGCTAAAACAAGAGAGAGTGTCGCAGAAACGTATGTGAGTGTCGCAGGAAATGTGATGATAAATGCCGCACGGTGGCATTTATATACTCCATACTATAGGCGACACTCGGTGCGACACTCTGTGCGACGCTTGAACCTGTATAAGAGCTTGTTGATCTTGAAGCATCTGGTTCATTTGCGCCATATCCTCCATTAATTTCTTCAAAAAATCCGGCTGGGGCTGAATATCATCAGAAGCAGGAGTCGAGGTTCGTTGACGACATTGTTGAGGAACGTCATCGGATTCTGTGTCCGAAGAATCCCGAACCCGCTTGCCCTTATCAGCAGTGGAGGTTGTAGCAACAGCAGCAGGTGTAGAAGTTGGAAAATTCTCAATGTCAACCAGAACTTCTTCCAAAACCGCTTCATCAACTTGCGGTGGTGGAGCTGCAACATCAAGAAACCCGTTATCCGGCGGAGCCACATATTCTTCATCAATCACGTGGCCGAATAACGGAACATCAGGCAGAACTGCCTGACCTTTTGGGGGTGTTGCACAATCCCCAAATACCCTGACCAGCATCGGAGTCAAGGTCAGAATTGACCTTGGGTCAGGCTGAATCCCTAGATTCAGGGAATTCAGGATCAGCTGCAAAAATCGTGGATACATAAACCACATGTGATCGCCAGCTCGTAGATTATCCACTAGATGCCCAAAGATATAACCCGAGTAGTTGAAAGGTTTGTTGTAAACCAATCCCAGCATCAGGGAGATTGTTCCGTAACTCATCCCATCAAATCCCGCCTTCCTTGGCGAGAGGCACACAATAATAATGTGTGCTAAGTACCTCCAGACTCTGCTCAAATGTTTTTTCCTATATTGATCTGGAGGAATAGCCGGATAACCCATACGCTGAAGACCACCAGCGATAAAACTGTTCTCAAACTGAGTTGGAAACTCAGAATTATCATCAAAACCCAAAACTTCTCGTATCGTATCCTCCGTAATTTCAATACGATGACCAAAAACCGTTGATAAAATCCTTCGATAGTCTCCTTCTGTGTTAATCACAGCATTCGCATAAAATTCCTCGATTTGATTCAGGTAGATTGGACATGAAGCAGTGATAGCATGGTGAATCCTCGAGCGACGCAGAAACTGAATCATCGGATGAAACGGAATCGAGTTGGCGTGCGTATCATCGAGAAAAGCCACCACATTATGTCGTGACTGTGTGCGGCGAGCGTAAATAGCTAAGTTTGCCATCTGCACAAAAATAAGACATAGATAATACACAAAGAAAAGTTATATCGTTAGAACAAATAAAGTATAAACTTATCTTTCAAAATTACCTTTAGGCGACACTTAAGTAGTGTCGCTAATTGAAGTAGCGACACTTGAGTGAGTGTCGCTCAGTAGCCTAAAAATTCACCATGAGACACTTAAGGTAAGTGTCGCAGCATTGCAAATCAAGAGGCGACACTTAAGGAGAACTGTAGGCGACACTTAAGGTAAGTGTCGCAAAAGACAAGGCGGCACTTAAGTAAGTGACGCAACTGATTGGTATTCCTTTAAAGGCGGCACTTAAGGTAAGTGTCGCAATAGACAGGGCGGCACTTAATCAAGTGACGCATAGCAAAAGGTGACACTCAAGTTGAGTGCCGCAGTTAGTGTTCGAATTACCATAATGCGACATTCAAGGCGAGTACCGCTGCAAGTGTCGCAAGGATGAACACGAACCCAGAAACTATAACCCAGAATTCAATTTTTTACAAAATTGCAAAAACTAAGCTAACCTAGGGTAATAACTTGGAAGATACATGTATATCGAAAGTAATGCACGCTATATTAACCCTTTATGCACATCAATACGTTCGAAATCACCCAAACCCTAAAAAACCGTAACTACCACCTACAGATTATAACTATATAAGGAAGGATTTTGATTGAAATTAGTACCTTAATGTTCGTGAGAAGTAGAAGAAGAAGATGCAAAGCACAGATTTCAAAAATCACCAAGAAATCGCAGCAAGAATTGATACAGAGCAAGTGTCGCTAAAACAAGAGAGAGTGTCGCAGAAACGTATGTGAGTGTCGCAGGAAATGTGATGATAAATGCCGCACGGTGGCATTTATATACTCCATACTATAGGCGACACTCGGTGCGACACTCTGTGCGACACCCAGTGAGTGTCGCAGATTCAAAATTTTGAAAAATTTCTAAAACTTTCAAATGCTTTCGCGAGTCGGTTTTAGCTATTCAGTGACATTTGACTTTAAGTAAGACAAAAATATTAGAATAATTATAACTTAACTAAGAATTCAAAACAAGTACACTATTTTTGGTGACGGGATTGTTTTGGGTCTGGTTAGGGATCATATTAAGTCATCATACATTGTTTTACATATGTTTGTTGTTATTCCAATTATCAGTATACTTGTCCTCTTTAAATTTACATAACATATTTAAAATAAATTTAATAACACACGGTTCAAGACAATTGTTCATATCATTATCCGCTTAAACAACTAACCTTCATTCATCAGAGATAACCTTTTATTGTTAATATGTTCAATCTTTTGCAGTTCACACATATGACATACCCCTAACCTCTTCATATGGTTAATCTTTATATTAAGAAAAATTATATGAAACTTATTTTTAAGGATCAAGACATTGGTGACAGGTCTGTACTTACGTACAACAGAGCGACTTATCTTGATTCAGGTTTAAACAAAATCAATTTTCGTCAAGTCATTGGTGACAGGTCTGTACTTCCGTACAACAAAGCGACGTAACTTGACTTAAGTATTTATTTGTATTTGAAGCTCTAAGATTTTGCAAGTCTGATTAACTCGCAGTTGTTTAAATTTTAAGATATAGTACCAGAGACCAGGTCTGTACCGACGTACAACAAAGGAAACTAATACTATATCCCCCAAATAAGTTGATATAAAATTTCAGAATATAAAAATTGTCCATATTAAATATAGGAATTAAGACACACCGTCGTACGTCATATGATGTTTACTACATAAAATTAACAAGTAGTTGAAATTACTGTTTAATATCTCTGAGAACAAATAGAGAGGTGCCTATGAACATATCATATGATGAAGCTGTATGTTAAGAAATTTATGATAAATACGTTAAATAAACCTACTGATACATCAGATATAACATTAAACAGTTGCATTTCGTGAATGATACTTAATGTACTATCATATCCCAAGTTGTTTACAGACACAACCCAACATCTTTTTATAGATGTAGCAATATTGCATTACTTTAATACTAAGAAGTATAAAGTGTGGCTCTTGCATTTTTTTTTATTTTTTTTTATGTAAAATCAACGTCACTGTAACGATTTAAAAAATCGTAAGCCAAGCATAGAAACTAATTCATCAAAACGAGAACGGGAAAAGGCCTTAGTAAACAAGTCAGCCTTTTGCTTAAGTGTTTCTATTTGGATAAGGTCAATAAGGTGTTTCTCATAGCAATCCCGTATAAAGTGAAATCTAATCTCTATATGTTTTATTTTAGAGTGCTGTACGGGATTGCGTGTGATAGATATGGCTGCAGTATTATCTATATGTATAGGAGTAAGAGTTAAGATGAAACCATAATCGCGAAGTTGATGCTGAATCCACAGAACCTGTGAACAACAGCTGGCAGCAGCAATATATTCAGCCTCGGCTGTGGAGGTTGAAACGGTTGTCTGCTTTTTACACTGCCATGACACTAAGCGCGGTCCAAGAAACTGACATCCACCAGATGTGGACTTCTTATCCTTGTTGCATCCGCCATAATCTGAATCTGAATACGCAGTCAAAGTGAAGTCGTCTTCATTTGAGTACCATAGACCGAGAGTGGGTCTATATTTGAGATACCCAAAAATCCGCTGAACTGCCTTCATATGAGAAACCTTCGGGTGAGCTTGGTACCTGGAACACAAAGAAACAGCAAAAACAATATCTGGTCTTGAAGCAGTAAGGTACATAAGAGAACCTATCATTGAACGATAGTCCTTTTCGTTACAATCATCATCTTCCTCAGTTGGCCCAAGTTTGTGAGATAACTCAATGGGGGTGCCATAAGTCTTACAATCATGCAAATTATACCTAGTCAACATGTCATTGACATATTTTGACTGATGGATATAAATGCCTTTGTCAGATTGTTCAACTTGGACACCTAGAAAGAATGTGAGTTCTCCCATTGCACTCATCTCAAACTCAGACTTCATAAGTTGCTCAAATTCCTTGCAGAGAGCATTACTTGTAGAGCCAAAGATGATGTCATCCACATATACCTGCACAAGTAGCAAATCGTTTTTGGACCTTTTTGTAAAAAGAGTGCTGTCAATCTGGCCTCTTGAAAATCCATGCTTGAGTAGATGTGTAGACAGCCTCTCGTACCATGCTCGTGGTGCTTGGTGAAGACCATACAAAGCCTTGTCTAACTTGCAGACATAATCCGGATGTACCGAGTCTTCAAAACCAGGAGGTTGCCTGACATAGACTTCCTCCACAACTTGTCCATAAAGGAATGCACTCTTTACGTCTAGTTGATAGACCCGAATACCTTTAAATGAAGCATAAGCCAAAAATATGCGAATAGATTCCAGTCTAGCAACAGGGGAGAATACTTCATCGTAGTCCAATCCTTCAATTTGTGTAAATCCTTGAACTACTAATCGAGCCTTATTCCTGACCACAACGCCGCGATCATCCTTCTTTACACGATACACCCAACGAGTTCCAATTGCATGGACACCCTAGGGTAGAGGGACTAATTCCCAAACTTTCAGCTTCTCAAATTGATGCAGTTCTTCTTGCATCGCTTCGACCCAATGTGGGTCCTTTAACGCATCAGCTGTTTTCTTTGGTTCAACTTGAGATAGAAAACATTCTTCCATCTCAGTGACAAGACATTCCAAGGAGGCTGTAGGAGGTACTTCAGAGGTTGAAGCAGACATGTCAGTCACAGCCAATTGATGTCTAGTTTGAACGCCTTTACTTAACTCACCAATGATATTATCAGTGGGGTGAATTTTATGAATCCGAGTCTGTGGAATTGGGTTAGGCACAATAACTAATTCCAAATTATTAAGATCTCCTTCAGTAGCATTTGACTCGGATGGAGGATCGTTGGCTTCAACATTGTCTTCTGAAGGGCTAGCCATATCTAACGGTTGAGGAGATGGAGAATCTGTTGTTGGAATTGATGCATCAACTGATGGTGTTGATGCTGAGGTGGAAGATGTATTAGGTTGGACAGATGGTGCAGTTGAAGTGTGATCTACATTAATGTCCAAACCGTGTAGAAGAGTGACAATAGTTTCTTCATCATCAACATTCTCAGGTGTTGGAATATTGAATGAGTCAAAGAAACTATCGTACTGAAACAGATTTTCTGGTCCTTTGCCTTCGGGAGGAGCCGTATAGCGTAAACACTTGACTTCATAATGCTCCTCAATAAGCTTTGTAGATAAATTGTAAACTCTCTTGTTAGGAGAATTTACAGAATATCCCAAGAATATTCCATCCATTGATTTTTCACCAAACTTGTCCTTTTGAGTTCGTGACATAATGGTGCAAGGACATCCAAAGGGCTCCAGAAATTGTAGGTTTGGTTTACGGTTGTTAAACAGCTCATAGCATGTTTTGTTTTCCTTTTTAACCGTCAAAACCCTGTTTAAAACAAAACACGCGGTATTTACCGCCTCTGCCCAAAAAGTGATTGGAAGCTTAGAATCGGATAACATAGTTCGCACAGCTTCAATGAGAGTCATGTTCTTGCGTTCAGCGACACCATTCTGTTGAGGTGTATAAGCAGAGCTGAACTGATGATGAATACCTTTCCTTAAACAGTACATCTCAATTGTTTTGTTCTTGAATTCCGTTCCATTATCACTTCTAATCCTCTTGATCCTCTTTCCACACAAGTTTTCTAACTTGTCAAACAAATATATTAAGATCTCAGGGACTTCATCCTTTGTAGAAATGAAATAGACCCAAGAAAAACGAGAGTAGTCATCGGTGACTACCAAGCAGTAAGTACTGCCTCCCATACTCCTCTTATTAACCGGCCCAAATAAATCCATGTGTAATAGTTCTAGGGGCGATGCATTGGAGTTCACCTTCTTCGACTTATGAGACTGCTTGTGTTGTTTTCCTTTGAGACAGGAAACACAGTTATCATCCAAACTGAATGTGAGTTTAGGCACACCAGTAACAAGCTCATTTTTTACAAGATAGTTCATCTTGCGAAAGTTTATGTGTCCCATTCATAACACTTTTCATCTTAGAAATCCCGGTCTTAGGGGGAGACCGCACTGCCAAGGTCTGTATAGGAATAGGGGAAAGGACTGATGAGCTATTGAATTAGGCGATCCGAAAATCCATTTCTTTCTCACTCCCCTCTATCAGCCTGTGCCATAGAAGGGAATCCTTTGGAGTAGCTTTGGATAACAGACATGTATGTTCAGATGTTGAAGTTGTCACAGTACTCATGTCAAGGACATACGTGTCTTTTGTCCTCAGTGCTCGAATGAGTACCCATTCCTCAGCTATTTGAAAGCCTGGTTTGAGTATTAAGCACTCCGTATCCGTAAACACTGTTGTGAACTTTTTGTCACATACTTGTGATACACTAAGAAGATTATAATGCAATTGTTCCACATAGTTCACGTTGTCAAAACTCACTGATCCATTAGTGAGAGTTCCCCTACCAGTAATTTCTCCACCTTTATCACCCGCAAATGCAACATATCCTCCTTTAACAGGTAGAACATCGGAGAGAAGAGATATGTTGCCTGTCATGTGCCGAGAACAACCACTATCTACATACCATTTGCTCTTGATTACTTCTTCTGATGGCTGTAGGCACACAAAAATAGAGAAATTAGTTTGATTGTGAGACCCAAGCCTTAATGGACTTGGGTCTACCAGAGTCATCCATAATAACCACATCAGTAAGTACATGATTTTTTAGAATTTTGGGCTCTTTTACTGATGGGGTATTATGGGATGAAGAGTCTTCTTTGGACTCTTTGATTTTCCAAACCTGTAGAGGTTTAGATTGTTGCTTTTTGACATGAGATTGCCGATTAGGTGTAACCGACATTATCTTGTCAGTTTTCTTGACAGGTTTGGGAGACATAAAACTGTGCTTAGGTGTGGATTTTGAAAAGTTTCTGTAAACTGAAGACCTAGGCACTGTCTTACCAAACCGTTGTCTAGAAAGCAATGGACAAACACTTATCAAATGACCCTGTTGTTTGCAATAGAAACAGGATCTTCTCTCAACAACCGATTGAAACTGAGGTTGCAAAACTGATGAGGATTTGATATTTCTATTTACTGAACAAGCACATTGAAATGTGCAAGGTGAATTGGCACGTGAAAAAGATGTTGATTTACTTTTGGAATTGTTTGTGATTGGTTTAGAAGAAGTTGATTTGTTATTAGAAAAATTTTGTTCCTTCTTAACCTTAGGAATAGCCTTAGATTTAACCTTTAGTGAATGGATTTCACTACACGGTTCATTTGTAATTATAAAATTTTCAGGCTTTACATCCAATTTACGAACCTTTGTATCAATCTCATCAGTTACATCCTCAATTTCAATTACTTCCTCCTCAATAGTAGGAAGTACAGGTAATGTTTTTGCTTTCTTTTGGGAGATGAGTTTATCTCCCTTCTCAGATGAAACCAAAATAACTGGTTTTTTAACAGATGACTTGCCTTCTTTAACAGTTGAAGGCACAAAGTTTTTAATGTCATCCTACGATGGCATAGGTTCATAGTTAGCTGGGGGAGGTACCGCTTGGTATCCTATCCCCGACTTACTTTTTGTATTGATCCTTTGCACTTGAAGGATCTCATCAAAAACAACGGAGGATGTACTAAAATTTGAAAGTTTTCGATTAAGATCAATAACCTCAGTTTTAGATTCATCAAGAGCTTTTTGTAAATCGACAATTTTCTTAAGATAACTGTCAATAGCATCTTGTTGACAATAAATCTTAGCCTTTAGATCTTTTCTTTCAGTCATAGTGGCATTAATCTTTTTGTCAAAAATCTTTTCATTTTCTTTTAGCAATTGGTTCGCCTGTCTAAGTTTATCTAAATCAGAATATAGGCGAGCATTATCCTCAGAGTATCTGTTAATTTTACCAGTTAATTTGATACAATTAACACAAGAAAGAGGTTCATCAATTGGTACCTCATCTGTAATCTCTGCCATAAGAGCTGTGTTATGAATGTTCTCCTCTGTATCACTCCAGTTGTGATATTCATCATTAGTAAGGAGAAGGGCTTCATTGAAGGATTCTTCAAGCTTATCAGCATCCTTAGCAGTTGACTTCTTTGAAACAGTAGGCTTTGAAAAACCAGAAGGAGGTTGTTTAGATTTCTCACATTCTCTTGCAAAATGTCCCAGATTGTGACATTTGTAGCATTTAACCTTACTCTTATCAAAACCCAAACCCGAATCACTATCATCATCCAAGTTCTTTTTTCCAGTTTTTCGCAAATATCTCTTTGTTCTCCTTGTCAACATAGCAAAATTCCATCTAATATCCATTCTCTCGAGATCATCAGGATTTATTTGATCAAAATCCTCATCAGTTAAATCAATGGTACTAGTTTTCTGGGATAGAAAACTGTCATAAGCACTCAAAAATGCTTGAAATACAGCAGCATTCTCCTCAGTAGCTGGAGAAGCTTGATTAGCCTTGGATCCACCAGATGATGAAAGTGATCCACCTGAAAAAATATATGATCCACTGGAGGCACCACCACTTGCAGTTGAGGTTTTAGTGGCGGATGACAAACCTCCTCCACACAAAAGAGCAATCCCGGAAGATGAAGATTTACTCCCATAAATGCTTGGATCCTGAATATGAGCACTAGATTTAGTTTCTTTCCTTTGCATATCTAGTGCATATGCTTGCAATCGTCCAATGAAATCATCTAGAGACATAGACATCACGCCTTCGTCTTCCTCCATCATCATTACACGATGATTCCATTTCTTGGGTAAAGCACTTAACAATTTCTTGTTAATATCCTCTACCTGCATTTTCACTCCCCCGTCAGATAGCTCACTCACTAGATGTGAATACCGAATAAACAGACCATTTAAGGATTCATTTTCTAACATATCAAACAATTCATATTGTCGTTTGATCAACTCGAGCCTACTTTTCTTGTATTTATCACTACCACCGCATCGTCTTTCGAGGGCTTGCCACATATCATATGCGATGTCATGATGTTTAAACATTTTTAGAACATCAGAAGATAAGCTCATAACAAGAGCTGAATGAACTTTCCTTTCCATATCCCAAGATTTCTTTTCATCCGCATTCAGCGCACGAATAGACTTAGGAGGTGCAATTCCCTCAAATACCCCCTGTTGCCTCGGATGCTCATACCTTTCAAGCAAAGGAATCATCATATCCGGTTCATTATAAATAAAAGCTTCAAATTTTTGTCTCCATTCAACATAATTTGTATTAGCTGTAAAAATTGGAGCCTTATTTGTACTACCAGCTTCATTACTGGTTTTAAGCATTTGAGCAAAAGCTTGCATCGACATTGTAAAATAAAATGAAAAGAAAGCTGATTTTAAAATGCTTAAGTGACACTAAGGAAGTGTCACAGACTGACAAGCGACACTGAGACAAGTGTCGCAGAAAGTGTGAAATTAAACCACAGGCGACACTAGATGTAAGTGTCGCAATTAAGTGTCGCTAGCAAGTGTCTCTAGCAAGACGGGAATTACTGTCGCAGTGAGTGTCACTAAATCCTTAAGGCGACACTGAAGTAAGTGTCGTTTGAAGTGTCGCAAGTAAATGTTGCAAAACCCTAGAGGCGACACTGAGGTAAGTGTCGCTATAAGTGTCGCGTCGAATGTCGCAGAAACGCGCAGCAGCAACCCAAAAACCCTAAAAACCAAATTTTCGTAAAACCTAACGAAAATTCTCTTTCCCAGATGAACAATACCTGCAAAAACACGTTAATAACCAGAAATTGAAGACCAAAAACTCTCTAATCAATGAAAATAAGCTAGTTTCTTCCCAATTTCAACCGAAACACACTTGAAACTTGATCGAATCTGTCACAAACAGCCCAACGGCTCTGATACCACTTTGTTGTCCCTGTGCTAAGGATCTAGAACAGATTACTTGAACCAATTGTGTGGCGGAATCACACGATTGAAGTAACGAGCATAAACTACAAATCAAAACAATAAGATATTGATTAATAAGGCTTTGTATATTAATAACAAACGAATTCTAGCTTGTTTACAGAGGTTTTAGTCGACAAATTGTGCAAAGGTTTTGTACAACCTTTGCAATGAGCCGTGACAGCTCTATATATACAAACAGATCGATTCTGCGACACTTGCTAAGTGTCGCAGATCATAACCCTAGTGCGACACTTACTGAGTGTCGTCTGAATGCGACACTAGTTAAGTGTCACTTAAAACAGAAAATTATCTATTTTCTAATCTAAGCTATTACAGACTCAAGACCAACTGACAGACACACTAATATGACTCAACAATTTATCATAAGATTCATCAAAGGTAACATCCATTGATTCTTCAATACATACCCTTCTTTTATTATAAACCCTGAAAGCTTTTGAAATGATTGAATAACCAACAAATATACCTTCATCAGCTTTGGGATCAAACTTTCCTAAGTGATCTCTTTTGTTTAAGACATAGCAGGTACTGCCAAAAACATGAAGAAAACTTATGTCAGGTTTTCTCCCTGTTAGCACCTCATAGGCTGTCTTATCATGTCTCTTGACAATCAGATACCTATTCTGAGTGTAGCAGGCAGTGTTGACTGCTTCAGCCCAGAAATGGGTCTTAAGACCAGCATCTATGAGCATTGACCTTGCTGATTCAATCAAGGTTCTATTTCTCCTCTCTGCAACACCATTTTGTTGAGGTGTTCTTGGTGCAGAGAAGTTTTGAGAAATACCTTTTGAATCACAAAAACTTTCAAGGTCAATATTTCTAAATTCAGTGCCATTATCACTTCTTAAATGTTTAACTGAACAATCATTTAAGTTTTCCATCTTTTTGATAAAGGATATGATTTCCTGTGTTGCATCACTTTTGGCTTTGAGAAAGAATACCCAGGTGTATCTGGAGTATTCATCCACAATTACCAAGCAATACCTTTTACCACCAAGACTGGGAGACCTCACTGGACCAAACAGATCCATATGCATCAGTTGAAAACATTCTGTCACTGAAGATGTTTGTTTGCTTTTGAATGAAGAGCTGTGATGCTTTCCCTTCTCACATGCTGAACATAGCTTGTCTTTGTCATAAGCTAGCTTTGGAAGACCATTTACTAAGTCATTCTTGCTGAGCTTGCTGATAGCCTTGAAGTTCAAGTGAGAGAGACGCTTATGCCATAACCATTTTTCTTCTGAAACGGTTCTGGAATAAAAACATGTTCCTGATTGTGCTGAGTCCATATTGACTACATATGTATTGCCTTTTCTTTGAGCAGCCAGGACAGCGCTTCCACTCTTGTTGTAAACAACTCCAGCTTCATGATCATACAGCACTTTATTTTTGGCATCACAGAACTGACTAATGCTTAATAAATTATGCTTCAGTCTTTCAACATATGCCACCTTCTTAAACATAACATTACCATTGGTCAAGACCCCATACCCTCTGGTCTTACCAATGTTGTTATCACCAAACACTATATCAGGACCTCTTTCATCCTGGTAGTCACTGAGCAAGGAGTTACATCCGGTCATATGTCTGGAACAACCACTATCCAGATACCAAATTATCTCTCTGAGAATGCCCTGCATCATACACAAACAATTAGTTCAATTGATGAACCCATCCTGAGATGGGTTCATGGTGGTCAGCCTTTGGTTCAGGCTTCCACAGGCTTGCATCAATAGTATCTGAATGCTCACTGATTATTTGTGATTTTGAAGATGATGTAGCTAAACATTCAGATACCACATGCTGACATACTAATGATGGTTGACTGAGTGAAACTTGTGATGATGAACAATCTGATGACACATGCTGTCTACTTCCACATTTGTAACATTTTTTATTTGTGGACTTAGATTTCTTTGACTTATTGTTCACACTGGATGAAGACTTAGAAGTTCTCAGATTTACTACCTCATTTTGCTTCTTTGACTTCAAGTCACTGATGATGAGGTCATCAGTGACTGGAGTGTCAGAAGTGAAGTCGCTGATAGATTCTTGATCATCAGCGATAGTTTTGATAAGAGCTGTGCAAGTGGTTGATTCATAAATTTCTAGTTTCTTTAGTTCATCAATACTTGCAGCAATATCATAACTACTAGTAACCTGTGAACTTTTCACAAAGTAATTTGGTTTAGGCTCACTGACAATTGACATTGGTTCAAAGACAAACTCTGAGAATGTTTCATCAGGATTAAATATTTGATCAACTTTGATTGCATCAGCGAGAGCAGCAGCAGTTTTATAATCACCTCCCAGAATAGCCTTAACTTGTTTTGGGATTTGATTACTTATGCACTGATTCACTTTTAATGCAGATCTACACCATGACTTCATCACTTCATTGAGTTGTAAAAATTTAGTTTCAAACATTACTTTTTCTTGAATGCATTTTTGATTTGCATGTATTTGTGCATCAAGATCAAGTGTAAGATTTTTTATTTTTAACAAATTTTCTTCTTGAAGTTGAAGTTTAGATGTTAAGTCACTGATCATACATTCTTGTCTTTTCTGAATGTCATGAGCATTTGATAAGTCAACTATCAAAGTTTCAAAGATTAAATCTTTTTCAGTAGCTGATGCTGACTTAAAACAATGTACCTTGTAGAGAGTCTCTGGATCCCAGCCAGATGCTGAACATTTCTGTGCTACTTCTTTGATGTCTTCATGAAAAGCAGCATCGTCAGCCATCATGCAGTAATCCCTGTCCATACAGATCATAGCTTCTTCTTAATCAGATGATGAAGTTGAGTCAGAGTCGCTGATGGATCCTTCTTCAGCAATAAATCCTTTATTCTTTTTCTTTGACTTGGACAATTCCTTCAGCTTCTTGTACTTTGCTTTGTACTTATTGTACTTGTCATTTCTGAAGTTGGGTTTTTGATCAGCGAAAGAGTTGACAGCTTTGGATTGACATTCAGCTGCAAAATGGCCAGGTTTGCCACATTTGTAGCATTCACCTTTTGGGTTAGAAACCTCATTTGATGAAGCACTAGCAGATCTGTTGAATCTGTTGTTCTTTCTGAAGTTTGCAACCATCATGGCCATATCTCTCTCTAACTTCTCAAGTCCTTCGTCATAGCTGACTTCTGACTGATCATCAGCGGCAATGCCTTCTTCTTCTGCGATCAGCAACTTTGAGCTCATCTTGGTGAGCTTTGCTTTCTGCTTTTGGTCAACTTCATCAAGCTCAGCTACAAGGGCATTAGAAATCTTTTGTCCTCCTAGTGCAGCACGAATGTGCTCACTTTGATCATCTAGCTTCTCAGATTGTTCTCAGTTAAGTAAAATTTCATAAACTTGAGTTAGATTGAGAAAGTTATAATCATTTCTTTGTCTTATGCATGTTGCAATGGTTCCCCAGATTTTCCTAGGTAGTAATTCTAGAAACTTTTCGACAACAAATCTCTGGTCCTTTCCTATATTTGCTTTTTCCATTTTATTAATTAAAGCTTGATATCTAGTATAGGTAGATGCCAGTGATTCATTGGGTTCCATAGCAAACAATTCATATTGACGAGTTAGATTAACTTCTCTACAGCGAATTATATCAGGAGTTCCAATATATATGTTTCTAAGAGTATCCCACATATGTTTCGCTGTAGTGCACAATCTAATGGACTCAAACACTTCATCAGGGAGTGTCATGCTTATGTAAATTTTAGCTTGTTTATCTAGTCTTACCATACGTTTATCCTCATCTGACCACTGTTCCTCCCTTTTGGGCATAACCATTTCAGGTATAGCAGGAGTAGTTGCAGTAGCTGCAACTGCAGGAACAATAGTAGTTGGGGTGTATGGACCATCAGTAATTATTGCACAAAGACGATCATCAGCAAGATCTAAGAACATCATCATCCTGGACATCCAGGTTTCAATTCTAGATGGATCAAAAGCCGGTGGTTTGGTAGTGGAGCCATTTCCCTTCTGGTACTCAGAATCAACACAACTGTATTTAACCGATTCCATTGCAGATCTGATTTAATTATATTTAAACCAACTCTGCTCTGATACCAATTGTGAGTCCCTAATCACTATTATGTTAGTGATTATGAATCGTTAACAGTGAGTTAATTATAGAAGGGGGGTTGAATACAATTAACAACTTTTCTATTTTAATGTGTTAACTTATTTAGCAAGTTTTTAATCGTATTTAGGTGACAGCAATATGAACACAAATATATGAGTATGATAAGCAGTTCAGTTGCTGATGCAATATTAGCTGAAAGATAAATTCATTTATTGATAAAATTTATCTATTGTTGATTGCGGAATAGATTAGCCAAAGCTAATCTAAATCAAACAATACAGTTCTTACAAAAGGAGATGAGCAGTAGTAGACAAACACGCTAACTTGCTCACTCACTAAGGTAAACTAATAGTGGACAAACACGCTACTAGTTCACTTGCTGGTGTTGTTTGTATCTTAGACAAACTAGTTACTGACAAACAAGTAACAATACAAACAATCGACACAAAATGAAGTACAACATACTACGCTATTTATAGACGCTGAAACCCTTAAATTCAGGATCTGGAAGGACACGTGTCGCTGCTTGATTGGTGAGGTAGTTGAGATGTGATACATCATGGTTCGACATTCTGTCTTGGGAAATATCACCTTGTACCATAAACCAATCAGATGCTTCCACGTTACTCTTTTCAAGTTACGAGGAACACGTGCTGCGCCGTAATAACGCCGAATGTCAACTCCTTATTTAATGCGGCATTTAATGCTGCAGTCACTGATAGAAACATCAATTCTCCTCATTCTCGTTGCGAGCTAACATGCCCTAAAGAATGACTTGAAAAGCTAATCTTCAGTGACTTCTTTTATTCAGCAGAAGAGAGAACTCAAGAAGACTTGTAGACTCTCGCTGATAGATGAGTATCAGCGACACACATAGTTGAGTCTTTGATCTTTATAAATTCTTCATCTACTGGTTGAAGAGATAGGATCAACGATCATAAACTTCAGCAACAGGAGCTTGACTTGAATCATTTTCTTCATGGAGAGTTCTTTATTGAGAAGGACAGAGACTGTGAATATAAGGCATGATCAGTGACTTCACATTATCAGCGATTAATGACTTCAACAATCTCTCATAATTTATCCTTATGATCTCCCCCTTAATTCTTGTAATCAGTGACCATCTTGAGTTAAGCGATCAGTGACTCAACAATTACGTTACACTAAAAGTTTGTCTATTTTCTGACTCGTAAAAGTCGCACAAGACTCGTAAGAGCCACACATGACACGTAAGAGTCAATAAATAACTCATAAGAGTCAAAGTCATTTAAGAGTCGGGGTTCGAGTCGCCTGATTTTTTGCATTTTCGACTCGACTCGTAAGAGCCGACTCATGAATCATAAGAGTTTAACAACTATATTATAAAGAGACATATGATTTTTCATACAATGAAAAAAGGAACACATATTTTCCACCTCTTATACATATTTCTCCAATTATTATCATCATGACCGTGGCAATTCACGATGAGAGCAAAAGAAAAATAAATAGCAGCAAGAAGTTATGCTCAAATATATGCATCACGTTGGTTAGCAATCGCTTGCTTTTGCTGCATTTTGTGATGTTATACATCTTTTTCCGGTTTTAGTCAAGTGGGGTGCTATCCCATTCACAAGGGCACTCTTTTCGGCTATCCCCACGGGAGTTGCATGTACTTGATATGATAAGAGGATAAAAAAAGAGAAAAGGAAGGATGGAGATGAGTAAGGAGTTCTTCGCAACGCTGCAAGTTGCAACAGAGATAATCCCGCAACAGATTGAGAGATTAAGAGAGATATTTTATGGTTCTAACCCGGTAATCTTTCACGCAAGAATCGATTTCTTACTAGACATCCTTGAGTCGTATAAAACAGAGATACTCAGGTATAAGAGGGACATTTTGAAACTCTACTAGTCTACTCCACTTTAATTTTGAGTAGATTGTGTAGATTGAAAATTTAACTGTTGATCATATTCAATTTGCTGGTGATGGTTTTAAGGCTTAATTTATGGATGAAAATATATTATGCATGTGGTGGTGGCTGTCTATAATATTCTTATTTTGATAGCTGAGTTCCCAGATTTGTTTATGGTGACATGGTCTTGTTCCAGCTGTTGTTGTTGATCATCATTGGATCTCTGACAATAGGTGTTCGTTGGCCTTTATATATATATGCTCCGTAAAGTTCTGATGTCTACAATGATTTTATAATAAGTATGGTTGTTTTCATGGATGCTTTTGGTTGGGATGTTATATGGTTGGTTGTCTGGGAGTTGTATTGTTAGTTTGTGTCATGTGTACGCGTCTCATACAACTTATTATGAGATATCTTTTGAAAAAATTAATAAAGTAGATACCTAACATTGATTGATCAGTTGAATTTTAATTTTAAATGATAATTGGTCAGTTGAATTTTAATTTTAAATGATAATGTTATAAACTCGCTTCCTAGAGTAAATCTAAGATAATTGTATTGTATAATTTAAGATAATTGTATTGTATGTATTGGTTGTGTTACTAGATAGGGGCCTTTTAGGCTTAATTGGATTAAGAGTTTTATGTGGAAGATGTTGAAAGAGATGTTTAGAAGGGTGGAATTCTAAAAAATGTATTTTATTATAACATTTTTGCTATGAATCTTGTATCTGGTTCACAAATGGTTACAACACCACCTATTTATATTAATCCACAAAAGGTTCTATAGTTATAGACATTTCTAGGGATATTATTTAGATTATTTAATAACTACTCCGTTTATCTAGAAGCTTCCGCGACTTCTATAGACTTTTCAACAACATTTTACATACATCTTTAAAAAAAATTTACCATTGAACTTAGGCCTAACTAGTATAATTGGGTAGTCCAATAATGATTTGGACCAAATATATTTTAATCACGTACTCCTTTGTTAATTGGACCAATTAAGTTTATGGTCCAATAGGTTGATGGTAATGATTCTTACCCATCTAAATTTGAGTAATATTACCTTTTATCTGTTTTGGTTCATAACATTAACTTTTAATGTTTAAATGTTGAATTACACATTTTATTGCATACACGATTGATATATTATCACTATCATTGTTTTCTTGCTAATTGATGATAGAACATTGTTTATTGCACCATATTTTCCTTATGATAAGCTTCAAAGATTCACTTGCATTCATAAAATTTAGTGGGCTAGCAACATTGCCAAGATGGTCGAGGTAAATCACATCTTGAACATTAATGTTGTTCAAAAATCTTGAATTTGAAATTGATAGGAAAACACACGTGCATGTTTGTTGTTAAATACTCCCCCGTACCATTTTTTTTTTTACTTTTTAAGTATTTCATTTTTAACTTTCACCTTATATATTTTTATTTGTGTTATATAATATTTGATACAAAATATATGAACGGATTGGGTTTTAAATATATTTTCATTAGGTATGATTTTTATTAAGTTTTATATTACACAAACAAACAAAATTAAAGGTCAAAGTTGAAAAAAAAAGACTTCAAAAGTAAAAACAAGACAATAAAAGTGGGACGGAGGGTATAGTAAATGCTACTGCTAAATTTGCTTTTATCAATCGCGAATGATTTTTTTGTAGGAAACACCAATACAGTGGTGGAGATTAACAAATGTTGTATATGTCAACGCACAGGGCCATCAATATTTAGAGACCTTCAAATTCTACTAGCCTTTGATATTACTATATGTTTAATGTTGAAAAAGATATACTTCCATTGATCAAAACTAAATATGGCTCGATCGACAATCATGTTACACTCATTGAATAACAATGGTCTTTTTATTCGTGTGACGTCAATTTTAATCAATTGTATGTGAATTTAAATTTACTTAAGAATTTATTGTCTTTTAAAATAGGTTTCATGTTTTCCTAATGAGATTATTGCATATAAACCATTATAATTTATTCTTCTACATGTAACAACGGTCAAAATAAGTTTTTCAAATTAAATATTTAATTATTGATGTCATTCTTGCGGTCTAAAAGTCACAATATAGGGTTAATGAATTGATATTATTGATATCAATTGAAAACATTCTAGAGAGTTTTAAATATATAAGTTTGATCAACAAATGCTTTGAGAATAGCATTCTCTAATGAAAAGTGAAGTTATTTACCGTTGTCGATTTGTTAGATAAGAACTGCTACTATTACTTTGGTAGTTTGGTATATTTATAACAAATTCCATAGCATTGATGTATTCTTTAATATGGCTTGTGTATAATGGGGTTTATCTTTGACGTCACACAGAACCTACGAATTTTATTTGTCGGTCCTGCGACAGTGCACTTGCGTGCGGATATAGTAGATTCGTTGTATTATGAGGTCAAATGTAGGATGCATGATCCCGTGTACAGGTGAGCTGGAATTATATCATATCGTCTTTGCATAGACAAATTCAAATAGTAGAAAATCAACTAGCAAAAGTTCAAGCGGAGATAGCTATTCGTGATGCTAATGTTGTTGTATCCGAAGCAACACCAAGTCCGATTGAGCCGTTCGTTCAACAAAATGGGCCCTTCTATTGGTTATGGTCTAGAATTCTAGATGACCCTCCTAATTATTGGTTTTCCTATGAATCTTTGTACCGTTTGAGTTTTAGAATATATTTAACTAGTTTAGGGCCTGCGAAATTTACGGAATCGTCCATGAAAAAATACTTAAGTACCCGTATCCATAGCCGTATGATTGTATTATTATTATGAGTTTTATATATTATATATACAATATTTTTTATACATATCAACTGGTGATCTTAATTGTTGATCTTCATCTAATGATTATTATTCTTTCAAAAATTTTGTTATATGTATAGAAATAGAGGAATGAATTTATGAATTTTTTGAAATTGAAAATAACTTGTTGGGGCTTTATTAGAAAAAATAAAATAAAGAAGATTGTAGGAAGAGTTTGAATTATGGAAGAAATATTAAAGTAGTTATTAAATTAAAATTTTCATAAAAATATTTGAAGGATTATCTACAATTAAAGAAGAAAAAAAGAGGATTTATATTGTAAATATTGAAGGGTGTATATTGTAAATATAGAAGGGTATACGGATTCTATCTGCTGGGTGATTTCCTGTGATCCGTTAAATGGCAAGCGAAGCGATCTTTCGTAAAAGCACGAAGAAAGGGGTTAGCTAGGCCACCCGCCTGATCAGGGTTTCCACCCGAACTAGTAGAAGAAAGACAAGTAGTCAAGGAAGGCTGATTTTGAAGAGTTTGATGGCATAGATGAAGTGGCTCGAAGTCTGATAGGGAAAGTGATCACATAAAAATAGGATTAATGATGTCACTAAAATAAATTAAGAGTTAGATTTTAATTGTTAATTTTTATTTAATGATCCTTATTCTTCTAAGATTTTTTTTTAATATATAAGATAGAAGATAGATTGTTTGGACATAATAAACATGTCATTTATAGCTGTTTTGTTCGTTTTCGTAACTTATTATAGTACTTCAAGAAAGTTTATCACTTAATTGATTTCTATACATAATTGAGCATTATTATTATTCTTGTTTTTAAAAGGATAATATGGAAGTGGGGAAATTTTCACCTGAATAGTATCTAAAACTAACATTAATTCAAGAAATCTAGGTAGATAAAAGTCGTATTATTTCACGAGTTTAAAATGAGAAGGTTAGTTTTTGTGAGAACATGAGAAACACTTTAAAATTATTTTTTAATTATTCGAAACACATCTTCCTATAAAACTTTTTAAATGATTACTATTAAAATAACTTTTGAAAGCTATGATATAAATATAAATAAAAATATATTAACTTTTTTTTCAAACTTATTTTATAGTCGTTACTGTTGTGATTATTTAAGATAATCACAAAATATAACATGATAATCACATATGATTATTCTCTAATATAATGTGATTATCATGTGTTCGAGATAATCATAAATTATGGCATGATAATCACATATTATTCATGTGATTATAAAGTTATAAAATGTGATTATTATGAATAAAAAATTTAATAAAAAAATAATAAAACGTCGAAATTTTTTTATTTGAAAAATAACTTCTAAAAGTTATTTAAAAAAGAAGCTACGGGATTTTTTTATATAAAATAACATGTTTTGAATAATTAAAAAGTGATTTTAAAGTGTTTCTCACGTTTTCACGAAAATTAGTCTTCTCATTTTAACCTGGGACTATATATATATATATATATATATATATATATATATATATATATATATATATATATATATATATTTGATTGAATAGATCCATTTTATATAAACAAACTTTATTCATAATTGAAAATGGGATTATTGTGCAATATATCATGGATTTTTCTGATTTGAAGTTTAACGAGTATATGTTAATTAACATTTGTTAAACATATCTGGTTTCAAATACGCAAAGGCTTTTCAGTACGGAACGCAGCCATGAGAAACTTCTAGGTGTCCTTCCTTCTAAAATGCTTTAGATACACAATAAACACATGTTTTTTATACACAATAAACACATTTTTTTACAAAATACTATAAATGTATTCGTATCACGCTCAACATCTCATCAAATACTTTTGATACACAATAAACACATATATTTTAACAAGATTCTGCAAATGGATTTATATCATACTCATTATCTCATTATATATTTTTGATAAACAATAAACAAATATATTATCACAAAATATTGCACATGCATTTGTATTACGTTCAACATCTCATTTAAATTATTTTGATACATAATTAACACGTATATTTTCACAAATTGAACGAATACACAATTGATTGATGGAATACACAAAAATTGAAGTGAATAGATTAAACGAATACACAATTGATTGATCGAATACAGTGAAATTGGAGGCGCAAAAAATGTATAGCGAGTTAGGGTTTTAGGTTTTTTTTGATGAAACTTGTTTGATGAAGCTGAGTTAACTAAGAATTAACGGAGAGTTAAGTATCTGGATTTTCCCTTAATTAAACGTCTCAGGTGTTTGCGTACATTGCGTACGTTTAATGGGCCATGCCCTTGAACCCCACTCTTGTTAAATATACTTTTAGTTTCTAATTAACGAGTATAATTTCTCTTAAACGGATATGGGTTAAGCTTAACGGACTAAGGGCTAAGAAATTAAAGTGTTGAAAATTTCCTAAATTTAACTATACGTGTACATATAAAACTAATGGATGAAATCTATTGTCTCACGTAAATCACAGACAATTCGTGTGATTTGTGATCTTTATTAAAACTAGCCAAACCTTCAAAACATAACAACGAACAATTGGCTTTTACACGATACATCAAAGCCATAAATGAATTGGCATTTGTAAGTCAAATGCACCAATGCAAATTAAAGGTCTTGGTTTATTAACAACCAGCCACACAGATGCATAATATATGTCGTTATTTCAATACCATTAACAACTTATAAAGAAAAAACTAGTAAATGGTGATGTTCATCCATCGTAATGTCCTCTGCGTTGATGATGCCTGTTTCTCCTCTTGTCGTCGTCGTCATCATCGCCCTGCTTATTTAACACGACATTAAACAATATCAAACACGTTGGTTGTTAATCCGCTTAATATAAAAACTGAAAATGTCAAAGTTTTTGTTATATTCGGTTTAGCCCTTATTAAAGTTGAGACTCAGTTCTTTTGAAAAACTATATAAGTGATAAATGTCACATAAACCGCTACTAAAAGTTACTCCATCTGTACCAAAATAATTATCCTTGTTTTGACTTTTTAAAGTCTTTCTTTTTAAATTTTAACCTTAAATATTTTTGTTTGTATTAAATTAATACTTGATGAAAATTATACCAATGAAAATATATTTATAACTCAATTCATTCATATATTTTGCATCAAGGATTGTATAAAGTGAACAATGATATTTAAGGTCAAAGTTAAAAAAGATGACTTAAAAAATCAAAACAAGAAAATTATATTCGGAATGGGGGAGTAATAAAACTCACATATTTCTTGCGGCCTCCATAGCCATCATTATCATCATCTTCGTCATCATCACGCCTCCCATGCCTAGGCTTTCGATTATCATCATCGTCATCATCATCTCGCCTTCCATACCTAGGTTTACGATCATTATCATCATCATCATCATCATTCCGCCTCCCATACGTATTCCTCCTATTATCATCATCATGACCAACACCATGCCTAGGCCTTCTATTGTCGTCATCATCATGTCGACCATACGTATGTTCCGAATGCCCGAACGTTTTTCGCCCACCACCATACTCACCACTCTCCGTATGCCTTCCTCCGCCATACTCACCACTCTCCGTCCTCCTTCCTCCACCATACCCCGATACATGTTCATCGGTCTCATTCCTTCTCGGATGACCCGAACCATACTCCGACCCATATTTAGATCCACCATGGGCCGACGCATACTCCGAACCATGACTCCCATGTCCAGAACCGTGTTCATCATCATTTCTTCGTCGATGGCCCGATCCACCACTACCGTAGCTAGCATGTTGATCTCCATGGGACTTGTAATTCGTTCGGCCCGAACTGACACTGCCCGATGAGGCCGAGGAGGAAGGAGGGTAGCATATTTCATCAGAGGGAGGAAGAGGGCGGCCAAAAGTTAATGAAAGGTCGTAACCGCCATTGTATGGGGTCGGATCATGCTCATCAAAGTCATCAACATCTTCATCGTCGTTCGGGTTGAATTGATGGCCTTTTGGGTAATACGACATGATTGAATTGGTTAATTATTACTTAAATTGAAATCAAAACGTGAAGGGATGGTGTATATATATACTTATATATTCATATATATGCTGGCTGATGCTGATGTGAACATTTTACGACACCGTTTTGTTGGGCATGAATTGGGACCATTAGATTATCAACTAACTTGCGATTTTGCTGGGTCAGCTTCTTCCTTGAGGTGGACAACTGGACAAATTAGACTACCTTCATAACAATAGTTTTTCAATTAATCATAATTATTATATAAATCCTGTTTCAAATTTATAATTAACCTGTATTAGTGACTTCTGTTCTGATATATATTTCTTTGTTCTGTTCTTTCTTACATTTAATAACTATTTGAGACATCTGATTAACTATCTAGTATTTTGATTAAGCAATATGTATATGAAGTCTAACGTTGCATCTTTTGGGATTAAGTAAACCCAAAAATGCACATAAACAAATACTTAAGGTAATGTACATATAACAAATGAATGTTTGTTGCGCCATCCCCAACGTACACGAACCATTAAAGTTGGTGTTTTAATGTGTCTTTGATTGGATGGAAACAGATATCTAAAGTGTGCAGTGAAGGATCTTTATATTATAGGTAGCCAGCCAAAGCGCTTACCTTTCATCAAAGGGGCCGTAATCAGCCTCAAGATTTGAGATTAAAAAAAAAACATTTTCAAACTGCTCATTATATTTGGTGTAAAATTTATTTGGTGTAAAGTTTAGTGTAAACTAAAATTTCTCAAATTTTGCATCAAATTGGTGACACTAAACATTACACCAAATTTTTGTTATTTTATTATTACCTCTTTGTTGAAAATATTTTTATTATTTGGGTACAAAACGTGACAAATGATATACTATAGTTTTCAAACAAAGTACGATAATCGGAACATCGATTCATCAAAATTTAGGTCAACGCGAAAAACTCGAAAAAATGTTCAAATTCTGGATTACTTGGTAAAACTCGGAAAAATTCGGAATAAATAGGGCAAACTCGGGACTACTCGGTCAAAGCTTTATTATGTTTTAATTTTACGGTTTTTAGTACAATGAAATGTTTGGTTCATTTTCTTTTCCTTTAATTTTATTCTTTAAAAATTTACACTAACAATATAATCTTCACTCTCCGGTTTATATTTAGCCATTACTCTTGAACTTAATTATTTAAATATAACAAAAAACAATCCGAGTACTCCCCGTCGAGTCCGAATACCCGGTACAAGGTGTGGGCCGGGTATTCACTGTCTAACAAATTAAACAACATTGGTTTAACATATGGCCATTTTCATGGGTTTGATACCCAATTTCTAGATTCAATCCCATAATTCAAACAATGTGAATGAGAAAGAAACCGATAACTTGATTTCCATTCTCGTAAACTATATAATTATACCCTGGTTTTATTAGTGGGAATGGTAATTGAGTATCATCAATATAGGAACAAAAATGAGAATCAAAAGTAAAAAACTTCTTTTCCGAGTATGTTCATGAGTTTGATACACAACTTCTAAATTCAATCCCCAATCCAAACACTATGAATGGAAATGGGAATGAAACATTGGAACCATAACTTCATTTCCATTCCCTTAAACCAAAAAAGCCCCTAATCCACTCTTGTTGTCATCACATAATAAAGTTGGAGTAGTATCCATCTAGCTCCTCTCTCATCCACTAATAAACCGCCACCTGAACTCCACACAAAACATATCCCATCCCTTTCAACATAATAATAATAATAATTCATGCTTTTTGCTTTCTTTCTAATTGTCACCGATATCACCGCTGCCTGATTTTCCGGTAGCAACTCCATTCCCCCCAAATGCATTTAATAAAAATTAAAAATTAATTATTAATTACCTCCTAATTATCATACTATACGTACCAGTACCATCATCAATGTCACTTCTTCCCGTACTTAAACCATACAACTACAGTAACCATGGCATCTCACAATTCACACATCACATCGCCCGAAACTTTAATTCGAAGGTGCTGCACCAAAATTGGCGGTTACGAATTACTCGCCGGAGATTCAACTGCAAATTGTCGAATGCCTCAACGTATTCTTCCAGAATTGCTACTGATATGTATCTCTATGAATCACCTCACGTAATAATATGTATTACTTCCGTGTGTGTTTTCATGTTATTGTTAACTTTGTAATCTGGAAATTTAATTATTTTGTTGTTGATACTGCAGGCATCGTTTGATGAGTATTTGGAGGATAAACCTAGAGTATTTAAAGCAATATTTCCTGATAATCGTAGAAGCCAACAACTTAATGATGTATGTACTATTTCCCTGTTTCTATCGAATTTCATTATCATTATGTAGCTGCATTTTGATTGAATTCTGTTTTGGTGATGATTCGTACACCACTAAATGTGCTTTACATTGTTGTAGTGTACGACACCATATATATAACACAGTTAGTGGTTTACGGAGGATTTTTGGTGGTGTACGAATCACTTCCTGGTAACAAGGTTGAGCTTGTTAGACTTCTATATTACCTAACTTTCGCTGTATTGACAAATTTAGCAAAACCATTTGGTAGTAACAAATCATGTATGTCTTGCTATGAAAGTTGTATATAACATCTCAATTTTGGATTCATTTTGAACGAGACTAAGCGGCTAGTTAATGGGAACGGTAAAATGCAAATGGTTTTATAGTCTGTGTAAGTTAGGCTTGGAACTATGAACGGGGTATACACTACCATAACGTATCTTATAAGGGGATACAATAGAACAACATTTTCGTGATATATGCATGCTCATACTTAACAGACTATATAGTGACACCTTGTGTTGATTTGAATATCACATGTAGAAACAGAGAAATAGTTGTTGCTAGCTAGATTTACCAAAATCGATCAGCTTTCTATAAATTTGTGAATATACCTATAGATGGTCTATGGGTTCTGAAATCTGAATTGAAGGCCAAGCGTCACTCAAAACAGTAAAACTGATGTTGACAGTAAACCTTTACAGGAAGAATGGAGAGTGCATATGTTACCTATACAGTTTTTCTTCTTGACTTGTAATCCAGTGATCGATATGCGGTTAAGATGTAAAACAGACGGGTACGATTACCCAACAGGAGTTCCACCACAAGTCACCAAAGTTCTTGATCTTGACATTGTGAGTCTTGCCCTTTATTATCCTCTTTCCTTGATCAATTCCCGCTTTCTGAAAGTTTTTGTTTGCAGATTCGGTGGGAGCTTCTTGGGCTAGAAGATGTTGTCAAGCCATCTGAGTTTTCCCTTGGTGTTAAAGGGGCATTGTACCCTTATAGACAAGGAAATCGTAGTCGCCTTAAAGGCCAACTCACAATGAGCATTACGTTTGACTTACCTCCTGTTCTTTCTATAATCCCAGAGGATGTTCGACGAGATGTTGCAGAGACGGTTAGACCTTCAAATTTATCTAAGCATGATTCGTTCCTTTATGTTTTATAAATTAGCTTGCAAATATAGGTATAACGAATGTTATAATGATAGGTGTTGAGACGATTGGTGGAGAACATGAAGGAGAAAGTGAATGGTAGCTTGCTTGCTGATTATAGCAGATTCAAGAGCGAGCGAGCGAACAAGGAAATTAGTTTAAGGTGACAATTTCAGATTGAATAATAATCAGGATTTGATCATTTTTCTGTGCAGAGCTACTACATATGTGTAAAAGCCCAGTAAAAGCATTTGTATATTGCAAATTTGCAACTGAAATTTTCCATATTTTGCCTACATTTTGATTTCTACTTAAAAAGGACAAAAACTTGTACAAAAGTAAAGCTATCTATTACCATGTAGAAACATCCCACAAAAGAAGTCAGAAAATAAACTTCTATTTGAATATTAGTGATATATAAACAAGAATAAATTTTCCATTATGAATTAAAAAAATACATTTTTTTCTGAGATTATGATCCACTCCGACTCTCACAACAATGTAAAAGACAAACAAAATTGCAGAACCAAATTTCCATCTTTTTCTATTTTTTTGCTTTTCTTGTTCTATAAATTAAATCAGCAATCCACAATGAAGAGTACACTTGCAGCAATAACAGAACCAACAAAAGGGTGGTAAACACGCAGAGAATCACATAGAACAGTCTTACTTGAAAAGCTAATTCTTCAACTTAAAGTAGAGGATCAAGATGATGGCAAGAACGAGAACAACAACTATGGAACCAATGATCCACTTATTTCTGCTCATCCTTCGTGACATATTGGTCAAAATCTTTTTGCTCTTGCCTATGTTGTCATCAACTCCATGGAGCTGAGATGCAGAAAAGCAAAACCGTAAATATAATGCATATAGGTTATAGAAAATAGACAAAACTGACAATAAAATGCATGTGGGTCAACCCAAACCACCCCACACCGCCCATTTTGCCACTTCCAATATCTAAAACATACTACATGAGACCAAATGAACAAGTTATCCTCTTCCAAAGACAGCAGAAACATTACATAAGATCAAGCATTCATAGAAAAAGAGATACTGTGTGTGTGTGAGGGGGAGAGAGAGTAAGTAGCAAATTTAGTAGTATAGTGCAAGTAAACCAGATACATTGAGATTGTGGTTAATATACATACTGTTCCATGTGCATGCAAGAGAGATTGTCGTTGTTGGTTCAGATCTTGAAGAATAGAAACCCCAAGCTCTTCAGTCTCCAGCATTGTCCTTCTACTGTCCCTGACTCTATCACTGGTTTTATTCAATCTTTCTGTTGACATCAATAGTCTTGCCTTTTGATCTGCTGAAACCTGTGACAATTGTAATCAGGATAAGGTTTATGTACATCTATATCATAAAGTTGGATCTTGTTTCTATTGTGAGACATAAGAATTCTGTAAGTAATGTTCTCAGCAAAATGTATAGACAATTTCCACCAATCAATAACAGTATCCGCCTGGAAGATGAGGTGGGAAAGAACAAGAACAGCAAGCTTACCGTCGCTGCATCTGCCATTCCAGATTCTAACAACTCATCTCTAGCAGCCTGATTTAAGTTAGTTGATGTAATTCGTTTAACTTCACTCTTCAAATTATTCAGGTCAGATTTATATTCCCTTAACTTAGCAAGGAGCACAGCCTTCACATTTGGCTGCAAACTTCTTGCCTCAAGGTCCATTTTCCGTATCTGCAACAATATACAAAGATTACATCATTGTGCAACATGTGTGAGACATTATTTCACAACAATAACAGTTCAAGTACAATACCAGAGATTCAGCCTCATCAAGTCCAACTTTTATTTCAGAAAGCTTCTGCTTCTTTTGCTCTGCAGATGAATATAAATGCCTCTTCATCATCAGGACCACGTATGACAACCATTTGAAGATAAAACAACACAGTATGCCATCACAAGAAAACTACATCTAAGAGATTGCAATGAATATGGCATCTGCGTACAACACTACAGGAAAAGTGGATCTACATGAATAGAGTGCATCTCTATCCTCAAAATCCACAGAATGATAAAAGTAAAAACAACACAATACGACTCCCCATCTTAAAAAAAAAATTTAAAAAATCAGTCCAGAGAGACCAGTATTAAATAGGGAGTCCAAAGGTTGATCCACCATCAGTCATCACAGAAAGTTTACTTTAAACATTGCAACAAGTATCGTATCCTTGTCCCTAACAAAGCTGCCAGTATGGATGAACATGTATATAGTTCATAAGTTTCTTGCGAGGCCAAATTATCAGGCTTCTAAAAATGAGATTGTCTCCTGATTATATTAAAATTTACATGAAGATACCAGCATAATAATAGAAACCACTTAATCGATCACAAGTCCTACTGAAACATCACTCATGGTTATCTGTGAGTACTTTTGGAAAATTTGTTGCACTGGTTTAACGCCGAAATGTGTTTGCTCATCGCCTATGAACCCAATATCAACACTATAAAATGTCAACAAAATGCCAGACACCCAGTGCCAATAAAATATTTTCATCAACCATAGAGCTATGGAAATTGTGAAGCCTATAAAATATTTCACTCACGATTCATAGAGAGTACAATACGATGTGCAATATGACACAATCATCCTTCAACATTTTAACCAAAGCTTTGAAGAATGGCAAGTGGCCTACTAAACACTATCTACAACTAGCATTCAAGCCACTGTATCCTTCCCTTTTACAATAACAATACTAAAGTTAGCGATTATAGTATGTATTTCGGTTCTGCTTATAGTTGCTCATGTATCCATTGCATGTTCTATCTTCTCGCCCTTAAAAGGTCAAAATCAAATTTTAAGACTATCATGACTCTGACTCCTGGCTTTCACACCATTATAAAAGAGCCTACACCATGTTGCATGTCAGTCGAACGTTCCATAACAATCACATAAATGGCACAAAACATTAATACAAGTTGCAATACTTACGATTGGGAAATATAAAAAGGCAACTACGGACGTACTAAAACTTAAAGGCCTTGTGTAATACCTAATTTAGATGGAAAAAGAATAAGAAAAAATAACAATACTTACTTCATCTTCACTCCCAACAATTATAAGCAAGGGCATACGTATAAACAAACTATCTGGTGTGATAATCTAACCAATTGAATTACCGTATATTACTATATCATCTCACATTTCTCAATTCTCACCATAGCATATGCTAACTCAATTGCAGAAACACATTATAACAATTGACATATAATAATGATAATTCAGGTTAGGGTTCTGACTGACCACCATCAAGAAGAGTCGCAGATGTACACTTTTTGGACAATCCAGCCGAAAGCTCGCAGTATTGACGTTCATAGCCTTCAAATACCTCACTCATCTCGTCGTCTGTACCAAAACATCAATTAAAGAACCACAACACCAAATCAAATCACAATTGAAGTAATAGAAAACACAAACGGATAAAAAATTAGCAATCATGATGTATATGTTATCTTCTGATTCAATAAAATAATCTGCGGATCGGTTATTAACGAACAAAACTAACAGTTGACGGAGATCAGAGAAATCAGATGATCGGAGAAATTGGTAGTAAATCTGATATTGTGATGTTGTATGAACTTTGTTTGCCGGCAAATCGGAGGAATGATTTGAATAATTCGGAATGTTTTCTTAATTTGAAAGAAAACGTTTGATTGGGAAAGGAAGGATGCTTTGAATTATAACAACTGCTGATTTGGTAAAAGCATTGCCACGTGTGCTCATAACTTATGTGACATGGCACCTTGGAATTATGTAGAGTTATAATTGTCACCAATAATATTCTATCCGTACGAGTCAAAATATCTAACTTTGACTTTGTTTTAGGATTTTCAAATACATTAATATAATTTTCACCAATCAAATAACATATCTACCTATAAAAGTCTATTTGGTTGGTTAATTTATGGAAGTTGATATTTATTTAAAGGGTAATGATAAATACAACATACTTTTTACTACATACACCAAAATATATGCACAACAATTTTGTACAGTACAACTGAAGATGCATGAAAATTGATGTGTTCATTAAAAAATATGGTATATCTATCAGCTCCCTATTTAAAATAACTCAAAATAGTAATATGAACAATTATGGAGTTATGATGGGACCGAGTGAGTAGTACATATCATTACTTATTTGTCTTACTTACCGACACTTAACTAATTGATTACCGATTTTTTGAAGTTTGTAATCATAATTTTAAACAAGGATAATATGATAATCTTGATCAAACTTTTTTTTATCTAATTTTAATAGTGGATAATTAATTTAAGACAACTCGGAAAGAAATATGGACAATTAATTATATTGAAACGGATGGAGTACCTTAGTTTTCGGGCTACCTTTATAGAACCAAATTAATCTTAAAGGTTAAAACTAATTGATGTAACTATATGGGTATTGATATTTTCACCTTAAATTTTGATAGTATATCCACCAATATTATACATTAACAGTTTGTAACGTACTTATATGTAATGTAATGCACATTTATAGTGTATTTTTATAAAAAAAAACATGGTAGACATCACCACCCTAATTAGATTGAAACCACTAATCGACAGTTAGATGTTTTGGTTTTCGATCAATCGATTAATTTGGTTTTGTTATGATTAATACTTTTTGTTATAATTTGATTGTCTATTACAAATATGTGCATAGTTTAAGAAAAGTTTAATGACTAGACTCCTTATCAATAACTAGCTGTCACACGATGTAGTGTAAACATTTGTAAAATCTATGAAAAAACATAGTGAAGTAAAATGATAAAATGAACAAAAAATATAGAAAAATAAAGAACACTGCATGTTCAATTGGAAATATTATACATTTTTAGGTAATTCTTGTTTTATGGTAATTTTATATTGAATAGTAGAATTGTTTCCAATAGTGAGTACTCCACTTGGTGTATTAGTATTATTATGTTATTGATTCTAGCTTATATAATGAATTGATTTATTCACAAGTTAAGTTAATGTTAGTGCATGACTATTAGTATTTAATTGATTTTACACAGTACTTTCCATATAGCACAATGTTGACTGAATCAAAGACTTTATTTCACACGTATAAAATTTTAGCCCCTCTTTTTTTTACTCTTTGTTTGTGCTTCGGTTGGAAAATGAACGCTATTATATACGTTATTCAAAATTGTAGTTGACTTGAATAATAAGCAGATGTTGAAGACTTCCCGTATGACATTTGTTAAGTTTAAGGAAAAAAGTCTAAATACTTAATAAGAAGTTATAGATTATAGATAATTTATATTTATCCACTTAAATTCTTCACGATCTAATTAAAATTTATAAAAATGATAGCGAACAACTATTCGTTTGGATAGATAAAAAGGAAACATAGAGGATCAAATTGGAAGAAACGGAGTATATTAAATTCGTTTCAATTTAACCCAATATAGTCTTTAAATAAAGCAGTTGTACTTAGGGATGGTAATGGATCGGATATATATCGAATGATGTCATATCCATATTCATATTCATTAAAATATTTTCGTCCATATCCATATCAATTTAATTTCAAATTATTTTATAGTTAACACTGCATTCTATTTAAAATTAATAAAAATCGATAGTGAACACTTCATTCTAAAATATTTTATTATAATAATAATGCATGTTAACAATACCTCTCATTACCTCTCTTTCTTAGACTCCTCCCAATCGTGCGTCAGTTGGAGCATCGGTTTGGACTGATGGAACCGACGTCATAGGCACGGTTCATTGGTTTGAGCCCGTCGATTTGGCGACGAGAAGCAGTGGATCGTCGGCGAGGAAAGCGAGCCCAGTGGCTATTCTTCTTTTTTTTCAATGTTTTTGTCTGTGTTTTTTTTTCACTTGTAGAGGAAGTTGGTCTTGGTGGCACAATGACGATGGAATGGAGAACAGGACGATGATGAAAAGAATATGGGTTTTACTTTTTAGTGGGGCTCATGATTTTTTTGTTTGACCATAGAGTTTCACACACCTAACTTCAATAATACTTTCTAAAAAAATTAATAAAAAAAAGAGGTCTTTTTTTATAAATGTATTTTTTTTCAATAAATGTATTTTTTTTAGGATTTGTTATGTTTTAATATTATATTAATGTAATGTTTTTTATTTTTAATGAAAATATTTTATTTAAGTTTGTGTTTTAAATAAATAAAGAAATTAGTGTGTGGGGCCCTGAAAAAATAGAAGTGATGTTAAATGATATTCACTGTAGGCAGTGAAGCGTCAGTTTTGAAAAAAGCTGACAGTGCATATGTGGCACAAACTGATGCGTCAGTTTGTGTCACCTGTTGGGAGGAGTCTTATACTATTTCTTTGGTTGTTAAAAAAGACTAAAAAAGTGATACGAGAAATGCCACATTTTTACATAATATAATGGGTTTGTTTGAGGTTACTTTTGTAGACTATACATTTGAGATCCTTATACGTTGTAGACAATGATGATATGTGACATCAATCAATTAGATCAACTGATTATAAAATAAGTTTGAAATATTATTGTTTTTTTAAAAGTGTTATCATTTATCATTTGATGGTTTACCTCTTTGTTTAACTAAACTTTATAAACTATTATTAAGTGGAGTAAATTTCGATTTTTTGTGTCACTGATAACTAAATTTTCCAAATTCTCCGTGATTGCAATGTTTTCATTTTCTTTTTCAATTTGAATGTTTGAGCACATACCTTTTTATGTTCGCCACTGTTGAAGTTTTTTGCTTTAGGTGATAATATTAATATAGATTCGAATAATTTATATTTTGAGATCCGTTGTTTAGCTATGTTTAGTTACATATTGTAAACATTTTATATGTGTTTTCTTATGTTCTTTTAACTTTTGGAGAGTTGTTTATAATATAATTTATTATTTTTGATAAAAAAATATTTACACGTATTAAAATTATTCTTTAGAGCACCTTTTGTGGATCCCGTGGTGGGCCGGTGTCGTGGTGGGTGCACGGATCGAGTGCACCCATTGCTCAAGGTTCGTCATCATAAATTCCACGAAACGTAGCACGAGAAAAAGTGGGCCCAATTATAATTTTGAATATCTTACTTCTTGATTTCGAGTGTAAACAAAGTGTCAACTTCACTAATGTTAATTGGTGACGATAAATTCACCATTCACTTTGATAAATCCACTATCAATATGCATTAAAAGATTGTACATTACAAACTGTTAATGCATATTACTTGTGAATTTATCAAATTCGACGGTGAATATCATTAGCCGTGCATGATATTTAACTGTGGTGACATGACACCCACAATTACCCACAGCTAAGTATCACCATTAAGCGGTCTAGTCACTCTTGTGTGTCCTATAAATTAATATTTAATATAATCCTTTATTTGGCCAAATATAATAACATTGCAGCAGGTCCCCATACTGACCTTTAGTGATACGGTGTATCATTTTTTTGTTCTATTTTAAAACCACGAGTGGCATTAAACTGTCATTAACGCGGATAGTGATCAACCTATAAATATATCTTAAAACTAACGGAATCCATTTAACGGCTAACGATACCACTACAGTCGACATAATTTTATAAAAGGACTTTGACGGCGTTAAACGGTCCATAAACGGAGCCTTTCTAAATCTGGCACGTACTCCCATTTCAGGTCGGTTTAAAATAATTTCTGAATTCTGACGACAAAACTTAAAGTCGAATTCAGCTTAAGATTCCTATCATCATTTCTCTATCCGTATCATTCGCCGGAAGATTATCATCGATTCAGGTACTATTTTCATCAACTCTGAAATTATCAATCGTTATTGCATTATTTGGTCTAATTGCTATAATTTCTTATGAAGTTGTTACTAGCCGTAGTTGTAATGCATTTAAGACTTATATAATTGTCGTTACTAGCTTAATATTCGTTATAGATTTATGTATCTATATCTATTGCCGGAAATTGTCAAAATAATGCATTGAATTCCTAATTTAATTGCTAAAATTCATTCCAAAGCTGTAGGTACGTGTATTTGTATTTTGGATTGGATGTATAACTATCATTATTTTGCATCTGTACGAGTGTATTTAGTGTTAGGTTATCGTTTAGGGTTTAAGTCGATTCATCACCCTTTTGCATTAGCCTGGATGAGTGAATTTAGCTAGAAAGTGCATTTATTGTGCATATATTGTTTCTTATGGTTCATCAGTTTGATGTCATAGACAGACGACTTATGTTTGTGCTTGAGTAGATGAAGATGCATTGAGGGAATATTACCGCTAATTCACTGATTTTATAGGTTCATAGCTTGCTAGGCAGAGTTTACAGTCTTATGATAGGGATAAATGTGTATTTATGTTTTGTTTGTAACTTGCTTGAGAAATTGGTTCAAGTTTTGATGTCAATTGATTTTGTTACTTTGCCATCTTTAGACTTTAGTGATTATGTTCGAGTTTATGTTCCTCTTATTGAACCTTGTTTGTGTAGTTACGTGTGGGGAACAGTTTTGCTAGATGCTAGGTAGATGAGCGTATCTAATATGATAGAGATCAAGTAGATAAGAGTAGTGAGATGATATATTGTTCACTCGCTTATCTTCCTTTTGGCTATTTTTGTTTCCATGAGTCATCGTAGAAAGGTTTGGTTAGCTACAAAATAACAAAAAATCCATTTTTATTTATTTATTATGTATGGTTTTTTGGAGAAAGACATTTTACCATGTTATCTCTATTAGTCACCGGTTCGCTCATCTTCCTTTGGGCTATTTTTGTTTCCATGAATAATTGTAGAAAGGTTTGGTTAGTTACAATATAACAAAAAGTCCATTTTTATTTTATTTTATTATTTATGCTTTTTTGGAGCAAGAAGTCTGTATTACCATGTTATCTCTATTAGTCACCGGTTTATGACTTTATGTCATGTTCAATTTTATTGTTCCTATTGATGAACAGTACATAACCAATTTTTTTATTCCTATCAAGGATAAACTGTACATAACCAATCTTATTGTTCCTCCTAAGGATACACAGTATATAACCAGTCATATACTTTTCGAAACTCCCATTCAAATTTTAGAGACTGATTATCGATGTTTTTATCATGTAGCAGATCTTTCCAGGACATAAGAACCACATTAGTTTGCTGAAGGAAAAATCTTGATTTTTCGAAGGATGATCCTTTCTGCTCTTTTAACTTCTGTCGGAATAAATCTTGGCTTATGTTTTATATACTTCACTCTATACTCCATATTGAGGAAACAGCCGAGTAATGCTGATGTTTATGCTCCACGTTTGGTTGCTGAAGGGAAACTTGAACAAAGAAATAATTTCAACTTAGTAAGATTACTGCCTTCTACCAGTTGGGTGACCAGGTCATGGCATCCCTCTGAAGAAGAACTCCTCGCACGTGCTGGCTTGGATGGTGTTGTGTTTATGCGAATTATTATCTTCAGGTTACTGAGTTTCAAACTATAAAACTTATGAAATTTTGTAATCATATCATACACATTAAAACAATCCAAGTGTATATGCTAAAGAAAAAAGGGGTTATACTTACGAAATTTGTAGGTTATAATCGGCTTGAATCAAAAGTATAGTGAGATGGAGTGATATCTAAGTTTGGGGCAGTGCTGCCGCATAGATTCTATCATTCCTATCAGATTATAAGCTATCTAATATTCTTCCTTTGTTGCAGTTTGAGGGTAGTTGCTTTTGCTGCGGTAGTTGGCCTTTGTGTTCTTCTACCACTCAATTATATGGGAAGTCAAATAGTTATTGATTTTTCTGACATCACAAACACATCTTTGGAATCATTCAGTATTTCAAATGTCAATGATGGATCGAAAAGGTGATTGTTTATATCTCGAGTCTTGTTTACTGTCACAACAATTTGTTATTATCTATTCGTGTTGGTATTTTTTTATGCTGATATTAATCATAACTTCACTTTTTAATATTAGATCATTGTTTGTCCTCATTTTTATGGTTGCTGAAGGTTATGGGTTCACTTTGGTGCGGTATATGCCTTCACTGCATTTGTTTGCTATCTTCTTTTTATAGTAAGAATTTGTCTTTTTACCAATTATACTTCTTTTCATGTTATAATAAATTACTGAGGAAATACTTTCTGCAGGAGTATCGCTATATCTCTTTGAAAAGGCTTGCATACTATTACTCATCCGAGCCGGAACCAGATCAATTTACTGTCTTAGTTCGAAGTATTCCAAAGTCGTCGTCAGAATTCTTAAGTGGAAGTGTTGAGAAATTTTTCTCAGAATATTATCCTTCATTATATCTGTCACATTACATGGTGTATCACACAACAAAGATTCGGAAGCTAATTGTAAGTGCACTTTTGAAGCTTATAGATGTGGTTCAAAATACATCTCAAGTATTGTAATGTTCCACATATGTATACTAGCTGATTGCTTAGATATGTGGTTCTTAAGGCATCTCATTGTAGGTTCCACATATGTATGCTAGCTGGTTATTTCATATCATATCAGCAAAATCTTTAATGTTTCTGGCATACAATCATTTCCCACTATCAAGTCCTCCAAAATTTGAAGATTTTCAAAGTACTACAGGCATGTTAAGTAAATTTTCAGACTTTAAAATCCACATAGTATCGAACCTCAATAAAAGTGAATGTATTATCACTGGGTGTTAGAAGCTTGCATTTTTTGTAATTTATATTGAACAGATTGACCGCCATTTATATGGTGTGCCTTAATCCTCGTTAGATTCACATGTTTTTTGATTAATGCTTATGTAGTCCCATGTGCATCAAAAAATTTATTTGATGGCAGTCTTGATTGCTGAGGGATATCGATTAGTAATAGTCCTCCATTCACAAATATTGCAACAACTTCTCCTTTGAGAATCGAGATGCCTGGAAATAAATTTATATATTCACTTCAAGCACTATCTTTTACCAAGAAAAGCTTTCTTTGAACCACTTCCATTAGAAATAAAAATACTTCCTATCATCTTTTCTCTTCCCAATTACAGAAGTTGGATGCGTAGAATCATATCATTCGCTTGGTAAATTTCATTCATCTATTTCTACCTCTATTGTAATGTCATTCTAGAGTGATGCTGAGAAGGTGTCTAGAAAGATTGCTCTTCTGAAATCGACACAGAAAGCTTCTCAAAGGTTTGGGCGTGTAGGATGTTTTGGGTGTTTTGGGCCCAAAGTTGATCTTGTGGAGTATTATGAAAAGAAGTTAGAAGACCTAGAAGATAATGTGAAGATGCAGCAATCATTACTTAGTGGGAAGGTGAGTGTGTTCTATGTGGACCTTATGTTGGTTGGAAGCTATACTTATGGCACTTACAGCTAACATAATCTTCTATTTAATTCATCATTTTTAATAGGAAGTTCCTGCTGCTTTTGTATCTTTCAAGTCCCGGCTTGGTGCTGCAACAGCTTTAAACATCCAACAAGGAGAAAATCCTACAGAGTGGCTAACTGAGCGGGCCCCGGAGCCACGAGACATATACTGGCCCTTCTTTTCTGCATCTTTTATAAGTAGATGGATCGGAAATGTCGTGGTGGTTGTTGCATGTGTTATTCTTACAGTTCTGTTCTTCATACCTGTTAGCATAGTGCAGAGTCTCACTCATTTGGAACAATTGGAGACCTGGTTCCCTTTTTTGCAAGGTGTATTGAATATGTGAGTTCAGTAGCCAGTTGCTATTATCTTACTGGCTTTTCACATAAATGCTGAAATTACCTTACAAACTTTCATACGCTGTTAAACTTGTTCTAACACATGATATTGTGAGTTGCAGAGCGTTCGTAAGTCAGGTCATCACTGGATATCTGCCGAGTCTCATTCTTAAGATGTTTTTACATTTTGTGCCACCTGTCATGATAAAGTTATCCTCTATTCAAGGCTATGTTGCGCACAGTCAGATAGCGAAAAGTGCATGTAACAAGATGCTCTGGTTTACCATATGGAACATATTCTTTGCGAATGCTTTATTAGGATCAGCTTTATATCGGGTTAATATCTTTCTGGAGCCTAAGGAAATACCAAATATATTAGCTCTTGCTGTTCCAGGACAGGTAAATATATGTTAATAGACACCCTCATGTAACCATATTATATATGTGAGCTGCGTTTGTTGCTTTTACTGTATTTTTATAGAATATCCTGCTGTCATGTGGTAAGTGGATAGATGATAAAATAATTTTCTTTACAAAATAAGAAGCTGGGCTCTTAATCAAAAAGTGATACTTATTTTTGAATTTTTTGCAGGCTACATTCTTCATAACATATGTTGTGACAAATGGGTGGACTAATGCATCTTCGGAACTTTTTCGCATGATGCCTCTCATTTCCAGTTACATGAGTAAAATATTTTTCGTTGAAACTGATGAACGGTTTGAAGTACCTGAAATCCCTTACAGCAGTGAGATCCCCAGCATACTCTTATTTGGGGTTCTTGGCATTACATATTTCTTCCTATCACCCTTAATTCTGCCATTTCTACTGGTTTACTACTGTATGGCATACATAATCTTCCGCCACCAGGTTAGATGGATTCATCATATTTGGTGTGATTATTGTTGGGTACTTAGAAATATCCTAGTGCAAACCTCCCTTGCAATTTCTTTCTTTACTTAGTCTATATCTTTTTAAGAAAAATCGTGGGAGATTGAAGTATACATATGAAGACCTAAACTTGTATGCCTAAAGATAGACCTAAAAAAGGTGATTGGCAGATATGAATAATTAAATGGTAGAGATTGAGAGAGAAAAAACACATTTTGTGTGTCAAATGATGAATGGAGGAGGCTTTTTTTTAGGCTTATATAGTTTAGACCTATATACTCTAAAAGCGATGTTAACTACAAACACCATTCAATCAAAATCTATTATCTTTGAGAATTATATAATGTTCAAAAGGGTTGGTAGTTTGGTACTTTAGGAGGCTACAACACTATGGGAATTTTGCTTATATACCATAAGTCTAAGAGATTTTCTCTTTAGGCGACTGAAACCTGATGCAAGTTAATGCATGCTGAATCTGGCCAATTTGCATTGATAACCATTATACCCCTCAACTCACCTTCTGCTTTTAAAATAACTAACAAACACTACCAAAGTGTCAACAATCTTGCTTACCGAACTTAGAAAACTAACGTTATCAATTATATAAATGAGCCATCACTTACATTGTATAAACACCACCACCACCATAGCATTTCTGACTTTCCCCCTTTTCCTTTGTCAATCACAGAAACCCTCAGTTTCGTAGATTACAACATTGTTAAAAAACCACCAGATCACATGTTAGCGAGGTGGATAATTGTTAGTTCATCATGATTTTATCAGATTTAGCAGATTTACAACCTGGAATTTACATTTAGTAGAACTTTTGTCTGACTTATGGCCTATATGTAAAATAGCTTCTTGGTACCTCCAGTTAAACTGTATAATGGTGATCTGATGTGTTAAAGACCATTTAGACCATTAATAAGTAGGCACTAATTCTGTTTCATTTCCAGTTGCTCAATGTTTACTCACCAAAATTTGAGACCGGTGGAACGTTTTGGCCAATTGTGCACAATTCGACAGTTTTTTCTTTGGTGTTAATGCACATGATTGCTGTGGGGATATTTGGTCTGAAAAAACTTCCTCTAGCTTCCAGTTTAACTATTCCACTCCCAATCATCACTCTTCTGTTTAACAGCTACTGCCGTAAGCGGTTTCTACCAGTTTTCAAAGGCTATCCTGCTGAGGTATGTGTATATATCTGTAATTAGATTATTCACATTATAAAATATTTGGAAATGTTCCAAATCTGCCAATTTTTTATTTTTATTATTATTATTTTTAATATTATTATTATCATCAAAATCTACTCTATTTGATTCTACTTTCAGTATTTCGATGTATCTAGCTAAAATATTTATTACTTGTTGTACAGTGCATAATAAAGAAAGACAGAAGTGATGAAAATAATCCGGCAAGGGCTACTGATTTTCAAGAGAAGCTAACTACTGCATATAAAGATCCAGCTTTGAACCCAGTCCAGTTTTCTGGAAGAACTGATGGCCACAATGCCCCACTTCTTGCTTCTGAGGCATGATCATGTTACTTTAGCAGAGTAGATTTATGTATGCCTTAATATCAGTTAATATATGGCCTCATACTCTCAATACGATCATCACGCTTGGCCCAGTAGTCGATATACCTTTCTGCACAAATGGATGGAATATGTGTGCTCCCACTGATGGAATTTGCCTTCAATACACTCTGCTGATTGTAGTTATAGAATTGAGATTGATTTTTTTTGGTTGGTGTGTCTGAAATATTCAATTTAGTTTATTTTTTGGTCTAGGATGTATAATAGCACTTTCATGTTGAAGATATAATAATGTCTATTATTGTGATTGTAAGGTTGTATAAAGAGAGAACGGTAATTATAATAATACACCACAGTGTGCTTGCTTGAAGCCTTGAATACTATTTACCCAGTCCAGGTGATAATGCCTTGAGGGTTGTGGGTCAATGATCCTTCTCTTTTGGATATCTTGCAAGTATTTTATGTGCTATGACGCTGTATATGTTCAATACTTCAATCAATATCTTTTCTTGATGCATGTTTTTTATAACTTGATTAATGTTTTACTTCACATCTGTTGTTCTGAACTGTATAAAATTGCATATGTAGTGTAGATCCTTCTGCTGAGAATCGATGGCTCAACACTCTCTTGCTGTACGTCTAGTTAGACGTGGCAATTTCAACCTATTTGCTTATGAATGGGTCGATAAAGCTGTGTTGAGTACATAAGTATAAAAATTAGATGAAAGGGGAATGGGTCAAAAGGGTGAAACTCATCCAAAGTCTATGTTTAAGGCATGCAACCTTCTATATCTTTTATATTCAAAGATTTGGATGATACTTGTAATACAATTGCTGTTTTCTCATGATTATTGCATCGGTTATTTATAATTTCTTTCAAATGGATTATTAAATCTCGTCAATATTGCCATCTCTACTTTCCTTTGTTTAGTGTTAAGTTCTGCTTATTGATACTCCTTTTAACACCCCATGTCATTGCGTTTCTCATGTCCTTTGTAAATTTTACTTATCCTAATGTTGGGGTTTTAAACGACTTTGGGCCAGGAGTACACACTGTTTATAGCGGCTACGTGTATGTAGTCTACTTACAAGTGGACATGAACTACAAAGCTTGAAGTTTGGTGCACCGTTTCTACTCCACTGCGAACTTGCTATTGCACTATGTTACAAGTGGACAAGAACTACAAAGCATGAGGTAAGCTTGAAAAAAACAAAGCTTATAATATATATTATTATTTTGGCAGAGCTACGAGTCTACATTGATTAAATCCAGAACTACGTTAACTTGCACTCGGTTATTTCAGTGCTTCACAAGAGCTCTATCTTAGTGTTATCAAAGTTGATACATATATGTGTATGTTGATACCAGGAGTTTGAAGTTTTTACAAAAAGCGGCACAGACAGATGTCCCTGTACCTAAAGTATAGTTATAAAATGCAGCAGTGTAATTTTGATAATATTGACTGTAGTCAGCTTGAGGGTAACCCGTCTTCCATCTATGGAATGCCACTTGGAGGGATAAGAATGGGCTTTGACTTTCAAATGTCATTTGTTCCTAATTAAAACATCAATACTAAACACCTCTAAGATATTATCAGTTTGACCTGATCTGGTATTTGATTTAATAAACCACCAATCACTCCATTTGGCAGCCTGATTAAACCATAGCCTAATCATCTGATAGATTTAGCATCTCAAACCTTTCTTGTCCCTTTTTAATGTCACTGCCACTGCCAGATGCTGACAAAAGTCTTTTTAGCAACTTTGTAAATAAGCATACTACTTCCATTTGATGAAAACTGTAACTTCTCTAGAATATTTCAAGATAAGATTACTTATTTGGTCGTTATCTTTACGATTAGATATAATATTACTGCACAGTTAATAAGATTTCCTTATTATAATATTACTCTGTTAAACAATCTATAATAACATGTACAGCATCAAACCTAGCCATTATTTTATAACTGACAGCATATTCGGTATAATTTACACTATTTGCATTTTTTAGAGTTTTCAGTTGAAGTAATTGTGTCTACATCTGTTATTATTTTATCAGGGACGTCAGCATTGGTTACTTTGACCTTCATACTGTTCCCTGGGTTTTGAAACACTAATAGATTATTCATCCATGGTGACGATAGCAATAAGTTGAGTGCTTAAGCAGGTTTGGGTGAGTTTCTACTTGTATCAATCTGGTTGACACTTTCTTTTTAACATGTACATACATATCTGCGCACGTTACAAGTTCTGATGCAGTTTGGCTTTGTCTTTAGGTGAGTCAAACTGTCTTTATACTGAATATTATAAGAACTTCAATATTTTAGTGCTTAGACAGTCCAAGGAGAAACATCCAAATTTCACCTTTTAGATACAATTATTATTAGAATAAACAAATTTTGCCTTCTTTTTCATCTTTTACTAGGTACCCTGGACTAGTCATTACTCTAACCGCTCCTGGCAGAAAGTATAGAGCTCTTTCTGAGGACCATTGGACCACGCCTTATGGGATCTTTTACGATCCGGGTCGTGGACTGGTCCTGGTCCTTAGACCATTCCTATCACTCACGTTTGTTGACTTTTGATGGTCCACACTTTCATGTGCAGGGTGTTCTTTTGTATGGACATGGTAGGCTAACCTGGCCATAGGAGTACTAGACTCTTTTTTGGTAGTCATCAAACTATGTCTTTAGAATAAACATTCATGAAACTTTCATATTTAAGTGGTTGGGTAGGCCAGGGAGAAGCGTCCAAAAATCACCTTTAAGACACAATTATAGAATAAACAAAGAGATGTGACATGCAGTATGACCACTTCAACTCTATTAACTTTTATTTTTGACAAACTCTTCTTCTGCATCTATATATAAACACATCATGATTTAGGTTATTCATATCACCAAATACCCCAATAATATTAGGTTCCTAAAGAGTAAGAAAGACAGATTTAAATAGACAGATGGGTAGGAAGAGAAAGCAAGTTACTGATCAAGAACAGAGTTCCGAAATAAACTTCACTTGGGATGGGACGGTGAGTGAAGCAGTGCTAACTGCAGCGTTAGGCGAGCCCCGAAGAGTTAGGAAGAAATTTGTGGGGGTCCGGCAGCGGCCATCTGGCAGATGGGTTGCAGAAATCAAGGACACCATACAGAAAATTAGAGTATGGTTAGGCACTTTTGACACTGCTGAGGAAGCGGCTCGAGCCTATGATGAAGCCGCTTGCTTACTACGAGGAGCCAACACTCGCACGAATTTCTGGCCTTCTTCTCAACCGTTTTCAACCACATCTGCCCTTCCCTCTAAAATTACAAGCCTTCTTCTTCGCAGGCTTGAGGCCAGGAACAATTCTGTAGCTGCAGTAGCTTCGTCACAGTCTACTCCTGTGCCTGCTGTCGATCGTCATGATGATGTGGCACAGCCAGTGGAATTCAGAGAGGACATGGTAGATTTCTCAGATTCATGCTATACTGACTTTCTCAATGATCTAGATGGCTACCTACCAGTTAGCGATACGAGTGATCTTTACTGCAACACGATCTTTGAGTCATCTATACCAGTTCATGTGGATCGTTCTGATAATAATATGGCTTCGTGTTCAAGTGGGGATACAAGTGGTGGAAGTGAAATGGAAGAAGATGAAGAAGCAGAAGGCTTTGATTTCAAGTTTATTGATGAAATTGGATCCCCTTGCAACTTTTCACCGTTTGAAATAGCTCAAGAAATAGCTTTAGAGCCGATTCATGATGGGGAAGGAGAAGAGCCCATGACAATAAGTGAAGCCATGAGAAGGATGAAATACGAACGCAAGTTCTCAGCTTCTCTTTATGCTTTTCATGGTATACCCGAGTGTTTAAAGAGAAAACTTGGATCAAGAGGGTCCAAAATGCAAAGAACAGATCCCCAAGCAACTGTAGAACCCAAGAAGAGCATGCCAGTAGAATATGAGGCAACTGAGATGGGTTCGGTTTCCACTTCAAGCGATGTCGTTGATGGAGAATTATCTCTCTGGAGCTCACTTGATCTTCCTACCATTTGCTATGTTAACTAGCTAGAGCTCCACCTTAAGCATTTATATAGTCATATTGTTTCCTGCATTTGTTAACGATTCTAATTGCAAGAATAGAGACGCAGTCATGAAGAATGCAGATGCACTGTTAGATACATTAGGGATGAGATATTATGTGGTTTGTCATTTGTCAAAGGTTAGAATCATTAATTGAGTTTTTGTCCATTGAATTGAGTTTTGTACTATGAAACATAAGAGGTTTCGGGACATGGTTATGTAAGAGTTAAAATTTCTATCTTATAACATTCCCGTGGTCTTCACAGATGTGAAAGACCAAGACTCGACCTTATGACTTAGCCAACAGCTCGGTCTATAATAAACTTGTCAAGGACTAGCCAACGTCTAATGGGTCTAATGGTTTTTTTATGATTACCTGAAAGTACATTTGATTTGGGTCGCATTCTATATAATTGGTGAAATCTAAAACATACCTATAAAACAGTAAAACAGAACATGCCGATAGTCAGCTAATAATTGCAACTACGGTACCTCTTCTCAATTGTGGACCTTGTTAAGGCTATCCCTCTAACAACCTCATTTCCATCGGATCAGAATGTATGATATATGTACCGTCTATTCGTAGTAAATATAGCATGTGAAATAAGTAATGGACACTAGATTAAATTTAAAAATATTTGAAAAAAACCAACCAGTATGCGGCGCACATCAGTTTTCCACAAACTGATTCAAAACTGATTCGTTGCTACCAACAGTTTAACCACTTCCAAACCACTTTATTTTCATTTTAATTATTTAAATATAAATAATCTCTCACAACAAAACTGATTAGAGAAGTGGTTATAACCGGATATCCGGTTATAACCGATTGGGAGCTAAAGTGGTTGAAGAAGTGATTGGCGTTGGCACCCCCCTAACCAACCGGTTGGTGAAGTGATTAGGCGTTGGCAGTGCTCTAAGTAGCTAACTACTCGGGCTATACAACGAACGATATGTAACTGATGGGACTACATAAGCTGTCACGTGGCGTCTACGTCTACACTGTATAAATAAATTACAAGTTCGTACCTAGTATGTAAATCCGAATAATCTACGTACTATGCATGCAAGACTATAGTTAACGCACTAAACCCCACTATTAATAATAGTGTAACCACCCCTCAGGGCTAACACCATGGCTTACCCCTCGGGAGAACCACACCCTCGTAGGGTTAGCCATACAAACAAAACATTCCCTGACACGGCATATCTGTGAACAGTGCTATATCATTTGAAGTACAAGTAAGTCAACTTCCCTTCCTTGTGTCCCATTGGTTTACTCGCTAGATAATACGATGCTCCCGGCTGTCACACTTCCCCATTGGCTGCGACATAAAGCCAAAATGTGACAGCTTACTTTCGGCTGATCTCCTCGACGATCTGAACATGACCGTTAGGCGGGAAACTAAAATGGGCCGGCCCAGGCCCATGCGTTCCCAACGGTTCTCCCCCATCACATATAAAACCCAAACTTAGCATCTACAGAGGGGAGTTCACGACACTTACAAAAACCCTAATCGGATTTTACTACCTGCGCCCTCTTGGAACCAGGTTACAACAGCAACTGGAGAGTGAAATCCGGTTAACATCCACCCACCATAACACATTAATGCACTCAAGCCACTCTATGCTTGATCAAATGGCGTCGTCCGTTTAAGCTACAACTTTCCTAGCTCGAATCCTGTCATAACCACTACTACGAAAAAAAATATATACAAACATGGCAACTTCCGGCGGCACCACGCCGCCGTACACTCCGGAAACACTAGAGGCGACAGATCCGGTAGTTTCACAACTGATACCGTACCCACCATTAGCAAGCCAGCAAATCGCAAACACCATCCTACAGACACCAATGTATCAAGGGCACACGACGAGTGTCCGCACGGAACAACGTCGTCGTGACGCCGCCGAGGCAAACCGCCAGCGCCTCCAGTTCTCAACACCGGCGACCGGTGTAGAAGGTAGCAACACCACAACGCGACGTCCGGATACGCCAGTTGCCAACCCCACGCCATCACTACCAAACGCGCACTCACAACATATAATGCTAACACCAAGCATGGCTCAACAACTATTGTCACAGATGGGGTACTTTGTCACACATGAAACATTTGCAACACAAACAAATTTCGCATGGTCACTAACGTATTACCAACAACATGCACCCCTACACCACTTCACCTCTCCAATTGTACAACACACGCCGTTGGGTACCTGCCCAACAACACCACTTACCCATCCACTAGAGCAACAACAACAAAGCGCCAGCCCCGCAGCCATGCTAGCCCACATACTCAACCAGGCGATGCAACCACCGCCACCACCTCCGGTACCAGTGCCTGAGAACCCGATGGTGGCAAACCTGCGAGCAACACTAATGGGGCTCCCTGCGCCTAGGCAGATCCAAGCCCCAGACGTAGCCATGCACTTCGCGCAGCACATTGTAGCCACACCGCTGCCCTACAACACATCTGTACCCCTTGGGGTGGGCACCTACGATGGGTCCACAGACCCGGAGGACTTCCTCTCTGGGTTCGACAACGCGATTAAAACACAACACTGGGACGACGCGGTCACGTGTCACATGTTCCAGTCGGTCTTACACAACTTAGCAAGGCGATGGATCCACGAGCAACCCCCTAGGAGCATCACTAGCTGGGCTGAACTGAGGGATAAATTTATAAGACGTTTTCACCAAAGGAAGTCGGCGCAATTGTCGCACATGGCCGTGCACTATCTATACCAGCGGCATGACGAAAGCCTTGCCGATTTCATCGACAGGCATGCAAACAAATGCCTCAGGATACCAGGGCTGCCGGAGAGCCAACAAATATCAGGCTTCATCGTGTGCTTGGACAAGAACAGGTTCAGTGCACTCATAGATCAGCTGTCAGAAAACATACCCCCAACAATCGCCGTAATGCAGGACAAGGCAAGAAGTTTCATAAGAATGGAAGCAGTCCGTCCACAAGCAAGGCCAAGAAGGGGCCACGTCTACCCCGCGGGACCCTCCGTGTCACATCGGCGCGATAGGGGAAACCCTGGAGGGTATAGGAACCCTATGTTCAGGCATGCAGAGAGGCACAACCTTCTTTCTACGTTGAGTAAAACACCAAAGGAGATACTGGCAACGGAGCCAGAGGCAAAGCGTTTCCCACTATCCCGTCCGATGGCACCAAAATACGGTAAACAAAACAACAAATACTGCAGGTACCACGAAGAAAAGGGCCACGACACGAACAATTTCAGAGAGTTGAAATCTATGATCATCAATGCCGTAAAAGCAAGGAAATTGGAACACCTGATCGTGGGTGCCAAGGCAATCCAAAAGAACGACGACGATAAACCCGCAGGGGGGAAAGGCGAAAAACACAAGGGCTCCCACCCCTAGAGGGTACAATCCACATGATACAGTGTTGTAAAAGCGGTCGAAGGCGAAAGTCAGAGGTGCTCGACACATGGGAAATGCAGTAGATAAGCTTTCCACCAATACAAGACGCCATCCCATCAGCGGAACCGCTAATCATCTCCGGCAGGATAGCCAATCACCTGGTGGAGCGCATTTACGTCGATAGCGGCAGCGCACTGGATATAATGTACGAGCATTGTATCTTACAACTCCCGAAAGACACCCATCAGTCACTCAGCCCGTATAACTCCCCCTTGGTTGGCTTCTCGGGGGAAACGAATTGGCCACTTGGAAAGTTAAACCTCGAGGTATGCCTGGGACACTACCCAACACACAGGGCAACCACACTGGAATTCATTGTCGTTCGATCACCGTCGCGACACAACATCATTCTCGGAAGAACGGGCATGCAGGCGTTCAGTGCAGTAATATCGACGGTTCATGGCATGATGAAATTCCCAACCTTAGAGGTCATCACCACTTTAAGAGGCTCACCCGCAGCAACAACGGTGTGCGCACCCGTAGGGGTAGCACAAGCTAAGCCAGTTAACCCTCCAGGGCTAGCGGAAGAAGATGTGATCATAAATCCGTCCTATCCGCAGCAGGCGATCAAGATCAACAAACACCTCCCGGAAGAAACGAAGGTGCAATTAATAAAAACCTTACGTGACAACATAGATGTGTTCGCCTTTTGCTACGCTAACATGACAGGGGTACCTCGGAGCATAGCCGAGCACAAGCTGAATGTCAACCCCAGTCTCACCCCAGTAAAGCTGAAAAAGAGGGGCATGGCCCCAGAGAGCGATGGTTTGGTCAAAGCAGGTGTCTTAACCAGATTGGCAGGAAAGTTCTTAACCGCAGAGGTCGATGGTTTGGTCAAAGCAGGTGTCATGCGCGAGGTCAAATATCATACCTGGGTGGCAAACCCAGTCATGGTAAAAAAATCCAATGGCGATTGGAGAATGTGCGTCGACTACAAGGACCTCAACAAAGCCTGCCCGAAGGATAACTACCCCTTTCCAGAGATAGACTGGAAGGTAGAGTCTCTCGCAGGTTTCCGCCTAAAATGCTTCTTGGATGCATACAAAGGTTATCACCAGATGTTCATAGCAAAAGAAGACGAAGACAAAACGGCATTCCACACTGCCAAGGGCATCTGCTGTTACCAAAAAATGCCCTTCGGATTGAAAAACGCAGGGGCAACATATCAGAGGCTAATTGATGCGGCTTTCCAACACCAGATTGGCAGGAACGTTGAGGCTTACATCGACGACATAGTAATCAAAAGCAACTCAGAATCTGACGTGCTGAGTGACATGTTGAAAACATTCGCTACCCTGCGGAGCATCGGAATGAAGTTAAACCCTGCAAAGTGTACATTTGGCATGGAGGAAGGCAAATTCTTGGGACACATAATCTCCCCCAGGGGAATCAAGGCCAACCCCAAGAAAATCGAAGCTATAATAACGATGCCTTCCCCAAGTTCGAAGCAGGAGGTTCAAAGTCTTACGGGAAAACTCGCTGCTCTAACGAGATTCCTATCGCGAACAGCGGACGTGTCACTCCCTTTCTTTACTACCCTGCGGGGTTGCTTACATAACAAAAATTTTGTGTGGACAGATGAAGCAGAACATGCTTTTCAAGAAATGAAGGCATTCATGCACGAGCTTCCCACACTAACCGCACCCATTGCAGGGGAGACATTGCAGCTGTACGTCGCAGCGTCGTGAAACGCAGTCAGCTCCGTCCTCATCACAGAACGTAACAAGGTGCAGCTACCGATCTATTTCGTAAGCAAGGCCTTACAGGGAGGGGAGGTTAATTACAACCCCATGGAAAAACTTGTCTTGACAATCGTATACTCCGCGCGACGTCTGCGCCGGTACTTCCAAGCTCACCCAATAGTCGTTCTCACCGACCAACCAATCAAACAAATCCTGACAAAGCCAGAAATATCCGGAAGGTTAGCCAAATGGGCTATAGAACTGGGTGAACACGAGATTTCTTTCAGACCATGCAACTCGGTCAAGGGCCAAATCATGGCCGATTTCTTAGCAGAAATACCGAAAAGCTCGGAGGGGGTAGCAAGCAGAACGTGGCCCGACTCCCCCTCAGGGGAAACTTGGGAGTTATATACCGACGGGGCCGCTAGTTCCGAAGGGTCTGGGGCTGGGCTTATCTTAACAAGCCCAACCGGAGAAGAACACACCTATGCACTAAGGTTTGAATTCCCTGCATCAAACAATGAGTCAGAATACGAGGCTTTAATTGCAGGGCTGCGCCTCGCCCAAGAAATGGACGTCAAAGACCTAAGGGTGTACGTCGACTCACAGCTTGTTGCCAACCAAATTTGCGGCCTCTTCGAGGCAAAGGAGCCAGCAATGAAGAAATACCTCAACCTAGCAAGGTCAGTGATAGAAAAATTCGCAAGCTTCAACATTGAACAAGTTCCCCGCAGCAGAAACAAAAAAGTGGATGCCCTCAGTAAATTGGCATTGCTTACATTTGCCCACTTAACAAAATAAGTGCTCGTAGAAGCGCTTAAACAAAAGTCAATTGTTGCTGACCCACAGTAGAAGACATACAAGAAGTGGGCGACACCTGGATGACACCCATTGTCAAGTTCATCACCATTGAGGTACTTCCAGATGATCCTGGTCAAGCAAGGAAAGTCCGAATCAACGCCCCAAGGTACATGATGATCAAAGGAACACTCCACAGGAAAATGTTTCTGGGCCTAGAGCTAAGGTGCGTAGGTCCAGCCCAAGCGGAAAACGTGATAAGAGAAATACACGAAGGGGCCTGCGGCTTACACGCCGGCCCACGGTCAATAGTAGCCAAAATAACAAGGCACGGTTACTTCTGGCCAACCATGCACAAGGACACCCTGGAGGTCACACAGAGATGCCACTCTTTCCAGATTCATGCCCCAATACAGCGATCTCCAAGGCATGACATGATTCCCGTGTCGTCTGCATGGCCTTTTCACAAATGGGCAATTGACATTGTGGGACCTTTCCCACCAGACCAAGGCAACGTCAAATTTCTCGTGGTGGCAATAGACTACTTCACGAAATGGGTGAAGGCAAAACCCCTAGACAAAATTACCGGGCGGAAAGTACTGAATTTCGTTTGGAACGACATTGTTTGCCACTTCGGTGTGCCCTATGAAATAGTAAGTGACAACGGAAAACAGTTTGCAGATAACCCCTTCAGGTCGTGGTGTGAGGAGCTCCAGGTCAAACAAACTTTCACCTCTGTTGCACACCCCCAGGCGAACGGGCAGGTCGAAGTCACCAACCGTGACATCGTTGAGGGAATCAAAGCGCGCCTGGGCACCAGCACACGAGGGTGGGTAGAGGAGTTACCCAACGTATTGTGGGCCCACCGCACAACACCCAAGCAAAGCACGGGAGAAACCCCCTACAGCTTGGTTTATGGTTCGGAGGCGGTTATAGCCGCAGAGATAAGCGTGCCCACCCTCCGGGTAGCACGTTTTGACGAAGATGCCAATATGATAAGCCTCAGGGAGAACCTCGATCGAATTGAAAAAATGAGAGGATACGCGGCTATAAGGGAAGCAGAGAATAAGAGAAAGATGACACGGTATTACAATCGCACACGTTTAAAGTAGGGGATTACGTTTGGAGAAAGAACGAGGCAAGCCGTGCAGAAGACACAGGCAAGCTGGGCCCGAAATGGGAAGGCCCCTACAGAGTCACTACATGGCATGGCAACGGGGCATACAACTTAATAACTATAAACGGTGCCCCCTACCCCGCACTTGGCACGCGACAAACCTGAAAAGGTGCTACACCTGAGACATCCTATCCGAGCTATGTATAAAACGGGCAACCATGTCACGTATACGACTGGTCTAAGGCCCACTATGAAAATGTTGTTTTTCTTCGTTTTTGTGATCATTGCTAGTATAAGTCAGAAATAGGTCTGATCAGCCTCATTCCCTGTACCTTTATTATGTATTTCCAAGTTTTCTAAGGCAATGAAAATCCAACGATTGTCACAATAACCACAGGCTCAGTTACCGGTTGCATTGCACGAACATATATTCGACTCTTTGACAACAGCAATGCATATGCCCATCACTCTTAAAAAGGAATGATAACCAGAAAGCCGACCCAAACAATGTGGTCACCGCTATCTCACATCGCATTTGCGACAAAGCTAGCAGCTACGCAGTGCAAACAGGTGAGATGGTCCTGCCCTAGCGGGAGGTGCTTTCTAGCCCTGCCCCTGGCGGAGATCCCCCACGGTTCTCAAGCTGAGGAGGGGTTGATCAGAAACCGTTGCCCCGTGCCCGGTGATGACTTTTAAGTCCGCTGCAGGCAAAATGCCAACACCAATATGCTAATCTAGACTTACCAGTCATGGCAACAAACAAATAAAGGGCAAACACACATACGTAGATAAGGCTAAACTTTATAAACATACCAACGACTACAGACATCAAAACGAATTGTTCACAAGTCACAAACTGTTGAAAACAAGCCCAAACAGGGAACCAACGAGTTACATAAACAAGACCCAACATACATGGCGAACCAAAAGACAAGATAACAAACAACTAAGGCTCGATGGCCAGGAGTTCATCCACGCTGAGATCCGGGCTGCCGACTAGCTTCATAACATACGCAGACCTGACCAGGCTGATGCCCTCGAACAGTTGCTTTGCCCTCTCCTTACAATCAGGTTTGATCATCAACTGCAGGTCCTGCGGCATTTTGGAAGGGTCATCTGCGAACGCTTTCTTAGCAGATGATGCGGCGCAATGCAAGCCATACTCCAACAACCCCTGAGCGTAAGCGTTAAATGGGTCAGTCACACTAGGGTCTCTCAGCACCTTCGCCGCAATGGTCTCCAAGCCAGCACGTAATTTCCCCAGCTCTGCAACAGCTAGCTCTTTGGCATCCCTCTCAGCCTTAGCTTGCTCATGTACACCTGCAAGAGATTCACTTAAAGTTTTGTTTCTTTGTCCGAGTACAACGATGTGTTTATCCTTGGCCGCAACTTGGTCATTCTGGGCAGAAACCTGTCCCTTCAACTCATTGACCAACAAACCTCTCTTAAGCAGGTCCGACCTCAACCCCTCGGTGTTTAGTTTCATCTACACAATGGTATCCTGCTGGGACTGATTAGTAACTCTGAGCACCACAACCTCATCTAACAAGTTTTCCCAAGACTTCTGTTCAGCCTTCAGGTTAGCCAACTCTAGCTTTAACTCATGAACATGTGCCTGCTCCACCTCCAACTCACTTCGGAGACTCGAGCGCTCCTGGAATAATGACCTGTGTCTACGACGAGTGTCGAGAACCCACGATAGCTGATCGACAAGGGCCTGGTCGCTGCGGAAAAAGGCGTCAGAATCGGACATTTCCTGCAAGGGCCCCACGATGTGTAAGGGCAACAAACCATCCAGAAGCTTTGGAATGTCCAAAGAACCCCCCACAATCTTCTTTCCAGCAACCTCAACATTGGAATTCGCAGCAACCCCCTCAACAACCTTTACAGGGGAAGGCACACTCTGAACAGGTTCTGGCTCAGGCAAAGTCCACGACTGAGTATCACCCGTGTGGCTAACATCGAAGGGATCCAAACCCGATCCCCCCAGAACGTCTTTCCGCGGCAGGTCATCCAGCTCCAGATCCACAGGCCAATGTGTCTGCTCCTCCACACCATCGCTATCTTCCTCATCTATCAACGAAAAACCTGTTAAACACAAGACAATCGAAGTTAGTAAAACTACAGGTCACATGCACACTAGAAAGATACCGACTGCTACAAATCAAGAGACAACTTACCCCCCCCCCCCCCTAGGCTCTCCCTTCTGGCCAACAGCGCCCGACGCCTCCCTCGCGGGGTCACCCTCCTCAAACTTGGGCAATTTGGGAATACTCAAACCAGCTAACTCCTTTGCAGTGAACTTCCTCTTCTTCCCCAATGATTTTTGAAACATATTTTTACCCCGCACGAGACCAGATCGAGTCGTCCCCGCAGGAACAACCGATGTGCTCGACAAGGGAGCCTTATCACCAACCTCACCCTCGGAACCTTCAGCCGGCTCCTCCTGAACCACATTTTCGTTCAAACCACTAAAATCAGCATCCGAATAACCTTCCTTCCCGACCATCACCTCATCAAGGTCATCATCAGACAAACAGTAGATGACCTGCATAACTGCAAAAAACACACAAGGATTAAGTTAGCAACACAACGGAAGCACGTGGCCTGTGCGGCAGGCAATTTTTTTTTTAAAAAGGCCAATAAGCAAGCACACAGCTGTGGCATGCCCCTACCCTTTCCATTTCTTTTGAAAACAGGCTTCGTTGTGCCGTGCTTCCAACTAGGGCTTATTCCTAGAGCAAATAGAATTGCTTCTTGATGATAAGTGCGCACATGCAGGGAAGAATTCTCGCAAAGGTCAAAGAGACGCGAGTCACCCCCACGGCTCTGAGGAATCACATTGCGGCTAGAATCGATACCCTCCAAATTCCGCACAAGCAACCCGCAGGCACGCGGGGCAAACAACTAACGTCAACAAAGAAAAACCCCTCTTTCCATGGCCTCGAACCAGGACCCTTCGACGTCGTAAACCTCAACGAGGGCCTCTTATCGAATGAATACCAATAGTCATGTCTGGACACCCTAAAATGATGAACAAGTAAAACAACACTAGGATTGCCGTCGTGGCCACGACAAAACATCTCAAAAATCAAGAGTCTCATCAAACCAAGGGGATGAATTTGAGGAAAGGCAATTTTGAAATGCTCGCATACATCAACGACGAAAGGGGTTACAGGCAACCGGAAATTCTAAGTATCAAAATATTTGCGGTAAACATCCACCTTTCCCGCCGGCGGACTATGGGCTCTATCGTCCGGCCCCGGGGCCACAGGGTTGTATTCCTTTATACTAGGATACTGCACCTCTAAGGCAGCAAGAACGACATCGCTAACCTTACTTCTAAGCCTAGAAACTGTCGATATATTTTCAACCGGAATTTCCGCCGGAGTTTCAGAACCCCCGGCGAGATCACCAGCGGCATTGGAAGATGAAACAGACATAGTCGTACAAAGGGGCACCAGTGAAAGAAAACGAAAATGAAAGAAACACAGAGCTTGATCGACGATCGCTTACAATAAACGGTGAAAAGCTTTCCGGAAAACCACGAAACCCTATTTCAACTTGAAAAAAATATACTCCTCTTTTTGGTAACTGAATAAGAAAAAGGCGGGTTAAAACAATATGTACCCCAGCAAAAACGGGTAGGATCGACTACGGTTTTCATCACGACCCTACACGTGTCACAACATCTCACAATTTCAAAATTTGAAATGACAACCGCCTCACGCGCGGACAAGTAATCGCCGCACGCGCCCACGCGTCATCATTACTCTCGAAAGAAACGTCTGAAGTGACCGAAGTGGAATGCATTCAGTCTCAACATTAATTAGCCAACTACCACTACAACGTTACCCCCGAGGGGCACGCGTGGAAAAAACAAAGCGCAACGTAAACGACAGATGCGCAACGCAGGATACGGAGTTCGACTCCCCAACTTCTACAAAGTTAGCAAGTCGAACTGGGGTGACTTAATAGTGTAACCACCCCTCAGGGCTAACACCATGTCTTACCCCTCGGGAGAACCACACCCCCGCAGGGTTAGCCATACAAACAAAACATTCCCTGACAAAGCATATCCGTGAACAGTGCTATGTCAGGAGAAGTACAAGTAAGTCAACTTCCCTTCCTTGTGTCCCATTGGTTTACCCGCTGAATAATACGATGCTCCCAACTGTCACACTTCCCCATTGGCTGCGATATGAAGCCAAAATGTGACAGCTTACTTTCGGCTGATCTCCTCGACGATCTGAACATGACCGTTAGGCGGGAAACTACAATGGGCCGGCCCAGGCCCATGCGTTCCCAACGGTTCTCCCCCATCACATATAAAAGCCAAACTTAGCATCTACAAAGGGGAGTTCATGACACTTATAAAAACCCTAATCGGATTTTACCACTTGCACCCTCTTGGAACCAGGTTACAACAGCAACTAGAGATTGAAATCCGGTTAACATCCACCCACCATAACACATTAATGCACTCAAGCCACTCTATGGTTGATCAATTAACGACATTAAAAACCAAGTAAAAGATTAGGCAGGGGCTTCCTTGACCTCCCGTCCTGCAACTGCTTCTACACAACAACCCATCTTGATAAGCACGATGCATCGATCACGGTGGCGGACGTCATAATCAGCCAAAGTTTTAGTGTCATCGGTTAGATGTCTTCCTTCTATTACCAAACGCATCTTATCCACCAGAAGTCCGTCTTTCTATTCAATCTTGACCTTCAAGCTATCAAAAGTATCAGACCTTTTAACCTCCAAACAATACATACCATCCCTTAACGGATCAACATGGATTAACATGTTAAAGATTAATTGGATTTAAACAAATTCTTTTAACTTGTTTAGAATCGCAGGAGGCAGGATCAGAAGTGATGTGAATTGACGAATGAATTGAAGGATTTGGTCAGGTGAGATCCCTCATCCAAACAAACAGTTTCCGGATTTTTGGTAAACATACTTTGTCACATAATAATAATAATAATAATAATAATAATAATAATAATAATAATAATAATAATAATAATAAGCTATTATCTATTACTATATACTCTCTCCGTTAGGGGTGTAATCGATTCGATACAGTGCCAAGCTCGAGCTCGACTCGATTAGAAAACTCGAAGCTCGAAACTCGACTCGAGCTCGATCGAGCTTGTATTTTCAAGCTCGAGCTCGACTCGACTAATGAATCGACACTTTCGAGCTCGGCTCGACTCGGCTCGATTATTGGTATTGAATTATTAATATTCAGTTAGATAAGATTTAACACTACTCGACTCGGTATTTTCAAGCTTCACTCAACTCGACTCGATACTTTCATTCTCGATTCGAAGTGTATTAATAAAGCACGGTAATATGTTAATATTTTTATAAATGGAAGGTAAACATGTAAATAGTGCAAGCTCGATTAGGCTCCGAGCCTCTCGAGCCGAGTATATTAGTACTCGAGCTCGACTCGAAGGTTTACTCGAGTAGCTCGAGCTCGACTCGACTTGTAGCGAGTCGATTTTGAGTTTTTTGCGAGTCAATCTCGAGTAGCTCGCGAGTTGTCTCGTGTCGTTTACACCCATACCCTCCGTCTCAAAATTATTGTCCACCAACAAAAAACACACAGTTTAATAAAAGTGGGATCACAATACCTTTCAACCAATCAAATAGAATCTTCACCCACAAAGCCTCCTCCTATTGGTTGAAATGAGAAGTGGATATTTATTTTGGGACGTCCCAAAAAGAAAAATTAGACGATAATTTTTGGACCGAGGGAGTATAAAATGTGTCCTATATTGAGTCTTAAACTTCTTAATTTTTTTTGCCAATTTACCCCTATGCATTTAGAGTAATTAATTATACGTTCAATCCTATTAATAACTTGCAAATAAGGCAACTAAATCATCATTATTTAAATATTGAGTATTACATATACATGCCCGTGAGCTATGCACTAAAGAAACGTGCGTGATCACAATGTCAAATGTGATTTTGATTGATGTTCCTATTTTATATAGGGTTTTTTGCCGATAAAATAATCAATTATTCCCGTTTTTGTGTTTTCGGGTACCAAAAATTTCAAACCTTTTAAAATGAACAAGTTTTTTAAATGTTATGATTGAAGGGTATTATTTCCAAATTACAAAAATTAAGTTACATGTCATTTTTTTATCCTACATGGCATTCCACGTAGACAAATACAGTAGCGCACAATTATATATACGATACATGATACAATAGAATTATACAAAAACCCCGTTCGATATCCAAAAACCAAAAATTGAAACCCTAACTTCAAAATTTCAAATTTCAGAAACAAGACCCTAGAAATTGGGCGATATGGTACGAATCACAGAGACAGCGAAGAAGGGAGTCGATTGCGTGGCTTCCTTGGGTAGTATTTCGCACAGGTAAGTTTCACAATTTGCAGGCTTGACTTTATATGGTCAACATTCACAATTTACCAGTGTTTGTAAAAAATGACACTTTACATGTTTTATGGTCAACATTCACAATCATCTTCATCTACTTCACCTGTTTCAGAGTTCATTTGAAACATCTTTTTCTTGTACCGCTAACACAAACACAACAACGGTCAAAATTACAAGCAACGACATCAATACACTCACAATCGTCTTCATACTCTTAACCCCTGATTCCAAACGCATGTTTTCAGAGTTCATTTGAAACACCTTTTTCTTGTACCACATATTAGGTAACACCGGATCGATCCACCTGAAGAAATTGCACCTTTGAGACGAACGGTAATTAGGGCATCCTTGGAATCGACGGCCAGGGTTTCTTGTCGTCCATGATGTCCACATTCTTGTCGAATCACCACAGAAGCAAATTTGGTGTCCGATTTCATCTTCGAATTCACTAGCAGTCGAAATTTTGGGTGATGAGTTTGGAGCCCTAGTTTTGGAGAAAAATGAACGGGATGAAAAAATGAAATTAAACCCTAATTCTTTGATAACATACCTTTTATACTAGGTAAAAATAAATTAACAAAATAATAATAACATGTGGATAATAATGTCTACGTGGAATGCCAAGTAGGATAAAAAAAATGACTTGTAACTTAATTTTTGTAATTTGGAAATAATACCCTTCAACCATAACATTTAAAAAACTTGTTCATTTTAAAAAGTTTGGAATTTTTGGTACCCGAAAACACAAAAATGGGAATAATTGATTCTTTTTTCGACAAAAACCCTTTTATATATGGTTTTTTTTTTCAAATTTATAGCATCTGGCCATTTCATTTGTGCTATGATAACACATCAATTTTAATCTCCTACACTAAAAATATTTTTAAAAAATAAAACACATACTGCTTTATTGACTTAAGGGTACTCTAATTTATTGACTTAAGGGTAATCTAATGTAATAGTTTGTCATATTACCAAAGGGAAATACAATTTATGAAAAAATGAAAGAAACTGTTATATTACGATTCAACTTACATGCTATTAATGAATATACTATTATATATAACAACTATAAATAAGTTAGTTGTTACCGCTGCATTGCGCGAGTAATGTACTACTACTACTGCTACTGCTACTGCTACTGCTCTGTTGCTGCTGTTGCTACTGCTAATACTAATACTGCTACTGCTACTGCTACTGCTGCTACTACTACTACTACTACTACTACTACTACTACTACTACTACTACTACTACTACTACTACTACTACTACTACTACTACTACTACTACTACTACTACTACTACTACTACTACCACTACTACCACTACTACCACTACCACCACTACCACCACTACCACCACTACACTACCACCACTACACTACACTACCACCACTACCACTACTACCTACTACCTACTACCACCACTACCACTACCACTACCACTACTACCACTACTACTACTACTACTACTGTGACACCCGCCAAATTAGAATTAGTGATTAGTGCCTAATCATGTTATGTAATTAGTTCTCTGTTAGACTAATTAATGTATCGAAATATATATTGTTGAATATATACAATCATGCGATTTGATTAAATCGTACGCAATTCAAATCGAATGTAATTCAATTCAATTAATACGGATGTTGGTGAACAATTTTACTAAATAATATAACATTATTTAATAACACTATTTATTCAAAATATTATTTGATAATATTTCGTAATTAATTCGTATCGTACAAACAAACGTCTACGCGATTAAAATATCAAGCGCGCAAACAATCCAAACGAAGTTAAGTTATATTCTATAACTCAATTATTGAGTATTTGGTAAAATACTTCAACCAAGATATTGATTAAACATTCGTGTCTTAAAACATATATTTAAACGGGTAAACTAATTAAATTAAATGTTTAAACAATCGAAAAAACGAACACCGCACGGAGCGTAATCGCAGGGAACGAAAAATGGGTGAAGCCCACACCCGTGGACCCCACCCAAGCCGGCCCAAAGGTGAGGGTCATCACCCCCTCACCTCATTCTTTCCACAACAACAACACACACACACACATCTCTACTTTCTCTCTCTCATTCTACTCCGTTTCATTTCCACCACACCACCACCATCTTAAATCACCAAATAACACCATCAAACACCCTCATCTCATCTAGCTCATTTGGAAGAAAAGATTCACGGCGTCACGATCTACAATCCTATCTTTTCGGATATTTCTCGCGACGATTCGTAAGTTTCCGACAATTCTCAAAAAACTCTTAGATTTCGTGTATTTTTCATAAAAGTTATTTATTTAAGCTTGAAATGTCCAAATATGGGTTGGGTAAAAGTTTCAAGTCAAATGGAAACCGGAAAACATGTTTTCGGCTCAAAATCCGGCCAACAGACGTAAGTGTCGCATAGACCAGTGCAGCGTAGCGTCACTTAAGTGACTCACTGAGTGTTGCTAAAAACCCTAATTTTGCATCACTTGCCTAAGTGCCGCATAGAACCCCTTTTTCCCGACACTTGCCTAAGTGTCGCAAATTCAATGCCCGACACTCCTAACCGACACTTCTAGCGACACTTGTCTAAGTGTCGCCTATAATTGAATCCTGATTTCATCCGACACTAACTCTAGTGACGCATGACCATGATACCGACACTTGTACCCGACACTTGCTTAAGTGTCGCCCCTTATGCGTCACTTCCTTAAGTGACGCTATAAGTGTCTCATAAAATAGAACCTAGAAAACACAGATTTTACTAAGTGTCAAGACCTAAAATTTTATCACTTGATTTCACCCAAATTTAAATTTTAGATAAGTTTTTCACTAAAGCAATATAGTAGAAATAAAAATTTTTCAAACTAACCTTGCAGCTCGACCCCAGCCAGGGGCTCTGCCCCTTGGACCCTGCCAGGGGTTGCCACCCCTTGGACCCCGCTACCAGGGGTGTTGCCCCCGGACCCCCATACCCGATTTCCTACCTTATTAAGTATAATGAAATGAATTCAGAGATCATTATTATCATCACAAACCATCATCAACGGGCCGTACACGTTTTCAAAACGTAATCGAATCAACCAAATCGTAGTAATTTGGACATTCTAGTTGGATGAACAACTACAAAGGTAGTCTTTATAAATACATATTCACGTATATAACCATCGCGTGTCGTGGACACCCTCAGGTTACAAGTCTTTGGACATCGATTCTCGGCTAATCAACTTAAGTTTAATTAGTTAAACTCTCCAGACTTAGGTGAGTCTCATGGCCCCTATTTTATCGTTTTACTCAGGGGTGTGATATCATTGCTCATTTTATTTTACTATATGAACGCAAGTACGAAATCAAACAAATACTACAAGAGTTATCTCACTGATCTTTTCAAAGCCCTCCTCAGCATAGTTTGGTAATACGTTGTAGCGTGAATATTAGTATATGGTACCATATAGGATTGACCCTCCTCGTCCGGGTTAGCATGCACTAACTGGGTAAACGGATGTACTAATATTTGTTCAGACGAGTGTGGATTAGGCACTCGTGGGAGGCACCTCGATCAGGATACCTTAAATGTGGACCTGACACCTCGAGTTAAGCTTAGACTATGTGCTCATGGTTGTAAAACTTTTATTTTGCTTAAATGCAATTTAAATTCAATTAAATCTTGTGGTTCATACAATATGTGTTGACATACAAATCTGTAAGCTCACTAGCGTTTCACTGACCCATTTTAGCATGTATCACAGGTACACAATAATAGATTGGACTGCCCAAATCAGGAATCATTAGCTTGTGTCAGCATGCAAACATTTAGAGATTTAGCTGCATTATTATATTTTGTATAAATTAATTATGTATGTAAATCTCTCAATTTCAAACTGAGCTAATGTAAACTATAATTTGATGTAAACTTTGATTTTATCAATACAAGTTGTAAAACGACGCATATAGAATTGTTCATTATATCTTTGTGCTGTGATTATTGATTAGTCGCGCCCCGACCCGAATCGCTTCCGCAACCCGAATTTAAGGGTGCGACAACTACTAATAATACTACTACTAATACTAATACTAATACTAATCTCTTTACATATTTATAAAAAAACATATAATTATTTTGCCATTTCTATTAATCTCTATAATTTTAATTATCACTCTTTAATATATTACCAACTCTATTCTTAAACCATTGATTTTATCTCCTATATTTGTCCTTGAAATAAGTCTAAGTAGCCTTGATAATTAGATAAAATTACCCTTAATTCAAATCAACCAACAATCCATTTACTTAGTCAAATAAAATTGTGACTAATTGATGTGTTATATCTAGTTTTAAATTTATAAAATGAATTTAACTAACAATACTATGATATAACACATATAGGCAAGAGGACATATCGTATCGTAGTATACGTAAATTAAATTGAGTGTCAATCTCAAGGAACGATAGTTATGGATTTTGATAATAAACTTTAATTAAGAATAAATATAAAGTAAACAAGTTGCAAATAATTCCAATAACCAAATCATATAATAAAGTAGGCAAGATTCAATAAAAAAAAGTATGGGAAATTCAGACGATGATATGATTAAACTGATTATGAATCCTACAAGTTTATTAAACTCGACAAGTACATAATAATTTTAAATTATATATAGGAAACATCTTTATGATGTCATCATTCTAATTAAGTTTTAATTTTTAAATTATGTCCATTAATTTTTATAAATTTTAAAACAAGATCACTAACTTATTATAATAAATTAATAAACTACTCACTCACATATAAAAATAAATTTAATTCATTAATCAAAATATTATCCAAAACGATCTATAATGTTTCTATTATTAATTCACACTTCATTATGAATTCAACTAATTATTTAATATATATAGTTGGGTCAGAATAACCACCAGTGCAGATTCTGAAAAATTTTATAAGTATTGTTTCTACCGCTGAAGTTAATACCGTCAGTTAATCTAGTAATACTGTTCTCATTGCTTCAACCGTCAGTATATTAAGAAGTTAACACCGCTGTATCATCTAACAAAGTTTCCACTTCTGGATCATTCTGCACAAATCTGTGGGCCCGGCTACAACAACTTGTGTACCAGTCAACTTGTATAGCATGGGTGATCGACTGTAGCTGTTCATACTTAGACAACTTTGTAGTAATATATTAAATGCTCACTTGTAAACGGTACTCTATTGATATTATAAAATAGAGTTTTCCATAATCATTAAATGCAACTTTTGACTTAGAAAAGAAACAAGCATGGATAAGTTAGAGTGTGGATGCATGCATCATCAAGTGTAGGTCTTTGTTTTTCTCTCAAGGTTTCTACGGAAATCCAAATGCAAGGATAAAGTGTATTTGTATTATCTTCATAAATGAAATAATATTGAGAGTTTGTTTATGATTCAGTTTGTAAAGATCATTATACAATCACTGTAAAACTATATGTTCTTCTTAATTTTTACAAGTGTGTTTTCGCCACTCCTTGTAAGATTTCCAAAGTATATGTTATGATTGGTTTAGAGTTATTGAGTTGGGACTAACATATATATATATATATATTAACTTACACACTTTATTATTCGAAACACGATACTAAATACTAAATTTCATATTAAAAATCAACGACCCGTGTGTACACACAGGTTTAAGATCTAGTTGTATATAAAGGATTGTAAATGAATACTGAAAACAAGTCATGTTTAATTAATAATAAATCTAGAGAATTAACTGATCAATTCATATTAGTATGTCTACTAGTTTAATAATTCAACATCTCAAATTATTAAGAACATATTTATTATAGGGAAAATCACAAATTTGATCCTTTGACCAAACTAAATTAATAAAATAATCCGTTGACTTTTGTTTTTAAAAAACTAATCCAATTTTTCGCGGCATAAAAGGCGTGAAAGGCGCGAACGTAATAAGACAAACCTACAAACCTGATTATCTCAAAATTTGATGGGCCCGGCACGTGTTAGTGTGGGGTTGGGCATCATATTCCACGGGCAATCACTACACACCAAATAATTCGCCGAATAATTGTCAGATGCTCACCGAGTTTCTTGACTGAATATTAAATCAGAAAATTAATCAACTATCTCAGGAATCATAAACACGATAAATGACTATTCTTAATTCCATAAACCATTTATGTGAGATGGAAGCTCATCATCAAGAAACCGATAACGACTACAATAGATGCCTCTCCCGTAACAAATTACACAAAGAAAGCCACTATCAACAAATCAAAATATACAACAATACTATTCACAAACCAAGTTAAATACTTAAATAATGAGGGCACCTAATGTATCTACCATCTACTCTACGACCTAGGTTTTTAATTGTCCAAGAGTTTTTACATGCACTATATCTCCACACCAACAATTCACTTCGTCGAGTTTCATTAAATTGGCAACAGATGAAGAAGTTGATGATGATGCCATCAGTTTCGGTGTAGCAAGAGGATGGGGAGACAGATTGAGAAATTGGGGAATTTTTGGGGTTTGAGATAGGGATAGGGGGATAAAGGGATTTTGAGCGGGAAATAAAAAACATTGAAAGGGAAAAAATATCGGGGTTTTAAAACGAGTTTTTGGGATTTCATAAGAAATGGATATTTTATTATGTTTTCAATTCGGGTCAAAATTTTGACATGACGTTAATCGTGGATCCTAGTTGGCTGCAACGTCAACGTAGTACACATCATTCATCAGCCAATTTCCGATTTCTAGTGACTGAGATCATCGGTATACCCCATACTAGAAGGTTTGAAAATTGAGAGTATACAATAAATCATAAATTTGATCATTTGACTAAACTCCTTTAACAAAATAATCCATTGACTTTTGTTTTTAACAAACTAATCCACAAATTCGCGCTAGATGTGCACGGCGCGACACAATCATATAAAGCAATTAAATCAATTAATTAACAAAAGTCGGAATTTAAGTAATCAGTAAACACCACGTGCACGTACAAGAACTGGGCCGGCGCGACGGACATGACAAGGGGCATGACTGATTTGACGTTCCTACAGTGCTTCCTAATCATATCTAATATATACTCCCTTTGTCCCATATCTATTGTCCACTATTCCTTTTTGGGATGTCCCAATATAATTGTCCACTTCCATAAATAGAAAAGAATAATGAGATAAAGTTCATTTTTGCCCCTAATTTATATATGTAAGACAAAAAGGTAGGTAAAAAGTAAAGGGTAAAATTGTCTTGTTACCAAAAAGTAAGAGAGATGGTGATATTTTTTCTTAAACTGCGTGTTTTTTGTCTGGTGACAATAAAATTGGGACAGAGGGAGTAGTATTTTTCCTATTAATTTAACGTAGTATTTCGTTTTTCTTTGAGAACTTTTTTTGTACAATGTTTAAAATAATTCCGAATATATATTAATGATCAGTGTAATTTTATCTAGATTTCGACATAAAATTTATCGTCATATGTTACGTATTTAACGAAAGCATTTTTTAGTCTCGAAATCAACTTTTTTTATATTAAAATGTATTTAACGAAAGCATTTTCTTACATATGTTATAATATAAATTTAAATGAACAACTAAGATCAGATTATTTTTATCTACATTTTGATATATCAAAAATTTGATTTCGAGACTAAAAAAATGTTTTCGTTAAATACGTAACATATGACAATAAAATTTATGTTGAAATGTAGATAAAATTACACTGATTATGAATATATATTCAGAATCATTTTAAGCATTATACAAAAAAAAATTATCAAAGAAAACCGAAATACTACGTTAATTAAAAAGGAAAAATATTATACTCCCTCCGTCCCAAATCTATTGTCCCCTTGTTGACTTTGGAGTCTTTCTTTGACAACTTTGACCTTAAATATTTTTATTTGTGTTATATAATACTTGATGCAAATTATACCAATGAAAATACATTCAAAGTCCAATCAATTCATATATTTTGCATCAAATATTATATAACACAAACAAATATATTTAAGGTCAAAGTTGTCAAAGAAAGACTCCAAAGTCAACAAGGGGACAATAGATTTGGGACGGAGGGAGTATATTAAATATGATTAGGAAGGACGTAGGGAAGTAGGGAACGTAAAATCAGTCGCGCCCCTTGCCATGTCAGTCGCGCCGGCCCAGTTGTTGTATGTGTGTAACATCGTCTTCAGTGGCATGGTAATTTTTATTTTATTTGATTATTTAAATAGTGTTAGAAAGTACTTGATATTATTGTTATTTGGGAAACTTAAATAAATAGGTTCCAGGACTTAATCCGAATAGTAAATTATTGTTTGTTTTAATTTACTATAGTTGACGGTAAAATAAAATAGGTTTCTCGCTGTGACACCCCGCAAATTTAAACGCAATTATAAACAATAAACACTTGCATTATTAGGCTAATTCCCTACTTAGTAAATTCACAAACTATTTTTATAAGATAAGTCTAGCAAAGCCCACTATTTTAATACGTAGAGTATTACTATTTTCGTAGTTAGTTTTAATTACACGCGAAACAATCGGAACGAGTTCAACAAAAACACATGTTTACGTTGGTGATACAAAACTTAAAAATAACGTAAAACTATATTTATAGAAGTTATTTACTCGAAAATATTATGCTAACGATAAAAGCATAACGATTGAAATTAAACGATTATACATTTTAGTTAAAACGTAACGTACGCGACAAAAATACACCAAACGAACCCAACAACCAAACGAGTCGAAGATTATATTTTTGAAACTCAAAATAAAGTATTTGAAATAATACTTCAAAATATACTAACGCGAAATAACGCTATCGAACTAAATAAATTATATGTGTTTTAACATATAACGATCGGGTAAACGTATGCGGGTTAAATACCAAACTAACAACACAAAAATCTTTGACACATGTGGTGGACCCATGGGAGTCGGTTTTTCCACAACCACCAAATCAAACACCATGCCATATTGTTTTGTTTTTTCAAACTCACAAACACATTCTTTTCTTTCATAACACCATACTCAATAATTGAGCCAACACTCTCTCTCAACTCTCTTGCTTTCATTATCCACGGCTGATCAACAGCCCTAAATCATCATCATCATCTGTCACAATATTCATCTTCACCATTTACAAAGAAGTGCAAAGGATAGAGCAAGGAACAAGTTTCATCATCATTTCCATTCATTCTCCATTCTTTTAAAGCTTTGGCGTTATGAGATTTCGGATTAGACTTGGACTTTAGGCTTTGCTAGCTCTCGCACTATTACTTAACTCAACAGGTGAGTTCACAGCCCCTACTTTTACTGTTTTAACTGCTTCTGAACAGGGGTGAAAAACATAGTCAAACGTTTGAAATACATGATTGTATACTGATTTACTCGAACAATTAGAGTACATTGAACTGTTAAACTGTTACACAAACCGACGTATATGAATAAACGTTTTCATACTACAAACACTGTAAACGTATTAAACTTGTTTTGGAAATGCTGGAGAACGACCAACAACGCTTCTACGAAATTGACTAGGTAACTAATGGGTCCTTCTGACATGGACCAGATCCTACTGACATGGATCAAGGGACACTGACACTCCCTACTATTTGAACCCTACTGACATGGATCCGTTATACTTGTAGAACAGGGGACACTGACACTCCCCACTAGGTGAACCCTACTGACATGGGTACTCGATCCTACTGACATGGATCCGTTAACAACTATTAGGATACTGACATTCCTACGAACAACCATTAGGATACTTACATTCCTACAAATACTAATAGGATACCGCTTTCCTACGAAACTTAAGCTAGGTTTTGGGTAACATCCCACGTAACTACATCTTTGGGCTACATCCCACTAAACGTACACATTGGATAACACTCCACGAAACTTTATTGGATCGTGATGATGATAACGAATTGTGAACGCTTTGAAACAACCAACTATCATTGTAAACATAAAACCTGTGAATTCACTCAACCTCGTTGTTGACTTTTACTATGTTTTTCAGGGAATTAGCTGCATGTAAGACGACCTGCACACATGGAACATAGGCGACCCATGAAGGAATAGGATGCCAACTTTTGACAACTGGATTTCTTTTGTATAACTAAAGTGATTTTAGTGATATTTACGAAATCTACTTTTGTAAACTTAATACTTTTAACTTGTACGATTCGAGGAACCGTAAACTTTGTAACTAATACTTTGGCATCTTAATATATTTGTTCTGTTGTAATCATATGCTATGATACGTATGCATGTACTGTATATTGTGGCACTCCCCATACTTAACTAAATGCTTCCGCTAAATTAAATCAACAAATTTTGGGGGTGTTACACTCGCAATCAGTTTTTAGGTTCCAGACTATAGGTTTAGAACGGGTAAAAAATACCCAAATAAGGGGGTCGGTTTATGACATTAGTCGACCTAGTCCTTTTTCATTTCCCTAATTGTGTTCATCACTTCAATTCACCAAAACCTCACTCAAAGGAATTGTTACACAAGAGATCTTGAAGGCAAATATTGTGTTGAAGCTTTGGATTTAATATCAGATTCATGATCATCATCATCATCATCACATAGTTAATCTATGAGTGGTAAGTTAAATTTAAATTAGTATTCCTTGAACTTGAATTGGTGAAATTGAAATGATATATGATGTATATGATGTTACTAGTTGATATATGATGTATTTGTGACCCTAGAATAGTTAGAATCTGAGTTTTATAGTGTTTGAATGGTTGAAAACGAGTTAGAACACGAGCTGAGATACTGCAGAAAGAAACTAGGCATTCGGGTCTGGACTGCATAGCCGATCGGTAATGATGCTGAGCCGATCGGGTAGTAGTAGTTCAGCTGATCGGGTAAAATGAGATGATCGGGTACTTTAGTGTAAAAACGTCACAGAACTTAACCTTGGTGTTTAAGAAAATTTTTAATGGTAGCCGATCGGGTAACCAGGTAAGCCGATCGGGTATCATGGTTTAGCCGATCGGCTATGATTAGCTAGCTGATCAGGTAGGACTGAAACATAGTCAAATCAGTTTGGTTGTGTTGTATTTCTAATGCATTCATAAATGATGTTCATATTAACTAAAGGATGTAAATGGCTATTGTTAATAACATGTACATCTTTTAATTATATTATACAAGTTGTGAATGTGTTTTAATGAGTAGTATTCGAATATAAGTTAAGAGTTAATGAATGTGTTGCTGACTTATATTTGATTGTTGTTCTCAGATCCTCCAACGACTAAGTAATATCTGGATTCTGAGTTGGTGAAGACAAAGGTATTGGTGAGTGGATTTGAAACTCATCGTTTGATTTAGTTGTGATTGTTTGGTTGCAACAAGTAAATGTAGAAGTATTTATTAGACTGTTTAGTCTTAGTTACTGAATTAATCTACGTGATATGTGAACCTTTGTGTATCAGTGTTATTGAGTTCAACGCGTTAGTTGGGCTAATTGGTTATTGTGTGAATTACACAGGGTCTTGATTCATTCATTGTGTATAGAACCTGTGTTTGATTATAATAACCACTAGCTATCGGTCTCGTCCGTTATGGCCATACGGATATGTACAATAAGTGTTCTTGGGTAATCCTCGGGTATTATGATATCCCAAGAGCCATCGATCCTTATTGAAATATGCGTGTTTACGGTTATTTGATGTAAACTAATAGTTATGCTAAGTTGAATTGTGTGTGACAAGTTCATTCACTTAGCTATGTGCTAATCCCTCATCCTACTTCCTGCAGGTTTTGCTAAGTATGTGGGTGTCAGGAAAGGATGCTTTAATACAAGTAATGTTTTGACGTTGTGCTAACTCTGATATGGTTTTATTATAAACCTTGTTGAAATTCTACAACACCCATTTTGTATAATACTTGAGTTGTGATTTAATATCTTTAGTTAAGTGTGTATCAGATGTTTCAAACAGGTTGTGTACATTTTATGAAATGTTTAAAATTTTTTAACTAACGCTTCCGAGATAAATAATATAATATTCTTATTCTGAATGAGGGGTGTTATAATGTGCACGTGGTGTTTAATGATTGGCTTGAATTCTGACTTTTGTTAATTAATTGATTTAATTGCTTTATTTAATTGTGCCGCGCTGTGCACCTCTATTATAGCGTGAATTTGTGAATTAGTTTGTTAAAAAGTAAAGTCAATGGATTATTTTGTTAAAAGAGTTTGATCAAAAGATAAAATTTGTGATTTTCCCTAGTAACAAATATAAAGTTGAGCGTATAACGAAACAATAAACCTTTAACAAAATTACATATTAATATCTTTTATAATTTACTTTATTTTACGGAGTAACATATATAAAGTAAAAATGTTTTTAAATATAAAATTTTTTACTTACAACTTCACTATTATACGAACTCGGTTAATTGGAACTAGCATTTTACCCGCACTATACAGCGGCATAAAAAAATATTACTTTTGGTATTTTCGTTCAAATGTATGTGGTCATCATGTGAAAAATGAAAAAAAAATTAGTGATATACCATTTTTAACTTTATTGTATACATTATTATTATTATAGGTAGAGTTGAATATTAGAGCCCATCAGTCTAATAAAAATCCGTCAACCAATTTTGTTTTTGGGTTTGATTTGAGTTAAGTTTTATGTCAACGGGTTAATCGATCAACCATAATATTAATATTAATTTTTAAAATAAAAAATCCAACACATCAACTTGTTTGCCCGTTTATCTACACGGGTTATACAAATCGTTTCATATACTTAATATTGACTTGTCAACCCCTTTATAAAACCAGTTCGATTGTACCTCAAAGTACATAATCGCTAACTTGACTCGGCTTGTATTATGACTCAAAATTATAATATTTGAAATCTAAAAAATGAATTACGAACTTTTACTCTGGCTATTAACTTTGATAGTTAAATATATTATCCTTACCAAAATTATAAATATTATTGCTTGACATGTTTGTATTATTTGCATTAGATGTTCATGTAGTAACCAAGACGGTAGAATAATAACATATATTAAAAGTAACAATAATATAAAACAACTGTCAATTTTATTATGATTCTAGTAGTACACTACATTACACGCCATTATTTTTTTATTTTTTATTTTGAGATAACATATTGATGAAAATATTAGGGAAATGATAGTTTGTAGTAATTATTTATAATTTTGATATAAGCTTTAAACTTTTTAAATATTAATATAAAAGATGGTTATAATATGTAAGAAAATATTGATTGTATTATATTTTTTATAAAGATATATGTATCAAAACAATTGTAACAAATATCTTAATATACACTAATATGTTATGTTGGTTACATTAGTCACAATTTTAAGTTACTAGCAGAATGCCCGCGTGATGTAGCGGGTTAAAATTGAGCTCCATGATCTTTCGATATAATGTATTTAATTCAAAGTTAAAATTTATATGTTCATACACCAAGTTATGAAGTTTTTTTAAAAAAATATATTAAAAATGTCATTGCGAACTCGATTGTCGGGTTGGGAGTTGCAATTGTCGGGTAGTCATTTCCTTATGGTCAAGTGGCAAGTTGTGAGGTGCAGAGTAGTTGTCTAAGTAGAGAATTACACTATAAATACCTTTTTTTATTTTGTATTTTGGTACTAAAAATGTAATCCTTAGATTTAATCAAAAAACTGAAACTCTCGAATGTAGAAATTGACAATAAAACGCGAATTTAAAATTGTAACTAAATGCGTAAATTTATGATTTCATAAAGCAATTAAGATTTTGTTTTGAATCTTCTTTAAATATTTTAAAAGCTCGTAAATTGAGAAAAAACTTGATTTTGAAGGTTTTAGAGATGGAATTTCAATAAAAAGTCGCCTACGACAGTTTGCTAACACTTTCGTCTAGTTTCGAGCTTTCCGTCGATAATTGACACGTCCCGTAACTCCTTACGGTTCAAAAGTGATGTGATATTATTATTAGTTTTTACTTTATTGATAGTAAGTATAAATGATAGAAAAGTTTAATTAATTAGAATTAAATGTCATATGTTAATTTCTTTTAAGTTTAATAATGATAACATTAATGAGATTTTAATACATGTAGTGGTATGTTGGTAATTTTAAGTAGATTTTTAAATGTTATTAGTAATGTTAGGGGCATATCGGTAATTTTCCTTTTAAAAAAAACATCAAAAATGTATTATATAATAGTAACTAGTTTTATGACTCATGAAAATACGGGTTTTGTTCATAAAATGATTCAATCAATACCGATTAGTATATTTATATATTAGTGATACATATTGTATCGATAATAAGCATGCAAAATAAGTTTCATGTATCAAAATTTTGTATACTATCTAGTGATGTGTTTCTGTAAAAAAACAAAAAATATATATGTTCACATGTATCAGAAAACACGTAGCGTTTCATTTATACTTGAATATAAAATTTCATTTTTCTAGTATAAAGTTAGAGGATGTATCATTTAGGAATGCTTTATGAATTATTATAATCTTGAATATACATTAAAAGAGTATAACTTATGATAAAAGTGATTTATAAAGTGACCGGTGATAACACGGATTTGTTAAAGAAAATAACAATAGATAACTTTGTGTATCATACAATTAATACTAAAACACTCGTGTCTTGTGGAATTAGTAAGAAGCTTTGTATAACCTAACACAACAAATAAGTCTAAAATACAAAAATTGTGAAAGTTTCTTCCGTTAATACGGAGTATATTATAATACACTTTTTTTTTTTTTAATTTAAGCAATTCACATGAACATGTCAGTGTAAATTCTCATTAGTGCCACCTATTTTAAATATGAATTTGGATATAGACTTTATAAACACATATTACATACGGAGTATATCATGAGCAAGTATAATAAAACATTAAAACATTATCCTTCTACATAAAGGTCTAGAATGTGTGATTATTTCATGTGTTAAGAACTTTAAGGACCAAAATAGAACACTTACCTGTACAAAAGACTTGCATGACCCACATCCGACTACATCAAAATCACACAGCTTAAAAATCTTGACTTGCACTAAATGGACACAACGCACTACAACTAACCCCAATAAAGACCATTTCAAACCAACAAAAAGGCACAAAAAATTTACTGATATGTAAAACAACAAAATATCCACCAAGGACACAACAACAACTAACAAACCACAATAATCAGCTCCACAGCAGATTGTCATATACCAGGATACAATAACCATTGAGACCAAATTAGATCACCATCTCTATGACTTCTGGTAATCCCCTGGAAAAGTCAAATGATCTCACCTACAATAGCTCTGAAATAAAATGGTACTTTCTTGCACATTTCATAATAGCATGGAAACTTAGATATTCAATTGTTTTATATCTGGACCTTAAAAGCTGTAAGAAGAGTTCACTAACTATGAGAATCAATTGAAATATTTTAACGAAGACAACTGTGAAACTGGTTAAAATACAGATCTTACAATGTAACTTAATTCTCTCAACATTTCATAAAACATCTCAAGCAACTCATGTGTGCCCACAACGTGACAACTAAAATAGCAAGAAGTTTAGTACTTAAAAGAATCAATCAAATATAATTCAGAAATTATTTCGAAATATGCACCTATGAGATTGAGAATCATTGTGATTCATAATACTAAAATTTTTATCAAAATGAAACCTTTTAAAAAGTGAGAATAGCTTACAATTTGGACAACACGTCTAAAAAACAATCCAAACCAATCAACACCAAACCTGCTTGCAACAACAACAACACACACACACACAAATAGTAGACTATGGACACGGATTGAACACGTACCTTTAGCTTGTTGAATGCATCCACTTCCGAAACAATTAAGACATCGTTGAATCCTACAATCAAAATCGTGAATTTTCATCAGTTCATTCGACCCTTAATGCAAAAGAATCTATAGACACGATTGCACTACCATTAATAAAGTTCACAAATATAAGATTCAAATTACGTATGTCCATCACAACTCACAAGTAGAGAAGACACGTGGGTTAATAAATATGAGAGGATACAATGGAAACAACTCTATACTTCTAAAAAATATAATGTTAGTGAGACATATACACAAACAGTTGGTGTGCAAAACTAAGATAAAGATAATCAAAGATGATTCATCAAAACGGCTTCCTAATATCAAGAAATTAACAAAAGTTGAATCAAATGACAGAATTGTTAAAGTTGAAGGATTCATCAAAACGGCTTCCTAAAATCTTAAAATCCATTGATAAAGTGGTAACTTTGTAAGTATAGTTGTTATAGAAATAAATTCTATATATTAAATTTGTATTCCAAAATTATAATCTGTATCGGTTAGGATGTCTATTTTAAATTTTTTGAACTTTTCTGGATAAATTTATGATTGTATTTATTGATGACATTTTGGTTTATTCAAGATCCGAATCAGAACATGAAATGCATTTGAGGTTAGTTCTGGAGACTTTGAAAAGAGAACACCTATATGCTAAATTTTCGAAATGTGAATTCTGGATTCGGGAGGTACAATTTTTGAGTCATATTATCTGTAATGATGGGGTTAAAGTTGATCCATCTAAAGTTGAAGCTGTAGAGAATTGGAAAGCTCCAAAGACTGCTTCTGAAATAAAGAGTTTTCTTGGATTAGCGGGTTATTACGGAAAATTTATTAAAGATTTTTCGAAAATTGTCGGTCCTTTGACTAAGTTGACCCGTAAAGATGTAAAGTTTCTTTGGCGTGATCAGCGAGAGTTGGCTTTTCAAACTCTTAAGCAGTTATTGTGTCAGGCTCCAGTGTTGGCATTACCGGATGGTTCTGACGGTTTTGTTGTTTACTATGATACTTCCTATGCTGGTTTGGGTTGTGTTCTTATGCAGCGAGATAAGTTATTGCATATGCTTCTAGGCAGTTGAAACCGCATGAAAGAAATTATCCCACTCATGATTTGGAACTTGCAGCGGTTGTGTTTGCTTTGAAAATATGAAGACACTATTTATATGGTACAAAGTGTATTATCTGTCCTGATCACAAGAGTCTTCAGTATATGTTTTCACAGAAAGAGTTAAATATGCGTCAAAGAAGATGGTTAGAGTTAATCAAAGATTATGATTGTGAGATTCGTTACCATCCAGGGAAAGCAAATGTGGTTGCAGACGCTTTGAGCCGAAAAGGTATTTCTGACAGAGTTTATTATATGAAAGTAGATGTTTCCTCTGATTTAGTGGATCAGATAAAAGCTGCACAGTTGGAAGCTTTGATGGATCATCATTTGAAGTCGGAAATTATGTTGAAAAGAAAAGAATTATTAATTGATGATTCAAGGGGATTAAAGACATTTCAGTCTCGTGTGTGGATTCCTCTTATTGGTGGTATTCAGGATATAATTTTGACCGAAGCTCATAAGTCTCGATTATCTATTCATCCCAGGAGTACCAGAATGTATAATGATTTAAAATCTTTGTATTGGTGGCCTACGATGAAAACTGATATAGCACGATTTGTTAGTAGTTGTCATATTTGTGCTCAAGTCAAAGCTGAACATCAGAAACCTTATGGCTCTTTGAAACAGTTGGAAATTCCAGAATGGAAGTGGTAACACTTGACTATGCATTTTGTAACTAAACTTCCTCGAACGCCATGTGGAAATGATATAATCTGGGTTATTGTATACAGATTGACGAAAAGTGCGCATTTTCTAGCTACAAGTGAAACTGCATCTCTGAGTAAGCTTGCACAGTTATATGTCAATGAGATCGTCTCCCGACATGGGATTCCTTTATCGATTGTGTCAGATAGAGATTCTCGATTTATATCTCATTTTTGGCAAAGTTTACAACAAGAGTTGGGCACTCGAGTAAATTTAAGTACATCGTATCATCCTCTGACCGATGGTCAGTCAGAGCGTACGATTCAAATACTTGAGGATATGCTACGTGCATGTGTTATTGAATATGGCGGGTCTTGGGATTCTCACCTACCATTAGTTGAGTTTGCTTATAATAATTCGTATCACTCCAGTATTGGTATGCCTCCATATGAAATGTTGTATAGACGCCGTTGTAGAACACCTACTTGTTGGTTAGAGGCTGGGGAGAAACAGTATGATGGGCCCGATATTGTTCAAATTACAGCATATAAGGTAGCAATTGCACGTGAGAAGTTGAAAGCTGCACGAGATAGACAAAAGCAATATGCAGATCCGCGTAGACGGCCAGTGTCATTTTCTGAAGGTGAGCTTGCTTCTCTTAAGGTTTCTCCGTGGAAAGGTGTGATTCGGTTCGGAAAATGAGGAAAGTTATCACCTAAATACATTGGTCCCTTCAAAATTTGGCAAGTTGTTAATGATCAGTCAGTTACCCTCGATCTTCCTCCAGAGCTTGCAGGGATTCATGATACATATAATGTGTGTTATCTTAGAAAATGCAATATTGAGGGTCAATCTCAAATTCTTCCGTTACAAGATTTGAAGGTTGATCATAATCAAAAGTTAGTTGAAGAACCTGTTGAGAGTTTGGATAGAAAGGTGACTAAACTTAGAAAGAAACAGATTCCCATGGTGTTAGTGAAATGGAAACATAGTTTAGGTTCCAACTTAACTTGGGAGACTGAGGAGAGAATGAGATCCAGATATCCTGGATTATTCGGTCGTGATGAGATTTCGGGGACGAAATCTTCTTAAGGAAGGCAGATTTGTAACATCCTCCTTACTGGTCTGGTAATTCCTTTATTTAAATTGGTTATTTAATTGTTTTTAGGAATTACTTGATATTAAGTGTTTACTTGTGAAACTTAAGTAAATAAGTCTCAGGATTTATTGTGCATAGTAAACTATTAATTGTTTTAAATTGTTATAGATGACGGTAAACTAAAATAGTTTTCTCGCAAATGGTTTTTAGGTTCCAGACAATAGATTTAGGACGGGTATAAAATTATAACAATTGGATATCCAAGTCGGTTGTTAAACCGACCTTAAAATCCTTATGTTTCAAGAACCTTTCATTATTCATTATGAAGAATTTGAAAAACTCTCCAAACCAAACAAACCATAACCAATTTAGAAATCAAATACGTTTCTGCGATTTTGAGTTCAAAACATCAGCTGGTTATCATCTTATCACCTTCTTCTTCATCAAAGAGTGAGTTTGATTTTGAGTTTTAATAAAATGGGTTTTAGAGAAGTTGATTGATTTGGATGAAATTGAAGCTTGATATATTGTTATTAGGTGTTATTTGATGTTAGTAAAGTGTTAGAAATCATAGAATTGAGTTTTTTGAAGTTTTGGTGAGTTTTGATTTGAAAAACTCGTAACAACAGCGAAATTCGCAGTTCTCAGTTCGTCCTGCGAACTGAGTTTATGTTGCGAAGCGAGATGAGATGTTGCGAAGCGAACTGAGATCTTGTGAAATGAGTTGCTGCGATGCGAGTTGAAATCGCGTTGCGAACTGAGTAGTTTTGCATTGCGAACCGAGTTTTGCGAGCCGAGATGGCTGTGCGAACTGAGTTATTCCATTGCGAATTGAGTTACTGCGAACCGAGTTGGCTCTGCGAATTGAGTTTTTTAATTTTTTTGTTTTGTAAATTTTGAAAATGCGTAAGTCCTAAATTTTCTAAAGTTCAATCAGAAACAAATTGGTTGAATAATGATTAACAAAAGTTCAATCAGAAACAAAAGTCTTACGCATTAAGACTTTTTGTAACAAATTTTCTAAAGTTCAATCAGAAACAAAAGAATTTGTTAATGCGTAAGACTTTTTGTTTTAATTGTTTTGTTTTGTAAATTTTCTAATCTTATTTCTGATTGAACTTTTGTTTGCCTAGACTTCAGGGATTACCTGATTGAATAAATATGATAGAATGATGATTATAAAACAAGTTACTAACTTGTGTATTATGTGGTGTTTCAGATACTCCGAAGACTCAGTAATATAAGATTTCTGAGTGTGGAATCTGCAGAGGTATCGGTGAGTGGATTTAGAACTCACCTTTTAATTTAGTTGTAACTGTTTGGTTACAACAAGTGAACGTAGATGTATTGTTGAGTTATTTAATCTGAGTTATTATTTGTACATCTATGTGCTATGTGGCCTTCGGGCATCAGTTGTTATTGAGGTCAACGCGTTGGTTGGGCTATTTGGTTATTGTGTGAATTACACAGGGTCTTGATTCATTTGTTGTGTGTAGAACCTGTGTTTGAGTATAATAACCGTTAGCTATCGGTCTATTCTGTATTGGCCTTACAGATTGTTGGGTAAGTGTTCTTGAGAGCCACCGCGGCAGTAGGGTTTCTCAAGAGTCACCGATACTCATTGTTGAATTGTTGTACTGTGTAATATGTGTTTACGATTATTTGATGTAAACAGGTGATTAAGCTAAGTTGAATTGTGGTTGAACTTTTGTTAAACAATCAGGTAATCTTATTTCATTAACAAAAGTCTTAATGTGAAGATTTTTTGTAACAAATTTTCTAAAGTTCAATCAGAAACAAAAGAATTTGTTAATGCGTAAGACTTTTTGTTTTAATTGTTTTGTTTTGTAAATTTTCTAATCTTATTTCTGATTAAAATTTTGTTTGCCTAGACTTCAGGGATTACCTGATTGAATAAATATGATAGAATGATGATTATAAAACAAGTTACTAACTTGTGTATTGTGTGGTGTTTCAGATACTCCGAAGACTCGGTAATATAAGATTTCTGAGTGTGGAATCTGCAGAGGTATCGGTGAGTGGATTTAGAACTCACATTTTAATTTAGTTGTAACTGTTTGGTTACAACAAGTGAACGTAGATGTATTGTTGAGTTATTTAATCTGAGTTATTATTTGTACATCTATGTGCTATGTGGCCTTCGGGCATCAGTTGTTATTGAGGTCAACGTGTTGGTTGGGCTATTTGGTTATTGTGTGAATTACACAAGGTCTTGATTCATTCGTTGTGTGTAGAACCTATGTTTGAGTATAATAACCATTAGCTATCGGTCTATTCTGTATTGGCCTTACAGATTGTTGGGTAAGTGTTCTTGAGAGCCACCACGGCAGTAGAGTTTCTCTAGAGCCACTGATCCTCATTGTTGAATTGTTGTACTATGTAATATGTGTTTACGATTATTTGATGTAAACAGGTGGTTAAGTTAAGTTAAATTGTGGGTGACAAATTCATTCACTTAGCTTCGTGTTAATCCCTCATTTTACTTCCTGCAGGTCATATTTTGGGATGTGGGTAGCAGGAAGATGATGCTCTAGAAGCAGGGAATGTTTTACAAACTTTGCTACTCTGATATGTTTTGATAAACTCTGTTTAGATTTATATAACACCTAGGTTGTGTAATATATGTGTTATGGATTTTAATAACTTTTAACTGTGAAGTATAATTATGTAAACGGTTTATGTACATTACTTTGAATGTACAGTAGTAAAATATGTTTTAAAATTTACGCTTCCGAGATAACTAATATAATATTCATGTATTGAAAGAGGGGTGTTATAAGTTTTGGTAATTTCCCTCTTAAAAATATCTAATATGTGTTATATAATAGTAATAGATAAAACATAGTACATAACCCGTTTAAAACGACGGATAACATATGTCAATCAAAGAAAAAAAATCTTTGATGACTCAATTCACACAATATCTCATTTTCCAATACCCGATTTTAAAGTATCTATTGTATACCCGAGAAATAGTTAAGTATTGATTGGTTTTATGTATTTAACTTATATTATTCATGTCTCAAATTAAATGTTAATTTTATAGATTTAGATACCTATTTAATTATAGAATGTGCAATCAATATTTGAGGGGCATGAGAGTAATTTCTTATCTTACTATTTTAATTTATAGATTGAGGGGCATCTTGAGGATTTCCCATATCCACTTCACTAAGTTTAAGCCAAAAATGTGTAAATGCTTAATAAGGGATTAAGATATCTATCTATCTATCTTATTAATTAAAAGAAATTATGGAAGAATAAGAGTCATTAGATGAATAAAAAATTATGATCCAATCATTAATTTATTTAATGACATACTAAATCACATTTTTATGTGACTAAAAGACTAATATAGTCTTTCATATTTATAATATACATCATTCTATATTTACAATATACATCATTTATTTTTTCCTTAATTGAAGGTCACTCCTTCAAATATTGTATGAAAAAATTTAATTAAATAAAAATATTTAATTATTTCTTAGATAATTCAAACTGTTCCTACAATGTTTGTTATTTTTTACAAAAAAAAAAACTCAATGCGCTATTTTTCAATTCCAAAAAATGCATGTCTTCATTCCATCACCCAGTGATCTAAATTCCTATACGATCGCATTTTTTGAATTCTTTTATCAATTTCTGAATTCCAATTCGGGGCGAAACCCCAAACCCTAACCCATAAACCACAAACCCTAAACGCAACACTTTAACACATGTGTTAGTGAATGTGAAACCCACTAAAAAAGATGGGGAAAAAACTCATCGAAAGTATACCTTAAGGATCGGCAAATCGAAGAGGAGAAAACGCTAAATTGAATGGTGCAATTTTCATAATTTTTCGGTTTGTCGTATATGAGATAATTGATGTTGAGGGTAAATGGGTTTTGTACATGTGGATCATTCTCTTTGTACACATGGCACAATATCATTGGTTCTATCATTCTCACACAAATTCCTATTCTCATTTGAACTTCACCCAACCAAGATAATAATTTATGTAATCAATCAAGAAAACGTTGATAAAAAGAAAACAGTATGTTACTTACGTTTGCATGTTGGTAATTCTTTAATCAAATTTACCGAGTGGGTCATAACTTGAAGGATTGAATTCATGAAACAAGTGTTTCCGAGACTTCAAATTCATGAAACAAGTTGATGGAAGCCCAAGTATTGAAGATCGAGCCCACGTATTTCTGGAGGCCCACGAGCGTGTAACAAAAAGGGCTGCACGGAAAAGGGCATAACTTGGACTACAGGACTCCATTTCAGGCCCATGAGCAGGCGAATCGAAGCTCGGTTCGAGGCCCACCAAAAACGGCTCCGTTTGAGAGATACGGCCCATTATATGTTTTTTCTGTTCATTTTGGACTTTTGTTTTGAGCTTTGTGTTTGGCCCGTTATGTTTTTTAGGCCCGTTTAAATTTCTGCTTATTATTTAAGCTTTCTTCTTCATTGTAATGAACTCAGTTTTAATTTTCAAGAATTTCGATTTTGCTTCCAATTTTGTGAATCAAGGTTCCAATTTTGTGAATCAAAGCATACCCATCCACGGTATTCTTGGTGAATCAACGTGCTTGGAAGAGTTTTTTCCTGGTATTCATAAGAATCAACAGGTTTAAACTATTTATCATAATCGTGTGCTACATCACAAGTGTTTCCGAGAATTCCGAATCCTGCACACTGAATAATGGATACTTATGTAAGAAAAATATAAATGTATACTTTTGTAAGAAAGTGATTAATTGGTGTATAATGTATAATGTATGTATATATTTTTCAAGAAAAAGATACTCACCACTGTTTTCTGGGTATTCATTGTGTTAAGAATTTGATCAAGAACATCAACTTCACCAAGAATTTTCTTATTTACGTGTTATTTAGATTTTTCTAATTAAAATCGCATGTAATGTAATAATAACGGTACTGTATGTATATATGATCGTATGGTAATGGTAATGTTTTAAGTATTATCAATTTGAGTAACTTTGACTTTTTGCCCCTAAGGTTTTGCTAATTCTATATTTCGTCTTTTTACTTTCGCAATTTTCTTTTTTTCCGTTAAATTTAACAGAACCGTTAAGTCAGTGTAAACTGACTAAACTACCCTTTCTCTTGTTCTTTTGGTGAAAAGTAACGGTCACTTGGTTTACAAGGGTGATGGGTTAATAGAAAGTGATTTCAAAGGAAGATGGGGGGTATAATTAGCTTCATGATTCTGATAAAAGGGTTTTGCTTTTAAACTGCTACTCTTGATTTATTTGTAAAAAAGTAGAAGAGGTGAGATCGTAATCTGAATGGATGTACTTTTCATATCAATCTGGAATTTTTGGTTGTTCAGCAAGTAAAATTAGAATTATATGAAAAATTCATAGAGATTGATGCAATGAGCCACATGGAATCTCTATGAAGGATTGCATCCTCTGCGGTAATTATTTAACTTTGAGATCATATGCTTGCTTGCAGCCTTGATTAGTACCCAGCCACCTGCAAGTATTTTATGTGCTATGGCATTGTACATGTTCAGTACTCCATACACATACTTTTTTCTTAATGTGTGTTCTTTCAAAATTTGATTTCTCCTAATCTCTTACTCGATCTACATCTGTTACTTGTTCTTAACGTTTATGACATTGCCTATGTCCTGTTGATCTCTTCTTCTGAGATGTGATGACTCAATACTTATCTTTTTGCTGTACTGTCTAGTTAGACATAGCAATTTCAACTTATATAAGGGTCAAATGGGTCAAACAGGTCAAACTCACCAAAAGTATATGTTTAAGACAGGCAACCTTCTATACCGTTTTAATTTAAATATTTATTGGATTGACTTGTAATGAGAATGTTCTTTAGTCATGATTTTCTTTCAGATGGACTAAGTATTTATGGTCTACCCAACATGACCTAGCTTGTTTTGACCCGTTAATATCTGCTTACAGAATTCCTTATAAGCTTTATCCCTGTGTCATTGCATTTCTCAGAGTCCTTTCTAGATTTAACTTCTCCTAATGTTGGGTATTTTCAATGAATTTGGGCCATTATCGTTATATAGTTTCAAGCAAACAAGAACTTCCATTGTGTGCAAAGCAGGAGGTTTGCTGCACCCTTCTTTGTGCACTTCATATACTGCTGTCTTTCAAGGTCATTTAAGCTTGACAAAACAAAGCCAAATATTATCGACGTCTAGATTATTCAGATTACTATTTCTTCACCAGAGCTACATGTCTACATGTATCAAATATAGACAGACAAAACTTTGACTTGTATGTTGTGCAGTGAAAGTTATACCTTGCATTGCGCTCGATTATTTCATTGATTCAAATGGTCAGTGGCATATCCAGATTTCCCTGAACATATTTTAGAAATGAAGTTGAATATGTACCCGTGTAAATTTAAATCTATTGACTGTAGTCAGCTTATGGGTGACCACTCTTACTTTGATGGGATGCCACTTGGAGGGATTAGTATGGCCTTTGACTTTAGAATCGTATTTGTTCCTGATTAAAACATCAACAATAGCCTAGGATCATCTTAGAAGAGAGAGAGAGAGATTTAACCTTTCAAACGCTTCTTGTCCCTCCTTACTGTCACTGCCAGTCACTGATGGTGACAAAAGTCTTGTTAGCAACTTCATAAATAAGCATAATACATCCATTTGATGAGAACTTTAGTAACTTCTCTCTGTAAGAATTTCAGATTAAGATTACTTATTTAGTCATTGTATTATTAAAATTCAATAATATTACTACACAGTTTATATTATATTATCATACAATATAATAGAACCATGTAAAGAATCAAAGCTAACCGTTATTTTTATTACTGACAGCATATTCGGTATAATGTGCATTTGCATTTTTTAGAGTTTTCAATTGAATTAATGTTAATATCTATTATTTGATCATCGGGATGTCAGCATTACTTGCTTTGACCTTCATACTGTACCCTGGCTTTTAAGAAACTATTAGTTTATTCATCAATGGTGATGATAGCAATAAGTTGAGTGCTTAAGCAGATTTTGGTGAGATTCTACTTGTATCAATCTGGTTGACACTTTCTTTTAACATGTACATACATATATCTGCAGATTTCAAGTTCTGATGCAGTTTGGCTTTACTTTTAAGTGAGTCAAACTGTCTTTTAAACTGAATATTTCTAGAACTTCAGTATTTAAGTGCTTAGACAGTCCAAGGAGAAACATCCAAATTTCACCTTTTAGATACAATTATTACAATAAACAAATTTTTCTCTCCTTTTCACCCTTCATTAGACTGCGCCTAACTGGCCCTTGACTAGTCATTAATCTAACCACTTTTGGCAGAAAATATAGAGCTCTTTTTTAGGACTATTGGGACTAACTGGTCTTTTGAGCAAGCCTTCTAGGACCAGGCCTTTTGGGATCTGTTATGATTCAGGTCGTGGACTGGTCCTGGTCCTTAGACCACTCCTATCAGTCACTTTGCTGACTTTCGATGGTCCAAAGACCAAAATTTCATGTGCAGAAAGTGTTTTGTATCGACACCGTGGGCTAACCTGGCCAAAGGAGTACTAGACTCTTTTCTGGTGGTCATCAAACTATGTCTTTATAATGAATTCCTATGAAACTTTAATATATAAGTGGTTGGGTAGGCCAGGAAGAAGCGTCCAAATTTCACCTTTTAGACGCAATTTATTTATTACAATAAATAAAGAGATGTGACACGCAGTATGACCAGTTCAACTCTTAACTATTATTTTTGACAAAGTCGTCTTCTGCATCTATATATAAACACATCATGATTTAGATTATTCATATCACCAACTACCCCAATAATGGTAGGTTCCTCTAGAGTAAGAAAGACATGTTTAGAGAGAGATATGGCTAGAAAGAGAAAGCAAGTTACTGATCTAAGAACAGAGTTCCCAAGTAAACTTCACTTGGGATGGGATGGTGGGTGAAGCAGTGCTAACCACAGCATTAGGCGGACCCCACAGAGCTCGGAAGAAATTTGTGGGGGTCCGGCAGCGGCCATCTGGCCGATGGGTTGCAGTAATCAAGGACACTATATATACAGAAAATTAGAGTATAGTTAGGCACTTTTGACATAGCTGAGGAAGCAGCTCGAGCCTATGATGAAGCCGCTTGCTTACTACGAGGAGCCAACACTCGCACAAATTTCTGGCCTTCTTCTCAACCTTTTTCAACCACACCTGCCCTCCCCTCTAAAATTACCAGCCTTCTTCTTTGCAGGCTTGAGGCCAGGAACAATTCTGTAGCTGCAGTTGCTTCGTCACAGACTAATCTTATGCCTGCTGTCAAACATCATGATGATGTGGCGCAGCCAGAGGAACTCAGAGAGGACATGATGGATCATTCTGATGATAATGTAGTAGCTTCGTGTTCAAGTGGAGATGCAAGTGGTGGATGTGAAATGGAAGAAGATGAAAAGGCAGAAGGGTTTGATTTCAAGTTTATTGATGAGATTGGATCCGCTTGCAACTTTTCGCCATTTGAGATAGCTCAGGAAATTGAATTAGACCCAACTCACAATGAGGAAGAAGAGCCATTGACAATAAGTGAAGCTATGAGAAGGATGAAATTTGAGCGGAAGTTCTCAGCTTCTCTTTACGCTTTTCATGGTATACCCGAGAGTTTAAAGCGGAAACTTACAGTAAGAGAGTCCAAAATGCAAAGAACAGATCCCCAAGCAACTGTAGAACCCAAGAAGAGCATGCTAGCGGAATATGAAGCAACGGAGATGGGATCGGTTTCCACTTCGAGTGATGTCGTTGATGGAGAATTGTCTCTTTGGAGTTCACTTGATCTTCCTACCATTTGCTATGTTGACTAGAGCTCCATCTTAAGCATTTATAACTTTATATAGTTTCCGACATTTGTTAATTGTGATGAATGAAGCCTTGTTAGATTCGTTAGGAATGAGATACTGTGTTCTTTATCAAAGGTTCAACGATCAATTGGGTTTCTGTTCATTGAATTGGGTCTTGTAATATGAAATATAGAGGATTTGGGACATAATAATGTAGGAGTTAAGCTTTCTATCTTTCAACATTCCCTCGGTCTTCACATATGTGAAAGACCAAGACTCGACCTTACGATTTAGTCGACAGCTCAGTCCATAAGAACTAGTCTAGCCAAAAGTTATATAAACTAAGTTACTGAAAGTGGTGTCCGAAATGATTAAACATCTTATTAATCATAATTCCAAAGATTAAAAGACAACATAATGATGAGTGGCTACTCTCAAAGTTTATGAGAGTTGTTGCAGGTTTGAACGCCCATTTAACCTTGAAGTCTCACAATGGATTGTACCTCTATTCATCAACTTACTCCATTTTACTTTGCCACATCCATTGAGTGTGGATGCGGGGTTTTTTTACTTGTTTTGTACATGTGTATCAGTGTATGTAATGGAATTGTAGTAGTAACTAGTAAGTGTAGGTATGACGTATATATATTTTGTTGTACTTAGCTTCATTGTCTAAGCAATTAAAAGAAATGGACATTCTTTTGGTTACGACTGCTTAGTTGATGCAAGATTAATTTGTATAGAGTGCATACCTATAAAAGTACCACCCTATTGACATGACGGTATCGAGGTGGCCCTTCAACCTTAAAGTTGAGGGTTCAAGTTTTGGGGTCAGGATAAAATATAATTATTCGTGAATTTTTGTATATATTCGTGCGATAGCAGTAATAGTAATAGTATACTTACGACCACCATAACAAAGCAAAGAAAATGAACTACTTTAATTCATAGCGACCTAAAGAATAAGGATACATAGAGACCCATCTGAAATAACATACCCACTCTTACTACAAGACCCGCGAGTAATTGGATTTTACTGATTGTTTATTTATTTTATTAACGTGATTATAAGATGCTCGCCAACGGTCCGTCTGTGAGAAGCATCGGTCCAACCGACGCCGTTGGCACGGGGCGTCGGTTGCGACCCGTAGGTGGTTTGCGTCGGGATACCGAAGGAAAGTGGAAAGGGGGTGGGGTCACGTCGGTCAACAAACGGCTACAAAAAAAAAAAAAAAAATGTATCCGTTGAGGTGCATTAAAAAACAATAACAAAAAAACTTTTTTTTAATTTTCACTCCACTGTATATACACAACATATACTCACTCATTTTAACACATCTCATTTTCATTTTCACTAAATATATATACAATCTTTAACCCATTTCACATACACACTTTTCACCAAATTCCACCACCAAAAAATACCATACATCAACACAAATTAAACTATATTCCACCACCAAAAAATACCATTTTACTTACACAAACTAAACCATATTCCACCATCAAAAAATATCATTTTATTTACACAAACTAAACCAAATTCTACCATCAAAAAATGATACCCAACCAATCAACCGGCGAAGATACGTGGAACAATTTAATAAACAATCACATTCCAAACACGACCCATAATCCAACTTCACCGACGGCCACATCTTCCGCTCAATCTAGCAACTCGTCACCAAGTCAACCCCCCCGGTTTTTCACAATACGCTACACAATTTCAAGGTTACCAAAATTACCAAAACTACCAACATTTCTCACCATATGCTCCATTCCAACAAACTCCACCACCATTCCATCAAACTCCACCACCATTCCAACAAACTCCACCACCATTCCATCAAACTCCACCACCATTTGGAGACCCACGATTTTTAACCCAACCATCCTCCGCTTTCTCTCCATTTCCACCTACTCCAATAAACTATCCACAATTCGGAAACATCCACACTCCACCCGAGCCCGAGTCACCAAGTCAAGCCAAAGCCGAGCCCGAACCCGAAGCCGAAAAAAGGAAAAGGAAAAGGAAAAGCAAAAGGAGAACCAAAAAGGGTTCAAGTTAGATGGTCCGACGAAGAGGCGCTAATATTATCCGAACGTTGGATTCACCGTTCCGAGATTTCAAAGAAAGGGGTTTCACAAAGCTTCGAAGCTTTTTGGGATAAAGTTTTAAAGGATTATAATACGGTTGCACCTCAAGAACGTAGTTTGAGCCAACTTCAAGGAAAGTGGAACAAAATTCGTAGCGACACCAAAATTTTCATTGCCATCTACAAACATCTTACCAATCCTCGTCAAAGCGGGGCAAGTGATACCGACATTTTGAAGGGGTGTCACGAAGCGTTTAAGTCTCAACAAAACCTCGCCTTCATATACGAAAAATGTTGGAATGTACTACGACTTTGTCCGAAGTTTATGAAAAATGATGGAGTCATGAGCCGACAACCAAGCCAAGCCGAACTTGAACCGATTAATCTTGGTGACGATATGCCTACTTCCGAGCCTACTTTCGAGCCTCTCACGACTAACATGGAACGGTTGTTCCAAGACGACATTATTCGTCGTCCGCCCGGCCGAGCTAAAGCCAACAAAAGTCAAAAAAGTTCGGGTTCGAGTGATGTCGCTACTTCTTCGCGTAGTTTGAAAGAAAAGGAACGACTAGCCAACATACAAGCCGCGCAAGCACAACAAGAAACATTGGCCACGATCAAGGGAAATTCGTTCAAAAAAACTATATTAAAATCGTGAAAGATGTTGTATAAAAAAATACCGAGTGGCCTCAAAGACAAGGAAAAAAAGATGCTCGAGGAAGTGCGAAAAACCGTTGTCGATAACTATGAAAATGATTATAAAATGGTTTTTGGTCGCGATTCGGGTTCGGGTTCGGGTTCGGTTCAAGTCAACGATTCGGACAAAGACCGAGCAAGTTCGGACGATTCGGAGTAGACGACTAGTTATCTTTTTACTTTTCAAGAAATGTATTTTTTTTTTTAGGAATTGTAACATTTTTTTTTTAATTTTTAGGAATTGTAACGTTTTATTTTTATTTTAATGTAATGTTTTTAGTTTTAATAAAAATGTTTTATTTAAGTTTGTGTTTTAAATAAATAAAGAAATTAGTGTGTGGGTCCCAAAAATGAGAAATGATGTTAACTGATGTTTTACTAATTGGTATGTTAATGTCAGTTTGTGTCAGTTTTGGAAAAAGCTGATGTGACGTTGATGTGACACCAACTGATGCGTCAGTTGGTATTCACCATTGGAAGGGGTCTAGGAGGGCATCATGAATAAACGGGGAAAACTGACATTTTTACTTCCCCACGTGTGTCATGCATGTGCAGCCATTTATGAGCAAATTCAACAAGCGTTAAGTAATACCAAACACCTCTATTAACAAAAATTCCATTTAATAATATTAACCATAGGGGTGGTGATAAATAAAAAAAAATGTGATTCATACATTAAAATATGTTGTAGTGTACTTGTGCTATAAGTAAAAATAGTTGTACAGTATGGTGCATCGATAACTTTTTTTATTGTATTTATCAATTCCATTAACCATATATTCATCTACATTCCTTTTCACTTACAAAAACTCAAAAATAACTTAATTGATTTTTTCCCAGCTACTTGCCACTTAAAAAGAACTCGAGAATGCATAATTAATTAAGAATTGGATTTTAATAGTGACAACCATAATAATTAAAAATAATAATTTCACATTAAGTAATATTCATAGGAACATACAGTTTGTAATGATATGATTACGAATATATAAAAAGCTACTATCGATGCGTTGATGACAGTTTTTAAAACTACCTTTATCATTTTCAACTTTCAGTTTTTTCAATTCATATATATATACAAGTGACTAGAGATGTCAATGGATCGGATGTAGCTATATTCACATCCATATTCATTTCATTTTTACACTATCTAATCATGTACCATATAATAGCCCAATTGCAAAGATCAAAAACGCTTTTACAAAGCCCAATCCATTGTATAGGGAAGGCCCAGTTAGTCGAGTCTAGAACACGCAAGAGGCCCATCAAACTATATTAACATTCATATCCATTTCATTTCGCACCATCCACGTTCATATCCATATCCATTAAAATGTATTTAATCCATCCACTTTAATATCTATCGGGTGATTCGGGTTAACAGATGTCCATTAGGTAACAAAAAAAAAATCGTTAAAGATAATAAAACGTTCAAATACATCAAAATATTTCATTTACAATAAATAGAAATATTATAGGGTGCAATCAAATTTCTTCAAAATAATACGTAAATAATGTTCCTTTAATAACATAATTAGTAGATTTTTTAGATTGTGTATTATATATTGGGTTAATAATTGTTTAATCCTCAAAATTTCATTTTTTTTTCGTTTTAACCACTCAACTTTTTTTGAAATGTTTTAATCACTCAACTTAGGGTCAATAATGGTTTAATCCCTGAACTTTCAATTTGTTTTCGTTTTAACCACTCAACTTATGAGTTGACCATACTTTAACCACTAAAGTTCATTTGCCCATATAAAAAAACATTTTCGTTAACTTATAATGAAAGTTTAGATTGGGATATATAAACTTTGAACTGATTTTTGTATCGACCAAGGTTGTCAAACTAGAGATCTTATATATGATGTTTTTGTCTTCACAAGATCGAAATCGTAAGATCAAATCAGGATCGTAAGATCTTACGATTTCAATTATGATCTCATAAATGTGTATTATAATGCATATAAAAGATTAATTGCATGACAAATTAATTAACCTTTTGTAGTTTAAACATCATAGCATCAATTCATATTTAATATAGCAACTTAGATTAATATATTTGTAATTAAAGATATAGATTTTCACACGATAAACTATTTTAGTTTAAAAATTGAATAGTTTTACGTGTAGTAATTAATTAAATAACAAACATATTAACCTTTTTATTAGACAAAAATTAACTAATTTATATTTTCTTAATTTATATTCATGTTACGTAAGATCGGATCGGATCGACATCGTAAGATACGATGCTCAAATCGAAATCGTAAGATCTTACGATCCCGATTTGATCTTACGATTTCGATCTTGTGAAGACAAAAACGATCATAGGTAAGATATTTATCTTGACAACCTTGGTCAATAAAAAAAATCAGTTCAAAGTTTATGTATCCCGATCTAAACTTTCATTATAAGTTAACGAAAGAGTTTTTTTAAATGGGCAAATGAACTTTAGTGGTTAAAGTTTGGTCAACTCTTAAGTTAAGTGGTTAAAACTTTTAAAACAAAGTTGAGTAGTTAAAACGAAAATAAATTGAAAGTTCAAGGATTAAATCATTATTGACCATAAGTTGAGTGGTTAAAACATTTAAAGAAAAAGTTAAGTGGTTAAAACGAAAAAAAATGAAACTTTGAGGATTAAACCATTATTAACTTTTATATCTTGATGAATGATAATTCATATTGTAAGAATAATTATAAGATGAAATAAACATAATTTCGTATATATTTGCTGGCATATTGATGTCAAAACAAAATGGTATAATAAATAATACAAAAAATAAATAAAATTTATTCAGTATCTTAAACAAATGAATATTGTGATATAGAGTATGCCTAGTTATTAATTAAAACTTATATAATTTCGGATTAATGGATGAAATCCATGGATGACAACTCATCATCCACATTCAACCTATTAAACATCCGTATTCTATATCCATATCCATTAGTTGTCCAATTACTTCGTTCATATCCATCAATAATGGATGGATTGGATGGATATCCGGTGAACCGGATGAAGATTGACATTGCTACAAGTGACTCTTATGCAAAGCTAATAACACAATATCATTCATGTCGTTGGTGTACTAATCTTTTAGTAGGAGTATTATTTTTTTCGTTTATAAAGTGTTCAATCAACAATTTGATAGGTCTTTCATAAGATAGTTTAGTAATATGTTTTACGAGTCATTATATATAACCTAAAATCAGGAAAATTAAAATGTCGTTCTTTATCTATGTGAGAATTATGTATACCGAAATCAAAGTTATTTAAAAAAGGGTTTATTATTTCGTTGTGTATTAAACTTCACACACATTTTATTATTGTATGAGTCGAACTTAGAAAACTTCTATTGTATTTATTGAACTTGTAAATATCGTCCATTGAATGCAAACTTTCCTTTTTGGGTACGGACAAGTTTCCTTTTTTGGTCATACCCAAGAAAGAAATTTTACATACAATAGATGATATTTACAAGTTAAATACATACAATAGAACAAATGAGGGTATGTCTCATACAATAGGTAAAAAGTGTAAAGTTATTATACTATCACCAAACAATAAAGCCATTTAAATAAATAAGTTTGGTACTAGTATTTCATTATACATAGATATTTGCGCGTCCTCAAATGTGAACCTATTTTAGCTAGTAACCTAGTACTAATGTGACGAAGAAATCAAATAAATGGAAGGTGATCGTTTTTATAGGACAAAAAACAGGGGTTTAAATTCAAAAGACTTTATGAGACACAAACACCTTATTTTTTCGGACATCATTTCTATAAATTAAATTTTTCTCAAACTTGGCATTGGTTTGAGAACACAACAATAATCAATCAAATAGGTTTGGTTAATTGTGTTGTTGTGATATTATTGAATCCAACCCGGATCCGACAACAGTCGGACCCAACTTTCTGCTTTTCCCCTCCCCTCTCCTCCCATGCATGGTGGCTTCCGTCATTTTGTATGTGAGAGAGCGAGAGGAGATTGCAAGTTCATCATCCATCTTGATCATTTTCACCAATCACAGGTTTTTTTCTTGTCTATTTCGTTATTTATATTTTTTATAGATGTATGTTGTCTTTAATTTCATGCAACGAAAACGAAAAATGATAACGTTTCTCGGTATGAGCATACACCTTCTTTAGCAAATCAATGTTAAATCGGTCTTAACATTGTCTTTCATATGCCATAGACGGGGCGTGTGGACCAGTTAACATTACCAGATATCAACAAATATTAAGTTACATGAATGCAGGGCGGTTAGAGCTGGAAAATATTCATGGAGGTGGCAAAAACAAAATTATTTTGTGCTTCTTTATAGTTTAGAGAGGGCAAAATTTTAAAAATGTCATTAATACTTTAATTATTTTTTTATATTTTATGTAATTTCAAAACCTTTGTAGTGGCCCGTTGCCCCCTTCTAGCTCCGCTTATGCATGCATCATTTTGTCCATTTCTTTGAATAAGGTTTAATGCTTGTACTATTAGCTGCATATATATATATATTATTGTTTGATTTGATTTGATAAACTTATCTGGTTTGTTGTTAGAGAAGAGCCTATTTGATTATAAAAAATGGTACTCCGTAGTATCTATTTCCCCCCTTTTTTTTAGTGCTTGTGAATGATTCCAAAATTTTCAATTATTTTTCCTGTTGCATTGGCACCAATGATTGTAAATTTTGACAATTTTCTGTATGTAGCCATATGAGATATTAGTGGCTTGAAATTTAGTTGGTATCTATTATGGTTCCATGAGGATGATAATAATTTCTTTTGAATTGCATGGAGCATAAGAAATGATTATTTTATTCTCATCCTTTTTGGAATTTGTCATTATAGCTTATGAATAGAAGCACATACTTCATTCTTCATAATGCAACCAAAATTTCGTTCCTTAAGAATGCAATAGGAACACCATATAGTTTACTAGAATAAGTGATTTCAGACAATTTATGAAGGAAAATGGTTGTTTTTGTATCTAGAATTTCAGAATTCAGCCCAAAATCATCAATTCTCATGTAATGGTTACATGAGAAAGATATTTCAGATAAAAATTGTCAAGGACAATGGCTATACTTTGCATTTACACTTCCACTAATTCGACCAAATCTTTCGTTCTAGCAAAGCTGTAACTTGCTGCTTCTTTTTCGGCATTTGCATATAATGCAATGAAAATTGAAGTATGTCGAATCTATAAGAAGATCACTCTTTCTAATACCATCTATTTTTTGGACCCATTGTCCTTACTATCTTGTTTTATCTTTCCATCTTGTCATACATTTTTATATTTATTTACATTTGTATATCAATTAAAAAGGGTTCATTCATGATTGAATTTGCATCAGGTTGATTTGGTGTTTCATATAATTTGTTATCTTCCACTAGAAATTATTATCTTTGGTAATTACTCTGTTTATGATTCTTTTCTATGTCAGGAAGTTCTCTTGGAATTGAAAATTTCACCTTTATGTTGATGTTTTTTTGAAGAATTTGTTAACTAAGAATCCTGATATTGGCTTTGTTGGAATATCTTGCAGCTTGCTAAGGTATGCTCTTCTACATCCAATCGATCCTACAATAGGGAAAACTAGTTGTTCAATGATTCACTTATTAAGCCATTGTATATGACTTTTCGTTGCATATAAATAACTGCTCTTGCAAAGATGAAAAGCAGACTACATTATCGAAAACAAAATGGAAAATGTGATGTTTCTTCTTTGTGCATTTACAAATGTATCTAAAACCTCTCATGCTTGCAACTTACAATATTCTTTTGACATTTTCACAATTTTCATAGAGCAAAGTACAATGATTTAGAATGTTGATCGCTACTTTTTCTTGATGTTTGTTTTACTACTGTTCTGGCTTGCTATTTTGTACGCTATCTTTGTGATCTTCAAGGAAATTATAACCAATGATTCTTAATTAATCAGATTTTGATATTAAAAGCAAAAAAGAAAGGATAAGGAGTTTGTTGTAAGAAAAGTGATCATAGTACTGAAAAATGTTAAACTTCCTGCCTTTCTCTAGATTCAATGAACAGATATTCTGATTCTGGTTCTTGAAGTCACAACAGCCACTCTGAAACCACACATCAATTAACTTGGACCAGTTTTTAGTTCGGCTTTTTTGGTACCTCTAGCCATTTATTGAGATAAATGCAAAGTTCCCCAGGTACCCCAACCATTTTTGCGGATCATATAATTTTACTTGGATTTAGCAGGGACTTGCTTGACACATTGTCAAGAACGTAAAGAGAAAAAATGGGTAGTTGTGCTTCACACCCTGTCAAAACAATAAAACCAAAGAAAACAAGGCGTCATCGTAGTAAAAAATTCCACAGGCCTGACAAACTGAAGAAGAAGAAGAACAACGATACCGGAGACGCTGGTGCAGTTAGTGAGAATGTTGATACGACAACTCCCATTTGTAGGGAATCAGTTTCTTCCGAATGTACTCATGAACCCACTCAGACGGACTTACATTGTAGTCAGACCAATGCTCACGGTACAATTTTCTTTTTCTTTTTTTTTTAACCAGAGGTATCTAAAATGTTAAAAGTTGCCAAAAGTATAATTAATTAAGCATAAAACCTCATAAATCATTTTTGTTTATTATCAAGTTACCCATTTTGACCCATAAAATTAATGTGTTAACAACTGAAAATAGCATGGGTGTTGTCTTTTTCTTCTTCTTCTTGCAGTAGATGACCCATGGTTTGATTCAGTAAGCAGTATTGAAGATTCTGAATCGGATGATGACTTTACTAGCCTGCATGGAGGTAACAAGTTCCAAGTTCTTATAAGTAGTATTGTTTGATTTGGTAATTAACTTCTCGAATCATACTACTTGGTTTTCCACTGCGAACCAACATTCACTGATTCACTGGAAATATATATATATATATATATATATATATATATATATATATATATATATATATATATAGTTCATAAGATTTGGAATAAAAAAGTAGTTCAATAAAAGTCACCTAAAGTGTATCAAATGCTTACGGCCTCTTAAACTGTTTCTATTCAATATTTCGTTATTGAATAAAATATCAATAAAATAGTTCCTTTTTATGTAATTATATACAATAGATTAATTAATCTCAATATCAAAAACAAACTGAGTCACAAAAATGTTTGCCCATTTTAACCTCCGATAGACAAATTCAGTTTTGACCCGTTACCAACCCATCTGACCCACCCATCTGCTGTATGCTATGAAAAGTGAAATGGTTCACAATAACTCTGTTGAATTGATGAAATGTTGCATAAGTAATTTTATTAATCTATACTTGGTACTTTTGTTAAAGACGATGATCATCCGATGTTACCAAACGGGGAAGCGGTTCAAGATGAAATGAATACACCGACTATACGCGGACTCAAGCAAGCTAACCTTTTTTCGATTTTAAGTTCCCATGGGCACGGTGGTGATGCGAGCCCTACAAACAAGTTAGGACGTAGTTATAGTAGCTATAATGGTGATAAAGATGATATGAACCACGCCCAAATGCTAAAGCCTGGCATACCTCAGTTGTTTCATTCCGCTAGTTTTGATGATAAGATCACTAACACATCAAATTCGGGCTCACAGAATCACACAAGGATGCCAACTGTTATTAAGCTCGCGGTAAAAAGAACCGATTTAGAGGATCCAAATGTAACACGTATGTGTAAAAACTTTTCTATATTTTTGTTATGAAATATCAACCGTTCCAAGAATATATTGTTGAAATAAGAATGATATGAAATGCAGGTGCTACAGAAAAGTTCTTTTATCGTCCGCGAGCAGGATTCTTGATTCCATGTTGTACAGATAAGAAGCCAACTCCTGGAAGTTGGTCAGCTATTGACCCGTCGACTTTCACTCTCAGAAGCGAATCTTATTTCAAGTAATTCATTAGATTCCATATATTTTTATATACATTAACCTTTATGTAGCGAGTAAACTGATAGTTTACGTATTTTGCAGAGATAAGTCGAAAAAACCTGCTCCAAATTATTCTCCATACATTCCATTTGGTGTAGACCTATTTGTATGCCCAAAAAAAATCAACCACATTTCCAAATACATCGAGCTTCCTTCATTACAAGGCAACGGAAAATTGCCGCCTCTACTCATTGTCAATATTCAGGTTCATTTCTTGATTTGAGTAACAGTTTGATTTAGTAAAAATGGAGAATATAATATCACTTGTTGTGTATATTTGGTTGTTACAGTTGCCTAGTTACACGGCTCAAATGTTCCTTGGTGACAGTGATGGTGAGGGTGTAAGCCTTGTTCTATATTTTAAACTCTCGGAAACTTATGAGAAAGACACATCTCCTCAGTTTCAGCAGAGCATTAAGGTAATCACGATAAACACATTTAAATCACCTTGAAAGTACATGAAGTTGATGTTTAAACATGTGTGGTTTGTCCAGAGTTTAGTGGAGGATGATATGGAAAAGGTGAAGGGTTTTAGAAAAGAATCGACAGTCGCTTTCAGAGAACGACTGAAAATCATGGTAGGTGTGGTCAACCCAGATGACCTTCTTTCAAACAGCACTGAAAGGAAGCTTTTGCATGCTTACAATGAAAAACCCGTTCTTTCACGCCCTCAACACAACTTCTTTCGGGTACCAAAACTATGATGAATTAATTAAATAGCTATTAATGACATAGAATTGTAACATATATACGTGTATGCAGGGATCAAATTACTTTGAAATTGACCTGGACATTCATCGGTTTAGTTACATAGCAAGAAAGGGATTAGATGCATTTCGTGAACGCCTAAAAGATGGCATAATGAACCTCGGCCTAACGATTCAGGTACTAAAACTATTACCTCCACCAGCGTTTAGAAAGAACAAAATAAAAGCTAATTTGGAATACTTTTTGAGAGAACAGGCACAGAAACCAGAAGAATTACCAGAAAAAGTTCTTTGCTGTTTGAGATTACACAAGATTGACTTTGTAAATCGTGGTCAAATACCCACATTAGTAGCCGAAAAAGATTCATCTTCTTGATTCGTTCTTTGCATATATGTTTTATAGCCATTGTACAGCAATCAGACACTTACAGTAAGATGAAGGTGAATATTTTTCTCCTGAGCTTAAACTCGAATAAGGATAGAAAAGGGAGGATGTTTTTGTTTCTTTGTGTCAATTTTGAGCAAGTAAATCAATGATATGGTTCACTGTTGTATTTTGCACAAATTGACATATTTGTTACTGGCATTCAATTGAATACAAAATTGATATGTTATAAACTTGCTCATTGTTAATCATTTCTTGACACAAAGAAGTAAATGTTGTATTATACCTACTGATTGTTTAATATAACCATGAACTGCGTGTTTACAGGGTAACTTGTTATTAAAGTTGTATTTTATATTTTATTTTTAATGGAGAAATGTGTTATTTTACTTAAAATTGTAACAAATTTCTATGGTAACAAAGAGAAATGAAAAGAAATAAAGAATAACAAGAAATACAAAAACAAAAGTAACTTCACCCTAAGGATTGTTCAAACATCAATTACTAAGATTTTTAATTCAAGAGTTGGGTAGATAAAACATCATAGATAAGAAGATATATGTGAAGTAATTAGGGGTCTACATTTGCAGCACAAAGAAATTGAACTTCTACATTGCAAGTTTGCATCTACAATTCCCAGAATTCAGGGAAAAAGTATTGTTTGTAAAGAACAAAATTTTTAACTATCAGACTAATTACCAAATTGGATTGTATGTACCTCCATCAGAATGGGACTTATGAACCCCAAAAGTCAATTCTGTGTCATTGAGTCAGCTGGGAGCGAGCATCGAAAAAGATTTCTTCTTCATCCTGTCATAATTGCAGATGGACAATATTTAAATGATAAATCACAAATCAAAACACCTGTTCAAACTTTATAAAAGGAAATGTCTATGTCAAATGTGAAGAACCAAATCTTGCAAAGACGGAATTTAATGGTGAACTTACATTCAGTGAATCCTGAGAGTTGTGTACTTTGGATGAATCAGGCAGATTAAGACTTTGAAGCCTACAATTTTTAAGACCACTCCATACTCTACTTGTAGATTCTCCATTTTCAGGTATCCGTTTGGAGGTTGAACGTACTACCACCGGAGCCCCATTATGGGTCGGAATACCACCATGTTTCCGTCTTCTTGCCGCCCACAAGAAACTACCATTTGAGGCTGTAGCTTGTATGGGGAGTGCAGAAATGGCATCAGATTGATACCCTCCTTTAGTGTGTGAAATTTCCAACATCGTATCACACAACGCTTTTGAAGAACTGGGACAGTCAGCAAATCCTCTCGATGATCGGGAGTAAGCACCACCCCCATTGGTTCCACTTGAAATTTGGGCATCTGCATTGACCTCTGTAGGGACCACTTTACATAAAGAAGATTGTTCTTGGCATGTTTTCAGAATTCTAGTTGGATTTTCTGAAGATCCCCAAACTATGCCACCAGGCTTATTTCTGAAATGAGCACTTCGTTAAATCAAATTACAACACTCAGAGAATGTAAAGATGCTTTCTTTCAACTGATATTATCCCTCGATAACAAATAAAGCACCAATTAGTTAAACTTACTCACCTACATGTTTCCTTTGCATGGATGCTTTGGTTAGGTGGGTACTTTGGCAAGCTTGCGATATCACAAGCATAAGGCTTCGTGTTGAAATACTGTTTACACAAAAAAAAAATACATCCAGTTAGAAAAGTCAGTATATGATTTTGGGTAATGATTTGTATTGTACAGCATATACCTCGGATTCAAGAGCAGATCTAGCAGACCCACGCTTGCAGGGCTCTATAGAAAGTAACGTGTCTATAAGGTTAACTGCAGTTTCTGGGAGTTGTTTACACCTTTCTCTAAGACTACTTTCATAAGCATGATGCGGTTTATACATACTTGCAAGAGGAAGTCTTGACTTGTTCCAGTAGTCATCAGGGGGAGTACCACAAAGCTTGAAGATTTTGTGCAACTGTTCAACCTAAAACGTCGTTTTACACATATACCATGAACTTAAAAGGACAGGAAGGAAAATATGTGGAAATAAACAGAAAGAACCAAAGTTTAAGCTTTCTTGAGTTTTTTTCCTTCTTTTTAGGAGAGATGAAATTAATCGAAGTAATTGTTTTGGCTCAACTTTTTTTCACAGCTTCCTTCCAAATGTGGGAAGATTTGAAACATAAAGAAACCAATAGTTTTCATTAACTTCTAAAATGACAAATTATCCTTCTTTTCTTTCCTACCCTATCCTAATGAGATACACAGGAAGGGTATAACTTTAGAACTGTTAGTTCCCTTTGTTTTTTCCTCCAACTCGAGAACTGAGAAAAATATTTGAACATAGTTTTTTTTTCTCGTTCTTTCCAACTCCGGAACATGCAAATGTTATGATCACCCTTTCTTTTACTTTCTCTACCTTTTTACATAAATGGTTTTTAATCGAGTTATGTTTTATTGGTAAAGGGTCAAAGTAAAAAAGAAAAAGAAAAAAAACTAAAGAGCTGAAAAGGTCACGGATCAAATTGATTTGAACGAGTCAAACAGGTTGAAAAAATTTCGACATGTAATTTAAATGTATAGAACTTTCTGAATCATATTCCAAAGAATAATAATATTATAACTATATGATTTTTGTAATCATATTTGACCCACTAAACAATACCTGTTTTGATCCGTTACTCTGTCTGCCCATTTTGTCAACTCTAATATGTACAACAATAAATTATTTTTTGTAAAACTTATACCTCGGTTTGCCCCTTAAGGATCGGTTTTCCAAGAAAAAGCTCTGCTAAAACACAGCCCACGCTCCAAAGATCAACATAGGTCCCATATTTTGTGCAGCCTAATAGGAGTTCAGGAGGACGATACCACAAAGTCACCACATGGCTAGTCAACGGTTCCCTGCTTTTTGGACGAAGAAACTTCGCCAGACCAAAATCACCAATCTTCAGAATTCCCTTACTGTTCACCAAAATATTTGCAGTTTTTATGTCCCGATGTAAAATTCCTAATGAATGGCAATGTTCTATTCCCTTCAATAATTGCCGCATATAGCATTTAATCTGCATATAGAAAGGAACGAAACTTATTTAGCTACATTTAAAATTTCATTACATTTTTAAGTTTTGATGAGTTACATGTCACAAAACCTGGGAGTCACTGAACTTAATGTCTGGATTGGATAGAAGTCCAGATAGATCATGTTCCATATATTCAAATACGAGGTATATGTCACATGATAATTGGGATGTTATTATCCCTTCAAGTTTCATGATGTTTGGGTGGTCAAGCGTTCGGAGGATTGTAATTTCTCGAGCCATGAACTTCACGCTGTCTGGTTTTAAATTGTCAAATCGCACCTTTTTCAGCGCGACCATTCTACCACCCTCAGTATGACACCCTCGGTAGACACTGCTGTATGTACCTTGTCCAATCTACATAATTAAACGAACCACAAGGGTAGGTTATTTAAGATATCCGAAAGTGGACGCATTGGGTAAATACCAAAAAGGTCAAAGTGGGTAACAGTTTGCATGACTCGACTCAGGTTCACTCAAAACACTATTTGTCTATCTGTAAGTTTCAGAGTGTGTGATAAAAAAAAGATTATCATTATGATTTTCTTATTATATACTAGCTTATAATAATCAAATTTGAAGAAGCAGGTAAAGAAAAACGACTTTTTATTGAGATGGATTTACATGTACCAAACTAGTATCAGGTGTTTAGAGTGCCTTAAAAGTGGAACTTGTGACTTGAAATTTCTATAATCAGCAGAGTATATGGCAGAAACCCATAAGAATTACAGTTCCGAAATATCTAGGCTATAATATACTCACACTTACAAATGCAGGTAGACAATTACTGTAAGAAAACTAATTATTTAGATAAATTGAAAATCAATCTACTAATTCTAGCTAAAAACGCCTGTTTATGTTCTTTTGGTTATTCAAATATCAATAATCACTACATCCAAATGATCGCAATGAAGAACATCAGCCAAAGACATTCACAAAAGATGAATCACATCCATGATCCATAAATGATGTATGATCGTATGACATTGTAGAATAATTCAATGACTACAAAATGATCCCAAGATATTATCAAAGTCATCTATCCACACATACATGGTTACACGAATTAGTTAAAACGCATATAAGCAAATACAAGGCAACCATATATATCGGAATTATGAAATATTCAATGTTATACCTTTTCAAATCTTTCAAAGTTAACAGATTTTAACGGAAGCCAACCATCAATGGCTTCACCTGCAACCGCACTAAGCCAAGAGGGCCATCCAGCAGCAACATGTTCTGCTTCAGTTAATCTTCCAAATTTCAAGTTAATCGAATCGAAATTTGAAAATTCACCTTCTTGATTATCAGCAACAGCATGATTTCCCTTAACTTTACTGATCTCATGATCATCATCTTTTATTCCATTCTTGATCCTTTTCAATAATCCAAGAGGATGACTAACATTATGATCATCATTCTTGACTGAAGAAGAACCCAAAGAATTATAAGACCTAGCTACATGTTTGGAACTGATGCAACCCATTATTATTACAGCTACCCAAAATTTCGAACATACCCAGATGAACCTGGATAGAGATTCGGGTTTAAAAACTGAAAAAGATGGAAACTTGAGAACCAATTTGAACCAAGAATTGAGAGGAACCCTAGAATTACAAAACCCTAATGTATAAATCTTGATTATCCAATGTTACTTTAAACTCAGTGGTTTTGAAATGTGGGTGTGGCGAAATATGCGGAAGGAGATGAATTTAAGGGAATTAATTTTATCATTAAAGAAGAAAAAGGGTGTAAAAGGGAGCGACATTTGTGGGTCCAAATTGATGATCACGAGTGTGGTCTGTAACAGAAGGTGTTTTAAGTGAAGGTGGTGGTTACGTTAGTTGGTTGTAACAGTGAGAGGGAACCGTTAAACCCCCAACAAACAACTTATTACGGAGTATTAACGCTGATTTGAGTTGTAAGGGACCGTTGTGGGTTTGGAGGTGGTTCAGATGTCAAGCTAAATTGGTATCCAAGTTAATCAGTTGGGGTCATTGACTATTTGACTCGCATCATTTGTACCTGAATTAAGAGCGAAACGAGCTATTGACGAGCGATCGTCAGTGTTATGCTCGACTCAAGTTTGCAGCTTATTTCATCTTAACTTAGTATTCATTCAAGTTTAACATCTATCTATTAATCATACATATATATATAACAAAGATTTTTTTATTTGTGGTAACATATTAACCCTCCTAAATGATGTGGCATTATAATAAAATTTTCACCATTTACAAAAAAATTTAGATATGACAACTCATTTATTACTTTATTTAACCTCAATTTTTCCCTTATTTAACCTTACTAAATCATATTTTGTCAAATTTATACCATTGTTTATGTTATTTTCATTATAATGTCTATTTGTTTTTTTATTTTGTAATTTCCGGAATACGTTACTAATGAGTTTTATTAATAAATTTTCAACTTTCAATGATATTAATGCAATTGAAAATATAAAAATATATGATTAATTATATACTTCAAATGCAAGGGCTAATAAATGTAAAACTCAACATAATGACTTATATTATTTAATTATTATTTTGTTTAAAACTTAGAAATTCGTTGTTATTTTCCTATATAGTTTGGTTTATGTTATTACTTATTTCATTTTTAATTATAATTGTACATTATAAGTTAACATTACTAATTTCCTTTATATGTGATGTGACTATTAAGTTACATTAGAGTCTTACAAATAATAATATGATTGTATTTTTTGAAACGATCGTACGTCGTACGGGCTTAAAGCCCAATCTATATATAAAACACGTTGTTAAATCAAATTTTACATACCCCACTTCACTTATTTCCTTAAATAACAATATGTTAACGATTGAAAAAAAAATTACCCATGTCACATGGATCGATTTTACTTTGAATAACGTTATAATATTAAAAAATTTAATGATTTTAAATGCTTATATAAAATTATTTCATTAATTAAAAATAAATCTCAAAAGTATATGCATACATGTAATATAGTATACAAATCGTATGTATGGATTCTTGAATATATATGTGATGTGACTATTAAGTGCAAATTACGAATTGAAATTTTAAATTATAATTATACTCACTAAATTTTTACATGTTAGTTCAATGATATTAAAACCATATTTCAATTACGATTGTAACGATATTATTAATTTTTTATCAAACATAAACAATAAATAAATATATAATTAGAAAGATTGTCGCATATATATATATATATATATGTGTGTGTGTGTGTGTGTGTGTGTGTGTGTGTGTGTGTGTGTGTGTGTGTGTTAGGAGATTATGACAATTAACCTCATGACATATATATTTTGTCATTTAGTTTTAAATTTTAAATTCATACATATATTTATTGCATCTTCATTTTAATGTCTCTTAATGTTGGTTATCGTACGTCAAAGTCTAATCTTTTATTATTTAATCTATACTTTTTATTAGCACTTTAAAATTTGTTGCTTCCTTTATAGTTTGCTTATCTTATTAATCATATTCATTTTTAATGATAATTGCACAATTAAATTTGCAACATTATATTTACAAATTATAATATGTATTTTTAAAACGATCGTGCATCGCACGGGCTCCATACCTAGTTGTGTATATTTTTGAGAGTAGTGGTTCAATGTTAAACAAAGAGTTATAATGACATTACAAAAAGAATTTTGAACCAATTAAATAAAAGAAAATGAAAAAAAAAATATTGCAAACCTCAAGTTCGGTTATCAACTTTGGGGAGAACTTCAGAAAGGGATGGAAGAACGCCGTATATCGATGTTTAAGTGCTTGAACATCAATGTTTTGCTATTCCCACTCCTTGTGCTGTTTGGGCAAATCCTATTGTACGGGCTCCATACAATAGAATATGTGATGAAATAAATCTCACATGGATCGATTCTTACTTTGAATAACGTTATAATATAAAAAAAAAATAATGATTTTAAATGCTTATATAAAATTATTTCATTAATTAAAAATAAATCTCAAAAGTATATGCATACATGTAATATAGTATACAAATCGTATGTATAGATTCTTGAATTTATATGTGATGTGACTATTAAGTGCAAATTACGAATTGAAGTTTTAAATTATAATCATACTCACTAAATTTTTACATGTTAGTTCAATGATATTAAAACCATATTTCAATTACGATTGTAACGATATTGTTAATTTGTTATCAAACATAAACAATAAATAAATATATAATTAGAAAGATCGTGGCATATTTATATATATATATATATATATATATATATATATATATATATATATATATATCTTAGGAGATTATGACAATTAACCTCATGACATATATATTTTGTCATTTAGTTTTAAATTTTAAATTCATACATATATTTATTGCATCTTCATTTTAATGTCTCTTAATGTTGGTTATCGTACGTCAAAGTCTAATCTTTTATTATTTAATCTATACTTTTTATTAGCACTTTAAAATTTGTTGCTTCCTTTATAGTTTGCTTATCTTATTAATCATATTCATTTTTAATGATAATTGCACAATTAAATTGACAACATTATATTTACAAATTATAATATGTATTTTTAAAACGATCGTGCATCGCACGGGCTCCATACCTAGTTGTGTATATTTTTGAGAGTAGTGGTTCAATGTTAAACAAAGAGTTATAATGACATTACAAAAAGAATTTTGAACCAATTAAATAAAAGAAAATGAAAAAAAAAATATTGCAAACCTCAAGTTCGGTTATCAACTTTGGGGAGAACTTCAGAAAGGGATGGAAGAACGCCGTATATCGATGTTTAAGTGCTTGAACATCAATGTTTTGCTATTCCCACTCCTTGTGCTGTTTGGGCAAATCCTATTGTACGGGCTCCATACAATAGAATATGTGATGAAATAAATCTCACATGGATCGATTCTTACTTTGAATAACGTTATAATATAAAAAAAAAATAATGATTTTAAATGCTTATATAAAATTATTTCATTAATTAAAAATAAATCTCAAAAGTATATGCATACATGTAATATAGTATACAAATCGTATGTATAGATTCTTGAATTTATATGTGATGTGACTATTAAGTGCAAATTACGAATTGAAGTTTTAAATTATAATCATACTCACTAAATTTTTACATGTTAGTTCAATGATATTAAAACCATATTTCAATTACGATTGTAACGATATTGTTAATTTGTTATCAAACATAAACAATAAATAAATATATAATTAGAAAGATCGTGGCATATTTATATATATATATATATATATATATATATATATATATATATATATATATATATATATATATCTTAGGAGATTATGACAATTAACCTCATGACATATATATTTTGTCATTTAGTTTTAAATTTTAAATTCATACATATATTTATTGCATCTTCATTTTAATGTCTCTTAATGTTGGTTATCGTACGTCAAAGTCTAATCTTTTATTATTTAATCTATACTTTTTATTAGCACTTTAAAATGTGTTGCTTCCTTTATAGTTTGCTTATCTTATTAATCATATTCATTTTTAATGATAATTGCACAATTAAATTGACAACATTATATTTATAAATTATAATATGTATTTTTAAAACGATCGTGCATCGCACGGGCTCCATACCTAGTTGTGTATATTTCTGAGAGTAGTGGTTCAATGTTAAACAAAGAGTTATAATGACATTACAAAAATAATTTTGAACCAATTAAATAAAAGAAAATGGAAAAAAAAAACATTGCAAACCTCAAGTTCGGTTATCAACTTTGGGGAGAACTTCGGAAAGGGATGGAAGAACGCCGTATATCGATGTTCAAGTGCTTGAACATCGATGTTTTGCTATTCCCACTCCTTGTGATGTTTGGGCAAATCATATTGTAGGATAATGTGTTTATGTATGAGTTTTATTCAACAAATGAATTAATACTCGTTTTATGTATGATACTATAGTTTTTTGTCTTTGAAATTTTTTGTTTTTGTTATCCTTTACTTTTTGTGTTTAATGTGAATTAAAAACTCTCTTCGTCTCATTTCTAGAACAAGGAAATGAGTAATTTGAGTGGAGATTATGTGTTTAGCATTAATGCAAACGTGCAAGCTTGCGAATTGAGCAAGGAAGAAGCTAAATGAACTAACTTCAGCATCACCAAAGTAATTATGTTGAGATTTATAATCCCTTTTCATTCTAGTGTTTGTATGTGTTAAACTTTACATGTGGGAGTTGTGGTTGAGTTTTAGTGATAAAATTGTATGTTTAGTTAGTTGTATACACTAGCACCATTTCATAAAAAGATAACATAAGCAAAATGTCCGATAAAATGAACATAAAATGATGTTGCCTAATAAGAGGGTCACATGTACTATTAAAATGGAAACATTTCACACCAGTTAATCGTCCACGTTAGCATTTTTAATACCTATGTAGAAAATCGCGTGTGATGCACAACAATCTAACTTACACGATAAACATTATAGTTATACATATCTGCTTATCATACACATAGATCAGATAAAACATCAAAACATATAACGATAACAAATAATCAAAAAAATTGGTTTTTAGTGTGTTATGTCAGTATGAATTTCACGCTTACATTTATCCAAACGTTATTAACAATATTCATGTGTGTTCTTAAACGGAATATTAGTCCAAGAGAACGATAGAGCCCTGCTTGTTGCACATATATAAACTCATTTAAGTCAAAACTTTTTTAACCTCCTAATGCAATTTATCTTTTCACATTTGCATAGGCTAATACAAGTTGAGAAACTCAAACAATATACATCATATATCCCAACTCACTTATCTGCACTCCTACTAACATCGTCAAGTAAAAATAATAAACTTATAACAAAAAAAAAGCCAACTACTTACCTCAACATCAAACAACGATATGTTGTTACTATTAATCCTCATCTACACAAACAAATGAAATTTTGTAATAATTAATGTAGCATAAGTAAGGAACCCGAAAAGGAAGAACAAGATTCTAGAGACAGTGATTCAACAAAAAGTAGCATCAAGTCTGAACCATATCAAAATAATTCGAGAAACTACTAACGAAAATCTAGAGGGTAATGAAATAAATCAAGAAACGCTTTTAAGAAGACGGTATAATAAGATGGGTTTATCGATTTATAATAGCTTACAACGACATAAATAACAAAGATAAGCCGAGACACTTTGAGAAACGAGCCCATAGATATTGTGATTCTCTTCCCCATCACAAATTAGAGTTCACTGTAAACCACATACAACATTAACTCGATGTCAAACCGCACAAACATGGTCGTCAAACCTTATACGCATTTCAAGTATTTAGACGGCACGTCGGTGTGCCACCGTCGGTTAGGGGAAGGAACCGACGCCATAGGCAGCGAGCGTCGGTTCCAGCTCGTCGGTAGTTTACGTCGCGAAACCGAAGAAAAGGGGGGCAACGTCAGTTGCTTTTTGGTTCAAACGGCTATTAAAAAATAAATAAATAAATAAGATATCCGTTGGGAGCAAAGGAAAAAGCCAAAAAAATAAAATTAAAACCATTCCAACATTTTTAACACTATATATACACACTATCAACAACACATTTTTTACCCATTTCCATCCACAATATACACAATATATACACATCTCCATACCCATTTTTCATCCAATTTTTTCATCCACCCCTACAAACACAACATTCATACAAAAATAAAAGCAAACTCTACTTCCACAATATATACACATATCTATACCCATTTTTCATCCACTTTTTCAAACATCTTAAAAAAATTATAATGTCATCATCCGATTCCGATAAAAATGATTTGAGTGCCGTCATGGCCGTCCGTAATCCGATCGCTAGGTTAAATCATCTCAGCGCACAAGATTCGGACTCGGATTCGGACGAGGATACCGAATTTACATTTCGTATTCCACAAACAAGACGTTATTTAAGTAGAGATCGGGTGGGTGCCGGCCAACGTTTATATCAAGACTACTTTGCCGAGAGCCCGACATTCCCTCTAGATTATTTTCGACGTCGGTTTCGGATGAGTCGCCCATTGTTTATCCGTATATGTCAAGGTATATTATCATACTCACACACTCCGTTACCCTCTTATTTTGCGTTTTTTCATCAAGGTCGAGACGCAACTGAAAAACTTGATTTTAATGTTTATCAAAAAGTCACGTCTTCCTTACGCCAATTGGCATACGGTTGTGCCGCCGACGCATTTGATGAATATTTACATATGGGTCAACAAACAGCGTACGATTGTTTGGACAACTTTTGTAACTGTATATTCCATCTATATTCAAATGAGTATTTAAGAAGGCCAACACTCCATGATGTGGAACGTTTACATCAACGACATGCGGAGTTACATGGTTTTTCGGGTATGCTCGGAAGTATCGATTGCATGCACTGGGCTTGGCAAAATTGCCCAATAGCATGGCAAGGTCAATACACTCGAGGTGATCACGGATATCCAACAATCATGCTCGAAGCTGTTGCCTCTTACGATTTATGGATTTGGCACGCTTTCTTTGGGCCTGCAGGATCGAGCAACGACCTCAACGTTCTTAATGAATCTGATTTATTTCAAGACTTACTACAAGATAGAGCTCCTGAAGTAGTTTTCAATATTGCCGGTCAACAATTCAACAAAGGGTATTATCTCGGTGATGGAATATATCCAGAATGGGCGACGATTGTGAAGTCATTTAAGCATCCGATATCAGAAGTCGAGTTGAGGTTCAAGAGGTACCAAGAATTTTCAAGGAAAGATGTGGAACGGGCATTCGGAGTTCTTCAAGGTCGTTGGCAAATCATCAAAAACCCTGCTAGACCATACAGCGTCAACAAAATTCGTCGAATCATGTATTGTTGTGTAATTTTACACAACATGATAACCGAAGACAATGGACGAAATATGTGTCCACTTGAGGAAGACTATATGGCAAACCCGGATAATATGCCTCAACGTTCGTGGGAAGAAAGGGTTGCAACGCACTTACGTATGGATAAGGAATTACGCGATCGCGTCGTGCATCATCGACTCCGCGAGGCTCTAATCGTGCACATTTCGACTCTCCCACCAAATTTCCGATCGCGTTAGCTACTTGTACGAGTTTAAGACAATAAATGTATTTTTTTCAATAATTGTTATTATTTTTTTAACATTTGTAATGTTTTATTTTTATTTAATGTAATGTTTTATTTTTATTTCATGTAACATTTTTAGTTTAAATGAATATGTTTTATTTAAGTTTGTGTTTAAATAGATAAAGAAATTAGTGTGTGGGTCCCAAAAAAAGAGAAGTGATGTTAACTGATGTTCATTGTAGGCAGTGGAGTGTCAGTTTGTGTTAGTTTTGGAAAAAGCTGACGTGACGCTGATGTGGCTCCAACTGATGCGTCAGTTGATGTTCACCCTAGTAAGGGGTCTTATATGATAATCGTACTTGATGATACATAGAAAAACCTAAAAATTTATCATTCCATCAAAAATTGCATTGTATGTTTGATGAAATAATAATATAACAATATAATATAAAATTTTACAACAGCCTACGAATTTTGAAGGTTATGATCTGGTTAAATGCTTAAATGACATGCACTAGTTATTATTTATATTGCAAATTGACTATATAACATGCAGATTTTTTATCTCACATCTTCTACACTACCCAGTTTCTTACATCTTCTACACTACCCTGTTTCTGAATTCTTATCTAAAATTCAAATTTAAAGCATGTAGTTTAACGATTCTTCAATAAAAAGCCTTGTAAATCTTCGATTCCATCATACACATTCATATACATCTTCAATTCGTCATAATTCAGATTCATTCAAAATTATGAATTTTGATGTAACTTATGGGTTTTTGGGAATATATTGATTCGATAATGAAAACAACATAATTAAACGAATTTCATCGTACAAAACATATAAACAAGTAAGTATTCAAATTTTGGTCGTCATTCCCATCGAATTTCACAAACTCAAAAAATCCCAAAATGTTAATATTCATTTGGAAAGCGTGTGAATCAAAATTACAACATAATATTTCTACCCATTTCCAACGATTTATGCGGTCGCATATGCCTAATTTTCTAGTAGTTGTGTGTTACATAGCCAATCCATCCACTTCATTTCAACTTTTTTCTATCTACTTGAAATCTAAACAAAAAATAAAAGGTTGATGTCATTTCCCTAAGGTGTCGAATCTTCCACGATTTAAGTTAAACGTGACCTCGTTACGATATTTCCACATAATCCAAATCGTTGATTGGACCACAACGTCAAAGCATTACCTACGCCATTTTGAGGGGTTGAAAGACTCCAAGCTAGATATCACATCATGAATACTATTGAAGACAAACTCATCCATCAGCCACCACTTAGCAATCATTTCCCATAAGTCAGTAGCAAGATTACACCGTAAAAAACAGGTGTGTTTCGTCTCCTAGTCCCCATCGCAGATCAGGCGTCTTCCATAAGTCAATAGCAAGATTACACCCTGAAAGTAGCCGTGTTTCCGTCTCGTGGTCCTCATCACAGTTTCACTTTATTTTTAAGTCTTTTAGTACGTCACCTTTCACATATGAGATCGAGCTTCTACATGATATGAATTCCAATACGCAACCCTCTTTCACTGCTTCAATTAAATCCAACCCTTTTTCAAAAAACTTTCTATCAGTGTTCAAACATCCAATAAATCCTTCGAGTTCCATCATTGTTGCTTCATCAAACTCTTCTAACATGTTATAGAACATGCTTTCTTACTACACATTTTAAAAAAAGTTACATTCTTATTTTTTTTAGTTCATGGATGTGCATTCTTCCTGTTTTGTCACATGAATCAAAGAGAGAAATGATTGTTTCTTTCTTTTTCTTAAAATAATTTATTGGTAACGTTTTATTATTTTGTTATATTTCCATAATGAATTTAGGAGAAAATTACTGTTTTTTATTTTTATTTATTTCCCTTAAAAAATAAAAAATTGTCGTTTACTTTTTTTTCATATATAGATTTGATTGATCGGTGATTTGTATCATTTCCTTTGTTATTTGAATCTTGGTAATTATATATTATATTCTTTTATTTTCTCCTGAAGTAAAAATGTTTAAGGTTAATTGTGATGCCAGATGGACCAACTTTTCCTTTAGGCCAATAAACACACCGAATAAAGTCCATATTTTACCCGTTTTTCCCCTTAGCCCATAAACTCACCTAATAAAGTCCATATTGGCCCATGTTTTCGTTCAAACCCGTAAACCTCACTAATAATGTTGGCCCATGTTAGCCTTTAGAGCCCAATTCTCTCACCAATAAAATTAGCCCAAGTTTAAAAATTAGGTCACCATTATAAAGGCAAACACCATTTTATGTCATCATTTGATGATTTGACCTCACAATTACCAACCCAATTTCAATAAACCAACAAGGGGGATTCTAAAGCCACCCCAAAAAATCTCCACATACCCCCTGGCTCACCTTCTGGCCCATAGTTCAGTACAGAATCAGACTCAATTTTATTAAAAAAACACATTCTTTTATAAAAAAATGTTTTTATAAACATTTATAAAATGGAAAATAAAATAAAATATAGGTGGGCCCAGGGATAGGAATGGAAAAAGGGAGAAAAAGGGGTGGGCCAATGGTAGCTTTAATAGGCCCCAACCAACAATTAGATTTTCCAAAGCAACCCTCAATTTTATCAAATTAGTTTATATGGAATATTAAACCAACAATTGGGGCTTTGTTAAAATGTCATTTCTACCCTTATACATGGAGATCTCTAATTGGTTCTCTTATACTATCTAATTTTCATATACTCTTTTGAACTCACCTTATATAGACTTCATTAACATAAATAAAGAGAAGATATAATATATATGTAGGTAAGTTTAAACTAAGTAAATAGGCATATTATCTTTAATATTATCAAAATTGTAATATCATTCAACTGAATATTTTTATTAGAAAATTCATCTCATCGCAAATGCGATGGCATTTAAAATTTTGTTATTATTGTCAAGATATACACACATATATATATATATATATATATATATATATATATATATATATTATGTAGCCAATTAATTAAAATATCAATATTATTAATTCTGTATTTCTATGTATGTTTCAACGGATCCTTCGACATGATTTATATATGCAAGGCTCTATCGAATAGGATTTACCATGGCAAATAGTTGAGCCAGGTTATTTTGACCAGACCCTCAAATATGAGGTAACTATACATTTATACCTTATACTAAATAAATAAAAGTCGTTAATAAGTTAATTTAGTCTTTGTTCATAACATTTATTATTCATCCTCACTGTACGAATGGGTCAGCTTTTTGAAAAGCTTTCCCAAGAGGTAGTCGACCATGAAGTCAAGATACGGTTTGAAGGTTATTCCAAGGCTAAAGGAGGACTTGACCCTACCCAAGTTGGAGAGTTATTCTAGATATCCATCATCCCTCTTACTCGAGAGGTCGACGTTGGCTACATGAAGACTCGACTTTACTGAATTCAAAGTAAAATCTTTTGACCTTTTTTGGATTGTTGTTCAGTGGAATTGGGTATTGTTGTTGTTGTTAGTAGCATTTACTATTTAGTATTGTTTTTTCTTTTTTGGTTCAACCGGTCCAATTTTTAAAACATTGCTCTCTATCGACTGACTCACTCACTAGTTGGCTCTCAGTCTCTTACTCTTACGATTTTCAACTTTGTACTCCTAAATACTAAAAGCTAAATCATATTCACGTTTATTTGTATCGCTTTTACCTTTAGGTTGTTTTTTGTCTCAAATGGGTCAAACTAAAGAGTTTAGCTAAAAATGGGAATGGGTCGACAGGGTTGAAAGTTGCTCACAATCTACTTAACGCATGATGAGTATTTAAAATTTTTAACTCTAGGATATAGATTATAAATGTATGGTATTATGCAATATGTTAAAATACAATATGATATAGTTCTGGTGAACTTTTCTTCTTATGATTATGTACATAATATAATTTATCATGTTGTGTAATTTCCAATTGGGCATATCCATCGTTTACTGAAACAAATGACCACCACAAATGGTAGAGTTGGAGCCATAGCAGCCGTTTACTCTGCAGCCAACTTGAAATACTTGACCGCAAAGGTACTTAAAGTGAAACATATCACACCAAGGCACTTGCAGCTTGCAATTTGAGGTGATGAAGAACTTGATACTTTGATTAAATGAACCATAGCTAGTGGTGGAGTCATTCCTCACAATCACACGTCACTCATCAACAAATCCACCAAAAAGTGGATTGATGGTTCGATTTATTGAATGTCTATAATAAAGCTTACGTGATTAAGGTCAAAGATAGGTGTTTATGATGAAAACAAGTTGAAAAAAAGAGTTTTTCTCAACTTGGACATATATAATTATATGTGTATTTACAAATTTCCGTTACTCACACTTAACATCAATTAAAATGTGCATATCTATTTTTTAAACACGTTTATTAGAGTAAAACATTGAAGAGTCCCGTAAATTTTGCGGTTTATAAACTAGTTATGAAATCAATAGAATGATTTATTTGCAAATCATTTATGGGATTAGTGATTAATTAGCCTTTAATGGTTAAGATTAAAACTTTTTATGCAATTAAAGGCCAGGATTAAATCATCCAAACCTAATCTACATTTGATTAGGCAAATCAAGCTCTCTTTTAAATGCATCCCTAAATTCTTAATAGTATTGTTAAGCTGTTAATTCTTTGAAACTTAATTTTGTTTTAGTTAAAAAGTAATGATCCTCAAATAATTATTGTGCTAGATCATAACCCGTAAAATTCGCGAGCTAAATCAAAAGAACTCTTAAAACCAATAATAATGATACAAATTCAAAGTATTATAATGTTAGTTCGATTATGTTTGAATCTTGTAAGGTCTATAATGATAGTAAGTATGGATGTGTAAGTATTATAATGATAGTAGGCTAGTATGTAATGTATAAATTAATTGCTTTATTAGGTATCGATGTTTGAAAGTATGTAGTTATATATGTTTTCAGCTTTAAATTAATAAATAATTGTGTGGATCAAAGTTAATCGTATGGGAAATTCTTAAGAACATAAAATGCACAAAAACAAAAATAGAAATTAAAGTAAAAAATCAATACATTTACATAAATAAAAGGTTTTTTCTTGCTTATTAACTATGTTACATCATCACGTTAGATTTTTCTTAACGCTTTTTAGCTATGCCACATTATCACATTAGTTTTTTGTTACACCTTCAAAATTCCTAAGACTCTCATCTTAAAAGTTTTCAAGATTTTTAAATTTATTACAAACTACTACCTTCCATTTTATGGAGAGTCCTAATTCCATTTTTTTTTACTCATATTCATTATCGATTCCAAATAATAAACACCCCTCAATTACAGTTTTTTATACATACATCTAATCCTTATTATTTGTCATCTCCATATAATTCGTGTTTTATTTGTCTCAATATATTAATTTTTACAAAATTTACAAACATATATAATTTGTTATATTATCTTTGTTACTATATTATCTATAAAAAATAGTCCAAAGTTATGTCAACAACATATATCTTTTTTAGCCATGATTACACTATTATTCACTTGTGCCTACAAAATATACAATTTGTAACAAATATATTTTATCATAATAGCCTTTTAAATTCATACATCACATTTAATAAATAATTTTTTCTTACTCATATCTCATATATTGCACTTACCAAATTTATCATCATCAACTACCATGTTTTAAGGGAATTATTTTTAGTAACCTATAATAGGATGTTAAAATTTTTATACAATCCGATTATACTCAGATAGACTATACTCACGTGTCTTATGTGAAAATATGGCAATTACCTAATTTATACATGAAAACTATGATTATAATCAAATATATTGAAAACTTATATCACATTGCCACTAATTGAGTTGTAACTCATTTAAAGACATATTCTTCTCTATATTTACTATGATTAACGATTGTATGAAAATCTTGACATTTATAAAAACACGTTGACTTTCTATCTCAATATGAACCATGTATATTACTACAAAATGTACATCTTTTAATTTATAAAAAAATCACCACCATTTTAGATACATGCTATAAATGTAATAAATGGTTCACATAACACCATATCAGTAAACATAAAATTGGTGTGGGCATTATTTATATTTTTTACTAATTACTCTGTTCAACTCTAACAATTTTTATCATTCATATGTTGCACCTCAAGAGTTAAAGATAAAGTTCATTAAATGTCTTGATTTAAAACAAAGTCAACAACTTCACAACCAACAATGTTTATTTTTTTTTACAACATCTTCAACTTTTCATAGTTTGACTTATACTATTTAATTATTAATTTGTTTAAAACTTAAAAATTCATTTATATCTTTAATATATATATAAAACAAAATACCATAGAGAATGTTGGACCCTTGATTAGGTTTTTTCTTAACGATCCAATGGTTAATATTTAATTTTAATAATTACATTTAACACCTTTGATTAATATTTTTTGCTAAACTTTAAAATCTAAAGTGAATAGAACGGAGATATATAAAAAGATTATTTTCAGATATATATCAACACACACCATTTAATTTAATAAATAAAAAAAATATTTAAGAATATGTGTACCCATCCATATTCGTTTCAGAACGAAACCACGGGCCAATTTGTTAACCTTTTAAACTATTATTATTGAATAAATAAATAGATTATAAAGATGATATTCAAAGAGGTGTTTTAGGAAGAGTTATCTACAACACCCAATTGATGATACGAGATATGAATATACGAGTAGGAAATCAATCAAGGATTCCATAGTATATTAGGACTGTATCCGAATTTTATTTAAGGCCATACTAAAATCAATAGCTAAGGTTTCTGTCTTTTTCCTCAGTCGTCAACTCGCCGTTGTCGCTACTCTTGCCGGAGATGAGAGATGAAGGCCCATTTCTTTATTCACTTATTCGCTTACACAAACAGTTAATACATACTATAGTGAATTATTTTAATTTTTCTGTTCGAATATGAAAATCTTTATTTTTTGTACTTACGTTATGCTTTCTGGGTATTTCCTTCTGCAACTTTATATTCAAACTAAAAAACTGTGGGCTGCATAAACTACGTGTTGGAATTTGTATCCAGTTAATTAGTAGGTTATTCAATTTATTTATTATTTGATTATTGAATTCTTTTTGTAAAAACGGGTTAGAATACAAACTTATATATTACGGAGTAGTTTTTACTCAAATTTGTGCCTGCTCCTATATGGGTTATATTCAAAGCTAATTCACTTACAAATCCAACATTACGAATGTGATTGTTAGTTCATTCTTTTGATTTGAAGTTTCCAACATTATCTCTTAAGTCCCTAATATAGTAACATCCGTTTTGGCTGCTACATGTACCAAAGAAAATGCATGCCCCCATCTTCGTTTTGTATAAGCTTGACACCTCTCATTATGACCATCATCGGTAAGTTGATATTTTACTATAACGAGTCAATGTTTGTACCAAGCCAGAGTGAAACTGTGAAAAGGGCATGATATTTAATCGATAATATGGTTTTTGTTCCTTGGAGCAGTTAGATGGATACAGATTTTATACGGAACCAAGTGAGCATTGGTCGAATAGTATTGCTTCCTATATGAAAGGTCTAATCAGTTGTTGCAAATCAAGTTATAATCTCCTTACATATCCTATCATGTTTTCTTGTGGTAGTCAATGATCATTCTTTTAATAATCTAATGATCTATGATTGTGTATTTAGGCAGGTGTAAATTACATATAATTATTGAAGATGTTACGGTAAATTTGAAAGATTGCAAGGACAACTCTATTATAGCTAAGCCATGTATTGATCTCCATTTCCTTTTTCTTAAAAAAATGATTACTAATTTTGTGCTTACCTTTTATGTTATTAATTTGGTTTGATCATTAACTTATTGATAGCTTCTCGGCATTTTATTGTGTAGGTGGTAGTTGTTAGATTTTGTTGTGCTCAAGTGCAGCAGAGTATAATTCTTTGAATGTGATAAATCCGACACCATTATATCACGTTGATCAAGAGCAAGAACCAGAGCCTCAAATGTACATACTCCTTAGAGGTATTAATTTCTCATCTTAATATGGAGTAATAGGGTAGTTTTGGTGACTATTTAATAAACTAAATATTGTTAAGTAGATAGATAAATGTTTCACGGTTAAACCTAAATTAGAAATAATCCTTTTTATCCTTAACCTAGCCTGCCAAGCCACGCCTACCCCACACTATGCCACTTCGACATTGCAATATGAAATGTAGTATTAGCTGGTGTACTATTTTGTAAGGCTACAATGAACATTTATATTCCTACTTTGATCTTGACTAATATTAATAGTTGTGTTGTGTTTAATTTATTGATTGTCGTTGTGACGTGTTTTTGGTTGATGTTGCTTGCAGGCTATGTCTGCATACGGATACAACATAACTTAGACTTAATCGTTGATATAGAACCAGATGAGCATGTTAAGAGAGCAATGAATGAGATCAATGCCGGTAAACTATCGACACACACACGCGCGCGCACGCACACACACACACACGCGCGCGCGCGCGCGTACACACACACACACACACACATATATATATATATATATTGGTAATAGACATTTTTGCATATATCGAGGTCCATATGTACATAAATATTGACTGATTTTAATTATATTCAACAAAATATAAGTTGTCACGATTTGATGAGAGGTATTATAGATCATATTAAATCTTATGTATGAATGATGAGTATTGGTGAATGACAAGGTTTATTCTAAGTAGCAATTTAAGACATACTATATATTTTCTTTAAACATTTAGCGAAAAAAATTCATTTTTATAATCATCCCTCTAAATCATCATAACTTATCATACACCATCAAATGAAAAAATTCAATTCCGTTGCATTGCGAGGGTCCTATGCTAACACATGATAATAATAACGACTTTTAATGGTCCAAAAGTTATGATATTTATTTCATTGCGAGCTTAATAAAAAAATCTATTTAATGACTGACTAAGTTGTTTGAATTAAAATTAAAGCATTTCTATACGTATAATTATTTAGTATAAAAGATGAATAAATTAAATTTTAATATGTAATATTATAAATAAGTTGGGTTTGAGTTATATATTAGTAAATTTTTAAAATAAAAATTTAATGAGTGGAGGATTGATTTTATAGGAAAGTTGACCAAAATCTCTACTAAAATGATGGATACAAATTATGGATTTAGGTTAACTTTAGAAGGGCAATATCATCGTTTTGTAGCCTATTCTTTTATGATTTGTTAATCACCATGGAAATATTGATCAATGATTTTAAATAAAAGTTCTTAAATATTAATTGTTATGATTTATTTAGAAGTGTTTAAAATAAGGGTAATTATTTAACTATGACTTTCTTTAAATATATATAGAAATAGAAAAAAAATAGAATATAACCCACGATATTCGTGGGACTATAGCACAAAATATACATCATTTGTGAATAGAGATTGAATTCATATAAATTGGATATTCGATGTAATAATATATTAATGATTTTAAGATTACAAATTGATGAAAAAGTTCAGATATGGCTTTAAGAACACTAATTTTAGTAGTTTATGTTTTGTATGATGTTGGTCATGCAATTCGCAGTGTGCTTAGTATTTTTGGCCTTGCGAATTGGTTATTTGTTTCTATTGAAAGCAAATGATGATTGTGTAGTTGTCAGTATTTCAAATTCAAACTTATGTAACAAAAATTCAAAATTTAAGTAATAAAAATTATGTAACACTACTTCTAAATTAATGTTCCAAAACACATAATAACATTCAAACATCCATGACAAATTTTAGAGTAATGCTAAATAGGCCTACATTTTATCAATTACACCTTTAAGATTACATTTAGATTTATATAATTAGATCTATCAATCATTTTCGTTTTATATTTTTAACCTCAAATTCTCAATTAGAACCACAATTTCATGTTATGAACACTGAAGTTTAGCCATTTGATGAGCCTTCTTTAGCGCATAATCCTTACCTTTTAGCCGTTGGATCATCACACTTATCCTTACCAAATGAGTGAGAACATTTTGGCCTTTTAAGGTGACTACTTTTAAGCAGCTGAAAATATTATCGATAAATGCATTACTTAATGTTGCCCCAAGTTGACTACAAAACTGCTTTAGTGCTTCATCCACATAAGACTAAACGACATATCTCAAGGAGATATATAAGCATACATCAATATTATGCTATATACAAACAACAGGATGTCAAAATCAGTAGAGGTGGTGATTTTTACCTATTTAGTTATTAATGGGTACTTTTATAGTTTTATGTCCTAAAAAAGGCTCAGGTGTGTGGAAAGTAGATATAAAATTATAAACAGAAGTTAAAAAGAATAAATTGTTTTAGAGCATCCACGGTTGTTTTTTTATTTACCTGATTATTGACCGCCACAACATTGTCACATCATTCGCCCACATAACCCTCTTCTAAACACCCAAACTCCTTCAATACTAAACCTCAATGTATGGGTCCCACATAACTATTTACTATAAATTTAATATACATTACATAATTCAATAATATTGTAGATAAATAATAATATATATATTTATCAATTACTCAGTACAATGTTATAAACATGATATAGAATGAAAACATAAAAAAGTCATTATATAGAAAGTTATCTGTATTTGTTACTTCTAGGCATTTATATGGATGGGTATGCATTTCTTTTTATCAATATAAAAAAACATTTTGACATACAAAACTTAATCATATGCATTTGGTTAGTAAATTAAAAGAGAAAAACTTTCCATATAAATTAAAATCATATGAGAAAAATTAACAAGGTTGTTAATACTTGATAATGACTATTGCTAATCAAAATTTAATTCATACAAGAAATTAGTCTATATTTATACTAATGCATAATAAATCTACAACAAGAATTATAGAAAGCAATTGTATTATTTATCATGAAATTTCTTTTTTTATTGTTAAAAGAGGCAAACAGAAGAAACTTGTGAGTCATTTACTTGGGTAAATGTATACATCCAATTTTTTCATCTCCCTTCCACATCATCATCCTCCATTAGAAAACTCCCCATTCACTTCTTTACTTGGAATCTTTCACCCCTTAAACCCCCACCAGTGTCGGTGCTCTTATAGTCCATTTTGTACTAGGCTGAACAAAAACTTTAAAAATTGCGCAATTTAAATACTTTTAAAAGTTAATAATGATTAATGGGATAAAGTGGAAAGCCCAAGGATAATTTAAATAATTTACTCCAATAACTTCAAAATGAATGGAGAAAATTACAAAAATCATTCTTATGGTTTGCCTTAAATTTCACTCACATTCCTTTAATTAATTTAATTACACAGATCATCCTTTATTTTGAAACATGTTACGTCAATAGTTCTTTACACTAACGATTGTTAACTCTCCGTTAAAAAGGACCACGTATGTAAAAAGTTTTATTTTTACTTTTTTTTGAGTAAAATATAACTAATAAAATTAGCATGCGAATAAATACATTGTTAGGGGAACATAATAACTTTTTCATTTCTCTCATTTTATTCATCATCAAATTTGGTCGTATTCTCCTCTAATTGATCACAATTTATATTCCACCAACATCTTTCTTAATCTAGATATACATTTGTGGCTTAATTAGTACTCACCTTTCAACGCCGTTTTACTTCGAAGCTTGAATCATTAGAATGAACGCAAAAGATAAGAGATGGTGGCTACGAAAATCATGATGAGATATGATGGATGGGTAACAGAAGGTCCTTGAGTGGTGAAAGTCGTTTGTGGACTATAAAATTTAATGTTGTGCAGTGAAAGTTATACCTTGCATTGCGCTCGATTATTTCATTGATTCAAAGGGTCAGTGGCATATCCAGATTTCCCTGAACATATTTTAGAAATGAAGTTGAATATGTAGCCGTGTAAATTTAAATCTATTGACTGTAGTCAGCTTATGGGTGACCACTCTTACTTTGATGGGATGCCACTTGGAGGGATTAGTATGGCCTTTGACTTTAGAATTGTATTTGTTCCTGATTAAAACATCAACAATAGCCTAGAATCATCTTAGAAGAGAAAGAGAGATTTAACCTTTCAAACGCTTCTTGTCCCTCCTTACTGTCATTGCCAGTCACTGATGGTGACAAAAGTCTTGTTAGCAACTTCGTAAATAAGCATAATACATCCATTTGATGAGAACTTTAGTAACTTCTCTCTGTAAGAATTTCAGATTAAGATTACTTATTTAGTCATTGTATTATTAAAATTCAATAATATTACTACACAGTTTATATTATATTATCATACAATATAATAGAACCATGTAAAGAATCAAAGCTAACCGTTATTTTTATTACTGACAGCATATTCGGTATAATGTGCATTTGCATTTTTTAGAGTTTTCAATTGAATTAATGTTAATATCTATTATTTAATCATCGGGATGTCAGCATTACTTGCTTTGACCTTCATACTGTACCCTGGCTTTTAAGAAACTATTAGTTTATTCATCAATGATGATGATAGCAATAAGTTGAGTGCTTAAACAGATTTTGGTGAGATTCTACTTGTATCAATCTGGTTGACACTTTCTTTTAACATGTACATACATATATCTGCAGATTTCAAGTTCTGATGCAGTTTGGCTTTACTTTTAAGTGAGTCAAACTGTCTTTTAAACTGAATATTTCTAGAACTTCAGTATTTAAGTGCTTAGACAGTCCAAGGAGAAACATCCAAATTTCACCTTTTAGATACAATTATTACAATAAACAAATTTTTCTCTCCTTTTCACCCTTCATTAGACTGCGCCTAACTGGCCCTTGACTAGTCATTAATCTAACCACTTTTGGCAGAAAATATAGAGCTCTTTTTTAGGACTATTGGGACTAACTGGTCTTTTGAGCAAGCCTTCTAGGACCAGGCCTTTTGGGATCTGTTATGATTCAGGTCGTGGACTGGTCCTGGTCCTTAGACCACTCCTATCAGTCACTTTGCTGACTTTCGATGGTCCAAAGACCAAAATTTCATGTGCAGAAAGTGTTTTGTATCGACACCGTGGGCTAACCTGGCCAAAGGAGTACTAGACTCTTTTCTGGTGGTCATCAAACTATGTCTTTATAATGAATTCCTATGAAACTTTAATATATAAGTGGTTGGGTAGGCCAGGAAGAAGCGTCCAAATTTCACCTTTTAGACACAATTTATTTATTACAATAAATAAAGAGATGTGACACGCAGTATGACCATTTCAACTCTTAACTATTATTTTTGACAAAGTCGTCTTCTGCATCTATGTATAAACACATCATGATTTAGATTATTCATATCACCAACTACCCCAATAATGGTAGGTTCCTCTAGAGTAAGAAAGACACGTTTAGAGAGAGATATGGCTAGAAAGAGAAAGCAAGTTACTGATCTAAGAACAGAGTTCCCAAGTAAACTTCACTTGGGATGGGATGGTGAGTGAAGCAGTGCTAACCACAGCATTAGGTGGCCCCCACAGAGCTCGGAAGAAATTTGTGGGGGTCCGGCAGTGGCCATCTGGCCGATGGGTTGCAGTAATCAAGGACACTATATATACAGAAAATTAGAGTATGGTTAGGCACTTTTGACACAGCTGAGGAAGCAGCTCGAGCCTATGATGAAGCCGCTTGCTTACTACGAGGAGCCAACACTCGCACAAATTTCTGGCCTTCTTGTCAACCTTTTTCAACCACACCTGCCCTCCCCTCTAAAATTACCAGCCTTCTTCTTTGCAGGCTTGAGGCCAGGAACAATTCTGTAGCTGCAGCTGCTTCATCACAGACTAATCTTATGCCTGCTGTCAAACATCATGATGATGTGGCACAACCAGAGGAACTCAGAGAGGACATGATGGATCATTCTGATGATAATGTAGTAGCTTCGTGTTCAAGTGGAGATGCAAGTGGTGGATGTGAAATGGAAGAAGATGAAAAAGCAGAAGGGTTTGATTTCAAGTTTATTGATGAGATTGGATCCGCTTGCAACTTTTCGCCATTTGAGATAGCTCAGGAAATTGAATTAGACCCAACTCACAATGAGGAAGAAGAGCCATTGACAATAAGTGAAGCTATGAGAAGGATGAAATTTGAGCGGAAGTTCTCAGCTTCTCTTTACGCTTTTCATGGTATACCCGAGAGTTTAAAGCGGAAACTTACAGTAAGAGAGTCCAAAATGCAAAGAACAGATCCCCAAGCAACTGTAGAACCCAAGAAGAGCATGCTAGCGGAATATGAAGCAACGGAGATGGGATCGGTTTCCACTTCGAGTGATGTCGTTGATGGAGAATTGTCTCTTTGGAGTTCACTTGATCTTCCTACCATTTGCTATGTTGACTAGAGCTCCATCTTAAGCATTTATAACTTTATATAGTTTCCGACATTTGTTAATTGTGATGAATGAAGCCTTGTTAGATTCGTTAGGAATGAGATACTGTGTTCTTTATCAAAGGTTCAACGATCAATTGGGTTTCTGTTCATTGAATTGGGTCTTGTAATATGAAATATAGAGGATTTGGGACATAATAATGTAGGAGTTAAGCTTTCTATCTTTCAACATTCCCTCGGTCTTCACATATGTGAAAGACCAAGACTCGACCTTACGATTTAGTCGACAGCTCAGTCCATAAGAACTAGTCTAGCCAAAAGTTATATAAACTAAGTTACTGAAAGTGGTGTCCGAAATGATTAAACATCTTATTAATCATAATTCCAAAGATTAAAAGACAACATAATGATGAGTGGCTACTCTCAAAGTTTATGAGAGTTGTTGCAGGTTTGAACGCCCATTTAACCTTGAAGTCTCACAATGGATTGTACCTCTATTCATCAACTTACTCCATTTTACTTTGCCACATCCATTGAGTGTGGATGCGGGGTTTTTTTACTTGTTTTGTACATGTGTATCAGTGTATGTAATGGAATTGTAGTAGTAACTAGTAAGTGTAGGTATGACGTATATATATTTTGTTGTACTTAGCTTCATTGTCTAAGCAATTAAAAGAAATGGACATTCTTTTGGTTACGACTGCTTAGTTGATGCAAGATTAATTTGTATAGAGTGCATACCTATAAAAGTACCACCCTATTGACATGACGGTATCAAGGTGGCCCTTCAACCTTAAAGTTGAGGGTTCAAGTTATGGGGTCAGGATAAAATATAATTATTCGTGAATTTCTGTATATATTCGTGCGATAGCAGTAATAGTAATAGTATACTTACGACCACCATAACAAAGCAAAGAAAATGAACTACTTTAATTCATAGCGACCTAAAGAATAAGGATACATAGAGACCCATCTGAAATAACATACCCACTCTTACTACAAGACCCGCGAGTAATTGGATTTTACTGATTGTTTATTTATTTTATTAACGTGATTATAAGATGCTCGCCAACGGTCCGTCTGTGAGAAGCATCGGTCCAACCGACGCCGTTGGCACGGGGCGTCGGTTGCGACCCGTAGGTGGTTTGCGTCGGGATACCGAAGGAAAGTGGAAAGGGGGTGGGGTCACGTCGGTCAACAAACGGCTACAAAAAAAAAAAAAAAAATGTATCCGTCGAGGTGCATTAAAAAACAATAACAAAAAAACTTTTTTTTAATTTTCACTCCACTGTATATACACAACATATACTCACTCATTTTAACACATCTCATTTCCATTTTCACTAAATATATATACAATCTTTAACCCATTTCACATACACACTTTTCACCAAATTCCACCACCAAAAAATACCATACATCAACACAAATTAAACCATATTCTACCACCAAAAAATACCATTTTACTTACACAAACTAAACCATATTCCACCATCAAAAAATACCATTTTATTTACACAAACTAAACCAAATTCTACCATCAAAAAATGATACCCAACCAATCAACCGGCGAAGATATGTGGAACAATTTAATAAACAATCACATTCCAAACACGACCCATAATCCAACTTCACCGACGGCCACATCTTCCGCTCAATCTAGCAACTCGTCACCAAGTCAACCCCCCCGGTTTTTCACAATACGCTACACAATTTCAAGGTTACCAAAATTACCAAAACTACCAACACTTCTCACCATATGCTCCATTCCAACAAACTCCACCACCATTCCATCAAACTCCACCACCATTCCATCAAACTCCACCACCATTTGGAGACCCACGATTTTTAACCCAACCATCCTCCGCTTTCTCTCCATTTCCACCTACTCCAATAAACTATCCACAATTCGGAAACATCCACACTCCACCCGAGCCCGAGTCACCAAGTCAAGCCAAAGCCGAGCCCGAACCCGAAGCCGAAAAAAGGAAAAGGAAAAGGAAAAGCAAAAGGAGAACCAAAAAGGGTTCAAGTTAGATGGTCCGACGAAGAGGCGCTAATATTATCCGAATGTTGGAATCACCGTTCCGAGATTTCAAAGAAAGGGGTTTCACAAAGCTTCGAAGCTTTTTGGGACAAAGTTTTAAAGGATTATAATATGGTTGCACCTCAAGAACGTAGTTTGAGCCAACTTCAAGGAAAGTGGAACAAAATTCGTAGCGACACCAAAATTTTCATTGCCATCTACAAACATCTTACCAATCCTCGTCAAAGCGGGGCAAGTGATACCGACATTTTGAAGGGGTGTCACGAAGCGTTTAAGTCTCAACAAAACCTCGCCTTCATATACGAAAAATGTTGGAATGTACTACGACTTTGTCCGAAGTTTATGGAAAATGATGGAGTCATGAGCCGACAACCAAGCCAAGCCGAACTTGAACCGATTAATCTTGGTGACGATATGCCTACTTCCGAGCCTACTTTCGAGCCTCTCACGACTAACATGGAACGGTTGTTCCAAGACGACATTATTCGTCGTCCGCCCGGCCGAGCTAAAGCCAACAAAAGTCAAAAAAGTTCGGGTACGAGTGATGCCGCTACTTCTTCGCGTAGTTTGAAAGAAAAGGAACGGCTAGCCAACATACAAGCCGCGCAAGCACAAAAAGAAACATTGACCACGATCAAGGGAAATTCGTTCAAAAAAACTATATTAAAATCGTGAAAGATGTTGTATAAAAAAATACCGAGTGGCCTCAAAGACAAGGAAAAAAAGATGCTCGAGGAAGTGCGAAAAACCGTTGTCGATAACTATGAAAATGATTATAAAATGGTTTTTGGTCGCGATTCGGGTTCGGGTTCGGTTCAAGTCAACAATTCGGACGAAGACCGAGCAAGTTCGGACGATTCGGAGTAGACGACTAGTTATCTTTTTACTTTTCAAGAAATGTATTTTTTTTTTTTAGGAATTGTAACTTTTTTTTTTTAATTTTTAGGAATTGTAACGTTATATTTTTATTTTAATGTAATGTTTTTAGTTTTAATAAAAATATTTTATTTAAGTTTGTGTTTTAAATAAATAAAGAAATTAGTGTGTGGGTCTCAAAAATGAGAAGTGATGTTAACTGATGTTTTACTAATTGGTATGTTAGTTTCAGTTTGTGTCAGTTTTGAAAAAAACTGATGTGGCACTGATGTGGCACCAACTGATGCATCAGTTAGTGTTCACCATTGAAAGGGGTCTAGGAGGGCATCATGAATAAACGGGGAAAACTGACATTTTTACTTCCCCACGTGTGCCATGCATGTGCAGCCATTTATGAGCAAATTCAACAAGCGTTAAGTAATACCAAACACCTCTATTAACAAAAATTCCATTTAATAATATTAACCATAGGGGTGGTGATAAATAAAAAAAAATGTGATTCATACATTAAAATATGTTGTAGTGTATTTGTGCTATAAGTAAAAACAGTTGTACAGTATGGTGCATCGATAACTTTTTTTATTGTATTTATCAATTCCATTAACCATATATTCATCTACATTCCTTTTCACTTACAAAAACTCAAAAATAACTTAATTGATTTTTTCCTAGCTACTTGCCACTTAAAAAGAACTCGAGAATGCATAATTAATTAAGAATTGGATTTTAATAGTGACAACCATAATAATTAAAAATAATAATTTCACATTAAGTAATATTCATAGGAACATTGTTGGATCTGAGCTTAATTGACAAGTGTTGAAGACTAGCCACTGTCTGTTTTACTGTTAGCCACTGTTAATGAAGAAGCAGTGCCACTGCTAGAAGAATTGGAAAACTGCCAATACAAGTACTAAGCCACTGCTAGCAGAAGTGAAGACAGCCACTGTTAGTGTAGTTAAGCAGTGCCACTGTTTATTTTAAGTATATTTTTGTAAAGGAAACTTACTACCACTGTTGGTACAAAGTAAGTTATTCCCACTGTTAGTATGTATAGGTCAGTTAGAGATATTTATGGGATAGATTTGAATTCCATAATTATAGGAGATTGTTCAGTAGGACTCTATGTGTTATAAATAGAGATCCTTAACCTAGATTAGGAAATTAGTTTTTGCGCAGCTTCAAGGTTTTGTAACCCTAATACAAATCAGTGTATTCGTCTTATATCATTAATAAGATTGGAGCTTTATATTATTCTGTTATTGTTATTTATATTGATCTTCATTGTATTACTAAGTGTTATTCCGCAAACTTCTTAGTAATCATTCAAAACTACAGTTTTCTAATAGTTTATTAGATAGATCTTGGTTTAACAAGTGGTATCAGAGCGGGTTTTAGTTTTGAATTCAGGAAGATCTCATTTTTACTGTTTTATTGATCATTTTTTTTTCATCAATAAATCATAGCAATGGCAGAAGGTAGTGAAGGTATCCAGGTCACAAAGATCCCAATGCTTAGACCTGATGAGTTTGATCTGTGGAAAAACAGAATCAGACAATATATGCTTCTCACAGATTATCAGATGTGGGAAGTAGTGGTTAATGGTCCTCCAGTGACCCTAAACAGTGATGGTGTTCCACAGCCAAGATCTCCACCGACATCTGAGGCAGAAAGAAAAGTCAGATCTATAGAGTACAAAGCTTTGAGTACTCTATTGTTATCTATTCCTAATGAATACCAAAGGCGTTTTGAAGCATGTCAAGATGCTAAAGTTTTAATGGAAGCAATAGAGAAGAGATTTGGTGGTAATGATAACACCAAAAAGAATAAAAGATCTCTGTTGAAACAACAATATGAGAACTTTAATTCTGTAAAGTTAGAAACTCTGACTCAAACCTTTGATAGGTTTTCAAAGCTTGTGGGAGATCTGGAAAATCATTAAGTGAAAATTGATAAAGATGATTTGAACAGGAAGTTTTTGAGGTCCTTGGGTGATGAATGGACCATGTATACTGTTGGTTTGAGGCAAAGTTCAGATCTGGAAGCAAAGGAATTAGAAGATATCTACAATGATCTGAGGAATTTTGAAGCTGAAGTAGAGATCAAGAAGGTAGGTTATGGGAGCAACAACAATAATTCAGCTTTTATGTCTATGGCAGGTTCTGGATCAAAGGCTGAATCAAGTCAGAAAGGGTCATCTTATGGTACTAGAGGAAGTGGATCTAGTACTACTCATTCTAATGATCAAATCTTAGAATCTTTCTTTGCTAGTAATGTGAATTCATCACTTACTAATGAAGATCTAGATCAGTTTGAAGGAGATGATCTAGAAGAGATGGATATCAAACTCCAAATTGCTTTAATCACACAAAGAGCAAAGAGGTTTATGCAAAGAACTGGTAGGAATAACTTTGCACAGAAAAGGAGTGATTCAAGCTGGTTTGATAAAAGCAAAGTTGAATGTTTCAACTGTCACAAGATGGGACATTTTGCTAGGGAGTGCAGAAGTCCTAAGGTTGATCAGAATGAAAGAGGAACTGTTCAGAGAAGTGGTAATAATGTTGGTCAGACTAAGAATGTGCCAATCCAAGATACTTCATCAAATGCACTGGTATCTGTTGATGGATGTGGATGGGATTGGAGTGATCAGGAAGAGCATGAAGTGAAGAATCAATGCTTCATGGCAACAGCAGAATCTGACAAGCAATCTGAAGTTCCTTATGAGGTACAAATAAAATTGTGCTCAGCTGTGTGTAAACAAACTGTGAAACATTATAGAGATCATAACCAGAAAGTGTGTGATGAGCTAAAACAGTGTGAAATCAAAAGTAGACACACAATCTCTGTAATAGAAAATCTTGAAAAACAGATTCAGGCATTTGAAGATAACGCAACACAGTTTAAATATGATATTGAGTTACTAGGTGGGAGAGAGACACTTTTAAAGATAAAGTAGAATTATTAACTAAGAAACTTGCTGAGGTCACATGTGAAAGAGATAGCATAAGACTCAATGTAAGTAACTTAGAACATGCATCTAAAAGTGTAAATAAACTCATCAATTCTCAGATTCATGATAAACTCAAGACTGGGTTAGGATACAATAATGTACCTCCTCCTTATAACAACAACTATTTTCCTTCAAAAACTGATATTGATTTAAATTTACTTAAAGAAGGATTAAATGATGATGTTAAAAAGGTTGACCCAGTAAACAGTTTAAAAGAAGATCTGAACATTGATGAAGTTGAAATTCATGAGTGGACTGAGGAAGATGATAAAGAGTGTGATACATCTGAATGTAATGTTAATGTGTTCAATAAATCTGATAAATCATCTTGTGAAAGCAGCAATAGTATTACTGGTCTAGTTAAAGAACTAAAAGTTAAGAAACTAGAAGAGGGTAAGAAAATGTTTGAAGAGAAGGGAAAACATCATGAAAAAGATGAGAAAATCACACTTAACACACCTAGGAATTTTCAAAGGAAGGTTAGGAATGCTGTGAAAACAACTGTTTCTATAAATCATACAACTGCTGTGAATACATGTGATAAGTGCAAGTGTAAGGATAGCTTTTCTAAATCTCAAAATTTTCAAAAACATATTCCCAAAGGTAACCAAAGGAATTGGAACCAAATGGTGACTCAAAAACTAGGGAATAATATTACTGTGATTAAAGAAAAGTTATGCCTTATATGTGGCAGAAATAATCATCTTCAACATGAGTATTTTCATAATCCAAAAACATATCAAAAGAATGTGAAAAAGCCATGGACAGCAGCTAATGTGGTTAACAAACAAAATTTTAAATCTAAAGTTAAACATACAACTGCTGCTAGAAAGATGAATTATAGGGCAAATCAAGCTATGGCTGCTGCAAAGGTCTCCACTGCAGGAACAAAAGCTAAAGATTTAGCCAACAGTTTAAAGACTAAAACAGTGGAAAAAGGAGTTAAAGCAAACAGTGGCAAACCTTTTAAAACTGTTAACACTGTTAATTCAACTGTTTCCACTGGTAGAGTAAATAACACTGTAAGGAATAATAACAGTGTTAATTCTTGTACCACTGCTAGACATAATAACAGTTATAACAGGTTTAACACTGTTAGGCATTATAACTATGATTATTCAGTTAACACTGTTAGACCAAAACCCACTGTTAAGTCTAAAATTAGTTGGATTTGGACACCTTTTCAATCAAATGTTCCCAGATGTTCAAAATCTAACAATGCATCAAAATCAATAATCTTCAAGAAAGTTGATTACCTTGATGCATCAGGGAAACCCAAAGCCAAATTGGTTTGGGTTCCCAAGAGAAATTAATTCTCCCTGTGTTTGTTTGTGTGCAGGGAAAGCCAAGAAGTTTATGGCATATCGACAGTGGCTGCTCAAGGCACATGACTGGAGATAAGGAAAAGCTACAGAACTTCAAATCATTTGATGGTGGATATGTAGCTTTTGGAAGCAATCCAAAAGGTGGAAGGATAACAGGCAAAGGAATTGTTCAAAGTGCAAAGTTAAGCTTTGAAAATGTTTATTATGTGGAACAGTTGAGGTACAATTTGCTAAGTGTGAGTCAAATCACAGATAAAAAGAACCCTGTTCATTTTACTGACACTGAATGTCTTATTCTGTCTAAGGAGTTCAAAATTCCAGAAAATATGATTTTAATGAGAATTCCTAGTCAAGATAATGTCTATAAGTGTGACTTAGCAAATATGGCACCTCAACCTGATTTAAACTGCTTGATTTCTAAAGCAAATTTAAATGAGTCTACTTTGTGGCATAGAAGGATGTGTCACATGAATTACAAAACCATTAATAATCTTGTCAAAAACAAGCTTGTTAGAGGTTTACCTGAGAAGGTCTATTCATGTGATGATCATTGTGTTTCTTGTCTAAAGGGGAAGCAACCAAAACTTCTTTTAAGTCCAAAGCTGTGAATTCAAACTGTACTCCTCTATACTTATTGCATATGGACTTATTTGGACCAACAAGTATAAGTAGTATGGGAAAAAGATCTTATTGCCTGGTTGTAATTGATGATTATACCAGATTTTCATGGGTTTTCTTTCTTAGAACAAAAGATGAGACATGTGAAATACTTAGATCATTTATAACTAAGATTGAGAACCAATTAGATAAAAAGGTTAAAATCATCAGGAGTGATAATGGAACAGAGTTTAAAAATTATGAGATGGATAAATTTTGTGATGAGAAAGGCATTAAGAGAGAATTTAGTGCTCCTAGGACTCCTCAACAGAATGGAGTAGCTGAAAGAAGGAATAGGACACTAATAGAGGCTGCAAGAACCATGCTAGCTGATGCAAAACTACCCATGTCTTTTTGGGCAGAAGCAGTTAGCACAGCTTGTTATGTTCAGAATAGGGTAACAGTTGTTAAGCCTTACTTCAAAACCCCATATGAGCTGTTGTTTAAGAACAAACCACTGGTTAGTTTCTTAAAATCATTTGGATCCCCTTGTACTATTTTGAATACCAAAGATCACCTAGGAAAGTTTGAAAGCAAAGCAGATGAGGGTGTATTTGTAGGATATTCCATTCAGAGTAAAGCATATAGGGTTTTCAATCAAAGGACCAGAGTCATAGAAGAATCAATGAATGTCACTTTTAATGAGAATATCATTAATCCTGATGGAATAGGTCCTAAGTCTTTGTTTGATATTGATGCTCTTAACAATGCTTTTAGATATACAACTGTCAATTCTAGTACAGGTACATGCACAGGTACCACATCAAGCAAAGCAGATAGAGTTTTTGAGGATACATCAGATATGTCCTCAGAAAAGAATAAAGAGTCTTTGGAGTACATTATCTTTCCAATATGGACTCCTGATCCTCCAGAGGTAATTTCTTCTGATCTGCCTCAGTCATCACAGCATTTGGAGACAGAAGAACAACAAGAAACATCATCTCAGTTTATGGAGGATTCAGAACAAATTGAAACACCTTCCAATGAAAGTTCAGAACAGCATGGTAATCTTACCAATTTGGAGGAAATCATTCTAGAGACATCCACATCTAATTTTCATGTGAACAAAAATCATCCTCTGGAACAGGTAATTGGGGATGTTAACAGTGGTGTACAAACAAGACAACAAACTGCTGTTACTGAAGAAGAATTGCATACATCTCTATATGTGTGTTTTCTTTCTCAAGTAGAACCTAAAAAGGTTGTAGAAGCTCTTAAACACCCTAGTTGGATTGAGGCAATGCAGGAGGAGTTGCTACAGTTCAAGATTCAGAATGTGTGGACACTAGTTGATCTACCAAAGGGAAAAAGGGCAATTGGCACCAAATGGATCTTCAAGAACAAGAAGGATGAGAGAGGCATTGTAATCAAGAACAAGGCAAGGCTGGTGGCACAGGGGTATACACAGGAAGAAGGTATTGATTATGATGATGTATTTGCTCCTGTTGCAAGGATAGAAGCCATCAGATTGTTCTTAGCATTTGCTTCATATAAAGGATTCACAGTCTATCAGATGGATGTCAAGAGTGCTTTTCTATATGGCACAATTGATGATGAGGTATATGTGTGTCAACCTCCTGGTTTTGAAGATCCTAACTATCCAGATAGAGTTTGCAGATTGGATAAGGCATTGTATGGTCTGCATCAAGCACCCAGAGCCTGGTATGAGACTCTATCAGTTTATTTGTTAGAGAATGGGTTTAAGAGGGGCACCATTGATAAGACACTATTCTCCAAAAGGGATAACAATGACCTTTTGTTGGTACAAATTTATGTTGATGACATCATTTTTGGATCTACAAATGATGGTCTGTGTAAAGAATTTGAGAGGCTAATGCATCAAAAGTTCCAGATGAGTTCAATGGGGGAACTCACTTTCTTTTTGGGGCTTCAAGTTAAGCAGAAGTTAGATGGCATTTTCATTAACAAAGCAAATATGTCAAAGACATTTTGGGCAGATTTGGTTACTCAGAAGCTAAAATAGCTAGCACACCAATGAAGACACACAAAGCCTTACATACAGATCTTGAGGGGGAGGATGTAGATGTGCATCTATACAGATCTATGATTGGCTCTCTCATGTATCTCACCTCCTCTAGACCAGATATCATGTTTGCTGTGTGTGTGTGTGCTCGATATCAAGCCAATCCCAAGCAATCACATTTGTATGCAGTAAAGAGGATCTTCAGATATTTAAAGGGTCAACCACAATTGGGTCTTTGGTATCCTAAGAGTCTTTCATTTGACCTTATTGCATATACAGATAGTGATTATGGTGGTGAGAATATGGATAGGAAGTCTACATCTGGGGGTTGTCAATTTCTAGGAGAAAGATTGGTGTCATGGCAATGCAAGAAGCAGACCACTGTATCCACTTCAACTGCAGAAGCAGAATATGTCGCTGCATCCAGTTGCTGTGCACAAGTGCTTTGGATTCAAATTCAAATGCTGGATTATGGTTTGACTTTCTTAAATACTCCTATTTATATTGATAATAACTCTGCAATTAGTATCATTAACAATCCTGTTAAGCATTCTAAGACCAAACATATTGAAATTCGTTATCATTTCATAAGAGACTGCAATGAAAAGAGATTGATTCAAATCTTTAAAATCCATACTGATAATCAATATGCAGATCTTTTCACAAAGGCTTTTGATGTGGGAAGGTTTACATTTTTAGTCACCAGTATTGGCATGATCAATCTCACTTAACTTATGTTTGGTATTAGAATAGATACTAACATTGGAATTGTATAAAGAACATGAGTTGTCTGGTCTAAGTTTCTACCACTGTTAGAACTTTCTAGCCACTGTTTCTTATACAGTTGCCACTGCTTGTAAACATGTATATTACTACTACTGTTTATTGTATTCTAGCTAACCACTGTGCAGGTTCTTAGCTACTGTCAGAAGACATTGTTTATTTTGCTGGAATTAATGTTTATTTTGCTTTCATGTTAAAAAAAAAAAAAAAAAAATCCATGTTCTACTTATGAAGCTAAATTCTTGGCACTGCTAGTACTAAGTGTTGGTTACCTTGGTCGGTTGTCACTGCTAGTACTACTAATTGCTGTTAGCTTTCTAAGTGTGTTTGAAACATTGTCTGCCACTGTTAAGGTATTTTTATACCTTTCCACTGTTAGTTATATCGAGCAGTGCCGCTGCTAGTTCATTTTTCTAGGTCATGGCTCTGTTCTTATGACTAACAGTATATAAACTTAGAACACTTCAATTTTTTATTACACTTTCTTATTTTCACAAATAACCACTGAAATTACTCTTCAAATCAAACCCTCACTTCTATTACGATCAATTCAACAGTCATGGCTTCTACATCAACAGATCTTAATTTGAGTGTTTACGAAGAACACAATATGATCGCCTTCTTGATGAAACCCTCTTCGGCGCAAAACTTCACACAAATTGTGGATTTTCTGCGATCGAGTTATATATTTCACGCGCTTACTGTATCTCCAAGGGTTTCCAGGGGTCATTTGAACGACTTTTGGAAGAATGCTCAATTGGAAGTAATTGAGGGCAACAGTCGAGTGGTTTCTAGGGTTCAAGGAACCAAAGTGGTGATATCTGAGGATTCTCTTCGAGAAGCACTTCTTCTTGATGACGCTTCAGGTATAACTTCTATTGATGACGGAGATTTGTATGATTATCTTAGATTAATGGGGTATGAGGGTGATTATACACGTTTTACCTTTTTTAAATCACTTTTTAGTCCTCAATGGAAATTTTTCATACATACAATTCTCCACTGCATGTCATCCAAAAGAACTGCCTTTAATGAATTTGGTTCTCAAATAGCCTATGCACTTGTGTGTTTGGCTAAGGGTACAAAATTTAATTTTTCTAAATATATTCTTGAAGGCATGATAAGAAATATAACAAAAGGGAAAAAGGATATGTTTATAATGTATCCTAGATTTGTGCAACTTATTTTAAATAAACAAATTTCTGGTTTAGTTGCACAAGAACTTATTATTGGTGTTAATACTCTTTCTGCTAGAACTTTTAGAGAGATGAGTAGGAATACCAATAAGAAGTTTTCTGGGAAGGAAACAGCATTATTTTCTACAATGCTTCCTGCTCCTTCCACCACAGATGCAGATCCACCAACTACATCTGAACCAATTGATGACAGGCCAGTCGTACCAACTGGGTCTGAACAAACTCCAATTGGGGGTACAAAACGAAAACAAGGGACCAAACAACCTACCCAATTACAGCCACGGAAAAGGATAAGATAATAGGCAAGTGAGGTTCCTGCTGCTCACTTGTCTCAGCCATCTAGTTTTCCACAGCAAGTGACCCCACAGGAGATGAGTGGTCATTCTGGAAGGGCTGCCACTATTTCTACTTGTCCACTGACAGAGGAGGGCAGTGGTAACATTAATAAGACCCAACCAGAGGCAACTTCTAATGCTGAACCTAAGGGTAATGAAGCAGGTGAAGTTCCCAGTACCAAGACAAAGGGAGCTTCTGTTGATCATGCTAGGCATGAGGCAGAAGATGCTTGTGTCAATGATTCATCTAAGAGGTCACACTCTAATGATGATGAGACTAGACCTCACATTGAATTGACGAATGTACAATTGACAAAGGCTGTGGATTTGTTGTGGGAAAAGTTAGTAAAGGAGAAAAGAGTGAACAAAGCTCAAACTGCTAAAATTGCAGAGCAGGAGGCTCAAATTGTTGAACAAGGGAAAGCAATTGATCATTTAAAGGAACGACTTAGTGTGTTGGAAGCTTTGTTAATGGAGAATGTTTTCAATGATGGTTTAAAAGAAAGGTTTGGGGTGTTAGAAGATTTATTAAAAAACACTTTCACCAAGGGGGAGAAGAGTGCAGAGGAGAGGTTTAATGATGAAAGTATGGGTGAAACTGATGCTATGTTTAATGCAACTGTTGAAAGTATGGAAGATGAAGAGCAGACTGAGATTGTTGAAAGTTTATGCATGAGACAGATGAGGTGGTTGATGGTGAGACAGAGGTGATTGTTGAAATAGATGATGGTGAAGAGGTGGTACAACCAATGGAAGGTGATGGTGATGATGTAGAGGTTGAGGGGGAGTCTAAGACCAAATCAGATTATAAACGTACATATGGTAGGAAGAAATCCATTCCAGTGTTCAGCATAAAAGCTAAAAGGATGGCAGAGATAAGAAAGTCAAAGTCAAGTAGTCCCACTGTTAAAGTGGCTACCACTGCTACAACTGCTACCACTGCTGCTACCACTGCTACCACTACTACTGCTAAATCAAAATCAACCACTGCTAGAACTCCAGAAGTACCATTTGTTATCAAAGAATCTAGAGTTGATAAACCTGAGTCTAATCTTCCAAAGATTGATCCAAAAGACAAAGGTAAGGGTAAATTGGTGGAAAAGCCAAAGTTGAAGAAGGTACAACAAAATTTAGAGCATGACTTGGAGTATGCTATGAGGTTGCAGGCTGAGTTGGATGAACAGGACAGCAGTGTAGCTGAACAGAGAGCTGGTGAATCTGAAAAATCTGTGCCAGAAAAGATCAAAGAATCTGAGGTTGATGAAGTGGATGTGCTGCTTGAAAATGGGCAAATAGTTAAAATGACTAATGAAGCCAGCAGAGTATATGCTGAGATGAAAGCAAAAGGGTTAAATGATGATACTGTATATCATGCTTTTGAAGCAAAGAAAAAGGGTGATCCTTTGCAGATGGCTTTAAATAAGAAAATTGAAAGGGAGAAGAAGGAGAAGAAGGAAAAAGAAGCTGCTAAGAGGAAAGCAAAGAAACCAACAAAGTCTGAATTGAAAAATGATTTGGTTTGTAAGCTTAGAGGAGGTAGGATTCCTACAATGAGACTGAGGAGGATGTCACTGGAACAGTTGCAAAATATGTTTGATAATAATCCTCATGTCAATCCTGAAGCAAGGGAGAGGTTAGAAAAGAAAAGGAAGGATGATGCAGAGATACAGAGGAGATTGCAGGAAAGATATGATCAGATTGATGAAGAGTTGGAAAAGGAAAAGGAACTGAAATACAAAATTGAAGGTGTTAGGAGGTCATTCGCTAAATTTCAGGAGATGGATGATGTTATTTGTGATTTGAATAGGGATGAGGAGATATTAGATCAGATGATTGTGGTAAAGCCTGATAGATCAGAAAACATCAACTTAAATGATGAAGAATGTTCAGAAATCATCAAATGGGAAGCAGTGTTGATAGCAACCAAAGAAATGGCTTATGAAATCAGAATTGAAAGGAAAAATGGTGTTGTTAGTTTTCATAAGTCAATGCAAGATATTCTGAAAAGAGTTAACAGATTTGATGTGTATGATATGTACAAGATTGGGTTAGAGAAGGATTTGAAGAATATTAAATCAAGTATTGAAAGGCATGTGTGGGAATGTATTCAAATGATGTTTGAACCTGAGCTATATGGAGATTTGTTCTTATGCACTGAAACAATAAGTATTTGGAGACATTTTGTAAGGGCAGGAGTACAGGTGATTGTTCTCAGAAATGGAAAATTTGTTTATATGTTGGATGAGAGAGATTATTTTCTGAGTATAGCTCTGTTGAAGCAACTTATTGAAAGAAAATTATTGGTTACTGTCAAGTCTAACAAAAGTAAAGATATTGTATACTGGGTGATGAATCAGTACAACAAGAGAGATCAATTGAGTAAGAAAAGATAGAAATCTCTAATGAAAGATTGAAGCTGAATAAAGAAACTTAAATCAATGCAGGATTGATTAAGTTTAGGGGGAGATTGTTGGATCTGAGCTTAATTGACAAGTGTTGAAGACTAGCCACTGTCTGTTTTACTGTTAGCCACTGTTAATGAAGAAGCAGTGCCACTGCTAGAAGAATTGGAAAACTGCCAATACAAGTACTAAGCCACTGCTAGCAGAAGTGAAGACAGCCACTGTTAGTGTAGTTAAGCAGTGCCACTGTTTATTTTAAGTATATTTTTGTAAAGGAAACTTACTACCACTGTTGGTACAAAGTAAGTTATTCCCACTGTTAGTATGTATAGGTCAGTTAGAGATATTTATGGGATAGATTTGAATTCCATAATTATAGGAGATTGTTCAGTAGGACTCTATGTGTTATAAATAGAGATCCTTAACCTAGATTAGGAAATTAGTTTTTGCGCAGCTTCAAGGTTTTGTAACCCTAATACAAATCAGTGTATTCGTCTTATATCATTAATAAGATTGGAGCTTTATATTATTCTGTTATTGTTATTTATATTGATCTTCATTGTATTACTAAGTGTTATTCCGCAAACTTCTTAGTAATCATTCAAAACTGCAGTTTTTTAATAGTTTATTAGATAGATCTTGGTTTAACAAACATACAGTTTGTAATGATATGATTACGAATATATAAAAAGATACTATCGATGCGTTGATGACAGTTTTTAAAACTACCTTTATCATTTTCAACTTTCAGTTTTTTCAATTCATATATATATACAAGTGACTAGAGATGTCAATGGATCGGATGTAGCTATATTCACATCCATATTCATTTCATTTTTACACTATCTAATCGTGTACCATATAATAGCCCAATTGCAAGGATCAAAAACGCTTTTACAAAGCCCAATCCATTGTATAGGGAAGGCCCAGTTAGTCAAGTCTAGAACACGCAAGAGGCCCATCAAACTATATTAACATTCATATCCATTTCATTTTGCACCATCCACGTTCATATCCATATCCATTAAAATGTATTTAATCTATCCACTTTAATATCTATCGGGTGATTCGGGTAAACAGATGTCCATTAGATAACAAAAAAAAATCGTTAAAGATAATAAAACGTTCAAATACATCAAAACATTTCATTTACAATAAATAGAAATATTATAGGGTGCAATCAAATTTTATTTCTTCAAATAATACGTAAATAATGTTCCTTTAATAACATAATTAGTAGATTTTTTAGATTGTGTATTATATATTGGGTTAATAATAGTTTAATCCTCAAAATTTCACTTTTTTTCGTTTTAACCACTCAACTTTTTTTGAAATGTTTTAATCACTCAACTTAGGGTCAATAATGGTTTAATCTCTGAACTTTCAATTTATTTTCGTTTTAACCACTCAACTTTGTTTTAAACGTTTTAACCACTCAACTTATGAGTTGACCATACTTTAACCACTAAAGTTCATTTGCCCATATAAAAAAACATTTTCGTTAACTTATAATGAAAGTTTAGATTGGGATATATAAACTTTGAACTGATTTTTGTATCGACCAAGGTTGTCAAACTAGAGATCTTATATATGATGTTTTTGTCTTCACAAGATCGAAATCGTAAGATCAAATCAGGATCGTAAGATCTTACGATTTCAATTATGATCTCATAAATGTGTATTATAATGCATATAAAAGATTAATTGCATGACAAATTAATTAACCTTTTGTAGTTTAAACATCATAGCATCAATTCATATTTAATATAGCAACTTAGATTAATATATTTGTAATTAAAGATATAGATTTTCACACGATAAACTATTTTAGTTTAAAAATTGAATAGTTTTACGTATAGTAATTAATTAAATAACAAACATATTAACCTTTTTATTAGACAAAAATTAACTAATTTATATTTTCTTAATTTATATTCATGTTACGTAAGATCGGATCGGATCGACATCGTAAGATACGATGCTCAAATCGAAATTGTAAGATCTTACGATCCCGATTTGATCTTACGATTTCGATCTTGTGAAGACAAAAACGATCATAGGTAAGATCTTTATCTTGACAACCTTGGTCAATAAAAAAAATCAGTTCAAAGTTTATATATCCCGATCTAAACTTTCATTATAAGTTAACGAAAGAGTTTTTTTAAATGGGCAAATGAACTTTAGTGGTTAAAGTTTGGTCAACTCTTAAGTTAAGTGGTTAAAACTTTTAAAACAAAGTTGAGTGGTTAAAATGAAAATAAATTGAAAGTTCAAGGATTAAATCATTATTGACCATAAGTTGAGTGGTTAAAACATTTAAAGAAAAAGTTAAGTGGTTAAAACGAAAAAAAGTGAAACTTTGAAGATTAAACCATTATTAACTTTTATATCTTGATGAATGATAATTCATATTGTAAGAATAATTATAAGATGAAATAAACATAATTTCGTATATATTTGTTGGCATATTGATGTCAAAACAAAATGGTATAATAAATAATACAAAAAATAAATAAAATTTATTCAGTATCTTAATACAAAAAAGTGATATTTATTTCATTGCGAGCTTAATAAAAAAATCTATTTAATGACTGACTAAGTTGTTTGAATTAAAATTAAAGCATTTCTATACGTATAATTATTTAGTACAAAAGATGAATAAATTAAATTTTAATATGTAATATTATAAATAAGTTGGGTTTGAGTTGTATATTAGTAAATTTTTAAAATAAAAATTTAATGAGTGGAGGATTGATTTTATAGGAAAGTTGACCAAAATCTCTACTAAAATGATGGATACAAATTATGGATTTAGGTTAACTTTAGAAGGGCAATATCATCGTTTTGTAGCCTATTCTTTTATGATTTGTTAATCACCATGGAAATATTGATCAATAATTTTAAATAAAAGTTCTTAAATATTAATTGTTATGATTTATTTAGAAGTGTTTAAAATAAGGGTAATTATTTAACTATGACTTTCTTTAAATATATATAGAAATAGAAAAAAAATAGAATATAACCCACGATATTCGTAGGACTATAGCACAAAATATACATCATTTGTGAATAGCGATTGAATTCATATAAATTGGATATTCGATGTAATAATATATTAATGATTTTAAGATTACAAATTGATGAAAAAGTTCAGATATGGCTTTAAGAACACTAATTTTAGTAGTTTATGTTTTGTATGATGTTGGTCATGCAATTCGCAGTGTGCTTAGTATTTTTGGCCTTGCGAATTGGTTATTTGTTTCTATTGAAAGCAAATGATGATTGTGTAGTTGTCAGTATTTCAAATTCAAACTTATGTAACAAAAATTCAAAATTTAAGTAATAAAAATTATGTAACACTACTTCTAAATTAATGTTCCAAAACACATAATAACATTCAAACATCCATGACAAATTTTAGAGTAATGCTAAATAGGCCTACATTTAGTTTTATCAATTACACCTTTAAGATTACATTTAGATTTATATAATTAGATCTATCAATCATTTTCGTTTTATATTTTTAACCTCAAATTCTCAATTAGAACCACAATTTCATGTTATGAACACTGAAGTTTAGCCATTTGATGAGCCTTCTTTAGCGCATAATCCTTACCTTTTAGCCGTTGGATCATCACACTTATCCTTACCAAATGAGTGAGAACATTTTGGCCTTTTAAGGTGACTACTTTTAAGCAGCTGAAAATATTATCGATAAATGCATTACTTAATGTTGCCCCAAGTTGACTACAAAACTGCTTTAGTGCTTCATCCACATAAGACTAAACGACATATCTCAAGGAGATATATAAGCATACATCAATATTATGCTATATACAAACAACAGGATGTCAAAATCAGTAGAGGTGGTGATTTTTACCTATTTAGTTATTAATGGGTACTTTTATAGTTTTATGTCCTAAAAAAGGCTCAGGTGTGTGGAAAGTAGATATAAAATTATAAACAGAAGTTAAAAAGAATAAATTGTTTTAGAGCATCCACGGTTGTTTTTTTATTTACCTGATTATTGACCGCCACAACATTGTCACATCATTCGCCCACATAACCCTCTTCTAAACACCCAAACTCCTTCAATACTAAACCTCAATGTATGGGTCCCACATAACTATTTACTATAAATTTAATATACATTACATAATTCAATAATATTGTAGATAAATAATAATATATATATTTATCAATTACTCAGTACAATGTTATAAACATGATATAGAATGAAAACATAAAAAAGTCATTATATAGAAAGTTATCTGTATTTGTTACTTCTAGGCATTTATATGGATGGGTATGCATTTCTTTTTATCAATATAAAAAAACATTTTGACATACAAAACTTAATTCATATGCATTTGGTTAGTAAATTAAAAGAGAAAAACTTTCCATATAAATTAAAATCATATGAGAAAAATTAACAAGGTTGTTAATACTTGATAATGACTATTGCTAATCAAAATTTAATTCATACAAGAAATTAGTCTATATTTATACTAATGCATAATAAATCTACAACAAGAATTACAGAAAGCAATTGTATTATTTATCATGAAATTTCTTTTTTTATTGTTAAAAGAGGCAAACAGAAGAAACTTGTGAGTCATTTACTTGGGTAAATGTATACATCCAATTTTTTCATCTCCCTTCCACATCATCATCCTCCATTGAAAAACTCCCCATTCACTTCTTTACTTGGAATCTTTCACCCCTTAAACCCCCACCAGTGTCGGTGCTCTTATAGTCCATTTTGTACTAGGCTGAACAAAAACTTTAAAAATTGCGCAATTTAAATACTTTTAAAAGTTAATAATGATTAATGGGATAAAGTGGAAAGCCCAAGGATAATTTAAATAATTTACTCCAATAACTTCAAAATGAATGGAGAAAATTACAAAAATCATTCTTATGGTTTGCCTTAAATTTCACTCACATTCCTTTAATTAATTTAATTACACAGATCATCCTTTATTTTGAAACATGTTACGTCAATAGTTCTTTACACTAACGATTGTTAACTCTCCGTTAAAAAGGACCACGTATGTAAAAAGTTTTATTTTTACTTTTTTTTTGAGTAAAATATAACTAATAAAATTAGCATGCGTATAAATACATTGTTAGGGGAACATAATAACTTTTTCATTTCTCTCATTTTATTCATCATCAAATTTGGTCGTATTCTCCTCTAATTGATCACAATTTATATTCCACCAACATCTTTCTTAATCTAGATATACATTTGTGGCTTAATTAGTACTCATCTTTCAACGCCGTTTTACTTCGAAGCTTGAATCATTAGAATGAACGCAAAAGATAAGAGATGGTGGCTACGAAAATCATGATGAGATATGATGGATGGGTAACAGAAGGTCCTTGAGTGGTGAAAGTCGTTTGTGGACTATAAAATTTAATGTTTTAATGCGAAAGAGAAACAATTTGATGATGAATTTGCTAAGTAAAATGTTAAAGATGAAAATGATGTTTGTTCACCTAATAATGTATTTATACATATGCTAAATTTTATAATTTATATTTTACTTAAAAACTTTATAAGAACAAAAAAATTTACACACATGGTCTTTTCTAACGGAGAGTTAACAATTGTTAGTGTAAAGGACTATTGACGTAACACGTTTCAAAATAAAGGATGATCTGTGTAATTAAATTACTTAAAGGACTAGGAGTGAAATTTGGAACAAACCATAAAGATGATTTTTGTAATTTTGTCAAAAGAATGACATAAGTTTGTGAAAGTGTACAAAGGTTCAAAAGAGGAGATCAGAAGAACATATAGCATGTAAACAAACACCAGAAAATAAAAGATACTCTAACTTAACTTGTGTAGTCACTATTTACAAATTAAGAAATGAGATAATTATGTTATTCCCAACTACATTCCCCATTATACCTCTCCTTTTTCAGAAAAGACAAGATTTTTGATAAAATAACTCAAATGTTTGCATCATGTTCATAAATAGCACCAATGTCAATACCCATGCACGATCACTCTATCTACAATATGATACTTGATTGAAATTGAGAATTGTTATTTGCCCTTCTTAACCCTTAGCCGTGTTTTCTCTTTTTTATTCAAACGCAGAGCAAAAAAAATATAGTTGTCTGATCTGCAATCGATCGTGTTCTTTCCAAATAGCCAAACAAATCACGATTACTAGAAACCTACCATCATCATTCAGAAATATAGTTGTCTAATCTTCTAATCCCGCTACTTTGAACGGTATCGAACCTGAGATTGCCGAATATGTCAAACAGGTATATATCTATTTCAATTGTATAACTGTATTAATTATATATATGTATGGACATATATTCAACACTCTTGTGATTTATGACTTTTTAATGTTCTAGGTTTGATAGGTTGTGCATGGATTTTTAGGAGCCTACTTTTCATTATTGCTTATGACAAGGAATTGAGATGATTTTGGTCACCTTCAATGAATTACGCAGACCGGGTTATATGTATAAGATCTTTTTCAGGTTTTTTGCATCAAACATATAATGGTTATGATCAACGGAATCTCTATGTTAATTTTGATGAGAATAAAATTTATGCACACTAACTGTTTGATAATATGCTTGAAAAAGATCTTGGGCCATTTATATTTCTCTTTTCAATGCTAATGTAATTTTTTGTTCAATGGAAGATGTTGTTGCAGACCAAAAAGGGAATCATGTATTGAAATAATAATAGGTGCTTGGTGCATCAACTTGGGACGTATTTTTCTTAAGTTGCAGGGACAATGTCGATCAGTAAACATTGTTATCTGTTTCTGGTTAGGGTAGTTTTGACTCTAAACATATCTATTTTTTCATTTTAAGGAGAGATTTACTTGATTATCTACGTTTGTAGGTGGACAGCTGGAATGTATTCAATTGTAACAATGGAGGTACTATGGTTGAAAAATGCTACCATCTTTGAGGCTGTTTGTTTCATGTAATGGCTTCTGGAGCAATAGATGTTAATTACAAAGATGAAATGTATGATGGAAATGCATTGTGCTCTTTAGAGTCAAATTGTAGTAACAAATATTCTGTTCTTTGTGATTGTTGTCTTTTTAATGCATATGCTATTCAGGTGCTTGATATAATGCAAGATGCATATGTTATCGTTGAATAATGGGGCGAGAGGCAAGTTACATCTTTGTAGGTTGCCAAAGGGATCAAAAAAGTGCAAGGAATTTCAGTCGTTGGTGAAATCGGAAAGGTATTGTACATATACAACAAGTTTCTGATTTTCCAAATGTATATGGTTTGCAAGTAGTGTTGCTTCGGAAAGGTATTTTACATATACAACAAGTTTTTGATTTCACAAATGTATATGTTTTGCAAGTAGTGTTGCATTCAGTAGCTTAAAGTCAAGATGATAACAATATCAAAATCATTCTTGTAATGTTGTTATATTGATTCAAACATTTTAGGTTATTGATTATCAGAGTGAGGCCTTTGTACCTGAAAATATCGTTCATTATGGTATGGGAAGTGAAGGGATAGACTGTGTACGGACCCTGAGCATTCAAGATCATCGAATTAAGTATGCATCTTGATCTTTTTCAATCAAATCATTTAAACCAGCACATATTTCCGTATTATATCCTTTACATTTAATTATGGACAGAATTCCAATTCGGGCAGAATACTAATCGCCAATTTGAAATGCTACATATGATGGGCTACACCATGGTTCAAGCTTCTTGGAACAGAAGAACTTTTTGGATACACTCTAGGCTAAAGGGATGAGAAGGTGCCAAAATACGTGTGTCGGGCAACACTTCTTACACTCAGCCCATTTGAACCAAGATTAGTATGACTAAAACTCTTGCTAGAGATTACAAAACGGGCGGATTGGGTAACATGCTTAAGTGGGTTTTGGTCGAAATACATTCAGGTCTAAACGAGTCATTTATGTATATATATATATTAGAGGCAGCAACATAGGTGGTGTCGGTCATCTTAAGAAAAGGATTAGCATGGATTAAGGAATAAATGGGTCATTTTTATGTATATTAGAGGTGCCAAAATGCGTCTGTCAGGCTGGGTTGGGCAACAGTTTTTACACTTAGCCCATATGACTCGAAATTTTCTGAATCATTACCCAACCACCCATTGTATCACCTGTAACCTTGCCAAATAAATCTTATATGTATGCTTAATGTCATCCATTATATTTTGGTTCTCACATATACAACACACTGATGTTGAATCATTATATATGGTGCTATTTATCTTTTTAGGCTTCACTTCTCTATTGGTAATCATGTCTCATCCTGAAATGATATCGCTTTACTACTCTAAAACTTGAGTCATTTTTGTTAAGTTATCCGTTATTGTTTTTTTATCAGGATCTTAACTCATGTGATGTACCAGGTAGTCTTGATGGGGTTGTCTCTGCTCAAGTAAGTTGTCTAATCCTAATTGTGCTTATTGATTGACTAATATTTGCATTATTTGTCATTTACTTAATAATCAATATGATTTTTTTTTTCACACCGACTTTTTTTTTTCTTTGTTCAGAGAAGACTTCTTTATGACCTACATCATAATGAATTCATTGTGAACGATGGTAATTAGTTTCTTGCTCAAAAATCACTTTTTCGTTCTTTTGAAGTGGTAAGATGGGCCAGTTGAGCGAGTTGGCTAACATGTCATAACCGAATTATTTATAATACTAATGTGATAATTACTTTTCACCTTTTTTCATTGTTAAAGATCTATTTATATATTTTTATATTTATATCAAAAGGGTATTTTAGATAGTCATCAAACTGTCAGAACAACGTCGTTAAACTGCAGAACAAATTGGAAGTTGCATTTTTTTTCCATGACTTGTGTATACATAATAAAGGCATATGCTCAACTTTTAAGTGGTTAATCAAGAATCATGCACCTGCATCCTTAAACTGCTACTTACGATTCAAGATTTGTGCATGGTGTTTTTGTCCTGCTTTGTCAAAAGGTGTGAAAAACTGAAAACCATGAAAAAAAGGACAAATAACCCTCCTTACGGGGAAGCTACAATATGAGACATGCACTCAACACAAAAATGTCCATTTCAAATGTACTAAGATCGAGTCTTGATGGTATATAGTCCGACTTCTTTTTTTTTTTTTTTTTGGTTACAGATGCATTTGGGTAAACTGAAGGAACCACCTGGTGGTGATGATACCATTCTTCATATTACGCTTGATTTTAATTCATGGAAAACCAAAACAATGTTACAATCGATAATAAGGTTTCAAAGAAGATCTTGAATGAGGGAGAACGCTATGACCACCCAAACGATGGGATAAACATGATATGAGGTGGTAACATGGGGAGTTTGCATTCATACTATTGTATTACTATTTTTTTTAAAAAAAATGGGGAGTTCCGGTCCATGATAATAATTAAGTTGTTTTTCTCCTTTTCTATCTGTATGTGTATATGATTTTGGTGGAATTTATTAAGGAACTTGTTATGTGTGTAGTTTACTGTCTAAATTGTTGGTGTTGACTGGTGCTCAACTTGGTTGAGATTTAACCCCCGATTTTAAAGAAAGGGAACACTTTAGGTAAGTTTTCATCACATATACTTCTAATTGTGATTTACTGTTTTAATTCTAAGTTGATTAATTAAAAACTACAGGAAAGCATTTTTAAGATACAGCAAGCCTGCAAGTGTTGCAAAGTTTACAGATATTAAAACATTAAGTAATTCTAATGGGATCGAAGTTGGCCTTATCAGAGGTGTTCTGGAAAACTATAAATGTGTTGTTGATGTATGGCATTGAGGTACTATGGAATTGTTGGATTCGGTAAATAATAGTTGTAGTAGAGTGGGAAAAGAATGATGGAGACGTGTAGTTGGGGTAATGGCTTATTTGATTTGGAAGAATGAAAACGTAATTTTTAGAGGAAAGGTACCAAGTGGTGTGGGGCTGTATCAGAAGTACACATTCGTAGCATTGAGTGGTTTAAATCAAGATCGAAAACGTAATAATATGTTGTTGCAGAACGGGTCGAATATGCAACAATAACTAGTGATGATGGTTTCGAGTGACGGGTCTCAGCTACAGCAGTCCAAGGCTTCTGTTCAGGAGATTTTAGTGGATACTTGGTAGCAGTGACGTTTTGGATCAATTTGTAATTTAATAACTATAATTTAATTAATATACTCGTAATTTATATAATCATTATAGTCATTTATCTAAATTAGGGGTGGATAAAATAGTAATTATGAAATCAATAGAATGATTTATTAGCCTTTAATAGTTGAGATTAAAAGTTTCTTTGCAATTAAGGCCAAGGTTAAATCATCTAAACCTAATTTACATTCCATTAGGCAAATCAAGCTCTCTTTTAATAGTAAAAAAAATAATAAAGAGAGATTAGACGATACTAGAATGAGTCAGTTATTAATCATTTTCAAGGTATGAAACACATTAACTAACAATTGTCACAAGTTTCACTCTTTAATTTTATTAATAAATTTATGTTTTATGTTTCCTATTAATGACCTAGCCATTTCATATTGTAATCATTATTTATTGTCATGACAATTTTCCTTTCGTGGGAACTTTACCGGGTTAAAGTTTGTGTTAGAGTTGTCTCGGACCTCTCCGAGAAAATAATTAGTATCCCTAAATTGGTAGGACTAAATATCAACCTAAAATGTAATTTATTGGTTTGAAGCATTGATTAGATGAGACGAAGAGAAATAAAAAATTTAACCAGTCATAAAATTAAGCCCACTTTTATTACTCCACCGGGCTGTATTAGTCCGATTACCAATTTGTATTAGTCCGATTACCAATGATTTTGAAAGAGATAAAATCGCACATCTCTCCCTCCATTTTTTCAAACTCACTTAGGGACCATTAAGGATGATGTGTTCAGGACCCGACCCGACCATTTATGGAATCATGGGCCCTCTCCATCCTAATAGTGGATTCAAATAGAAGCACGATACAGTTTCCTCATGGACTACATTGGTTGGAGATGGAATGGTGAGTGTTATCGAGGATAGCAAAAGCTAATCAGGAATGTTGGCACATAAACATTCATCACTATGCCAAGGGAAAATCATAATCATGCCACACCTGCAACATTCCAAAAATTGCCCTTTACAGATACACCAAGAGGCTTACAAGAACACACTATCTAGCCTTAACTAATATGTATAATAAAAGTACAAAGCTCACTCTTTGTGTACAACAAAATAGGGTGAGTAAAGGTGCACACGGCACATGATGGTCTCGCTACAAGCAACATAACCATTTGTACATATGTATCTTCAATAAACAATAAAATAAAAGAGAAGAAAAGGATGAGACTTTATCCAAAATGTACTATACTGTTAGCAACAATATAAACTTGAAAAGATATCTATTCCATTACCACATTCAAACACGGCATTTACGCAGTTATATTCTCTTCTTTCATCTGTAGTAGAACTGGTCTTTCATTGTTTCCTAACTTGGTTTCTTTTCGTTTTGTAACTGTACCACCACCCCCATTGTTGTTATTGTAGCCTCGATGCCTAGATACTGGAATATCGTGATTATGTTTCCCTTCATATGTTGTTACTACAGATTTCGGGTCTGATGGAGCCCTTTCTACGTGCTTCCGCACATTGCATCCCGCAAACGTGCATTTATAGTAACTCCTGCATGTTTCAAAACACCATACAAGTTAATGGAGTCATTTTGCTATTTCTATCATATCATTAGATCTACAGGTGGCAAAATTTCTAAATACCATAACGGGCAACTTTTTGTAATGGTTTAAAAACGGGTCCGGTCCATCATTCCTTATTTGTCTCACTTTTTAAGAGTATAAATTACAAATTTTGTTCAAGTGATTATATACCCAAATTATGGATCAGATTCACTGCTTTCAAATACAGCAACTTGAGCATACTAAATAGTTTAAATTGCAAAACATGAGTCCCAAATAGTGTCAACTGCATAATCAAGTCTCTCCACCATTAAAAATTGACTATTTCGGTTCACTAAAATATGTAATATGATGTCAGAAACCTATTCATAAAACAATGATTAAATTTTTTAAAAAAATCAGCTTTACAGGTTGTAAGAGCCTGATTATGTAATAAGCAACTTAGCTCGTTTCTTTTTAACTAGACATTTTACTTCACCAAGTTGACCAACTAACATGTGAGTGTATGTAGGATACTGGAGTGGATTGATGAATGTAACATATTTATCTATTTATATTTCTTGCTTTTACAATTCTTTCTTTTTTTTCATGATGGCCAAAATCGATACATTTTCACATAAATCAGTTACTGTTGGCCATCTACTTGGACATGATGAAAGCATAAAAGTATAAAATCAACATAACGGTTACCTTGGATTGGTATTTCCCTTGACCACTTTCTGCCCGTATTTTCGCCACTTGAACCCATCATCTAAAAGATCAACTTCACTTCTGGTTTGCACCACTATTTTTGGTTCAGATGCCGCCTTGTTGGATACCACAGGCACAGGCACAGATACAGGCCCAACCTCTGTATTCCTGCACTCCATGAGAAAAACACATCAGCCAATGTACACATCATCAACATAAATAACAGATTGAGGGTGATACATTTCAAGAATCATGCTCAACACTAAACAAACGGAAAACATGCATTACTTGTTATTTAATTCTTTTTAAATGTAAATCAAGAACGATCAGAGATTCCATTCAATCACTCTCTATCTTAGGCATGGAATGTCACTTTTTAGGTTAAAATTTTGAACTTTTCGCTAGAACTGTTAACGACAACAGCCTCCTGTAAAAGGATCCTTTGGTATGCCTAAATAGTATATTGAAACACATCAACTTTTTTTTAAAAAAGCACATGTCTAATGATTTATTGCAATGATATGAATATATACCTTCGTTTCGTATTAGGTTCGTCATCTGGCTCATCAATCCTCATTAATTGATTAGATCCCTGATCAACTCTCATCAAGTGGTTGGATCTCTGATCACGTGCAGCAACTGGTTCTTCCGCTACACGTGTTTCTGATTGAGGAATATTCGGTTTTATTACATCAGCACTCTCTTTGACTCGTTTCCCAAGCACAGGCGGCTCATGATTGTGCTGACCTTTATACACAATCTCACTTATATGACCATCAAGCGCTTGCCCTACCTTTTTCTTTACAGGGCAGTTAGCATGTGTGCATTTATAGTAGCTTCGAGGATGCTCACTTGCTTTGACCTGTTTCTGACCATACTTCCTCCAATTATAGCCATCATTAGTATCAGCAGATACAGAAACTACCTGTTGAGGTTCACTAATATCAGATTGAGAAACCGATAATTCATCTGGCGATCCAATCTGGGAATCCTCAAGCTCAGAATTTGCATTAACACCGTTCAACATCTGTGATTCTTCCTTGGATGCCATTATTGTAGAATTCCCATTTTCGGGTTGAAGTTGATTGAAATAAGATTGAGATAACGCAGCCTGAGCTGTAACGTGAGCCAACGCCTGCTGGTGAGACATCCCAAATGGACTCTACACAAATTAAAACAAAAAAGCTGTCATTTTTATTCAAAAACGCAATCTTAAAATTCAAAACTATTCAAACCAACAAATGTCAAAACACATAAATTGACAGTGCCATGTTACATATCTAAACAAACCAAAATCTCCACTTACAACCCATGTTATATAGTTTAATATGGTTCCACTTATTTCTTCACCTAAACTTGTGATTTAAGTCAAACTTGATATTGAAAAATTAGTTCATTTGACACCAAAAGTCAAAAAGAGTACTTTTTCCTACCCAAAAAACACAAAATTACCAAACTTTTCCTAAAAGATACACCCAGCATACAAATCAATCATACAATCATTCATTTCCTCATTCAAATAACAAGGTTGTACATACCCAATACAAAAAATATATATATACTACGTAATAAAAAAATATATATACATAAGAAATGGTAGATAATATACCTGAAGAGGGGAGAAAAACCCAGGTGAATTAAGTAAACTTGATGGACTAAAAACAGATGGAAACATAAACCCGGTTGGTGATTGTGCAATTACCAAATCCACCGGTCGATTTGCCTTAAACCCCCCTGATTTCTTATCACTATTACTATTATTATCACTGATTTCATAGAGGGCAGGAGGTGGGATTTGATTAGATGCAACAGGGGACGCCATAGCACCGGCGAGAAGCTGAGAAAAAGACCGGCAATCAACATCCGGATAATGATCGGAGAAAAAATTAGAAACAAGTGTCATGGGTCCAGGACTGAAACCCGGTCCGGGTCCCGGTCCACCCGTGAATAGGGTCTCGAATGAGGATTGTGGTGGTAGTGCAATCATCGGTGGAACCCGGCGTTGTTGTGGTTGCGGTGGTACGGAACCGCCGTTGATCTCCGGCATGATTTGGTTATCAGATGGTGGTGGTGGCCAGCCGCCAGTTCCAATTTGCGGTTTTTTCTAAAAATAAAAAGTAGGCGGTTTGTTTGTTTGGGTTTTAGTAAAAAGTGTTTTGGAGATGATTTGGTTTGGTGGGTGTTTTTTTATTTTTAGTTTAAAAGAACAGCAACGTAAACAAAGAGACAGGAGTTTACAGAGTGTCGTGTGTGTCCCGAATCTCGATCTTATCTTGTTATGGTGGCTAATACCATAATCACAAGTTATGTTGTATTTCACATAAATGGTCCTCCAACTTATATATTGTTCCAAAAGCTGAATGATTGACCTCTTTGACTTTTTTTCTTCCTTTTTTTTTTTTTTTTAATTTTGTTTGTATACATAGTATACGTGGAAAAGCATGTAATTAGACCAAGGGTGAGCATAATAAATCGAAATGAAGATTGAAAAAGAAAATCAAATTAAAAATTGAAGATTTAATTTAGATTTAAGAAATACCGAAATCATCAGCTCGGTTTATGGTATTCACCCCAAAAATCTATTGAAAATCAAACCGTAGTTTTATACAATGTATATGCATTACTTTTAATTTATGTAAAAATTATGTATTTTATATTGACATAAATCTAAATACATTTAACTTTATAAATAAAGATATGAATATGAATATACCGAGTAATATGAAGCGTTTTGTTGTTATATTTAAAATATTCACTTATGCCTACATTTACTTATTAAGCTATCAATTACATATCGTATATGGTATATTGTATATTCTCAACAATGATTCATCGTTAGTAGTTTTCTTAATATAAAGTCTAAGTTTAAGTTCTTTTTTAACATACATATACACATATACAATGTAAATTTTATCAAATTTTATTAGGAAAATATGCCCAATTGGATTGAACGAAAAAAGAATAAAAATATAAACCGAACAAAACAAAGATCAGAAAAATCGAACAATAATTATAGTTTTTAATTTTTCAAAAATCAAACTTACGCTTAGGTTTTCGGTTTTAACCCAATATCACATCGAACCAACTCATACACACCCATACAAGTTAGGTAACTTGGTTTTTTATTACATAAGTGGTATAATTTCATTTGTATTATTTATAAAGAATAGGTTTGATGACTAACAATATAAGTTGTCAATTAGATGGAATTTATCAACCACCAAATAATTATCATCTAATGATAATCACCGATAGGAATGATTTAGTTATGGCTACTAAATGTTTGTCATCGTACAAGGTTATTCTTATAACCATATAGGTCAACATGATAATTAACACATGAATTTACGTAGTTACATCTGATTGTGGTGATCAATTTAATATGTGGATCAAAATAAAGAGAAAGCCTAAAAACGTTCACGGCAAATATGACTTAGGGTTACAATAACAAGTGAATTAATATATATTTGGTAGAATAAATTGAGCAACAAGACAATATACAAACTATGATCGATATATGCTTTGCATCACAGGTCACAACATTAGACCATCGCATCACGATGGTCACTTTGTTTCACCATTGCGTTGCAAACACCACCCATTGTTGAAAATCTTTATCAAATAGGTAATATCTATTTAGCATCAATCATGACATTATTGATCAAAATGTTTTCTTCTATTTCACGTTAATTCGAGGTCTTTTACAGTTATAACACATATTTTCATACCAGATTAAAATACCAATTTTTTGTTAGATTTCACGAATACAAGAAACAATATATTGATGTGTACTCTATAATAGGCGTTTTTGTTTTTTGTTTTGTTTTTGTTTTTTCAGGGGGTGTTTGGATAAGCTTATTTATAAGCACTTATGTGCTTACAAAATAAGTATGTGACCTCTTACTTATTTTTAAGTGCTTATTCATTAGTAAATAAGTAGATAAGCAGTTTTCATAAAAGTGTTTGGATCTGCTTATCTGCTGTCAAAATAAGCAAATAAGTAGATAAGTACTTATTTAAGCTAATCCAAACACCCCCTTAATAGGTGATGTATTCATGTATACATCACAAATTCACAAATATCAAATATATATATATATATATATATATATATATATATATATATATATATTGGCATGATCCAGAGGGAAGCGTATTTTTTTAGGGAAGGGGGGAAACGTTAGTATGCATCAGGAAACATATTATCTTCACCCATACAAATCTCGAAAAAAGCAAACTGAAATTTAGTAAATGTTAATCAGAATCGATGCTATGAATGTTAAGCTTCCTTGATAAATTCTTTCTTCAAGTTATAGCATCGATTTATGAATATTAGATCCAAATCCGTTAATATGCATCGCGGTGCATATTAGTTAATATGCATCGTGATGCATATTAACACTCAAAATATTTTTCAAATAATGTGAAGTTTTTAATATGCATCGCGATGCATATTGGTTAATATGCATCACACTGCATTTTAACAATTTATTAAATAAATATTCATCAATTAATGTTATGACTTAAAAATGAAATTCATTCGTTAAAATATTCTTTATAGCATCAGTTTTGATTACTATTTACCGATAAAAATATTTTTTTGTTGACGTTTTGATTGATAATTGTAATATGCTTCTTGATGCATACTAACGCTTCCCCCTTCCCCCCAAAAAGGCACTTCCCTCTAGATCATTACCCTATATATATATATATATATATGATATTATATATGTATGTTTGTTGTTTACACTTTTATTGTCTACAAATCACTTTTAAATACAAATACCATGCCTCTAGTCTATTTATTTTTTATTTTTTTCATGTTCTGTTGTTTGGCTTTATGCTAAAACATATATTTTGGACTATTAATGGAAAACCCAACAAAGTTGATGGACTTTAGATGTAGATACTGAATGCTCTCGGATGAAATCGTAATTTGCACTTTTTTGCAGTACATAATAACATCATCAAAGGGCCTATATATCTTTTTCCGTTATTAATATATCAATTATTAATTACTACCTCCGTCCCATTACAAATGTTCACTATTGACTTTCTGAAGTCTTTCCTTTTGAACTTTGACCTTAAATATTTTTGTTTGTGTTATATAATACTTGATGAAAATTATGTCAATGAAAATACATATAAAAACAAATTCATTCATATATTTTGCATCAAATATTATAAAACACAAATAAAAATATTTATGGTCAAAGTTGTAAAATAAAGACTTTCAAAAGTCAATAGTGAACATTTGTAATGGAACGGAGGGAGTATTAATCTAAACAAAAATAATAAATCTACCAAATAGTTTTGATTGATAAATAATGAAAACTAAATTCCATCATACAACTATTTCGATCCCTACAAACCGGTCATTTTCATATTCACTAAAACAAATTGTCGAACTGTTTATAAAAGTTTTGCACAAAATCTAGAGATTAACTTTCAACATGTTAAAATGAATATATGATGTTAATTAAACACATATTCTTACGTTCACCTTAAATGACGTCATTTTAATTAAATTTTCATTGAATTAAATGCAAACTGAAGTTTAATTTTCTATTTACTTTCACCTAAAATCACGTCATTTTGACAAAATCTAGTTGAAATTAAACTCAAACCAAAGTTAAATTTCTATAATATTTCCCATAGGTTACGAACAATACTCCTCATGTCACATTAAAGAAAATCTACTCCGTATATAGAGTATTGGAGAAAAACTAGAAACATTTAGTAATCTAAATCTAATAGCCCTTGTAAAGGGTTTAAGCATTTTACTAAGTGTTTAAATATGTCCTATCGAAAACTACATATGTACCCCTATATGTTAAATATAATATTAGTCAATCACATTCATTAATTGATATGTGGTAATTGATACAGTGACATTCACGACATATACAGAACACGAAATTTATGCTCTTTTAAAAGTAGCAAATAAAAAAATATTACGTTAAATCATAGTTGACCTCAATTAAATAACTATCAATATCTCTCTAACATAATAGTTGTTCAAAATTCGAATACTATAAAAACTACAAAATAAATGCCGTAACGAAATGAGAACATCAACGGAAAAACATAAGTCCTTTCGGGGATCCCTTATGAAGCGATTCACTCCGTGTTACAACCCACCTGATCCTTCCGAACAAAAAAAAATCTACTATGCAATGCATTGCACATGTAATATATAAGTATATAGTTGTTTAGATTAATGTTTATACTTCCTCCGTTGCATTATATGTATTCACATTTCACTTATAGTTGTCTCAAAATAAGTGGTCGCTTTATATTTCAGCCAATTAAAAGAGATATTAGTGAGTACATTTAATATTTTTTTGTAAAAGGTTTAATAGTGGATATTCCTAAAACTTGTGCATGAAGTATAATAAGAACACTTACAATGATAACGCCATGTTATGGTGTGTGGTAGGCGCCGCGTGGCAAAAACCCATTAGGAGTTTTATGGAGGGTGAGCCCCTCGAATTTAATTTTGTTTAGACTAAAAAAGTACCTAAAAAAAGATTGAAAAAAGAACAAATGCTCAATGTGGCCATACAAATGGCGTCCTTTTCTCCGTTCTCACAACCACAACGTCCTACACTTGCGGATGTTGTAGCATCGTGGTGGTTAAACAAGGCTTGACCACATCCCCATTACAAGAGGTCTAAGACGTAATTAGAACTACATCATGTCTAGTAGCTGTCATACAAGGTTAAAAGTTGAGAGTTAATAGATACAACAAATTAATTACTACATACACTAAACTGTACAACTAATGAAGCTCACAGTACAAACACTCTAAAGCATATGTTTGGTGTATGCAACAATTATTTTGTTGTATTTATCACTCCTCTTGAAAGTTTGACAACAACATAGTTACTAGCTCTGTCCAATTTTTTATTACTTTACTCAAAATCTAAAGATTTGTACTTGATCACATCAAACACCCTGTAATTGTAATTTAACTAATTTGCGTTAGCCAAGGAAACCGCGACTAGTCACCTGATTATTATTAGGATTTAATGAGGCGGCTTCCAAATCCAAATATTTAAACTTACAAATTTAAATGCAAAAAACTACAAATAAATAACAAATAAATTTAAAATTGTCTCATGCTAGATGTGGCCAATTCATCACCACCTTAATTTTTTTATTTAATTAACTTATATTATTATATTATGTCAGTGCGCAGCCTCTTCCGCAACATGGCCATAATTTTGCCTCCGCGTATAAGATTGATAAAAAGGTTATAAAACATACATAGATGCATTGAATAAATAAACATAGATAAAAGTTTGAGTTAATTTGTAATTAAAATAACCGATTATAGTAGAAATATATACTTTAGTTTTTGTTTGTAGATATATACGGAGTAGATGATTGTGTATTTGAAAGATGGATTCATTTGATTTGCTATTTGTAGCTCTAAGCCTCTAACACTATGGTTGATAAACAAAATCTTACGAGGTGCTTTACATTAGAAAGTTAAAATGCACTAATTTATGTATATTCACATAATTATATCATACAAAACACTTATCTTCAATAATACTTTAATAGTTTATACTAAGTGTATGTATGCATATGTAAATGGATATATATATATATATATATATATATATATATATATATATATATATATATTGGCATGATCCAGAGGGAAGTGCATTTTTTGAGGGAAGGGGAGAAGCGTTAGTATGTATCAGGAAGCATATTACCTTCACCCATACAAATTTCAAAAAAAGCAAACTGAAATTTAGTAAATGTTAATCAGAATCGATGCTATGAATGTTAAGCTTCCTTGATAAATTCTTTCTTCAAGTTATAGCATCGATTTATGAATATTAGATTCAAATCCGTTAATATGCATCGCGGTGCATATTAGTTAATATGCATTGTGATGCATATTAACACTAAAAATATTTTTCAAATAATGTGAAGTTTTTAATATGCATCGTGATGCATATTTAGTTAGTATGCATCATACTGCATTTTAACAATTTATTAAATAAATATTCATCAATTAATGTTATGACTTAAAAATGAAATTCATTCGTTAAAATATTCTTTATAGCATCGATTTTGATTACTATTTACCGATAAATATATTTTTTTGTTGACGTTTTGATTGATAATTGTAATATGCTTCTTGATGCATACTAACGCTTCCCCCTTCCCCCCAAAAAGGCACTTCCCTCTCGATCACTACCCTATATATATATATATATATATATATGCATATGTATTTCAAGTGATTATAAATAAGCCCATAGATGATAAATTATCTTTCATATCCAATCCATTATTCAACCACATCTATATTCATAATCGCAATTTATCCCATTTAAATCCTCCATATCCACCACTAGTGGATGGAGCAGGTGAATATCCACTTGATCGGGTGACTATTGTCATCCCTCCAAACCCTTAATTTTTTGATCTGCTCAAATTCAATTCACTACAACTTGAAAATCTTACATATTAACAATATTACATTTTAATGATACTATATCTTACCTTTACAAATTTATCTTAAAATGTAGTTGTTTCATGTGCCTTTAAATTGCATTCGTACTTTAATAATAAATCTATAATGTGTAATTTGTCCCAAAACTCAACTCTGTATTGCAACAAATCATATTATTAGTCAATAGATAATTATTATATGTAAAATCAAAATACAATAAAAATGACGAGATATCCAATTATCCAAATCAACCTCAGGAGCCCAAGTGGGCCCAGCAACCATTAATGGCTATCGATATTCAATACCTGGTTGCAGACAACTCACCAATTACATTACAAGTCACTGAAGGATATAAATTTAAATTTCTTTTGTAACAAAAGTACATACAAAACACATATTATAGGTCACTAAAAAATATAAATTCAAATTTCTTTTGTAACAAAAGTACCTGCAAAACACATATAATGATATAAACATATATAATTGCATACAGGGAAGACTAGTGTATTCGTATACATTTACATGATGTACGTCGTATCCGTATGAAATAGGTAAATGGCTATATTAAGTCAAAAATTACATTTATGTGTTATTTGGAAATATAAGTACTCACACACTCCATTAACTCGAATATACATATTAGATTGACGAATGTATACAGATGATTTTTTTTACCTGTGCTTTGTGGCGGGATTTATATTCATATAGCTATAAATATATAATTTAAGGAACTATTACAATGACATGTATTATTTTAACTTTAATAATTTATACATGTGGTAAACTTGAAAGTTCACTTTCCTTAATGAAGTGTTAATAAAACTTACAGATTATATAATCAAGTTATATAATGAAGTAGTAATATGGAAACTTGAAATAAGAATAATTGAAATTTTATTATTTTATATAAAATTATATCACGCATATGGATCCTAATACATATAACTCAGATAAGATAAATGATGATACATAAATAGTAGTGGACGATTAACTCTACATCAAAAATTGCGTACTTAATATTCATTATGATAACATATCCAACTTTCACAAAATATTGTTAAATTAGATACATTTTAAGATCTATCATCAAGTCATGTATTGTAACTTCAATTTAGCATTCATTAAGACATATTTAAAAAAAAAAAAAACATGTTAACCAATTTATGCTCATTACCTAAAATATAAAAAGATAATTCATAAAGTATATATAACATCTTTAAATAACTCAAACAATTATATTATTCATAAAGATGTAGTAGGAGGTGCTGGCTAAAACTCTAGAAGTTAGGAGTCAAAGACATAAAAGTATGGGGGTGTGAAAGTGTACATGGGAGAGATGAGTTTGTGTAAATTTGAAGTATTTCACATGTCGCACACAAATTAAATGGCAATGATATGGTGCAAGGACTTGATACCTTCATTTATAAATCAAAACCATTTAACCACTCAACTATCATTCTTTAGAGTGGATAGATTATAAATAGTGAATTACCTTAGCTAATTGAGTAATTGTAGTAGATAAAATATATGTACGTGTTGAATGGTTAGTTACCAAATGATGCATCGTCATGTATATGATATATATAGTAGATACAAAGAAACTTAAAAAAGCGACTAATAATAAAATTTTACTAGGTAGTTGTGCGTGAATTTAATTTTCGTTGTTTATGCTTCATTATAAATCAAGCATGGTCGTTTTTGAGGATGGACGAGGTGATCTACCACCCAGTACCTCTAAATTTTGAGAGCCTTCAATTTCCCCCAAGTAATATGATATGTTATATATATGATGATTACATAAGAGATTGACATCTCTTTTATTTTGAACTAAAACATCTTTGTTAGTAACTAGATTTGGACTAAATATATATTTGAACAAATATATATGTCGACTGAATGGTCCAAAATTGAAAACATATATTGACATGTTAGAGTTTGACTAAAAGAGTTAATAACTAACAACTAAGATTTGAGAGAATAAGTATCAGAGAAATAAATACGTATCTAAGAAATAATTAAAGTTATTTGAAAATCAAATCGTTAAGAATCAGTTTCATCGAACATGTATTTTACTTGACATCTAGTTATAGGGTATCATTTCTATAACACGACAGCTTGTCCAGGGCCTCCAAAAGTTCAGAGATGGCCCTGAAGTTAAGTGACTAGCTACTTGGTACATACACTTAATATTTATGTTTATCAATTTAGGATGATAGAGTTTTAAAATTACACGGTAGCCTCCTTCTACCGGAATTTCATTCGATATAGTTTAAGTTACTAGGGTGGAACGGAGTTTTCAACACAAACAACCTTATTCATGAGTTGAATGCTAACCACGTTGTCACTACCTTCCCCCGTGAAGGTAGTGATGACTGACGATGCATTTAAGGAAACGATGCAACCTGATTTTGAATGTATTAAGGTAATATATGTATATTAAGAGATAATACTGTAATTATCTATCAATCACATTTTTTTATATATTCAGAACCTGTCCACACGGGAGAGTTCCTAGCTTCTTGTAGGTATCACACCTACCATTATGACTTGGTGCATCCCATCCAGGCCTCAGATGTCCATTGATTGAGAGAGCTGATTAGGGATGATGCCTTTGATAAGGACGTTTTGAACCAAGTGAAAAATCTGGCATAATACATGATTTGACTTGACCCATTCAAATTGGTCAAGATTTATAAGAAGAAGATAATACCATTGACTCGAGCACTTGAATTTAACTATCTCTTAAGTCTCAACTTAGATGGTATTGGAAATTCATCTATTTTAAAACTTGATGATTCGTGTTTGCTTTGAAAACAGTTTCAACTTGGTGAGAAATGTTATTTTTCTTTTAGAACTTGGATGATTTTGTCTACCTAGTGAGCTTGTGTTTCGTACTAATAATTTTTGTTGTTTCTAATTCAGTTTTATTTACATTCTTTCTTGTTAAATATGATATGAATTCAGGGGGCTGTAGACTTTTTTTTAGTTTGTTGTGTTTTTAATCTGACTTTTTGTAACACTCTAAAATTTGAAGTATTATTTAATAAAAGTAAAAATATTTATTTTGAGTTATTATTATTATTTGGTAGAATAATAAAAACTATGATCGGTTTTCAAGTTATAGACAATAATAATTTGGGGACTAGAAGTGTAATAACTTAATAGCTAAAACTAAAAACAATTCAATACATATACATACACACATGTCGACACATACACATACATATTCATCTGCATTCTAATTATTCCAGAAAGTGAGAAAAGAAGAAGAAAAATTGTGAGAATAAAAAGGGAAAGCAAAATCAGTTTCAAAACAACAAATTAGAGCTTGAGAAGTTCGATTCATCACCCAATTATCATCTCTAACTTAAAGATAATCTTTGTTCTTGCTTAGTTTAACCTAAAATAGGTTTTGAAATGGGTTTATAGAATTGGTTAATTGTAAAACGAAATTAGGGATGAATTATAGTTAATTGTTGCTAGTTAATCCACTAGTGATGATTATTAACTTGATTACAAGTTAGAAGTGAAAAATGATTAGTAGAGTTCATGATGATTTTGGTGGGTGATGTTAAGAATTTGTAAAAATTAGTGATAAATCATCTTAATTGTTAGTTAAAGAAGTTGTTATGATGTTTTTTGTGACGATTAGTATGGTAATACAAATAATTAGATTATAGAAATGGTTTTGGGTTAGTAAGAAACATGATAGTAAGCTTTATTTATAATCATGGAATGAGATTAGAGTGAATTGTTACAAGTTAGTTATAATCTAATTGAAATGGGATTGAAAAGTGGTTATCGTTTCATGAGTTAGTGATAACTCAAATGACTAGTAGTTGAAAGAGTTGTTAAAGTATAGTTATAATGTTTAGTGTGGTTAAAAGTTTAACTTGGTTAAGCGAAAGGGGTAATGGGTTAAGTCAAATACTGTAATGCACAATTAGTGGTGTACGGATAATTTTAGTGGTGTACGAATCATCACCCTTAAATCTATGGCATAAAAATGGTTAGGCAGGTATAACAGTAAAGTTTAAGTTAAGGGTGAGGTTCTTGGAAGAATGGGTGAAAGTGAATGAAGGGAGAGAAGCCAATGAGTATGTGACAAGTGTCTCCTTATTTCTTCACATTTTTATTCATTTCCCCTCACATTTCTCATTGCTACATTTTTTTTATCCAATTCTTCCACTTTCTTTATGTGATGAAGTTGTGTGCTTTTAGGCATCTTACTTTTAATTAGGGATTTTATATTCATGATATCGATCTTAATTAAAACAACTAGGTGTTAAATTAGGGTTGATTTTTTTATCAAATGGAATGTGATCTTTAGTGCAAAAAGTTACGCCTCTTTTGAGCTTAGTTTAAATTGACCATTATTGTAGTCGGGCATTGAAATCATGCCCAAGTTTGAGCTATAGTAACTACATTTACTATAATATAACCGTCGTAAATTACCGTTAGTATGTTAACATTGTCAACTAAAAAGTCATAACTAATAAGATATAAAACTAACATATAAACGTATATATACACATCCTTTTTAAGATGCTTATTATCGCTTATGTTAAGAAAGAAAAGTGCACCCGTTGCTTTGCGTGGGCCTGGGCACTATACGACTCCTCCTAACGCGGGAGGTCGGTTATCGTCGGCTTCAAACCGACGAACCGACAGGGATGGCACGGGCCTGTCGGTTTCGTCGGTCGGTTGTCAACTTCGGATAACCGAAGTATGTTCGGTTTGTGAGAGTGGGGCCCATTTTATTTTTTTTGGTTAGCCGTTGAATACTAAAAAAAAAAAATCCCAATGGTCAAAAGAGCCATTAAGGTTTTCTTTTTTTTTTAAAAAAAAAAAATTTAATTTTTCAACTATAAATATATACCACCCATTTCTTACAATTCAGACAATCTTTCCAACATCTCTTAAACAATTCACACAATCTTTTCAACATTTTTTATACACTTTCAAAATTTAAAATGTCTTTCGATTCCGATCTTGAAGATTTGCAGGCGCTCAACGACATTTTTGATCCGGAATGGGCGATTAATGTTATCAACGCCATATCTTCCGAATCGGAAAACGAAGAAGTAATTCTGATCCCGAGAGCTCCTCGTCGATACTTTCCAAGAGATCGCCAAACAACGGGCCAACGTTTATTTCAAGATTACTTTGCCGACAACCCAACATTTCCGACGGATGTATTTCGACGTCGTTTTCGGATGAGTATGCCATTATTTATCCGTATATGTCAAAATATTACATATTATTCTCAAAATCCGTTACCGGAATACTTTGCATATTTTCATTAACGTATTGACGCAATCAGCAGATCCGGTTTTAATGTTTTCCAAAAATGCACTTCTGCCGTACGCCAACTAGCGTATGGTTGTGCCGCGGATGCGTTTGATCAATATTTGCATATGGGTGAACAAACATCATACGAGTCTTTGGATAATTTTTGTAAATGTGTATTTCATTTGTACTCTACGGTGTATTTGAGAAAACCAACACTTCAAGATGTGCAACGTTTACATCAACGTCATTCCGAGTTGCATGGTTTTCCGGGTATGCTCGGAAGCATCGATTGTATGCCTTGGCCTTGGAGAAATTGTCCAGTAGCATGGCAAGGTCAATACACAAGAGGAGATCAAGGTCATCCAACAATCATGCTCGAAGCAGTTGCGTCTTATGATTTGTGAATTTGGGACGCTTTCTTTGGTCCAGCGGGCTCAAGCAACGACATTAACGTTCTTAATCAATCGGATTTGTTCTCCAATTTGCTACAAGATAGAGCTCCCCAAGTTAACTTTACGATTGCCGGACAACATTTCACAAAGGGGTATTTTATCTGGGGGATGGAATTTATCCGGAATGGGCGACAATTGTTAAGTCGTTCAGGCATCCACTAACTGAAGCTGAGGCTCACTTCAAGAGATACCAAGAATCTGCAAGAAAAGATGTGGAACGAGCATTTGGTGTGCTTCAAGGCCGTTGGCAAATCATCAAGAACCCGGCTAGACCATACAACACTAACAAAATAAAAAGAATCATGTATGCTTGTGTGATTCTACACAACATGATAACGGAAGACAACAGACGAAATATGTGTCCACTGGAAGAAGATTATCCCTCTAAGCCGTCAAATAGACCAACTCGTTCGTGGGAAGAAAGAGTTGCAACTTCATTGCGTATGGACAAGGAATTACGGGATCAGACTGTTCATCATCGACTTCGCAATGCTCTAATCCAACACATTTCGCAACTTCCACCAAATTACCGTGTTCGTTAGTTACGTAATTGTGTAATTTTTATTTTTAGGAATTGTTGTAATTTTTATTTTTAGGAATTGTGTAATTTTTATTTTTAGGAATTGTTGTAATTTTTATTTTTTATAAATTGTTGTAATTTTTATTTTTAATGGAATGTGTTTAATTTAAATTATTGTGTTTTATTTAAATAATTGTGTTTTAGTTGATTAAATAATGGTCAGTGGGTCCCAAAAAATGAAGTGATGGAATGGGGATAAGAGGGGTCTGTCAGTTTCAGTCAGTTTTCTGAAAAAACTGACGTGACGCTGACATGGTTCTGTCAGTTTCTGTCAATTTGATTTTGGGTTGATAGCAGTCTACAAGGGTCCTTAAATATACAATTGATATTCATCCACTATCTTAATCTTAAATTCAATAAAATTTACATGAGGACAAGAAAAGTAGGACGAAATGGGTACATATATGATATTGTGAAAGGGTGATGATTTGTACACCACCAACTTTTAGCCACACACCACTAGTTATGCTTTAAATTGTTGTACAGTACAACAGATTGATGCATATTAATGGTGTATGGTTAAATGTTGGTGGTGTACAAATCACCACCTATTGTGAAATGTATTGCCTTGCACTAAAATTAGTCGACGTTCTTTATTATTGTATGAATTTGCTCTATAACATAGCGTAAATGCTAATGTATACTCGTATTATGTTTCTCATTTACGATTTTAGTCATTTTACAGTGTATATATATATCATCCTCTATAATAATCAATTTTAGGACATTTTGAATGTATTAATTTATAAAATTGAATTTTAACATGTCCAATTTTTATTTTTTATGAAAGGCAGTCGTGGAATTACTGACGGACCTTTGACCCACCCGATCATCTCCATAAGCGGTTACTCCTTTGGGATCGAGTAACCGCTCCCAAGTTCGTAGCCAAGGCGACGCCCTAAATGGGTTGCTATCCCTTGTTTTGGATGGATATAGCGTCGCAGGAGCCCCCTCACAACAAGGCTCGAACTAAACACCTCCAAAAATAAACCTTATGGAAAACTCCATGACCACTGCGCCAAGACCCAATAGAATTTAAATGTCCTTGTGTGAGATTGAACCCACGACCTTATGGTTTAAAACCATGTGCTCAACCAACTGAGTTAGGATACAAGTACATAACGTGTCCAAGTGAGTTCAACAATAAAATGAGCATAGCTGGTAGAAAACGATTAGGATATAATAAAATATGTCAATTCAGTCCCAAAATTCAAAAATTCTAAATATTGTAGCAAGTTCTTAATTTATTTATTCTTATTCGAATATACATTTAACCAATTTGGTCGATGATAAAATTTAACTCAAAGACGGTGTAATGACTAATGACTGTAATCTACCAAAAACTTACTGTACAAAAATAAATAAATAAAAAATGAATTGATTATTTTCTTATTCAGTTATCCAAATGAAATCGTCCATTTTGATTTTTGACTCAGCAGCCCAAATGGGCCCAAAAACCTTAAATGGCTATCGATACCAGGCTGTAGACAACTCATCAATAACAGGCCACCATTTTACCATAGATCTTTTGCTAAAGCATGTAAATCAACTTCAAAAACGGGCTGGAGTTTGGCAAGACTAGAGCTTGTGGCTGAAGTTGAGGGCTGAAGCTTAGGCCGGAGCTGGAGATTGAACTTCTATTCAAAAGTCACTTCAAAAAGCTTATTGTTTAGGGGCTTAATTTTTCAAGAAGCCTCATTTTTTAATATTGTCAAACAAAGTTTATAGTTGGAGCTTATAAAAAATACAAGCTCAAGCCCCCCAAAAGCCCCTAGAAGCCCCTCATCCAAACACAACCGTAAACTCAATTTCATTTAGGGACCTACTAAACATACCAATTAACATTCTGAACAGTGTTCTAAACAGTATTTTGGACACAGTATTCTGGAGATTCTATTATAAAAAAGTAAATTAAAAGAAAACATAATTATTACTGTACTTTTTTGTAGTTTTTCCCATCACACTTTCTTATCATTCTATACTTTTTCTCATTAATGTTTAATGATTGTAATTTTCTTATTATTATTTATTAATTTAATGGTATGATTATTTGATTTAAATTATATACAGAGAGATTCCCTTCATTTATAACAATGGTACATGCACAATAACACATGTATAGCATGTATAGGTACATATCCGTAAGCAATGATGTATGCATGCTGGATGAAACAGCGTAGTCAGCGGCACTCACAAATAATTTCAAATTACGTAAAAAAGAATTTTTTTAAAGGTATTAATGACATTTTAAATATTCCACCCTACAAAACTATAAAGAAATAAAAAATAAATTTTTTTCGCACCCTCTGTTACGATTTCCTGGCTCCGCCCCTCTGCGCATGTACCCTTGTTACTACCATGAGGACTTGCAACAAATACCAACTCGGGTAACAAGTTCAAGTTTCCTAAAACAAAGTATAATACCCATTGATATGGATCTTATGATGCGCATCGATACATGTGTGTTAGTTTTAAGTACGTGTTTGTTTGCAAAAATACCCCATTAAATAGATTCAAGAAGAAGAACCCGTCCCTACAAAGAATCAGACATCTAAAATTCGTTTTTAACATCTACTGATAGAGAGCAACAGAGACCTAACTTAAACCTACTATTGTATATTCAGAGCTTCACATGTCTATCGAAAATCCAGCTAAATGGCACCATGTACTGTTAACAGGTACTTAATACTAACCAATTGCGCCGTCATGTATCAAATAAAATAACATCAAGCCCAAACATTCAATGCAACTTGAAATTACTATGGTAAAGTCCAAAAACTGAACCGAAGTCAATACATGCTAGTAAAAGAAATGCGGCAAGCGATGCATCTTATTGATAATGACATACTGTGATAAGCAATTCTACTTTGTTTCCTCATTGATGCGACGATTATATTAGTTGTATTGTATGCATAACAATGTACAAACATCCGAATCAACGATGGAGCGTAACAAAAAGATAAAGTGGAAAAAACTACAAACCGAAGTGGTATTTCACAACATACATTAGAGTAATAAAAAAAACAAGTGAAAAAACATGGACACCACTCACAGTTTGGTCTCGAGAAAGTAAGTTGTTGAGACTGCTAAGCCATCAACATCATAGGTGCGAACCACTCTTTGTCTTTTAGTAGGTGATTCAACCCAACAGAACTCCAAATGAAAAGACTTGGTATCAGCCACATGCTTTCCCACATCACATGGGCACCCCATGTACATGCCCTCAGGTAGTAACGTCATCTGATAACCACCATCATAGGTGACCAAGTTATCAGACATGGTACCAGTCCACCGGACATTTGTTGATACGTTTTTATCCTTGATTGTTGAAGTTTGATCCTGTTTGAATTACAATGATTTGAATTTGTTATACTTTTATACATATTGTTGAGACATTTGATAAGATACATCATTTTGTTGGTTACATCGAGATAGAAACATCAGTGGCATGATGAACAAGTTGGCAATGGATTCCAGCCAAAAAGGTAATATTTTCAGGATGCCGAAATGGGTGCTAATGCTGTGTTATTGTATACATACTTAATATATCGACTATGATTATGAAAAATGGTATTTAGGTCAATGATCCAATTGTTTCGAATATGAATGCAGTAGAAAAATGTATAAATTACACTATAGGGAGACGTTATAAACAATTTGATATGTTCTCTTCTAATTTAAACTTATCTATTGGAGTATTGGACCCACATAAATATAAATGTAATATAACCATCGATCACCATCAAATCATGTATTATCAACAATTATTATAGAGTTAGTGCAAGAAAAAACCTGTATTATTTGACCATTATCGTCTATTTCAAGTGATGTCACGGTCTCAGCTTCAGCCTCTGTTGCACCATAAACACCGCTACGCTTTGTTACAGAGTGACCTTTCCACGTACCAAGATGAGAAGTGATCCTGCTTGTGTCCTACGATAGTAAGATGAAGTGACAAGTATAAGAAGCGATATAATTACTTCCAGCTAAAAGTGAGAGATATTATTACTCGATAATAGAAAAGAATGAAACTGTAAAAATACCTTGGATTCATCAAGGAAAGGAGGTGTAACCACTCCAACGCCTTTCTGTTCGAGAAAGAGGATAAGCATCTCAATAATTCCTTTTGGGTCCATTACATGGAATGCTCGTGCTCGCAAATCTTTATCTAGTGAATAAAGACAACACTCACATACAATAGAGGGCAATTTAGAAGGAAGCTTTAGGTTCCTGCACACAAAGTAACAGTAAAAGTAATAATAAGATGATAGTTAGGCCATTAGAAGGAAGAGAGTAACAAATAAATAAAATTTACAGAAACAAGCAGATGCAACATTATGAGCGGTTACAAATGCTAGGGGTCAGTGTTTATTGTTTGTCTAGTCCTTTTCGAATAGCTTGTGCGAGCGGTTACAAATGCTAGTAGGGCTGAGTGTTTGATTGTTTAGTCCTTTTAGAAAAACTTGTGTACTCTATTTTCAATTGGAAGTTTGTAAGAGAAAAAATGTGCCACGGTTCTATAAAATCATATAGATATTCTTCGTAACAATTCACTATTCCAACATATATGATCATTTTTTTTTCTTTATTTCTTTCTTCTATCCAACTAGTTTTGGATTTAAGGCCTATTGTTTTCTTTTTCTCAGCTGCTTTCCTAGTAAATGAACACCAATGTTCTATGTACTGTCATAACTTAAAAAATCTATTTTCGAGACCATCAGCAAACAAACTTGAGGCATATAAATAAAAAGACTCAAAGACTCGGATATCTCTAAAGATTTTCGGACTTTCAGATACTGACATTAACATACACTATTTATATACTAAGATATACGTAGCAATTCATAGCTTTGACCATCAACATCTGATGACTACCAACACATAACTTGTACATAGGATGCTCAAGTTTCTGAATCACAATTATACTACGAGTGCCTAGGATGAGACTTCAGGTTTAACTTCTGATTATACTACCTATACTTATTACACAATTTGCACAATACGGCTTCTTTCAAGAAACTCATGATAATAACACTAGACACACGTAAAGTGCATATATTACAATACTTACTTGGGTGATTCTTCTCCGATATCATCTTCACCTAACACTCCTTCTCTTAATATTTTCTCTAACATGCCAGCTGTCTGATACCTTAATGCAAACGCCTTCTCTTGGGGGAAGAATCCAATCTGTAGACTAATAACAGTGGATATTTAGCAGGATAAGAATATATAAGAGACTGCCCATTTCAAAGCATGCATTATTTCACACATAAATACACAAGATACACCCGAAAAGCTCACCTGTTGATATTTTTCTACAGTAAACATGTTAGTCTCTTTAATTTTGTACTCTGCCCATTCCGCTTCATAATCCGATTCAGAAGTTGAATAGCTTGATGACGATTGTTTGATGTATAACCTATAATTTGACATCAAATGGTATAGCAACCATTATTAGGAAAGTATCAAATAGCAGACATACTGCTAGCAAACAAAAGTATCAAATATCCTAACAGTCTGAGGATCATTAAGAAAAGGCCATTCACGTAATAAGCAGGGGCGGATCTCTTTGAAGAGAAGAGGGGGCAGATGACCCCAACGCCCAATAAAATTTCAGTGATAAATTACTCATATTTGTTGTCATGCCCTCGGTCCAATTAGAAAAAAGACCCCAATGGCTTTGTTAAAAAGCAAAATATCTCTAATATACTGGAGTAGAAATGGGAATAGTTTTTTGTATGGACGGTGTGGGACATTATCCTCATTAATTTTAAACCTCCTCACATGTTATCTTTTCAAATGGTGCAAACAATTTAACAATCAAAATAAGTTTTTTAGTACTCAATTTACACTAACAATTACTATTTATATATATGAAAGACCTTTATGTATAGCTAGTGTTTAGTTACTTTTGGATTCCTCAAATCAAATTTAGATCAAAATCTAAACTATTAATTTATTCTTGACCCAAATCGAATTAAATGAATTGTAGATGTATAGTTTATTCAGAAACCTTTTTCTAAACCAAAATAAAATCATTTAGCTAAATAACAATGAACAAACTTAATACAATAAACTACTCACTTTCGGTTCAGTAAATATGATTCAAATAGTATACATTACTATCTCTTATTTTGTATAAAATTTATAGTTAAAATGTAAAGTTGATTGGGTTTGGGAGCCCCGGGACATATGTGCCATATAGTAAAATACAAAACAACAAGAGAATGCTTTAATTGAGTTCTAGATAGTACGGAATAACAAAATAATAATCTATGGAAATTTAAGAATGAGAATGAAGTTTTGGGTCGATGTAACCCGACCCATTTCGACGGATACTACGAATTGGCATTGTTTGAAACTTCAACATGTTATTCAACCCGCTAAGTGTTCAACGAATTAATGCCCCCTACGAAAGCATTCTCCGGATCCGCCACTGGTAATAAGTGTACGAAGTATTCTGGCACTGACACGTTTTCATGATCCACCGAGATAAAAATAGTGCATCAAAGTGTTGAAATTGGCGCATAATAACAGATGCATCAAATTCGTTCCTGCACTTTTCGCCTTACACTTAATTTTAGCCTATGCTTACAAATAGTATAAATACTCTATTGCACAATTGCAAAAAGTATCATGCCAATTTAATAAATTTTTTAACTCTAATTATATGCATGAAAGACATTTATCATAGATATACATGTAAATTGGATAATTTAGCTTAATTATACAAACAAAAGAAAGAAAGAAGAAAAACTTACGTTTGAATTAAACTAATTAATTCGTTTTCACCATAAGATCCAGCAGATACTCTAGTGTCTATTTTATGCATCAACTTCCCTTTAGAATCAAATTGCTGCTAAAAAAAAAAGGAACACATAAACATTAGCCAACAGCAAATATAAAGTATTAAATTAAAGCAACTATACGAATTGCAATACATACGTGAAATGAACCGGTCCAATTCCCCAAATTAAGTCTGATGAATCGCTTAAGACCATCGATACTCATCGATTCGTCACTCTGAACACCATTATTATAAGAAGTTGTTGTTGACGATGATGATGATGAATGAATTTTGACGGAATTGAATCGACGAAAGGGTTTAGGGTTTATGAAAATTGAATTGGGGGAATGACTACTGCTGCTGCTGCAGAATGTTCCAATTGGACTGAAAGCAGCCATTGATGCAATTTATTGATTTTTGAGTTTGTTGTGTTATTTGATGAATTTCAGTATGTATTTGATTTGATGAAGTGAAAGGTGAACACCAAAACCGTTAGAAATATCTTATCCACACTAAAATCTGTTATGGAGTACTTTACACTTTGAGTTTTATTTATGTTTCAATTTCATACACTCACTTACATTTATTTACCCAATGTCATATTTAAATAATCAGAAATGATTTAAGTGAGGGAAAATGAATAGTTAATAGTTTAATCATTAGATTTTTTTTTAAAAAATTGTACAATTGTCGGATGAATAATTATATTGAGACGAGACGTATGTTTCTATCATCATATATTAGAGGTCCGTTTTGTTTTTATTTATAAGACCACTCACATTCTTCGGTGTGTCAGTTTTGCGTTACCTCGGCGCTAACTCAGCACTCCCTAAATTGACACACTCCTGACATAAGGGTGCCAACAATTACTGACTGTGTCATTTCAATTTTTGAGCATTACATTTAATACTTTTATTTCTATACAATAAACAAAAAACTTTTAAAAAAAGGAACGCATAAGTTTTTACGTTTGGAAAGCAATGCAATGGGAGGGACACGGGCAACTGACAGACTCATGCCATTGGTGTCACTTTAGTGACATGCATTTAGGGGTGTTCAAACGGTCGGGTTTTGGTTTAGTGAAGTTATTCGGTTTCGTTTGTTTGGTTTTTGAAGAAAATAAAAACCACCTATTACCCAAACCGGAACTACACAAACTCAATCCAAACCAACCGAATAACAATCGGGTTAATCGGTTTGGGCCTATAAATCTGAACTTACTATGAAGGTTTAAAAATACAAAAGAAATAACTCAAATCTTTTTGAAAAATGGAAATATATTTTATTCAAAATTATATTTATCAAATTACCATTTATCATTAAAAGATAATTATTGATTTTTCATTTTATTCATTTAATAATCATTGTATTACTTAATTGTTATTGACTGGACAAAAATAAAAAATATGGATTAACATAGTTTTTTAAGTGAACTATAACAATGAATGTATAAGTTGATAAATAAAAACATGTTACTAATAAAATTTACACAATTCGAAAGGAGAAATTTCATGAGATAAGGAGTGTGTGATGGATTTTAAATCAGGTTTTCGGGTGAGCCCCAAATTGAAATTTATAATCCAAATCCGAACCAAAGACCAGTTATAATATCGGTTAAAACCAAATAACCGAACCAAATCCAAATAACCCAAAACCAATTAAGCAAACCTATTTGGATTGGGCGATTTTACAGTTCAAACTAATTAATGAACACCCCTACATGCATTTGTATGTAAAGAGACACACCAATGAGAGTGGTTTTAAGTCATCTTGAAGTGCTTATTTTTTGGCTATTCGAATGTAACACATAAAGTGATAAAACAAACAACATATTAAACTAGATATGACTTATTAATAATAGACTTTGTACATCATGACAATGTATTTATTGAGAACTTAAAAAAAAGGAGAACAGCAAACCGCACCATGAGACTCCATGTTTCCGACATCAAGTTGGCTTACTAGGCTACTAATGAGACTCCATTGTTTGGTTTTGTTTGGTTAAAGATTAGGTCTCATTGTGTTGTTTTAGTTTTTTAAGTCTCGTTGCTTTGTTACATCTCAATGTAGTTAGGGTCATCAAATGTTGTTTTCTTGCAACTTTCACTTGTAACGCAATTAGATCTTCTGATATTAGCAATTTAATTTTTATTATCGCCAAAAAAAATAATCATGCCACAAAAATGAATTTTCTTATAAGTACTTATAATTTGTGCCCCCACAATTCATACACTTATACATGTTACTACGTCCTTCACAAACTACTTTCACCTTATACTAAAGCTTGAAATTACACAATACATTGATATAAGTTTGTGCATTTATTTTTCTATGAGCCGGTAACATAAAAAGTTGCTAAATATGTTATTAGATCGGAAAATAAGATGAACCACAGTTGTGCATCATCATAATCATAATCGAATTTATCATTGATGTTATGTTATGTTAAAAAGGAGGATTGAACGTATACATATTAGAAAGTGAGAGGTAAAAGATGTAAAATATTAATGATCTACTTGCTCATTGATTCGCCAACAACACAAACTCTTTGTAGTGTATCATGTCCGTTAAGGAATTGTTTATGGGCATTCTTATGAATCCTCCAAAAGCGAAAAATAATCGATAATTATTCAAAACATGCTTTAAAATTTTTACTTCATGCTTTGAAAACTTATGATAAGAGTAGTATATATGAAATCATTACAATTGCTATTCCGAAAACATGTATGGTTAAAAATAAAAAATCGGTTGAACAAGTAAACAATCGAAACCGTGTATGTAAATTAATCATTCCATTACAATATTTTGAGTTGATTAATTAAAATAATTAGATTAAGTTTCAAATTCGGTTGGATTCCAATACAAGGCCTTCTAATAATAACAAATAACAAATATAATCGAAGTTATGATTCGGTATCGAAAATCTGTATCAACTTATATCATCTTTATATTTCACTTTAAGGTACTACTATTAATTAGCTTCTTTCTCTTTGTGTTTCACTCTTTTTCCTTTTGTTTACGTTTTATTGGATGAAGTGTGACATACTCTATCTTCGTTAAAATTAAAGTAGTCACACTGCCACAAACTTTGACATGTGAAAGAAACGTGAATAACAACATTGAATTTACTCTGTTTTACTTATATTCTATACTCTATAAAGTTTATATATTTATACATACATAAAAAAATGATTTTGGACACGTGGGTAATTAGTATATATATTTGTGGATCATTGGCTTAGCAGTATTGTCTCCATCTGCTCTAAGTGGGCGAGCTAGAATCCTTATGTCAGGTTGGTTGTTCAAAAGACTTTGGGGATGATCTTTTCAACTATGAGTTCGGAGGTTTAAGTTTTGAGGACGAGACAATTATATATATATATTCGTGAATTAATGTATAGGTGGTGTGTGAGTACATATAGAATCGTATAAATGAAATGAAACGAAATATATAAAAATTATATGTTCATAGATACACCCCTTGTGACAATGAGTTAATTAATATCATTATATCATGTAACACTTGCTTATATATAACATTTTAGAAACACACCCGTATAGTCCATATTACTATATATGTAGTACGTATCATATCCAATTTAATAGCTTTTACCAATCATAGTATAAATATAATTAGTTTCTAGCTAAACCTCTCAAATTCTTCTTCGATTTTAGACGAAAACTGCCCAAATAGCGATCACGATCAATGAGATGAGCGAACTAACTCCTGTTATCGTATAACAACTGTTTGGAACCGCAGAAGGTTGAGGAGCAGGTGAAACGAATTCAATGACATTAACAGCCACTTTCATTCCGTTATAACAATAACCTCCACTTGAAAGAAAGTAGTACGGCTTTGGTTTAGTGAGCTCAAACACATCACGTCCAGCGCCTCTCGTGATGTTGAAAATGAACCCTTGATCGGTACAGTTTCCGTAGCTAGTTTGGTTCACTTCCAACACGTTGAACATATGCTTGTCGTACATGAAATCTGCACAAGTTTTTAAAAAATATAGTATCACAACACTTTAAAATGGATTTAACAGAAGATAATGAACTAATCAGTCATGCATTTATATATGCTTATAAATATTCAACATGTAGTCAAATTTTGTTGTTATATATATGTTTACTTACTCTATAGAATCATATAAATAAATGAACCATAAAAATTGCTAGCGTAGCTTTTTAGAAACGCTCAAATAATAATCAAAATGTAGAAATATGTTGATACCGCTAGGCTAAAAGCATGTTAGTACTACGTATACTAAGCGTAAATCAGAGACAGAGATATTTACAAAGCCAGTCGCCGACATAAAACGTCTCATGAAGTGACCAATTCGTGTAGTTAACATTCGATTGCCATTTATCTTTCCCACCAACGAGATGTCGCACTGGAGCTCTACACATAGTGCATGTTAGCATTCCGGCCATTGCAATCACGAACACCGCCAGTTTCGGTGATACAATGTCTCTTGAGATTTGCATTATATTGTTCACAATTTTTTCAATGACACAAAAGAAGAAAAGCAAGGAGATAGTTGAGAGTAAAAGAGGATATTGATAGGGGTCCTGAAATGGTGGAATAAAAAGGTTAGGAAACAAGGGTAAGGTGATATTGGTTAGGGCTAATTTTGGCAAACATAAAAAATATCTGGACTGCTACAATAAAATGGACCACCAGCGCATGTTAGCGAGAAATGCGCATAACTGATTTCAGTATTTCACCCTCATGCTATGTTGCCAACATTTTTATGTTTGACTAATAAAGTACACTTCTCTGTTTTCTTTTTTCGTTTTTCATTTCTGTATAGAGGTTTTTGTGCGGAATATAATACGTGTAATTTATGCATTACAAGTTGTACATTATATAAGTTTTTACGTATTTATTTGTAACACCCTGTCCGATATCGAAAATAGATGAGAAGTTGGAGCCCCTTATAACTTTAAGGTTTTGGCTAACAGATACCTTCTACTACGATTTTTAGTTTAAACATGAAGATATACGTTTAGTCTTTTAGCTTAGCGAAGGTATATCATTATTTTTGTAGATGTACTCTTTTTAATGTAGTTTTGTTTGTAGAGCCGTAGAGGTATTTTGTCTTAATCATTCACCCTTATTATTCGTTTAATCATTTTATCTATTACCTTACAATTTTAAGAAACTTTAATGACATAAATACCCCTATATTTGATAATATGGACTAAACGAACCTTTCCTAACTATAGAAACTACCAACAATATATTCATTCATCATAAATACTTATTAAAATTTCCTCTTCTTTATTTTTACATAACAATTACTTCTAAAATAAATGCTCATATAATTATTAGGAAAACTTAAAAGACTTTAGTAAGTAAATTTATAAGGTTTATATATAAAAAAATAATATTCAAACATAAATAAAATATTTTTTTAGCATTGTTAATATCTTCACCGTCACAATACGCGAGTATTCTTCTAGTCATATATAAAGCATTTTCTACTTTGTTCTTGAATTATGTTTAAAGTTTATTTCACTTCTAAACTTTCATTAATTATCTCAATCTTTCCAAAATATAAGCCTTTTATTTATAAATTTCAATCACCTATAATAATTGATGCATTTTGGTATTTTATCTATAGAGATATTTAAGAGTAAGACTCCACACTTCCTTATTTAATTTATCTAATTTTCATTTTACATTATAAATTTAACAATTTTACATTTTTTTTTCTCTTTTACCAATTGTATTTGAATCTCGAATTCTAAATACAAATAAATTATCGCTATCAACTCATTAACATGGGTAAACAAACGACAATCGTTGAGTCACTTTTGACCATAAAATATTACACCCCGCTGCATTGTACGGGTATTACGTCAGTTTATCATAAACTTTGCATTTGAATCATAAAAAAATTCTTTCAAAAGATGCAGGTAAAATTAATAAGATACGCAAAATAAATCATAGATCAAATCAACCATAGATAGATACTATGATTTAAATTTAAACTCGAACTTTAAAAATTGTTGATTTGTGTCTGGGTTGAAGTAAAATTATCAATTTTTTCAGCGTTTTATTTGACAATGAAATGATAAAAAAAAAAAAATTTCTATCATCAACGGTTAGCAAAATTGACAAAATATATAACTTAAACAATAAAATGCATGACTTAACGGATTAACCGTTTGTCATCGCTGCTACTACGAGTACATCAATAATAAACTTCACTAAAAGAGAGTACTGTTAATTAACCGAATTTTTTTCTAAGAAATATACCACACATATATATACATTGTCGATCTCTACTAAGTAGTTAAGGAAACTTGAATTCACCGTCAATTGATAAATGATAGACTTCTTAGATATATATCTAACTTACAAATTACAAAATATGCTCATTTCCTTCTCTCCCTCGTTAACGAGAAAATTGAGTAGGTAATATTTATTGTATAAAACAGACTCGACATCTTTAGGCAACATCCATGGAAACCAATCTACGACTAACTTTTATGACGACACATATATAGACATATACAATCATATATAATTATAACATATGAAAGATGTATAAACTTTGTGCATCATAATATGTTCCTTGGCATTTATGGTTAAACTATTAACACAATGTTAAATATATAGTTATGCATGTTTCGGCTCTTTTTAACCCACGTATGATGACAATTATATGCTAACAACCCTTCTTATAACGTGAGATTTTCAGTTAGGTTATTACGAGTAGCATATATCTTAAGATATAGATCTTTTTTAGATACACTCTACTCGTAATAAGTTAACATGATATGTGACATTATAATAAGGGTTGTCGGCATGCAATAGTCGTGACATATGGGTTGAAAGGAGAAGAAACATCCAAACTATTAACAATGGTATTAGTAGTTGAATTGCATTGAAAACATAAATAATTAACCTAATTTCTAGATGAATGTAAGTATGGTAATTAAGTGAAGAAATGGGTGGAGAGGGTAATCAAGAAAATGCAAAACAAGCAAGTGTTGTATACACACCGGTTGATGAATATTAATCGTACTTTCCAATTGATCATAAGATATAATGTTTACACAAAATATATTTATTCACTGTTGAATCATCATCATATATATGTAATCTATATCTATACTCAATTATAAAGCATTCAAGCTTATTGCTTAATAATATACAAAAGTAATATCAGAAATGACTTCCATGCCCCTCATATATTTATTGCACATTCCATAATCAATAAGGCTCATAAGTATATAAAATCAATTTTCAACTAATTTACAACACATGAACACTATAAGTAATTTTAGGTATTCGAAAGGGAGATGTCGTATTGATCGGAAGCGTAGATTTGAATAGCTTTCATTACTATATACTATATAAAATGTACATTAACTTTTTCTTCCAAAACATATTACACAACAGTTCAAAAACTATTACCACAATAAATAAGCAAAGCGAGGGTTTATATAATTTAAACATTATTACCATCAAAATATATTAGAGTTTAACGCCGGTCAAACATTCCTTCAAAACACAGGCTTCCTGCCCGCCCTTAAAAATATAACCTGCAGGAAGCAGAGTGGGGTTAGCATAAAGCTAAGTGAGAAAGAACTGCAACCAACAATATAACTTAGCTACAACAATCAATTACAACAACTAATTATAAACACAGAACGCACAAGAGGATAGGTGGTCCTTGAGTACCCAACAGCCTCAAGAACTCTTATCAACCATCTATATCAACATATACAGAGACACCAATAGCTGAATGTTATTTTCATACGACACAGATTTTTAACACCAACACGTATATAAAACCATGTGTCGTCCAATCATAACATCCAAGCCCAACCAACCCCGTTGATCTCTGAACAACCTCATATAATGCCAACAGCAAAATATCACAACATCTCAATTCAATAATATATATATATATATATATATATATATATATATATATATTTAACTACAATTAATCGTTGTAACCAACTGTTACAACTAAATCATGCTGAGGGTTACAGGTCCACTCACCAATACCTTAGTCGTCCACTCAGTAGTCTAATGTCACCGAGTCTTCTGTTTATCTGAAACACAATAGAACAACACAAGTCAGTAACTTGTCTCATAATCATCATTTTAACATATTTATTCAAGCAGGTAAGTCCTTAAAATCTAAGGAAACAAATGTTCAATCCGAAATGAAATCAGAAAATGACAAAACGAGGTTTAAAAACTGAAAAATGCCATTTTCGACCCTTAGATGACCCCGCATGGCATAAAACTGCCTAGGCTCTTAAAATAGAGCCTTGATCAGTGGGTTGTTTCTGAGTGACTATGCGAATTTCAATCAAATATGAGTTTATTGAAACTGTCACTTATCCGCGACCCTTAAAACACTTCGCAAGACGAACTGGGTTTTGCAAGTTTCGCTGCTGTTACCAAAATTTCGAACCAAATCTCACCATAACTCCAAAAACTCAGTTTCTAAGTTTTCTAATACTCCAACTAACATCATATATCATCATTTCAATCATCAATTTCACAAATACAACACTAACCCTAATGATTCAAAGGAAGTTATTATATAAAGAATAAGAACACTTACAACTTAATTAAGAATAATATGATGATGATAATCTGATGAAGATAATGAAACTAATCAGTTTATAAGCAAGTAGCTCCCAAATTTGGTTTCTATTTGATTTGTTCATGTGTTTCAACTTATTTGTGTGTTTGGTTTTGCTCTAAGTGAGGAAATGGAAGCATCAGGAAATAAGAGAAACAAGTCGGTCTCCCCCACCGCCTTCACTTTAAACAGTATAATAATAATCCCCTTCTAAATCTATTGTCTAGAACCCGAATATCATTCGCGAGTCCAAACATATTATTTTACCGACAACTTTATTAATTTAAAACAACTAATAATTTACTTGTCACAATTGAATATTTACCTCTTATTCCAATTATTTTCAATAAACCAAACAAAACTATTCCTTAACACATTAAATAATCATTAAAGTTAGGAAATAATATAAAACTACTAGGCCCGAATTGAGGATGTTACAAATCTCTCCCCCTTAAAGAGATTTCGTCCTCGAAATCTGCTCACATTTCATAATCCAAGGTAATGTAATCACATATAATCCATAGGCTCATTTAAAGTTTGATCACAAACTTTGTTTCTAGTTTGGTATCACTGCTGTAACACCCGTCAAATTAGGGATATTATTAGTACCTAATCATAAGTGTAAATACATGTAATTAAGATTAATTATATGTGTCATTATGTGTATCGATATTTTAATATATGTACACACGTACGCGATTTGAGTAAATCGTGCACTTTCATATCGGGCGGATCCCGATACAATACTATGGACGTTGGTAAAAAAAATATTTAAATCATTTAAATATTTCTTAATAAATCAAAACTTATGAATATTATGATAATAACATGCAATAAACAAATACGATTCTATAAAACGTCATAAACGCGACAAAAACGCACAAATTAACTTTAACCGACTAATAAACGTAACCCGAATCGAGGAACGAGATTCATGAGCCCAACCCTCACTTGGGGCTGACCCAAACCCATGACCCAAAGGCCCGAAATTCGGCCCAAATACCAGGCTCAAACCCATCTCTTTAACCCTAACTATTGAATCTTCTTTTCCTCTTAACCCTCTCATTCCACACATGCCACCTTCTCTCTACCTCACCAAATTCTCTGCTTTCTCTCACTAAAAACGACTGAAATCAGTCACCCCTCACTCCTCCAACCTCACCCAAGAACCACCAAGTCGTCCCTTTACTCATCTAACAACATCATCCATCGTTTTGAGCAAGGAGAAGCAAGGAACACACAACCGAACAAGACAGCAGCTACTCTTCTACTTTCAGCTCTAAACTCGACTTTCTCAGTAAGTTCTCTTCTAGAAAACGTTCATACATCCTTGGAACATGTTATAATTCATGATGGTGCTTCAACTCCACTGATTTATGTCCATATCCATGCTAAAAAACCGAAAAACAAAACTAAAAACCGTTGGACAAAGCTATTACCTGCTGGACAATATTTTAGATCAAGTTAGATCGGCGATATCTAACTCATAACTTAACGAAATCTCATGTTTCTTGGCTCTAAAATGAAGCTCATCGAGTCTAGTTTCCAAAACCGTAAACCTCATATTTTTCTGAAGTGTATAGCTATTTTAACAAATGGGTACAAAAGTACATGTACAGTCTGTGAATCCTGACAGGAAAATGGGCCAAAAAGAAATAGTCATATCTCGAAGAATACACAACAAAAATCGATGAAACCAGTTGGAAAAGTTAGATAATTTCGTTAGCTTTAATTCCCCTATTTACTCATCTGGTGAAGTTTAGTAAAACTTTAGTTATGAATTTTCAAATGAACGCATGTCACCGAACTCACATATTTGACACCCGACACTTCCCAAATTTTTATCTCGAATTCTGTTTATCCATTTTACATGTAAAAATATGATTTAGAAAGCTAAGACATAGGGGAACATCATATAAAAATTTCATTAATTTTAGCTAAATTATACTTGGTCAAATAATTAAATGAAATCGAGTGAAAAACGTAACTGCACAAAACCTTCTGTTCCTGAATAAGCAAAACCCGTGAAACCTTATTGTCGGATAAAGCAGTCCGTGAATACCCTATTCACGGATTAATTAGTCCGACAATCCTCATTATTATCGTATAAAAACCATTCCGTGAATAAACTCTTGTTGGAATGCACAATCCGTGAATCCTCATTATTGTCGCATGAACAGTACCATTGAATTCCCATTCACGCATGAACAGTGTTCGAGAATCCTATTGACGCACTACTCTATTGTCGCATATTATTATCATCGGACAAATCACTATATCATCGAAATATTGTCGTACATTACTAATCCGTGAATACCAAACCCGAGAATCCTCATTTTCGGACCAACTACACCCGTAAATACACCATTGTCGGATCAAAGAAAATAAAAACTCATTACCGCATAGGTATTGTCGGACCAACAATATCGGATGACCCGACCCATTCATATTGTCGGATAAATAAACATTTAAATAAAGCTCCTACTGTCGGACAAAACATTCACGGATATATATATAAGTATTCTTATTGTCGCATACATTATTATTCAAACAATATATATGTATAACTATAAGGAAACCTTACGGAAAATTTACAAATAAAAACTAAACATATCACCAACGGGCCGTATACAGTTTCAACCACAAACCAAATGTATTTGGACATAACTAGTGGGATGAACACTAGCATGGATGGTCTTACGAGATATCTACTTATATAACCTTATATGTCTAGGACATTAGAAGGTCACGGGTTCGGAGAACCTACCAGCTGTTTAGCACTCTACTTACGTTTATAGATATAAACGCGAAGACTCAGGTGAGTCTCATAGCCCCTCATTTTTACTGTTTTCAACCCAGGGGTGGGAATACATGCTCAGATTTGTTTTACATATGAACACAAGTACGAAACATCGATATATTGATTGCATGAGTTTGTTTTATCTAATCATGAAGTCCCTCACAACATAGTTTGGTTATATTGCGATAGCGTGAATGTTAGTGTATGGTACCATATGGGATTGACAATCCCCGTCCGGGGTAGTCGCGCTACCACGACTGCGGTCGAACGAATGCATTTTCATTTGTTCATACATGTGTAGATTAGGCACATGCCGGGGGCAAACTCGATCAGGTCCTTGAATGTGGATCCTGGCACACTCAGTTAAGCTCAAACTATGTGCTCATGGCAATAATATACACTCATATTTTATTTGCATGTTTGAAAATCACTAAACTAAATCTTGTGGTTCATAACTTGGATTCATCAATATACACCTGTGAGCTCACCAGCTTTCTAGCTGACCTTTTAGCATGTATTCTCAGGTGCCCAGCAGAAGTAGATCTGCTCAGGATATTTTAGCTCGAGTCGCATTCAGATTTCAGAAGATTCATATGCATTTCTATATTTTGTACAATTAGATATGCCTTAGAATCTTTTACAATTAGCTATGAGCTTTTGTAACAAGAACAACAATGTAAAACTTTTATATTATCTATGTAATGGTTTTAAACGACGCATTTAGAGTCGTTCGCTTTATCTTATGTGCTTTGTTATTGATTAGTAACACCCAAATCTTGCTTTCGCTAAACAATAAATTTGGAGGTGTTACAGATTGGTATCAGAGCCTAAGGTTATAGTGAACTAGGTTGCATTTAGTGAGCCTAGACTATGACCGTTAGGCAGTATTCCTCATTAGGTATGATTAGGTTCAGTGACTGCATTGTATTAGTTTAATTTAACATAGCCTGATCAACTATGTACAATTAAAAGAGTATGATGTGAAATCTGAAAGGAATCATGACTGAACATGATACACTAGCTGACTCTGACCACGAGAGAAACCGGGACTCAAACTTGTCTGTGTTAGACACCCTAGGCTATTATGTGATATAAATATATATGTACATAGATAGGCCTCGTTCTCACTCTACGTCTTAGGCAATATTATATATGTATTATATGAATATAGGCCTCACTTTTTTTTTTCAAAACGCTTTGTCTCAGAATGGCAAACTCATCACACAATTCATCACACACTCAATCTGGGTCGCAGAACCCGAGGGTAGCTAGGAGGAACAACAGGTTGCCTCGAGCTGGCCCGTATCCAAACAACCTCACTCTGCCGGTCTTGGCCGCTAGGCTAGACCGTCAGGAACAACAACTCCGCACCATGGATATCACCTTGCAGGAAACTAATGAAAACTGGAGATTCACAGCACTCGAACGTATCAACCAAGTCTCCGAAGATCACGAAAACACTGTTAACAATATGAACGTACTCTACAACCAAGTGGTGGAGTCAGGGGTGGAAAACGGACTCTTACGGCACAGAGTGGAGCAATGTGAACAACGCTTGCAAGAAGCCGAAGAATACTCAAGGATGCTGGTACAACGTTTGACCCTAGCAGAAGACAACGCCCGGCAAACCAGCAGACTTGCCACCACTGTGGACCGACTTGTCACCCTAATGGAAAGGATAGACTTGCGTTAGAACTAGGGTGACCATCATCTTGCGATCTATATCTATCTATGTAAAACTCTTATCATTCGAACCGGATGTAACAATTCCCAGTACCTTTTGTACTCCCCATATTATGTAGTCTTTTGTAAAACTCTTAAGTCATGACTCCCGAGGCTCTAATTAGAGATTTTCTATAATCGTTCAGCTTCGTGTTATGTATTGACAGTTTCTTCCACTGTTTCTACTTTATGATTATTTCTTACAATGTTGCATATTATCGCTTGAATATGCGTACATCCATCGAGCTTATTATCTTAGTAATATTTCTCATGTACCTTTCATTTATCTTTTGAAGAAATATGCTGCCAAAGAAGAAGAGTTACAGTGATGCTGAGCTTGCTGCCATAGTATCCCGAGTTGTGGCCGAAGCCCTAGCCACTCGAGACTCCCCTCAAAACTCAAGCAGGAATACTGAGACTCCCGAAGTCACACCTGTTGTCAAACCTTGTTCCTACAAGGACTTCCTCAGCTGCAAACCGCTGAACTTCAAGGGCACGGAAGGTGCCATCGGTCTAATCAGATGGATCGAGAGGACCGAGTCTGTCTTCGGCCTGTGCAACTGCACGGAAGACAACAAGGTCAAATTTGCTGCTTACACCTTTCAAGAAGGTGTTCTAACCTGGTGGAACACTCATGCCAGTTCTGTGGGGATCGAGGTAGCTAACCAACTTCCCTGGGCAGAGCTGAAGAAAATGCTAAGGGATGAATACTGTCCCACTGAAGAACTCCATAGGTTGGAGGAAGAATTCTGGCACTTGACTGTGCAAGGTAACGACATTGCTGGATACACCACAAAATTCCTGCAACTTGCTCTCCTATGTCCGGGTTTGGTCGACACGGACGAAAAACGCATCAAGAAGTACATCCGCGGCCTTCCCAAGAGCATTCAGGGAAATGTCGCCTCATCAAGGCCAACCACCATCCACAGTGCCATTCGACTAGCACATGAACTCATGGCGATGATTGTCAGCCGTGAAACATCAACTACTTCCTCTAACAACAAGAGGAAATTTTCTGGAAACCCTAACAACCCACCAACCTTCAAGAAGTCCGAAACTGTCAGGGCTTACTCCTCTGGAAATGGGGAAAAGAAAGGTTACACTGGGAGCAAACCCCATTGCTCAAAGTGTGACCGTCACCACGAGGGTCCTTGCAGTACTCCTTGCAACAACTGCAAGAGGTACGGGCATTCTAGCAAGGACTGCCGAGCCCCTAGAACCAACAACAACTGCAACAACAACAACTCCAACCAACCCAGAGCCTGCTTTGAATGCGGTCTCACCGGGCACTTCAGAAATGACTGCCCGAAACTGAAGAATGGAAACAATAACAACAACAATGCAAGGGGAAGAGCCTATGTTCTGAATTCGGGAGATGCCCGTCAAGACCCGAACGTGATCACGGGTATGTTCCTCCTCAACAATCTTACTGCCTCTGTTCTTTTTGATACCGGTGCTGATAGAAGTTTTATTTCTCATGAATTTTGCCCACTACTTGACATCATTCCTGTTGCATTAAACGAAAAGTATATTGTTGAATTAGCTAATGGTAAACTCATTGAGACCAACAGTGTGATACCCAATTACACTCTAAACCTTGCCGAAGAACTTTTCTCTATTGACCTTATACCCGTCGAGATCGGAAGCTTTGACATCATTGTCGGGATGGACTGGTTGTCCAAACACCGAGCTGAGATCGTTTGTTTTGAAAAAGTCGTCCGTATTCCTCTCGCTGCTGGTAGAACCTTAGTCATACAAGGGGAGACCGGCAGAGCGGGACTGAACATCATCTCTTGTCTGAAAACCCGAAAGTTTCTCAGAAAGGGGTATCCTGCCATCCTCGCACACATCACAGAGAAAAAGTCAGAAGATAAACAACTCGAGGATGTGCCAATCGTTATAGACTTTCCCGAAGTCTTTCCAGAAGAACTACCTGGTCTACCTCCACCCAGACAGGTTGAGTTCTCAATCGATCTTGTGCCGGGTGCCACGCCAGTAGCCCGAGCACCTTACCGCTTAGCCCCATCTGAACTTCAGGAGCTTTCCACCCAGTTACAGGAGCTCCTGGATCGAGGATTCATAAGGCCGAGTTCCTCACCTTGGGGAGCCCCGGTCTTATTTGTGAAAAAGAAGGACGGTTCCTTCCGAATGTGTATTGACTACCGGGAGTTAAACAACTTAACCATCAAAAACAGATATCCACTCCCTCGTATCGATGACCTGATTGACCAGCTACAAGGGTCGAGTATTTATTCAAAGGTTGACCTTCGGTCAGGTTATCATCAACTTCGAGTTCGCGACACCGATATCCCGAAGACAGCTTTTCGAACTCGCTACGGGCATTATGAATTCCAAGTGATGCCATTCGGCTTAACCAACGCACCGGCGGTATTCATGGATTTGATGAATTGGGTGTGCAAACCTTATCTTGACAAATTCGTCATTGTCTTTATCGATGACATCCTCATATACTCGCGAAACAAGCAAGAACATGCGCAACATCTCAAAACCATTCTAGAATTACTTAGACACGAGGAGTTATATGCTAAATTCTCCAAGTGTGAATTCTGGATAGAATCCGTTCAATTCTTTGGACATGTTGTCAATAGTCAAGGAATCCATGTTGATCCATCGAAAATTGAAGCCATCAAAAACTGGCAAGCGCCAACCACTCCCACCGAGGTACGCCAATTCTTGGGATTGGCCGGGTACTATCGGTGATTCATTGAGAATTTCTCCAAAATAGCTCTACCTCTCACGACACTGACTCAGAAGGACAAGAAGTTCAATTGGACCGATAAACAAGAGTCAGTATTCCAGCTATTAAAACTCAAGCTTTGCAGTGCTCCGATTCTATCTTTACCCGAAGGCACCGATGACTTCGTGGTATACTGCGATGCTTCTCATCAAGGTCTCGGTGGCGTGCTGATGCAACGAGATAAAGTTATTGCTTATGCTTCGCGACAACTCAAAATTCATGAAAAGAACTACACCACCCACGATCTCGAATTAGGAGCTGTTGTCTTTGCTCTTAAAATTTGGAGGCATTACCTCAACGGCACTAAGTGCACAATCTTTACCGAACACAAAAGTCTCCAACACATATTTGATCAGAAGGATCTCAACATGAGACAACGCCGGTGGGTCGAATTGCTTACCGACTACGATTGTGAGATCAAATACCATCCGAGCAAGGCAAATGTTGTTGCCGATGCCCTCAGTCGAAAGGAACGAACGAAACCACTTCGAGTCCGAGCCCTCAGCATGACTATTCACAATGATCTAATCATTCAGATTCACGCTGCCCAACTCGAAGCTTTGAAACCCGAGAATGTTAAGAATGAAGCCTTGCGAGGCATGGATAAGCAATTTGAAATCAAGCCTAATGGAGTTAGGTACTTCGTGAACCGAATCTGGTTACCCGTCTTTGGAAACCTGCGGGACTTAGTGATGGATGAAGCTCACAAGTCCAAATATTCTATCCATCCTGGATCCGATAAAATGTATCACGACATCAAGGAATTCTATTGGTGGCCGAACATGAAAGCCGAAATTGCCGGTTATGTCAGCAAGTGCCTTACCTGCTCCAAGGTCAAGGTTGAACATCAAAAACCTTCCGGATTGCTCCAACAACCCAGGATTCCCGAATGGAAATGGGAGCAAATCACTATGGACTTCATAACCAAATTGCCCAAGTCACCGAGCGGTTGCGATTCCATTTGGGTTATCGTCGATCGTCTCACTAAATCCGCTCACTTCCTTGCAATCAAGGAAACCGATAAAATGGAGCACCTTTCACAAATCTATGTCAAGGAGATCGTTACTCGACACGGTGTCCCAATCTCAATTATCTCCGACAGAGACGCTCGTTTCACATCTCACTTTTGGCAATCACTTCAGAAATCATTGGGTACTCGTCTCGATATGAGTACCGCATACCACCCTCAAACTGATGGCCAAAGTGAACGAACCATACAGACACTGGAAGATATGCTACGAGCTTGCGTAGTTGATTTCGGTGCCAACTGGGAAAGACATCTGCCATTGTGCGAGTTTTCCTACAATAACAACTATCATGCCAGCATAAAGGCTGTACCATTCGAGGCACTGTACGGTCGTAAGTGCCGATCACTGATTTGCTGGACCGAAGTGGGAGACAGCCAACTCACTGGTCCTGAACTCGTACACGAAACCACAGAGAAAATCTCTGAAATTCAGAACCGACTCAAAGCCGCCCGTGATCGTCAGAAAAGTTATGCTGATGTGAGACGCAAACCACTCGAGTTCCAGGTTGGGGATCGAGTACTCTTGAAAGTATCGCCTTGGAAAGGCGTGATTCATTTTGGCAAACGCGGGAAGTTAAACCCCAGATACATCGGACCCTTTGAGATCCTCGAAAGAATCGGCCCCGTGGCTTATCGATTGCATCTGCCGTCTGAACTCAGCAGTGTGCACCCTACTTTTCACATTTCAAATTTAAAGAAATGTCTGTCTGATGAGACACTTATTATCCCCCTCGACGAGATTCGCGTCAACGAAAAGCTTCACTTTGTTGAAGAACCTGTTGAAATCATGGACCAGGAGGTCAAACCACTTAAACAAAGTCGTATTCCCATCGTTAGAGTCCGGTGGAATTCGCGGCGTGGTCCGGAATTCACTTGGGAACGGGAAGACCAAATGCGACTCAAGTACCCACAGTTATTCACAGACTCCCCTCGTACCACGACTCAGAACTAAATTTCGGGACGAAATTCCTTTAACAAGGGGAGAATATAACACCCGTCAAATTAGGGATATTATTAGTACCTAATCATAAGTGTAAATACATGTAATTAAGATTAATTATATGTGTCATTATGTGTATCGATATTTTAATATATGTACACACGTACGCGATTTGAGTAAATCGTGCACTTTCATATCGGGCGGATCCCGATACAATACTATGGACGTTGGTAAACAAAATATTTAAATCATTTAAATATTTCTTAATAAATCAAAACTTATGAATATTATGATAATAACATGCAATAAACAAATACGATTCTATAAAACGTCATAAACGCGACAAAAACGCACAAATTAACTTTAACCGACTAATAAACGTAACCCGAATCGAGGAACGAGATTCATGAGCCCAACCCTCACTTGGGGCTGACCCAAACCCACGACCCAAAGGCCCAAAATTCGGCCCAAATACCAGGCTCAAACCCATCTCTTTAACCCTAACTATTGAATCTTCTTTTCCTCTTAACCCTCTCATTCCACACATGCCACCTTCTCTCTACCTCACCAAATTCTCTGCTTTCTCTCACTAAAAATGACTGAAATCAGTCACCCCTCACTCCTCCAACCTCACCCAAGAACCACCAAGTCGTCCCTTTACTCATCTAACAACATCATCCATCGTTTTGAGCAAGGAGAAGCAAGGAACACACAACCGAACAAGACAGCAGCTACTCTTCTACTTTCAGCTCTAAACTCGACTTTCTCAGTAAGTTCTCTTCTAGAAAACGTTCATACATCCTTGGAACATGTTATAATTCATGATGGTGCTTCAACTCCACTGATTTATGTCCATATCCATGCTAAAAAACCGAAAAACAAAACTAAAAACCGTTGGACAAAGCTATTACCTGCTGGACAATATTTTAGATCAAGTTAGATCGGCGATATCTAACTCATAACTTAACGAAATCTCATGTTTCTTGGCTCTAAAATGAAGCTCATCGAGTCTAGTTTCCAAAAACGTAAACCTCATATTTTTCTGAAGTGTATAGCTATTTTAACAAATGGGTACAAAAGTACATGTACAGTCTGTGAATCCTGACAGGAAAATGGGCCAAAAAGAAATAGTCATATCTCGAAGAATACACAACAAAAATCGATGAAACCAGTTGGAAAAGTTAGATAATTTCGTTAGCTTTAATTCCCCTATTTACTCATCTGGTGAAGTTTAGTAAAACTTTAGTTATGAATTTTCAAATGAACGCATGTCACCGAACTCACATATTTGACACCCGACACTTCCCAAATTTTTATCTCGAATTCTGTTTATCCATTTTACATGTAAAAATATGATTTAGAAAGCTAAGACATAGGGGAACATCATATAAAAATTTCATTAATTTTAGCTAAATTATACTTGGTCAAATAATTAAATGAAATCGAGTGAAAAACGTAACTGCACAAAACCTTCTGTTCCTGAATAAGCAAAACCCGTGAAACCCTATTGTCGGATAAAGCAGTCCGTGAATACCCTATTCACGGATTAATTAGTCCGACAATCCTCATTATTATCGTATAAAAACCATTCCGTGAATAAACTCTTGTTGGAATGCACAATCCGTGAATCCTCATTATTGTCGCATGAACAGTACCAGTGAATTCCCATTCACGCATGAACAGTGTTCGAGAATCCTATTGACGCACTACTCTATTGTCGCATATTATTATTATCGGACAAATCACTATATCATCGAAATATTATCGTACATTACTAATCCGTGAATACCAAACCCGAGAATCCTCATTTTCGGACCAACTACACCCGTAAATACACCATTGTCGGATCAAAGAAAATAAAAACTCATTACCGCATAGGTATTGTCGGACCAACAATATCGGATGACCCGACCCATTCATATTGTCGGATAAATAAACATTTAAATAAAGCTCCTACTGTCGGACAAACATTCACGGATATATATATAAGTATTCTTATTGTCGCATACATTATTATTCAAACAATATATATGTATAACTATAAGGAAACCTTACGGAAAATTTACAAATAAAAACTAAACATATCACCAACGGGCTGTATACAGTTTCAACCACAAACCAAATGTATTTGGACATAACTAGTGGGATGAACACTAGCATGGATGGTCTTACGAGACATCTACTTATACAACCTTATATGTCTAGGACATTAGAAGGTCACGGGTTCGGAGAACCTACCAGCTGTTTAGCACTCTACTTACGTTTATAGTTATAAACGCGAAGACTCAGGTGAGTCTCATAGCCCCTCATTTTTACTGTTTTCAACCCAGGGGTGGGAATACATGCTCAGATTTGTTTTACATATGAACACAAGTACGAAACATCGATATATTGATTGCATGAGTTTGTTTTATCTAATCATGAAGTCCCTCACAACATAGTTTGTTTATATTGCGATAGCGTGAATGTTAGTGTATGGTACCATATGGGATTGACAATCCCCGTCTGGGGTAGTCGCGATACTACGACTGCGGTCGAACGGATGCATTTTCATTTGTTCATACATGTGTAGATTAGGCACATGCCGGGGGCAAACTCGATCAGGTCCTTGAATGTGGATCCTGGCACACTCAGTTAAGCTCAAACTATGTGCTCATGGCAATAATATACACTCATATTTTATTTGCATGTTTGAAAATCACTAAACTAAATCTTGTGGTTCATAACTTGGATTCATCAATATACACCTGTGAGCTCACCAGCTTTCTAGCTGACCTTTTAGCATGTATTCTCAGGTGCCCAGCAGAAGTAGATCTGCTCAGGATATTCTCATATGCATTTCTATATTTTGTACAATTAGATATGCCTTAGAATCTTTTACAGTTAGCTATGAGCTTTTGTAACAAGAACAACAATGTAAAACTTTTATATTATCTATGTAATGGTTTTAAACGACGCATTTAGAGTCGTTCGCTTTATCTTATGTGCTTTGTTATTGATTAGTAACACCCAAATCTTGCTTCCGCTAAACAATAAATTTGGGGGTGTTACAACTGCATCATATCAATTCCCGTGATATCCACTACAATTTAGTTACGAATCCATCGTTAGATCTCAATATTCTATAAAATTCTTGATACACGGTTATATTAGAGAGCACAACTGATTAAAATCCAAAACTAGTATCTCATCTGATCCCATAGTAATTCACCGATATAATGATTTCAAATCATTTCACAATTCAATAATCCTCGAATGAACAATCGATCAACACTCAGAAATTTCTGTTTAAGATCACATCTCGAAAATCTCAAACCAATTGAATTCCAAATGAGATTAGACAATATATAATCCACTATCATTGTTCAATAACAAATTTCCAAATTTCAGATTATAATCCATCAAGGTCTCAAGCTAAACAACTTTCGATTTATCCACTAAGTCTGAAAGGATTTTCAAATGTATAATATAAATCTTGTCACAAATCAGCAACAGTTCCAAATAATACCAAGTCTCACAATCCAATCTTTGATTTGTTTATCCATCAACAGTGTTTCCATAAGTTTAATGTAAAACAACAATTACAAACTCCAAGTCAGGGATAGGATAATTCCTTTACATAGCTTAGGCAATCACGAAGCATAAACAATAATCCAATCTCATTATTAGGGGTGTTCAAAAATATCCGTATCCGAACCCGTTGCCCGATAATCCGAAAATCCGATCCGAATTTATCCGAAAATTCGGATATCCGAAAATTCGGGTATCCGAATTTCGGATATCCGAATTTTCGGATTCGGATTCGGATATCAATTTTCAGAAACTTCGGATACTTCGGATACCCGAATCCGAAAGTTAATTTTCATTTTTATTATTTTTTAGTTTTAAATGGTAATAATAATATAAAAACTTAAATTAATAAATTGGATAGATATGGACCACAGCCACCAGATCCGTCATTTACTCACTTAGTTCCCCAAACCCTAAATATCAAAACACCGCTGACAACTACAACAACTCGACAAGAACAACGTCAAAATTCAAATCGACCAGGTATGTTTCGGATTTTTTTAGATCTATGTTTCTTAAATCACTAAACCACTAAATCTGTAAATCATATGCAAGTTTTTAGATCGATTATGAAACCGAATTGAAAATCTATCACTAAATCTGTAATTCGTTCTACTTTCTTTTTCTCATCAAATCCGTTTCGTAAATCATTGTATCATATGCTAATTTGATTGATTGTTGAGTTATTAGGTTTTATTGTAGTTAGTTTGTTTATATAACTTGTTACCAAATAATTCTTATTTTTGAAAACTAGAGATCTCTGTACGTTAATTCGGTTACCGATAGATTGTTAAGTCGGTTTCATATTTTGGTCATTAGTAGATTTGTATGTATTTATTTGTTGTGATTGAAATCTTTGAAGTTTTAATTTTGTTGTCAATTGCTTTTAGTTGTCACCAAGTCTACGTTGGTAATTTGGTATAGCCTTAACTAGTTGGCCATATTAATATATTATATGGAAGATACAAACAGAATATGTAAAATCATATGCAAGTTGGTTTGTTTACATAAGCTCTTATTTAATGCTTACAATGCTGGTTTGTAACTTTGTATTACTATATAACTATATTACGGTGTGAATATTAATTCCAATTATTTGAGTTTGACTTGTGTTCTTATTGTGCATTAGATGGATAAAAACCCAATGGTGGTCGAAGATGATGAAGAATCTAGCAACGAAGAAGAGTGCGACTTTGTATCTGAAAATGATGTGGTGACAACAACTGATGCGGAAGCTGATAATAAGGGAAAGAAGAAAGAAACTACTAAAAAGAAGAGAAAGAATGGAAAACCACCACGTGCTCCTAGTACGAGCGAATCTCCTTCATTTGGACAACAGAAAAAAAGATCGAAGTGGTGGATTCATTATCAAGATTCCGGGATCATAGATGTTGCTGAGTGTATCTACTGTCACAGACATATTAAATGCGCAACAACGAAGGGGACTACACCTTTAAAGAATCATGTTCTTAGTTACAAACAATACCCGGCGAACATTGACAAGAAGCAGAAACTTATCGATCTTGAGTCAAAAACACGTGTTAGTGATGATGGCTCTGTTGAAACTGCTACAATTCCTAAGTTGTGGGAGTTTAGTCAAGAAGTTATTAGGAAAGCTCTTTCTAGGATGTTGATTATTGATGAATTGCCATTTTCTTTTGTGGAGCGTGAAGGTTTTCGTGAGTTTTGCAAGGTGATTAATCCTCATTTTATGGTTCATTCGCGTGCCACAGCAACGAGAGATTGTTATACTCTTTTTATTACAGAAAGAAAAAAGTTATCGAATTTCTTTCAGAATCTGTCTTCTAGAGTTTGTCTCACCACCGACACATGGACTTCACTTCAAAACATGAGTTACATGTGTTTGACTGCCCACTTCATTGATGACGACTGGCGTTTACATAAGAGAATAGTTAACTTCTGTCCGGTAGCTGGTCATTCTGGTTTAATGATTGGTAGAGCAGTCGAGGCGTGTTTGACTGAATGGGGATTAAAAAATATCCTCACTGTTACAGTAGACAATGCAAGCTCGAATGATGTGGCTCTTGTTCACTTGAAAAAGGTATTTAACCATTGGGAGTGTGGTTTGTTGGATGGAGATTTCTTGCACATGAGATGTGCTGCTCATATTTTAAATCTGGTTGTTAAGGATGGTTTGAATGATATTAGTGCGTCTGTGAAGAAAGTACGGGCTCTTGTGAAGTATGTGCGGTCGTCTCCTGCTAGGCTCAAGAAATTCAAGTCATGTGTTGAAGAAGAGAAAATAGAAAGTAGTAAGCTTGTATGCATGGATGTTGATACAAGGTGGAACTCGACTTTCTTGATGCTTGAAACTGCTGTGAAGTTCAAAAAAGCGTTTTTTAACTTGTTGTTAAAAGATTCCAATTGTGAGAAGGAGCTTAAAAGGTGTGAGGGTGGTATGATTCGTGAATCGGATTGGGTCCAAGTAAGTAGTTTGCTGCCGTTTCTAAAAATATTTTATGATGCTACGTTGAGGTTTTCGGGGTCTCGTTATGTGACTTCTAATACTTATATGCATGATATATTTGGGATTGGTAATGTGATTGAGGCTTTTACTAGGACAGATGATCTCTCTATTAGGAATATGGCTTTTAAAATGCTTGCAAAGTATAAGAAATATTGGGGGGATGTCAAAAAGCTCAATCAATTTTTGTTCTTTGCCTTACTTCTTGACCCAAGACGGAAGTTCAAATACATCAAGTGGATAGTGGAAGACAAGTATGAACAAGGGTGTGCGGCTGATTTTCTTAAGAGCCTTGATGAAAACATCAAGGCTTTGTTTGCTTTGTATAGTTCTTCAATGCCGAAAAGGAGGAATGATGAGGAGGTGTCATCTAAACAATCAAAAACTGATGCTGGTAGTTCTATGTGGGGGAACGATGTAGAGATGGATATTGATAAAATTATGACTCAAAGGTTTGAAATGGCAATGGGAAGTTCAGAAAGCAACATGAAGAAAACAGAGTTGGACAAGTATCTGTCGGAAGATCGAGAACCTAATGATGCAGAGTTTGACATATTGACTTGGTGGAAGCATCAACAATGTAGATATCCAATTCTTGCTAAAATGGCTCGAGATATCCTTGCTATTCCCGTTTCTACTGTTGCATCCGAGTCCGCTTTTAGCACCGGGGGTCGTGTGCTTGATTCTTTCCGAACATCTTTAACTCCAAGAATGGTGGAAGGTCTTGTTTGTACACAAGACTGGCTACGCTCTTCAAGTGTTCCTATTGGTTTTGATGACACGTTTACTGAAGTAGAGAGTCTGGAAGAAGAGAGTTAGTCTATTATTTTCGTATATTATTTCATTAATATTAATGTCCATTATTTGTTGGCTGCTTCTAATTTATATGTTTTACTTTTTGCAACAGTGAAAGAATTAGCTTTAGAGCAACCACTTATCATTATTGATGAAACAATGGATGGGGAAGACATGCTGTATGAAGACATGTAACTGAGTCTCTGAGTCAAGGTATTCCATTGCCTTTTAGTCTACTATTTTGTAAATATGTAAGTAAATTAATATAAATTACAGTGATTTGTGGTTCACACTGTGAGCTGCAACTATTCTTTCTGTTAATATCACTAGATTTATTCCTTTTAATATCACATATTTCAAATAATGACGATCGATCTATATATGCATGATCTCCATTTTCTGTCATCTGTCCCATGTTCTGTCTTTATAATTACACACTGTTTAATCCAGAATTGTAGATCATTATAAGGAAATTATTTAAGTGTATCGCATGGAAAATCGGGTTCATGTATGCCTTATATATATAGTTGTGTATAAGGGTAGGCGGTGGTTCTGTTTAGGTGTTCCTTTTAAGTTCTTTTAGCGAATCTACTAGGACTCCATTGGAAATATTTGATTATTAGTCATATTACTGAAAGAGCCTTAAACGGTGAGAAATTGATAACTAATAAGGTAATTAGCCTTTTAGTATACTGTTGTGGTTTGTAAATATGTAAGCTGTGGTTGATTTAAGAAAGACAATTAATATACTACCATGTCTTGTTTTTTTTTGTATAGGGTGTGGATACAAGCAGTAATTGTTGAAGGATGGATCAAGAATGGTGGAGATCTTTGGAAGATTGAACTTTGAATGATTGTAATGGGCAATACATTCTATAATTAAATTACGTACTATGTTTTATGTATTTGTGTTCCACGTGTGTATAACTATGTGTGTCTTTAAGACAACCTATTAGGGTATTACGTGTCTACGTTTGGTCATTGTCCGATGTTCTAAGACTTTTAGTAGCTGCGGTTTCTTTGGTTTGGACTGATGCTATTCTGGATTCATAAGTTTGTTTGAATCTTGATAATGCATATCGAATATTAATTATAATTGGGTCACTTGTCAGTTAGTAACTTTCCAGATTGATCTTTGGATGTTAAAGTGTTGAACATGTGCAGAATTTCGGATAATCGGATACCCGAGTTCGGATATCCGAAAATTCGGATATCCGAATTTCGGATATCCGAATTTCGGATTCGGATTTCGGATAGTGAAATCAGGTATCCGAAATTTCGGATATCCGAAATTCGGATATCCGAATTTTCGGATATCCGACTTTGAACAGGCCTACTCATTATGTCACAACACAATTCAATCATGTGAAATATATCACGACACTTTATATGATCATCAAATCCATCAAGTATTACAAAGTCATAACCTGACACAATAACTGTTTCAATATCAAAGGATCATTTCCTGCTTCTCATTTCACAGTTAATCCAATGGATAATCACAGTTAATCCATCAAGTTGTCGGTAAAATAAAAGTTATTGTTTTCGCAAATGGTTTCTAGGTTCCAGATAATAGGTTTGGAAGGGGATAAAATTAATTAAAATTGGGATAGAGTCGGTTAGTTGAGAGCCGACCTTTATATCCTTATTTTCTCATTTTACCTAACTTGCTTTATTCTTTGAGAAACTACAAACCAAGAACCTTATGATTAAATCAGAAGCAAACTAGTTCCTTTGATTTAATTTCACAAACATCAGCTTATTATCATCATCTTAGTTTTTACTTTTATCTCTTTCAAGTGGTAAGTGTTCTTGTTTATTATACTTTAAATGGGTTTTAATTGAAATCTTAGGGTTATTGAAGTTAACTGAAATTGAAGTCTATAGAGGTACAAAAGCGTTATAGCATCTGGTTGTATTGTTTTGCGGATTGGAATCGGGTTTGGGAAACAGCAGCAGCGAAGCTCGCAGGATGAACACAGTTCATGATGCGAGCTGAGTTCTTCCTGCGAGCCGAGTTGAGCTCTGCGAGCCGAGTTGAGCTCTGCGAGCCGAGTTGAGCTCTGTGAGCCGAGTTGTGAACCGAAATTCTGCGGATCGAGTTGACTGTGCGAACTTAGACATTGCGAACTGAAATTTTAAAATTTTATTTTGCAAATTTTAAAAATGCACAAGTGTTTTCAGGGCAGCGAATAAGTGAAAAAATTCATTAACTTTGATTGGGTTGAAATTCGCATGGTCACTCAGAAATGGCCCAATGACCAAGGCTCTATCATAAGAACCTAGACATCTTTTGGCCTTTTGGGGTCATCTAGTGGTCGAAAATTGCATTTTTCAATTTTTAAGTGTCATTTAGGGATTTTCTTATTTCTTATATGATTGAACTTTTGTTTGCCTAGACTTCAGGGATTACCTGATTTAATAAATATGCTAAAATGATGATTATGGAACGAGTTACTAACTTATTATTATTTGTGTACTCAGATAAGCAGAAGGAAACTCAGTGATATAAGACTACTGAGTTCATAGACTGGGAATATCTGTGAGTGGTAATTGTAATCCTCTATTTAACCCAGTTGTGACAGGTTTGGTTACAATGGATAAACATAAGTGTTATTGATTATTGATTGTTTAGTTTACTGAGATATTGTTTATTTTTTATTTAGGTTGATTGGTTGTTATTATTCCATGATGGCATGACGATTATGCATTATGTGATTTCGTGGCCATTGGGCATATGTGTATTATTCAGAGGTCAACACTGGTTGGGCTTGTTTGCTATTGTTTGGTCGACAGGGTTTCCGATACACATCGTTGATGGATGAACCTATGTCGGTGACGATAGCTGCAAGCTATTGGTAAATCACTGTGATGGCATACCAATGATTTAAGGTGTTCTTGGTGTGGCTACACAAGAACCGCCGGTTCTCTTTGACTATATGTGCTTATGTGTTTATTAGTTGTAAGATTTGTTACTTCCGGATTGAACTGTAGGTTACAGTTCCATTCACTTAGCTGTGAGCTAATCCCACCATGTTTAAGATTTTGCAGATTATGTTTAGATTGCGGATCGGGGTCGAGAATACTGGATGAGATGTTTGACTACTACTGCGTCTACTATGATATTTTGTGATAATTAAATGTTATGTTTTGAAAAACTTATATAACACCCGTCTTTATTACATAGTTTTTTGTAATTATATATCTATAAGTGTGATGTTTTGAAACTTTTAATATCATGGTACATATGTATGTACATATGATATATATTTGTAAATATGATAAGTTGTGTTTGGGACTCGCTTCCGGTGTTTAATAATATAATATGATATTAAAAATACGGGGTGTTATAAATTAGTATCAGAGCATAGAGTTGGGTGAATTGGACATTAGTAAATGTTCAATCCCAAATCCATATTGGTGTTAGTCAAACATTCCATGGTGTGGGATTAGATTATTATAGTAGAGTTGGTTAGTATAGTTGGTATTAACGATTAACAAGTTGTGAGTTGTTGTTGTGTTGAATACAGATATGGCAGATGATGAGAACCCGACCAACGCACCTAATAATGTCTCCAGAAATGATGTTCCTCCTCTTGGGACACTGAATAATAGACATGGGAAGACCGGTACTTCATTTTCAGCTCATGAGGATACTGAGAGAGATGATTATGTGTTGCAATTAGAAGATGAACTAATTACACTTAGAGGATTTCGACAACAAGTTTTACAGGATCAACGGCAGCAGCAACCTCATGGTACATATCATCAGACATCAGTGCCATTCTCATCATCTGGGTCTTCTGGTTATCAGTTACCTTTGTTTCCACCACCGCACCAACAGAAAAAGGTGTGTTCATTTAAAACCTTTATGTTACGTAACCCATCTGAATATTTTGAAAGTAATAATCCATCTGTGACTTTGGACTGGTTGAGAGAGGTTGAAAGAAAGTTTGAGGTTTGCCAATACGAGGAAGAGATAAAGGTTCCTTATGTTGTACAATTATTGAAAGGACAGGCCATGACTTGGTAGGATTTCATTACCGCACATTTGACTCCACAGCAGAGAGCCTCTATGTAACACCTGGTCAAAAAGTCAATTTTTGTGACATCCGTCACTAAAACTCTATTCTTAGGTTCGTTCTCATAATCATTTCTCATTTTCATTTACTTGAGTGGGATTATTTGAGAAATTAATCAAGTACTTCATATTTTAAACTATGTGAGAAATTTAATTCTCGCATAGTGTTCAACAATCCGAACCGATACACGTACGCGGTTAAATTAAAAGTTAGAATAATAATAAAGATTAATAATAATAATGACTAATAAAATAATAAGAATAATAATAGTAATATAATAATAGTAATCATATAACAATAATAATAAACGTAGTATGTTACATTGATAATAAAATAATAATAAAATTATGATAGAGTTAGTTTCCATTTTGGTCTAAAGGTCGACTGACTCAACCTTTTTTTTGTTTTTGTTTTTGTGAGGGTTTCGGTAGCCAAGGGGTACCAAACCCAACTTATCCTCAAACCTAAAATCTAAACTTAACCTCCAAGTATTATTGCATCTATAAATATAAGTCTAGATTTAACCTTCAAACCTTTAATCATCATTATATATATATATAATAAAATAAAATAAAAACGTCCCTGGGGTGTTACTTCTGTGATCGTCGACCAAGGCCAAGAAAAGAAAAAAAAAAAAAAAATCGAGTTCAAGCTTTGCCATTGTGTGTTATTCGTTCGTGTACCCGTATAGGTATTTTTTTTATAAACCTTAATCAATAATTCTTCTTATTATTTTTCTGGATAGGTGTATCTTAGGGATGATTTATGTGGTTGGGGATTGAATATATTGGGTCTAAGTGTCTTTGAAGTCGAAAGTTATAAAACCGCAAGCCGTAAAAAAAAAATATGTCTAGATTTTTCGTAGCTATAATCAGAGACTGTTTTGACCTATCTACGTTCGTTTTCAGGATTCGGCCAAAACACGAAAGTTGTAGATCTCGAAATTTTACTTAATTTCGCGAGGTTTCGGTCTCTAAAAAGCAACGTATGATTTTATAAAAATTATTTAGTAAACTGTTTATGTTTACTACGAATTTTCAGAAGAAAAAAAAAAGTTGATAATGTTAAATCGGTTTGATCAAGTTGTCTCTAGTTATTTTGGGGGTTGTAAAGAATGTTTAAGGATATACTTTTCTGTAAATAAATCACATTTATAAAAGTTTAAGATAGTAATTTATATATTTGATTTAAAAAGAATGAGTAATGTAAAATGGTTATTAACAAGTAGTATACTTTAATTATATGAGTATAAAGCTAGAGATTTATTGATGTCAATAGAATCCACTTGAACAAAGTACTCCACATACCAATGTTATGTGTAGCCAGATTTTATGGGACTATTAAATCAACTAGGATATAATAAAAGGTATAGTTTTGATTAGGTTATTAATCTATATGTATTTATTTATAGATTGACGAACTGTTTAGTGGACTTATTTGGGAGCGTAATTTGCTTTGCTAATCAAGGTGAGTTTTCGTGGCCCCGTTTTCATTACATGTTTTTAAATTGGGGGAAAAGTATGCTCATGTTTTATTAATGGTTTTTCATGCTGTGAAACTTGTTTATTTCTTCTTTTTGGACATATGCTTGAAATGTGTAACACTATGTGACTATGTGCTTTGGTTGTTGGATTTATTTTACAAGGCCTTGCTCCCTTAGGAGTGAGTACCTGATGTATACTTTATGTATGCATTAAAGCCACGTTTGTTTACAAGGCCTTGCTCCCTTAGGAGTGAGTACCTGATGTGTATATTATGTATGCATTAAAGCCACTGTTGGAGTAGCTACTGCCATTTGAGTTTGTGTGATGTTTGGTTATATTTTATCACTTGTGTACCTTTTCATATGCATTGTCCTAACAAATGATTATCACAGCAAAAAGGTTTATTTTATGGTGTCTTGTTTCAAACCTACGAAACTCACCAACATTATTGTTGACGTTTTTGAGCATAACTTTTCAAGGTAACACTAGTGGACTGAAGATAGAGGACAAGAAAGCTTAGTGGACCTCTAGGTTGCATTTAAGCTAAACTTTGTGACTATTGTTTGAGGTGGAACTTTTACATTTTTAATAATTTGGAAAGGCGTGTTTTGCCTTAATCTTTATTTTGTGGAATTATCATTTGTTATTTTGGGATTCATTGTTGGAATGAATGCATGACATGAACCGTTTTTCATGTTAATGACATCATGACACATTGATTAATTATTTCATTTAGTATTCTTTATGAATAATGTATTGTGATTCTATCTTCGTTATATCCCGTTGTTTCCGCTTTAGGCGGGGTGTGACAGATTGGTATCAGAGCCAGGTTTATAGAGATCTAGGTGGATTGACCTAGACTATAAATAAGGAACCCGCATGTAGAACATGAATTAGGAAACTATGTGTGCATTTTCCGACATAATTCGATTCCTTTCTAACATTTGTTGCACAACATAGTCATGTCAAATTGCAAGGAGGTTATCCACATCTTGTCGTCGTCCGAAGAAAATTCTGAGGGTAAACCTAAGTTAGCTAGTAATCCGACTCATTCTGGACCATCGAAAGTACCAAATAAGAGAAAGAAGCCCATTACGTGGGGTCAGCGGTATGTTAGGTATTGGAGGAATGAAGGGAAGCCTCAAAGAATAAGATTGAAGATTGAACCCTTACCTGAAAAAGAGCTCGAAGAGAAACCGGTAGAGGAAGAAGAAGAACCCGAGGAGGATCCAGAAGAAGAAGAAGAACCTGAGGAGGATCCAAAGGAAGAACAAGAGGAGGATTCGAAAGAAGAACCCTTGGAGGAACATGAGGAAAGAAATCTTGAAGATGCAATTTGGGCAAGGGATCCAAAACCCACGACCTCGGGGGATAGTGCTTGTAGCCGAGTAGGTCCTGAGCCAGAAGTTGCATCCCCTCTTCCCCACCCACAATAGGGGAAACGTATTTAAGCCAACTGCACATGGAGCCCGTGAAATTTTCTTAGAATATACCATTTTCATTATCGTATTAACGTACTCCATCATAGTGATTTGATTTTGTTTGGGATTATGACAATTGTTACATTAAGAACTCCTTATTTAATTATAAATTCATTTATCTTTTAAAAATTGCTATTTGACCTGTGTTGTGCATATCTGTTGATTCTATTGTTAATCCTTGCCTTTTGTACGAGTACATTGTGTTACAAGAACTTAGAAGATAGTTATGTGTGCGAACGAATACTTTTACGATTATGGCGGCCGACGTAATTGAAGAAGGTATTCCGATATATGCGTGACTATCTAACTGTGTTTGAGTATCCAAGGTGCTATCCTTAGGGTTGTACGAAGGATGAGTTATGTCCAATTACCGTTATGTCTTTTCTTGTTCGTGGGCTTTTGTTCTTATTGGCATGAATTGCTTATCTCCGATATATGAAAATTCATGCGTACATAAACTCTATCTTTATCTTTCAATTGTGCTAAATCGTGATATGTTTTCCATTGTAGTGATCATGCCACCTAGACGCTCTGCGCGTGTTGCTAGTAGGGGTAGTGGTGCTGGTAGAGGTGGAGGCCGAACAGGCGGCCGCAATGGTAGGGGTGGTGGCCGTACTGGAGGCCGTACAGGTGGAGACGAAGCAGGTACCGGGGGCGAGGCGCCCAATGTAGCCGCTATGATTGCGGAACAGCTACAGGCATTATTGCCTAATATCGTTGCACAGGTTACTCAGGGTGTGTTGCAGGGTACAGGTGGAGGAGGTGGCGAAGAAGAAGAAGTTGATCCTAATGGAGGGCCTAATGTGGAAAATGGTAATGATGGTACCGATGAGGCTGGGGATGGAGCGGTTGTTGGAGGGTGCACTTATAAGGAATTTATGGCTTGTAAAAAGCGTTAATTCGATGGAAAAGGGGGAGCTGTAGCCTACTGTAGGTGGGTTGAGAAAATCGAGGCTGTTATGGATATCAGTAATTGTGCTGAGGGACAGAAGGTGAAATATGCGACTAATCAGTTATCTGGTAAGGCTTTGACCTGGTGGAACACTCAGATACAGGCGAGAGGTAGGGTTTCTGCGATGGGTATGACATGGGATGAGTTTAAGGCACTACTGGGGGAAGAATATTGTTCATCCAATGAAATGAACAAACTGGAGAAAGAATTTTTGGATCATAAGATGGTAGGGGCCAATCATGCGGCCTATACAGATCGTTTTCATGAACTGGCTAAATTAGTTCCGAGTATGGTAACACCCGAGTCTAGAAGGATCAAGAAATATTTGGATGGTCTGGTACCCGAAATAAAAGGGATGGTTCAAGTAACTGAACCATCTACTATTCAGAGTGCGATATTGAGGGCTGGAGCCCTTACTGAGGAGATGGTGCGGAATGGTACTTTGAAGAGGGGTCATGATAAAAATAAAGAGGTGGCTGAATCTAGTAAGGCTAGGTATAGTGATACGAGTAATAAGAAACCCCGGGTAGTTAAGACATATGTTACTGCTAATGTGGATAGGAGTATGTATGGTGGGCCAAATCCTTTGTGTTCGGGGTGTAATTATCATCATTCGCCGTCTGTGGGTTGCCGTTATTGCAACAAGTGCAACCGGTGGGGTCACACACCTGACTACTGTCGATCTTCTGCACGTACTGTGGCACCAGTTAATGCGGTGAGAAGTTCTAGGGGATGTTTCGAATGTGGGGCTTTGGACCATTTTGCCAGTGCATGCCCTAGGATGGTTAGGGCTGTAGGAGCTGTTGGGAATAATAATAATAATCGGGCTTTGACTATGGGTGGTAATCAGAATAGGGGTCGTGCTACAAACACTGCTCCTGGGAGATCTTTTGTAATGAACGCTAGTGAGGCACGGCAGACACCTAACATTGTGACTGGTACGTTTCTATTAAATGACCATTTTGCTACTGTTTTATTTGACAGTGGTGCTGATTTTAGCTTTATATCTGTGGATTTTGTGCCTATACTTGATATTATACCTAGTAAGCTGGATGTTGTGTATGAAATTGAAATTGCGGATGGGAAACGGGTAGACTTGAATGAGGTTACTAAAAATTGTACACTCGTATTGGAGGATTATGCTTTCAGTATCGACCTAATACCTTTTGGGATTGGTAGTTTCGATGTTATTGTTGGTATGGACTGGATGTCAAGGTATAGGGCCGAGATTGTGTGCTTCGAGAAAGTGGTTCGTATACCTTTGTCCGATGGCAATATATTGGTAGTCTGTGGTGAACAACCGGAGGCTAAAGGTGCTAAACTTATGAGGATGAATTCTGAAGAAACAAAACTTGAGAATATTCTTATTGTACGTGATTTTCCTAATGTTTTTCCGGATGAATTGCCGGGATTACCTCCATCTCGATCTGTTGAATTTCGTATCGACCTTATTCCCGGAGCGACCCCAGTTGCTAAAGCTCCGTATCGTTTAGCTCCTTCTGAATTACAAGAATTGTCCACTCAACTTCAGGAGCTCCAAGACAAGGGATTCATTCGCCCTAGTCATTCTCCTTGGGGAGCACCTGTTCTGTTCGTTAAAAAGAAAGATGGTTCATTTCGTATGTGTATTGATTATCATGAACTTAATAAACTTACGGTCAAGAATCGTTATCCTCTTCCAAGGATAGATGATTTATTTGATCAACTTCAGGGTGCACAGTGGTTTTCAAAAATCGATCTTCGTTCTGGCTATCATCAGTTAAGAGTACATGAGTCGGATATACCAAAGACTGCATTCAGGACTCGCTATGGGCACTTCGAATTTCTCGTTATGCCTTTTGGTCTTACTAATGCTCCTGCGGTATTCATGGATCTAATGAATCGTGTTTGTAAACCGTATCTTGATAAATTCGTTATCGTCTTCATTGATGACATCTTGATCTATTCGAAATCTAAGGAGGAACATAAGTTACATCTGAAACTTATTCTTGAACTTCTCTTGAAAGAACAGCTTTACGCAAAATTTTCGAAATGCGAGTTCTGGTTACGCGAGGTTCATTTTCTTGGTCATGTGGTAAATGAGGCGGGTATTAATGTGGATCCAAGTAAGATTGAGGCGGTGAAAGCTTGGAAGACTCCGCAAACACCTTCTGAAATTCGTCAGTTCTTGGGTTTGGCTGGATATTATCGGCGTTTTATTGAGAATTTTTCCAGGATTGCTCAACCGCTTACGCAGTTAACGCAAAAGGAAAGAAAATTTGTCTGGGGTGAGAAGCAGGAGGAAGCATTTCAAACTCTGAAGAATGCTTTGTGTGATGCACCGATTTTGGCATTACCTGATGGCTCGGATGATTTTGTGGTCTATTGTGACGCGTCCAACCAAGGGTTAGGATGTGTTTTGATGCAGCGTGGGAAAGTGATAGCTTATGCTTCTAGGCAACTCAAGGTGCACGAGAAGAACTACACTACTCACGATTTGGAACTGGGTGCAGTTGTCTTTGCACTCAAGTGTTGGAGACATTATCTGTATGGGACAAAGAGCGTGATATACACCGATCATAAGAGTCTGCAACACATTTTTGATCAAAAGGAGTTGAATATGAGGCAGAGGAGGTGGTTGGAGTTGTTTAGTGATTATGATTGTGAAATTCGCTACCACCCGGGGAAGGCGAATGTGGTGGCTGATGCCTTGAGTAGAAAGGAAAGAGTTAAACCAAGAAGAGTGAGAGCAATGAGTTTAACCATCCATTCAGGTATCAAGGAGAAGTTAATTAAGGCTCAATTGGAAGCACTACTAGATACTAATGTACAAGGGGAGTTAGTGCGTGGATTGGATGGACAGTTAGTTCGTAAGGAGGATGGGTTATATTACTTCATTGAAAGGCTGTGGATCCCGTTACTAGGTGGTTTGAGGACGCTAGTGATGGATGAAGTTCATAAGTCTAAATATTCGATTCATCCGGGGGCAGATAAGATGTATCATGACTTGAGGGATTTGTACTGGTGGCCGGGCATGAAGAAAGATATTGCACTATATGTTAGCCAATGTATGACTTGTTTGAAGGTTAAGGCTGAACATCAAAGACCCTCAGGATTATTGCAACAACCGGAGATTCCCGAGTGGAAATGGGAGAACATTGCTATGGATTTTATCACTAAGCTGCCTAGTACTAGTAGTGGCCATGATTCAATTTGGGTTATCGTGGATAGGATGACTAAGTCTGCTCATTTCTTAGCTATCCGCGAGGACTATAAGATGGAGAAGTTGGCAAGGTTGTACATAAATGAAGTTGTGGCGAGACATGGAGTGCCTGTGTCGATTATCTCGGATCGTGATGGTCGTTTTACTTCTCGGTTTTGGCAAACACTACAGAAGGCGTTAGGGACGAGGTTAGATATGAGTACGGCTTACCATCCCCAAACTGATGGGCAGAGTGAGCGTACTATTCAGACGTTGGAGGACATGTTGAGGGCGTGTGTTATTGATTTTGGAGGAAACTGGGATACTCATTTGCCGTTGGTGGAATTTTCATATAATAACAGCTACCATTCGAGTATTCAGTGTGCACCGTTTGAGGCGCTTTATGGGCGTAAGTGTCGTTCGCCTGTAATGTGGGCTGAGGTAGGAGAAAGTCAGTTGATTGGACCGGAAATAGTCCAAGAGACTACCGATAAAATTGTGCAAATCAAGGAGAGGTTGAAAGTGGCCCGCGATAGACAAAAGAGTTATGCTGATAAACGTCGTAAGCCGTTGGAGTTTGATGTTGGTGATTTTGTGTTGTTGAAGGTGTCACCTTGGAAGGGAGTCGTTCGTTTTGGTAAGAAAGGAAAACTTGCACCCAGATTTGTAGGGCCATTTGAGATTATCGAGCGTGTTGGTCCGGTTGCTTATAGATTGAAATTACCTCAAGAGCTGAGTGGGGTTCACGATGTATTCCATGTGGCAAATTTGAGGAAGTGTTTAGCTGATCAGATTTTGCAAGTACCTTTGGAAGAGATTCAGATTGATCCTAAACTTCATTTTGTGGAGGAACCGGTTGAAATCATGGATCGGGAGGTTAAGAAGCTGAAACGTAGTAAAATTCCGATTGTTAAGGTTCGATGGGACGCCAAGAGAGGTCCTGAGTTCACTTGGGAGCGTGAAGATCAGATGAAGCAGAAATATCCGCATCTTTTCGATAGTCAAGGTTGCAGTACTAGCTCTGGATGAATTTCGGGACGAAATTCCTTCAACTGGGGGATACTGTGACATCCGTCACTAAAACTCTATTCTTAGGTTCGTTCTCATAATCATTTCTCATTTTCATTTACTTGAGTGGGATTATTTGAGAAATTAATCAAGTACTTCATATTTTAAACTATGTGAGAAATTTAATTCTCGCATAGTGTTCAACAATCCGAACCGATACACGTACGCGGTTAAATTAAAAGTTAGAATAATAATAAAGATTAATAATAATAATGACTAATAAAATAATAAGAATAATAATAGTAATATAATAATAGTAATCATATAACAATAATAATAAACGTAGTATGTTACATTGATAATAAAATAATAATAAAATTATGATAGAGTTAGTTTCCATTTTGGTCTAAAGGTCGACCGACTCAACCTTTTTTTTTTTTTTTGTTTTTGTGAGGGTTTCGGTAGTCAAGGGGTACCAAACCCAACTTATCCTCAAACCTAAAATCTAAACTTAACCTCCAAGTATTATTGCATCTATAAATATAAGTCTAGATTTAACCTTCAAACCTTTAATCATCATTATATATATATATAATAAAATAAAATAAAAACGTCCCTGGGGTGTTACTTCTGTGATCGTCGACCAAGGCCAAGAAAAGAAAAAAAAAAAAACGAAAATCGAGTTCAAGCTTTGCCATTGTGTGTTATTCGTTCGTGTACCCGTATAGGTATTTTTTTTATAAACCTTAATCAATAATTCTTCTTATTATTTTTCTGGATAGGTGTATCTTAGGGATGATTTATGTGGTTGGGGATTGAATATATTGGGTCTAAGTGTCTTTGAAGTCGAAAGTTATAAAACCGCAAGCCGTAAAAAAAAAATATGTCTAGATTTTTCGTAGCTATAATCAGAGACTGTTTTGACCTATCTACGTTCGTTTTCAGGATTCGGCCAAAACACGAAAGTTGTAGATCTCGAAATTTTATTTAATTTCGCGAGGTTTCGGTCTCTAAAAAGCAACGTATGATTTTATAAAAATTATTTAGTAAACTGTTTATGTTTACTACGAATTTTCAGGAAAAAAAAAAGTTGATAATGTTAAATCGGTTTGATCAAGTTGTCTCTAGTTATTTTGGGGGTTGTAAAGAATGTTTAAGGATATACTTTTCTGTAAACAAATCACATTTATAAAAGTTTAAGATAGTAATTTATATATTTGATTTAAAAAGAATGAGTAATGTAAAATGGTTATTAACAAGTAGTATACTTTAATTATATGAGTATAAAGCTAGAGATTTATTGATGTCAATAGAATCCACTTGAACAAAGTACTCCACATACCAATGTTATGTGTAGCCAGATTTTATGGGACTATTAAATCAACTAGGATATAATAAAAGGTATAGTTTTGATTAGGTTATTAATCTATATGTATTTATTTATAGATTGAGGAACTGTTTAGTGGACTTATTTGGGAGCGTAATTTGCTTTGCTAATCAAGGTGAGTTTTCGTGGCCCCGTTTTCATTACATGTTTTTAAATTGGGGGAAAAGTATGCTCATGTTTTATTAATGGTTTTTCATGCTGTGAAACTTGTTTATTTCTTCTTTTTGGACATATGCTTGAAATGTGTAACACTATGTGACTATGTGCTTTGGTTGTTGGATTTATTTTACAAGGCCTTGCTCCCTTAGGAGTGAGTACCTGATGTATACTTTATGTATGCATTAAAGCCACGTTTGTTTACAAGGCCTTGCTCCCTTAGGAGTGAGTACCTGATGTGTATATTATGTATGCATTAAAGCCACTGTTGGAGTAGCTACTGCCATTTGAGTTTGTGTGATGTTTGGTTATATTTTATCACTTGTGTACCTTTTCATATGCATTGTCCTAACAAATGATTATCACAGCAAAAAGGTTTATTTTATGGTGTCTTGTTTCAAACCTACGAAACTCACCAACATTATTGTTGACGTTTTTGAGCATAACTTTTCAGGTAACACTAGTGGACTGAAGATAGAGGACAAGAAAGCTTAGTGGACCTCTAGGTTGCATTTAAGCTAAACTTTGTGACTATTGTTTGAGGTGGAACTTTTACATTTTTAATAATTTGGAAAGGCGTGTTTTGCCTTAATCTTTATTTTGTGGAATTATCATTTGTTATTTTGGGATTCATTGTTGGAATGAATGCATGACATGAACCGTTTTTCATGTTAATGACATCATGACACATTGATTAATTATTTCATTTAGTATTCTTTATGAATAATGTATTGTGATTCTATCTTCGTTATATCCCGTTGTTTCCGCTTTAGGCGGGGTGTGACAATTTTCACGCCAAATTTAAATTTCAAATAATTGTACTTTTATATTCGATTATAACAAAGTATTCGAAAATTTTATATATAATTATATATATAATAGTCAATGATTATTTAATAATCACAATTGAAAGAATCTGAAAGCACTCAGAAACCAAGTTACACTTTTGTAACTCTAGCGAAATATTTTTATTTGAAATATTTACGAAATTATATAAACAAAATTATAAACTTAAAATATTAAATTTATATAACGATCGGGTACAAAAACACGGGTATTTTGTACTGCAATTTGAGAGACAGTGTCCCCCACCAAACACAAAAGCCGGCCAAACACACCCCCACCTCCTCTCTCATTTCATTTTCTTCTTCTTCTTCTTCATTTTTATCCATCTTTTTCTTTCTCTCTAACAACTAACACCAACGACAACAAAAATCAACAACAACAACATCATCATCACCATTTTCGGAATCATCATCAACCAAAACATCACCACATCACCATCATCATCATCATCATCTTCCTCACCATCATCTTCATCTCCATTTTTATAAAAAAGTAAGAATTTACTCTCTCTCTCTCTCTAGAAATCGTTTCTTTTTGTAGAAATTACTCAGATTACTTCAAAATACCATGTTTTAACATTATATCAACAAGATTATGCTCGAAAATAGGTTAGATCTTAATTTTAGGGGAAAATCCGTCGAACAGACCTTGATGTCGCTTTTTGGCCCAGACCAATTGCGACATCATCCTCTATGTCGCAAAACATACCACGATGTCGCATTGTGCGACGCCGTCCACAAAGTCGCACTAAATTGCTAACGTCGCATATAGAGACACAACACCTTACGTCGCATTAAATTGCGAATGTCGCAAAAGTGACACCAATACTGATGTCGCAACCTTTGACCTGCGACACTACACTTAATGTCGCACGTAATGTCGCAGACCACAGAACTTTAAAACCTATATTTTCCACTAAGTGTCGACAACAAATTTTACCACTTGATTTTACTTCGAGTTTGGATTTCGTATGCGTTTTTACTAAAGCAATGTAATAGAAATAAAAAAATTTCAAGCTGACCTGGCAGCTCGACCCCAGCCAGGGGTTGCCAACCCTTGGACTCCACTACTAGGGGCGCTGCCCCCGGACCCCCGTACACGGTTTCCAAACCTGAACGACAAATGAATACTTACACAACTCGCTTAGACAAACTGATTTGTCTCGTACTCATATAACCTCACGTGTTTAGGACACTAGGAGGTTACCCATCGGATGACGTGCGTATCGTAGGATCGCTAACTCCTCACGTGAGTTTCATAGCCCCACTCTTTCAAATGTTTTACTGTTTTCGGGGTGAGATGCATGCTCAATTACTGGTTTTGAATTATAATATTAAACTTTTATAATTCACTCTTAATCATATTACTGATATGTAATACGAATGTGTAATACTTAGGAATTACACCCATCCTATTGCCTTGGAACAATATCAATACTTAGCCTAGATAGGTTATGACCGTACACTGTTAGATTGTTGACAAACAATTATCACTACATAACTTGACTAAGTTATCAATTATACCCAGACCATATTGTCACGGGACAATGCTATCAAAGACACTAGGACTGCTTAGTCCTACCTACTCAAGGCAACAACCAGACTTTTACAGGATTAGTCTTCCTCTTAGGAACTAAAACTGCTCATATATATTCCAGGACTTTTAAATTGGAATTGAACTCAAGTAAATAAAAACCAAGGATCTCAACATACTTGCTAGGCTGAGGCTAGGAGTATACAGTAGAAATATACAATAGTATGGATCTCTTATACTAATACCAAAACAACTAGGTGATGATTAGTCATACCTAGGCTTATTGCGACATTTCAAATAGTTAAGTACTATATATACATACTTAGTTACAATAAATCAATTTCATGTGCTACCTGATACCCTATCTGAGGTATTTGTTGGTTTAACTTATATATATATATATATATATATATATATATATATATATATATATATATATATATATACATGCTTGTACTTCATCTCGAGCACTTGGTGCCACCTACAATTTACTTATGTATGTAGGTATACATACACGCATACGAACACAATCGAACTAGTCGGACATGTCGTAGTACTGTCGGCTCTCAATTACTCAAGTTGGATATGTCATTGTACTGTCGGCTCAATTACTCAAGTCGGACATGTCGTTGTACTGTCGGCTCAATTACTCAAGTCGGACATGTCATTGTACTGTCGGCTCAATTACTCAAGTCGGGCATGTCGTAGTACTGCCGGCTCAATTACATACTTTGCTTGAGAGCAATTCGGTCGATGCCAGATAGGCACAAAACGATGCCACGGTGAGAAGTGGGCACAAAACGATGCCACGGTATTGCAGTGGGCACAAGTACGATATCGCGGTAAAGCGATACACTCGATGGATGGGCGAGCTTATGCTCGTGATCCACACACTTATACGGATGGGCGATCTTATGCTCGTGATCCGTATAATTAACGGAGCGATGAACTTTCGCGCGAGGTCGTTAACTTAGTATTTGATTAAATACTCAATCATAGTTCTGCGGGACTACGAATTTCATGTTGCTGGAGGTAACACAATATGCCAAGGGGGCATACCAACTTATCACTTATTATCATATGACGTGGTCATACATTACTCGACTCATACTTAGGCATGTATTGCTTCACTTCAATAGAATTACACCATACCTGATAGGTATCAAGGCATGGAATGCCTCACTCTTTATGTACTTAGGTACACACCGCTATCACTTAGGTATTAGATACCTCATGAGATGTATAAACATTGGTGTTACAACTTTATAATAATTCATATCAAAATCGTAGATTTTGAACAACTTTTCAAAACATAAAAGGTTTTATACTTTATGTTTCAACTAACAATCCTATGAACTCATCAGCTTTATAGCTGACTCGTTTTAGCATGTGTTCTCAGGTGCCCAGCAGGATTAGGATTTCTACAAGCTTTGCTAGCTCGAGTCGCATGTTTTCAAACAACTGGATTTCTCTGCATAACTTTTGTATTACAAATTGTTTATTGGAATTATTTTGCGAACTCGCAACTTGTATACACTTTTATTTTGGAAATGTATAACTATTTTTGAATGTCTCATTTAAAGTCGTTCATTATTTACCTTTGTGCTTGTAATATTTGATTTGGTAACACCCGACACAACCGCTTCCGCAACCCGAAATTTGAGGGTGTTACACTCTATTCGAAGGATTGATTTTCATAAAGAGGTGTGTAAACAATTCTGTTAAGAGTTTGATATGTCAAGGATTAGACAGGAGTTTATGGAATTGAAATTGACTAACCAAAGCTTATTGCCCAGTTCTCGGAAAAATTGCGATTTGTTCAACAGTGGTTTCTGGATGATAGGACGAGGATTAACCATTTGTTGGAACTTTACCCTCCCCCCTCCCCCTATTATCGGACAACTGTAAGATTGGCAGGTACACTTACTCAGGCTTTTACCTTAGCTCGTTCGGTGGATAGTGATATACGAGCTTCAAATAAATTGAACAATGATAAAACTTTGCAGCAGTCTAAGGGTAATTCCTCAGGTAATAAAGGAAATCAACAAAACAGGAAATTGACTTTTAATGAGAATAATATAGTATTTTCTTAAAATTTTCAAATGAATATTTAAATTATTTAACTGTGATAGGGAATAACTGTAATTGGTTATTTAAAAATAATTGGAAAAAGGATTAAATAAGAAATTGTGACTGATAAAATATTAATTGTTTTAAATTAATAAAGTTACCGGTAAAATAAAAGTTATTGTTTTCGCAAATGGTTTCTAGGTTTGTTTGGTATACAAAATTTTAAGAGCTCATTAAAAGAATAATCTCTTAAAAAAGAAGATATTAGAATTAGTTTTTAAAAATATGGTAGAGCTTTGTTTGGTAGACATATGATATAATTATCTATCGTATGTTTATTTATCTTTTTATGTTAATTCACATATTTTAAACTCTATCTCTAGCTAGTATTATCCAAACACTTATAAAAATGATAAGTTCCAGCTTCTAGCTTTAGATATAAAGCTCTAGCTACCAGCTTCCAGCTCAGCTACCCGCTATTTTTATCAAACACACTCTATAGATTATTTTTTCGTTTTTTGAAATAGTTATATATACTATTGAATTACCCGCACTTTGTAGCGGTGACAAATGAGAAAATGTTGTAATGGTTAACGCTGATAGCTAAAAATATTTGAATACTTCAAGTATGTTTCCGTTCTTTAATAGTTTAGGATTATCGTCAAAAATGATAATAGTTAGCTTTTAGAAAGAGTTTAAATTAATGAGAGAATTAAATTGAAAGATTCGTTTATTAAATGTTTCTATATTAGTAATTTTAGGGATAGAAATGTAATTTCATCTTGAAAAGTGTAAGGGAATGAAGAAAAAGAGTAAACACGTTGTAATGTAATACAGATAACTAGCCGTTAACTCGCGCAATGCAGTGAGAACGTATTTGAAATCCCCTAAGAAACGTAGTGAAATAGCATTTGAAATTTGATTTAAGATATGCAGCTTAAATCAAAACAAATAATAATAATATATGATGAACAACACTAACAACAAAAAAAATCATAGGAAATTAAAAAAGAAACTACACAAAAGAAACATCTGGTTCCACAAGAAATTTAAATTGAGTCTAACGTGATAATGAAAAAGATAATTAAAAGCATATACTATTTAAAACAAAGAAAGAGAATGAAAGAATTTGCCGGTTATAATCTGCTTTGTAAAAAAAGAAACCACACAAGAAACGACTGGTTGCACACGAAATTTAATAGTAGTGTCTAAATTTAAAGTGAAGGGTAATATGGGGAATTCCTATATTCCTCTACTAGGTCAATTAAGCCAAAATCTTGAAATGCTTAATAAAAGAGTAGAGATATAAATATATAAAAAGGTTTGTTCTTAAAATCCTAAGATAGAAATACATAAAATTTAGGCCATGTATAGTAACACAGATGAAAGTCGGAGTAATTAAATGTACATTGGAACGGATAGTAATTATAACTTTCATTTACACAGACTTTTTCACAGATGAAAGTCGGAGTAATTATAACTTTCATTTACACAGACTTTTTCACAAAGAGAGCTGAAAAAAAGTTGAAAAGAAATAAAGTTCTACCTATAACTCAATCTTATTTCTAAAAGCCAATTTGAGTAGTTTATCTTTGTAATAATCTATTTTCACAAAAAGCTTAATTATTACGGAGTATAATCAAATATGGAGTAGATATTATCAATGTTTTTAAAATCGGAAATCGAATTGGACCGGTTAGGGGTCCGGTCCCAGTAGAACCGGACCGGTCCAACCGCCCCAAAACTGGCTCAAACTCATATTTTTAAAAAGAATAATAAAAAACCGGCTCAACCGGTCCGGTTACCGGTTGAACCGCTTGAGTTTGACTGAACCGCCCGATTCGCTGACCGAGTTGATTCTCCCAAAATCGGTTTTCATTCGGTCGGAAACCTTCAAAATCTCGATTCAACGGTTCAACTGGTCCAGTTGCACCGGTTTTCAAAACATTGGATATTATAACATGAGTTGGAGATTAATCTTGTTAACGGTCATTGGGAGAATATGGGATGGGAAGCTCAGGCCTGTAACCTGTCTGACAGTGGATCCAATGAATCTTATATATATATATAGGCAGGTTAAAATGAGAAGGTTAATTTTCGTGAGAACGTGAGAAACATTTCATAATTGCTTTTTATCTATTCGAAACACATTTTCCTATAAACTTTTTCAATGATTACTATTAAAATATCTTTTAGAAGCTATGATATAAATATAAATAAAAAATATTAACTTTTTTTCGAACTTATTTTACAGTCGTTACTGTTGTGATTATTTAACATAATCACAAAATATAACATGATAATCACATGTGATTATTCTCTATTATAATGTGATTATCATGTGTTCGAGATAATTATAAAATATGGCATGATAATAACATATTATTCATGTGATTATTAAGTTATAAAATGTGATTATTTCAAATAAAAAATTTAACAAAAAAAATTAAAATAACATAATAAAACGTCGATTTTTTTTATTTGAAAAATAACTTCAAAAAGTTATTTAAAAAATAAGCTACTAAGAAAATTTTGTAAAAAAAATATGTTTTGGATAGTTAAAAAGTGATTTTTAAAGTGTTTCTCATGTTCTCACGAAATTAGCCTTCTCATTTGAACCTGAGACTATATATATATATATATATTGGTGTACACTATAATTTGGGCTATCAACATAGTTGGCCCATAGGTTTCTATGTTAGGCATGGGCCTTTACCCTGTGTGTACAATATCTACATAACTTCCATCTTCTATTCTTATTTGAAGAACTTATCATTGTCCCTCAAAAATCTCCATCTTCTTTGATGGTGCTAACCCATCTTGAAATCATTCTCATGATTCTAAAGATCGACTCTTACCACCCACAGCTAAATCATTATCTTTCCTCGCGGGTTAATCACGTCAACCGCGAAGTAACTCTTTCAACTGGCACTCAAGCCGACATATGCTTGATCTGCTATACCAAAATGTTACCAAGAATATTATACTCGGTTAAACCGCCCATTAAAAATAAAAATAAAAAGTAATTTCAAAACCAATTTTACTAATGTAATTTCAGTGACGTAGATAAATCCTTGTAGGGTGGCCATAACAAAAAGTCATACGACTGAATGGTATGTTCCTTAGACAAAATTTAGAAATAATTTGTTGTATAAAAGTAAATAGATACATTAAAGGGAAATTAAAAAAAATGCCACTTTTTTTTCAAGTATATATCGTTTTGCCCTCCGAAAAAAAATTGACGATATACCCCATGAAATCGCAAAAGCAAATTTGCGATTTGCGATCTCGTGATTTGCTTTTGCGAGCCGTTTATTGACCAAGCCGTGGCCGAGACACCCAGTGCCATCGCAAATTTGCGATTTACCTATGCCCAATACTTGCGATCTCCGAGTCGTTTTGCACGTTCCTGAGAATTCAGTGCCATAACAAATGGTAAATCGCAAATTTGCGATTTGCTAAGGCCTCAAACGCCGTCAGTGACTCTGTCACGTGCACGTGTCGCAAAAGCAAATGCACTGGTCACAAAAGCAAATTTGCGATTTGCGAATGAAAGGGGCATATCGTCAAAAAAAAAATCCGAGGGGCAAAACGATATATACTTTAAAAAAAGTGACATTTTTTTTAATTTCCCTACATTAAAAGGTTCTCTGGCAACAAAGAGCCCATATAACGTAAAGACGATCAACCATTTATACATGTCTAGTAAGTTGTTAGATTTTATATCATATACAAGAGAGCAAGTGTAAAAATAATTCCTAATATTAGTAGTATTAACTGCATACCTCTCTATTGAAAAGGTTAAGTACATGTTAAAATTATGAATTGGTACATAGCTTATGTTTAAGTTTGGAAGTTAAAATTAGTAAATGATAACCAAATTTTATATTAAATCAATTCAAATTTGGGGAGGAATAAAATTGAGTAACCATTAAATTAATTTTTTATGTTGTGGATGTTTTCCTTTAGAAGTTTAGATCATGTGGATTTTTTTTGGATGGCCCGACAGTAAACAAGAATTTAGTTAACCATCCTAGTATCCTACTCCCTGTACAACTCTGTCCCTGTGTAATTTATTTCTTAACCATCCTACAAGATGAATGAGCAAAAACATAATAAATAAATAATAATAATAATAATAATAATAATAATAGTAATAATAATAATAATAATAATAATAATAAAAATAAATAAATAAATAAATAAATAAAAGGAAAGAAAGAAAAAAAGTTTATATTTGAAAACAAAGTGAAAACCCCTTTCCAAGTTTAACATGTGTGAACATGGTTGGAATGTCAAGATTAGGGATGGCACCTGCGGATCGTGGGTACGGATACGTTAAACCCATCATCCGTCTGTGACGGATTTTTTTGACCCGTAAACCCACGAATACCCGCTAGCGGGTTTATTTTTACACCCATACTCGTGACCCACGGGTACCCATGGGTCGTGAGTAATCTGCGGGTTTTAAATAATATAAACATTTTATCAAATTAGCAAAAGATTTTATATAAATTTAATGTATATAAATGTTTTAAAACATATTCAAATAAATGGATAGTAATTTTAAACGAATTAAATTGTTGAAATTTAAGACATGCGGACTAATAGTTCGATAACTATCTATTTATTAGATAATTTTTTCTTGATCATTTGATAAGTTTGCTATTAGAAACATGAAATTATACTTTTTAATCTTTATATAAATAGTTATATTATATATTTTTCAAATTAACCATTATATATACATATATATGCAATAAATTATACAAATCCTCTTATAGGTATCTATAATGTGTTTTGTAGGTTCGCGAGTCGGGTTTACCCACGGGTATAAGTTCATACCCATCACCCGCCCGCAACCCATCAATGGGTATAAGTTCATACCCATAGTCCACCCATGGGTAAAAATTTTACGGGTTTACCCACCCGTGATGGGCAGGTACCCACGGATCGCGGATTTTTTCTCGCTCATTGTGATCCCTAGTAAGGATCCAAACTTCTTTCCTTGTCTCAATTGCAATTTCTCTTAAACTTCTAAGATTAATGACATGATTGAGGTGAGCTCTTCTCATATTTTCAATTCTTTTAACCCTTAAAGTCTCATCAACTTGGAATACTAATATACTATCTCATATTCCGGATAAATAATGCTAAACAATTGTGATTCTTACGGTTACTAACTATATAGTAAATATTTAATGAGTAGAATCTTTTTTTGAGTAAGTGGAATAATCTTGCGGTGATTGTATGAAACCTTCATAAAATGCATACCAAAATATAAAATTTATTTGTGATGACAACAAATCGAGAAAATTACACAAATGATCATTTAAGTATGCCCCAAAATTTTACTTACAGGCCTTTAAGAAATTTTATTACACCAAATATCATATCTTTTGAAATTTGTTAAGGTAATAGTCATTTAATCTAACAAGCGTTAACTAATAGTTTAAAAGGACCACATGTAGAAGGTTTTTGTTTTGAGTAAATTCTAATTATAAAATCTAATATATATATATATATATATATATGTTATTAGGTACACATAACATCATTTTCATTTTTCCTATTTTACTTAGCAAATTAATCACCAAAGTCGGTCCTTCTCCACTCAAGCATCATTATTTAATAGTCCACTATCATATTTCACTACACGACTTTAGTAGCTAGTTAGCTACCACATCTTCTCTTTGGTATTCATTCCTTACTCGATAAACATCTCAAATAGAAACCCTAACTTCATAGTTAAACGATGTCGAAGTTTGTAAACCAAATGTGTGACTCGTATAATTACAAAATGTATGTATGGGTAGGTGGATTTAGGTGGTGGACTATATATATAATTTGATGTTTTAGTACCCAAAAAAATTTGCTAAGTGAAATGGGGAAGACAAAATTGATGTTATGTGCATCTAATAATGTATCTTTGATACATTTTATATATCATAATTAATATTTTACTCAAATGAAAATAAAGTAAAAGAAAAAATGTATCACACATGGTAATTTTCAATGAATAGTTAACGCTCGTCAGTCTAAAGGATTACAGGAGTTACAAGTTTTTTTTTTTTGAAACGACGAACTTTTATAAAAAAACTATCAAGAAGCTAGACAAACAAAGAAACAAACATTACATATTAAAATAAAGGATGTAATTTAAGTTCGTAAAGTACTATCAATAAAATTTGAAGCAAACTTAAAGGATGATATGTATAGAAATATATTCACATAATATGTACATAAAAGGAGGAAAAAAACATATTGTACATAGGGTTAATTTCATTCATATCCTTGCAAAGTTTCAAAATTACGTCAATATCATTGTAAACTTCAAAATTACTAAAATATCCTTTTAAAACCCTAAAATACTCATTTGTATCCAAATAATAATCTAATAATAACGAATTCATTCTAAATTAAGAATAAAAAATTAAATACTACTATAATAAACAAGTTAAATTACACTTCCACACTTTAGTCTTTAAATGAAACAAACTAACTAGGTTTTTACACTTCTTGTCGCCCGTTAATTCTCCCAAAATCAAGTTAGACCTACTGTAACAAAATCCAAATCAGGAACAAATTACAACGTATAAAAGAATCCATGAAAGTCTTGCTTAACTACTACAAGTAAAAAAAAACATATATACATAATTGAAATTGAAAATATAGATATTCAAAAAGATAAAAACTCACGAACCAACAAAACTAGAATATGGTTTAAGATTTTAAGAATTGAAAAACCCAGACAAACTTTGAAAGATTCAATGGTTGCACATGTCTTAAAGAGAAAAGACACGAGAGTTTATCAGACACTTCATTTCACTCTAGAGAAGAATGGTAAGAAAGTCACTTCACTTTTATATTAGTATTTAGTTAATTGTTTTAAATACTAAAACTATTTAGTTATTCTTAATTTATTTATTTGGATATAAATGAGTATTTTAAAGTTTTGAAAGGATATAGAAGTAATTTTGATATTTATAAGGATATTGACGTAATTTGATAACTTTGCAAGGATATAGGTGAAATTATCTCTTGTATATTACAAAATTGCAATAGTGCTATCTTCCAAAAAGTGACCGCAAACACCACCATTCCCTTATGTTTTTCCTACTAGTGCTTATCATGGGTAGCATATATATCATGTCCTATTCGTAACTCATATAGGAAAACGTAATTTCTTTGATCATTTGCTACCTATAATCTCCATACTAGCTAAAATGAAATATTTTGAAAATTGAACCGATCATTGAACCGGTTCACTAGTTTAATTAGCTGGACCATTTTCAAAAATGTTGACTCTACAATTATATTTATATATGTATATACATAGGAAAGATTTAGAGTGAAAAATATAAAACACATAGGTTTGTTGTAATTTTGCTAGATACTTCGCTGGATACTCCTCTCACTTACGGTAGATATATATTTGACCATGTGATTATTCAAGTATTTATTATATTGTTTGGGAATTAACTTTGTAAACTCGATTACTTGTTGTGCTTTTCATCACCTATGATACTTTATGCACAATTTAAATCGATGATGTAGTGAGCATGACATTGTCGATGCATTGAAGACTTGTATGCATCAAGATTTACTAACTAGCTAAGAAGACATATGAGGTTACATTCATAAATTACTAAATACCAAATGATGTTCTTCCTAAATTCGTCAAGTCTCTTACTTGCATACCTTTATTTTACTGCACCATTCAGGCTCCTGTTCACGAAGTTATGCTTGGGTTACTACAAGGCGTATCTGATATCAAACTTAGCCTAATGATAGGGACTTCAAGAATAGTAAACATGCTTAATATTGTTTAATGTCTACTATCAGGTATTTCGGGAGTATCTGACGGAAAATGAATATGTTCGCACTGGATCTAACTATGGTATCTTCAGTTTTAAGAGTGCCATAATGCTTTTACCAATGTATGATAGTTGTAGAAACACATTTCCCTTTTCTTTCTTGATAAAAGACTTTGAATAAAACTGGCTTTGTTTTGCAAGGGTGTACACGATATTGGGTTCCATCCTTAGTTTTTGCGGCTGGTACAGAAAGAAAAAACAGAAGATAAGAAGGTGAAAGCCAGGATTGTCACAATTCTGTACCGCAGTATTGTGTCCATATTCAGTTTGCCCAAGGTTATTATCTTACCATTTTTCTTTTTTCTTCTTCGACGACATAGTACCTGAGAACATGAGAGATTTAAAGTAATGGATTCTCAAGAAGGAAAGAATTTAAAGCACTTATTGAAATTTTCAATGGAAGATTTGAAATGAGGGCTTTAAATTTTTGACAGTCCAAAGATTACAGTAAATATCAAATGTCCCCAAGTAACCAATAATTAGTTTAAATAAATAATAAGGCAATCATTAATATGTGAAAAATATATAGTCCTAAAATGGCAATAGGTTTATTGTGAAGTAATGTAATTTACAAAGTTTGGTGTTACCCAATTTTGAAATGTCATTATTTCTCAATTTATAATTATCAGTAGGTTTTGACTTTTTAGGTCAAAGCTTACTTCAAATGATAACTTCATATGCCAAAATTATATCCTACGCATACGACCCAAAGTATTTCAAGCATTTCCCAATTGGTAAACAAGATAGGTCATGCAATAAGAGTTGTGTCATCCATGTGTTTGATTTTATTCAAGACTTTTATTTTCACAATAATGATTTTCTAGTTATTTTGCCTACTTTGACTAGTCAAGCAAGTACAAGATTCTAGTGAGCAAGAATTGTCAAGTGATCTTAATTTACTATTCTATTCAAGCAAGCTAGCTAATCTTTTGTAGACTTTCAAAAGTCAACTTGTCAATCCTAATTCATTCGCATTGTGCAATTAACATAGAATAATCATTCAAATCACCATGATCATTTAAATTCCTAACAACTACACTTAATCAAGCAAAATCATAGACTTAATTAATAGGTCAAAGTTCATCCTTTTAATAAAGTCAAACATGTGTGAATTAGCATGGGTAAGTGGTAGTAGTATGTAATTTCTAAGCATTCAACCAAGAAAAGTAGTAATTCCTAGTTACTAACTTAGCAAATTTCATAAAATAGGATATTCAAAGTTCAAAGTAGGTTTCTCATGATCATACCTTTAGTGTAATGCGTAAAACCTCAAAACAAATGTACAACCGATAATAATATGCAACGAGGAATTCAAAAGGACGCAAAATTATAGAGTTTGATGGAGATTTAATGGTGGTTCATGGTGGTGTGGGTTTGGTGTGGAGGGGTGGCCGGCCATGGAGATCAAAAAGGAGGAAGAAAGTGTTTTTGTTTTTGAATTTTGGGAGTGCATGGAAGTCTTAATGGTCCCCTAGGAATATATGTCCTAGTTCCAAGTATCATATTCCTTACATGGTCCCTAATGTACTTTTAAACTAATAATAAGTTAACTTCTAATGTTTTGTTAATAATGATTACGAATCCTAAGTGTATTTATTGTGACTTGTTACTTGTTAGTTTCTTGTCACGTTATAAATAATTTAGGAAACGCGCACATTTTTGCGAGACGATTATAATCAACCTAAAATATTAAACTTAAGTTATATATATATATATATATATATATATATATATATATATATATATATATATTTTAACAGAAACTTTCAAAAATTAAAAAAAAAAGTTCGTTTAAAGTTGCGAGCCTCGACCTTTTAGGAAAGAATTGTTTTATGATTCGTTCCGATCTTTTCATAGGGAAAGGGTCGAGATTTGTTCCCTTAGACGAATGTTTTTAGGCACAAAACATTTTGAAAGCTCCCAGATGACGTTATAAATTAAATAATGAATGTTCTCTATGTCCCCTAGGGTTTCTCTTTCTTCATATCCTAAATTGACAAGATCACTAATTAACTTATTATATGCCTTTCTTATCTTTTTAGGGTTTGACAATCCGTCGCGAGCTCCTTGATCTTTGTATTAGATCGTGATTGAGTTTATCCATGATTTCCAGGAATGCTTTATCTTCTTGCGAATCAGGTTCTCCGGTTGTAGAATTGACTATTCTTACGAGTTTACTGATTAGGGCTTTTTGTGATGAAGTGAAGGGGTATTTGGTGAAAGCGAAGATTTGAACAAGTTTAACGTGAAGGTCTTTCCGTTTACCGAAGAAAGCGGTGTCATGTCTTTTAGTGGAATCAGGAAAAACGTCTCACAATTTTGAGATCAAGTAAGAAGTGGGGTCAATAAAGAATGGAATTTTACCAGGGATGATGATAGGAATCATCGGGTCCCGTTCTACCCAGAACTCAAGTTCATTGATCATTGCAGCAACATTACGATTGATTAATATCATAGATGCTGGATGGAAGTCCATGTCGGCAAGTGATTTTAAAAGTAGATCCAAATCCGCTATAAACTTTAGTTCTTGGTCTCTGAAATTGGTGGAAGTGCTTTCGCATTCATGATTTGACAAACGAGATGAGAAATTGAGTTGTTCGTCAAGATTGGTAATCTTTTCTCGTTGGTCATATGAAAAAGGAAAGTCGGAGGAGTCTAATTTCCTAACGAATGCCCTATAAACATCTATTCTGCGAGAAGGATTAAAGGATGCGCCAAGGTGGCGTTCTTCAGAACAAGGTTTTTCTGGCTCGACTGATGGAACTTTATCCACCACTCGATAGATGGTGTATTCGTGTTCTTGTCAAAGGAATGGAAAGATGTCGTTTGACAGAGTGTTGCTATACACTAACGTTTCAGGAATGAGGGTGATTAAGTCACATAATTTTGGATGTTTTTCTTCGTAATCTTCATCGGAAGGACTATCGAAGTGGATAGAATTTGGTATTTGAGGCGAATGCAAAGTTGGAAAGTGATTTTCTGGAGATGATGCCAGGTCAGGCAACTGATCCGTATCATCAAAGTCCAGGCAATGTTTTGGAATAGAAAGTGAGGTCCAAAATTCTTCTAGGGTTTCAGGTTTCTTTAGCTTTAGAAGAAGAGGGTGAAAAGAAATCAGATCTTATTTCTCCTACTAAGTAGTCAAAGAATTCCGTATCGTCCATTGCCGTCAGTTCGTCTTTTGAAATGAGGTAAGAAATGGGTTTTCGAGTTGTCATTTTAAACTAATACTATCCTAATTAACTAATACTAAATTACTCAAATTAACTTCCGAAAGATACCTGGAAAAGTTTCGTTTGGAAGGATCTCCTAAATACTACTACTTAAGGTGGTTTTAAATTGTACGTTTGTGATTCCCCGGTAGCAGCGCCAAAAACTTGATGGCACCTGAAAGCGTCGATGTCGTTGATGGTAACTAATCGGGCGCCAACAGGGGTTTAAAAATTTATAATTAGCGGGGCTTAAATTATATGTACTACCTACTCTGGTTAGTAAGCGGTAAGTATAACTTAAGATCGTTCTATGAATCCAAATGTGTGGGCAATTAAAGTTGGCACTTTCGGTAGGGAAGTATCTAGGATGGAACAAAGTAGGTAGGTTTGGGGGTTTTAAACTAAAGACAAGTAATTAAAATGCAGGAAATTAAAGTACAGGAAAGCAGATAAAGATAAATATGTGATTGTTGAGATTTCGATAATTAATATTTCGGGATGACAGAATAAATAGGGATGATACTAATGTGGCAACCAAACTACTAGGCGTAAACTCTAAAACCCTACCAACTTGATTTCCCATTGGCATGTCACTAGGAACTAGGTTATCATGATTCTGATCGGAGCAATACGCAAACTTCCAATACTTATCTAGTTGAAAGTTAAACAACCTATTTTGGTTCTATACCGAGGTTCATGAATCAGTAGCGTATCGTCTCATAGGTCCGACCGTTCTTAACTCCTAAGGTAGTTTACTGTTCTATTAGCATGGAGATTAATAACTTTGTATGTTTAGACCGTCGATTTTATAAGATTTGGTGTTTTAAAGATTACGACTTTGATCTTATTCTGAAATCCTGTTATCATTCATTTAAGCTCTAGTTACTTCGACTTATGATTCAAATCTCTCCTTTTCAAACAGTTATACATCCCCGGATTATTCGCAGTTTGTTAAAACGTGTTTCATATGCGGACCATGCCTTTCAATGATAGACAGTGTACTTTACGTAGTAGTTCCACAGTTTCTCACATCAACATGCGGTCGAGAGTAATTGACAGTGAAGGTGACACTCTATCTAACTAAATGTAAAGCAGTGCAAAAATGTAAACCTAATATATACAACGAGTGGTTTCAATGTATCTTACTTATTGCATGTCATGGGCACAGATAACTACTTACCATAATTAAGGTTGATCAGGTCCTAATTACTAGGTTGTAGTCACGTGGATAACCAGAAAGGGTAATCCATAAATTAAACTTGAATTCATAAAGTCTTGACGCTACAAGGGTTACTAATTCCTATTTTATCTGAACGTAATTCACGAACATCATTTTATAGTGTTTTGACTTTCGTAGGATATACCAATTAGTTGTGAAGTTGTATTACCCCTTCGGGATTCCAACTATTAAACCAGAGCTGATTCCAGAGATATAACTACCTTCGGTCATTTACCGACTTCCATACATTTGTACTCCGCCTCAAAGCGTTTCCAGTACTATATCGGATAAACAGTCGAATAGGGGTCGGCATATCTCTTTACGATTGTCATACATTGATTATATAACGTCATCCTTACTTATAATTATCTACATCATCAACAACCACAATAATAAACTACTCGCAATTCATGGTAACAAATATATCACATACCAAACAATAACACATATTTAAAATATGGAATAAAACAAGTATGATAAAGGTTTAGATATCACCCGGAAATAAATGCGTAGCAGCGTATTATTATGATTGACAACTCGTTTACACGTATAAAGATGAATCTTCAAACCTCCTAACGTTCGTTCTAGCCTCTATACTAATCCGAAGATTAATTACAATAATCCTAGACTATAAGAGAACTTCTAGAGTGAGAAAGTAGAAATGAAAAAGGAGTATATGAGTGTATTAGAATGTATGAGTGTATTTTGAGTGTGTGTTCAAATGAGGCTTAAGGGCTGCTATTTATAAGTGAAAAGTGGCTCACGTTAGCATCCCTAGGCTCACATTAGAAAAGAGTGAAAGGTGGTGCATCGGATACGAAAAAGTAGCGAAAGGTGGTGCACCGGGTACACGCAAGGACGGAAAAGCGCAAAAGAGACGGGGGTAGGGGAGGCGGCGCCGCCCACCACCAGGCCGTCGGCGGCTGGTGGCTAGCCGGCGGCGGCTGGCTCCCACCCGCCCCTGTCCGTCGTCTTTCGATGCGTTGCTTAATTCGCGCGTATCTTCTTCGTTATGCGTCCATTTGTGTTGATTCTTTTTGTGTTGGATTCGTAATTCAAAAACGAAGACTTTGATGTAAAGATATCCCAAAAATATATCTCCTATCTCCAGATATTGCGTACGAATCATTTGGATCTTCCGGCGGGCGTAGAATCTTCATTCTTTATCCGTTTTTGTTGATTCTTTTTCTGTTGGATTCGTAATTTGAAAACGAACATCTTGGGTGAGATGGATGTTGATGATGGGCACTTTTGTCTTGAAATTTCATTTTGATGCCTTGAATCTTCAAACGTGTGTGGAATCTTCGATTTTCACCCGTTTTGCTTGATTTTTACCGTGCAACCTTAATTTGACTATCTTGGCATAATATCATTGATTTGTATTGGTTTTGAGTTTAAAATGCCAAGAATCGTTCTAGAATGAGAGAGATATCGGTAGTAAAAACATGACTTTTTACGCGATATCAATAAACATAAAATAAACGTAGACTCTAAATATTTTCCTAAAAATATAAACATAAGTTAAATTGTTCAAAAATCCTAATTTTAATTTATCTTAAAAATATTGACCAACGTTGACTTTGACCAAAATCCGACTTTGACCCGAATTTGACCAAAAAATCCCACTAAACCCGACTTTGACCCATTGACCGACGTTGACCCAACTTTTTGGACCGTCTTGTGTTGAGTTGAGTCGAGGTCGAGTCGGTCAGGACCTCGGAAGGGCTAGTCGGATTTTGACTTTTGTTGATTTTTTTCGTTTAAGTAATAAATTTCAAAATTATATGTAAAAATATATGAGAACCAAAAACATAAACATAAATAATCGTAGACTCTAAAATATTTGTCTAGAAATATAAACATAATAGTTCAAAAAACCCTAATTTTAATTTATCTTAAAAATATTGACCAAAGTTGACTTTGACCAAAATCCAACTTTGACCCGACTTTTTGAACTGTCTTGAGCCGAGTCAAGGCAGGCGGCCGACCCGAACGACTTATACAACACTATCCTAATAATGTACTTCATTTGAATTTTCTTGTATATAACCCTTCTTTTATAATGCAGTCTGAATAATATACAGTTGTTGTAATCTCGCTTGATACACCTCTTGTTTACGGTGGTGATATGTTTGCGCACGTGGTTATTCAGGTAAAAATTATATTGTTTGAAAATTATCTTTGTAAACTCAATTACTTTTTGTGATCTTTCATAATCTATGGTACTTGTGCAGTTTAAGTTATATGACGTGGTGAGCAAGACATTATCGATGAGTAAAGAACTGTATGCATCAAGATTTACTAACAAGCTTAAGATAACATATGAGGTAACATTCAAAAACCAATAAATACCAAATGATGTTCATCCTAAATTCGTCGAGTCTCTTACTTACATGTTTTGTTTTATTGGACCATGCAGGCTCCTGCTCATGAGGTTATGCTTGAAGTATTGCAAGGCTTATCTGATATAAAACCCATTAAGCCTGATGTTGGGGACTTCAAGAACAGTAAGCTTGGTTATGATGCATAACTACACTTAAAAGAGATTAACACAAGTTATTTACTTAAATTGGTTGATACAGCTGGTCATGTGAAATTTTAGCTCTTAAGTATCGAGATTGTTGGCTGCTTGACAAGGTGATGCAACCCAAGGTTTATATGTATTCTCACAATATTACCTGTCATAAACAAAAATGATCAACCAACTGCTGACCCAGAAAGTTTTAAAGCACAGTTGAAGTCGATGTTTGTTCTATAACCGAGTGATGTACTTTTGACATCTGAGAAAACGAAAATCATCATCTCTCTATGGAAAAAGAAATTTATAAGCTCTACAGTTTTATTTGATGATTATTCTATCATGTGATAACGTGATATCAGTGATACCTGGCTCGGAGGGGCAGTTAAGACCCTAATACCCATATTTAACAGCTTTCAGGGCATCTATGCTATATCAAAACTTAAAAGCACTAAACGCCCCTTAAAAGTTGCACATCAAATCCTACGACTGCTGAAATGTTCCGTACAGTGAAAGAAGGAAAAACTGAACACAGAAATGCATGTCTGGCTGCGAAGTGAGAAGATGATGATCGTATAAGGTCATATATCATAATCCTTTGTCTTCCGTTTTCGTTTTTGCTCATCATTGATGTGTATATATCAGTATAGATATAGAGGTGGCAATTGCTTTTGAATTTTCCATTATTTGTGTATTATGCCAATTATCAATGAGAAAAATAATCTAATACTACTCCAAAGATATCTTCAAACCAAACTTCTAGGGTGTTTAGATAGTATGTAACGATAGTAAAATAAAATTAAGGTACAAAGTGATGGTCAAACCAAACTTTTGTATGTGTTAAGATAAGCTACTTTAAGATTGAAACTTTAACTAGCTAAGAAAGTTTCAAACACAATCTGTAATTGTCAAATAACTATTCAAAATTCATAACCATAAATTATAGCCATATTAATATTATTAACTACAAAAGCTACTTTTAAAGACAACCATAAGAATTGCAGTTATATTTTTCAGATATTATATACAAAATTGTCATATTATTGTGTTCTTGTTTTCTATAAAATATTATCTTATCTGACTCTAGCTTCGAATTAATAAGTACTTAATATTTTAAAACTTCCATCTAAACTCCAAAGTCTAACTCTGCTACTCTCCAACAGTCGTCCATGGTCAAAGTCTCAAAGAGTTATGCACATGACAACACCATGGTAAATGTTTGGAGGTAATCTGATGTAATTAAAGGGCTAAAGGCCGGCCAACCTTTTTGTTCTAGCTTGGCTTCTTGTTTGAAAGTCTTCAATAATTTACAAGAACGTCAACTCTCGGTTTTGTCTATAGTGGTTTAAACTTCACATTTGGTATCCACTTATACTTCTTCAAGGATTCGACGTGGTATAAGGCATCATCCCGCGTATATTCGCTCTGGCTTTGTGTGACTAAGTTTCTTCACACAACCTTTGCTTTCGTATGCCTGCGCAAACAGCTTGGTTTTTGCATTTCTTCAAGGGATTTAACATGGTTTTTAACCATGCACAAGACAAGAAAAGCTTCACTATATATGTATTCACTTCCATAACATTACACACCATCTATTAAATAAACTAAACAGAAAATGAAAAAATCCTCTCTTGTCTTTCTTGTTATCTTTTCTCTACTTATCACCTTGCTTACTGCATGCGCAGAGAATCAATCCAAGTATGGTCGAAAGTTGATACACAAACATTCAGTCCGTGCGTCTAGCAATATAAAGGCGACTTTAACACTCACCAATTTTAAGACAACTGGAGATGGTGGTGGGTTGGCTAGGCCACTGGCTGTGTGTGATGGTATTGACCATTTAAATGATTTTAAGACGAATGGAGACGGTGGTGGGTTGGCTAGGCCACTGGGTGTGTGTGATGGTCCGGACCATTTGAATGACTTTAAGACGAATGGAGACGGTGGTGGGTTGGCTAGGCCAAATGATTCTAAGACGAATGCAGACCGTGGTGAGCTGGCTAGGCCTAATGATTTTAAGACGAATGGAGACGGTGGTGGGCTGGCTAGGCCTAATGATTCTAAGACGAATGGAGACGGTGGTGGGCTGGCTAGGCCAAATGATTTCAAGACGAATGGAGATGGCGGTGGGCTGGCTAGACCACTGGCTGTGTGTGATGATCTGGACCATTTAAATGAAATGATTGCCGTGGTATTGCCTTATAAGTGGTACAACAATGGGAATAGTTGCTATAAGGGTGTTAGCATAAATTACTACGGTCAATACGTAACAGGAGTGGTGGTCGCTGGGTGTGACCCTAATGACGAGGGGTACTGTTTCGATGATACGTTGGCAGTGGTGGTCGCTGGATGTGACCCTCATGATGAGAGGTACTGTAGTGACAATATGGTGGCGGCGTCTAAAGCTCTTTCGCAGCGCCTTGAGGTGCCTGAAAGTAAATGGGGAGATGAAATCCGAGTTACTTGGTCATTCCTTGATTGAATTCAACGTATATCGTATGATGAGTTTAAGCTTACTTGTTTTCTTAAATAAATAGTGTTGTTATAGGTGATGTTATCATTACATGTCCTATTGTACTTTATAATGTAAATCTACACAATGCTACAATGATAAAGATTTGCTTCACTAAATTACCTCAAACAAGGGAACGCAAGTATGTTAATAAGATTTTTCATTAATAATTTAGGAGATCTTAACAAGTAATCTAAGCGTATCGAAATCCAATAATTCGAATAGCTGTTTTCCTAACAGAAGTATGGAAATTTATATCAAAGCCACTAGATCAAATTAAACATTTTATTGGTTAATAATAATAATCGATATATAAGTACCGTTACATTGCTTAAAGTTTGAACAAAAGATTAAAGCAATGATTAGTTAAGATATCATTGTGCTTCATTTAATCTTAAACTTCTCATAAGATTTATTAGAGTGTAGTGTTTCAAAATGTATTTTAATTTACCTCTTTTACCATTGTATAGAGTGTACTTTAAATTTTTTATTATATGTATTGAATGTGTCAATTTCGCCTATTATATGTAGTTATATACAATTTATCTTTTTGGCATTGACAAATATAAGGAATATGATTTATGAAATTATGAATATGAATAAATAATAGAACCGTTCCAAAACTAAACATTACTTGAACCCTCCATTTAAATCAACATATGAGTCAAACATTCGTCCTTCCCAGATATCCCGAACAGAAAAGTCTCTCCGAGGTAGCCTGAACTAGAAAATCTTCTCCGTTTACATAAAGAATTTACAATAACGACTAGCAATTTTAGAATCTTTTACAAGAACATCAACATGATCTCTCCAGATGTACATTGTCTTATCTTCCAAAAGATAATATTTATGTTATCTGATTCTAACTGTTAAAACTAAAAAATATTTTAGTAGAAAGTTGCATCCAAACTCTGCTACTATCCAACTAGACTCTGCTCATCTCCAACTATGGTCATTGGTCAAAGTCTCAAAGAGTTATGGCACTTATGCACATGGCAACACCATGTGCTAACAGATTATAATAATAATAAATTTAAAGATAACAAATCCGCCAGTCACGCAATGAAATTAATAAATTAATATCCAATAAAAAAACAATGCTCAATTACAGACATCTACTCAACACCAATCAAACCCATAAATTAAATTTGAATCTTTTAGTCAAACTATGCCAAATGATGATGAACCACAAACAAATTCAACACCAAATGAAATTACAAAAACCAAATACAACTTGTACCCATTTGGGCAAATAAAACCTAAACCTATCAATTTCGAACAACAATTTTGCTTGCTATTTGTCGTTGGATCAAACGCGAAGAAGTAGGGAGTCCCAAATGGCAGCAATCGCGACAACAGCAGGGATTACGAATTGGCTTCTGAGAACGGTGAATCTTGACGAGGGACTCTTTGAAGGGGCAGCACGTGGTGGTGGTGGTAGAGGGCTGAGATGTACGTGCAGTTTCATGCCACCGTAACATGACCCTTTGCTACTAATGAAGTAGCGATCATGGGTGACGTTTAGCTCGACTACGTCTCTTCCAGCTCCTGTCGTGTAATTGTGAATTGGATGCTCAGCAATGCACGTTTCGTAGTTGGTCTTGTTCACTTCTAGTATGTCATTCTGGTTTCTGTCGTACACGAAAACTACAAACATAGAAACTACAATTAGGACACAAAAAAAGCTTCTAAGTTACAATGTGTCATTCTTTATGATATGGTATTCATGATGATTAATCAGAAACATGGGCTAATATTCAGTCGAAAACCAAAATGATACATTACACTACACTACAATGCAGAATGAGTAATGCGGAATGTGCCTAATAAACTTTTAGGTACCTAAAGATGTGCCTAAATACATTTGTTTTATCAAGCAAACCGAATCTACATTCACATCTTCATTTTCCAACATAATATGAATTTGATTTATGAGTCTGAAAAATCAAAATGCTAAAAGGGTTAAAAATGAATGTGCTTCCCAAAAGAGTAACATTGAAGTTTCTAGGCTTTCAAATCTTCAAAGATGAAAATGATAAACCTCAACTTTCTAGATTCAAACACAAGATTGTGTTCAACTTAACATCAAAAAGCAACTATAGCCCCATAAATAACCTAGATTAATTAACTTTATTAAAACCCTAAAAAAAGAACATACACACATTTTCAACAGAATAAATCAAAACTTTATCCCAATATTTACTCCCAGTACATATTAACTCTGAACAATTCCAAGTCACTTAAACAACAACAAAAACAGCCTGAGATCCAGGATCCACTTCCTGGTTACAAAACACTAAACATTTGTTACCAAAATGTTACTAATTATAACAACATTAAGCTCACATTAACAACCCCTAAGCTCATTTAATTCCTATCATTATCATTAAAACAAGATCTAGCTAGCAGGATTCAGCTAGATTAGCTTCAAATTAACTACAACAAAACCACAATTAAAGATCTACAACAATTACAAAAACATTAATTAAGTAACAGATCTGAGAAATAGAAATACTTACAGAGCCAATCACCGAAGTAGAAAGTTTGATTTCCGGCCCAAAGAGTGTAGTTAACATTAGAAGTCCAACCCATACTACCGCCGACGATGAACCGTTTACCGGATACTTCCGGTAGCATTACCATTAGTGTGGCGCAGAATGCTAACGCCGCCACCGCCGTCCATTTACCGCCGCCGTAGCTCCGCCCCATTTTTGGAGTGAGTGAGAAAATGGAAATAAAATGAATTTGGAGGTGTTATTATTATTTTATTTCTAGAAATAACGATAATGTAGTGTAAATGTATGTAATCTGAATTTGTTTGTTTTATTTATAACACGAATAGGAGCGTCCACTAGATTATTAAATTAATTTTAAATTTAATAATATCGGGGGTTGCTTTACGTCTGGTACGCGTTTTTTATATAAAAAATATTATTTTATGAGAAATGAATCTATTCTAAAACAAATAATAACCACGTAAAAAATTTGAAATTTGTAATGTGATTATGAATTTTTGTTTTTGTGGTACGTGGATTTTCTAGATGTCAACAAGTGATAAAATCTGATATCATAAAAATTACTAACACTAGTAGATTATGAATTTGTAATTATTATTATTTATGGAGATGGAGATAATATGTTCATTGAATATGTGTTATTATGTATAAAATATTATCAAGCATTGCGATTCTCATATATTCTAGCACGTCATTTTTCTTATATAATACTGTATAAATTAATAAATATGAAGCATTAAAGTTACTTAATTCAATTGCATGACCAATTTAATAGATTCATTTGAGTCGGCAAAACCACCTCTGGTTAAAAAAATGTGGTTCACACTTCACATCACCAAGATATCTTAAATTTCATTTTTTAGTTTATAATTCATAATTGAAGTAATCAATCTGATTTCCAGATTGGACTAACCGCATGGTTTAGACTATAGATTATCATTAATGTCACTCCCAATTTCTAGATCAAGTTATTTTCGAGTTCAGTTCTTTAACCTAGATTTTCATTTCGCCTATAGTCCTTCGTTACTTATGAAATAATACAGTAACTAACATATACTTAAATGATAAGACCTTTTATCCTATGAGAGATTGTAAGAGAAATAAAAATTCGGGTCAAATTGCAAAAGAATCCAACTAAAGGTCCGGGAATGAAAAGCATAATATTGGACATGGACGGGGATGTATGTAGTTTATTCCAAGATTTAATATAATTCAGATAATGGTTTTCATGTCATTAATCTGTTGAGATTGTGTTTGTTACTTTGAAAGCTTCGATTTTACTTAAACTTTCGTTGGTTAAAAGACATGTATGTGTATACGTGATTTTACATGTGAGTTATGCTAGTTTGTATGATTAAATAAATTAGATGGATAATAAATCGAGTTATTGGAGTAAATAAGTACTGTATTGAATACCATAAAAAAAAAATATGTAAAGGAAATAAGCAATTATTTGGAGAGAAAAAATTGTGATTGAAATTGACAACTACCTGAAATCACGCCTTATCTACCTATAGAATGAATAAATTAGTACTCCATGTTGTATTCTTGACTCATAATAATTAACTAATTAGTAGTAACAACAAACATATTAGAGCACTCGGTGTGCCGGTGTTCTCATCAATTTTCCTACTCGAAAACACCGAGTCTCAGTGTTCTGGCACACCCCACCAATGTTCTCGCCAGTGTTCTCACAAAGTTTTGACTCCACCGTCTATATAGACACAGTTCAATGTTCTCAATTATTAATTTGTTTCTTCCTTTTTCATGCACTGAATTTGTTTATTTTATTTAATTTATTTGTTTTATATATATTAATTTATACAATTATCTTTATCCAGAACACTGAGAATTCAGTTTTACCACACCACAAAATCCTCACTTTCAACATTCTTCAGAACACTGTCCTAGAACACCGACATCACACCTTGTGCTCTTAATTATACCACTACATATTTTCCATAATGTATTTAGTCTCATTTTATCTTTTTGTCGCTTTAGGGTATTTTCTAATGCTCCCACTTAACTTATATCTTCTAGAATGGGGATGTAGTTTTGCTTCTCTTTACTTAATTTGTATTGTACTAGGAAGTTAGACCCGCACATTGTGACGAAGCCTCACTTTACTCACACTTTTTATCATCAGCATACAATGTTAAAACGAAAGTACCATCTGCATTTAAAGCTGATGTACAATTCATTTACATTGCTAATTAGACATTAGTGGCAATGTTTAGTCTAATTAGTATTACAAAAATCTTCCATCAACTTCAGGTTGCAAAAGTTCGATGTGTTGATGCAGGTTCCGCTATTAAACAATATTTACAATCCCAAAAGAGGTGCCCAAATACGTTCATGTGTATATGGTATGACATAAGAGTTTGCAAAATATCAAAATATGTTCCATAACGATTAAGATGCTTGTTACCTAGATATGTCATTCTATTTGGAAGTTGTGTGATCTGTGGAAGTCCTTTGTTGGGTATCTTCTTCATGTACGTCATCTGAACCCTTATGTTTTTAGGCAAATTTGCATTATTAGTATATATTATCTAGTGATATATACATTTGTACGATATATAATTATATATGGAATATGTATACAATAATTTTATATATCTAGGCGTACATGTGGTCTGAAAAAGTTGCTTCCTCGAGAATGGTTTAAAAGGAGTTCTTATTGGTAATGGGAGCGATAGTGTGGAAGGACCGGTTGCTGCAGTGTCGTTAACTGTGGAGGAGGATACTGATGTAACATCATTCACCGTATCTTCGAACACGTTATATACTACAAATTTTATAGTTTTTGATGTACTTCAATTGTTTAATCGTATTTAAAAAACTTTATTTGATTCCCTTAAGAGCGATTAGTGGTGTGGGCAGTATGTGCGCATTTACAAGGCATGTGACCAATGTTGCAAGTCGCATAAGTGGTTAGCAACATTTGCATGCAAAGATCATTAGCGGGTTATTGTTACAAGGCATGTGTAAGTATGTACATTTTATATCACGTTGTTGAACATCATAGCTTACACTCAAACATCATATACACCTAATTTCTGTTCCAATAGATACTCCTTCACGGCCATCATAGCAGATGACACCGGGGAAATTAGGGCAAATCTTTTTTATGATGTTGCTAGGTTGCTACTTGAAACTGATTGCAAAACCACGATTGAAAAACTTGATCACGATGATCGGCACATACCGCCCACACCACTGATCGCTCTTAAAGGAAACACAAAAGTTTTTCAAATACAATTCAACAAATCAATTACATCAAAAACTATAGAATTTATAGTAGATAACGTGTTCGAATATACGGAGATTGATGTTACACCAGTAGAGGACTACCTCCTTCACAATTAGTGACATTGCAGCAACCGATCCTTCCACAATATCACTCCCATCACCGATAAGAACTCCTTGTATACCATTTTCGAGGAAGCAACTTTTTCAGAACCCAAGTATTCCTAGATATATAAAGTTATTGTATACATATTCCATATATATATATATATATATATATAAGTGTACAAATGTATATATCACTATATAATATATACAAATAATGCATATTCAGCTAAAAAACATAAGGGTCCAAATGATGTGCATGAAGAAGACACCCAACAAAGGACTTTCACATATCACAGAACTTCTAAATAGAATGACATATCCAGTAACAAACATCTTAATCATAATGGAACATATTTTGATATGAATCAAGCTCTTATGTCATACCATATATACATAATTGTATTTGGGCACCTCTTTTGGAATTGTAAGTATTGTTTAATAGCGTAAAGAGATGGCGAGTAAAGAGGAAGAAGATAATGACTAATAGTTATTGTTATTAGTAAAGTAATTTATAATTATTTGAATAATAAGTAAGATAGTTAAACAATACGTGTAATCAGGCAGAAGATCAATAGACACGTGTCTTCATGTATGCAGCGCTCGAACCTGAGACGTCCCGCATAATCTTCGTACTTGTAAAGGTTTGTTTATCCACTGCATATCAAAAAAGTTTTAAAATAACTGTTCTGTATTAAATTTATTTAATCATATATAAGCTATGGTTCACTGTCATAAATCAATTTACAGAAGAAAAATAAATATCCATATATAATACAGGACAGTAGGTGGAATTTAAAAAAACAAACATATAGCATAAATAATATGGGTGGTGATTTGTATACAACCAAAAATTAGACATACACCATTTTTATGTATTGTTATGTTGTCATGTACAACACTGTAAAGCAGATTTAGTGATGTATAGCTAATTTGTGATGCTATACAAATCACCACCCAAATAATATAAGCATAGTGGAGGTGACACTCGAGTGAATTTTACGACTCCCCTTTGCTCGAGATTTTAAAGATTTCCCAACCAGTGAGAAGGTGAGAATTTGCATGTTGTCGATCTCAAGTTGGATTATGTAAATCAAAATGTAGGTAATAAGTAAGTTATATGTATATTTATTGTATATAATCACTTAAAAATTACGTTATGTAAGAAAAACTGCTTCCAAGTTATGCAAATGGTACGTTACGAACTCTTATAACTTTATAAATAGTTGATCACGCACGTGATGTTTTTTTTATGGTGTGACGATGATGTATCAACATATTTAGGTGTTACTTAAGTAAAAATGTTGAATACTGATCAGGCGTAATTTATACCTGAGTGCAATGAGTTGAGTTTGGTCGATTCGTTACTCTTCGCGACTTGTGTCAGGACCCGTTAGAGTGTATTGAACGAAACTAAGGGTGGTGTGAATCGGTGGCGAGGAGATGAATAATAACCTCCTCTTGATGTTGAATGTTCAAGTGTCAAAAATGAGTGAGAATGTTCTTGAGGTGCTTGCCTTTAAACACTATTCATACCCTTGTATTTATAGTGAAGCATGATTACCTTGATGAACAAGTTCGCCACGTGTCATCATCTCGTGGCTTTGATCGTATGGTTAAGTCATCACCTTGATGGGTACTATTCATCGTACGGTGGAGTCATCATCTCATAGTTTCTGATCGTACGGCTGAATCATTCCTTGGTGGCACTGTTCATCGTGTGGTCAGATCGTCATGTTGATAATACTGATCGCACGGTTACGATTGATCCTTCCTGTTTGTGGGTCCCTTGTGATGACGTGGACTAATGACAAGGCTGGATAAAGATTCTTGTCGGCCACTAGGGAGACCACCACTAACGTAGGTGACTCCCGTTATAAGCTTGTCCCCTAATAGAAGACAAGGGTGTTATTTTAATGGGCTTGTACCGTTGGCTTGGGCTTTGTGAGTTGGGCTTCCTGTAAACTAAGCCTCATATTGCGGGCTTTCCTGTCAACGAGATTACCTGTTTAGGGTCCCTGTAGACGAGGTTTTCTGTTTAATGAACCTTCTTGTAAATTTTCTCCGCCTGTCGGGATTCCCTGTCGGAAATGTCTCCTGCACAACGGATTTCCTGTAGAATGGTCTTCCCTGTTTCATTGCAGGGAACCATTAAGAATGGTACACGATTAAATACAACATGACAAAGTTAACGAATACATACAATAATATGAATTAAAAGTTTATTACTGATAGTTATACACAATAGAAGTCTACACATAATTTCGGGCTAAGTCCCTCGAAATGCAACGAACTTTGTCCAAAAGTCTATTGTATGCGACCAACTTTCGAGGAGGCATAAGAATGCAACCAACTTTCAAAAATGGTGTTTTAATGTAATTTGCTGATGTGTCGCTCGTTGAAGGTGACACTTGGCGTACGGATATGCCACGTGGCTTCCGGAGAGTTTGACAACTCATCGACACGTCAGCAAATTACATTAAAACACCATTTTTGAAAGTTGGTTGCATTCTTATGCCTCCTCGAAAGTTGATCGTATACAATAGACTTTTGGACAAAGTTCGTTGCATTTCGAGGGACTTAGCCCCATAATTTACTACTCCATTTAAACCGTCATATGTAACCTCTTTTCAAAATTTAGGAAACCATTTCTTGGACATCTCCGACAGTAGTTAACTTCCATATTCAATGTGAACTTCGAAACGTTCTGCAATCTGCCTCGTGAAATTCGACCATATATAGGTCGAAATACTACATTCAAAGAATGTTACTACTCGACTCAGTAAGTTTATCCAGGTTTAAAATCATTCATCCTGTTCGGAACACTTATTTCCAAATAATGTGCATGACTGAAATGTTTTATTTTGCTCAAATAAAGTTCTTTAAGTTACAATTTAAATGCTGCCAGATAGAATATCACTTACCGTAAATGTAAATAAACCTAGCCTGTATAATCTGTTTCTTTAATGTACTCTGGCATTCTTATCTGGTTGCCTTAATTGTTGGTGACCAGAGCGATGTTTTAAGTTCGAGAACCAAAATAGTACGATTTGTTAATAATTACCAGCATGTTACAATAAACCCTAAATTTGTAAAACATTGATTTAAGTAAAATGAATTTTTATTTTAATATTAATTATAATTACGTATAGGCATTATCATCAACTTGACATGTTATATTCCAGCTCATTATACAAATCATAATCATTTTGTATTCCAACTCACTAGAAATAGCAATTATGCCTCGTTGCCTACAGCCCTACCTTCTCATATAAAACTAATTATTATTATTATTATTATTATTATTATTATTATTATTATTATTATTATTATTATTATGTGTCAACAATTGTTGTTTTAAGTAGGGTTGTGCATTAAATGGAAAGAACCGAAAGTACTTAAGGATCGAGGAGGAATAGGATCATAACCGAAATATTCGTGGATATATGATACGGTTCATGGTCCATAGTTTTTTAGATATTTGGGACTCGATACGCACCTGGACCAAACCCGACAAAAACGAAAAATAGACCGAACCAAATATTCGTATACATTCATCAAATATAGCATATAACTTCATATAATTTCCTTATTAATCATAAAAAATAGATGCTAATCCGAATTCCTTATCACCTATATGGGACTCAGTTGGTTATTTAAATCATGTATATATATGCTTATACACCTTCGAGGCTTCATATTTTTTTTCACGTCTAAATTTTATATCTACATCTAAATTATATAATGGTCAACATAACCATCACCAAAGTGGTCTATTGGTTGACATCCTGATATTCGATTACAAGAGGTCTCGAGTTCAAACCTTTATAGCAGTACATCTTGAGGTGACTATTAAAAGCATTGCCATGTTGGATTATTTATTTAACCAATGTGATCTATTGTTTATTTGCTTTAGACCTTTATACTTGGATATGTTAATACACTTACTCCAAAATATATAGTGTATTTATTTAATCATTATTTTTCAAGCTTCAACCCTTAGAGTGTTATCAATTTAGACTGTCTCACAACTAAAAAAATGAGATATGGAAATGCTTTTGTAGCTTTTTACCCCTTGAACCTTGATCACAAATTATAATCATACACACGATATATGGCTTTAAAGTAGACCTCGGAAAAGGAACTAAATACATGAATCTAGCAAATAATTCCATGTAAACTGGCGATTACATGTTTCCCACATCAACGATTACTAAAATAATGGGCGGAAAGGAGTTCACACAAGACCACCAGCATGCAAAGGTTCGAATCCTTTTACTCCAAATTATGAACACCCATCGACTAGACACAAAATGACAATGAAATCACGCATAATCTATGGATCGGTCTTTTGGACCGAACCAAGGAGGCCCGTTTTGGAACTGAACCTGAACCAAACTGATGACATATGGTCCAGTCCTCGGTCCAAGAATCTGCTACACAGCAGCGTTTCGTTGATTTTAGGTGTCATGTGCCACAAAAAAATAATAGGCCATTTACAAATTAGAGGAGCTTCTTTCCCGAATCGACGTGTAACCACACATCCTCCATTGAAACACAGTACATGAAACTTGTTTTTTTTTGTCTTGCATTCAATAATTATCGTATTTAGCATCATAAAACTTCGTTTAATAAGATTGACAAGTACAAAAATCACCATACTTACACACTAAGACATGATTTGGGCCCCTAGAAAAATCAAGTCCTTGTGCAAATAGCTCCCCTTGCACACCCTTAAAACCGTCCCTGCTACTATAGATCAGGTCTCGGGACCGAACCAAACCGAACCGAGACAGTATGGTCCGGTTCTGGACCATGCAAACCCCTAGTTTTAAGGGGTTATTACTTTTTTCATTTTGTCTTTGGATATGGGAAAATAAGTTTGTATGTAAGTGTAATTATTCCATTATAATTCGGTATTAGTAAACTATTTGATTTCAGTTACTCAAAAATGTCCTATTCTTTGATCAGTTAAAGTATGATTAGGTTATGTATTATGTATGGTAGTTGTGAATAAGTAAGCGATTAGAAGTTTGAGTCATTTATAACCACCAAGGTCGGCCCAATTGGTAAGAGTTTGGGGCTTCAACACAAAATATTGGAAGGTCTCAAGTTTAAATTTCGTTGGGCAAACACTCTAAAGTAATCGCGCCAACCTTCTGAGCCCTTAAAAGTGAAAGGGGGGATTTTACCCGGTTTGAATGGATCAGTTGGCCAAATGTCCAACCAGGTTTAAATATGAGTTGTTCATGCTAACGCTGAGGTCGCATGTTCAAGACCTACGTGGGCCAAAATTATACTTTTAACCCAAGCAAACAATTTCTGGGGTCGCAAACTCATAGTAGTCTCGTTAGAAAATTTATCAGAATCAAGTTTATGTCCAGTAAAATAGTGATCCATCACATAAAAAAGGAATATATCAAAGAAGATAATACCTATTTGAACTTACCCAACCAAAAAAAAATTTCTATTTGATTCAAGAAAATAATGAAAAAATGTTCCAATTATGACAAAAGAATGACCAATAAATGTTATTAAATATACACATATTTTTCCATAATGGTTCAATTATAAGGTGATCAATTAAACATTCTGTATAAAAGAGTTGTGAATATTGATCATCGGCACATGTTGTCACTGAGAGCAAACTAGAGTTGGTAAATAAATTAACATACAATTCTAGTCTGTTACATGAAATTCTTGCAGATCCCAAATGCCTAACTTTAGTTCCAACCCTGATCAACAAATCAAAGGGACTAAACTTCGAGTTCTCAAAAATATGTGATTTTTAATTTTTCATTACCGAATGATGTTCAAGACATAACTAGCCGTGAAACTCGAGCAACTGGAGACAAACAAGATAAGATGATAAAAGGGGATAATCTTCTGTAGACAATTCAAATGTTCAACGTTTGTATGGTAACTTGCAATTTCATATCTTACCTGTGTTTGACTAACCTCTTTCGTATTGAGACAGAAATTCTTGAATCTTGAATAACAAAGCCTACATGTGCTCGTCTTTAATCAAGTCTTCTCAACAAGTACTCAACTTGTACATCCTTTGTCAACGGCATGATCCAGTCCCCATAAAGGTCAGCAACCACACTTGGATTTATTTTGTAAACGGGCTCAGTTGCGTCTTCCCCGAACCCAACAGTCACTACTTGCCCAAGGGTCTTGGTTTTTGTTGCAACCCTGTTCTTAATTGCATCTTCTACAGCTGGGTACGTCAACAAATCCATCAACTTTTTCCTATCCTGCATGTGTAATCACCGTTTTGCCCTTTGTTGACCTTTTTGTTGTAATATAAAGATTGTGTGTACAATGAAGTAATGAATTGAACACACTAAAAGATTCATACCTGTGCTTTAATTGCAGCTTCGTAATCAGCTGGTGAATCTCGGAATTTGACTTCTGCTACAAATTTACCATAGTGAATTCTTTTAGAGAGGACCTGCAAATAGTTTATGACAGGATGAGCAAATTAGCACTGAAGATTGCATATTTAGGATCATCAATGGAACTTTTAATGTTTACAATTTTCAAAATATCTCAAGCTATTATTTGCTTATTTGTTATTGTTCCTTGTTATCACTTCAAATCATTTTTACTGGAGTACTAAGTACCTTGATAACATTATTGAAGAATGTTCCAAGTACCTTGATAACATTTAACATTATTGAACCATCTGTAAATTCAAATGTAACAATTATCACAGGTGAATGCGAATAATTAACTAATTACTCCTTCAAACTTGATCCAACTTCCATAGTGATGCTTTTTTTGCAAATTTTAAACATAAAAACCGCCTATATGTCCATCAGCTATTACTGATAGTAGGAATTTATTAGTGTCATTGGTTAAGGTCTGCAAACTTTTCTACCATAACTGAAAAACACTTGAGACATTTGAACACCTGTATATGTAAATATAAGCCTTCTTCTATAAACATCAAGGATTATTCTTACAAGCTTAGTGCATGATTGAAGATGTATACCTGCAAGCATGTGGAGTCACAGGTTGCTGCTGATCCACAATTACCGTCATTTCCTTCCTTGACTAGTCTAGGTAGAAGATCTTTAAAGTACATATCCCATATTTTGCTATTAATATTGATTTTAAGAGCACAGGGATGCAACACCTATACGTTATATTGATATAGAAAATAGTTGTTGATCACTAAATCATGTAAATATCATCTTATCAGAAAGTTATAGGAACCAATTATGTAAGCCTCAATACCTGTGGGTACTCCAAAGGCGGCAACATAGGGTCAGGTAAGTTGTCCGGGAAAAATGGATGTTCGTCTGGGCTCTTATATCTTCCAACCTGTTTTAGAAAAGGTAAATGTAAGGTCTATATCTATGTCGTCTTTCCATTGTCACAATGAAAATTTGTGTTTGACTAACCTGAGCATAGACCTTTTCGGTTTCCTTGACCATAAACTCAACCAAAGAACCCTGGAAACCATCCATGAAAAAAGCATCGGGGTCGTATGTATCCTCGTTGTAATGATATTGAGCTCTTTCCAATAGGCTAAATATAATGCTATCTTCTTGTCGAATTAAAGAACTTCTTATGCCATCGAGTGTATAGATCTCACTCTCATCTACCCTAGTATTATTCTGTGATCTACAAGAGATGGAAAAATCAAAGACTTAATAAATCATTGATAATCATGTAGCAAATTCTCAAAATATATCACCAAGCTAAGAGATTTGCGGCTTGAATATTGTTTGGAGAGAAAAGCAAATTGATTTTTAATATAATGACACGAAAGGTCGAAAGCGTATGCATCTGAGGAGACAACCAAAACTTTTTTCTCTAGTGTTTAACAACGTCCACAATTGGTTTTTTAAAAACTAAATCATTTTTCTATATGTACATATCATAGGTATTTTACTATTTTAATATTACTTACACAATTTGATAACAGGGTCACCCACAAATCTAACAGTTTTAGATGATAGATGTAGTCATGTTCGATATCTGCATAATCATACTTTAAGGGAAATACCAAATTAATGTGGCTAATCTACGAAGGCATTCAACCAAATGGCATTGAACCCAAACCATTGCTCACCCTTGATCCACGAATCTAGACATGATCGACCGGTCATACAAACAAATTATCAAGCTATTTATAAACTATCAGAAAGTTCTGAAATTTACCACCCGTTGCCAAAATTTAGGATATCCGCATTTCGGATATCCAGAATTTTCAGATTGTACATTCATCATTCATACATCAACTTCATCTATGAAAAATGCTGAACTTTGAATTGAAGTGTATATATGAATCATTTGACAATCAGAAGCGCATCATGAACAATATTTGATTTTTGAGCTAGCAAGACCAGATTTTTTTGTCAGGTACATTCTAATTATCCTATATTGGGATTGAAAAGAGCCCTAAAAGTTCAAATGTAAATATGAACATTAACAATAACATGCAGTCTTTGAATTCCCAAAATCAATTGAAATTAAAAAAATCAGGGGATGCATAACACGGTAACAAGTACCCGGATGAAGTGGCAGATGCTTGTAGTGATTGAACACCAGTTTTTGAAAACCCTAAATTGGGATTAGTCTGCAGGTTCCAATTCTTCCACATTTTATATCGAAACGATGAAGCGATTGATTTATTAGACAAAGGAGTGGCAGCAGCAGTAGAAAAAGGAAGTTTTAGTAGCGTAACATCCATTAATATTAATATTAATATTAATATTATTAATTTAATAAATTTAATACGAGTATTAAATACGGATAACAAAGAAAGCGGTGGTGGGGAACTGCAATTAAAAATTAGTCACAATAATTGAACCTTTTTCTTGGATTTTCCGCTGCGAGATCAGGGGTTGGTGGGGGTAGACCCATCCAAAATTAAGGTTTATTATTACTATTGAAAATTAATAAAAAGTTTTATTACATATGATGATTAGTTAGTGTAACTCCGTCTCATGTTTTCACTTTTCAAAGTATTTTCTTTTTTTTTTAAAATTACATAATTTTGTTTTTTTATATAATACTTGCTAAAATTTATATCAATGAAAATATTTAACACCCAATTCATTCATCTATTTTGCATCAACCATAAGAGTAAGGATTAGGAGAGCAAGTGTCAAATGGAGAGCAATGAGAGCAACTAATCACAACATGCCATATGTCCAACATAAATTTCATTTTAACCCCTCATCTACATTTGTATTATGTTTACATTCCCTCAACTTCTTCAATAATACTCCCTCACCCCCACTACCACCAACCACCCACTCCCACCCTCTGCCACCACCTGCCGCCCACTGCTACCAACAGCCACCATCCGCTGCTGTCGCCAGCCACCGCTCGTCGCCGGATTCCGACCTTTTTTTTCATTTTCATTTTTTGTCTAAATTTTTTTCTCAACTTTTTTTTTCAAATTTTTTTTAACTAACTTTTTCCTCATTAAAAACACTGCATATTGATTTAAAACAGAAAAAAAAATATTTTGTTGCATCTTGTGGTTATTTTTATTTTTTTGTATATATATACTACTGCATATTATAGTTATGTGTTGCATCGTGTATGTTTATATATTTATTATTACTTATTTTTCAATACGTGATATCACAAACTGCATTTTGTATATGTATTTATTGCATCATTCTTTTTGTATACATGTTAGTCTTTTTTACTACATTTTGTATTTTATGTACTGCATCTTATATATTGTATATACGCCGTCACCAAAATGCAGTGCAAAATAGTATAATATGTATGATACAAAATGCAATATAAATGAATAATATGTACTAAAAACATATAATTAAAATGCGATAAAAATAACTATATGTAGTATAATTTTATACAAAATGCAGTACAAAAACAAACAATATGTACTAGAAATTATGTATACAAACTGCAGTAAAAAAAATATACATTATAATTTTATTCAAAAATGCAGTAAAAATATAATATATATATAATATAAAATGCAGTACAAAAGCAAACGATATCTACTAAAATTATATACACAAAATGCAGTAAAAAGAACAATATGCAGTATATTATATATAAAATTCAATAAAAAGATAATACATATAATACAAAATGCAGTACAAAAAACAATATATATTCTTAAATATATATACAAATTGCAGTAAACATAATAATATGCATTATAATTTTATTCAAAATGCAGTAAAAAAAGATGATATGTTGTAAGTCCGTTTGTATAGGATCGATAACGAGGTTATCTTTAGGTATTAACGTGCGGAATCCGTCAATACTAAGTTCACGGATAGTGAACGATTGTCTCGCAATATACTAGCGATTCGGATTATCAAATACGACTTTGTATCGATTCAATATGTTATTCTATCAATACCTAGTCGATTAGAATGCTTAATTTCGCACCAATCTCTGGAAATTCGTATGGGCAGAAGTTCCCTAAACGTTTAGGGTTTAATTAATATTTATAGTTTGAGTTTGCCGAACTTCGCAAACCTTCCTGGGCTTCTGCGAAGTTCAGGCCCAGCCTTGCGAAGTTGGGCCTCTGCGAAGTTCAACTGAACTTCGCAGGTCAACTTCGCGAGTTGACTTTTTCAGTCAAACTTTTACTTTGATTTACATCTTTTAGCATTTAAACAATTAACTCTAAAATGTCTATCAAATCATATTAAACGTTTGCAATTAACAAATCAATAATACAACTTGATTACAAATAACATTTCAACTATTACAAGCTAGATCTGTTGTCACACACAAACATGTCCCAACAGACTCCCCCTTGACAATAGCTCTAGCGTCAAAAAAATCTTCAAGTTGTCTTTGATCATTCTTTGTATAGCACACTCCCAAAATGTATTCCCAGTCTTATGCATTTTGTGACCATTGACTGATAATATCTAGCTGCATCTCTCCATCCTTCATTAGAAACTATCTTGATCTCATCTAATTTGATCAAGTCATTCTTTGATAGATTCATTAGATGCCTGCGATCATAAACTGTCAAGATAATCTTTTCTTCATTCTCAACTTCATCATCAGCTTCAATCATGACAGCTTCACCAGTCACACAATCAACTTCCCATCGTTTCAACTTGCCAAGTATATCTTGTGGCATTTTCTTGATAGGAATTTGTTTAATGCACTTGACTTCTGGATATACCTTGATTCTCCTTCGTCTTCCTGTTCTCTCACTAATCTGATCAGTCTTGTGAGTTCTTCCCTTCCTTGGCTTAATCAAGTCAGATTTTCCTGACCAAACAGCAGATCTAATAATCCTTTGAATATATTTAGCATACTCATCTCCACTTGGATTATTCATCTCTAATCCAGCCAAGTCTCTCACATCATATCTTGATAGAGAATTGAAGACTTTGTAATTCCTTGCAAAATACTGAACGCCGTCATATCTCTTGATTGCAAACAGCTTCAAGTCTGAATCATAGTACCATCCTAGAATACCTCTTCTGGGAATTCGATTTCCAGTTATATCAACTTCAGATATTCCAACCTGCTTCTCCTTCTCTTTCTCAGGTTTCCTGAACCATTTATCTCTTTTGCTAATTGGTCCTTCTGGGTCAGCTTCAGAATCAGTTGAGTCTTTGTCAAGATCAACTCTTTCTCCAGCTGCTGTTTCAATAACAAATTCTGTGGCAACAGGATCCATAAAATGTTCATCCACATGAGAATCAGGATCTACAACTTTATCTGTCTCAACCACAGAAACAGAAGTCCAATCATCTGGCATCCAATCATCAGGTATCTTGAACTCTCCCTCTTCAAGTTCATAATCTACCTCATCTTCTGGTTCATCTGGAATCTCTGAATCTGTATCACTTTCAGCATTCTCTTCTGTATAACCCATTTAATTAACACAAATTAGACAAACAATATAAATTCTTTCATTGATTTTCCTGAATCAATCTAAGAATTCCTTTATTCATCTTATTGTATCAATTACTCAAATATGATTTTCCGCTTGTCAAGTAAATCTCAAGCCTAAATCATACTCAGTAATCTTATATCATTTTAACTTATCATTGAAAATCTTAAGTCAAAATCTTATATCATTAAATATTTAAACTTAATTTACATCATTAATCTTTAAAAGTTATTACAATCTAAGACTAATCAAATGTACATAAAGTTTAACATTACAAAATATTCTCAAAATACTAACTACTTAAACAACTAAGTAGTCATACCAGCTTCTTTTCCACCAGCACCAGCATCATCAGCAGCAGTAGATCCTGACTCCCCCTGAAGTTGAGTTGGCTCACTAGTCTGTTTCTGACCAGTCGGCTCACTCTCCTTTTCTTTATTAGCCTCGGGATCATCATCTCGATCTTGTCTGCGTTTCTTTCTAAGCTCATCTTCTTTACACCCTCTAATATATGCCAACATCTCCCCCTGAGTCGACGGGTCTGGAACTATTCGCACAAGTAAGCGTCGCATACGCTGAACTTCTTCAACTAAATCAGCATGCATGTCATTCAGTTCCATATGAGCTTTCATCAACGCCGAATATGCCACAGATTGTTGCTTCATCGCTTCAGCCATTATTGCATTTTGACTCTGCAATTGAGCAACGACATCCTCTAGGCGTTCTCTTGCTGGCCTTGGATGAGCAGCAGCAGTCGTCAGTCTAGCAGCTTTAGCACCAGCTTGTCGTGCCATGTCCTCAAAGGATTCTCTCAACAACCCAGCTGCTATACGACTCTGCTTTGTTGTCTCAAAATGAGAAGTAGTGGTATCAACATCATGATAAGCACTCTCCTTTGCAGATCTGCGCGTAGTCGGACGTTGCCTCATCGGTTCTCTAACCGGTTCGCTACTAAGATTCGAAACTGTCATAGAAAAATTTCTATCTCAATTTCCTATCTCAAAATAAAGCCTAAAACATTAGAAAGATAAACTATCAATAGTTAACCTGACATTCCGCCTATGCTCAAAGCAGGAGCAGAAGTCCTAACACGCACTGAACGCGTATTCTTAGGAGCTTCAGCAAGCGGACGCTTACCCTTCCTTTTATCTTCACGAGTAACCAACCGAGCACTATCAGACTCAGTGGAACTCGAATCAGAATCTACTAATCCCTCTCGTCTCGGAGGACCTGACGGAGCAGTAGCAGCAACAGGAGGTTGAGAAGTTGTTCCCTCAGATCGAACGACCTCTGGGACAACAGTCTCAGAATCCTGTTCAAGAAATAATCACAAATATTAAGTTCAAACATGCAAAAGACAATGTTTGAACTCAATTCGTACCCAAAGATAATCATCTTACATATATTAACCGACTATAGCGGAATACAGTTAATACTTGTATTAATGAAAACTTTGAACTAGAATTAATAAGTGATATATGCTAAAATATGGCAAGTGTATGATAAAATGAGAGTTATACCTTAAATCCTTCAATCTCTTGAAGTTCAGGATCATTCTCATCATCATTATGCACCAGTACTTCATGAAGAAGAACTTCACGAACCTCAGGAATGGATTCCTGGTTCAGTACTTCATCTATTAAAACCTGAGTGTCAGCTGCAGGTTGCGGTGCTTGCTGTGGTTGTTGTTGCGACTGTTGCTGTTGTGGTTGAGGTTGTTGTGGTTGCTCTGGGAGATCATGTTGATCACCAGCAGCTTCAGCAGCTGCCTGAGCCTCCACAGTATCCATCCACCCATGATTAGGCAGAGGTACATATGCAGCATCAACTACAGCACCAAAAAGATCAACATCTGGTGGCCTGGGTATCTCTTGCTTCTTAACAGAATGAAGCCACATCGACCCATATCCTCGAACAGTCATACGAGCCACTGTTTTGTTGCCCTGAACTGCTAGATCAGGAATAGAGTGTCGAATCAGAAGCATCGTGAATCTAGGATATATCAAAAACGGTGCACTCCTGGTTTGCCCAGTCACTTGTCCCACAAATGAATCAAAAATGTAGCCACTGAAGTTGTATGGCTTGTTGTAAACCAAGGATAGTAGCATAGACATCAACTCTGGACTCGCATCATCAAATCCAGACTTCTTGTTAGCAAAAACTTTCACGATAACGTGAAACAAGAATCTCCACTGGCCCATCAAAAATGACTTGACAAACTGTTGGCCTCTGGAGGGTCCAGAATATCCTATCCTGCGTGCAGCACCCCATATAAACCTATGAGGGAAAACTTGGGGTCCATTTTCCTGAGCAGCATCTCCAAGTTGAAGAACCTCTCGTACCGTATCTCTTGAGAATACAACCGGACGATTATTCACGGTTGCGGGTGACCGGAGGGTTGACTGACTCGTCATATACAATGTCGGTCCAAAAGTCAGTGAGAAGCGCCAAATTCAGTGCAGGATTCTCAGAGACAGCAAAACTAACTCTAGATCGAGCTAGAAATGCTTTCATCTGCTGCACTCTTTCTCCTCCTACTTCATTTACGTCAAGATTGACATAAATGTTGTGCTCTGGAACAAACGGTCTTGCAGCAGCCATATCTGTAAACAACAATAAATAAGAGATAAACAAACATAAGTTAACTTGAATTTCTACGTATTATGACCTTAAGATCATCAAACGTCTAATTCACTATTAACTAATAACTTAATTTACTGAAACTTAACTGAACCTAAAAGTATAATCTTTATCGTTCAATTATAATCTGTAAATTAAATCAAAGTTCGTTATAAAGGTTTAAACTTGAATTGTAATACCGCCGAAACTAAAAGTTACGGGACACGCCGCTCGACTACACTATGAGTCGGAAGACTTTCGATATTGACAAATTCAAAGTTTAATAATTTATAAGTTATAATACCGCTGATAATTAAATCAGGACACGCCGCTCGATTACGCAATGAATCGGAAGACTTTCGATATTAATAACTCATTATGGAATAACTAACATGTATTAACTTATAACTTAACGTCCGTAAGTTCTAACACATTAAAAATAATCAACTTGCTTTTTATTTATAACTATAAAAACGTCCTTAAACTAAAAACAAGGTATAATATTCGAAAATTTTATGTAAACTTTAGTAACAAACGTTAAACTAAGTCTAAACTAAATTCTCGAGTTGAAACCGTCAACCAAAGTTAATTTAAAAATAAGATATTCTCAAAATAAACTTTGGTCAACGCAGGTCAACGCGGGTCAATGCCGAAGTTGACTGAATCACGAAGTTCAGCTGAACTTCGCAAGGCTTTGCGAAGTTTAGCTTAACTTCGCATCAGTCCAACCTGGTCAACCACGAAGTTGACTGAGTCATCTTCGCAAAGTATAAACTTCGTCACGAAGTTTGACCAGGTCAAACTCCGCAATAAGGTCAAAGGGTCACGGAGTTAAGGGGGTTCATGAAGTTGAACCAGTTCAAAATGAACTCCGCAAAAACGGATCGCGAAGTTGTTCCTGCGAAGTTCAACTTGAACTTCGCAAATCGCGACTGTTCAATTTTGAATTTCAAAATCAAAGATCTAAGCATGTTTTAAGTAATCTAATGCTTCTAACAAGTTCACAGACCCGCGATTAAGCATAAACAATGATCATTTCAGTTTTGAATTCATTAATTTGTTCAAAATCGATGAAAACCAAACCGAAACCCTTGAAAAATAAAGAACTCGCGATTACGAGCAAATTACACGGTGAAATCTTGTGAAACATACTTCAAAATGATCACAATCGAAAGTGGAATAAAACTATCGGAGTGAAAAATCCTTCCTCTTTCGTGAATGTCGTAAAAATCGAGCAAATCAAGTTCGTGTGAACTTCGCCGTCAAGAGATCTGTGCGATGTTGAAGTAAACTTCGCAGGTTTTTGGGAAAAGTGAGGAGGTTTGACTCGTTGACTTGTTCCTTTTATACTCTAAGTCTAATTCACGAAGTTTGACTGGTCAACTTCGCAGGATTTGACCAACTTCGCGAATTTAACTTTAAAAATAAATTGAACGGTAATAATTTTACACAAGTCAAAATTTTAATTTCCCAAGACGTATTTGTCACATTCAATGATTCCAGAACGATTAAAGATAGAATAAAGTGCTTCCAAAGGTATAAAACACGAAAAATAAAATTGAACTTTATTTATTAATATACAAAAATTACAAATGCTAAAAAAAATAAACCAACTTAATCTAAATAAAACAAATTTTAACCTAGATAGAATTTCAACTGCTTCGGGATCATATTTGGAAGAATAAGCATTTATTAATTAGCTTACGTTAAGTCTAAGTCGAATTGCTAGTAAAATTTCATATAAATCTCATAGAATTATGTCTTCACTAGTGAAAAGCTCATATTTATAAAATTATATCTTATTTTACCTTTATCCACGTGACATAACTCTTTTATATCAAAAATATCTTTACATATATTTGGACCTAATTATTCACATAAGTGAACGATCCAAGTGTCTCATTGATAGTTCAAGACGATTATCGGTATAATGAACCACATACACAAATTAAACCTAGATTAATGAGCAAATCTTATTATTATTAGTTGTGAACTATATCCAATATGTTCCCCAATATAATATACTGAAGAATTTCAAGCAAAACTAAAACACTGCATCTATTAAAATTTTCAAGGTAGCGGTTATTTTATAACATACACTTGACTTGGCTTTGAGTTTATGACAAATACCAAACATCATTTAAAGATACTAGTGGCTTCTGGTCTGTAGATTCTACAACAATCGTCGCCCTTAGTATGAGTAAACTAGTTTGGGACTATTAATGAAATTAGTGGCTCCTGGTCTGTAGATACTACAACAATCGTCACCCTTAATTTCATTAATAACCATTACCATTTGCCTTTACTCTTTAAATTTAGATTTTTGATAACAGTGTATAGCAGTACTATCGTTCAATCAATTAAGACTTTGTGTCATACATTATAAAGTTAACCACAAAAGATATAGTCACATCATGTTATTGCTTCTTAAATGCTCAAAAATCTAAGAATACTTTGCGTACCGATACATCATATGATGAAGCTATCTAGACTTGTAGTACTTTTTTGTTAAAAATATCACATGTTATTATCAGTGGATATAGGTGCATAACAAGATAAATATAAGCTGTTTACTAAGTTAAAGAATTAATTCTAGTAAGACTTATAGAAACTTACTAACGACTTCTAGCAAGCTATCATTCCTTGACCCGTTATTGGGATTCGTAAAGTTCTATCGGTAAACCGAGATCAATAACAGACCCGATAAGAGGTTAGAAATAACAACTTACCAAAAATTTCAACTCGATCTTAGAACTTAAAGATTATTATTGTTATACTTACTCCCCTAATTTACTATCATCTCCCAAGTTTTTACAGTTAAAACTCAAACAAATTGCTAAAAGAACTACAGTTGTTCTTTTATTGGAGGCGATTCCCCGCAGGTAACAAGCAAATTAATGCCATACGCCCCCCTCATTTTTTTTATTATTATTATTATTTTTTTTTTTTTTTTGTTTTTTTTTTTTTTTTTTTTTTGTTTTTTTTTTTTTTTAACATATAGAACTAGAAAAAGAAAACAAAACAAAATAAAAGTACTTAAACAAAAAGACCTTTGGAAGACGCGTTATTCCGGATTTTGCATGCCGTTCCTTTGAATCAATGTCTCAAACCGCGTCCTGTCGAAAGCCTTAGTATACAAGTCTGCCAAGTTATCAGTTGAGGGGACCTTGACTAACTGTATAAGCTTTTTCTCCGCACAATCCCTTATAAAATGATGACGAATCTCGATGTGTTTCGTCTTACTATGTTTCACCGGATTGTTTGTAATCGAGATCGTGGACTCATTGTCAATCATGACGGGAGTATTTGTGTAATTAAGACCATAGTCTCGCAGTTGTTGTTGTATCCAAAGAACTTGAGATACACAACTCCCAGCTGCAACATACTCAGCTTCACATGTAGAAATGGCTACTGAGGTTTGCTTCTTACACTGCCAAGACACTAAACGATTTCCCAAAAATTGACATCCACCGCTCGTCGATTTTCTATTTAAGTTGCATCCTCCATAATCTGAATCTGTGTAAGCTATAAGATCCAAGTCTCCCCCAATCGGATACCAAAGTCCCAGCTTAGGTTTCCCTTTAAGATAACGAAGAATCCGTTTTACAGCTTGCATGTGAGATTCCTTAGGATTGGCTTGATATCGTGCGCAGAGACACACTGCAAACATAATATCCGGCCTGGATGCGGTTAGATACATTAGTGATCCGATAATAGCCCTATAAAGAGTAGGATCTACATCTTTATCACTCGATGTATCCGGACCAAGTCCATGACCTTCTTGAATAGGAGTCTTGTAAATTCTTGTATTATCCATCTTGAATTTCTCTAATAGCTCATGTGTGTATTTAGACTGATGAATAAAGAACCCGTCTTTCTTTTGATCAACTTGCAACCCCAAGAAAAACTTCAACTCTCCCATTGCAGACATCTCGAACTTTTTCCTCATCACTTGCTCAAATTCTATGCACATCTTTTCATCCGAAGATCCAAAGATGATATCATCCACATAAACTTGAACAAGCAGAAAATCGTCATTCTTCCATTTCACGAAAAGTGTACTATCTATTTTTCCTCTAGAATATCCATTTTCGAGTAGATAAGTAGATAGTGTTTCATACCAAGCCCTTGGTGCCTGATGCAATCCATATAGAGCCTTATCTAGACGATATACTCTATCAGGATAGTGTGGATCAGAAAATCCTGGAGGTTGTGAAACATACACCTTTTCTTTGACATCTCCATACAAAAAGGCACATTTGACATCCAACTGAAATACCTTTATCTCTTTGAATGTAGCAAATGCCAAAAACATCCTTATTGCTTCTAGTCGTGCCACAGGTGCAAACACTTCGTTGTAATCGATACCCTCCTGTTGATTGAATCCTTGAACAACTAAACGAGCTTTATTGCGAACGATCACTCCTCGATCATCTCGTTTGCACTTAAACACCCATCTAGTACCAATCGGATATTCTCCCTTTGGTAGATCAACCAACTCCCATACCTTCAATTTCTTGAATTGAAATAGCTCTTCTTGCATCGCCTCAACCCATGAATTATCTTTCAAAGCCATTTGAACATTCTTTGGCTCTTCTTGAGAGATAAAGCACGAATACATGCACTGATGAGCTTCACTTTCACGAAAATTGGCTTGATGTGAATCGGTAAAATCTGAGATTTTACTAACACTTCCTCTAGTTTGAACAGAAGCCTGAGGATCACCAATAATATTTGAAGGGGGGTGATCTTTCGTAGCTCTTGAAACACTAACCGGTTCACTTCTTAAATTATCACCCAAGTTAGTAGCAATTTCTTCCACATCCTCATCATCTCTATCAAAAATGAAATCTCCTGTAGAGGATCTGGTGGGAAGAAATACTCCATTAAGAACCCTTTGTTGATATTCAAGAAACGCAGGATCTACATAGTAAGTAGGAGTCTTTGGAGGAGTTTTGGGTGATTCAGGAGATGAATCATCTGAACTCAAATCATCCTCCACTTCCTCAACATCCCTATCTGCATTGAGTTTTGATCTTGGAGGTGTATCTTCATCATTGGTCAATGCATGATCTGGAATGTCGGGATCAACCGTGTGGTTACTCACAGGAACTTTAAAGGATTGAAAAAGATCTGAATAATCAAACTGCCAATCTAGTCCCTTATGATTATCATGTGTATAGCTCGTAACTTCAATGTTATAAACTATTTCTACACGACTTGTGACTTTGTTGAAAACTCGTTTATTTGGAGAATTTGGCACATAACCTAGGAAATATCCTTCGTCAGCTTTCTCTCCAAATTTAGATTGATGTTGAGTCTTCAACAATGTACAAGACACACCAAATGGTTCAAAGCCTTTCAAATTTGGTTTCTTCTTGTTCAAAAGTTCATAACAAGTCTTGTTATGCTTCTTAACAGTCAGAACCCTATTCAAAACATGACATGCTGTACTCACTGCTTCTGCCCAAAAGATGACAGGAAGCTTTGAGTCTGCAAGCATAGTTCTTGCGGCTTCGATCAATGTTCTGTTCTTCCTTTCAGCTACACCATTCTGTTGAGGCTCATATGGTGCACTGAATTGATGTTCAATACCCTTGGACAAACAGTAAACATTGAATGTCGAGTTCTTAAATTCTGTACCGTTATCACTACGAAGTCTCTTTACTCTCGTTTTATAGACATTCTCAATTTGATCTAGGAATTGCATAAGTATTCCGGGGGTTTCATCCTTAGATCCTAAAAAGAATACCCATGAGAATCTAGAAAAATCGTCGGTGATGACTAAACAGTACCATTTCCCACCTAGACTTCTTTTGCTTATTGGGCCAAAGAGATCCATGTGGAGCAAATCAAATGGCGAGGTGATAGAGTTTATTGTTTTGGACTTGTGTGGTTTCTTGTGTTGTTTTCCTTTCATACAAGATACACACCTGTCTTCCAACCTAAAACTCTGTTTTGGCACTCCCTCTACTAACCCATTCTTGGTTATATAATTCATTTTTCGAAAGTTTAAGTGTGCCATTCTCCTATGCCATAGTAAAGAGTCGGTTTCTGAAGCCTTGGACAAAAGACATGTAGATGCCATTGAAGAAACTGGAGCACCCATGTTGATAGCATAGATATCCTTCTTCCTTGGTGCCCTCATTAATATCCATTCTTCAGGAACTTTAAACCCTGGCTTCAAGATTAAGGCCTCCTTTTCATTAAAATGAACTGGATGACCTCTATCACAACATTGGGAAACACTCACTAGGTTATGAACTAGTTGCTCAACATAGTTCACATCCTCTAGAGTCAAAGCTCCATTAGAAACTTTTCCCTTCCCAGTTATCATCCCTCCTTTATCTCCAGCAAAATTTACACGCTGTTTCAATCCACCCTTGAAGTCTTGAAGAAGACTTCTATCCCCTGTCATGTGTCTTGAGCATCCACTGTCTACATACCACCAACTTGTCTTGTTCACAGTAGACTCCTGCACATGACATTAGTACACAATTAGTTCGTAAGAGGGACCCAAGCCATAACGGTCTTGGTATGTCCCTCTTCATCGACAATCTTAGTTTCTTTAAAGTAACCATAGACATTTCCATCAGGAACCTTGGCTACTTTAACGGGAACATAAGGTTGTGGATGAATAGTGGTCTTGGGTCGACTTGGAGACTTGGATGTAAATCTACTTGACTCATAACCTTGGGATTTAGACTCATGGTTTTTATAATCATATTCAAAATTCATCCCTTGAGAGCGAGAAGTAGTGCCATTTTCATTACGACTATGGCCTCTACTTGGTGTTTGAAACCTAGACGGTACTTTATCCTTAGAATGAAATGAAACAGTAGCATTAGGAGTTAAGATCCGTTTAGATTTAGGTGGAGACACACTGTGTGTTCTGTCTCTCTTTAAAATGTTTACAGGTTTAACAATAGATTTACTTCCCAACCCTGGTTTAGCATTTAACCTGTCCACATTAGTCTTAAAAGCTACAGGAGTCACAATATTGTTAACCTGTCCTAGACCTGTTTCTAGTTTCTTATTTGGACAACAAGAAGCTACGTGTCCTTTTTGATGACACTTAAAACAAGATCTTTGCTTTCTAGACTTAAATTCTTTACCCATTTGAGGAACACTATTAACGTGAGTTACTAAATGTTTCTCCTGTTTATTAATCACCTTATCATCTAATTTGGTTTCATCCTTACTAGACTTAAGGTCTTTATCAACAGGCTTTTCTAACTCAGTTACCTGTGGGATTTCCGCTTTTGGTTCTTTGGAAACATCAGACATTTCCACATCAGTTGAAGTAGGTTTGTAGTTATCATTATAAGGTGGGGGTACTTCACCATATCCTAGTCCAGACCCATCCTTAGGACTACGTTGTGAGCTAATTATAGTATTTAAGGTCAAAGAAGAAGTTCTAAAACCTTCAAATTTACGATTAAGCTCAACCATCTTCAACTTAAGATCAGCCAACTCCTTATCCTTTTCAGCAATGGTTTGATTTAAGTTAGCCACATTTAGATATAACCCATCTATAGTCACAGCTTGATCCTTAACAATGTCACTAAGGGCGGTCTTATCTAAGTTAGCTAACCGAATCCTATCACGCAAATCAACCTTATCGCTACTTAGCCTACGCACATCACTTTTAGCTTCTCCTAGTTCCCTATTCAATGCATTATGGGAATCTACATAGCTACCTAATTGAGCTTGTAGACTAGAAACTAAATTGCATACGTCAATCATAGTAGCAAAATCAAAACATACACGTTTCTTGTCGGTTTGAACATCTGCCATGTGTGCCACGAAGTCCTCAGCAGTTAGATCCTCAGTTGATCCAGCATCATATACATCATCTTTAGCCGGAGGAACAGTCATATCAGGTACCTTGACTTGATATTCCTCAGCAGTCGGCATATACCCAGTTGCTTCAACTGTCTTATCCTCATCCACAATTTCAGCCATGAATGCTTGATCAGCCATAGCACTCCAGTCAAAGGATCCATCCAACTGTTCAACAACTAAAGCCTTAGAAGCTAAAGTGTCGGTCTTTGGATTTGCGTTTTTATCAGCTTTAGGTCTTTGACAATCCCTAGCAAAATGTCCATTGTTTTGGCAATTATAACATTTTACTTTGGACATATCTAATCCACCTTTTCCTCCTATTGTTTTCTTTCCAGTTTTTCTCAGAAAATTCTTAACCCTTCTAGAAATCATAGCAAGTTGCCACTGAAGGTCAATTTCCTCTAGATGTTCTGGATCGATTTGATCATAATCCTCATCATATTTTGAAGGATCCGTGATCTTTCCCTGAATGTAGTTTTCATAACAAGCTATGAACGAAGCCAACATAGACAATTGTTCTTCAGCAGTCTTAACACTCATTGGCATGTTAGTGTATTCCTTAGCTGTCTTGAGAGCTACTTTGATAGGAGGTTTTGCTTGAGTACTACCACTTGTGGAAGAAGACACTAAGCACAGTTCATCAGTAACAATCTCACTATCTTCATCTGCTTCACCAATAGTCAACAAAGCTTTGGTCGAGCTAGAAGTAGCCTGATTGAGAGTGGCATTCCCATAATATAGTCCTGGATCCTGAACCTGATCAGAATCAGAGTCTCTTGTCTTCTTATCAAAATCATAACCTTTTAGCCGGTCAATGACTTGCTCTAAGGTCATGGTAGAATAGCGAGTCTCATTATCTTTCAACATCACTCCATACATCTCCCATTTCTTTGGTAAACCTTCAACAAATTTGTTGACAATTTTAGCATCAGTATAGGCAATGTTATGTGTAATCAGCTCACTTAACAAGTGGTAATATCTTTCTGTATAAGCCTCGAGGTCTTCTCCCTTAAAAGCTTTGAACATCATCCACTGCTTCTCAAGGAGATTGGTCTTACTAGCAATAACCTGAGGACTACCTTCACCTCTTTTCGCAAGAGCTTCCCAGAGCTCCTTAGCAGTATGAAAAGATCTCAGTTGATGATTGATGTCCTTAGGTAAGCTCATCCTGATAGCATGAAGAGCTTTACATTCCTTCTCATAAGCCTTAGTTTCTTTGTCACTCATTTTATCATAAGTGATCTCAACTACCACTCCATTCACAACGTTAGTTGGAGGGGTGTAACCACACTTGATACATAACCATATGCTTATGTCATGGAAATGACAGTAAGACTCAAACCTGTCCTTCCAACCATAATAGTCTGAGAGTCGGAGTAACTTAGGTGGTCCACTAGCCTTACCAACTTCGTGTTCCATCTCAATCAACTTACTAACATCAGACATCTTGGCTAGCTTTGGTACTTAAAAACGCAAATTTTTTTTTTTTTTTTTTTTTTTTTTTAAAAAATCTGAATTTTTTTTTTTACGAACTTCGCACGAACTTAACTTCGCACGAACTTAACTTCGCACGAACTTAACTTCGCACGAACTTAACTTCGCAAAATCTGAACTTCGCAAAGACTGAACTTCGCAACTTTCTGAACTTCGCAGAATCGGCTGAAAAACCCCAAAAACGAAAATTTTAGATTTCTAATCGACTAAACCCTAAGTTTTCGGTCGATTACTAATCTAAAAACTTCCAGAGAGTGATTTTAATTGATTTTACGCAAGAATCCACGTACAATCAAACCCAAATCAATCGTTATTATCCGAATAACCCCGAACCTACGCGTATCTAGCCGTAGGCTCTGATACCAATTGTAAGTCCGTTTGTATAGGATCGATAACGAGGTTATCTTTAGGTATTAACGTGCGGAATCCGTCAATACTAAGTTCACGGATAGTGAACGATTGTCTCGCAATATACTAGCGATTCGGATTATCAAATACGACTTTGTATCGATTCAATATGTTATTCTATCAATACCTAGTCGATTAGAATGCTTAATTTCGCACCAATCTCTGGAAATTCGTATGGGCAGAAGTTCCCTAAACGTTTAGGGTTTAATTAATATTTATAGTTTGAGTTTGCCGAACTTCGCAAACCTTCCTGGGCTTCTGCGAAGTTCAGGCCCAGCCTTGCGAAGTTGGGCCTCTGCGAAGTTCAACTGAACTTCGCAGGTCAACTTCGCGAGTTGACTTTTTCAGTCAAACTTTTACTTTGATTTACATCTTTTAGCATTTAAACAATTAACTCTAAAATGTCTATCAAATCATATTAAACGTTTGCAATTAACAAATCAATAATACAACTTGATTACAAATAACATTTCAACTATTACAAGCTAGATCTGTTGTCACACACAAACATGTCCCAACATATGTATAATACAAAATGTAGTACAAAATAAACAACATGTGTTACAAAATGCAGTCAAATAAACAATATGCAGTATAATTATTATAAAATGCAGCATAAAAACGGTAATATGTATAATACAAGATCAAGTCTAAAACAACATGTGTACTAAAAGTTATATACATACAAACTGAAGTAAAAACAGCATGCAGTACATTTTTATAAAAAAATGTAATTAACAAAAATAAAAATGTTAAAAAAATTTGGAAAAAAAAAAAATTTTTTTTTTGAAAAAAATCGCTGGAATCCGGCGACATCAGGGCGGCGGTTGGCGGCAGGCGGCGGCAGGGAGGGGGTGGTTGGTGGTAAGAGGTGGGAGTGGGTGGTTGGTGGGGTGGGAGTGGTGGAGTGTTATTTAATAAATTTAGGAATGAAAGTTAAATATTTCAAAAATGAATGGATCAAAATGAAAGTTGATATGGGACACATGTTATTTTCTGGATGGATGTGGGGTTGCCCTCCTTTATGTCCAAATGACCCCTACCCTCATGATCTCATATCCAACTATAATATAACATTTACAAAAGTATTTAAAGTCATAATTGAAAAGGAAAGACTTCAAAAAGTCAAAACATGACTATTTTGAGATGTACCAAAATAAGTATCCAGATTCCCTTACATCCAATTAGAAAAGAGTTTAGTGGATAAAGATGAGATGTTGTTGGTACATAGTAACTTTCTTTAAACTGTGTGCATTTTTACATGAGACACTTATTTTGGGACGGAGAGAGTACTTGTCAGTTATAGAAGCTTGACTCATTGAGTCATAGAGTTGATATATATATATATATATATATATATATATATATATATATATATATATATATATATGGGAAGGTTCAAACGAGAACCACTGTAAAGTTAAAAACTTTGAGAACCACAAAGAATACATGTTTGTTCACATGTGATTAGCTTCAATCATATGTGAACATTGATGTACGTTTAATTGAAAAAGAAAAAAGTAAAAAAAAAATCATAAATTTACGTCTTAAAATTCATTTTAACCGATTTGTTCACATTATATATTTGTTTTTTTACGTTTTTCGATATAATTTTAGGATTTTTTGACTTTTTCCTTTTTAAATTAAACGTACATCGATGTTCACATATGATTGAAGCTAATCACATGTGAACAAACATGTATTCTTTGTGGTTCTCAAAGTTCTTAACTTTAGAGTGGTTCTCATTTGAACCTCCCTATATATATATATATAGAGAGAGAGACGATATAGTATTTATATCTGCTAAATGTAGCAGCTCATATAGGAAGTCATGGAATTAATGTATGTAAAGTGTATAATATGATTCCTCGGATACATGGAACTGAACGAAGACAGTGAAGGCACTCTACACTTTTTACAGTCAAGGATTTGCTTAAGATAAAAAGCTCACCATGTTTTGTATTGGCGCTATAGAACATAGGATTTGTTTCATTGCACAAGGAATATAGAAAACCTTTTTTAAGAAATCTTTCGATCACTTATGGATAATGCAAGATTATACAAGTTCGGAGAATGCATCTTGAAGCAATTGGCTAGTGTGTCATGACACACACATAAGTTAAAAAGTTTAAGCTATTGTTATATAAAAGTTTTGTTTGGTTAAGAGAGCTTATTGAAGCGATAAATTTAAGAAGAACAAACTACTTGAAGTATCTTAATTACAAAAATGAGGTTCAGCTTATGAAAAAGATAATAGTGGGTATTTGATACCCAACCCGACAAAATGGGCTAGGCTTACATGTAGGCTTGGGTTTAGACGTGACAAAATGGACAGGTCATACGAGTTTGGTTTACTTTATTAAAATTTGCAGTACAATAATACCATGAACAGTTTGGCCGACTATGATATAATTCTTCAAACATGTTCTATTGTGCAATTTTGCATTCCTTACATGTACCATACAACTCATCAATACACAAGGTGCACTTTTTCTACATGGCTCCCTAGTAAAGTTTTAGACAGCTGCTTAACATTTCATACTTCTGTCAAATATATTCCACATATCACAACAGAACTAAATGGTTAGGAACATGACACATCCTTCATAAAATACTTAAATTATTTGCCAGTTTGCTTGAACTACCTAAGGACCACATGCAACCATCTTATTGGCTAATATCTTCTTACATGTAAAGGTTTATCCACTGGCCCATACTGATAATTTTGGAAAAAGGGGAATCCTACTTTGATGGGATTGGGTTAAAATAAAACTTTGTGGTGCACAATCATCCTGTTTACCATTATATAGGAGGAATGCAATCAAACTTATAGTTATAACTCAACTGCATAGATCAATCTTTGCATTATATCATACATTTGTTTGCAGAATCAAGAAACATGGAAGCTTGCTTTCTTTCTTCAAATTCCTTCACAAAGTCTTTGGAAGTTGTCATCCCTTCAATAAAAGCGAGAATCTTTGTGCAACCCAAAAGAGCATCTTCCCAGTTTCAGCAAAGGAAAACAGGCACACACTTTGCTACAACATGTAGGTTTTTTTGCCCCTGCTAAACACCCAGTTGTTAAAGATTGATTTAATTACAGATCATTGTATATTTAAGTATATAATGACGATATATTATATAAACTAATGATCTGCTTTCATGTACCGGTTTAGTTCGTTAATTTACGTTTATAATGACCATATATATGAGTGATTATTCATTGTTGTTTTGCACAATTTTTTTTGTAGTTACCATTGTTTATATTAAAGTACCCAGAGAAATTCATCTTTCAAATTATTAGGAAATTTGGACATCTTGTAAAAATGAAAGTGCTCAACATAAACTAAATTATTTGCCACCTCTTCTCCAAAATGAATCATACATAAAAACTGTATTGTAAATTCTTTTCTTTTGACAATGTTTGCAGCAAAAAATCAAGTACCGGTCGTTTAATTAGCGCTATTCCATTGTTATAGTCGTAAAACACATGCATATGATTTTTTTAAAAAAATTAATCATGAACGTTTGGTTATCTAGTTTGCCTTTTTTGCTTGGTTTACTCCTTTTCTGATCTGATGGATTCTTATGTGTTGTAATGATTTGTCTATCAAAGGTTGTCAATCTCAATCAAATTCGCCATCACCCTCATCTAGAGACGAAGATAATACTCCTTTAGATGCGGATTGGCGGTCATTCAGAGCAAGACTAGTAGCCGGAGAACAAGCATTTAGCTCACAAGAATCTTCTCCAAATAGTGATCTTGACACCACGATGAACGGGCCACCATCTGTTTCAATAGGTGACAAATGGGCTCATGCCATACATGAGCCCGAAAAAGGTTGCTTGCTCATTGCAACCGAGAAACTAGATGGGGTCCACATCTTCGAAAGGACCGTAGTCCTTTTACTATCAATGGGCCCAGTGGGCCCAACGGGCATTATACTCAACCGCCCTTCACTTATGTCAATCAAGGAGATGAGGTCAACTTCACTAGATGTGTCAGGAACATTTTCGGACCGCCCGTTGTTCTTTGGCGGACCACTTGAAGAGGGGTTGTTTTTGGTGAGAGGGGATGAAGGGGTTAGAAATAGTGGGGTGTTTGATGAAGTAATGAATGGGTTGTGTTATGGGACCAAAGAAAGTGTAGGGTGTGCTGCTGAAATGGTGAAAAGAAATGTGGTTAGTGTTGGTGAGTTTAGATTCTTTGATGGATATTGTGGGTGGGAAAAGGAACAACTGAGAGATGAGATATGGGCTGGATATTGGTCTGTTGCTGCTTGTAGCCCAAATGTAGTTGGACTGGCCACTGTGGGAAGTGTTGGGCTTTGGGAAGAGGTTCTTGGGCTTATGGGTCAGAAAAAAGTTTGGTAGTTATGGCCCAAACTAACTTTTTTTTTCTCTGAGTCAACTATGTAAATTATGATTGTGATATGGTTGTTTTAAAATGGAATGACTTTATGCGAAGCGACTATATGAAGTTGTGGTCCATTGATTTATGATTACGTTGTTTGGTAGTTCTATTTATTGATCATTGATATCGTAAGCCATCAAACATTAATTCTTGTTTAAATTTATCAATAATTGAATGTGTAAAAACATTTATATAGATTTGTCCATCTTATCTTATACCCTTAGTATAATTGTATGTGCTAGAACCGTATATTAGCAGTATACCCCCGGAGAATAATAAAATCAATAATTAATGATGATATTAAGACTTCGATTATCCCAAAATTAAAGAACTCGTTTGTTCTTGGTATCCTATAATTTCACATTATCTTACAAGCTTCTTTATTATTTCTTACGTTTGAAAATAAATGTTCATATTAGTAGTATTTATATTAATTTCAAAATTATTGTCCACTTGCAAAAATTAATTACTAGAATTTATTAAACTACTCAATTACTACTTCAATCATTTTTCTTTTAAATAAATTAGTCAAACTTGTATTATATACAATGGCAAAACTGACATTGACCAAATATATTTTAATTCTCACAAAAATTCTTGAGGGTATTATTTTGAGACGAAGGAGTAATAAGATACCATCAGAATTCTTTAAATCTCTATATTACAAAAAAAAACATACAAATAAATACTAACATATAAAATTTATTAGTATAATAATAATAATAATAATAATAATAATAATAATAATAATAATAATAAAACAAATAAAAACTAGTATAATAATAATGATAATAATAATTATTATTATTATTATTATTATTATTATTATTATTACTACTACTACTACTACTACTACTACTAGGTGAAAGACCAGCGACATCGCGGGTTTGTTAAATTATTATGTGTAATCTCGTTTGTTGTCTTTGTAACCACGATTGAATTAGTTGCATTATATAAGTTCAAATATGTTGGTACATTTAACGTGTCAGTCAGTTGGTCTATTGAGTTGTAAGTGTCGTTGATTAATTGTAATAGAAAAGTCATTTTTGTATTAGCGACACTTAGTTTGGTCTAGGCGACACTTGCCTTAGTGTCGCATAGCGACACTTAGGTAGTGTCGCATGAAGGCGGCCACATGCGTCACTTAGGGAGTGTCGCATGTCTGCCGATTAGTATAAATATAAACCTACATGTTTCAGGCTAGGGTTGATGAAACTATAGCACCATTTGTCGAAATTGCATATCTGTAATTAAGCTAATAGGTTACGTTCATCAATACAAACTCATATTTGTGATTTATACACGTGTTTCGGTTTGTGTTTACATTCGGTTAGTGTGATTGTTTGTTTTCGCCTTACAATCATTGTAATCAATCACTTAGATCCACAGAAAGGGGCACTCACTACTGGTATCAGAGCCTCAAAGTGGTTTGATTGAAGTATTGATCACGTAATCGCTTGTTTTCGGTTTGCATTGTGAAGAGAATCAAGAACAATCGAGTTATTTGGATCAATTGAGTGCTATTCAGACGATTTGAATCAACATTTACAGGTTTCGTTCGATTGGGATTGAAGAATTTTCGTTACGTTTACGAAAATTCGAATTTTAGGGTTTTTGGGACATCACAGCCGTTTTTGCGTCACTCGTTGCGTCACTAGATAGCGACACTTCGTGCGACACTCTGTATGTTCCAATTAGGGTTTTACCGACACTCTGGTGCGTCACTTTGTGCGTCACTAAGAGCGTCATTTTTGAGTAATACGACATTTGCCTCTAGTGTCGTCTGCTTTAATCTAGCGACACTCACGTGTGTCACTTCAGCACGTCACTTGTTTGTCACGCGTCACTTCCTCTAGTGACGCTTGTTTGATTTACTGCGTCACTCAAGTACGACACTTGGGGGTGCGTCACTTGTTTGATTGAGCGACACTTGCTTCTTGTGTTATCAGTCACTTTATACGTCACTTAGTAGCGACACTTACTAAGTGTCGCTAGTCGTTGCGACACTTCACTGCGTCACTTTCAAGTGACGCCTTTGTTACTAATCAGTTTTCTAGTTTTTGTTTTTGAGCTATTTTTCATGATTTTCTTTAATGGCTGCTGCTGATAAAGAAGATATTAGCGGAATTAGAGAAATGATCAAACAGAATCATGATGTTGGTTCTAACAGTAAACCTCCTTTGTTTACCGCATATATGAATTATGCTTATTGGCGTGACAGATTTGAACAATATGTAGATTTCCATTCTCTAGAGCTTTGGGGTCCACTTAGAGAAAGATATGAGGCTCTAGTAGCTGAAGGAAATTATCGTGGTATTCCTCCGGCCAAGACATATAAAGCTATGACTCCTGAAGAAAAAAAGGAGTATGACATCGAGAGAAAGGCTCATTCTGCTCTCCGTATGTGCCTAACTAAGGATGTTTTACGACTTTTCAAAACTCATGACATCACATACGATCCGTGGAAGGCCATTGAAACACGATGTGGAGGAAACGAAAAGTATAAGGAGGCTAAACTAGAACTAATCAAGAAACAATATGATATGTTTGATATTCTTCCTAATGAAACTGCATCAGGATTATTCACAAGGTACTCACAGTTGGTTAGTGAGTTAACCGAGGGAGGTTACAATTTCCCTCAGATTGAGGTGAATAAGAAGCTGTTAGATGTTCTGCCTAGTACTTGGGATGTAAAAGTGCAATTTCAAAAGGAGAACCAAGAGTTAGCAAGAATGAACTTGGATGAGTTGATTGGTGTTCTTCAAGCTCACGCAATGGAGTTGAAGAAAAAGGAGTGTAAGTCGGGTGGGTTTGTTCAAGACCCGACATTATATGGAGGAAAGATAAACACCGGGAAGACATATGGTGGAATGGCCTTCATTTCTGACACTAGTTCACCATTGCAGTCTACTGGTGCTCATCATCCAGTCTACGCTTCTGGACCTTCACTAGGTTCACAACAACAAGTTACGATCTCTCAAGCTATTGAAGAACAAGCTGCCATCTATACAGCTTTTCTGAGCTCATACAAGGATTTGGTTTCGCAACCAAATACTACACTAGAACTTGCTAAAGAAGACTATGCTTAACTGGATGATGATGATCTTGAGCAAATGGATTTAAAGTGGAATATTGCCATGATCTCAAGAAGAGTTCAAAAATTCTTGCAAAGGACTGGACGCAAGAGTTTGGAAGGAAACGGCAAAACCAACTTTGGTTTTGACAAGAGCAAGGTTCGCTGCTATAACTGTCAAAATTTGGGACATTTCGCAAGGGAATGCAAGAAACCCAAAGTTCCTCCATCGGGTTTTACGAAGCCTGATGCTCCTAAAGCTCAAGAGAAGGATGAAGTGAAACAAGTGACAGCTGATGCTTTAGTTGTCTTCGAGCCTATAAACACAGACTGGAGTATGTTTGCTGAAAAGTACCAACAGTGTCTTATGGCTCATGTTACTAATGAGGTACACAATGAACCTGACGAGCCTTTGAACTGTATTTCATGCATTAAGTTAACTGAATCTTTAAAGTGCTTTCAAGAAGAAAACTTAGAATTAAGAGAAAAGGTTGCAAAACTTAATGAGTCCAATAAATACCTAAAAGCTAATGAACAACTTTACGATAAGAAGATCGAGGCTTATAAGCAAGACACTCAAAAGTACAAATCAAAGGTTTTTAGTCAACAAGATGCTATTAACAACTATCTTGCTGAAATTGAATTGTTGAATAAGGAACTCTCTGATTTAAAAATTGAGTATGATAACTATAGGAACAAGATTCTAGGTTCCTCTTCCTCTACAGTTGCCTTCAATGAAATCCTTAATAAGCAGAGGACAGATAACAAAACTAAGGCATGACTAGGCTATGCTGAAGTCCCGCCTCCCACTGAATACTATCCTATGCCTGTTAAGGAAGGCACTGAAGAGATTCTTGTTGACTATGCATTGTTATATGGTATCAAGTCAAAAGCAACCAAGCAAAACAAACAGGCAAAGGAGAAAACCAAGCGGCCAGAGTATCCTTCGCCTAAGTTTGTTAAGTCTGAAGCTGTATCTCCAATTAGTATTGAGGAGATTGTTGAGATTGAGGATATTACCGATCAGGAATATCCTAAGGTTGAGAAGGTTGAGGTCAAATCAGAAAAGGTGATTTTGACGAATGAACCTGTCCTTAAAGTACAAAATGATAAGGGCAAGAAAAAGGTTTTAAATGAGAAAACTCAAACTTTACAGATACCTGTAAAGATTTTGAGAGATAACTTAAATGTGAACAATGAAAGAATTTCATGTAAAAAACCTTCACCCTCAACCAATCAACCGAGGCAAACATCTTCTCAAACTTGCACACACTGTGCTTGTTCTAAAAATGCCTCACCATCTACTCCAGTAAATATGGACATTTAATTCGTGATTGTCCCAAGCTTTCTCATCAGCGCTATGGGAGAGATATGCCTAGAACTTCTTTTTATAGAAATTCATTTTCACCACTTAGGCGTTATTCCAACTCTCCCAAGCCTGTTGTAAAGCAAAGTAATGTTGGGAAAAAACCTTTGCCAAAACAAAAGCCCGACATTGCTCCCAAACTAATTTCCGAACAATCTAAAGTTTGGAAAAGAAAGGAGTCTGCTAGTGACTCTTCCGTCATCAACAATAACACATTAGATGAAAATTCTGATTTATTGAAAAATAAGGTTCTATCTGATGTGATTATTGTTGATGACCTTGGTAGACCTAAGTCTGTAAAGGCTTGGGTCACCATTTCTCACTAATCTCCTTACTTTTATGTGTTGCAGCAGTCAGAACATGTTAAAGATAGTGAATGGTATATGGACAGTGGCTGCTCGCGACACATGACTGGCGATGTGTCTCTTCTGACGGATGTTAAACCACACACTGGAGGACATGTTGCCTTTGCTGGAGATACTGGAGGAATGATTACTGGAAAGGGAACGCTAACTAATAAGAGAGTTAGCTTTGAGAATATGAATTATGTGGCTCAACTCACTCACAACTTGCTGAGCGTTTCACAAGTCTGTGATAAGGATTATACCACAGCATTCACAAAAACAGAATATGTGATCTTGAAGCCGGGTTTTATTATCCCTGAAGAATGGGTGCTTATGCAGGCGCCACGGAGAAACGATACCTATGTGATGAACATGCGAACTGTGGAGACTACAAATGAGTACACTTGTCTCCTGTCAAAGGCTTCGGTAAAGGAATCACTACTTTGGCATCGACGGATGGGACATATTCATTTTCGCAAAATGAATTTTCTTATAAAGAATGATTTGGTAAATGGAGTTCCAAAACAATCATTTGCTCTAAAAGATGAATGTATTTCATGCCACAAGGGCAAACTCCACAAAAAGTCCCATAAGTCCAAGGTAGTGAATTCTATTGCTGCACCACTAGAGCTCTTACATATGGATTTGTTTGGTCCTATTTCTACTAAGAGCATTGGTGGCCGATCCTACTGCTTAGTAGTCACCGATGACTACTCCAGATTTTCGTGGGTATACTTTCTTGCCGCAAAGAGTGAAACAACAGATATTCTGGTATACATGTTGGATAAGTTGGCAAATCTATGCAACTTAAAGGTGAAGAGACTGCGCAGTGACAATGGAACTGAATTCAAGAACTCAACTCTCGAGTTATATTGTGCCTCGAAAGGCATTGATCATCAGTTCAGTGCTCCAAGAACTCCTCAACAGAATGGAGTTGCAGAACGTAAGAATAGGATCATTATCGAGACAGCTCGGACTATGCTAGCTGATTCTAAGCTACCTATCATATTCTGGGCTGAGGCAGTCAACACTGTTTGTTACGTTCTGAATCGAGTGCTCACGGTTAAGAAAAAGAACAAGACCTGTTATGAACTTTTCAATAACCGTAAGCCAAATCTGCAGTTTCTAGAGCCGTTTGGGTGTCCGTGTCTGATTATGATCCCAAAAGAAAAAGTCTCAAAGTTTGGAGATAAAGCTGTTGAAGGGATTTTTCTTGGTTATTCAGTTAATTCTCCAAATAAAAGAGTTTACATCAAATCAACACACCAGGTGGAGGAGCATTTTGAGGTAAAATGCTTGCGTTACATGGATCCTCCTCAAGGAACGGGTCCGGATTGGTTGTTCAACTATAAGGACGTTTTTAACTCTTTCAACATGCCTGAAGAAGATGAAGAGGAAGAGTTGGTCACCCCACTTCATGGCATCTGTCTATGTCAAGACACATCTGATGCAACACCCACTCCCACACCTACACCATCACCTACTACAACCGAACCATCTCCTATTACCCCATCATCGAATGCTCCTTCGACTTCAGGAATGATCAATGCAAAAGATCTTCCTGATGATCCTAATATGCCTCCTTTAGAGGAAGCCGAAGAAGAAGAAACGTTCTTCACCCATTTTAACGCTCATAACGAAGAAGATGAGGAACCACAATAACCCGCGCAACCTGAAAGTTCTACTGCTCCTGAGACTACAATTGTTCCTGCCACTGAAGGGGATCTGAACAATTTGGAGTTAGTACTTGCGCCAGAAGTAATCCCAGTGACACGTGTACACAAGAATCACCCAATCGATAATATTATTGGTGATCCTAATGCTGCGGTTCAAACAAGACAACAAGTGTAACAAAATCCAAATCAGCAAATGTTGACTCTGGTTGATCGGATAAATTCATGTCATTTATCTCAAATTGAACCTAAGAAGGTTGATGAGGCCTTAAAAGATCCATCCTGGGTTGAGGCCATGAAAGAAGAATTACAGCAGTTCAACAAGCTACACGTTTGGGATGTAGTTACGTTACCCAAAGGTGCTCACTTAACTGGCACTCGATGGGTATTTCGAAATAAGATGGACGATCGGGGCATAGTGATTCATAACAAAGCACGGTTGGTTGTTCAAGGTTTTAGTCAAATCGAGGGTTTGGACTATGATGAAGTATTTGCTCCTGTGGCAAGATTGGAGTCAATTCGTATCTTCTTAGCATACGCTTCTTTCAAGGAATTCCGTGTTAACCAACTCGATGTTAAAAGCGCCTTCCTGTATGGAAAAGTGGATACGGATGTGTACGTTAAACAGCCTCCAGGTTTTGAAGACCCTGAGCATCCAGAATATGTTTGCAATTTGAACAAGGCGTTATATGGTCTTCATCAAGCTCCGCGACTTTGGTACGAGAGGCTCACTACTTATCTAATCAAGCATGGTTTTGTTCGAGGGAACATTGACAGTACTCTGTTCATCCGTAAAGAACAAACTGGGGATCGAGAAGATATGTTACTTGTGCAGGTTTACGTGGATGATTTTATCTTTGGCTCTACAAATGAGGCAATGTGCAAGAACTTTGAGGAAATCATGAAGTCCGAGTTTGAGATGAGTGCGATGGGGGAGCTCAAATTCTTTTTAGGTGTACAAGTTGAGCAGTCTGCAAAAGGTATTTATATTCATTAGTCAAAATATGTCAATGACATGTTGACTAGATATGACCTGCTTAATTGTAAAACCTATGGGACTCCTGTCGAACTTAATCACAACCTTAGACTTGCTGAGGATGAAGAAGATTGCAAAAAAAGGACTATCATTCAATGATAGGTTCTCTGATGTATTTGACTTCCTCTCGACCGGATAATGTGTTCGCGATATCTGTTTGTTCACGCTTTCAAGCCAAACCCAAGGTGTCTCACATGAAGGCGGTAAAGCGAATATTTGGTTATCTCAAACATAGACCCAATCTTGGTCTATGGTATTCAAATGAGAAATCATTCGCTCTTAATGCCTATTCGGATTCTGATCATAGCGACTGCAGCATAGACAAGAAGTCCACCACTGGTGGATGTCAGTTTCTCGGATCTCGCTTGATTTCGTGGCAGTGCAAGAAACAGACTACAGTTTCTCTTTCAACCGCAGAAGCTGAGTACGTTGCTACTGCCAGTTGCTGCTCTCAGGTTCTATGGATTCAGCATCAACTGCGTGATTACGGGTTACTTCTTTCTATGACTCCTATTCACATAGATAACACTGCTGCCATATCTATCACACGCAATCCCGTACAACACTCTAAGACTAAACACATAGAACTTAGGTTCCACTTTATACGAGATTGCTATGAAAAACACCTGATAGACCTAGTCCATATAGACACCCTAAAACAGAATGCCGACCTTTTCACCAAAGCTTTTTCGCGTACTCGATTTGATGAACTAATCAATATGATTGGTTTAAGGTTCTTTATGACCAAAAAGTAATTTGTAACTTGGAACGTAAATTTACTTGCTTTTATTTGTGTTAAAAAAAAAAATTTAGGGCAACAACCACTCTTTATACTCTTTAGTATCAAAGAAATGCACAGTTGCTACATTTTGAAAAAGACGTTGAGTTGTGTCTGTAAACAACTTGGGATATGATAGTACATTGGGTGACATGCACAAAATAAAATTTTAAGGTTTATCTTGGATGTGTCAGTAGATTTATCTGGCATGTTGAAAATAGTTTTTATAAACATTGTCTTCATCATACGATATATTAGTAGGCATGTTACACAAAACTCTTTGAGACCTCTTAAGAAGCCTAATATATAATTGTTTATTTCAAGTGGTATAACACCGTTAGATGTATGACAAAAGTCTTAATATCTTACTTATGCTAGACATGTTTTCATGGAAGAAGCTTATTTGATATCATTTAGGGGTATATATTGACAGTTTCCTTTGTTATACGTAAGTATAGACCTGGTTTCTGTTAATATATAATTAAAAATTAAGCAAACACAAGTCAAAGTACTTACAAAGTCTTTAAAAATTAAGATACCTAACAAGGTCGCCAAAATGGTTTGACCAGGTCTGGTTTTGCTTAAACCTGAATCAAGCTATGTCGCTCTGTTGTACGTAAGTACATACCTGTCACCGCTGACTTGATTCTTAAAATTGATTTTCTTATATTCTTTCTGTAAATGGAAGTATGGTCTATGTCTTAAGTTAAGATGAATATCTATGGTGGGGACCACAGTGAAATATACATACGAATAATAATAAAATTAGCTCCTAGATGTGAGTGTAACATGTTTAAGAGGACAAATGTACTGATAATCATTTTGAAATAATTTTTATAAAAAGTGTTTTTAGCATGCCAAGTAAATTTAAAGTGGACAAATATACTGATGATCGAAATAACACTTACCGTTCCTAATAATTGCATGTTATTCCGATATGATCCCTAACCAGACTCAATTCACTCCGTCACCAAAAAGAATGTGTAAATTTTGTATTTGTAATTTTTGCATTAATTTTTTATTAATTTATTTTGTCTTACTTTTAGTTTTATTTTTATGCTATAACCAAGTTACAATTACCTTCAAATTTGGGTACCAAAATTAAAACGCAATCGATCGACAAAATATTAAAAGTTTTTCACAAAATGACTTTATGCGTCACTTTCATAAGTGACGCTACAAGTGCCGCACTAGTTCATGCGTCACTTTGATAAGTGACGCTTACAGTGTCCGGTTAAGTGACGCGCATTAGGTTTTCGGTATAAATACCCCTCAAACTGACACTCCTAATTATAACTCACACTATTCAATACGCGTCACTAGCTCTGACATACCGACACTAGTGTTCATCGTTGCGTCACTTCCACTATCGTGTTTTTTTTCGATCTTTGCGTGGATTTTGAAGCTGTTTTCGTGCAATCGGCTCCACTATTCTTGTTCATCTCACTTATCCGCATCTATTGGTACTAATCTTAACCCCTGTACTTATGTATTCTTGATTTAATCGTATGATAGGGTTGCGGGTTTTAGGGTTTACAGAAATCAATCAAATTAGAAATCTAAATGAACGTGTTTCTTGTTAATTTTTGGTGTCTTTTGTTTGGCTCGTCAACGCGCAACTTTTGGTTAACTCGTTTTACAAAAGCCCCAAAATTTGTTCGATGTGATTTCTGGGGATGAAGAGTGACATGATGATCTTCATCGTTGTGTCACTTCATGCGTCACTTCTTGTAAGTGACGCTATTTTGCAATTTAGAAGTCTTACCGTCACTTCTTCAGTGACGCTCTTTAATTCGTCACTTCATTAAGTGACTCCCTTAGTGACGCATATGCTTGTATCATTAATTAGCCCGTCACTCGTTTGAGTGACGCCCATCTATGCGTCACTTCCCTAAGTGACTCCCTTAGTGACACCCTTATCTATACCGACACTTATACCGTCACTTCCTAAGTGACTCACCTAGGTTACCGTCACTATGCTAAATGACGCATAATTTTGTACCGACACTTCCTAAGTGTCGTATTTAATGACGCATAATTTGGCCACATCATTTACACCAGTGACGCCTGATAGCGTCACTTACCCTAAGTGACGCTATACTTGATTTCTAATTTTTAAAAACTGTTTCATGCAACACTTCGTAAGTGTCGGTAGTGATTATGCGTCACTTCCTAAGTGACGCCTGAATCAGAATTTAGTTTAATATGTGTGAATTTTTGTGCTAATTCTATAACGATTTGTTTCTGGTTACTTTTCGGTCTTTTAGCTTACAGATGGCAGCTTTGCAAAACTATTATCGCCGTACCAACACTTGCCACAACATCATTGCGTTTCTGGAGTCCACGCATGCGAACTCAATCCCATTCCGATCGATGATTGAGTTTTTACGCCGATCGAGGATTCACTATGCTATCACCGCATCCACTCTAGTGTACATGAATCAGATCGAGGAATTCTATGATCACTCCTATATCAGAACACAGGGTGATGTGCCAAGAATTGTTTCCACTATGTTTGGCGAGGAGATTGAGATTACTGAGAATTTTGTTCGCCGAGTTCTCCAATTCAATGATACACATGCGATGCCAACTATGTTCGAGATAACCTTTATTTATGGTGGCCTTCAGCGGATGGGTTATCCTGCAAATCAGCTCTCCGACTTTCGAAAACAATATCTGTGCAGGGTTTGGAGATATCTATGCCATATTGTTATTGTCTGCTTATCTCCAAGGAAAGGTGGATATGATGCTGCAAGTCAATTGACTTTATCTTTGATGTTGGCACTGGTATACAACAAGCCCTACAATTTCAGTGGATATATCTTCGGTAATATGGTTGAGAACATCCGAGCTGGGAAAGATAAGTGGCTGCAGTATCCGAGGTTTGTGCAGCTACTGTTAAATGATTTGAATCTGGATATTGCTCTAGATCAGCGCTCGCTATTGGTTCCGACACCAATGCTCTTATGAGTCTTCAATGATTGTAAGTTAGCGCCAAAGGTGAACAAGTTTTGGCCGATCGAGAGCTATTTGGGCACATAGTAAACGAAAACTATGTTGCGCTACCAAATGATGGGTTTGAGGATGTCGAGATCCCTCAGGTGAATGAGGATGATTTGGTTGATACAGAGGTAGCTCAGGATTTAGATGACATTGATCAGGTTGAGAATGTTGATGCCAATGATGATGATGATGATGATGATGATGGTGGTGGACCCACACCACCCGATTCTGATGGGGATGTGCCTCCTCAAGAGGCTTTAGATGCAATCCACATGGTTGATCCGAAACGCTTTAGGCGTATTTTGAGACGCATCTCTGAGGGCAGGGTTCACGTCCCGAGAAATCCAGGTAAGCGACCAGCTGGGTCCGCTCCCTCTTACGCTGACTTACCCCACAAACGACGCCAATGCACAGGGGTGGTGATTCAGGAACCAGGTCAGCGAATCACTCAGCAATAACTGCGTCCTTCACAACAACCATCATCTCAGCCGCAACTTCCTTCTATTCAACAACTTTTTGCTCAGATAGAATAGATGAACAAACGTTTTTAAGATCAATATGAGATTATTCAAGTTCAGGCTGCAGAGATCGAGGAATTAAAGTCCAAGGCTGATGAGGTTGATGACTTAAAGCTTCAAGTGACAGATCTACAGTCTAGGTTGTTAGAGTTGGAGTCTATTATGATTGTTTCGGGGGAGGCTGGTCCCAGGACCTTGGAAACAAGTGTAACACCTCCCCCAGAACCAGATAATGTACAAGCTTCTTCTATCAATGAAAATGTATCTTTGGATTACTTTGTTGAGGTTCAAGGTCAACCGAGACCAATTGCGGTTGATTATTTATATGTAGATCTTACATTTCTTCAACGTATGATGAATGAAAATATGTCAATACCTGAGGAAGTAGTGGTAAATGATCCAATGGCAGAGGATTGGTATTTTGAAGGGAATGACGACATTGAAGTTGAGGGGGAGGAGCTCCAGAGTGATGAATGTTATGATGATGCTCCAATTATTGAATCTGATTCTTCAGAGGATGAAGCAGAAGCAGAAACCACTGAGCCTTCAGTCTCCACTGCAGAACAATCAACATCAAAACCTCAGTTAGTGTTTAAACCTAGAGTTGAGGTACCCGTCACGTGCCAATTTTACAAAGTCAGAACTGACTATACGGGTTTGATCAAAAGCTGGAAGTTCGATAAAAATAATTCTGTATTCATGATCAAAAGGAGTGATGGCATTCAGTACTTCAACTTGAAGTTTTATCGAATAAGTACTCTGCCAAAATGTGAACTTCAAAGATTATCTCAGATACCCTTGATTAACCGCTCTCGAGATTCACGAGCAGATTTCTTCCAGATTATTATTCATCGGGAAATCAACAGCAAGAAATATAATATGATTAAATCGACGCTGGGTATGAGATATAAGTTTAAAAAGAAGTTGGATCCGGTTACACGACAACCGATTGTAAGGATGATCTACCCACCAGCAAAATGCTTACAGAAGATACCTCTAGAGATCATTCCTTTGGATTTTTTGAACAGGTTGCTATATTGGGAATATGATGATATTACAGGAGAAGCTGTGATCGTTTTTTTTCCTAATTCTGAACCGACTACGGATCCAGAGTCTTCAACAGATGCAGATTTGGGGTCTGAAGAGAAAACAGCATGGGATGTTGTACAACCTAGGAAGAGGTCTATGTGGGGTCTGAAGAGAAACATATTTTGTGTATTTGACCCTTTGAGTTTGATCAATCTTTCTGCACAAAATATGAAGAAATTACATCAGAACAAGATTCAGTTCAAAGCAAAGGATAGAACTGAAATCATTATGTTTCAGAAGATTGTTGATATCTGCGTAGCCAATGGGATACACGCTGGTGGTGTATTCCCAGCTGGCTGGAAATAGTTTGAAGATTTGAAGACTTTTTGAAGACCAAGCTGCTGACAAGGGGGAGTTTGTTGGTACATTTAGTGTGTCAGTCAGTTGGTCTATTGAGTTGTAAATGTCGTTGATTAATTGTAATAGAAAAGTCATTTTTGTATTAGTGACACTTAGTTGTGTCGCATAGCGACACTTAGGTAGTGTCGCATTAAGGCGGCCACATGCGTCACTTAGGGAGTGTCGCATGTCTGCCGATTAGTATAAATATAAACCTACGGATTTCAGGCTAGGGTTGGCGAAACCCTAGCACCATTTATCGAAATTGCATCTCTGTAATTAAGCTAATAGGTTATGTTCATCAATACAAACTCATATTCGTGATTTGTATACGTGTTTCGGTTTGTGTTTACATTCGGTTAGTGTGATTGTTTGTTTCCGCCTTACAATCATTGTAATCAATCACTTAGATCCACAGCAAGGGGCACTCACAAAATAAAATGAAATGAAAGCTACATAAGATAAAGTTATTTAATGTTTAGTATCGAGAGCTGAAAGTATATGAATCATATGCGTTATAAAAGTTGCAACCGGGTGGGAGAGATGGTTCTCTTTTTGCATGACGTTTTAATATTTAACCAATCAATATGATATAATAATCAACGTCAAAAGATGTTATTGAATTGATTAGAATCTAACAAATTTTAAAGAAACGAAAAACGTTACTTGAATGAATTGATGAAAAACAGATTGATTCAAAGTCTTGAATTAGATTAAAAATCTTTTAAGATATGAGAGTCTTTGATGTTCTTAGAAGTCTATCATATAAATATTAACTTAAAGCATTTGAAAAACACTTGAAGATATTTTTAAATATGAAGAATCGAATTTCTGTTTACTAAATTTGACTGCCTTGTTTCATAATAATTTTTTTGCCCATTTTCAAATAATAATTGGACATTTCACTGTTATTATAATGATCTTATTGATACAAATAAAAAAAATAGTAAATTGCAAAAGTAGAAAAAACTATAATTTTTTGTTTGCCCATTTTCAAATAATAATTGGACGTTTCACTGTTATTATAATGGTCTTACTGGCCCGTACATGTTAAGATGTAATGACAATACATTTTTAAAAAAGATGGGTTTAATGAAATGAATGTGAGCATCAAAGTTTAATATTAATATTGAACAACAAAATTAATAACTTTGCAAAAGTATGAAAAACTATAAAATAGATATAATATTACTTAAGATAAATAAATAATTACTCAAGGATTTAGAAAACAATTGAGGAATTGAATTTATGTTAACTAAATTTGACTGCGTTGTTTAATATTAATTAATAATTAAAATAATACTTATTTTGTAATTGATATATTGATTGGGGGAGGAAAGTGTAATTATGATAATTTAATTTACACCGTTAGATCTTAAGAGAGGAACCCATCGATGGGTCCAAAATCATCCATGTTGTTCTGTTTTATATATATACTAGATATAAGACCCGCGACAACGTGGGATTAGCCAGGAAAATGTATAATAAGAATATCGTTAGGGACGCAATTATTTAGTTAAGACATATTCACGATTCTTGAACAGATGATAGTTACTATTCATTTAACCAATCATTAATGCTAAACAATGAAAAATAAAAGCAAATATAAATTATATCAACAATCCACCGTGAGTAAAAATGAATTTATATTTCCTGTAACTTCATAATAATATTAATTATAATTAAAATTATATATAATAATGGGGCCTATATATCAGTGATCAAATATGACCAAAAACTAATAAATACACTTTTAGTTGTAACATTGTTGAGCGTAAGTTCATGTCTTCTCCTCTACACCATGATCATATTTAATATTGATTTCTAATATTTATGGAGTCTCAGAATATCATACTTCTATAAATCTGTCAAATACAATGAATGGGTATATAATATGTTACAATAACTTATGTAACTCAATGGAAAACATACTTGGAACTATTGGTTTTTCTTCATCTCGACGGCCACCTATACATGAGATCAAAAGAATGAAATAATACCAATAACCATAATCAATAAAATTGAATACATTAGAAAGTAGACGATTTTGTAACATAAACCTTGGGATCCATTAGTATCATGAGATCCGTTGCCTAGACAAACAAAACACAAGATTAAAAACCGTGATAAGATTTTTTAATTCAAAACAATGAATACCATGATAAATATTTGTATTTTCTTCATATATATTGAGAACCACCTATTGTTTTTTCTTCATCTTGAGGTCCACCTATACATGAGGAACTAAGGCTCAATACCATTTAATCCATAAAAGAGTACAAGATTATGTAAAATAATTAACCTTTTAATCGAAATACACAAATTTTATACTGTTAAATAACTACACCGTAACAAATACCTTGACACCCATTAGGATTAGTAGACCCATTACCAAGACAAACAAAACAAATGATTATAAACAATAATTAATCTAATAACAATGGATAATAAAAAATACCCTTTGATTTTTTTGGCTACATGGAATTGCAAACATGATGTTAGAATAAAATAATGAACAATATATATGTAGGTAAAGTTAAGAAACCATAAATGTCGAACTTCCTTTGGATTAACACATTCTCTATTTTCATGTGAGATTTAATTAAATATTAAAATTAAATAAAAATAAATGAATTTATTCCTAATATATCGTATTTGGCCGGATTTTATTTTGGATTTAATTTATTTAATCTACAATTATATTATATATTATTAATATAATATATATTATTTAATGATAAATATAAAGGGGGTTAAGTGTAAGTATCATCAAAGTAATCTACATCGTTAGATCAATATGGAAAAACCAATTAAGGGTCGGGATTACCCCAAGCTATTCTGCTTTAAGTATATGTTAATATGTTATATATATATATATATATATATATATATATATATATAATATAAAGATTATTATTATTATTATTATTATTATTATTATTAATTAATTAATTAATTAGTTTATATCAAGGTTAGAAAATCTCACGGTAGTTATTAAAGAATTTATAACTTGAAGTGACCATAATCTTTACTTTACATTAGCTTTGGAATTCATGTGATTAATTGTAATTCTACGTATGATTTTAGAATAATTACATATATTCCCACCTTAAATAATATATATTTAACATATATATATCCAATCAAACCAAAAAAATACATTTATACCCAATTTACAAATTGAATTAAATTTAAAACTCAAAAATTATTAGTAATATATAGTAAACCCTTTAAATGACTATTATATCCCTCAATCCTTGCCTTTTTCTCTTTCTTCATCAACTTCAAAACTCTTTCAAACCCTACAATAATTAAACTTAGGAAAATGTCCGGTAGATACTCACTCTTTCATAATTATAATAGATAAATTACATATAAGCTACTTCACTAAGGTTCCACTTCCAGTCTGTGGTGAGGGAGTTACAATGGAATTTCAACGGAATTTTACTCGCCACAAATTATCAATTATCAGTGGAAACCACAAGGTTTGAAGGAACAAGATCTTGGTTTAATAATATGATGGGGCTGTTGTGAATTTGTTTAGTATATGAATTAGTAGTCAAATGGTAATGTATATCTGTATCTCTGTAATGTTTATAAGAAGAATGGATAACCACGAATTTGTGGTTCAATTTAAAGTGTTTTGAAGATGAGGAAGATTGAGAAGGATAATGATATAATAGTCATTTAAGTGGTTTATCAATAATTTTTGAATTTTAGTATTAATTAAATATGTAAATTGGGTATATGAAATATTAAAATTGTTGCAATGAAGGCTTTTAGAAGAAGATCTATGTATAAGCACGAGTCTAAAAGGAGCAACACTAACAATAACACATTTCAGTTCTAGTGAGGATGGATTAGGATTGAGTTTAAAGGAAGTAAAATATAAAATAATACAATAAAATTTTAAATTAAGAAATAATATATGTTAAAGTTTTGTAGTAAGGGATGGTGAAAGATTTAAGGGGATTAAACTTTTGATTTTAAAAATCTCAATCTCCTAACAATTAACAAAGTTTGTTTGACAAACAAAAGAATAACAATGATTAATAATTAACTAGTAAGTTACCCGCGCAATGCAGCGAACGTTTCATATTAAAATGGTATATGCAATATGTTGGAACATTAGTTTGAACTATGATGAACATGAGCAACTAAAAAATATAGCATGTCATTATATATTGTAACACCCCCAAATTCGTTGATTTAGTTTAGCGGAAGCATTTAGTTAAGTATGGGGAGTGCCACAATACACAGTACATGCATACATATCAGAGCTTATGATTACAACGGAACATAATATATTAAGATGCCAAAAGTAATAGTTACAAAGTTTACGATTCATATAATCGTATAAGTTGAAAAGTAATTAAGTTACAAAAGTAGATTTCGTAAATATGACTAAACGGCTTAGTTATATAAAAGAAATCCAGTTGTCAAAAGTTGGCATCCTATTCCTTCGTGGGTCGCCTATGTTCCATGTGTGCAGGATGTCTTACATGCAGCTAATTCCTTGAAAAACATAGTAAAAGTCAACAACGAGGTTGAGTGAATTCACAAGTTTTATGTTTGCAATAGTTGAATCAAGTTTGTAAGCACATTTGTTAAAACCAATACATTCACAAATAGTTATTGCCATAATAGTTAAGTAAACGTTTTGTGGAATGTTATTCAAATTTAGTTCGGTTGGGATGTTACCCAAAATACAGTTTGCATGAGATGTTACCCAAAATACAGTTTGCATGGGATGTTACCCAAAATACAGTTTGCAATACGTTGCTGGTCGTTCTCCAGTGTCTCCAAAATAGTATCGGTCATTCTCCGGTCAAAAGACGCACGGGTCATTCTCCCGTCCAAACTCGGCCAATCGTTCTCTGGCATAAAACACTGCTGGTCGTTCTCCAGCGAAATACAGTATCGGTCGTTCTCCAGTCAAAAGACGCACGGGTCGTTCTCCCGTCCACTTGGCCAGTCGTTCTCTGGCACTAAAATACGTTGCTGGTCGTTCTCCAGCATTTACATAAAAGTACCGGTCGTTCTCCGGTTTACCAAACAAGGTTTAACAAGTTTATAGTATAAAAATGTTGTTTCATAAATACCAATTTTGTTGTAAGAGTTCAACAGTTCAAAGTACTCAATTCGTGCGAGTAAACAAGTATGATAAACAATCATGTAAGCAAAAGAAGTTATGGCAATCAATATAGTAGTTGACTATGTTTCTCACCCCAAGTTGAAAGCGGTAAAACAGTTAAAAGTGGGGCTGTGAACTCCCTGTTGAGCTAAGTAAAGTTGCGAGCGCTAGCAAAGCCTAAATCCAAGTAGGTCACCAACGTCCTAAATGTAGGAATAATCATATAAGCGGTTGGCTAACAGTCTAACCATGTTACTCGTTTATTTATGAAAGATCCTTGTTTATTTTGTAAGTTCGACACGAGACGTTGGTGATATTTTGTGAAACGTTTCAAGGTGTAATTTATTGTTTCATGGTGTTTCACAAGGTACGAAATTGTGTACGGGGGTCCGGGGGCAGCGCCCCTGGTAGCGGGGTCCAAGGGGTGGCAATCCCCGGCGGGTCCAAGGGGCAGAGCCCCTGGCTGGGGTCGAGCTGTCAGGTCAGCTTGGAAAATTTTTATTTCTACTATGTTGCTGTAGTGAAAACGCATCCGAATTCCAAATTCGGAGTAAAATCAAGTAGTAAAATCTGGTCTCGACACTTTGTGAAAAATATGTGTTTTTAAAGTTCTGGGTTTTGCTACATAAGTATTGTGTCGCTAAAAGGTTTTGCGACACAAGGTTTTGTGTCGCATTCCTGCGACATCCGCAAATAAATGCGACATAGGCATTTGTGTCGCAAATGCTGCGACATAAGTAATTGTGTCGCAAGTATGTGACATAGGATAATTTATGCGACACAAGGCGTTGTGTCGCATAATGCGACATAAAAATGGTACTGCGACACAAAAGGTTGTGTTGCACTACTGTTTTCGGTCCCGTGCGACACAACGCGCTGTTCGACGAAAAATCTTAATTTTCAATCCAAAAACGTTTAGATCTTTCATATAATGACTTGTAACATGTTCGTATACTATAATAACAAAGGAAAAGTGAAAGAAAAGTGATTTTTCATACCAAATCGAGTGAAATCCGAAAATTAGGTGGGTGATGAAGATGATGATGAAAATGGTGGATCTTGAGCTTGGATCTTGAAGATGAAGTTGAAGATGAGTTTTGTTGTTATTGTTGGTCCGAAAATACAAGAAAATGGGTGGTGATTTGATGATTTTTGGTGAGTGATTTTTAGAGAAAATGAGAGGGTGTTTGTGTGTGTTTTTGGGGGAAATAAGATGAAAATGGAGAAAGTGGGATGGGTGGGGGGTTTGGGCCGATTTTGTCAAAGGAAAAGGGGATGGGGTTTTTGTCCCAAATTTTGTGGTATTTAGCCCGTGTTCGTAAAATGTTAAAATGTTTTTAATTGGTAAATCTTTAACTACGTATTCGAATATATTTTTAGTTGCGATATTTTATTGAAGGAATTTAACTAAGTTGAAAAATTATAACTTTGTTTTGTTACAAAAATGTTTCGAATTTGTTCCAGTTTACGTAATACTTGTTAAATATTATCAAAATAATATTTAATAAATGACAATGTTAACTAATAATTTCATATTATTAATTAATTTTATTCACCAACAGTCGTATATTTTTGTCACGTTGTTTAGATCGCTCTGCACATAATTACAACTAATTATGAATTACTAATACTACGCGTATTAACTAATTGGGCTTTGCTAGACTTACCTCTAAAGTAGTTGTAAATTCACTCAAAGTTAGGGGATTAGCCTAAAGATGCAAATGTTTAGTGTACGTAATCGCGTTTGAATTTGCGGGCGTTACATTCTCCCCATGTTAGAGAAATCTCGTCCCGAGATTTAAAATCAAGTCGGAACGCCCGTCGCATATTTTTTCCGAAAAGTCATGTCGTTAATAATAATAGTTTGCGTGGTGCTCTATGTTGCCACAAAGTTCTAACGGTTCATGTATACCCGCGGTATAGTTTGATAAGTTGTGTGTTCGTTAACTGGTCAAAGTTTATCAAAGTTTACCAAGTGTTAGGTTTGAATTGACATTCGAACAACATATGTTAAAGCGTAGTAACAGTTTACGGAGACGTACCAATGTTAGCGTAGGGATCCTCTGGTGCATCCCGTGCACGAATGATGTATGCGCGTCCACGAGCTAGTGGGACAACGGTGTTGTTGTTGTTGTTGTTTTGATTGTTGTTGAGCAGTGGGCACTGGTTTCGGTAGTGTCCTTGTTCACCACACTCAAAGCAGCCCTTATTTTGTCGTCCAGGGTTTGGTTGAGCGGGAGGGTTGTTTTTACATGAATGGGCTCGGTGTCCCCATTGACTGCACTTGCCACAAAGGGAACATTCGCCCTCGTGGTGTCGCCCGCACTTATCACACTTTGGTTTGTTGCCAAGGTAGGGTTTTGATCCAACTGTGGTGGTGGCAACGTACGCTCGGGTGTTCCCCGGGTTTCTGTTTTGCTGACCCTGTCGGTCATTACCCTCACTGTACCATTTTCGCTTATTGTTTCCAGATTCGCCCGCATCAGTACGGGTAGGTTCAGTTTCCCTGCAGTAGCTTTCAGGGTTCCGACCAAGACCGCGTCATCGGTCAAGCTTTGAGCTAGATCAACTGCGCTCCTAAAGGTAGTTGGTTTGGAGGACATCACCATGCCTTTGATTTGTGGGGCCAAACCCCCGATGTATCGTTTGATGCGTTCCTTCTCAAGAGTCACCATGTGGGGCACAAGACGTGCAAGCTCTTGAAATCTAGTTGTATAACCGGTAATGTCAACGCCGATTATTTGGATGTTCCACAGTTCGGTCTCGAGTTTCTGAACCTCATTAGGAGAGCAAAACTCTTCTGTCATCATCTGTTTCAAAGTTTCCCATGAGATGGAGTAAGCAGTCGTGCGTCTGAGGATTTGGACCTGACAGTTCCATCAGGTCAACGCCTTGTCGGCGAGAGTACACGTGGCGTATTTCACCATGTTGTTGGTAGCGCAGTCGCTGATATCGAAGACCGATTCCATTTTCTCGATCCAGTGAATTAGGCCAATGGCCCCTTCAGTCCCGGTGAAGGTGCATGGTTTGCAGGCCTGGAAAGTTTTGTAAAAACACCCTTGTTGGGTATTCGTAGGAGTTTCACTGTTGAAAGGAGTGGTTCCACTGTTGTGCACCACATTATCACGATTGCGGCTTGCCTTATACTGGGTAATTGCTTCAGTCACACGTCGTTCGATGATCTGTTCGGTAGTTTCAACAATAGGAGGTGTTGTTTCTCGGCGGCTGTTTCGGGTATTTCTTCGTTTAGGTGGCATGATGACGTTCTGCGATGAAGGAATGTAGAAGTCAATGCCAGTGAAAAGGATGTGAAGGATAAAGTTTCACATGTTTTTAGTTATAGAACATTAAAAAGGATTGACAAGATCCCCATCACGTATCTTGCGACTATGAAGCGCCCATATGTACTTAGTATTATATAATCACGTTGGCCAGACGTCATTATATGATGCTAAATACATACTTCTTTTCATCAACCCCACTAATACGATCAGGTTCACATGAGATCAGAGTGAGTTTGAACGAATCGGATGTAGTATGGTTCAAATAATGGATTGCTCGTATCGATGAGTCATAGTGACAGTTAGACGTGTGCAAATGTGTGTATGCATGTGCGTTCTACCCAAGGCTATAGTCTAGGTCTCTAAGGTCTCTAAGTCACCTAAGAAATCTAGTTCTTTATAACCAATGCCTCTGATACCAATCTGTAACACCCCTAAATTCGTTGATTTAGTTTAGCGGAAGCATGTAGTTAAGTATGGGGAGTGCCACAATACACAGTACATGCATACATATCAGAGCTTAAAAGATTATATATTTTTGTCACGTTGTTTAGATCGCTCTGCATATAATTACAACTAATTATGAATAAGTAATACTACGCGTATTAACTAGTTGGGCTTTGCTAGACTTACCTCTAAAGTAGTTGTAAATTCACTCAAAGTTAGGGAATTAGCCTAAAGATGCAAATGTTTAGTGTACGTAATCGCGTTTGAATTTGCGGGGCGTTACATATATGGACACATTACAAATATTGTGTTCATATTTCTCACAATTAAAAAGGAGCAACATCCATTATAAAAAGATTATATATAAAGATAGCTTAAAAGTAAGCATACATCAAAAAGTAGATAATTTGTAGTTTATCGTGTAGTTTTATATGTTTAGTCTCTGTATATTTTTTCATTTATAGAAAATGAGTATCAACGTAACAATATAGAGGTTTTTCATATTTTTATAGTGTAATGTTTAGTAACTGTGTAATTGAAGATTTTCAAATCGTAGTTGTGTTCTTCATTAAGAAAATAAAGCAATTAACAAGTGTTGACTTTCCTTCATAAATATAATTATTTCCATGAATTGAGAAAATTGTATTGATATTTTGGATGATTAGTGAGCTTAAAGACTTGCCATAATAGTTTTAGATTGAGAAGGGCAAAGTAGGTATTTCCGATCTCCCAAATATTAAACTTTAAGCCAATAATCGAAATGCTTTATAAGGGGTATTGATAAAAAAAACCCCAAAAAATCTCATATAATTTCTTTTCGTAGAAGTTATTTTAAAAGAATATTTAGCCACAATCTACACTTACCAACTTTAATCAGTCTCTATGACTCCATCTCTTTGAGTAGCTTGTGTAAACAATCTTCAGACTCAAACTTCAGTCAAAATCTCCAGCTAGGGTGTGTTTGGTACAAGCATTTTAAGAGATTACAAAGGATTGAGTTTTTAGCTTTTATGATTCCAATCCTCTTACATCTGTTTGGCAACAAAATTATAATAGAGATTAATGAAAAATGAATATCTGATAATCCCTTTATATCTGTTTTAGATAAGCCTTTTCAAGTAGCTTGAAAAAGAATCTTCAGCTCTGCCTATAACCCAAATCTTTAGCTTCAGGCACAATGTATTGCTTCAACTGATTTTTAAAGCATATACCCTAACAATTTGTATGATCATATCTAAAAATCTATTAAACAAATATACTTTGGTTTTGTCTAACATTTGTTTGACTTTTTACTACGAAGTCCATGTTACTAGCTCTTGTAAACATAATATTTTATATTAGCATTCTGAAATAGAGAAATATATGTATTTATGAATTAATATTATTTTTTTAGAGGATCAGAAAATCAAGAAAAGATTAATCTATTCAAGATAATTACGTATTCACAAAATACCATCTCAATTCATCATTAATGCTAGTGACGATATTGATGCTAGTAATGATATCTTGATATGGAGCTGGAATGGCTAACTAGCATGAATTGCGCTAACTATGGATATGATGACTGAAGATGACATACTCGTGATAGTAGGCATTTTGATATTCTATTATTTTAATTTTAATAAAAAGAAGTTAATAAGTTTCATTATTCGTAAAGTTATGTACCGGATAATATACTAATGCAAATTAAATATCTTCCTAAAACCATCCTTGATTTTCTTATGTGTTCATCCATTTATTTATTGTTTTCTATACATAGTTAATTAATTGATTGCCTTAGTAATTCTATAAGAGTAACATATTCATTTTATAGAGTTGAGTACAATTTTAAGATATATAGCAAGATGCTTTCTATGTATTAGAGATATATATAATACATCTTGATATATCACTTTTGGGATAAGTATCTGAAAATGTATCCAACTTGTCCCGAATGTCTATTGTATGTATCATACTTATAGGAGGTGTATTTAATGCATCCAATTTTCAAAACGGATGATTGTATGAATTTTGATGAGGTGTCGTCCGTTTAAGATGCCACATGGTGTCCTTAGGAGATGACACGTCATCAAAATACATACAATAAACCATTTTTGAAAGTTTGATGCATTAAATATACCCCTCGTAAGTATGATACATACAATAGACATTCGGGATAAGTTGAATACATTCCAGATACTTAACCCATTACTTTTTAGAAACTTTGAAATATTAAGACTATAACAACTTTTTCACAATATACACTATTATATATTTTTCACTTTTCCTCAAATGTATAGTGAATGTTGAACTCTACATACGACTAAACTACTGTTATCAACACACAATCATGTAAAATCCACCTGCAAATAATATACGACTACGATTGAACCACATTTACAATAAAAATGCTAAACCCCGCAACATATTACGTGTATTATACTAGTATTACATATATATATATATATATATATATATATATATATATATATATATGTTAAGTCACTGGTCGCTGACCAACTCAATGATAACAAACTAAATGAAAGAAATGATTAAGTCAAAGTTTATGTTGCTGATGTATGTACTCACTGGCGCTGTTCATTCTACTCAAGGAAACTGATATGCTGAAGAAGATTAAAACTCAATTTGGTGTGTCGCTGATTCTAGCAGCGAAAGTTTTACATCTTTAAAAGAATAAAGGCAAAAGTCACTACCCGAATAAAAGATGGTTGCTGAAGATATATCAATTCAAGTCACTCTACAAGAGCACAATAGTTCACAGTGAGTGAGGAGGATTATCTCATCTTTAGTGACTACTCCAATAAGTTTCTAGTCAAGTACAAGTTGCTCCTCAGTCTTATGCCAGCAAGTGTATTCCATATCTTCATATAAATTTGGCGGATTAAGTGGCAGCAAGTGATTGGTGTTAAGGAAGACGCAATATTCGAGGTAACAGAATTGGGACCACAGAATAATCAAGACTTAGAGATCAAACCAATCAAACAGCGACACATGTCATTCCAAGATCATGATTTGAAGAAAATGTTTACGAGACATCTGCACTATAAATAGAGCAGTACTATGTACTTAGAAACTGGCCGTTTATACGTGTTAATCACTTGTTAGTCAGCGAGTAGTTTGTCTAAGCACAGTACAGCGAGCAACGAGTAAATAGTTAGCGTGTTTGCCCACTACTACTCATCTCATCTTGTAATATATTAGCTTGAGTAATTGATTTAGATTAGCTTTGGCTATTCCATTCCGCAATCAATACTCAGTGAGTTTTTATGATTAATAAGAATCATAGTTCAGCTACTATTACGTATTTACCTTAACCGTCATATCTATATCTGTTATACTCTGTTTATATAGCGCCATTAAAAACTTGGAAATTAACTTGTATTAAAATCATAAAAAGTTTTTAATTGTATTCAACCCCCCTTCTACAGTTAAAGTTTACTTATTGTGATTCCATTTCACTTCTATAATAGTGATTACGGGACTATCAATTGATATCAGAGCAGAGTTGGTTTAAATCAATTAACCAGATCTGCAATGGAATCAATAAAGTATAGTTGTGTTGACTCTGAGTATCAAAAGGGAAATTGTTCGACTGCCAAACCTCCAACGTTTGATCCCTCTAGGATTGAAACTTGGATGTCTCTGATGATGATGTTTTTGGATCTTGTTGATGATCGTCTCTGTAATATAATAACCAACGGTCCTCATATCCCAACCACAATTGTTCCTGCTGTTGTAGCTACTGCAACTACTCCTGCAATACCAGAAATAGTTGTGCCAAAGAAAGAGGAACAGTGGTCTGATGAAGACAAGCGGCTGGTTAGATTAGGTAAACAAGCTAAAATCTACATAGGCATGTCACTTCCTGATGAAGTATTTGAATCTATTAAGCTTTGCAAAATTGCTAAATACATGTGGGACACCCTTAGGAATATATATATTGGAACTCTTGATATTATTCGCTCCAGGGAAGTCAATCTTACTCGACAGTATGAGCTGTTTGCAATGGAACCCAATGAGTCCCTGTCCTCTACTTATACCAGATATCAGTCACTAATGAATAAAATGGAAAAGGTTGGTATAGGAAAAGAGCAGAGATTCGTTGTTAAAAAGTTCCTGGAGGTCTTGCCAAGGAAAATCTGGGGAACTATTGCTACCTGTACTAGACAGAGGAATGATTATACAACTCTTAATCTTACTCAAGTCTATGGTATTTTGCTCAACTGGGAGTGGTCTAAAAAGCAAGCTGATCAGAGTGAGCACATTCGTGCAACACTTGGAAGTCAAAAGATATCGAATGCCCTTGTAGCTGAGCTTGAAGAAATTGATAAGAGATAGAAATCAGAAGTTTCTAAGATAAGCTCAAAGTTGTTGTTAGCTGATGAAGAAGGTGATCCGGCTGAAGAACAGTCAGAGTATGAATATGTTGAGGGTCTAGAAAAGCTGGAAAGGGACATGACAATGATGGTTGCAAATTTCAGAAGGAACACCAAAACAAAAAGATTCGTTGGTGCTCCATCATCTAATAAAGTTAAGAAAGCCACTCATGCAAATAGAAAGTGTTACAAATGTGAAAACAGGAAAAAAATATCATCTGAATGCTCAGCAACACCATTTTCTAAACATATAATCATCAGTGAGCATTCAGACACCATTTATGCAAATCAGTGGAAGCCAAAATTAAGGCTTAGCCACTATGAACCCATCTCATGATGGGTTCACCAGTTGAACTAATCTTAATTATTGATGCAGGGAATTCTTAGATAGACTATCTGGTATCTGGACAGTGGTTGTTCTAGACATATGACCGCATGTAAGTCCCTGCTCAGTGACTACCAGGATGAAAGTGGTCCTGATGTAGTGTTTGGTGATAAAAAGATTGGCAAAATAAGGGGTTATGGTGTTTTAACAAATGGTAATGTGATTTTCAAAAGAGTTGCATATGTGGAGGGACTGAAGCACAATTTATTGAGCATCAGTCAGTTTTGTGATTCCAAAAATAAAGTGCTATTTGATCATGAAGCTGGTGTGGTTTACAACATGAAAGGAAGTGCTGTGTTGGTTGCTAACAGAAAGGGAAATACATATGTTGTTAATATGAACTCAGCTCAGTCAGAGACATGCTTTTATTCCAGAACTATTTCAGAAGAAATAGAACCCTGATTGTGGTTGTTGAAAGGAGAAATAGAACCTTGATTGAATCTGCCAGGTCCATGCTCATTGAGCTGGTCTTAAGACCTATTTCTACGCAGAAGCAGTGAGTACAGCTTGCTTCACTCAAAATAGGTCACTGATTGTCAAAAGACATGATAAGACAACATATGAGGTGTTAAATGGGAGAAAACCTAATATAAGTTTTCTCCATGTTTTTGGTAGTACCTGTTATGTCTTAAACAAAAGAGATCACTTAGGCAAGTTTGATCAAAAAGCTGATGAAGTTATATTTGTTGGTTACTCAATGATCTCAAAAGCTTTCAGAGTTTACAATAAAAGAAGAGAATACATTGAAGAATCAATGGATGTTACTTTTGATGATGCTTATGATGAGTCACTCACTGATCCACAAGATTATAAAAATCTTGATGATAATCAATTAACAAAAATGGATAGTGACTCATCAATCAGCAACAAAGTCAATGATGAGAAGTATAAAAACTTTTCATCAGATTATGAAAGGGAAGATGGTGCCCTTGAAAATAATTCTAGCTCTACTTCAGTTATGAATAATTCAGGAACATCATCTTTGCCTAATCAAAACCATTCATCATCCTCAACTCATTATCTAGATCAAAGCACACAAAATGATAATACTCACTGTTCCAATGTTGATCAGTCTTCAGGACAAACAATGGATAAAATAGTCACTGTTGAACCTCAGCGAATGACTAAATGGACAAAACATATTGATAATCAATTGATTATTGGTAATCCAAAATCCAAAGTTCAGACTAGATCAGCAACTGCTAACTTTTGTCTATTTTTTAGCTTTGTTTCACTGATGGAACCAAAGAATGTGGATGAAGCACCCACTGACCATAACTGGATATCAGCTATGCAAGAAGAGCTTGGTCAGTTTGAAAGAAACAAAGTATGGAAGTTGGTTCCTCAACCTGATGGTAAAACAGTGATTGGAACAAGATGGGTATTCAGAAACAAAATGGATGCTGATGGTGTTTTTGTCAGAAATAAGGCTAGGCTGGTTGCACAAGGTTACTGTCAGCAAGAAGGCATTGACTATGATGAAACCTTTGCACCAGTGGCTAGAATTGAAGCAATCAAGCTATTTCTAGCCTATGCATCTTACAAGATATTTAAAGTATATCAAATGGATGTGAAATGTGTCTTTCTAAATGGAAAGCTGCAGGAAGAAGTGTATGTCAAGCAACCACCTGAATTTATCGATTCAAAACATCCTGGTTATGGTTATAAACTTGATAAAGCCCTGTATGGACTAAATAGGCTCCCAGAGCTTGGTATGATACTCTCTCTGTCAATCTGATAAAATGTGGTTATGTCAGAGGTAAGATTGACAACACATTGTTTATCAAAAGAGATAAGAGAGATGTCATATTAGTCCAAATTTATGTTGATGATATTATTTTTAGGTCAACTAATAGTGACATGTGCAATGAATTTTTTGAACTCATGACTAAAAGTTATGAAATGAGTATGATGGGTGAATTAAAATTTTTCCTTGGTCTGCAAATAAAGCAAACCAAAACTGGAATTTTTATAAATCAAGGAAAAATGCTAAATATTTATTAAAGAAATTTGAATTCACTAACTGCTCATCCCTTGCTACACCCATGTCACCTGCAGTAAAATTACATGTTGACTCTGATGGAAAATCTGTAAACATTACTGCTTACAGAGGTATGATTGGGTCACTATTGTATCTAACTGCAAGTAGACCATACATTATGTTTGCTACATGCCTGTGTGCTAGGTATTAAGCTGATCCAAAAGAATCACATTTACTCGCTGTCAAAAGAATATTTAGATATCTAAAGGGTACACCAAATCTTAGTCTTTGGTACCCACCTGGTTCAGATTTCTCACTGAAAGGATATTCAGATTCTGATCATGCTGGATAGAAAAAGTACATCTGGTATCTGTCAGTTTCTGGGAGAAAAACTTGTTAGCTGGTCCAACAAGAAACAAAGTTCAGTTTCAATTTCAACTGCTGAAGTTGAATATGTCACTGCCAGTGCCTGTATAACTCAAATTCTCTGGATGAGAAACCAACTTGCTGACTATGGGTTTGAATTCACTGAAATACCAATCTATTGTGATAGTCAAAGTGCCATAGCCATTGCAAACAACCCAGTGATGCACTCAAGGACAAAGCATATTGATGTCAGATATCATTTCATCAGGGACCATGTAATGAAAGGTGACATTGAACTACATTTTATTCCAACTGATTATCAACTCGCTGATTTGTTTACAAAACCTTTGGATGAGAAAAGATTTAACTTTCTTATCAGCGAGCTTGGTATGTTAAACTTAAATGACTAAATAAGTTTTTAAACTTAATTAGTTATTTTTATTTAAATTTTAAAATTGCTGTCAATAAAATAACTATGTAAAGTATTACTTTAGTAGAGCACATTCACTGATCAATTAACTTCAACTGATCTAATCAGCAAAAGTAATAATCAGTTATTTATGTTCAGCTAACTTTTTAATTCATATAGTCACATGAGTATCGATTATGTTTCAATATTCATTTTATATCATTGCTCTATATTATCTCTAGCTGATCTAGTTAGTATTCTAAGTTGTAACTAGGTCAGTGAAAGTTAATATAGTAATAGATTTTAAAATTTATATGAAACATAATCTATACTCATTGGTTCTCAAATAAAAACAATATAAGTATCTAAAGATGATAGATTTGATTTATATCAGTGTTGTAACTGCATCTCTATGATTTAATCAGTATTCTAAGTTGTGCTTAAATCAACGAGATAAAGTCTCGGCTAGATACAAGATTATATTTATCTCTTTTTGATATTTATATTTCATTTTGGTGGATAATCAATTTATTGATTATATACATCAGGGACTTCCTGTTGTAGCATTTAATGGTAATAAATAAATCGACAAACATTTGTTATATTTAATACATTTTATATTTAATTTAACGGATTTCAAAATAAATGTTTTATGGTATAACAGAAAAGTCACATGATTCTGACACTCTCTTTTTTACGTCATTGCACTTTTTCGGCGCACCACTCCTATCACCATTAATGCCACCACGTTCCACCATCATCATCCCAATACCACTACCATTTACCACCATCATCGTACACGATGTTCCATTTTTAACCACATGATTATCAGAAAGCGTATCCTATATAATCATGAACTTAATCACTTTTTCACTTTTTACGGTTTCTTGATTTTCATAAACGCAAAAACTTTTTTTTGCAAACCCTAAATGAAAGCGCAATCTGCAAATCTTTTATTCTAAATGACAAGATCAAAATTTTTTAACAATTCTTACACACCCACTGCAGAGATTAAAGCTCTCTGAGCCTCTTCAGCAAGTGATGATCTTGTCATCACGGTGCCCAAATCAAACTATTTAGGAAATGTGTCTTGTACAAAAAAGGAGTATGCGGAGGTGATAACTTTTTTACAAAACCATTTTATCCCCCCTGCTCTTACATTATCCCCTGGAGTGATGAACCCATAGTGGCTCAGTGAGTTCTGGTTCACCTATACTCACTAAGTTGTCAATGGTGTTTCACAACTCCAAGGTTTTATTGATAATGGTGGTCAAAAGATTACTATAACCGCCTCCATCCTTTGAACAAATTTACAATTACCTATATATGCTTCATATGTGCCACTACCTGACAGAGACGAAGCCAAAGGACGCTTAGTCAATCTTACTGGGATTGACTGTAAATACTCTTTTGATGGTAGTGGTAATCGTAAATATGCCACTGTACACAAAACCAAGATGGATGGAGTGTGGAATGCCCTGTTTTCAAACTTTATTCAATCTTTGGGCACAAAAACAGGGAGCCACGATCAATTTAGCTCCCTAGAAGCACAGATTAGATGGTCACTGATCAATTCTTTACGAATTGATTATGCAAGTGTGATCTTTGAAGAGCTAGTTAATAGAGTCGTTGAGCCTACCAGGGCAAATATGTGATCTATCCTAGGTTTTTGTCACTAATCTTCAAAGATCAGTTTAACACCAATGATAGGATTTCTTTCGATGGTTTTGAACCAACCCTGGTAGGGAGTCAAATTTTTTCAAGATCAACAACTGTGTCTCTACCTGATTTTATGAAACAACCAGGGATACTTGCACCCCAGCCTATTACTTCTGTATATCCGTCCGTTACTGCCTCTCCATCGACCACGTCACTGACCACACCCCCAGTAACTACTATTGGTCAACCACCAATCAAGAAACCACGCACTGCTCCCAAGAAAAAATCCAAATTAGGGTATCTGACATTAAAGGTTCAGGGACATAGAAAAATAAAGACATCTACGGATGCCAAGGATGAAGTAGAAACTGAACGTTCAGTCCCTACGGGCATTCTTAATAAACCTACAACTTCAACTGCTTCACTGTACTCCCGAAAGTCCAGTGACTCTACAAAGGGGAACCTACAGACAGCTACAATGGCTCAACCCATTGTTAGCAGTGATTCGGGTGCATCCCACGCCCCTATATCGAGTCAACCCATCAGCCACTTGTCATCCTCACAAAAGGATGACATTTCATCAAAAGGGTTAGTGGTATCAGAGGGTGATAACACACTCATCGCTGATTCTACACCACTGGATACAGACCTGGGCCCACTATCATCTACCACTGCACCAACTGTCAATGTCTCTCCCCAGTCATAGGGAGAGATACAGGCTGTAATTTCTGTTTCCGATGATCCATCAGCTAGAACACAAGCTGGTGATGATGAAGAAGCCCAACCTATGGACACCTCCACCTCTGATGATGATGCACCACCACCACCACCTTACATCACTACTACTGCTGCTGCTGCAATCGAACCAACACCTACACCACTTATCAATGCTCCACCAGCTGCTACTGTCACTTCACCGATCCAAGAGTTAGACGACATGTCTTTCTCCAGTGATAATATACCCGCAGCAGCTGGTACTGACCCCCTTGCTGATACTGCCATAGGTGCAGGGGATCATGGAGCACAATCCAAACCTCTACCTACACCATCATCCCCATCAAAACAACCTACACCACTATCTCCACTAAATCAATAAATACCACCTCCACCTCCATCTCCTAAAGTTGTTGATCAAACCTCATCATCCACTCCCTCCTCCATAAATAAGCAACCGATGGAGTATATTGCTTCCTCTCAACAACAAATCAAACTTCTAACTGAGGACAGGGAAGCACTCAAAGGCCAGGTTGCTGATCTTACAATGGCAGTTACAGCTCTTTCAAATGTCTATGATCCTATTTCTCACTGGAGCTCTGAGATCAGCAAAATGGTAAAACTTTTAATTGACGCTAGCCTTAATCATTCTCAAACAATCCAGACCTTATCAAAAGCCCTCTCTGAGCTCGTTACCACAACAAGGATGACTCTTCTCTCTCATAATGAATCCATCCAAGCTCTCTCTTATCAACAAAAAGAAATTGCAGCTTCTGTTCTCCAATATATAGTGGCAAATGATAAGGTGATTTCCTCCATGACTGCACATCATCAGGCTACAAAGGCTGAAGTTGCTGCCTTCCGCATTGATAACAAAAAATTATATTGCTGGATCAAGGAGTGCATAGCATCTTTCTATGATGAAAAGGGGGGAGAGAATAGTAGCTGAAAATGCAGATTTCATCAATGAAGATCCTAATCACAGAGAGATTTTATTGGAATCATTCTCTCTTCGCTCAATTGCTGAAAAGCCAGAAATTGAAGCTGCTGAAGTTGCTGAACTTTCTTGGGTTAATATGGATACCGAGGAAGACGAGTATGAGTTTGATGAGATTGCATTCCCTAAGTTTCATCCAGATGAACTCAGGATGTATAATGGTAAAGTAAATGAGTGGGTTGCTAATGAGGCAACAAGGACTGAGGGGGAGTCAGTGAGTTTTGAACTGGCTCGCTGGGAATGGATGAATAGAGAGGTAAATGAAAATGATGTTAATATGGATGGTGGTGATGATGATGATAATAATAATAATGATGACAATGATGGTGATGGTAAAGGCAATGGTGATGACAAGAAAGAGGACAATACTGATGAAAACATGGAGGATCAGCAACCTATCTCTTCTGTTCTGTCCAAAAGAAAAAGGACCAGTGAATTCACTACATCTGAGTCCACCTCCTCCAAGCAAAGAAAAAAACATTCATCGAGAAGGATGTATCAGCAACCATGTATCATCTCCAAACCATACTTGAAAGCCCTGAATCACCAACTGAACCTCAATTGGATATTGTCATACCTGAGAAAATCCCAGCAACCACAACATCAACCCAACAAATCACTTTACCCATACAAACAACCAGCAACCCGACAGAAGCCATAATAATAACAACAACAACAGCCACAAATCCTTTCTCTTCTGCATCAGCTCTCTGATGACACGCAAAAAGTCATATTTTTACGTGCATTATTCTCACCTTTTTAGCCCAATATGTGATGGAACTAACCAAAATAGATACTTTATCACTAAAACTCATCACATAGGCTAAAATATAGACAACGTTTCAAAAATCAACTAAAATGGTCGAAAAACACGATAAATCTAACGAAAACGATCACAAGCATTCGCGTTCACTCATTTCATTGCTTCTAGAGCTATGTTCCGAGTTATGACCTCTAACTTATGTCATTCTCTTCGTTAGGAAATTACAAACGCGTGGACGTAAGAATCACTCAAAACGGATAACCGACGAAGAAGATACAACCGAACGAAGAAATGAAGAACCGAAGGGGCCAGGATACGGCTGTCCATAGCCGTATACGGCTGACCCAGACCGTATATGGTTGGGCACAGACCGTATACGGCCTGTGCAGACCGTATACGGTCTGTGTCCAGCCATATACGGCCCATGACACCCGTATACGGTTGGTGTTCACCCGTATTTGCTTCGGGACAGCCGTATACGGTCCGAGACAGCCGTATTGGTGTATTTGGGCGATAAAAATCAGATTTTTATACGGTTGTGCGATACGGCTGTGCATTTTAGTTTCAGGATATGGTCTACGGATACGTTTGTGTGTTGCCTATCCAACTTACCTATCCAAATGTTTGAATCTATGAATTGAATCTCAAATGTTTACCTATCCAACTTATGCTGTGGTTAGTAACATCCTTCTAGGCTTGGCCAATTGCTAGTAGTATGCCGCTAATTATTCTGTGTCTGATGATCATTGAACTCGACATGGCCGGTGTTCTCCTGGTTGAAATATAACCGGAGGGAGACACGGAGCGTAGGATTATAGATAGGTTAGATTCAAGTCATTTAACAAGTGTCTTAGAGAGAACTTTCGGGGCACTTGTGACTTAACCATTATCTTGTTACTCTGCATGATTAAAACTGATCCTTGCTATGCTTCCTTATTGCATGTTCTTGTTTGATTGTTGCTTAGGGTCTGCATGCTAGTATCATTTATACTGATAGGATATATGATTAGGTTTTCAGATATATATTAATTGTATACACCAGTTTAACATGCATAGAATAGTTATGATGATTTATATGAAATAATGATGAACAATTTAACTAGCCGTTAGACCAGACCATCCTAACTTGTCCTGGTAGGAAACCCCTGTTCATGTTTTTGTTTATTCAACAATTCTTGTCATGATTCGGATATCTCAAATGTCCGAGATTGGGGGACAAGACTCGAGGTTGGTCGTTGGTTAAATTGGTTACTACATTTGGGACAACTTCCGGTATAGTCTACATTCCATAGCTGTTATCCATGTAATATGTTATTTATCTAATTGCGGACAACTCTACGTTAGATAGATGATAGGCTAGGAGCTATGGCTCATTAGGAAATATATGACCCAGATCCAGGTTAGACAAATAAGGAACCTTTGATTAAGCAACAGAAATACCATAGCTGAAAGGTTGTAGGTATATTACTTTGTTCACAATTAAGAGTTCGGAGTTTGTCAGCTCAATCCTGGAGCTGTCATCTTAACTAAGGCCTTACCCCAATAACTACCCCTAAATAGCATGAGTAATTATCATAGTAATGTTGGGTTTTCTATTCCCTAACTAGATTAATATGCGCAGCGAAATAATAGCAAACATTAATATAAGGCAATTAGAAAACTAAACTCTAAGGGATCTTAACTTGAATAAATAAAAGCAACAAAACAAATAGATAAAGAGGAAAAATATTAACCTTTGAGAAAACAAATTCTCACGTGTAGATAAACAAGCAGAACCTTCTTGCATGGAGGTGAGTGCCCAAACTAGAACACCTCTAATGGCTCACACCCAAAAGAACTAAGAGAATTCCCAAGTCTCCTAAGGTCACGATTCTAGGTCGCAAAGTCTTACAAGGAGCAGGAGTAAGAAAGAGAGAAGAAGAATTGAAACTATTCAATTCAAAAGTACAAAGAAAACCTAAAGGGTAGGCCCTTATTTATAGGGGAGGAGGAGACCCATATTTTGGTCTTCCAACAGATGTGGGTTAACTGGTTTCATCATCCATCCGGTGGATGGACATTCCATCCGGCGGTTGGATGTAATTCCAGAACATTCCATCTAGCCGTTCCACCGCCTTACACCTTTTCATTCCATCCGACGGTTGGAACATCCAACCGGCGGATGGATCAATTTTCCATAGTTCTTCTTTTTCTTTTAGTTTCAATTAATATTCAATTAACAAACTAAATATAATATTAATTCCAATCAATATTATCTCTCTATTTATTTCTCTTACTGTTCATTGATGGCGACCCAAAAAGGAGTCTAATTTTAATGACGGTCTTATCAATTAGTTATGATATTGGACACTATTCCAACAGTCTCCCACTTGGACAATTCATCAACTATTATTAGTCTAAGCCTATTCCATTAACTAAGCAGAGAGTGCCATCCAACGCACCTGCCGAACTCTGATTCTTATCTTAGAGTTAGCCCTTTAGATAAGTGATCAACTATTCCTTTGTATCACTGATATCCTATGAATCGAGACATGGATTTTAATCAATCTCAACATACATAATTAATTTTCTGATTTCCGATTACATTGACTTTATGAGACTATTGAACCATCAACTTAATCTCGGTCAGGCCTAGCACTTTAGAGTCAATCTTTAATCATCAGAGGTCCCAAGATATCGCCTTTTCCATTAGGCAAAAAGGAACAAATAAATTTCCACTACATAGTACTAGTCAACTCATCATGTCATACCTAGCATACCCTTTATGACTGGCATTTACGCACAGTGTTAGAATAGGCTAAAGTATAACAGACTTGAAAAACTAGAAACTCAATGTATCTCAATTTCAAGAATAGAGGATATTATCATCTTAAAATCACTCATGATTTTAATCTATGAAGTGATCTCTTTAAGTACGGGTCTCTCCTATACTTAAATCCCATAAAGTACCCATGAGTGTTGCAACATTCTCCATGCCATGTTTAATCTCCATAGACAATCTACTAACACTCCATGACAGTCTTGAGTCACCACTTACTTCCAAGAGTGTAAACGACTGAGGAGGTTTAAGTAAAACTGTTTTACTCGGGAAGTGGTGTCTAAACATGCAAAACTTGAAACACAATGACAAACAATAGTAAATGGCAGAACTCCTTCCAATAAATAAATCTTCATTATTTAATCACCAAGTCTATTACAATTTCCATCATTGCTTACAATGTTTCAAAATCAAACTAACAACTAATACTTTACGTTATCTCTTAAGCCTATGCTCCTAGCATGCTCATCATGTTTAGATTTTCCAAGTGGCTTTGTGAATGGATTAGCCGGATTATCCTCTGATCTTATGCTCTTCACAATCACGTGTCCTTCTTCTACTTTTCTCCGAACAAAATGGTATTTTCTTTTCAATGTGTTTTGACTTTCCGTGATCCTTGGGTTCTCTACTCTAGGCGACCGCACTTTCATTATCACATAATATTTCAATGGGGTCTTGAACCGTTGGAACAACTCCAATATCTCCAATGAAATTTTTAATCCAGATAGCTTCCTTTGAAGCCTCACAAGCTGCTATATACTCAAACTCGTACGTTGAGTCTGCCATAGTATCTTGCTTGGAACTTTTCCATGTCACCGCTCCACCATTCAGTAAGTATACCCAACCAGACTGTGAACGGCTATCATCTCTATCTATTTAGAAACTTGCATCACTATAACCCGTTACTCTGAGTTCTTCTTCTCCACCAAGAACCTGTCCTTAGTATTTCTCAAATACTTAAGAATATTCTTTACAGTTCTCCAATGACCTTCACCAGGAAATCAATATCCTCCACGGAATAATCAACCACCCAGGTTCCAGCCTCGATATCCGATGTACCCACAACAACCACAACTTCCATACAATCAACCACTTCCATTAACCGCCACTGAGGATACCCAACCTGCTGAACTGGTGAAGACAATCGTCCTAGTCACAAGTACTGATGACAACCTAAACAAGTTTATCCAAGGGTAGAACACTTTCAATCAGAAGACGACGGCTAGACAAGAGCAAACCGACCTATTCCTTCGAAATCATCTCCCGGTTCTCAAGAGCCTCGAGAATCAAATTGGTCAGTTAGCCCACCGTCTTGACACTCGACCCCAAGGATCGCTACCAAGCAATACTGTTCACAACCCCTACGTTGAGGAGGCTAAGACTCTGAACTCTACGGATAACCAGAAGGCACCGAGCCATTCTGCAGTTTCTTCTCCGGTGAAGAACCCTACTCCTGTCCCGACGACAGTTGAGAACAAACCCGTACCTACCCATACTCAGGAAGTTCGAGTCCCCTTCCCACATCGTATCGGAAAAAGATATAACGCTAAATCTTTCAAACTCGATGGAAAATTCTTAGACAGCATGTCTAGAATCCCTTCCGGCTCTTAAGTACATTCGACGCATGCTGGTTACTAAGGAAAAGGTACCCGAAGTACCTAAAATCTCTCTTTATACTGAATGCTCCGCCGTCATTCAGAATTCCCTTCCAAAAAAACTAGGAGACACGGGCCGATTCACCTTGCCCTGCTCTATCTATCACTCTGGCATGATCCGTTCCTTTGCCGATCTCGGAGCGAGCATCAACCTCATGCCCTACTCACTCTACTCCAGACTTGAATTAGGACCACTGCAACCCACTGGAATGAGCATCCAGCTTGCTGATCAAACAATCCGATATCCTAGAGGCATAACTGAGAACGTCATGGTAAAAGTGGATAGGTTTTATTTCCCGTCTGACTTCGTGGTGATGGATGTTCAGGAAGATATCAATATACCCATTATCCTAGGAAGGCCTTTTATGAATACTACTCATGCTATTATTGATGTTTACTCGCAGACTATCAGCCTGTAACACCCCCAAAGTTTGTTGATTTAATTTAGCAGAAGCATTTAGTTAAGTATGGGGAGTGCCACAATATACAGTACATGCATACGTATCAGAGCATATGATTACGACAGAACAAATATATTAAGATGCCAAAGTATTAGTTACAAAGTTTACGATTCCTCGAATCGTACAAGTTAAAAGTATTAAGTTTACAAAAGTTGTTGATACAAAGATGTATAAAACTTGATTTATTTCGTTTTTGTCTAAGTGTTTACTGATGCGACAATAGGTAGGTCCGTGAATAGGTATTGTCGCATGAATGGTTAATCCGTGAATGCTTATTGACGGATTGACTAAAGTCAAACTGTTTAGAGAATTGTCGCATAAGGTGTTAGTCTATAAATAGACTTGAGTGAGACGATTTTAAAGAGACTTTTTGATAGACCTTTTGATAAGCCTTTTGTAAATCATTGTAATCTGGTTCTCAGAGAATTCTCTCTGATTGTGTGATTAATACAAAAGCAATTTGACTCAATTACTTCTCCGTTTGTTTTATTTCTCATTCTCTAATTCATAGCTTGATCAAGTATTTGATTTCCGCACAAATATTTGAATTCTAATCGTGTTTCGGTGATCTACGGCACATCAAAGTGGTATCAGAGCCGTACGAATAAAGATTAGAACTGTTTTGATTGAATTAGACAAGAAATTGAAGTATTTGATTGAAGAATTGATTCGGAAATCTCGTTTACGCAGCTTTTGTTACTGTTTCATTGATTCGAGCTCAATTCACTTCGAATTAGACTGAATTACGGCTGTAAGTGATTTGAATTCACTGGAATTTGATCAAGACTTGATTCAATTCGATTTGATTTGATTACGTTTGTATCGAAAAGTGTACGGATTCATCAATTTGACAGTGAAAGTTAAAATTGAATATCTACTATTACCGGAAATCACATTCTGAGTATCCTGACATCAATTTTTGTAAGTCCCTAGTTCTAGGATCGATAACTTCATTATCTGTAGTATTAAGGTGCGGAATCCCTCAATACGGTGTTATCTTACTAATAACGAGTAAGTTCGTAATTGCGTTTAATATGACTTAACTTTATACGATGAATCGTCAAAGTCTAGTCGTAGGTTATGTTTTCTCTGGTTTTAATTCGCAGGAATGATGATCTGGTCGCCAAAGTATTCCCCCTTTTTTTCTTTTGCCAAACAAAATCGTTTATATATATTGTCTCGGCTCGGCTCGCATAGGCCTGCGAGTTCAGCCCAACTCGCCTCGCTTAGCCCAAGCCCAGCTTAGCCATAACGAGTTCAGTTCTCATCTCGCAGCTCACCTTGCTGCGACCTGAGATCTCGACTCGCTTCGCAACAAACGTATAATATAAATACGTTATTTCGTCTATCTTTAATATAAAATATTAATAACAAAACGAATATGCATTTACAAATATAAACCAATATATCAATACAATCACAATTACACTAGTCATACTTCAAGCTAGATCTGTTGTCACAAACTATGTCCCAACAGACTCCCCCTTGACAATAGCTCTAGTGTCTTTATCTTTTAATTGTCTTTGGTCTTTATTTGTAAATCTTGCTTCCTGCATAAATCTTCATCTTGATACACGTTTTAACCATCATTTGATAATCTCTCCCTAAATCAGCCCATTCAATAGTCGTCAAAATTCTGTTCTCTTTTAACTTTAACAGATCCTTTCTCGACATATTCATCAGGTGTCGATGGTCATAAACTCTGAAGATTTCTCTTTCACCACCTTCAACCTCATCATCAGCTTCAACCATAACAGCTTCTCCAGTCTTTGAATCCACGTGCCAACTCTTCATATTTCCCAAAATATCCTGTGGCATTGTTTTCAATGAAATCTGCTGCACACATTTAACAGCTGGATAAATCTTTTTCCTTCTTCTTCTTCCAGTCCTTTGACTTCTCTCCTGTAGTTTCACAGTCTTTCCCTTTCTTGGCTTTATCATCTCAAATTTATTTGTACCAACCTCATGTCTAATAATTCGTTCAACACGATTAGCATACTCATCACGACTTGGGTTGTTGATCTCTAATCTAGCCAAGTCACGTATTTCATAACGTGGTAAGGAACTAAAAACTGCAAGCTTTCTTTCAAAGTATTGAACTCCGTCATATCTTTTTATTGCAAAAAGCTTCAGTTCAGAGTCAAAGTACCAGCCTATAATCCCTTTACGCGGTACGCGTTTCTTTGTCATATCAATTTCAGAAATTCCAATCTTCTTCTTCTGTTTTGGAAGTTTCCGATATTGTACTGCAGGATTATTTGTAAAGACTATCTCTTCTGCTTCATCTTCCGATGTTGAGTCTTCAATATCTTCATCGATATCAACCACTGTTGGACCTTGCTCATTTTCAATAACAACTTCTGTTCTAGATGGGCTTACATGGTGTTCATCATCATTTGCATCTGGATCTACACCTATGTCTTGCACAATCTCAGGAACAGCAGTCCAATCAGCAGGTGGTAGAAATTCTCCATCCTCAAGATCAAAATCTATTTCTTCATCTATCTCGTCAAAAATATCTTCTTCCAAATCAGATAGATCAAACATCTCAAATCCTAGAGAAAAACCACATATACAAATCAATATTAATAATTTAAATTCTTTATTAATTTCCCTGAATTAATCCAAGAATTCCTTTATCAACTCTTTTGTATAATTTAAACCTTTAATTTAAACGCAATATATATATAACTTATAAAATCCTTTTATTGATTACCCTGAATCAATCTAAGATTCTCTAAAGTCTTATACAATACTTAACAAATAATAATTAATTTTAAATTCTAATGTATTGTGAAAAATCACCAAACATTTAAATTTACTATTAACTATCTTATATAATTTCTAAGTTTAATTGATCTTAACTTATTATCAACATAACTTTTAAATTATATATCATTTGTCGAGTAAACCAAATACATTTTTAACTTGTTAGTTATCAACTCTCAAGTCTAAAATGCATATGTTATTATAAAATTTTGACCGCCGAAAAATAATCGGAACACGCCGCTTGACTACCCATTGAGTCAGAAGACTTTCGATCACTATTTTATCTTAACATATTTATTAACTTAAATTATTTAAAACATATTTTACTTAAAATAATAATAACATTAAGTCGAATATATTAAACATAATATTAAGTTACAATTATTCAGTACAAAATGTTACAGACATTAATCTACACTATGCTAATACTAAGCTGTCTTACCAGCTTCTGTATCAACCGGTGCATCTTTATCAGCACTTGTACCAATTCCATCATCACCATCACCAGACTCCCCCTGAATCATAGCTTGCTGACCAGTCGTTGAAGGACCAGTCTGCTCACCATCTTTCGGTGCATTGGGATCATCGTCTTTATCAGCATCTCTCTTTTTCTTCAGCTCATCTTCTTTACAACCTTCCAAGTATGCCAATATCTCCCCCTGAGTAGACTGTCCTGAAACATGTTTCAAGACCAATCGCTCCAAGCCAGATATCTTCACACTCTGAATGTTGAAGTCAGCAAGCAGAGTCTCATGAATCTTCAGCAGTGTATTGTATGAGATACTCTGATTGAGTAACTGCTGACTCAGTCGAAGATTGTTCGACACCAGCACCGGAACCTGAGACGCTGTCTTTTCTAATTCCTTTACCCGCAACTCCAAGGATGTAATCCTTTCAGCATCTGTTGTTCGAGTAACAGGAATAATATGTGGTCCAGGTGGTGTCACTGAAGCAATGTAAGAATCTCGTGTGAGTGGTGGAATAGCCTGAGATAACGCTTCCGTAAGAAGATTAGCTGCAAATCTACTAGCGTTATGGATCTCAGCCTCAATAGGTACAGATATCTGTTCAGTAACCACCGGTGTTACATTCTCCACCTGCGGTGTATCTCGAGCAACATCCTGAATGGTCAGAGTCCTTGAACGCTTACGGCGTCGAGTAACAAGAGGTGTATCCTCTTCCTCAGAACCCTCATCAAGAAGACAGAAGTCAGGATCAACTTCCTTAGCCTTCCTCTTCTCCTTCAGTGCTGGATCTGGAATCATCCGAGATCGATAGCGAATATAACCAGCACCGGGAGGTGGAGAGGGAGTACTATCAACATCATCTGAAGCCGAATCGCCATCACGGCCTCCAGATGTACCAACAGCATGATCCTAAATATTAAATATATTAAACACTTATGATTAGCTAAAAGCTCTATCATACAAGTTCTATATATTTATGATTCATCTGATAAATACCGTAGAAGGTAAAACCTCAGATCCATCTAGCTGTCCCTGCTCACCCTCAGATCGAATGACCTCTGGGTCTGCAGTCTCAGTTCCCTGATCATAATATTGATATTTTATAATTAGAAATAATATCTAATTAACTAAATACCAATAACCTAAGGATTATATAAAATAATAATGTGAAAATGATATAACATCTAAGTACCATTATTATTATATAATTATAAAATTACCTCAGGTGAAGCAACATAACTATCAATATCCCGTAGCAGGATATCAGTAGCATCATCATGCTCTACTAGCACCTCCTGAACTACCTGAACAGCACCATCTGGGTTCACCTGTGTCCCAGTATGTCCAGGTTGTTCTAAAACCTCCTCGATAAGCTCTTGTGGATCTTCAGCATGAACCACCTGAGCTATCGGAACTTGATCAACAGCAGCATCAGCAGGAGCTACGTCCAACCACCCATGATTCGGCGGAGTAGCGTAGTGTGGATCAACAATGTACCCAAACAGTGGTCGTTCCTCAGGCTTAACCACTCCCTCCTTTCTGACAGTCTGCAAAAACATGGCATTATAACCACGTTGATCAATCGTATTCACCACCAAAAATGGTTCAGGAATAACCAAGTTCGGTAAACGCGAACATATGATAAGCATACAGAACCTCGGGTAAATCAAAAATCTTGATCTAACAGAACCCGATATCTGTCTCCTTATCTCTCCAAAAATAAGATCACAAAAACTGTATGGTTTATTGTAAACCAGGGACAGTGCAGCCGATAGTATAGCAGGGCTCAACTCATCAAAACCGCCCTTCTTCGGTGCAAACACGGTGTTCATTACATGCTATAAAAACCTCCACTGGCCAATTACCAAAGGCTTCTGAAACTGGTTCCCTCGCCTATCACCAGTATATCCCATATGCCCAATTGCCCCCTCTATAAAATCCATGGGAAAAACCAAATCCCCATTCTCTTGATCCTCAGTACCAAGCTGCAAAATCTCTCGTAGATTTCCAGCGGTAAATACAACCGGTTGACCACGAACCGTTGCTCGAATCTGTGGCGGATTGACAGATTGATCATACACAATATCCGTCCAGAAGTCGTTCAATATCTCCTGAGAAATCGGTGGATTGGCCGTAATAGCATATCTGATACGTGACCGTGCAAGAAAATGTAATATATCTGCAACCCTGTCAGCCCGTTTGGCTTCAAGAGTGAGATCCACTAATATGTTGTGACCTTTATCAAATGCTCTTTCCATATCTGTACAATAAACACAAATGACACAAACAATTGAATGCACGTTAAAACACTTTAAACTACAATATATTATGAATCAAAAGTCATCAAATATTTTAGTTTAACCATATATATATGTATATAACTTGATATGTTATGACAAAATCTGGCATGGCGAGATGAGTTCATCTCGTCTCGCATGTCAACTCGCTAAACCAGTCAACTCGCCAATTCAACAAGTCAAACTCGCAAATGTCTCAACTCGCTAAATTAGCTCAACTCGCTTCGTTCAGATCTGCGAGTTGAATTGAAATCTCAACTCGTTCGATGAACCACCGTCGCGAATTGAAATTCAAAATCGATTAATCCGTTAATTTCAACATGATCTATCGATTGTTTTACATTTACTGATGTTCGTTTAACATAAACCCTACAGATTCATGTCCAATAACATCCTAAATGTTCATTAATCGATCGAGTTATTAACCGAAACCCTTAGTTTAGAAAAACTTTAATTTCTCGTTAATTTTACGGTGAAATCCGTTGTAATATACCCAAAATGTTCGCAATCTAATGTTGTATAAAAGCTACGGATTCAAAAACTCGTTCCTTTCTTCGTAAAATCAAAATCAAACGAAAAGCTCGTTTCGCCTCGTTTCGCTTCGTCTGGACTCGCAGAGTTGTAGTGAACTCGCAAATCAAACTGGGTTCGGTAGGTTGGTTGACTCGTTTGACCACCCTTTATACTTTAAACTCGATTCGCAGAAATAATCTCGATTCGCAAGTTGACTAAGTCAACTCGCAGAATTAATATTAATTGCGAATTAAATGATAAGTATAAATTAAAACCCATTATTTTACAAGTCTAAAATAAACATATTTTTCACCTGTAAAATCTATGTTTGTTCAACACGAACTGAGATAATTCAGTATAATGTATTTCCAAAGGGTAACAATTATTATTAAAATAAAATAAATACGAACACACAACATGATATATAAAAAAAAACAGTGGTATCAAGTACCATTTTATTAATTACTTGAAAGATAAAATCAAATAAAATAAAATACATAAAGTGAATAAGAATTTATCTGCTTAGGGATCATATTAGAAAGAATAAGCAATTAATTATTTATTAAAGGTCTAAGTTGATTGTTAGTATACATACCTCATGAAATTCAAATAAAATACAATAAAATTACAACTGATTTTATCATTTACACATTTATATTTATAAAATTATATCTTAGATACCTTTATCCACATGATATAACATTTCATTGAAATATAACTTATGATATCTTATTATTCACAAAAGTGAAAGTTCAAATATCATAGACAGTTCAAGACAATTACCGGTATTATGATCCACATAAACAAATTACACACAGATTTCTGAGTCAATCTTTTATTATTAATGTGCACAATATCTAGTGTTTTCTACTATACAACATACTGAAGAATTCAAGTACAACACATAACACTGTATCTTGTATTATCAAGGTTGAGATTACTAAATGATGTTCTTTAGAAGCATATAACATACACTTGACACGAGATACTTTGTATCTTTCATATGTAAGGTAGAGGTTACTAAATGATGCCCTTTCGAAACATATAACTCACCTTGTGACATTATGATACTTTGTATCATTTCACAATCTTTTATTTTGGATCACAGTGTATGATAGTACTTTCATTCAACAATTAAGACATATGTCATACGTTATATAACAGATCACATAAGATAGTACACTTGACAGTTATACTTCTTAACTGCTCAGAAATCATAGCGTAACCTGCCTACCAATAAATTGTATAATGAAGCTGACTAGACTTAAGTTATTCTTATCACTTGTTAGGTAAAAAGACAAGTTATAATCAGTGGATATAGGTGTATAATCAAATAAATATAAACACATACCTGATAGAACTGCTGTAGTTCTAAAGTAACTTCACTTGAATCTATCAACACATCATCCTTAGGACTTAAGCTTATTATTGTTAAGCTTATTCTCCTAATGTACTATCATTTCCCTTGGTTTTTGCAGACAAAAACTTAAATTTTCTAAAAGAACTTCATGTTGTTCTTTTATTGGAGGCGATTCCCCTTAGGTAACAAGCAAATGAATGCTATACGCCAACCTTTTTTTTTTTTTTTTTTTTTTTTTTTTTAATAATAATGACAAAATAAGTGATAACTATTACAAAAATACCCTTGGAAGACCAATCACTCTGGATTTCTCATTCCATTTCGTTGAACCAACATTTCAAATCTTGCTCTGTCGAAAGCCTTCGTGTAGAGGTCTGCTAAGTTATCCTCAGTCGGAACCTTAACTAACCTTATCAGTTTCTTCTCAGCACAGTCTCTAATAAAATGATGGCGAATATCAATATGTTTAGTCTTACTGTGCTTCACCGGATTATTGGTTATCGACATAGTAGATTCGTTATCAATCATCATAGGAGTATTGGTTAAGTTTAACCCATAATCCCGCAGTTGCTGTTGTATCCAAAGAATTTGTGAGCAACAGCTGCCAGCTGCAACATACTCAGCTTCACATGTAGAAATGGCTACCGAGCTTTGCTTCTTGCACTGCCAGGACACTAATCTACCTCCTAGGAATTGACATCCTCCGGTCGTAGATTTCCTATTCTGATTGCATCCTCCATAATCCGAATCAGTAAATGCTTCCAGATCTAAGTCTCCTCCAATAGGATACCAAAGTCCCAGCTTAGGTTCCCCTTTGAGGTAACGGAAGATCCGTTTAACTGCTTGCATATGTGACTCTTTCGGATTAGCCTGATATCTTGCGCAAATACACACAGCAAACATTATGTCAGGCCTAGAGGCAGTCAAATACATTAATGATCCAATCATGGCCCTGTAAAGAGTAGGATTCACATCCTGATCACTCGATGTATCTGGACCTAGTTTGTGATTGACTGGAATCGGAGTATTGTAGACCTTACTTTCATCCATCTTGAAGCGTTCTAATAGCTCATAAACATATTTAGATTGATGAATAAAGAATCCATCCTTCTTTTGATCAACTTGTAATCCTAAGAAGAATTTCAACTCTCCCATTGCAGACATCTCAAACCTTCTTTGCATGACTTTCTCAAATTCTTGACACATCTTTTCATCAGAAGATCCAAAGATGATATCATCAACATAAACTTGCACCAGGAGAAAGTATTTCTTCTTCCACTTTACAAATAGTGTACTATCAATCGCTCCTCTTGTAAATCCATTATCAAGTAGATACGTTGACAGTGTCGCATACCACATCCTTGGTGCTTGATGTAATCCATATAGAGCCTTATTCAAACGATATACTCTATCCGGATACTCAGGATTGGTAAACCCTGGAGGTTGTGCGACATACACCAGTTCTTCAACTTTGCCATTCAAAAATGCACTCTTAACATCCAACTGATACACTTTAATACCTTTGAATGTTGCAAATGCTAAGAAGATTCTAATAGCTTCTAGCCTAGCGACTGGTGCAAACACCTCATTATAATCAATACCTTCTTCTTGGTTAAAACCTTGAACCACTAGACGAGCTTTATTGCGAGTAATGATTCCCCGATCATCTCTCTTGCACTTAAATACCCATCTAGTTCCAATTGGATAAATACCCTTTGGAAGGTCAACCAAATCCCAGACTTGTAGCTTTTCAAATTGAGACAGTTCTTCTTGCATAGCCTCGACCCACGAACTTTCTTTAAGAGCCATTTGAATGTTCTTAGGCTCAATTTGTGAGATAAAGCCAGCATAAAGACACTCATTAGTAATGCCTGTCTCCTTTAGTGCAGCATACAAGCTTTGTAAGTCACCCGTATCAGCATACGTATTAGGATAACTTGAAGTACTAGCTTTTGTTTGAGTCCTTGTTTGAACCGGAGTATTAATGTCACCAATTATATTATCAATTGGCTGATTCTTACTCATTCTTGTTGTAACAATAGTCTCAACAGGAATCTCATCTTCTAAGTTAGTACCAATTTCTTGTTGTTCAGACGGTTCTTCCAAATCTGGTACCTCTTTACTGAAAAGCCGAGAGTTATCATTATCCGAAGTTATTCTTAACTCTCTTAGTGGTGTAAGTACATCATCCACTACCTTTTGCATATGCTCTTCGTCAGTTAAAGGTATATCTACTTTGGACGTTTGAGATCCACTAGTAGATGGTTGATTTGGATCAACAATCTGGATTGCAGATGATTGAACATTTGTCATTGGAGTGTGGCCAGTATCCTCATCTCCAGTAAACACATGTTCAGGAATCTCTGAATCACGAACATAGTCACTTAAGGGAACTTTAAAAGATGCAAAAAGATCAGAATAATCAAATTGCCAATCTAAGCCCTTGTGTACATCCGGTGTGTAACTAGTAACCTCAATATTATACACAACTTCCAGACGACCTGTGACTTTATTAAAGACCCTCTTGTTTGGTGAATTAGGCATGTAACCTAAGAAAAAACCTTCGTCGGCCTTTTCACCAAATTTGGCTTGATGTCCAGTCTTTAAAATTGTGCATGATACTCCAAAGGGTTCAAGCCCTTTTAAGTTAGGTTTCTTTTTGTTTAAAAGCTCATAACAAGTCTTGTTATGCCGCTTAACCGTAAGAACCCTATTTAGAACATGACAAGCTGTATTCACTGCTTCTGCCCAAAATATGACCGGAAGCTTTGAATCAGCAAGCATTGTTCTCGCAGCTTCAATCAACGTTCGATTCTTCCTTTCAGCAACACCATTCTGTTGAGGTTCATATGGTGCACTGAATTGATGAACAATCCCTTTGCTTAAGCAATATAGATTCAACGTTGAATTCTTAAACTCTGTTCCGTTGTCACTACGAATACGCTTTACTCTCGTCTTGTATACATTCTCTACTAGATCAAAGAATTCAACTAGAATTCCCGGAGTTTCATCCTTTGATCCCAAAAAGAATACCCACGAGAATCTAGAGTAATCATCCGTCACAACCAAACAGTACCATTTGCCACCTAGACTTCTCTTGCTTATTGGGCCAAAGAGATCCATGTGTAGCAAATCAAATGGTAAGGAGTTTGAATTTTCAGTCTTAGATCTGTGTGTTTTCTTGTGCTGCTTTCCCTTCATGCAAGGGACACACTTATCTTCAGACTCGAAACGGTTTTGTGGTACACCTAGAACCAAACCATTTTTGGTTATATAATTCATTTTACGCCAGTTCAAGTGTGCCATTCTCCTATGCCATAATAATGCGTCTGCTTCTGAAGCCTTGGATAACAAACATGTAGAAACCATTGAGGAATTAGAATTACCCATGTTTATTGCATAGATATCCCTCCTCCTTGGTGCCCTCATTAGTATCCAATTGTCAGGTATCGTAAATCCCGGCTTCAGGACTAAGGCTTCCTTTTCATTAAAATAAACAGGATGTCCTTTATCACAGACTTGGGAAACGCTCACTAGGTTGTGAGTTAGTTCTTCAACGTAATTCACATTCTCAAGAGTTAAAGTTCCATTTGAAACTTTTCCTTTCCCAGTTATTACTCCTCCTTTGTCTCCTGCAAAATTTACTTTTTGCTTGAGACCACCCTGGAAGTCTGTCAGTAGACTTCTCTCTCCTGTCATGTGCCGTGAGCATCCACTGTCTACATACCACCAGCTTTCCTTGTTCACAGTCTGCTCCTGCACATAACACATAACCCAATCAGTTGTCAAGAGGGACCCAAGCCATTACGGTCTTGGTTTGTCCCTTTTCATCTACAAACTTAAGTTCTTTAAAATAACCATCCTTCCCATCAGGAGCTTTGGTTACTTTCGAAGAAACTTGAGCTTGTGGACGATCAGCCTTAAGAGGTGAATTTGAGGAGAACCTCCTAGGCACAACATTCTGAGCTCTATTATTATAGTTATAATTAAACTCATTGGATCGCGAAGTAGTACCACTTTCATTAAGACTATGGCCTCTACTTTGATTTCTAAACCTCGACGGTGTCATATCCCTAGGCTTATAAACAGTATTTTCACTTGGAATATAAGTCCGTTTAGGTTTAGGAGGGGAGACACTATGTTTACCTTCTCTTTTAAGAATGTTAACAGGTTTAATACCTAAGTTAGATTTGGTATCTAACCTATCTACAGTCATACTAGAGTTGGTCGGTGTCCTTTTATCAATCACAAGCTTATGTGATGCTTCTGGCTTTTTGTTAGGACAACACGAAGCCACATGTCCTTTTTGATGACATTTAAAGCATGACATCTGCTTGCGAGATTTACTCACTTTTGCTTTCTCATCTGGAGTCTTAGGCACTAAAGGTTTAGTAATATGTTCCTTATTAACATTATCATCAGTCTTAGCATTGTTAATCACTCCACCCGATACAAAATGTATTTTGGTGAGATGAGAAACCTTACTATCATCTGATGAAGGGTTCTTAATAACATCCTTCTGTGCCTCTGACTGTTCAGGTTTATCAGCTACTGAAATCTCAGGATTACCTTCAGTCATTTCAGAATCTTCAGGAATAGGAGTGTAATTGGCATTAAAAGGAGGGGATACATCATTGTAACCTAATCCAGTCTTGTCCTTTACACTACGTTGAGCATCTAACAGTATATCCATTTGAGATGTCCTATAGTTCTCAAGTTTACGGTTTTGCTCAATTAATCTTAAATTAAGATTCACTATTTCCTGATCCTTACTAGCAATAGTCTCATTCAAGTCCTTGATGTTCATATAGAGTCCATCTATGATAACAGATTTTTCACTTATGGTATCTCTAAGTTTGGTCTTATCCGAAACATCAGACTTAATTTTATCTTTTAAGGCCTGTTTATCATCACTTAATCTACGGATATCCATAAGTGCTTGGTCAAGTTCAGATCTAACAGTCCTATAAGATTCCTTATCCAAATTCAATTGAGATGACAGATTGCTATTAGACACAGTTAATACACTATTCTGAGATTGTAAGTCAGTAACTAAGTAACAAACATCAGCAAGATTAAGAATATCTAAACAAACCTTCTTCTTGTCCATTTGTACTTCAGCCATTCGTGCCACGAATTCTTCAGGACTCATGTCTGGAGTCAAATTCATATGCAGCACATCATCATCACTTGCCTTCACTTCTGACTCAGGCACATCTACTCTCTGTTCAACATCTGTGGGCATGTAGGACATTGATCCAGCAGTGGTCTCTTCAATTTCAGCCATCAAGGCTTCTTCTTCTGACTCAGTTTTCCAGTCATATGAGCCATCCAACTGCTTCACCACTAAGGCTTTGGAAGCTAAAGTACTTCCCGAACCTTGTGTCCTATTTGCATCTACCTTAGGTCTTTGGCATTCTCTCGCGAAATGACCAATACCTTGACAGTTAAAGCATTTGACCTTGGTTTTATCAAACCCTGATCTATTGCCCAACACCTTTCTACTAGTTCTCTTGAGGAAATTTTTAACTTTTCTAGAGACTAATGCTAACATCTCTTGAAGTTCCAATTCCTCAACATAATCCGGATCGATCTGCTCATAATCCTCATCAAACAATACAGGATCATTAATTTTTCCCTCAATGTAGTTCTCATATGATGCCACAAAGGAAGCAAGAACAGACAGTTGTTGCTCTGCAGATTTCACACTCATAGGCATCTTCTGATGCTCTTGAGATGACTTCTCAGCATTCTTTACCTTTGTCTCAACACCAGAGGAGGAAATAAAGCACAGATCTTCAGATATCATTTCTCCATTTCTACCTGTATCACCAACTAACAGTGCAGTGGTCGAACTAGAAGATGCAGTCGAAAGATTTGTTTTTCCATGATACAACCCAGGGTTCTGAACCTAATCAGAATCAGTATCTTTTGACTTCTTGGAGAACTCATAACCTTTTAGCTTGTCAATGACTTGCTCTAAGGTCATAGTAGCATATCTGGTTTCATTATCCGTTATCATAAGTCCATACATTTCCCACTTAGAAGGCAAACCCTCAATAAACTTGTCGGTTTTATCAACTTCTTCTTCAGTGATGTCATTGTATTCCAATTCACTTAACAGATGGTAGAATCGTGTAATATAAGCATCAAGACTTTCCCCTTTTAAAGCTTTAAACATAGTAAACTGCTTTTTAAGGAGCTTCTTCTTGCTAGTTCTCATTTGTGGACTACCTTCACCTCTTTTCTCTAGAGCTTCCCAGAGCGTTCTAGCAGTATGAAAAGATTTCAGTTGATGAGCGATATCCTTAGGAAGACACATCTTAATACACGAATGTGCTTTGTTTTCATTTTTGTATGCTTCCTTCTGTTCATCACTCATGTTCTGATAGGTAAGAGTCACAATGGCATTCTGAACAGTTTGAGTAGGTGCAGTGTATCCAGTCTTGATACACATCCAGATTGACAGATCATGGAATCTACAGTAAGATTCAAATCTGTCCTTCCAGTTGTAGTAATCCTCGATATTTAACAACTTAGGTGGAGAATTTGATTTTCCCACCTCATGTTCCATTTCGATCATTTTACTTAAGTCAGACATCTTAAAAACGTAAGTTCAAACTGTTACGCGAAATCAAAAAATCTCAATTCGCAGAACTCAGTTCAACTCGCAATCTCAGCTCGACTCGCAGAACTCAGTTCAACTCGCAGAACTCGGTTCGCAAATCTCAGTTCGGATTGCAGGAGATGTCGATTCGCAAGTGATCTCGGTTCGCAAGAGATCTCGGTTCGCAGAATAAAGCTCAACTCGCAGATTCGATAGTTCGACTCGCAAGTTCAACTCGGCTCGCAGGATCACCTCGGTTCGCAAGCTACGCTGGAACCCTAATCTCAACTCGCGAGACGGCTGTTAAACCCGAAAGCGAAAGTTTAAGGTATTTTTACAACTGAAACTAGCGATTTCAACCGTAAACAAACCCTAAAATATCCAGAGAATGATTTTGATTGTTAATATTGCTATAATGCACGTAAAAACAACCCGAATCAAAAACGCAATATCACTAAAACTTCGAACACACTCGTATTTAGCCCGAAAGCTCTGATACCAGATGTAAGTCCCTAGTTCTAGGATCGATAACTTCGTTATCTGTAGTATTAAGGTGCGGAATCCCTCAATACGGTGTTATCTTACTAATAACGAGTAAGTTCGTAATTGCGTTTAATATGACTTAACTTTATACGATGAATCGTCAAAGTCTAGTCGTAGGTTATGTTTTCTCTGGTTTTAATTCGCAGGAATGATGATCTGGTCGCCAAAGTATTCCCCCTTTTTTTCTTTTGCCAAACAAAATCGTTTATATATATTGTCTCGGCTCGGCTCGCATAGGCCTGCGAGTTCAGCCCAACTCGCCTCGCTTAGCCCAAGCCCAGCTTAGCCATAACGAGTTCAGTTCTCATCTCGCAGCTCACCTTGCTGCGACCTGAGATCTCGACTCGCTTCGCAACAAACGTATAATATAAATACGTTATTTCGTCTATCTTTAATATAAAATATTAATAACAAAACGAATATGCATTTACAAATATAAACCAATATATCAATACAATCACAATTACACTAGTCATACTTCAAGCTAGATCTGTTGTCACAAACTATGTCCCAACAATTTTATCCAAAACAAGCAAGAATTGAAGGTTTTACGGACATTTTCAAAATCTGCAAAGTCTATCCGTGATTGCATTACGTGAATCCTAACTCTTCCGCGAATACTCATTTCTTGCATGATTATTAAAATTCCGTGATTAATTGTGACTGTGTATTCCGACAATACGTCTATTGTCGCATAAACAGTAACTTATTGTCGCATAAACAGTACTGTGTATTCACGGATTATTTGATTCACGGAGTGTTCATATTCACGGATTGATTGATATTGTTGGATTCTTTGTTTTCACGGAGTATTCATATTCACGGGGCTGTATTGTTGGATAATTAAATTCTCGGAGTCATAGTATTGTCATATACTTCATACTCACGGGCTGTTTGATTTATCACGGGTTATTCGATACTCATGGATTGTTTGTTATTCACGAGCAATACATTCATCCCAGAGCTGAAGGAATTTATAGAGATAATAATCCTCCTCCCAAGTCACTTAAAATGATGACTTCTGATGAAAGAAAAGAACATGATCGTGATAAGAAAGCAAAATCAGTTATCTCTATGAGTCTTCCCAGTGACGTTCTTGCTGGATGGAAGGAGTTGAATACAGCTTATGAGCTCTATAAAGCAATGGAGCAACGTTTCGCTGGAAATGATAAGCTGAAGAAAAGCAAGTGTGACTTGTTGAAGAAACAATGGGATGTTTTCACTTGCATGCCTAATGAATCTTTCAATGACTTGATTATTCGCTATTCCCAGCTAATCAGTGAGCTTAAACGACATAGATTGATTTTGGAACGTCTTGAAATCAATGAGAAGTTGATTGAAGCTTTACCTTCTAGGTGGGATATAAAGGCTAATATTTTGATGGAAGATGAATCTTTGGGTGAATATGCTTATGAAGATTTGATCAACAAGCTGCAGGTTTATGATGTTTCTTTACAAAAGAAGGAGACTGGAAAGATGATGCAATATTCTCAATTTGGTTCAAAGAAAACATCAGAAACAACAGCTTTGTTTTCTGGTTCTGGTTCTGAAATATTAAATGGTGGGAATACAAGTGGATCTACAGGTGGATATTCTGGTTATGGCTTTTATGGGTCTGGAAGTGTTTCAGCTCCAAGTCATCAACAATCAAATCCCAATCAACATGTTTCTAAGATTACTAAAGATCATGCAAATGTTGTCACTGCTTTTCTATCATCTTATGAAGCATTTATTGCTGGAAGAGTGGGTAATGTAGACTTGACAGAAGAAGATTACGATCAGATACATCCTGACGATCTGGAAGAAATGGATCTTCAATGGAATCTTGCTATGTTAACAAGAAAGGTGAAAAAGTTTCTTCAAAGAACTGGAAAGAGCAAGTTGGGGGTAAACCAGGTTTTGACAAATCGAAGGTTCGGTGTTACAATTGTTAGAACTTAGGACACTTTGCTCGGGAATGTGAGAAAAGTAAAGCACCTACCTCTGGTTTCACCAAGCCTTCCACATCCAAAACCTATTCTTCTGCTCAACCACAATCTTCTGGAAAAGATATTACTCCGGCTTCCACATCATCAACACTAATTTCAACAGCAGATGAATTTTATGATTGGAGTGCACACGTGGAGGAATATTCTCATAACCAAGCTTTTATGGCAAATGTCACTGAGGTTGATTCTTCTCCATTTGAACAAATTTGTTCAAAATGTACTGATTTGAGTGATCAACTCAGTCTTTACAAAACTCAGAATCAACAATTTTTAATTGACATTGAATTGATTAAAAATCAAAATAAGGAGTTGGTGGAAAACAACAAGCTTTTAAACAAACGTTTTGAGTCAACTGATGTTGAGATTCATGATTTGAAAGCTAAAATTTTAAATCAGCAATCCATCATAAATAGTTATTTGGTTGAGATAGATTTACTTAAACAAGAAAAATCTAAAGCTGATTCTAAAATTTTAGATCTTGAAAGACAATTGTTGAATGTTTCTACATCAGCAGTGATTTTTGATGAAATTATCCATAAACAGCGTTTAGATACTAAATCTAAATCTGGTATTGGATATCAAAATGATTTAAATGAAAAGGTCAAAGCATCAAAAGCAGAGTCTAATGTTGGAATTGGACATCATTTTGTTCCACCACCAAAATCTTATTCTCAATTGCCAGTTAAAGATGAATATGATTCTGAGTTTATGTATGGAAAGGGAAAGGTTGATAATTCAAAATCTCAAAAAGAAGTAACTCAAAAGGTTTCTTCTAATGAGAATTCTGAATTATCACATGAGAATAATTCATCAGATTGTTCTAACCAATCTTCAAAAATGAAGAACAATGATTGTGATAATTGTGGAAAGAACAAGAAGTGTGTTTTGAATCATAATGATAAAGAAAAATCTAAAGCTTGTGAAATTCCAAAACAAGTTACAAAGATTTTGAAAAGAACTTCTTCTCCACACAAATCAAAATCATCTTCTTCATCACCAAAAGGTCAAAATCATGATTCTAAATCTGATTTTTCAAAATGTGAAGCATCTACTAGTAAAAGCTCATATTCTAAATATGATGCTTCTACAAGTAAACATTCACATCATGGTTCTCATAAAAGTTTTTATTCTCGGAGAAGGTATGAAACACGAAGTTGTTTCTATTGTGGAATTCGTGGACATCTTTTGAATGATTGTCATAAACTTGCTAGAAAACGTTCAAGAGAACAATTGAAGCAAGAAAAATCTTTAAAGAATAAAAACGTTTCAAAACCACTTCACGAAAATCCACAAAAACCGGGAATGAATACTTTTGGTTCTTCTAAGAAGAAATCATCATCTTATGATGCGTCAAGAGATCTCAAAAAGGATTTCAAAGAAATTGACGTTTTCATCATAGATGAGATCACTAGACGACCCAAAGCCTCAAAGGCTTGGGTCTCCATAAGCAACTAATTGTTTCCCTCAAATGTCTTGCAGTCATCCCGAGCTATCGATAATGTGTGGTACATAGATAGTGGCTGCTCAAGACATATGACCGGGAATCTCTCCTTATTAGAAGATGTTAAAATTAAAAATGGAGGGTTTGTTGCTTTCGTGGGAGATAAAGGAGGAATGATTTCTGGTGAAGGGACTGTCACAAATGGCGAAATAAGTTTTGACAAAGTGAATTATGTTGAACAACTTCAACATAATTTACTTAGTGTTTCACAAGTGTGTGACAAAAAGTTGTCTACATGGTTTAATGATGAAGAGTGTTTGATTCTTAAACCGGGTTTTGTTATACCAGAAGAATGGATTCTCATGAGAGCTCCTAGGGTTAAAGATATGTATGTCCTCGATATGCGTACTTTAACTCCCACAATGGAGCATACTTTCTTGTTGTCAAAAGCTTCAGAAAAGGATTCTGTTTTATGGCACAGACGAATGGGACATATCAACTTTAGGAAGATGAGTTTTTTAGTTAAAAATGATTTAGTGATTGGAGTTCCTAAACAGACTTTTTCACTAAATGATCATTGTATTTCCTGTAAAAAGGGAAAACAAACTAAAAAGTCTCATAAGCCTAAGTTGGTAAATTCTATTAACTATCCATTGGAACTTCTCCATATGGATTTGTTTGGTCCCGTCAGTGTGAGGAGTATTGGTGGTAAATCCTATTGCTTGGTAATTACTGATGATTACTCAAGATTCTCGTGGGTTTACTTTCTAAGTACAAAAGATGAGACGGCTGAGAAAATTAAGTATCTGATTTTACGATTAGAGACTTTATTTTCATTGAAAGTAAAGAGGTTACGAAGTGATAATGGAACGGAGTTTAAAAATTACATCATGGAAATGTTTTGTCTTCAGCATGGAATTTCTCAACAATTCAGTGCTTCTAGAACTCCACAGCAAAATGGAGTTGCTGAACGAAAGAACAGGACATTGATTGAAGCTGCACGAACTATGCTCTCAGATGCAAAGTTACCAACAACTTTTTGGGCTGAAGCAGTAAACACGGCTTGTTTTGTGTTAAACAGAGTTCTTGTGGTTAAAGACAAAAAGAAGACTAGTTACGAGTTATTGAATAATCGAAAGCCGAATATTCACTTTCTGGAACCTCTTGGATGCCCGTGTTTAATAATGAAGACTAAGGATCGTATTTCAAAATTTGCTGAGAAATCTGAATCTGGATTTTTCTTAGGTTACTTAGCAAATTCTCAAAACAAAAGAGTTTATAACACGGCATCACATCGAATAGAAGAATGCTATGAGGTTGAGTTCTTACGGTATTCTTCTCCTTCAAATGGAATTGGTCCGGAATGGTTATTTGATTATGATTCGTTCTTTAATTCTCTTTCTTCTTTTCAACATGATGAGTCATCTTATGTTGAAGATTCGGATGATTTTGTTATTCCAGTTCTTTCTACTCCTACTGAGCTGCTTATTACTCCTGTTCCACCAGTATCTACTTTTAATCTTTCTCCTCCTCTATCAACTGCAGAATCTGTTGCTCATGAATCATCTCAACCTTTGTCAAATAATGAAGTTGATACAACTTCAAATCCTGATGATGCTGATGATTTTCATGAACCTTCTACTGAACTAGATGAATCAACTCATGATGATTCTAGTGATGAAGTAGTCACTAACCCTGAAGATTCACATTTAGGAACCAACTTAAATGTGGAATCTATACCTATTTTGCGGGTTAATTCTGAGCATAAACATCCACTCACAAACGTGATTGGAGATGTTTCTGAAGGGATCAAAACTCGACATCAACACCAGTATTCTACTTGTTTTTTTTATCACAGATTGAACCAAAGAATGTTCAGATAGCTTTGTCAGACTCTTCTTGGGTTCAAGCAATGCAAGAAGAATTGCAACAGTTCGTAAAATTGCAAGTTTGGACATTGGTGAAACCGCACAAGGATATTCATCCTATTGGTACGCGTTGGGTTTTCAGAAATAAGAAAGATGATCGAGGAATTGTGGTTCGTAATAAAGCAAGATTAGTGGTTCAAGGCTTTACTCAGATTGAAGGTTTGGATTATGATGAAGTTTTTGCTGCAGTTGCTAGACTTAAATCCATTCGGATTTTTCTAGCATTTGCTTCTTTCATGAAATTCAAAGTGTATCAGCTCGATGTCAAGTGTGCATTTTTGTATGGGAAAGTGCATGAAGAAGTGTTTGTTAAACAACTTCCAGGTTTTGAAGATCCTCAACACCTAGATTATGTGTTTCGGTTGGATAAAGCCTTATATGGGTTACATCAAGCTCCTCGAGCTTGGTATGAGACTTTATCTCAACATCTTCTTGCTAATGAGTTTTTACGGGGTCAAATTGACAGTACACTCTTCATTCGGAAAACAAAAGGAAGTTTGCTTCTCGTTCAAGTATATGTAGATGACATTATATTTGGGTCTACAAATGACAGTTTGTGCAAAGAATTTGAGCATATCATGAAGTCTAAGTTTGAAATGAGTTCAATGGGGGAAATGTCTTTCTTCCTAGGTTTGAAGTTCAGCAATTAGACAAGGGAATTTTCATACATCAAACAAAGTATGTTCATGACATCTTAAAGAAATTTCAGATGGTGGATGTCAAATCTATTTCAACCCCCATTGATCTTGTTGACAAACTTGGTCCTGCTCTTGATGAATCACCAACTGATCAAAAGGAATATCGATCAATGATTGGTTCTCTTATGTACTTAACTGCTTCAAGACCTGATATTATGTTTGCTGTGTCTATTTGCTCGCGGTATCAAGCCAATCCCAAAATCTCACATTTGAAGGCCGTACAGCGAATCTTTCGTTATTTGAAGGGAAAGCCTGATCTAGGCATTTGGTATTCAAATGATGCAGATTTTTCACTTTCTGCATATTCTGATTCTGACTATGGCGGATGTAGTATTGACTTCAAATCCACGTCTGGTGGATGTCAATTTTTAGGAGATCGTCTCGTGACTTGGCAATGCAAGAAACAAAACACAGCTTCTACCTCTACTGCGGAGGCAGAATATATTTCTGCTGCCAGTTGTTGTTCGCAAATCCTTTGGATTCAACAACAACTTCGAGATTATGGTTTACTTCTTACCCAAACTCCTTTGCATATTGACAATACTGCAGCCATAAGTATCATACGTAATCCCGTACAACACTCAAAAACTAAACATATTGAAATTCGTTTTCACTTCATACGGGATTGCTATGAGAAAAACTTGATTATCTTGGTTCATGTTGACACTTTGAAACAAAGAGCTGATTTGTTTACCAAAGCTTTTTCAAAACCACGTTTCGAGGAACTCATTTCTATGCTCGGCATGAAACATTTGGATCAAATTAAATAAACTTTGGATATTTAAGTTATATTTTCTGTTTGTTGTTTGTTGTTTTCTTTTATAAAAATAAAAATCCAAAAACATCAGAAAAATCATAAAAAAAACATTTAAAAATAAAAAATCGGGGGAGATTTTGTGTAAAAAGTTGGGAAATGATAGAACATTGGGAAATGTATTACTAAATAAATAATAAAGAAATGAAAAGTATTATATTTGATGTGTTAGTAGGTTTACATAGCATTTTTAAACCAAATTTTCTACTAATTTATTTTATATGTGATATATTGGTAGACATTTTTGTATTTAAACTATCTTGTCTAAGAAATGTTAAACATATGTGCATATTATTTTACATAATTCAAAATATTAATATATGACAATCAAAATGTTATCAAAATGTTGATAAAATGTCTTAAATTTTGAAGGATTAGTATATTATGATTCATGATTTAGGGTCTTTATATTATGATATCTGAGAAAATATATTTGACTATTTGTTATACTGAGTACAGACCTTAGTTTAAATATATTTTTTATAAACGGACATGTAAATCTTTCAAAAGATTCATATAACAAAATTAAATAACTCTATCACTCTGTTATACGATGTATAGACCTATGATACAGTTTATAAGTCCAACCCGGGGTATGACATATGTGACTAAGTGTCATTCCAACATATGTATGTACTTCTAAAGATATCATCATATTCTCACCCTTTATATGAAAATATTAATATATTATGAATTTGAAAATATATTTTTATTTAGATTATATAAAGTACTATGCATGCTAATAATAAAATTTAAGATTTTTAAATGCAAGAGTGTTTAAGAAAAATACTAATACCAATAATCATATGTAGAATGATTCTTAGAAAGAATGTTTTATTAATGCTAAGTAAATTTAAAGAAGTTAAAAATACTAACAATCAAAATAGACTTTCATTTCTAAACAATATAAAATTATAATACATTCATTTATCCCAATATGATCCCAACTCATGAGATTTACCCCAACAAAAATATTTTGCATTTATTTAGTAAATATTCAGTTTAAAGATTTTTTTCATTTTTAAATTTTTAGTTTCACATTTTATCCAAAGTATATTTGAATTGATCAAAATGTTTTATCATTGTATTTTTGGAAATTATTCACGGAAGAAATAAGGTGTATAGGTATATATATTTCAAAATTTAAAAAAACCTTCACACTTTTACTTTTTCTCCGTCAAAAATAATTTCCGACAATCCAATTGGTATCCAACAAAATGAAACCGCATCATTCTTTCTTTGATTTCTTTCTGATTTTTGCGAATTACGTGATTCTGTTCCGATAGAAGTGTGCGCCTAACTTCTACGCTTCGATTGGTATAATTTTCGTCCATTATCTCTCTGTATATATTGTTTAATCGTCGATTTTGTATTCAAAAACACTGTTCATGAACAGTGCCTGAATCTGCTTTGTCCGACAATTCATTGTCGGATGAACAGTGTTTAGGGTTTTTTTTGCGTGAATACCATTTTCACGCATGAATAGTGCTCCGTGAATATTTTGAAATGACCTTTGACTTGTTTGACCAAGACTTTTCCGACAATTATACATTCTCGGATGAACAGTACTACGACAATATTATTCACGGACTATTTTTGTTCAACAATTTTATTCCGTGATTTCTATTTGTCGTATTATCATTGTCGTATGAACAGTACTACGACAATAGCACTCACGGATTAATTTTTGTTAAACATTTTTCAATCCGTGATTTATATTTGTCGTATTAGAATTGTCGTATGAACTGTACACTTTTCTTATTATCGCATGGTCTATTGTCGCATGAAGTCTATACTTAGAAAGTTTTTGTTTAGACACTTGAAGTTTTCTGTTTGTTACTTAACAAATACTTTGTGCAGCTTGTTTATTTATATCATGGCAGAACCAGCAGATCCCATTGCAGCAGCACAACCTGGAGTACAAAGACTAGCAGTTATCTTTGAAAAGAGACATAATGCTACAGCCTATCTTCTTGAAGCCCCTGACAAACCTGAAAACAGGAAATACTTTCCTATGATTAGGTTCTTGTTGCGATCCAGAATTTCTTATGCATTATCAGTCCAAGTAGCAAATCTCTATGAAGAACATATGACTGATTTCTGGATGACGGCTGCATATCATACGGATGTTCAACCACATTGCATCACGGCTACAGTCGATGGAACAACTCTTGTGCGTACTGAGGAATTAATTAGGCACACTTTGCAATCCGGAGACGATATAAATGCTTCCAATGATATTCCCAGAACCATTATTGATGATTGTCTTCTACAAATGGGATGTATCAAAGGACCACAGGATGTGCAGATACTTAAGAATCACTTTTGTCCTCACTGGAAGTTTCTTGCCCATACATTGATTTGCTGCATTTCTCCAAGGAAAGCTGGGTTCGATGCAATGAGCTATTACTTAGCTGGCTTGATGACTGCATTTGTTCTTAACATTCCATATAACTTTTCAAGATATATCTTCGAGAATCTGGCTGGAAATATCAATGAAGATGGATTTTTCATGTATCCACGATTTCTTCAACTAATCTTTGATCAACACATTCAAGGGATTACTTACCATGGCAATACTTTGAATTACACTTCCATTCCGAAAAGAGTATTTGCTGATTGTAATAGTTATAGGGGTAAGCCTACACCACCGACGGTTGAGTTATTTGGGCACGTGATTGATGAAAACTTTCTTCCGCCTCAACTTGCAATTCAAATGGAATCTGATACTGATAGTGAATCAGCTGAGGGGGAGTCAGTTCAAGGAGAGGATGACGTTCTTATGATTCAAGGTGCGGATGATGAAAATGTTTCACACAACCCTGATCCTTCTGTTGAGTTAGAATCGTCTAGTTCTGAGGATGAAGAACCTATTCGTCCAAAGACTATGGAAGAATCATTAGTTGCTCAACGTCTCACAGAAGAAAATATTGAGAAAGAACGTCAAGACTTAAGACGACAAAGAGAGGAAACAAGGGATCCTGAATATATACCTGAGTCAAGACCGACTCAACGAAGAAAGTTGGTTGTATCTTCTGGGGTTGGAACTTCTTATCTACCGGTGAATTCTTCTACAACATCTGAATCTGTGCCTACTACTTCTTCAGCAATGCCTTCGTATTCTTCCATATCTATGCCGATTGTTTCTTCAATACCTGGTATTTCAACTACTCCTGTTTCTTCACCTATACCTGTTACACCATTGTTTACAGATGCTGGAACTTCCTCAACCACACCTACTCCTACTGTGAGTATGGCAGCTTTGGATGCTTCACTTCAACGGCCTGTGTCACCCTTGATGTCAATTGTGGAGAAATTGCGGAGTGATTTATTTCATGCTCTGCAACGTATTGGGTCTCAAGATGTTATTATTGAAAATCAAAGCAAACAACTTGCTGATCAGACATTACGAATAGAATCACTTGAGCAAGAAATCTTTATCTTAAACGAAAAATTAGGTGATCAGGGGGAGAATATAAATGAAGTTGATGATAATCAGGATAATGATAATCAAGAAGATGGTGATGATGGTGATGTTGGAAATATTGGTGATAATGTTGATGATAATAATGGTGATGATGTTGAAGGTGATGATGATGAAGGAGATGGTGAGGGTGATAGTGTTGATGATGAGGATTTTGATGATTCTGGAGCAAATGATGGCGGTGATCATCCAAATTTTTCGTCAGCTATTGTTTTAGTTCAGAGAGATGAAGAGGAAGAACCTTTAAACGTAGAACCAATAAGTGCTATTCCTGATTTTATAATTACTCCTGAGCCAATCTTTGAGAATATGGAGTTTGATGATCTAGGAGAAACAGATGTGAATGATTATGATTTTAATCTTGAAAACTTCTTTGATGATATTAAAGAAACTTCTATCTTTGAGACTGGTGAATCTTCACAAAGATTTGATCAAGAAGAGCTGTCAGATAGTAATGATAAAGAAGAATTTCTCTGTCCTACTCCTTTGAATATCATTATTGAAGACTTGATTCCATTCATTGAATTATGCAACGAAGGTAGATATGATGATGATGATTTTGAAAATATCTTTCCTCCAGGGTTTGAGCCTAATTTTGATGGAGTTCATGTGGAAGATTGGCAAGATTCTGATGATGAACTGTTTCCTGAAAATGTTCAATCTGATTTGGGATCGCAAGAGGGATTTTGGGTAGATTCTGATGAAGAAAAGGAACCTGAACAAAAAGTTCCTTGGTGGTTTTCTGAGCAACCTGAACCGGAAATTACAAAAACCAGAAAATTCTTCAAAATTCCAAGGTATGAATGTGTTGGGAGAATTATAAGATGGAAATATGATAACGACAACAAGGTGTTTATCATCAAGAGAACTGATGGGCTACAATATTTTTCTCCAACGTTTAAAGCCCTTGAGAATCTTCCAAAGTGTGAAATCAACCATATTGCTTCAATTGATATTATTAATTATTCTAAAAATGGTTTGATAAATTGGATGACGGAGGTTCTTGCACGTGAATGCTTCAGAGGAAAATATACTTGGGTGAAAGAGACGTTTCCTAGAAGAACGGTGGATTATTTTGACATTGAACCCATCTCCAGTCAACCACGGGTAATTCTTACTTATCCAAGGATAAAATGTTTGAGAAGAATTCCACTTGAAAAACTTCCGATAAATATCTGGAAATTTGTGAGCTATTGGAAGTATAATGGAAACACAGGAGAAGCAGAGATTGCTTGTTACGATCGAGATGTCAATGAAGAGATCATGTGGAACCGTGAAACGATTATTTATGTCTTTGATCCTTTGAGCCTGATAAATCTTTCAAAGCCTGATCTTGAAGCTCTTCTGTTGAACCCAATCATCTATGATGATGCTTTTGACGATGAATTCATGGCGTTGAAATTTCAAAGAGTTGTCGAAGTCTGTTGCGCTCAAGGAGTTTATGCTGGATGCAAATTTCCTGGATATACTTAACGCTTCAAAGTTTCAAGAAAATCAAGCTTTATCCAAGGGGGAGTTTGTTGATACAAAGATGTATAAAACTTGATTTATTTCGTTTTTGTCTAAGTGTTTACTGATGCGACAATAGGTAGTTCCGTGAATAGGTATTGTCGCATGAATGGTTAATCCGTGAATGCTTATTGACGGATTGACTAAAGTCAAACTGTTTAGAGAATTGTCGCATAAGGTGTTAGTCTATAAATAGACTTGAGTGAGACGATTTTAAAGAGACTTTTTGATAGACCTTTTGATAAGCCTTTTGTAAATCATTGTAATCTGATTCTCAGAGAATTCTCTCTGATTGTGTGATTAGTACAAAAGCAATTTGACTCAATTACTTCTCTGTTTGTTTTATTTCTCATTCTCTAATTCATAGCTTGCTCAAGTATTTGATTTCCACACAAATATTTGAATTCTAATCGTGTTTCGGTGATCTACGGCACATCAAAGTAGATTTCATAAATATCACTAAAATCACTTTAGTTATACAAAAGAAATCCAGTTGTCAAAAGTTGGCATCCTATTCCTTCATGGGTCGCCTATGTTCCATGTGTGCAGGTCGTCTTACATGCAGCTAATTCCCTGAAAAATATAGTAAAAGTCAACAACGAGGTTGAGTGAATTCACAGGTTTTATGTTTACAATGATAGTTGGTTGTTTCAAAGCGTTCACACTTCGTTATCGTCATCATGATCCAATAAAATTTCGTGGAGTGTTATCCAATGTGTACGTTTAGTGGGATGTAGCCCAAATATGTAGTTACGTGGGATGTTACCCAAAACCTAGTTTAAGTTTCGTAGGAAAGCGATATCCTATTAGTATTTGTAGGAATGTAAGTATCCTAATGGTTGTTCGTAGGAATGTCAGTATCCTAATAGTTGTTAACGGATCCATGTCAGTAGGATCGAGTACCCATGTCAGTAGGGTTCACCTAGTGGGGAGTGTCAGTGTCCCCTGTTCTACAAGTATAACGGATCCATGTCAGAAGGATCTAATACCCATGTCAGCAGGGTTCAAATAGTAGGGAGTGTCAGTGTCCCATGTTCAATAAGTATAATGGATCCATGTCAGTAGGATCTAGTACCCATGTCAGTAGGGTTCAAATAGTAGGGAGTGTCAGTGTCCCTTGATCCATGTCAGTAGGATCTGGTCCATGTCAGAAGGACCCATTAGTTACCTAGTCAATTTCGTAGAAGCGTTGATGGTCATTCTCCAGCGTTTCCAAAACAAGTTTAATATGTTTACAGTGTTTGTAGTATGAAAACGTTTATTCATAAACGTCAGTTTGTGTAACAGTTTAACAGTTCAATGTACTCTAATTGTTTGAGTAAATCAGTATACAATCATGTATTTCAAATGTTTAACTATGTTTTCCACCCCTGTTCAAAAGCAGTTAAAACAGTAAAAGTAGGGGCTGTGAACTCACCTGTTGAGTTAAGTAATAGTGCGAGAGCTAGCAAAGCCTAAAGTCCAAGTCTAATCCGAAATCTCATAACGCCCTAAACGTATGAAATTTATAAGTATGAGTAAGTGGATGTCTTAGTTGACCATCCATGCTAGTGTTCTCTCAACTAGATATGTCCAAATGGTTTAGTTGTTTGTTTGTGTTTTAAAATTGTATACAGAACGTTGGTGAGTTTTTGTAATAATAATTTCAAGTATTATTATTAAGTGTTTCATTGTTTTGTATACTTATAAAAGTGTATGCGAGAGTATAATTAAGTTTACGTTTATTTTTCCGAAAGTGTATGTTTTAGCCGAAGTTAATGAAAGTCAAAGTTACTGTTCATGCGTGAGTCAACAAAAGTCAAAGTTACTGTTCATGCATGAGTCAACAAGTCAAAGTTACTGTTCATGCGTGAGTCAACAAAAGTCAAAGTAACTGTTCATGCGTGAGTCAATAAAAGTCAAAGTTACTGTTCATGCGACAGTGTGATTCACGGATTCCTTGTGATTTTTATATAAAATAGTAAACATTATCGAATCGTCCTGAAATTTTTACAAGATGTTCTTACATATGTTATGTACTTCCTGTAATTTGTTTATGAATTTTGGAGGTCGTTTGATATTTTATAAAAATTCACTAAGTGTCAGGGTTCAGTTTAATCCGAGATTAGACCACTTCTCACTAATCTAATTTTCTGGAGAAATGGGTGCATTTATGGAATGAGACAAAGAAGGACTTTTTGTAGATAACAAATTTATCAAGATTTTCCAAGTGGTATCACACGTTTTTGAGGTCTAGAACTCGAGATATAGTCCCGAGAAGTTACTGAAAATTCCTGTCTGCCGGAACAGTAAACCTATGTCACTGGAGAAAAATGTTTTCGAGTAACAAACGGAGTCAAAAAGTCACGAGACTAATTTTTTTGGAAAGATAACTTCTTGTACTACCTTATATGCTTAAGAAACGCATCATTTCATGGATAAATGATTTTTAAATAATTCGTTGAAGTTAGAACAGAAATCTGGACAGGAAACAAAATTATATATTTCGAGTTTTAAAACGCGTTTCGTTTTATATTTTGGACATTTTATGGTTGAGTAAACATACTAATATGTAAATATATATGTTCCAAGTATAATTAATGAAGAATAAAGAGTTCCTTACAAAGAAATGAAGAGGAGAAGGAAGAAAGAAGTCGAATGCTCGTTTTTATGCGTTTTCTTGAATTCCGGCGTGGTGGATCGTGGCGGCACTATGGTGGTGATATGGTGGTGTTAGGAGGCTGTGTTGGTGGCTTATGGCAGCCTCCAATTCGTTTTAGAGAGATATAATAGAGAGAAGGAGGAGAGAAATCAAGAAGTGATGGGATGGTAAAATGAGGTATGGGGTGGTGGAGTGAAGTGATCAACCAAGAGGGGGGGGGGAATAAGGCTGATTTCCAGCAGATTTTAAGGGGGCCCACCCCCATGTGGGTGTGTTAAATCTTGTTCCAAAAGTTGCGTTTCATATGGTGTCTGTTTACCCGTTCGTTTAAACGTATAATTAGTCGCGTAACGTTATTTGAATGCGTTTTCGTTTTCAATACAATTCTCAATATTTTCAATCGAAGTATTTTATCAAAATACTTTGTTTTGAGTTATAAAAATATAACTTGTAACTATTTCATTCGTTGGGCGCGAATTGCGCGTTTTTGTCGCGTACTGTAAGTATTATACGTTACAAAATACGTGTTAAATATTATCGGCATAATATTTAGTAAATAATAATGTTATTAAATAATTTCGTTCACCAACGGTTGTATGTATATCTATCGAGTTTGTTCCAAATGTTTGGTACGTAATTACAATAAATTACGAAACGTTAAATACTACGCGTATTAACTAGCCGGGCTTTGCTAGACTTACCTCTAAAAGTAGTTGTGAATTCACTCAAGTAGGGAATTAGCCTAATAATGCAAGTGTTTATTGTTTATAATTGCGTTTAAATTTGCGGGATGTCACACAGCCTCAGAGCACATGGACAAACTGTTGCATTCAAAATCAACCAGGCTGATGAACTTCTCGCAGAGAAAGCAGAAATATACGTTGTCTCTATGGGCAGGATCACTTCAGACGACGACACTTCTGATTCAGAACCATCAGACACCTACATACCTGATGAGCATACTTGCCTCATATCATCAACTGAACAGTCAGAGTCGGAAGAAGAGACGAGAGATTCCGAGCCAGATGAGTCAGAACCGAAAGAAATGGAGGAAGAAACTGAACAAGAAGAAATGGAGGAATCCGAAGAAGAAATGGAAGAAGACCCTAAAGAAGAAGAGGAGGACTTATACCAATCTACCCCACCGCATCACACCTTACCTGATTCCCACTATCCAACAGAAGAAATCATGCAGATCGAGAACACTATTCCCCTGTCAGATGACGAATCAGAGGACGACCCACTTACTGATAAACCACACGATGCAGGATTCGGTATGACTATGGAGAAGCTTATAGCCTCAGCCATAGACCCCTCTAAGCCTCTTGTCTCACCTCGACTCGACGCTCTGCTAAATATCGAGAAAACCATTGCTTTAGCAAAGCAACACCTAGAGCTTAGAGACAAACTCCTGATGAAGATCTCAGCCTATAAAGCTTCCCGATTACTGGAGTTGTATTCAAAGGAATCTACCTTCAACGCATCTGCACCTCGAACCCTATTCGAATTTGGAGGTACCTCTAAATCCAGCCGAGATGTTGACTCTCAGGAGGAGAGAGATATAGAAATGCATTTTTCACAGCCGATATCTCTAATCACTAATGACACCCAGCCACCATCTGATCATGTTGAGTTCCCTGATTCCCAAGCTAGGGATTCTCCATTCATAGAGAGTGATGAGGATGATGTCATCTACCAAGACGTCCCAATAGATATCCGGTCTATCCATCTTCCTACACCTCCCACTGATCCACCTTCTCCAGAAATTCCGATCATTACCAACCACGAGGAAATGATAAGTGCTATCGAAGAAATCAAAAATGACATACCTACTATGACTAGCATTATCATTCACTCAACCAATGACTACACCCCACAACAACAGGCCCTGATTGAGGAAATCCTAGCCGAGTCTGAAGTCAACCAAGCCGAGAATTCCCAAGATTACAGATTCTTCCACAATCGTCTCAATGCCTTCGCCGAAGATGTCGCTGCTCAGCTCCTGCAACAAAACACTAGACCTACATCTGAAGAGTTGGAGTTCTTTGAAGAACAGAAGCGCATCTACAGGTTGATCTATGACACTCTAATCAGGTCATCATTTCCGTATTCCGTGGAGTAAAGTGAGTTTCTGCACTTATACCGCGTGATTATGTACCGGGCGACTGGAAACCCTGATGCAGATGAAGACATTCAGCTGATGAATAATCTTCGGGGCATACTTGATTCTATGGCGAGGAACGACCATATCGACGAAACTTTTCCTCACAGGTTCTACATTGACTGCACTATTAAGTATCATGCTCACAAGATTTTCGAAGATCTCGAGTATGTGAGTTTTACCGAAAGGACGCGTGACATCCCTTCCTCAATACTAGAAGGTTCTATGGTTAACATCGCGAACTTCCTCACAGATCGGATCCGGGAAATCTTCGCTGAGGATAACCCAGAAGAGCACGGGCAGATAATTCACTATGGTTTGCGTGAGGTATATGATATTGTGTGCAGCACCTTCAAGAACTCAAATCTCACGTTCACTAGCTATCAAACCAAGCTCCTCCAGGATATCCATGACTCTATTCGAGAAATAAGAGGAAATTCCAGCTTAGCAGATCATGACACTTTACACCTCCAATTTCTCGGATTCATGGACTCAATTAGGCAGCAGCACCCTCAGAGAGAAATGGTTGAAGCTGATGGATTTTCTATGGTTGATTCCTGTGGAGTTGTCTCTAAGATAATTAGAGACATTACTTGGGACCTTCTGCACATGAAAAGGGTTACTGAGCAGCATCTTGATAGTTTCCCTGTCTTTTCATCAGAGTATCCAAGCATCGTTGAAATCATCTCTCGCCACTTTCTGAGGATCTATCCACGCAATCTCAGGGTTCCACTTCTAAGCACTTCCAACCCTGGAGGTTCCAGCACCAACTAGACTGAAGGAAGGCAAAGTCAGGCTCTCGACTTTAAAAGCAGCGCTTCTCGGGAGGCAACCCGTGAAATAAAGTCAGGCTCTTGACTTTAAAAGCAGCGCTTCTTGGCAGGCAACATATGGAATAAATGTTGAAGAGAAGAGCATTTTGAGGAATAAAGAAGATCTCTGACTATCCTTCACACTTGAATGTACCCAACTGTTATGACAAATAAATACAACTCGTTCCGTAAATAAACCACTGTTCCCAGATAATAGGAAAATCATTTTGAAAATGACAAACGAATCTTGTGTTCGAGCATTTGAGGTACTTGCATACTACTTTTATACATTATGCTCGAACTCGTTTAAAAACGCATGATTATAAATATTGGTTTGTATTAGAAAACATCTTTTCAAAAATTTGAAACAGTGATTACTTTTCATTTGCAAAAACAAAACCGAGTTAGTAAAAAAGGTACATCCAACGTGTTCACACTCAAGAGATCTCTCCAAAAGAATGAAATTTAGATGTTGAGATAAGCAAGTCGCTTGGAGCCAAGCCGATCCTCATAAAGAACTTAGAAGAAGATCTTGGCCACATCTCCTTCTGAAAATCCAGATTCTCAGCTCCTATGCAACTCACTATCTGGGGAGTGTCTGATCCTTTCCTCTTTTATCTGTTTTATCAAGATTCATATTTATTTGTTTTGTTAGTGTGTTAATAAAAGTAGTCTATACTCTATCCTGAACTTATCACTAAGTGTGGGATTCCATCCCAAAACAAAAATACTTGAGAAACATTTTCTTACATGTTCAAACTCTAAGTATGGGATTTTACAATCTCAACTCAAGAGAACATTAGGGACAATGTTCATACAAGTGTGGGATAGCAGATATAGAATACCTTGGTTTGTTTTTATGATGTTAGTTCAAAAGTAGTTAACACAGAAAATGTTCCTCTAAATTTTTCAAAATTTTTCAAATTCAAAACCTTTTTCAAAAGAAAAACGAGTTTAATCCCCCGATTAACTCTAAATTTTTGAGTTTTAATGTTTTTAAGAGAAGCCATTTTCAAAATATGAATAAATTGTCTTTAAATTCTAAGGAAAATAAGTTAATAAATGCTTAAGCAAGAAATGATAATCTAATAAGAACATGACTAGGCACATACAACCCATTTGCAGTGAGGACTTGTGTAAGTCCCTAGTTCTAGGATCAATAACTTCGTTATCTGTAGTATTAAGGTGCGGAATTCCTTAATACGATGTTATCTTACTAACAACGAAAAAGTTCGCATTTTAGGTAATCTAATACTTTGCTTTAAACGTAAAATCGTCAAAGCCTAGCCGTTAGGTTTTTGTTCTCTCTGAATACTGAGTTCGCAGGGTATAATATACGAATAGAAAAAGTGTTATGTTTTTCACGTATTGAAAACATATTTATATTCTCGTCTCAACTCGCATCTACTGGGCCTGTGAGTTGACTCAACTCGCCACGCAGCCCAAGCCCAATACTGAACTCGGCTCGCCATAGTCTTTTGTTCATAGCTTTGCGAGTTCAGTTCTCATCTCGCTTCGCAACACTTGCGACCTGAGAACTCGACTCGCAGCAAACGTAAATTCTTAATACAAAATTTCGTCTATCTTTATTAACAAAATATTCATTTACAAATCTAAACCAATACACAAACATAATAATAATTACACCAGTCCTATTTCAAGCTAGATCTGTTATCACAAACTATGTCTCAACAGACTCCCCCTTTACAATAGCTCTAGTGTCTTTATCTTCACGTTTGTCTTTAGTCTTCATTTGTAAATTTTACTTCCTGCGTATATCTTCATCTTGATACAAGTCTTAACCATCATTTGATAATCTCGAGCTAAATCACCCCATGCTTCTGTCGTCAAGATTCTATTTTCATGTAACTTTAACAAATCTTTCTTCGACATATTCATTAGGTGTCGATGGTCATAAACTTTAAAAATCTCACGCTCACCACTTTCAACCTCATCATCTGCTTCAACCATGATAGCTTCTCCAGTTTCTAAATCCACATACCAACATTTCATATTTCCTAAAATATTTTGTGGCATTGTCTTCAGTGGAATCTGCTGTATACACTTAACAGACGGATAAACCCTTTTTTTTCTTCTTCTTCCTATCCTTTGACTTCTCTCTGCCAACTTAATAGTCTTTCCTTTTCTTGGCTTAATCTTTTCAAACTAATTAGCTCTAACCTCAGTCTGGATTATATGTTCAACATATCTTCCAACAAAATCATCACTTGGGTTATTCAAAGGTAATCGAGCCAAATCTCGAATTTCAAGGCAAAGAACTAAACACTGGAAGCTTTCGCTCAAAACATTGAACTCCATCAAATCTTTTAATTGCAAAAAGCTTCAGGTCTGAGTCAAAGTACCATCCAATAATCCCTCTACATGGTACACGTTTTCCTGTTATATCTACTACTGAAACTCCAATTTTCTTTCTTTGTTTTGGAAGTTTTCTAAGCACAATAGCTGGATTATTTGTAGGAATAAGAACTTCATCTGCTGTATCGGTTGAATCATCGATCTCTTCATCTACATCGACAACCATTGGACCTTTATCATTTTCAATAACAACCTCTGTCCTAGATGGGCTCACATGGTGTTCATCAACATTAGCATCTGGATCTACACCCATGTCTTGCTCAATCTCAAAAACAGCAGTCCAATCTTCAGGTGGTTGAGATTCTCCCTCTTCAAGATCATAATCAATCTCTTCATCTATCTCATCCAAAATATCATTTTCTGAATCTGATAGATCTAGAATTTCCATTCCTAGAGAAAACAAACAAATACAAATAAATTAATAATTTAAATTCTCTTATTGATTTCCCTGAATCAATCTAAGAATTCCAATACTAATCCTTTTGTCTAATAAACGCGAAATATATAACTTATAAACCTCTTATATCAAACACTTAACAAATATTAATTAAATTTAAACTCTAATGTACTGTGAATAGACACCAAACATTTAAGTTTACAATTAACTAACTTATATAATTTCCAAGACTTAATTAAACTGTTATATAATAAAACTTAACTTTCAATTATATCTTTAAATTATATATCATTTGTCTAGTTAAAAATCATACATATTTAACTTGTTAGTTATAAAAACTCTCAAGTCTAAAATGTTTAAGTTAAAATAAACTTTGACCGCTGAAATAAATCAGAACACGCCGCTCGACTTCTCAATGAGTCGGAAGACTTTCGATCACTAATTTATTTAACTTTTCATAATCAAATAACTTAAACAATTTCTAATATATTTAACTTGTAATAATAATCTCAAGCCGAATATATTACCAAAACTATTAAGTTACAATTATTCAGTTACAATTATAAATTATAATTCAAATAAGTTCTAAGTGCAAATATCTACACAAGTCTAAGCTATCTTACCAGCTTCACTTGTACCCGCAGTACTTGTACCAGCACCATCACCACTTGCACTAACACCAGCAGACTCCCCCTGAATAATAGCTTGCTCACCAGTCTTTGAAGGACCAGTCGGCTCACCATCTTTCTGTGCACTGGGATCATCATCTTCATCATCTCTTATTTGCTAACTCATCCTCTTTGCAAGCTTCTTGATATATCAATATCTCCCCCTGAGCAGACTATCCTGAATGCACTCTCAACACCAAACGTTCTAAGTGTTCAAGCTTCAGTCGTTGGGCAGTAAAATCAACAAGCAAAGTATCATGAGTCTTCAGCAGAGTCAAATGCGATTCACTAATATGAACCATCTGCTGAGCAAGAGAAACATTCTCAGCTAACAACCCTGGAATCCTGGATGTACTCTGTTCCAATTCCTTAACTCTTGACTCTAAGGATGTAATCCTTTCAGCATCAGTCGTCGGAATAACAAAAATTGTTGATGGTCCAGGTGGTGTAAGCGAAGCAATGTGAGACTCAGGTGTAAGCTGTGGAATAGCTTGAGATAACGCTTCCTTGAGAAGACTAACTGCAAATCTACTAGCTTTATTGGTTGGGAACTGTACATCATGTACGAGTTCGGCAACTCCCTCCTCAATAGTCTTGGAGACCATTTCTGGTTCCACTGACTCAAGCAGTTTCTCAGCCTATAAAGTTAGATACAACTAAAGAAGTAATTGTTACAGATAACTCTATCTCAATCTCTAATTAATTATTTATAATACTCGTAGTACTAAACGTTTATCTCATACCTCAGATGGTACAGATACTTGTTCAGTAACCACCGGTATCATCGTCTCTACTTGCGATGTATCTCGAGAAACTGTCACAGAATTAACCGTCTCAGTTGAACTCCTGATAAACAACAAGTTAAGATAATCTAACTCTAAGTAAAACATACCATCCTGAATGGTCAACGTCCCGGAATGCTTACAGCGTTGAGAAATAAGAGATATATCCTCTTCCTCAGGACCCTCATCAATAATACTGAAGTCTGGGTCGACTTCCTTAGCCTTTCTCTTCTCCTTCAGTGTTGGATCTGAAATCATCCTAGATCGATATCTAATATAACCAACATCTGGAGGTGAAGAGGGAGTAATATCATCATCATCTGAAGCCGATTCACCATCACGGCCTCCAGATGGACCAACATCAGAATCCTAAATATTAAATATATTAAACATTTATGATTAGCTATAAGCTCTATCATACAAGTGCTATATATTTTGAAGATTAATCTGATAATTACCTTAGAAGGTAAACCCTCAGATCCATCAAGCTGTCCCTGCTTACCCTCAGGTTGAGTGACCTCTGAGTCTGCAGTCTCAGCTCCCTGATCATAATGATATTTATATTTTATAATCAAAAATATTATATAATTAACTAAATATCCATAATATTTTCATTATATAATAATATTATAATAATAATGTATCAACTAAGTACCTATATTACTATATAATTATGATATTACCTCAGGCGGTGCAACATAACTATCAATATCCCGTAGCAAGGGATCAGTAACATCATCAAGCTCAACCAGCACCTCCTGTATCACCTGGGCAACAACATCTGGGTTCACCTGTTCCCCAGCATGTCCAGGTTGTTCCAACACATCCTCGATGGCTCTTGTGGATCTGCAGCATGAACCACATCAGCTATCGGGTCTGAAACAACAGTAACAACACCAACATCTAACCAACCATGATTCGGTGGCGTCACATAGGCAGGATCGACAAGAAAACCAAAAAGCTCTCTCTCCTCAGGCTTCACTACCCCTTCCTTCCTCACTGTCTGCAAAAACATAGCATTGTATCCTCTGAGCCCGATGGTATCTACATGTAAGTGTGGCCCAGGAATAACAAGCTCTGGCAGACGAGCACGAATGATCAGCATACAAAAATGCGGGTAAACTAGAAACCGTGATTAATAGAATCCGAAATCTGTCTAACCAGCTCGCCAAAAATGTAGTCACAAAAACTGTATGGTTTGTTGTAAACCAGGGACAGCACAGCTGATACAAGGGCAGGGCTCAACTCATCGAAACCTCCCTTCTTTGGTGCAAAAACTGTGATAATCACGTGCCACAAAAACCTCCATTGTCCAATAACCAGAGGTTTTTGGAACTGACGTCCTCGTGTATTACCCGTATATCCCATACGGTCTATAGCTCCCTCAATGAAATCCATGGGAAACTCTATATCACCGTTCTCCTGTTCTTCCGTCCCAAGCTGTAAAATCTCACGAAGATTTCCAGCTGTAAAAACAATCGGTTGCTGATTAACCGTTGTTCGAATAACCAGAGGGCCAACAGTCTGATCATACTGGATACCATCCCAGAAATCATCCAGTATCGTCTGAGAAATAGGCGGAGATGCCGTAACAGCATACCTAATACGTGATCGTGCCAAGAATGTCAGGACCTGAGCAACCTTATTTGCTCCGCATGCCGAAAGATCAAGATCAACAAGAATGTTGTGACCTTTATCGAATTGTCTGCCATATCTATAATAACAAAAATAACAGCAACAATTAACACACATTAATTGATTTTAAACTATAACATATTATGAATTGAAATTCATCAAACATCTTAGTTTAAAATTATATATAACTTGTTACTTTGCAGTCTCAAGTCGTATATAATAATATAACTTATTACAATTGAGTCATATATATATATATATATATATATATATATATATATCAAAGTCGTATATATATATATATATACATAAATACATATGTCATTACGTATTAACATAAAATTCGTACGTCAAAACATATTATAATAAACTTTTAAAGTCATAAGTTTCTTGTAGATACAAATAAAAGTAGCTTATTACATTAAAAGTTATTAATGGCAAGTTACATTTTATTTTTACAAGTTATATTGAACTCGCAAAAATCAAAACTGAATTCGCAACTCAATTCGCAGCCATGTTAACTCGCTAACCAAGTCAATCCGCAACTCGACCCGCAAGTCGATTCGCCAATCAACTCGGTCCGCAAGTCAACAAGTCAGAATCTCAACTCGCTAAAGTAAATCTGCAAGTTGAGTATGTGTTCAATTCGCAAAGAGAGATCTGCGAATCGAGAGCTATCTCAACTCGCTAATTGTGGCTCCGCGAATTGAAGTTGCGGTCAACTCGCAACGTGAACTGGTGTTGCGGGTTGAATTCAAAATCGATTAAATTCTCAAAGGTATTAAGATCTATCGATTGGTTTACGTTCATTAAGGTTCGTTTAACATTAATCCATAGGATTCGAGTTAAATAACACCTTTAATCTACATTAATCGTTTACACTTTAAAACGAAACCCTAGATGCATAAAAAACTTCAATTTCGTGTAATTTAAACGGTGAAATCCGTTGGTTTATACCTCAAAATTTTTGCAATATGAAAGTGTAAAAAAAATACGGATCAAAAACTCTTCCTTGTGACTAGCAGGATTGAAATCAAACGAAAAGTGTATTTCGTCTCGTTTCGCACTAACTGGATTCGCAAGTTAAGTGAACTCGCAAATAGGAAGTGGATTCGGTGAAGAGTTTGACTCATTTGACCACCCTATATACTCTTACTCGATTCGCAAGTTGGATCTCGATTCGCAGGTTGGATCTCGATTCGCAGGTTTGACTTGTCAAACTCGCAGAATTAAAAATGTGAATTAAATTATGAGTATGAATTAAAACCCATTCATAATTATAAAGTTAACTTTGTAACTATGTAGCCTAAAAATTTTAAAGAAAATGTTTTTGCATAATTTTTCCTCGATGATAATCTTGTTACATATATTAACCGACTAAACCCGTGATACAGTTAATCTTGTATAAAGAAAAATCTCGAGCTAAAATTATTTACTTATATACCTTATGGTCTTAAGTATATAGACAAGTCTAAAATATATATATAAGTTATAATAGAAAAATTAACCGCTGATATAAAATCAGGACACGCTGCTCGACTGCATGTGAGTCGGAAGACTTTCGATTAACATTCCACGTAACCTATATAGTATTTTTCAGCTGTCAACACTCGTTTGTTCAACATAAAATAAATATCCAGTATAATTCAATTCCAAAGGGTAACACATTGAATAAAATAAGATAAAATAAAAATTTCTATTAATCATTAAACATAAATACAATAAGAAATAAGAATTTAAGAGTACTAACATCCTATAAAAGTAAACAAATTTAAACTTAAAAAGCTTAAAATTTGAACTGCTTAGGGATCATAATAGGAAGAATAAGCCATTTATATTAGATTTTAATAAGAACAAGACGATTGTTAGTATGCATACCTCATGAAATTCATATAAGTACAATAAAATCACAACTTAACCCGTAATTAACTTATATTTATAAAATTATATCTTATTTACCTTTATCCACACAACATAACTTTGATATTAAAATAACTTCTTATATAGTTAGAGCCAATTATTCACAAAAAGTGAATGTTCCAATTTCTTAAACAGTTCAAGACGATTACTGGTATTATGATCCACATAAACAAATTAGACATAGATTTCTGAGCAAACCTGTTATTATTAATGTGAACGATATCTAAAGTGTTCTGTTATATAATATACTGAAGAACTTAAGTAAAACACATAACACTGTATCTATTGATTCCAAGGTAGAGGTTACTATATGATGTATCTTTTCGAAACATATAACATACACTTGAGTTAAGATTTTGACAAATATCAAACATCCTTTAAAGATACTAGTGGTTCCAGATCTGTACTTACGTACAATAGAGGATCCCTTAGTATAATTAAAATAAGTTTGAGACTATTGGCAAAACTAAAGACAACAGGTTTGTACTCACATACAACAGAGTTATCTGTTAGTTTCACTAATAACCATATTTTTAACTATTTGTCATCTGTAGATAAATGCAAGATAACAGTGTATGGCAGTACCATCATCCATCAATTAAGACATATGTCATACAGTATATAACAGTTCACAAAAGATATGACACGCAAAATTAGAATTTCTTAATCGCTCATAAATCTAAGAATAATTTGCCTACCAGTATATCATATAATGAAGCTGAATAGACTTTAGTTATTCTTATCACTTATGTAAAGTACACGAGTTATTATCAGTGGATATAGGTGTACAATCAGATAAATATAAGTAAACTCCTAGGTAAGTATGCAATTCTAATGAAACTTATAGGAATCTACTAACACATCAATCTTAGCACTTAGGTTTATTATTCTTAAGCTCATTCTCCTAATGTACTATCATTTCCCAAGTTTTTACAGCCAAAACTTAAAGCTTTTTCTAAAAGAACTTCGGTTGTTCTTTTATTGGAGGCGATTCCCCTCAGGTAACAAGCAAATGTATGCCATACGCCCCACTTTTTTATTATTATTATTATTATTTATTATTATTTTTTTAAAGCATAAAATTTACTACTAACTATTACAAAAATACCCTTGGAAGACTAATCACTCTGGATTTCTCATTCCGTTAAGTTGAACCAACATCTCAAATCGAGCTCTATCGAACGCCTTGGTGTATAAGTTTGCTAAGTTATCCAAAGATGGAACCTTAACTAACTTGATCAAATTCTTCTCAGCATAATCTCTAATAAAATGATGTCGAATATCAATGTGCTTAGTTTTACTGTGCTTCACCGGATTGTTGGTGATCGACATTGTTGATTCATTATCAATCATCATAGGAGTATTGGTTATATTTAACCCGTAATCTCGCAGTTGTTGTTGGATCCAAAGAACTTGAGAACAACAGCTGCCAGTTGCAACATACTCAGCTTCACATGTAGAAATGGCTACTGAGCTTTGCTTCTTGCACTGCCAAGATACTAATCTACCTCCTAAGAATTGACATCCTCGATTGTAGATTTCCTATTCTGATTGCATCCTCCATAATCTGAATCAGTATAAGCTATGAGATCTAAGTCTCCATCAATCGGATACCAAAGTCCCAGCTTCGGTTTCCCTTTGAGGTAACGAAGGATCCGTTTAACATCTTGCATGTGTGACTCTTTCGGATTTGCCTAATATCTTGCGCATATACAAACAGCAAACATAATGTCAGGCCTAGAGGCAGTAAGATACATTAGTAATCCAATCATGGCTCTATAAAGAGTTGGATCCACATCGGTATCACTCGATGTATTTGGTCCAAGGTTGTGATTGACTGGAATTGGAGTATTGTAGACCTTACTTTCATCCATCTTAAAGCGTTCCAATAGCTCATATGTATATTTAGATTGATGAATAAAGAATCCATCCTTCTTTTGATCAACTTGAAATCCTAAGAAGAAGTTTAACTCTCCCATTGCAGACATCTCAAACCTTTTTCTCATGACTTTCTCAAATTCTTGACACATCTTTTCATCAGAAGATCCAAAGATAATGTCATCAACATATACTTGTACAAGTAGAAAGTCATTCTTGTTCCACTTTACAAAAAGTGTACTATCAATTGATCCTCTTGTAAATCCATTCTCAAGTAGATACGTTGATAGTGTTCCATACCATGCCCTAGGTGCCTGATGTAATCCGTATAGAGCCTTATTCAAGCGATATACTCTATCTGGATAGTCAGAATCAGTAAACCCTGGCGGTTGTGAAACATACACCAATTATTCAACTTTGCCATACAAAAAGGCACTCTTAACATCCAACTGATAAACTTTGATACCTTTAAAAGAGGCAAATGCTAAGAATACTCTAATCGCTTCTAGCCTAGCAATTGGTGCAAACACTTCGTTGTAATCTATTCCTTCTTGTTGATTAAACCCTTGAACCACTAGACGAGCTTTATTGCGAGTAATGACTCCCCGGTCATCTCTCTTACACTTAAATACCCATCTAGTTCCAATTGGATATTCTCCCTTTGAAAGGTCAACCAACTCCCATACTTGTAATTTTGAGAACCGTTGCAGTTCTTCTTGCATAGCTTCGACCCACGAGCTTTCTTTGAGAGCCATTTGCACATTTTTAGGCTCAACTTGTGAGATAAAGCATGAATATAGACATTGATTAGGAATCCTTGTCTCTTTCATAGCAGTATACAAGCTTTCTAAATTTTCAGATGTACTAGCTTTAGATTGAGTCCTAGTTTGAACAGGAGTATTAATATCACCGATGATGTTTTCAACGGGATGATTCTTACTGGTACTTGTAACCGGTATAGGGTCAACTATTAACTCATCTCCTAAGTTAGTACCAATCTCTTCTAATGAAGGCATATCTTCTGAACTGGCTGAAGATAACCTTAAATGGTTCAAAGAAGTAAGTATATCATCAAACTTTGTTTGAAGATCCTCCTCAGAATCTTCTGTTTCTTGATACTTATCCTTTGAAGGTTGTTGTGACCACTTGAAGAAGCTTCATTTGAGTCATCTGTTGTCCTGATTCCAGATTTTGGAACACTCGATGTTGAAGAAGGACCATTGTCCAAGTCTTCATGCAATAAGTGCTGAGAGATCTCTGAATCACTGACAAAGTCACTTATTGGAACTTTAAATGACTGAAAGAGATCTGAATAGTCAAATTGCCAATCTAATCCCTTATGTACAGCAGGTACATAGCTCGTAACCTCAATGTTATAAATGATTTCCAGTCGTCCCGTGACTTTATTGAAAACCCTTTAATAAGGAGAATTGGGTATATAACCTAGGAAAAATCCATCATCAGCCTTTTCGCCAAATTTAGCTTGATTTCCTGTTTTCAATATTGTACATGCAACTCCAAAGGGTTCAAATCCCTTCAGATTAGGTTTCTTATTATTCAATAATTTGTAACATGTCTTGTTACGCTTTTTGACCGTAAGAACCTTATTTAGAACATGACATGCTGTATTCACTGCTTCTGCCCATAATATGACCGGAAACTTTAAATTTGCAAGCATTGTTCTAGCAGCTTCAATCAACGTTCGATTTTTCCTTTCAGCAACACCATTCTGTTGAGGTTCAAATGGTGCACTGAATTGATGTTGTATCCCTTTGCTTAAGCAATAGATATTCAATGTTGAGTTCTTGAATTCCGTTCCATTATCACTACGAATACGCTTTACTCTTGCTTTATAGACATTCTCTACTAGATCAAAGAACTCCATTAAAATTCCTGGAGTTTCATCCTTAGATCCCAAAATGAATACCCATGAGAATCTAGAGTAATCATCTGTGATAACTAAACAGTACCACTTGCCACCTAGACTTCTCTTGCGTATTGGGCCAAAGAGGTCCATGTGTAGTAGTTCAAATGGCGAGGAGATTGTGTTTTCAGTCTTAGACCTGTGTTGTTTCTTGTGCTGCTTTCCTTTTAGGCAAGGAACACACTTGTCTTCAGACTTGAAACGTTTCTGTGGTACACCTAGAACTAATCCATTGTTGGTTATAAAATTCATTTTTCTAAAGTTCAGATGTGCCATTCTCCTGTGCCATAAAAGTGCATCTGCTTCTGAGGCCTTGGATAGTAAGCATGTCGACACCATTGAAGAATTAGAAACACCCATGTTTATAGCATAAATGTCCTTCTTCCTTGGTACCCTCATCAATATCCATTTTTCAGGAATTGTAAAGCCTGGCTTCAGAACTAAAGCCTCCTTTTCATTGAAATGAACTGGATGACCTTTATCGCAGACTTGGGAAACACTCACTAGGTTATGAGTTAGTTCTTCAACATAATTCACATCCTCTAGAGTCAAAGTTCTATTTGAAACTTTTCCTTTCCCAGTAATTACTCCTCCTTTGTCTCCTGCAAAATTTACTTTTTGCTTGAAACCTTCTTTGAAGTCCTTCAGTAGACTTCGTTCACCTGTCATGTGTCTTGAGCATCCACTGTCTACATACCACCAGCTGTCCTTGTTCACAGTCTGCTCCTACACATTACAAGTTGTACACAGTTAGTTTTCAAGAGGGACCCAAGCCATTACGGTCTTGATTTGTCCCTGATCATCTACAATCTGAACCTCCTTAAAGTAACCATAACTATTCCCATCGGGAGTCTTGGTAACTTTCACAGGAGTTTGAGATTGTTGATGATCTGTAGTCTTAGGCCTATGAGGAGAGTGAGTAGAAAACCTCCTAGGCACAAACTTAGTTCCCTGTGCACTTGAAGTAGAACCATTTTGAAACTGACTATGGTTTCTACTTGGGGTCCTAAACCTCTAAGGTTTCTTATCTCTTGGCTTATTGAAAGTATTTTCGTTTAGAGTATATGGCCTTTTAGGTTTAGGTGGAGAGACACTATGATTACCATCTCTTTTCAGAATGTTTACAGGTTTGTTGCCTAATCCCGGTTTGGAGCCTAACCTGTCTACAATTGAACTAGAAGTGGTATATGTCTTTTCAGTATTCACTAACTTATGTGATGCTTCCAACTTCTTATTTGGACAACAAGAAGCCACATGTCCTTTTTGGTGACATTTGAAGCAGGACATCTGTTTTCGTGACTTACTAACTTTTGCATCCGCAGTCGGTGTCTTAGGCACTAAAGGTTCAACTACATGTTCTTTATTAACCACTTCATCAGTCTTAGTATCATTAATTACTCCACCAGGTACAAAATGTACTTTAGTGTGAGGAATTCTCTTACTATCATCAGATGACGGATTCTTAATAACATTCTTCTGTGCCTCTGACTGATCAGGTTTAGCTATTGGTTCTTCAGAACATACTTCAATCATTTCAGTATCTTCTGGAAGCCTAGTGTAATTTGAATTGAAAGGAGGAGGTGTCTCATTATAACCTAGTCCTGACTTATCCTTTACACTTCGTTGAGCATCTAGCATCTTATCCATCTCAGTGGTTCTATAATTTTCTATCTTTCGATTTTGCTCAACTAGCTTCAATTTACAGTCAGCTAACTCTTTCTCCTTATTAGCAATTGTCTGATTTAAGTCTATTAGGTTCATATAGAGACCATCTATAATGACAGCTTTTTCATTAATGGTATCTCTAAATGCAATCCTATCAGAAGCATCAGACTTAATTTTATCTTTTAAGTCCTGTTTATCATCACTTAACCTACGCACATCAATCTTAGCTAGTTCAAGTTCAGATCTCACAGCCTTATTATATTCAGTCAATATGTTAACTTAAGAAGACAGGTTTTTGTTTGATACAGTTAAAACACTAACCTGTGACTGTAAATCAGTAACTAAATAACAGACATCAGCAAGAGTAAGAATATCAATACATACTCTTTTCTTGTCTGTTTGAATTTCAGCCATGCGTGCTACAAAGTCTTCAGGATTCATATTTTCAGTTGAATCAATATACAGCACGTCTTCATCACTTGCTTTCATTTCAACCTCAGGCGCCTTTACATCACACTCTGCATCAGTAGGCATGTAGGATGTAGACTCATCAATCTCAGCCATGAAAGCTTCCTCAGACTGAGCTTTCCATTCATAAGAGCCATCCAACTGTTTCACAACCAAGGCTTTGGAAGCGAGAGTGCTTCCCGAACCTTGTTTTCCATTGCTAGCTTCTACCTTAGGTCTTTGGCATTCTCGAGCAAAGTGTCCATAACTCTAACAGTTAAAACACTTGATCTTGGTCTTATCATACCCTGATCGATTGCCAACTACCTTTCTACTAGTTTTCTTCAAGAAATTCTTTACTCTTCTAGACAACATAGCAAGTTGATCCTGAAGTTCTATTTCTTCAAGATACTTAGGGTCGATATGATCATAATCTTCGTCAAACATAATTGGATCATTGATTTTACCCTGAATGTAGTTTTCATAAGAAGCTACAAAGGAAGCAAAAACAGATAATTGTTGTTCAGCAGATTTCACACTCATAGGCATCTTTTGATGCTCCTGAGGTGACTTCTCAGTTGGTTTTCCCTTTGCTTCACTACCAGATGAGGTAACAAGACACAATTCATCAGTATCATTTCACCTTTTCCATCAGCATTACCAACAAACAAAGTAGTGGTCGAGCTCGAGGAAGCAGTAGAGATAGTAGATTTTCCGTGATATAGTCCCGGATCCTGAGCCTGATCAGAATCAGTATCTCTAGTCTTCTTGGTGAAATCATAACCTCTGAGCTTATCAATTGACTGCTCTAAGGTCATGGTTGCATACCTCTCATCATTGTCTTTAAGCATTATGCCATGCATTTCCCACTTAGACGGTAAACCCTCAATAAACTTGTCAGTTTTCTCAGTCTCGGTAGTTACAATCTCATGGTCATCTAGCTCACTCAATAAATGGTAGTATCTTGTGGTATAAGCGTCAAGATCTTCTCCTTTCAAAGATTTGAAAACATTAAACTGCTTTTTCAGGAGATTTCTCTTGCCTGCTTTAACTTGTGGGCTACCTTCACACCTCTTCTCTAGAGCTGTCCACAAAGTTCTAGCAGTTTGGAAGGACTTCAGTTGATGATTAAGTTCCTTGGGTAGACTCATCTTGATTGAAGAATGAACCTTGTTCTCAACCTCAAATTCCTTCTTTTGTGCTTCACTCATCTGTTGATAAATGAGAACCACAATAGCATTCTCAACAGTTTGTGTAGGTGTCGTGTATCCATTCTTGATACACATCCAGATAGATAGATCATGGAATCTACAGTAAGATTCGAACCTATCCCTCCAGCTATAATAATCCTCAACTCTCAACAATTTCGGTGGAACAATAGATTTTCCAATCTCGTGTTCCATCTCAATCATTTTACTAAGGTCAGACATCGTGAAGTTTAAAGTTAAAATGTATTCGCGAATTCAGAAAAAAATCTTGACTCGCAGAAACTCAGTTCAACTCGCAATCTCAGCTCGACTCGCAGAATCTCAGTTCGCAAGTCTCAGTTCGGATCGTAGTGATGTCAACTCGCAAGTGATCTCAGTTCGCAGGAGATCTCGGTTCGCAGAATATTTCAATTCGCAAATAAGTTTGACTCGCAGAATCTCGGTTCGCAAGTTCAACTCGGTTCGCAGACTTATCTGAAACCCTAATCTCGACTCGCGGAACGGCTGAAAAACCCGAAAAACAAAAATTTTAGGTATTTTTACGATTGAAACTGTAAATTTCGACTGTAAACAAACCCTAAATCGTCCAGAGAATGATTTTTATCGTTAATATGTACTAATGCACGTATAAACGATCCGAATCAAACGTGATTAACACTAAAACCTTGAACAACCTTCGTTATCTAGCCCAAAAGCTCTGATACCAATTGTAAGTCCCTAGTTCTAGGATCGATAACTTCGTTATCTGTAGTATTAAGGTGCGGAATTCCTTAATACGATGTTATCTTACTAACAACGAAAAAGTTCGCATTTTAGGTAATCTAATACTTTGCTTTAAACGTAAAATCATCAAAGCCTAGCCGTTAGGTTTTTTGTTCTCTCTGAATACTGAGTTCGCAGGTTATAATATACGAATAGCAAAAGTGTTATGTTTTTCACGTATTGAAAACATATTTATATTCTCGTCTCAACTCGCATCTACTGGGCCTGCGAGTTGACTCGACTCGCCATGTAGCCCAAGCCCAATACTGAACTCGGCTCACCATAGTCTTTTGTTCATAGCTTTGCGAGTTCAGTTCTCATCTCGCTTCGCAACACTTGCGACCTGAGAACTCGACTCGCAGCAAACGTAAATTCTTAATACAAAATTTCGTCTATCTTTATTAACAAAATATTCATTTACAAATCTAAACCAATACACAAACATAATAATAATTACACCAGTCCTATTTCAAGGTAGATCTGTTGTCACAAACTATGTCTCAACAACTTGAGCCTTAAAAGCATTCATTTTTAATGCTACATTGTTCATTTCTTATGTGTGCTGATGCATGTATATCTGAATTAGAACTTGCTCTTGACATACGCTTCGAGACCACATTGGTGAATACCGTACGCGGTATAGGTGCAATTAGAAGACCTTGACATTCCTTAGGATTTAGTCCACTTTTTAGCCTTCTCTTTCAAGCCCAAAACCCTTTTCGATGCTCATTTTCAGTATCGATAATCCACTTAGAAAACCTTGTTGAGCATAAACCTTTTCGTTTCATAAAACCCACATGGTTAAACCCCTACTTTCCAAAATATCCCTAAAACTTATCTTAGAATTTCTAAGGTTATGAAAAACGCTTTTTAGAAGCTTCCCTTCGGATTGTCCCACTCCCTCGAGTTCTCCGAAAAAGAAATATCCCTGGTGTGAAAAATTGACACCATGAAAAGACTCGAAAAAGAAAGATGAGAAGAAGGATTTCTGCATTTAATAATCCTTGGAAATTCTCTGGCAAAGAAGTTCTAGAAAAGAAGAAAAAAAATAGAAAAGAAAAGAAAAAGAAGTTCCAAAAATAAAGCTTAGTGCTTCGAAGTATCGCCCTAAAAAGAAGAAGATCCGATAGAAGACAAAGGCTATTGTCCTTTCATTCGTTTCTAAATAGAGTTTTCCATGACCTTAGAAGTCCTAAGATAAGCAACACCCTTACACCCAAAATTTCCACTATCCATACCCCTTAACCCTCACAAACATTACAACCCCTGAATGTCTTGGGATAATTAGCATTGTTCTCACCTAAGTGGTGGAGATCCGATTCTCGATCAAGCTTATGACGATGAGTACTGCATGACTGGCTATTCGAGCGATTTTTTTGTTTAGAATGTTAGGAAACCCGAAACACTCTTGAGTGAATTGAGTGACCACTTTAGTGAGATCGCCTAGTCATGTGTACTCCAAGATCATGAGATTTGGAAGTATGCTTAAGGAGAATCATTTCTTGTTTCTGAAATAATTATCTTATTTTTCCTGATGTTTTTAGAACAACTATATGAGTATGGGAAAATGATAACTTTTAGAAATGTTTTGACTCACCTCAAAACCAGGTTTTAAAAATATTTTCACGAGGGCATGGATGTGTTGCTTGAGGACAAGCAACGTCTAAGTGTGGGATACTTGATGTGACCTAAAAAGTCATGTTTTTAGGCACATTATTCTGCACTTGTTGAACTTATATTTGGTGAAAACATCTTAACACATCTATTATTTACTTAAAATCACCAAAGTGGTCCAACTATAGGTGTTGCTGTTAAAATCACCAAAAACATCTGTTATTCAAGCAAAACGAGGCAAATAATGTCACCTTAAATATTCCCTTCTTAATTTACTTATATAATTAGATCTTAATTCTTATTTTATGATTCCATAGGGAAATCCAAGACCGGAGGTGAAAGAATCAGAAGAAACGGACGAAAGACGGATAAGATGTGCAGTCTGGAAGCTCGCTGATCGTCATCCAGAACACGCAAAAGTCAAACACCTCCAAATTTGGAAAACTTAGTGTCATTAGAAGCGTAACGGAAAAACGAATCCAACGGCGCAAGAATCAAGCCAAACGGACTCCAAACGAAGAAGATACGGACGAACCGAGCAACTGGGGACTCAGTATACAACAAATGGAGCACCAACCCCCCTTGGCACTAGGTACCATATACGGTACCCTAGGTTCCGTATACGGCCCTTAGGGTGCCGTATACGGGGGTGTTTGGCTTGTGAGGTGCCATTTGACCCCCTCTTGGTTCGCTTGCCCCGTATGATGCTTTGGTGCTTGTTCTTGATGCTTAAAGACGTGTACCTCAAGCCTTAGCCTTCTCCTATACATACAAGGCTCCATTTCACAATTTGATACACCTCACTCTTCTTACTTCTTTCTCTAAGAGCTCTCTCTCTCTACTTTCTCTCCCTAGTTTCAGTTAGTTAGTTAGGTTAGTTTTAGGTTAGATCTTGGTTAATATTTAACCAAGACTAACTAGAGGGTAGCTTTTGTAATAGAGTTGGAATTCTTGGAGGGTCTCCTTTGTAATATTGTTCGAGATATTTCGGAGCTCTGTCCGTGTAATCTTTCAGCTACTATTCAATCTACGCATTACTTTCGGTTATTTCTATCCTTATCTCTCATAATGTTGCATGTTATTATTATGTTTGATTTAGGATACATTGCAATGATTAGTGAGTAGATTAGATATTGTGTTTGTTATGATGTAGTTAGCTTGTTGATATTTGGGGTCATGTTACTTAAAATACAATTGGGATAATATCATTATGAAACAACGGAGGTAACGTTATACGACTTTCATTTGTATAGTGCCGGAAACATCACAAATGTGTGTAGTACAGAACGTGGAAGCTATGAAAATCGTGGGCACAATCCGTTGTGGAATAATAATCCCAATTGTTAAATATTGAAAATCGGTGTACTGTTAACTATACATTTATGATTTCAAACTAAACTATCGCCTTTCCTCCAATAAACGTGGTTAGAACCTTTATGTCAAGGAGTCGCGAACCTTAGTCAAACAGTCACTACCTATCTATGTTTTCGTAAAACAACATGGTCTGATTTTGAAACAATGGAAATACTGTCTACCTATCATATAGTACACTGTGAATTAATCAGGGATTTATTGGTTTTGGATTATAATGTGAATGGGTTGTTTAGCTATCATAGATGGTTTTACTGTAATACAAGCATAGATATATTGAGTTCAGATGGCTGTAAAGTATGTAGTCCAGTTAAAGCCCTAATACGATTGAGTATCTGGTTTAGCGGTTGAAACACCTATGGTGGAGTACAAACACGTGGAAACTATGGAAAGGTCGAAGGCTGTATACTGTGTTACATCCTAGCTTAATTTGTGATCCAGGAAAGACCGTAATACGGGTGAATACACAGTATAATATTGGAAACACCTTCTGTGTAATACAATTAATTACAAACTGTGGAAAACCCTATGGGTTGAAGACTTTATCACAGCCAAATATCTCTGAACTCAATCACAACCATTAATGTGTATGTTAATCAGTCACCACCTGTCTTGAATCTTAAATGCCTTGCCTAGCTTAGATATCTTTGTCTGTGTTAAGAAAGATCAGTGGATAAATTGCGGACTGTCACCTTATTCCTGCACCCCATTTGGAGGGTCACTTGGTCTCATCACAAGAGACGGTGAGGAGGGTTTCAAGGCAGTCCGATCTGATCAGAATCTTGACAGCCTAGTACTCAGTGACATACTGATCGGTTTATCTTATCAGTAGGGTGCTAGTGTATACACCACAAGGTATTTATGTGAACGCACGACACAAATCTTAAAAGACGTTTTCAAATATAAAACCCCAATACAGCATCACCCACGTAAAAGCTAACGAAGTCATAACAAACACAAGTCCTCTTATATTAATTCAACCTACCGCTTTTATTTACTGTTTTAATTAGTTTAAATTTTAATTAGGACCTAAGTATAAAATCCCACTCAAAACTATTTTCAAACCATCGCTAATTTGAACTCTAATCCCGACAAGTCGTTTCACAATACGGTTAACTCTTTAGAACGACCATAGGTCATACTTCAGCTATACAGCTCTAGTAGAACTTAGGTCCCCAGCTAAATATAAAATTTTAAAACTTCCACCGACGTGCTGCAATACGGTCGCGTTGACGATACGTGACGGTTGGTGGCACGTCAAGTTGGCCGATGCGTCTCTTGTTTACATGCCCAAGACGATAATGCCACAATTTGAATTTATCAAGCTCATTAGACGAATCAACATTAAAAATCAAATTGCTAACACATTCAACATTTTCATATATGCCATTGTAAGGAGATGCTTTGAAAACAAAACAACCATTTAAATAAACCAAAATATCACCATTCTCATTATCAAATGAAAATCGATAACCATCCTTAAACAAAGCATAAAATGAAATTACGTTTCTAGTCATTTCTAACGAATAACAGCAATTATTTAAATCAACTTTAACTCCAGAATTTAGCACGAGCTCATATTTTCCTATCTCGGTTACAGGCGTGATTCCTCTGTTTCCCATGACTAGGTTGAGCTCCCCATGCTTCAACTTCCTACTTTCCTTTAGACCATGCAATACAGTGCAAATGTGAGTACCACACCTTGTATCCAGAACCCACGAATTAGAAGTTGTAGTATTATGGAGTTCGAAACATACCTGAGTGAATACTCTTTTCGACCTTTCCATCCTCAAGGTCCTTCAGGTATTTCGGGCAGCTACGTTTCCAATGCCCCTTAGTGTTGCAATAAAAACACACTGCTTCCTTTGGATCATTCACTGGTGCAATATCAGAATCAGTCTTTCTTTTGGAACCACGATTGGAATTTCCATTCGTAGTCTTTGCTTTCCAATTTGACCTCTTTCTTTTCTTTGTAGTTTGACCAATTGCCAGCACATGAGCTGCTGAGCTAGAGGACACATCATCCTTTTTGATTCCTTGCTCAGCGGTTTGCAGTAAGTTATGGAGTTCCGTTATTGAGCCTTCTCTCTCATACATATTCATCTGATATGATATTACAAACTGATTGTAGACAGCTGGCAGACAGGACAAAATTATGGCAATGGAAAACTCCGTGTCAAACATCATATTCAATGATTCCAACCTATCAAAGTACCCTTTCATGTCCAAGACAAAAGCACAGATAGATGCTCCATGTTTGGATTTGCAATCCATGAGTGACTTAACCACATCAAGGCGATCTTTGCTCGCCTTTGCCTGGAACATTTCCTTAAGCTGTTGGTTCATTTCATAAGCCTAAGTATTCTCAAAAGTCTTTTGCAACTCGGGGCTCATGGAGGATGCCATGATACAAGACACTTTATTCGCATCATCATAATGTTTCCTGTGTGCCTCAATCTCCTCTTGGGTTGAGTTTTCATCAATTAAGGGAATCTGCTCATCGAGAACATACTCCTTGTTCTCGTACCTTATGGTAAACCTTAAGTTACGCATCCAGTCCATATAGTTTGGACCGGTCAGTCTTTCCCTCCCAAGAACTGAGAGAAGTGAGAAGTTCGAGTTGTGTGCGGAATTGGAGACAAGAGGATTATTACCATTTGTAGAATACATCTATAAGATAAAAGGTTTTAGTTAGTCTAAGTATTCCTTAATTAAATTACCCAATTTCAAATTAAGGCTAGGATCCATATTTTAGATTCGTTTTATGAAGAGGTTTGACGTAATCATATCGTGAATTTATTTTAGGTAGACAATGCTTTTGTCAATTTCATTCTCTATGAAATTCCTAGTTCTTTTGAGATTCATTGATTTTCATCAACGACATGTTAATCTCGGATATGCTCATCTATCATTCATGACTGGTATGCTGCGGATCATGAACAAGATGGTGAACTTAACCATGCAAAACCCGCGTGGTCCCCGGCCCGAGTACACTCGAGAATCGCGAGTTCCACATCACCTCTCAATATGTTCTCATATTAATGTACCGGTAAACCACACACGCTCCATTAACAAACCATACGAAAGATGTGCGGTTTTCATAGGTTAGCATACTATTCACATTTTATAGTATCTAGAACGGGATTTTGTTTTAGTACTTTTAGGTCATACTTTAGATCTTAACATCATCCTATCAAAGTCCTCAACAGCTCCATCGGATGCACAAAGAAGCAGAGAATACCTCTCTTATAGTTTGTTCACTATGGGTGAGCCGATTCATCAATTGACTAACGATGTATTTAACTTTAATGATACATATGCTTATAACTCATAATATATGTAACGTCTCTCTTTAAACTCTTAAAGTCTACGGCTCTATTTTAAAACATTTTAAAATTTAGGGTATATTTTAAACATTTCAAAATATAGAGTCTAAAGTGTAAATTCATTTTACAAATTTAGACAATTCCATTTCCAATTTATCTTTACCTACATACTATTGCAGATAATTAAATGCTAGTATTTATCAAACTAAGGCTCTGATACCACTATTGGGTTTTCTACTCCCTAACTAGATTAATATGCGCAGCGGAATAATAACAAAAATTAATCTAAGGCAATTAGGAAACTAAACCCTAAGGGATCTTAACTTGAATAAATAAAAGTAATAAAACAAATAGATAAACAGGAAAAATACTAACCTTTGAGAAAACAAATTCTCACGCGTAGACAAACAAGCAGAACCTTCTTGCTTGGAGGCGAGTGCCCAAACTAGAACACCTCTAATGACTCACACCTAAAAGAACTAAGAGAATTCCCAAGTCTCCTAAGGTCACGATTCTAGGTCGCAAACTCTTACAAGGAGCAGGAGTAAGAAAGAGAGAAGAAGAATTGAAACTATTCAATTCAAAAGTACATAGAAAACCTAAGGGGTAGGCCCTATTTATAGGGGAGGAGGACACCAACATTTTGGTCTTCAAGTCGATGTGGGATAACTGGTTTCATCATCCATCTGGCGGATGGACATTCCATCCGGTGGTTGGATGTAATTCCAGAACATTCCATCTAGCCGTTCAACCGTCTTACATCTTTTCATTCCATCCGGCAGTTGGAACATCCAACCGGCGGATGGATCAATTTTCCATAATTCTTCTTTTTCTTTTAGTTTCAATTAATATTCAATTAACAAACTAAATATAATATTAATTCCAATTAATATTTTCTCTATTATTTTTCTTACTGTTCACTGAGGGCGACCCAAAAAGGACTCTACTTTTAATGATGGTCTTACCAATTAGTTATAATATTGGACACTATTCCAACATGTAAATCCCTGCTTAACCTGTAAGTTCTAGTTGCCACCTCACCTCTCTTTCTTTACTTTAAGTTTTAGATAATTAGTTAGTTAAAACCAACCAAAACCTCTAGAAACCCTAGATAAATCTCGAAGGATAACTGAATTCCTAGATCCCATGCCCGTTGTAGTTTGAAGAATGACCTTAGGTCATACCTATCGCTGTACTCACCCATAGCTTTAGTATACTTAGGCCCAGCAAAACATAAATATAAACACATTGACCGCTGCAACCAGCGGAAGGACCGCAACGACCAGAAGGATTTCCGAACCGACCGTTGGAGCGCGATCAAGTTTTTGGCGCCGCTGTCGGGGACTACAATGACCGATTTAGGAATTTAGTTGTCTTAATTATTTAGCGATCCTTTCGGAAGATCAATATCATCTGAAAGTTCCTTTTCCGTTCTTTCCTTTCCAAAAACTCTCTTTTCTACCAAATCCGAACTTCCATTAGCCATGACGAACCGTATTACTCTCACCTCGACCTGCACACCATTGCTGGAGGGAAGAGGAGGACCGATCATGCTACCCGAAGAAAACTTAGAAATTAAGCCTAGCGTTATCAAATTACTCAAAACCTTCTGCCAATTTCATGGTTTTCCGATCGATGATCCAATTTGGATAGATTCATCAATCTTTCTGATTCCTATGAACAATCAGGGGTTTCAAGAGAAGTCACCCGACTATATCTTTTTCCCTATTCTTTATCTTCGCGTGCTCGAGCATGGTTTGATGAACTCGAACCCAATTCGATTCATACTTGGGAGGAGTTGGCTACTAAGTTTATGGCTAAGTTTTTCACTCCTTCCAAGCAAGCCAAGCTTAAAGATGACATCGTCAGTTTCCGACAAGGAACTGATGAATCGTTATTTCTAGCATTGGAATGACTTAAGAAGTTGCTTAACAGATGTCCAAATCATCGAATGGGTAAAACGAACCTTATCTTCATATTCTACAATGGTCTAACCCCTCAACACAAATCAACCCTCGATCCTGCTTCTCAAGGGCGTTTCATGTCACACACTTCTGAAGAAGCCTGAGAGCTGGTTGAGACGATGGCAATGCATCAACATGACTGGGAGTTTGGCGAACCGACTAAAGAAGAAGATAGTGCTTCAAATCCATCCTTAGAAGCTCTGCAAACTCAAATGGACAATCTCTCTAGAGTCTTCAAGAATCTTCTACACCGCAACTTTGCAAAGGTACGGAAGAAATTCTTGTCACTACTATCAGAAACCTTGAATCGAACTTTCATTCTAAATCTTTTATTCAGCGGCCACCCAATACTACACCTACTCAATCTCTGTCTCCTTTATCCTCTAGTGTATCTGATTTTCCCCTAGACTCTCAGAAATATAATGAAACTTTGACTAACTTCATGGTTGAACAAATGAACGTAAACAAGCAAGTAATAGATTTTCAAGATAAAATTGATGCTTTACTTAAAATTTCAGAAGATTTGATCAAAAATTTGGAAGTTAGTCTTAAACAATTGCTTTTAAAAGTTGTGAGTCAAAGCGGAATCACGATCGATAACACTATCTTAGTTGTTACCAGAGGAGGTAAAGAGACTAGGGTTGAGCAATCCTCAGATAATTCTTCAAATAAACTTCCTACCTCTAGTAAACCAACCTCTGATCTAGTGCCCAGTGACACCCCTGTCACTACACCAGATCTAGAACCTTCTAAAGCCCCAGAAATTATTTCACGAACTAGAATACCCATTCCTGGTAGGCTTAAGAAAGAGAAGCAGGAAGCACAATTTGGGAAATATCTTGAGATGTTTAAAAGCCTACACTTAAACGTTATATTATTAGATGCTTTAGTAGAGATGCCAAGTTGTGCTAAATTCTTCAAAGAACTCATTTCAAATAAGGAGAAGTTAAGACAAATAGTTAGTCTACCCTTAGATGCTGAATGCTCTGCAATCATGCTACATGGCCTTCCACCTAAGCTATAAGATATTGGACGTTTTACTATTCCTTATTATCTTCAAAATATCCAAGTTAGTAATGTCTTAGCTGACCTAGGTGCTAGTGTCAACCTTATGCCTTACTCACTCTATAAGAAAATAGGATTAGGTGAACTGTTACCCACTCAAATGACCATCTAATTAGCTGAAAGATCAGTTAAACTCTCTCGAGGAATTTCTGAAGATATAATGATCCGAGTTGGTAAATTTATCTTCCCAGTAGACTTTGTCATTATGGATACTGAGGAAGATGCCCACGTTCGCCTCATCCTTGGTAGACCTTTCCTAAATACTGCTAAGGCTGTGATAGATGTAAACGAAAAATCTTTAAAACTGAGGGTCGGAGCGGAGGAAGTCACCATTAATGTCGATAAGTTGATGAAATAACCTATAGGAGAAGATCTCAGTCTAGTGGATGCCATGTAGGAAATATACGGCGAGCATTTGGAGGAGATTCTAGCAGTTAGGAGTCACGATCCTTTCTCCAACACGGTCATCACCACAAGGAGGCTATGCCAGGACAACATCGAACTCTGCTTGGCTATCTCTGACCAACCAGCACCTTCTGGAGAGCTACTATTCACCTTACCTGAAATGAAGTATCCTTTAGCACCGCCTAATTACACTTCCATGAACAAATCCGTTGTTGCTGTTCCTTTAGGCGAAGGCATCCCTATTCCACTTTTAAGAAGAAATCATCCTGCACCGATACCCGAATCATCTCTGACTGTAGCTGAAATTCTCAAATCTTTCGAGGAGATGGATTCTGGTACTTCAATTTTGCCACAACTATCTGAAGGTTGTGAGCAACAAAATCCTGAAATCACCATAAGTACTTCTTCGAAAACTCAATATCAGAGGTTCGCATTCACCGACAACAACGATATTATCCTCACTGAAGATAGTGCAACCTCCTCATCCTCTACAAGCAAATACGAGTTAAAGAAGAATGCACTTTCCAAAGAGACGAAACTAGTAGAAATAGCATCAACCACTATAGCCGACTCATCTCCAGAAGAAACAGAGTCCCAAAAGGAGTATGATGAACTACAAAGAGACGAGTTCGCTCGAATGAAACCTTCTATTGAAGAACCACCGGAATTGGAGCTGAAGGAATTACCCCCTCATCTGGAGTACGCTTTTCTCGAAGGAACCTAACATTTACCTGTCATAATTGCAAAAGGTCTTACATCCGAAGAGAAAGCAAGACTTATCCAAGTGCTGAAGTCACACAAGAAGGCGATTGCATGGAAGATTTCTTATATACAAGGGATCAGTCCAAACTACTACACGCACAAGATACTCATGGATAACGACTTCAAACCATCCATACAGATACAGAGGAGAGTAAACCCGAAGATTCAAGATGTGTTTAAGAAAGAGGTTATCAAACTCTTGGATGTTGGCTTGATCTATCCTATCTCTGATTCCCCGTGGGTCAGCCCAGTTCAGGTTGTCCCCAAGAAAGTAGGAATGACGATTATTGCTAACGAAGATAATGAACTTATTCCGACATGAATCGTCACCAGCTGGAGGGTGTGCATCGACTATCCAAAATTAAACGAAGCCACTCGGAAAGATCATTTCCCTCTACCGTTCATCGATCAAATGTTGGAAAGATTATCGGGGAATGAATATTACTGCTTCCTCGATGGTTTCTCTGGCTATTTTCATATTCCTCTCGATCCAAAGGACCAGGAAAACACAACATTTACATGTCCATATGGCACATTCACCTATCGACGTATGCCTTTTGGTCTATGCAATGCACCTGCAACATTCCAAAGGTGCATGGTGGCGATATTCCATGACATGATTGAACAGTGTATGGAGGTATTCATGGATGACTTCTCAGCCTTCGGTGACTCCTTCACATCTTGTCTTTCCAACCTTGAAAGAATGCTAGCCCGATGTGAAGAGTCAAATCTTGTCTTAAACTGGGAAAAGTGCCACTTCATGGTGAAAGAAGGGATAGTTTTAGGACACAGAATATTTAACTCCGGAATTGAAGTTGACAAAGCTAAAATTGAGACTATTGCCAAACTTCCGCCACCTAATTCTGTTAAATCCATTCGTAGTTTTTAGGTCACGCCGGATTCTACCGTCGCTTTATTAAGGATTTGTCTAAGATTTCTCGACCTATGACGCACCTTCTTGAGAAGGACACTCCGTTTGTCTTTTCAGATGACTGCCTGAAAGCTTTCAACATTCTGAAGGATCAGCTCACACATGCACCGATCATGGTTGCCCCCGATTGGAGTCTTCCATTTGAGATCATGTGCGATGCTAGTGACTTTGCCGTTGGGGCTGTCTTAGGGCAAAGGAAGGAAAAGCAGTTTCAGCCTATATACTATGCCAGCAAGACACTCACCAATGCTCAAGAGAATTACACTACAACAGAGAAAGAGCTTATTGCGGTAGTATTCGCTTTTGATAAATTTTGTTCTTATGTAATATTGTCCAAAACTATTGTCTAACAGATCACTCAGCATTGAAGTATCTCTTCAAAAAGCAAGATGCTAAACCGAGACTGCTTCGATGGATTCTACTTCTCCAAGAATTCGACTTAGAAATCAAGGATAAAAAGGGAGCAGAAAATATCGCAGTAGATCACCTCAGTCGATTGGAAAAACCATTGATGGAAAAGCTTGATGAAAGAGAAATTCAAGATCAGTTTCCCGAAGAACAACTCATGAATATCGGAGGCTACCAAAAGGGGTCTCAATTCACTCATAACCCTTGGTATGCAGACTACGCTAATTATCTGGTTGGAGGAATTGTGCCAAAGGGAATGCCCACCTCTAGAAGACAAAAATTCTTTAGAGATGTAAAGAACTACTATTGGGACGATCCACACTTATATAAAGTATGTCCGGATCAAATTATCAGAAGATGCGCGGACGAGAGGGAGGCAAGGAACATTCTTCACCAGAGTCATCACGGACCAACTGGAGGACATCATGGAGCAAATATGACTGCAAGGAAAGTATACGACTCCGGATTCTACTGGCTGACCATTTTCAGAGACGCTCATGACTTGGTAAAACGCTGTGATGCTTGCCAAAGGTTTGGAAGTATCTCATCGAGAAGTGAAATGCCACTTACTAACATCCAAGCTTGTCAGATCTTTGATATATGCGGTTTGGATTTCATGGGACCTTTCCCAAAATCCTACGGGAAGGAATATATGCTAGTCGTTGTCGACTACGTCTCCAGATGGGCCGAAGCACAAGCACTTCCCACCAATGATTACCGAGTAGTGGTAAAATTTTTAAAGCATCTCTTTTCTCGTTTCGGCACTCCAAAGGCGATCATCGGCGATCAGAGAACGCACTTCTGTAATGCTCAGTTTATGAGAACATTACAGTATTATGGTGTCACCCATAAGACCTCTATGGTTTACCACCCGCAGACGAATGGGGAGGCCGAAGTGACTAACAGAGCGCTCAAGAGAATCTTAGAACGAACCGTGGTTAATCATAGGTAGAGATGGGCTGAGAAATTAGACGATGCTCTGTGGGCGTTCAGAATAGCATACAAGTCACCATTAGGAACCATGCCCTAGAGGCCAGTCTATGGAAAAGCGTGTCACTACCCGATAGAGTTGGAGTACAAAGTTCACTAGGCGCTCAGAGATTGTAACTTAGACCCTTCTGTAATAAGATTACATCGCAAGATGCAGCTGAACGAACTAGCCGAATTGAGAGACCAATCATACGATAGTTCTCTACATTTCAAGGAGCTAACCAAGAACATCCACGATGCCAAACTTAAATTTTCTAATTTCAAACCTGGAGATAAATTTCTTCTCTACAATTCACGTTTCAAAAAGTTTTCAGGCAAATTCAGATGAAGGTGGAGCGAACCATTCGTGATATCAAAGGTTTTTACCTTCGGAGCAGTCGAACTAGAGGCACCAAAAGGTAATTTTAAAGTCAATGGCCACCGCTTAAAGCACTTCATTGAAGGCTTTCCTTCCAGTGAGAAAGTCTATATCTTTGAACCACCTTGAGCCGACAAAGTAGGTAAAAGAGTCAAGCTTACGACTCGTTAAAAAAGCGCTATTGGGAGGCACCCCATTGCTTATCTTAGATTAGTTTCATTTCTATGTTTATTTTTGCTTAGTATTATCATCCCTGGACTAATAAATGCAGGATAAGCTAGATACCCGACAACACCGCACTCTTACATATACATCGGAGATAAGTTTTATTTGACTTATACAAATGCAACCATTCAGATGACTCAAACTTTATAGAAATCTTTTAAAAGTCATCTGACTCTGTTGCATTTGTATAACCTCATAAACTTTAGCATTACCTGTTTTTCTTTATGTTTCAGGATGGACGCTTCAGTTGAGACATCAGGACACACTGCTCAGACTCAACAGAAGAGGAAGAAAAACCGCAGAGGAAAGAAGAAGCTGACCACCATCCCAGAGGAGCAAGAGACAGATGTGACGATCACTCCATTATATGTGCCAGTATTCGACTATGGGGTCACCACAGCTAATCCAGCCGTGACTTGGGCGATTCTTCGAGAGCTCTCCATCCAGCATGATTCTCATTCTGACATCAGAGAGATGGTTGGACTCCTGAGACTTCCCGACCAGTCCTTCAGACTTGGTCAAGGTCCGAAACCACCTCTCCCGCCATGGTCATTCTTCCCAGCTGCCCCCACTTCAGAGCCCACTCTTCCTGCTGATGCTGAGATATCTCCTGACCCTCATGTTGCACCTATGATGCCTGGTTCCACTGTTGCCACATCACCTACTTCCGTCCAGACAGTGACGCACTTGCAGCATTTGACCCAGACATGGATGATTTACTAGACGACTTTTAGTTTATCTTATTTACTTTATGTTTTATTTATGACTTATTATGATGTTGAAATATTGAACTGGTGATTGTGACCGTCTTTATGATATTGCAGTACTTAGCTTAGTAAGGAATGGATGTGCTTTAAATAGAGACTGGTCCACAAATACAGCAGATCACTAGCACCACTCCTTCACGAACCTGGTCCTGATTCCAGTGCTCGCTAACCGTAGGGAAGTACCTCTCCTAAACCCTTCTAGTTTCTACGTAACTTAGATATGCTTATGCCCACTTAAATCTCTAAGTGTGGGATCCTCCGTACTTTAAACTTTTAAATTTACATTTTTCCTAAGAAAAAACCCTAAGTGTGGGATATTCTCCCTACTTGGTGTAGAAACATTGGGGACAATGTTTATTTCTAAGTGTGGGATAGTGATATATCTCTCCTCTGTCAAAATATCTGTTTAAGTTGATCTAAGAAACATGCAGGTCCTCAAATAAATTTTCAATCCTTATTTTCGCCAAAATTTTCAAAAAATTTAAACTTTTCTGAGCCACAATGTAAGAAAAAGTACAGAATTTTTTTTACAAGTATTCAAAAGTTGATAAAAAGGAGGTCGAATCATGTTGGATTCCAAACAATTTAAGATGAGGATCTAAGAGATGGATCGCACGACTGGACACATATAACCCAATTTTTCCAGTGAGCAATTTGAGCCTTATAAGCATTCATTTTAAATGTTTCACTATTCATTTGTTGTGTGTGACCAGTGCACACATTTCTGAATCAGAACTTGCCCCATGTATACATTTCGAGATCACATTGACAGGTGTCATACGTTACATAGGTACGATTAGAGGACCTTGACATTCCCTAGGATTTAAACCCCATTTTTACATATCTCTTCAAGCCCAAAACCCTTCCAACACTCATTTTTTAGTGTTGATGATCCGCCTAGTAAACCCGGTTAAGCCTTAGCCTATTTCCTTCGTAATCCCTCATTTTTAACTCCCTTATTTCCTACCCACCAAAAACTTATCTTGATATTTTTAAGTTTTTGAAAAATGATATTTAGGTATTCCTTTTTGTTTTTACTCCAAAATTTACAAAATCGTGTTTACTAAAAACTCCTCGTGTGCGTTCTATGTTCTATCTTCAAACATTGAGAGTCATATGGTGCGAAAAATTAGCACCAAGTAAATTCGAAATTGTCAAAAGATTGAAAAATGAAAATTAGAAAGGATCTCAAAAGGGGAAATAAAAGAAACAAAAATCCCTTAGAAATTTCTCGGCAAGAAAAATCTAAGCCCAAAAAATAGAAACGGAAAAAAGTGAGAAAAAGAAAAAATAGTTGGAATAAAACTAAGTGCTTTAAATCTCTCGAAAACTCAATTCCTAAAATATATCACTCCGTGTATTTTCAAAAGATAGAAGTCAAAATAGCTATCTCTCCCCTAAACTGTCATCTGTTTCCGTTTCCGTTAAAAAGTATCTAGATAGAGTTGTTCAAAAATTTGAAAGTCCTGAGATAAGCAAACCCCTTAAAACATAGATACCCCAATTTATCCATACCCTTTTAAACCCGCACCAAACATTACAACCCATCAGAATGTCCTAGGATAATCATCACCGTTCCTGTCTAAGTGGTGGAGATATGATCCTCGGGAAAGCCTATGACGACGAATGTTGCATGACTGGTATTGAGCGACATTTCATTTGTCTTAGGATAATAGGAACCCCGGTACACTTTGAGTGAATTGAGTGACCACCAGTGAGATCGCCCAGTCGTGCATATTCCACAATTCCGAGAATTGAAAGTTTGCCTAAGAGAATCATCTTAAAAACCTTTGGATACTTCATAGGAACATCTCTTATTTATCTAACAGGCGAATTACTTGTTTTCAATCTTTATGAATTCTTCTTTGTGGGTCAGATCAAAACCTTTGTATAAGGAATTTTAGCGGTAAGATGGAAAGTTTGCTTTAGGACAAGCAAATGTCTAAGTGTGGGATATTTGATGACACGCAAAAAGTCATATTTTTGCGTGCATTATTCTCACCTTTTTAGCCCAATATGTGATGGAACTAACCAAAATAGATACTTTATCACTAAAACTCATCACATAGGCTAAAATATAGACACCGTTCCAAAAATCAACTAAAATGGTCGAAAAACATGATAAATCTAACGAAAATGATCACAAGCATTCACGTTCACTCATTTCATTTCTTTTAGAGCTATGTTCCGAGTTATGACCTCTAGCTTATGTCATTCTCTTCCTTAGGAAATTACGAACGTGCGGACGTAAGAATCGCTCAAAACGGATAAACAACGAAGAAGATACGACCGAATGAAGAAATGAAGAACCGAAGGGGCCAGGATACGGCTGTACACAGCCGTATACAGCTGACCCAGACCGTATACGGCTGGGCACAGACCGTATATGGCATGTGCAGACCATATACGGTCTGTGTCCAGCCGTATATGGCCCAGGGCACCCGTATACGGTTGGTGTTCACCCGTATTTGCTCCAGGACAGCCGTATACGGTCCGGGATAGCCGTATTGGTGCATTTGGATGATAAAAATCAGATTTTTATACGGTTATGCGATACGGCTGTGCATTTGAGGTTCAGGATACGGTCTACGGATACGATTGTATGTTGCCTATAAATACTAAGCTCCAATTCTCATTTCAACACACCTCACACTTCACACTTCACACCACACACATCCATCATCTCATTCTTCACTTCATTTATTTCTTTTCTCTCTCTACTCAAGAATAAAGTAGTTAGTTAGATTAGTTAAGCTAGTAGGTAACGAGCTTTAAGCTCTTTTGTAACGGAAGTGCTCCGAGACTGCGGTTACGCAAGATTTGTAATAACGTTTCGCCAGGTTTTATTATAATCTCTATCTTGTTATTTTTGAATAATGTTGTGCTATTGCTATGCTTATTTAGAAATGATTGCTAGAATTATTGCCATGCTAAGCTAAACAAATATGTGTTTGCTATGATAGTTGTCATGCTAGGGTAGTTATACTTGAATCATGCTGTTACTCTGTCTGTATGCTGTTGAAATATATTTGAATCTATGAATTGAATCTCAAATGTTTACGTATCCAACTTATGATGTGGTTAGTAACATCCTTCTAGGCTTGGCCAATTGCTAGTAGTATGCCCCTAATTATTCTGTGTCTGATGATCGTTGAACTCGACATGGCCAGTGTTCTCCTGGTTGAAATATAACCGGAGGGAGACACGGAGTGTAAGATTATAGATTGGTTAGATTCAAGTCATTTAACAAGTGTCTTAGAGAGAACTTTCGGGGCACTTGTTACTTAACCATTATCCTGTTACTCTGCATGATTAAAACTGATCCTTGCTATGCTGCCTTATTGCATGTTCTTGTTTGATTGTTGCTTAGGGTCTGCATGCTAGTATCATTTATGCTGATAGGATATATGATTAGGTTTTCAGAGATATATTAATTGTATACACCAGTTTAACATGCATAGAATAGTTAAGATGATTTATATGAAATAATGATGAACAATTTAACTAGCCGTTAGACCAGACCATCCCAACTTGTCCCGGTAGGAAAACCCTGTTCATGTTTTTGTTTATTCAACAATTCTTGTCATGATTCGGATATCTCAAATGTCCGAGATTGGGGGACAAGACTCGAGGTTGGTCGTTGGTTAAATTGGTTACTACGTTTGGGACAACTTCTGGTGTAGTCTACATTCCATAGCTGTTATCCATGTGACATGTTATTTATCTGATTGCGAACAACTCTATGTTAGATAGATGATAGGCTAGGAGCTATGGCTCATTAGGAAATATATGACCCAAATTAGACAAATAAGGAACCTTTGATTAAGCAACGGAAATACCACATATGAAAGGCTGTAGGTATATTACTTTGTTCACAATTGAGAGTTCCGAGTTTGTCGGCTCAATCCTGGAGCTGTCATCTTAACTAAGGCCTTACCCCAATAATTACCCCTAAATAGCATGAGTAATTATCATAAACACCCGCTTAACCTGTAAGTTCTCGTTGCCACCTCACCTCTCTTTCTTTACTTTAAGTTTTAGATTAATAGTTAGTTAAAACCAACCAAAACCAACCAAAGCCTCTAGAAACCCTAGCTAAATCTCGAAGGATAACTGAATTCCTAGATCCCATGCCCGTTGTAGTTTGAAGAACGACCCTAGGTCATACCTATCGTTGTACTCACCCATAGCTTTAGTATACTTAGGCCCAGCAAAACATAAATATAAACACATTAACCGTCGCGACCAGTGGAAGGACCGCAACGACCGGAAGGATTTCCGAACCGACCGTTGGAGCGCGATCACTCTCCTCCTCTCTTCTGATTCTACATCAGGCATCTTACACAGTAATGAACTTAAAGAAGAAAGAATTGCAAGAAAGATCAGAGAGAGACAGGACAAGGAGCGAGAAATGATATTAAAAATTCAAGCTGAGGCAGAAGCAAAAGAAGAAGAATAAAGAAAGCAAAGGTTGAAGGAGCTCTTAGACAGGGATAGGGCTAACCTATTAAAACTTAGTGGTGAGGAGGCTGAGGCAAGAGAGCGAGAAATAAGATTGAAAAGAGAACAAGAGGAAAGTGATGCTGTTTTTGCCAGAGTCTTGCAAAATATTGAGGATTCTGAGGAACAACAAGAGTTAGTTGCTGCTGCTCCTAAAAAGAAACAGGGAGCAAGAACATCAGTGGATACTTTATGGAATGAGATTGATAGAAAGAAGTATGCTACTAGAATGATAGGAAGATCAAACCCTGCACCTATCACTAAGGTAAATCTGGAAAAGCCAAAGAACAAATCTCAAGCTCAGTTACTAATTCACAGAGATTTAGAGACACAAGCAATAAACCTTGATCAAGTCTGCAAGTTGCACACAGAAGAATGGAACAAAATTAGACTAGCTGTTAGTCACTCTTCAAGTGCAGCAAAGAAAGAAGTACTAAATGAGATTGATAGGCTGTTTCAGAAGATGGTTGCACTTCAGCTACTAAGGCCAGAAGATAATGTCATACATGGTGAAGAGATAGTGCAGCCACCAAGCCCAAGGTATAGGTCAGGTACTAGCAGTATCCACAGAATTCTAAATACCTCAAGGTTAAACCTTATTATCCCTGATGGTGTTCCAAGAGTGGAAGGGGTTAAGACTTCTAAAGGTGAGATAGGATTGATATACAGAGACTTAAATGGAGCATTAAGGTTTCAGAGAGAAGCTGAGTTAGAGAAGATTGATCATGAGAGCTTGTTCACTTAATTCGATCAGCCAGCATGCTTGATAAAAGATCACATATGAGGAAAGAAATTCTTGAAGAAGCCTTAGCTCGACAGTTCAGATATCTACCTTCTACTAGGAAGTATGAGCTAGCTAATGAGCTTGAATTGGTAAAGCAAGAAGACATCTAGAGAGATCTGTGATCCTTTTTGTAATAGATTAGACAAACTGTAATTGATATCACTTGTAATATTCTTAGTTTGCAGTTTAATAAAATATGATCATTTTTGAGAAAAACATAGTGCAAAACTCAGATCATATCAAAAGAATCCAAAAATAAAAATGAATGGATCACAAGTACACGTCACTGAATGTTTAATCTTTAAACACTGACTATAAAGTTACACAGCAACAAGTCTGTCTAGGGAGCTTTGATCACAATCATTTAGGGGAAGATTGCTGAGTTACTGGTCGCTGACCAACTCAATGATAACAAACTAAATGAAAGAAATGATTAAGTCAAAGTTTATGTTGCTGATGTATGTACTCACTGGTCGCTGTTCATTCTACCCAAGGAAACTGATATACTGAAGAAGATTAAAACTCAACTTGGTGTGTCGCTTATTCTAGCAGCAAGAGTTTTACATATTTAAAAGAAAAAAAAAGGCAAAAGTCACTGCCCGAACAAAAGATGGTTGCTGAAGATATATCAATTCAAGTCACTTTACAAGAGCACGATAGTTCACAGTGAGTGAGGAGGATTATCTCATTTTTAGTGACTACTCCAATAAGTTTCTAGTCAAGTACAAGTTGCTCTTCAGTCTTATGTCAGCAAGTTTATTCCATATCTTCATAAATATGTGGAGGATTACGTGGCAGCAAGTGATTGGTGTTAAGGAAGACGCGATATTCGAGGTAACAGAATTGGGACCACAGAATAATCAAGACTCGGAGATTAAACCAATCAAACAGCAACACGTGTCATTCCAAGATCATGATTGAAGAAAATGTTTACGAGACATTTACACTATAAATAGAGCAGTACTATGTACTTAGAAATTGGCCGTTTGTACGTGTTAATCACTTGTTAGTCAGTGAGTAGTTTGTCTAAGCACAGTACAGCGAGCAACAAGTGAATAGTTAGCGTGTTTGTCTACTACAATTCATCTCATCTTGTAATAAATTAGCTTGAGTGATTGATTTGGATTAGCTTTGGCTATTCCATTCCACAATCAATACTCAGTGAGTTTTTATGATTAATAAGAATCACAGTTCAGCTACTATTACGTATTTACCTAAACCGTCATATCTATATCTGTTATACTCTTTTTATATAGCGCAATTAAAAACTTGGAAATTAACTTTGATTAAAATCATAAAAAGTTTTTAATTGTATATAACCCCCTTGTACACTTAAACTTTACTTATTGTGATTCCATTTCATTTCTATAATAGTGATTACGAGACTATCAATATCTCTCTCTCTCTCTCTCTCTCTATATATATATATATATATATATATATATATATATATAACTCACAATCATGTAGAATCCACCTGCAAATAATATACGACTACGATTGAACCACAGTTACAATAAAAATACTAAACCCCGCTACATACTACATGTATTATGCTACTCTCTCCGTCCCAAATTTATAGTTCACATTTCCATTTTGGAATGTCCCAAATTTATAGTCCACTTATACTTTTCAACCAATCAAAACATTTGAATGTGATGAGAGATTAAATCTTATTGGTTGTAGACTACAACTAGTATACTTTTCTTAAACTGTGTGTTTTTTGTCTGTGAATAATAAAATTGTGAGAGAAAGAGTAATATTTTAAAATATTATATATATATATATATATATATATATATATATATAATAAAATCCAGTTTTTCCTAAAGCATCAAAACCAATTCTCAAAATTCTTTTCGGATTATATATACCATATGGAAAAACCAATGAATGCAAGCAAATGGTTACATTAGAGCTTCCATTTTTTCCATAGGTCTCACAGCAAACCAAGGAAAAAAATCGAAAAGAAAAAGAAAAAAACAAGTGGGACTCACATAACGTCTCATTTTCGCCCATTTTCCACCCACAAAACCCCCTATCGCCCATTATGGTCGTTCGCAATTAATATCGGGCTCTTGAACGCTCCATTGCAAATAGTCTAACGTAAAGTTCTGAGAGCACATACATTCTAAGAGAATTAATTGTAATAAGATTTTAGCTCTTACTTTTTGTGATTAACAATTTGGGATCGTTGCATTTTCACATTACTACATTTACATACATACACGTAAAATGTAATACTGCAAATTTGAGTCGTTGACAAAAATCCCCTCACAAGTCCACTTTTGTATTTATTTATAGTATATTATTTATCATTATATATACTGTAAGACTAAGTAAAGTGGCTCCCACTTACAACTTATTCTCCACTAATTACACTTTTCATAAATCAAATATTAAAACTATCCATTAAATTTTCTTTTGATTGGCTAAATATCAAAGTGAACACTTATAATTGGACATCTCAAATAGTAACGTAGACATTTTAAATGGGACTTTACAATATGTTTTTTTTTTAAAAAAAATTCATTGACATCTCCACCTACCGTTATCACTTTCATCGCTGTAGTGCGTGATAGTTTTATTAGTATATTACTCGTATAATCGTATCTATTAGTCTGTATTAATCAATTCCCCCTAATATCAATCAAGACACATTATGAATAGTAATTCACCGATTTTCAATTGTCACCCTTTAACTTTCAAACCTTTTTTATTTTCTACCCTTTAACTTTTTTATTTTTTACCCTTTAACTTTTAATCCTTTTTCATTTCACCCCCTAATGTTTTAAAACTTTTTTATTTTCTATCCTTTAATTTTTAACTTTGTACCCCTTATCTTTTACGATATTTTCACCTTTTACATTTTAACTTTTAACTACTTTTTATTTTCTTCGTCTCAACTATTAACACTCTTTCATTTTCTACCCTTTAGATTTTAACATTTTTCATATTCACTCTTTAATAACTTTTAATTTATTTTTTATGGCATATTAGTTTAAATATATTTTGATCCTCATCCTTTAATATTAAATAACAAATTATTATTAATATTAACTCTTTAATAACTTTAAAATTTGCTATGGGTTATATAAGTTTAAGCCTTTAGTGTGATATTGTTTTTTCTTTGATCCTTATCATTTAATATTAATTAACAAACTATTATTAATATTAACTCTTTAATAACTTTAAATTTTTTATGGGTTATATAAGTTAATTCCAATAGTAATATGTATAAGATAGAAATAAAGACAGTGATAGTAAAAAGGTACAAAAGTTTAAATTTATAGTTATTACTCTTGCTACGATAAATTTAACTTGGGTAACTACAATTAGTGTTTCATTGTTATTGTTATTATTATTATTTAGATCTAGATTATTATATCATTGGTATTCTAATTTTTTTTAATAATTTACAATTAAAAAGAGTATCAGCTCATAATTTCTCTATTAAAATTATAAAAAAACGAACCAAAATGTGAGGTTTCAAATATTTATGTAAAAAATATCAATTTTTTAAAACTCGTCGCAATCGCGAGGGAAAAAAACTTGTTAACTTCAATCTATCAAACAAAACGACAGATTCATAAACTTCAACTCTCATTCCATTTCATTTCATTACATTTCTAGAGAGAGAAACAAACAGATTTTGAGAGAGAAACAACACATACATCATACATACATACATACATACATACATACATACATATACGGATCTCTCTCTATTTTCTCTCGTATCTTTTGTTCACAATAACAAAAAAAAGTGGCACAATCGATCGTAGATTATAATTACATTTTTTTTAATCGTTTACATGACTGTTTGATTGTACGGAAGCATGAAGAATTTGTTTTGTTTGATTGTTATCTTCAAATTTTGCACGTTCTAACGCTAATCAACTTCGTTGAGCTGTCGATTGCTGCGATTTAGCTGAGAATTAAAATCGTCAAGGTAGTTTCTCCTGTAATCTCTCGATTATTGATGATTTTTTTCCTTACTTTTAGTGTTTTATATATAATTAATTCACTTCAGAATTTGTTGTTGATTCGATTATTTTTTTTATTTTTGTTTTATATATTCACTTTCTGAAAAATTTGTTGCATATAAGTAAGTAATCGTACAAAATTGCGAAAAAAAGGTAAAAAGGACACTAAATTAGTAAATTGTACTAAATACTACTGTGTTTTTATTTTTGTTATTAATAGCGTAAAATGAAATCAATAATTTGCCAGAAGAAGAGATGCTGGATAGTGTTTGGGGATTTATAGCATTATTATTTATAATCTACTTTGTACAACATTACATGTTTATAGCAAATTTCGTTTGCGTTTTTAGGCAGAAATGATGGTTTATCAATAACAAAAACGAAGTACGAAAGTTTGGAAGTATGTTTTGTTAATTATTGGTCATCTGTATAAAGTATTAACTAGTATTTTTTGAAAAATCTATTTGTTTGTGTATGAGCTTATGGGACTCACATTGCATACCTCATAAGTCATAAGCATATATGTTACTGGTTGCAGTTTAAAACCAATGAAGCTTGTCAGTAAGTATTTGCGATTATCATTTCGCGAATTTGTCCAATGTAGGTTGTTATATTTAGCGGTCTTAAAAATAATGCTTATTAACTCTGGAATTGAGTATGATGGTTCAAAAAGTATATTATGTATAACATTTCCTACTTGTCATGATTTGAAGTAATTTGTTTCTTGATCTTGTTGCAGTAATGGGAGCCACGGTACAATCTAAAACGTATTTTCCAGGTTCTGTGACGGATCTGAACAACACTTTTCACAATGGCGTTTGGGATCCATATCACGATGACAAAAGTCACAGGATCTCAAACCCTGTAGACCACCAGCATTATGACTACTTTCTAACATCACAAGCATTGGATGGATACACCGGATACGCTAAAGAACAAGTTAAACAAACTATCTTGAAGCATGAAACTATCTTCAAGCATCAGGTTCTATTTTTTGTTCTTTTTTTTGTGTGTCTTCGTATCTTGCCCAAATCTAGTTAAATAAGTTACCATTTATAGCATCAAACCTATTTGAACTTTTGAGTTATGTTTGAAGTCTTTGTTTTATCGGTGTTTTCTTGCATTCCAGCTCCAAGAACTTCACCGCTTGTATAAAAGACAGAGAGATTTGATGAATCCCGTGGGTACAGAAAAATCAAAGTCTGGTCATTTTCTAAGTCACGTACCATCTGATGTTTCCAACGAGAGACATTTTGCATATAGTTTTTCATTGGTGGACTCGAGCTATAGTCGAGCATCTACTTCAGTAACTGACACTACGTTTTCTCCTGTCAATTCTTTTAAGGGGAAAACTACATTTAAAGATATCGGTCCTCTTGTTTCAAAAAACGGTGTTTCTGAAAGAAAAGTGATTGACTTAGAACTGCCTGCTGAAGTAGATATGAGTAACAAAGGTAAAGTCTTTAATTTGGCTGACTTAAATGAACCAATCCAAGTGGAGGAAACAGCCTTTTCAACACTTTTTGATCAAAAAAACAGAATGGTTTCTCTTGCAGAGGTACAACAAAAACAGGATTCATCTGCAAAAAGAACATTGTTTGGAGTTGACATCGGCGAAACAAACCACACACAATATTTTGTTTCACAATGGGAAAACACCAACTCTTCCATTCATCGTAACCATTGGCTTAACTCGTCTGATTCACCTAGCCAAAACATGGGTCTCTTTGCAGGCAATTCAAGATTAATAACAAATTCAGTGAGCCAAACCTCGTTAAGTCTTGTACATGGTATCAACTCCAAAGATTTGGTATCCAACGCTCTTGAAGATCTATGTGCTCGGGAAAAGCACAGGTTTCTTGACATGTGGAAGAACCACCAAACCCCTGTGCAAACGCTGCCTCCTTGGCTTACAGCAAAACCATGTTTCCAGAATGAACAGTTCAGATCAAAAGAAAAGCTAGTTCATCATATTAATTTGGATTCATCGCAGAACCACTCTCATCAGTTTTTCAAGAAAACTGAGATGACAGAAGGTAGCGATACGCACGCGTTTAAGAAGATGAAAATAAATGAGACCCAGAGCATGACAAAGATCCTTGGGGTTCCCATTGTTGAAAGTCGTAAATCGAAGGATTCAGTAGAAGAAAATGTAAAGAAAAACCATGTCTTAGACACTAGACATCACATCGATTTGAACTTGTCTTTTGATGAAGAAGACACACCGCCATCTTTCCCAGAATCAGTCGTCAAGATTGCTACGATGGAGATAGACTTGGAGGCTCCAGCAGTTCTTGAATCCGATACGGATGATGGCTCGATGGATGATACCCATTTGGAGCTTGTTAACATTGCAGCCGAGGCTATTGTCTCCATATCATTTTCTGAACCATTCTCTGACAATTTGATGTGGTTTGCAGAGGTTATTACATCTAACTATGTCAAAAAGAACAAAGACTCTATTCCTGAAGGCATGGATTACTTTGAGTACATGACACTACAACTTGAAGAAACCGAAGAAGTTTATGATAATTATGTACCAATAATTGTGGAGGAGCAGAAAGAAGAATCGGGTAGTTCGTTGTCGAAAAGGACAACTAGGAAGGGACAAGGAAGGAGGGGAAGGCAAAGGAGAGACTTTCAGAAAGAGATATTGCCAAGTATCGTTTCTTTATCTAGACGTGAAGTGACCGAAGATGTTCAAATATTTGAAGAAGCGTTATCTGCTACAGGTGTTTCATGGCAATCATATTGGTCAAAAAGGAAATCTGCTGCTAGAAATGGTAGGGGCAGGCGGCAGTTGGTGGTGGGAGACTATCTGTGCAACTCACCACCACCACCGGTGGCGGCAGCAGCAGCAATGACAAGTGGCGAGCAGAGTATTTGTAGGGAAATATCGTTAGAGAAAAATCTTGGAGGGTGGGGAAGGAGGACACGTAGGCTACCTCGACAAAGATGTCAAAATGGTGGTAATCATAAATCTTCTCCGACTTTAAAATGTTAACATGGTGATGCTTTGTTGTGGCATTTCTTGTAGTTATTGTTGTGCATAATTATGTGGACATCTTAGCTAACTTTTGTACCTGTTTAATGTATTCAACACTTTTAACTTTCAGTAATGTTAACGTTCATCATCATGCGTATATAACAAAGGTTAAAATCTACACCGACCTCGTATATAAATCAATGATGATCAAACCCATCATTGATTTGAGCTTCGAAACTTGATCAGGTTTTGAAGGACCAATCACCATAGTCCTTTGTGGCGCTGTTAATCTGTTATGGTCTTATGGATCGCATCCATCTTCTTTGGTCCAATAGGCCCACTTAACAGTTGGTGGATTTGCACGAATTAAACCCGGATTTTTGTTTTTACTTGTTAGTTGAATGAGAACCAGGTGAAGGACCGATACAACGCGGACTTCTTAATTTTGTTATTAATTATGTAGTATCCTCGTCATAGTTTATTAATATTAATATATGTAAAATTTAAAAGAGTCATTTTGAATCCGAAAGTTATGTCGTTGTATTGTCTTGTTTGAAAAATGTAGAAAAAGGTTGATCATTTGAAAGAGACATAACATAATTAATATGTATGTATAATATAAGTTCCCAATATATTTGTTTAACAAACAATAAGAATACAAAATGGATGTTCATGTGACAAAGTATTAATAAAATAAAGTATAATTGTTATACTGGTTCGGGCAGTTAGTTTCTAATTACTTGTGTTTAGATATATATTATTTAGGTAAAGATTGCATATGTAAATTGAGATGTTGGCTAGAATATCAATAATGTTGGAATGACTAAATTTTATTGAAGAAGTTTACATCAACAATGTAGTCGTCGTCAATGTCATGTCCAAGTGATCGGATGTGGTTGATAAGATTGTCGGCCTTAACGAATTGGCTATTATTTTTTGATCATCTTGAACAATTTCATCTTTGGAGATGTTTTCTTTTAGCCAATTATTAAATCCGTGTAAAAGCTCTTTATCTACAAAAAAATAAATAATAATAATTGAATCCTTTGTTAATTAAATTATTTTATACACATCATTAGTAAATAGTGTGAAGACGTAGTAATAAAGATATTTGTATTAACTTACATATAATATTGTTTGAACCTTAACAATTAATAGTTGTCGCTTTTTCAAAAAAAATATTTGAATCCTTTGTTAATTAAATTGCTTTATACACAACATTAGTAAATAGTGTGAAGACAAGATAATAAAAATATTTGTATTAATTTACGTATAATATTGTTTGAACCTTGACAATTAGTAGGTATCGCCTTTTCTTTTGATGCATGATCGTTAAAGTGGGGGTGATTTTTTTGTATAAAGTTGCACATGACAATTCAAATTCATATACAACAAAGAGATAATAATTTGAATAATAAAAAACAAATAAATCTTTTGTGCCTCCATTATTAACAGTAGAAGAACTGTCTTGTGCAGTAGAGTGTTCTTTGACATATTTATATAAAAATGTAAAAATTTGTTAGTAAGCATAAATATAAAAAAATTCGTAAGTAAATTAAAATAATATGTATACCATAAAAATTGTATGTAACATACATTTGAATTCTCCCTTGAGATTCATTGTGAAATAGTGGTGGTGAACTGGTGAATACATTGGAAGTGGAATATAATAGATATAAATAGATGTATGGTGTGATTAGAGTTTGGATTTTTTATATTTGGCCTATTGTAATATCTGACATTGTGAACCCAGCTTTTTTTTTATTCTTTAGTTTTTTTTTTTTTGGAATTGCGTTGGTTATTTATTTATCTAATTGTTTTTTTATTGTGAAACAAAAAGCTTTTTTATTGCGTTGGTTATTTATTTATTTATTTATTTTAATTGTGAAACAAAAGGTTTTTTTTATTGGCTGGAAGATTCTTGGCCAGTTTCTTTTTTCCACCTTTTTGTTTCTAATAAAAAAATGTTTTTTTTATAATTAATATTTAATTAATTGAATTTTAATTTTAAAATAATTTATGGGGAGACACGTGTAACTATGAAGATTAAATATAAACTATTAGATCGCATGAAAAGAACCCATTAAAGGGTTCAAATTGCTCCATGACATGTCGATTTTAAAGTATTTATTATTTAGTTTGTAAATATTTTGCTTATAACAGTTACTTATTTTATGAAGGGACAGATAATCAAACATTCATGTATATAATACATATAATAAGAAAGTAGTATAGAATTGTAACCCACAAAACAATTTTGTAAAACTCAAATTAACAATGAATTCAGTTAAAGTCAAATAACCGCATTTTGTAATTCAAACCAAAATTTATATCCAAATCGTACATTGTTGTGATCATATACCCATATAGATAATAATTGACAATAAATTTTGAATAACGATAATAATAATGCATATAACAATAAAAATTAAAACATAATGACTAATAAAGATGAAAATAATGCTATTATTATTTGGGATTACAAAAGTGGAATACATATATTACAAAGATAAGAAACAATAAATTTTAAACTATAATTTTCTTTAAAGAAGTTGAGATCCACGACATAATCATCATCAATCTTATGTTCAAATGAGCAAAATTGTTTAGTTATTATATCAGCTATCACAAATTTTCTTCATAAGATCTATTGTTTAGCTTAATGTATATTATTTAAGGAACTATTATTTGAATTCATAAAATATCATATTACGGTTGTATGACTATATGGATGACCAGCAAAATTGTTTAGTTAGTATATCAGCTATCACAATTTTTCTTCATAAGGTCTATTATTTAGCTTAATATATATTATTTAAGGAACTATTAGTTGAATTCATAAAATATTTTAGTTACAACTTTAACGCATTCTTCATATTACGGTTTTATGGCTATATGGATGATCAGCTTTTAGTTTCATGATGTTGGTAAAAAAAATTCATGTAAATTAATCTATATAGATAAAAGATAAATATTTCAAATACGGTTGGTTTATTAATATATAACCACTTAAAACGTCATGATATTTAAACAATAAGGACTAAAAAAATATGAAAGTACTGAAAATTCCAATTTCAATAGTTGTGGTTAAACATTTAAAAATTATAAAAAGATGTAGAAATAACAAGGATTAAAAAAATAAGGAAGTACTGAAAATGCCAATTTTAATAGTTGTGGGGGACATATTTTAAAACTTGTAAAAAGGTGTAGGAAATAGTTTTAACCGTAGGATCTTTATAGATAGAATCAATCTAAGGTCCAGATTGTTCCATGGTATTCTGTTATATATATATATATATATATATATATATATATATATATATATATATATATATATATATAAAAAGAAAGATTATGATAATATAATCACCACTAGTTCAAGGGTTACGTAAAATTTAAGTTTGTAGACAACGCTTGTATTTATTTTATGATTCTTGTTTTGACTTTTTAATTGATGCATTCCATTTCATATAATTATATTTATATTCATATTGTATAATCAGAAAAGTTTCACGAACAAATTTACATTTGATGTAATAATTACTATTAGATGTCGTCAAAAAACACATACAAGACACTAGTTACCTTTGAACATATTCGTGAAAAAACAACTAAATGTATAATGTATTATCCTTCACAAACTTGATCATTAAATTATCATGGTATAGAAAATGATATTTCATGATTTTATCATTCATCATGAAAAAATTGAGTTTCCATGAGATTTTCACCATTGTCATTTCATTCATTTTAGTCCCCACCCTAGACATTAAATATAAAAGACTTTTTCTTTTCTATGATTTTAATTTTTGGACTGCGTTTCATTTTTTATCAATATAATTAGTGTTCCAAATAATACATGCATTTATGTATACCAGAATGTTAGACCACAATGCGGCGATAACAATTAAGTTACTTTCTTTCTATTTTTACATTAAGTGTGATACTATTTCTCGTTAGATTACATATCAACTTTTAATGAATAGTACCCCGTTGAACTTGTTTATAGACAAATGCTCACGGATAATAGTGTATTAAAAATAACTAGTAGTTAATTGCACCAACCACCTGCAAGTTTGTATCATATATATATATATATATATATATATATATATATATATATATATATATATATATATATATATATGTCGACTAACGCTAATCACCTATTTATTTGAGTTCAACTCAATCTTTCAGGAGCAACGAATCTAAGAACGTACATCGTTCATTAGGTTTATGGGTGCAAAACGCAAAGTCGCAAACTGAATGCTATAAATATAAATTTATAGTACAGTAATTACACTTTCTAAACCAGCAACAAATAGGTAACATTAATAGCAGCAGAAAAATAAAAAGTTAGTGTAATATGTATAACAAGTTACTAGCATCAACCACCTCCAAGTTTGTATCATAATGATGGAACATGCTCATACGCGAGCTTCACTTATAGTCAACTAATCACTGATTTATTAGAGTGAAACTGAATCTTTCAGGCACAGCGAATCTAAGAACATCGTTCATTAGGTTTATAGATGCAAAACGCAAACTGAATGCTATAAATATGAATTTATAGTACAGTAATTACACTTTCTGAAACAGCAACAAACAGGCAACATTAGTAGCAGCAAAAAAATCAAAAGGTCCTACCGGGAGTCGAACCCAGGTCGCTGGATTCAAAGTCCAGAGTGCTAACCACTACACCATAGAACCAACTACATTATAAAATTGGTTCTGTAACTTTATATATCATAAATATTCAATGTTTGTCTCGTCCATTTTTTATATAATATAATTAACCATAAACTTCTCGCAACCTTTTTGGTACCATAATCATTTATCCATTTTTCCAATCTTCGATGAAATAGATATGTATGAAAATAAAACTTAATGATGAATATTTTAATGTATTTAGTACAATAGCTAGTTGGCTGTGATGTAATAACTAGCATATTACCCGCACTATGAAAGGGAGTTTAGTACTTTAACATGTTCGGATTATGCGTGATTGTGAGTTGATAACATTAAGTTGTGCGTATATAGAGTTTGTGATTCGAGATACAGTAAGTTAAGAGTGAAAAATATGTGAAAATGATGAGGTTATATTGTAAAATGAGAATGACAGTTAGACAACTATATATAAAAATGGTAAGTCTTAATCTTAATTCAATAAATAAACTATTAAGATGTTTTATATATTATAGTATAGATAATAAATATATCATTTCTGGCTAACTATTATATGCTTTGATTTAACACTTAATACCATAACTAATATGTTTAATTATGACAAAAATGGGCACCTCTTCGCAAACCAAACGTGACCATTTCCGACCTAACTATTTTTACTGCCCGGGATCATTGCAAGTATTATTATTATACACTCTGTATATTATTAACGGGTGAAGTTTTTCTTTATTTAGATTATCGAGAAGGGCAGTTTAACTATATATCTTGACCATTTCTGACCTTTTCTCGGACCACTTCAAAATATGGAGTTAGCTAGGTTAATTTAAATGCGAGACATTTTGTGAGAATATGATAACACCAACTGTAGATCACTACAAGTATAATTGTTAGTAGCTACTCCCTCCGTCACAGTCAAAGTATCACTTTGACTGGGCATAAAGTTTTATGATTTTAAACTAACATCAATTACATATCATATCTACCCACTAAAACCTATTTTGATTGGTTTGAACATGAAATGGTCGGACATTGGTGTTGAGACAACTAGGGGCGGAGTTAAGATATTTCATATAGGGGGCAATTTATTTTTTTTTCTATCATTTTGGTGGGCAAAACTCCAAAACTATTACTAATAACTTTAAAAAGTTTATTTTTTTTCACAATGCTAGATTTTTAGGGGGCGACTGCCTCATGCCCCCTAGCTCCACCCCTGAAGACAACTATATATATATATAGAGAGAGAGAGAGAAATAGAAATAGAAAAAAAAATCACAACAAATAAGAACTAATCTTGGCCGTTCCTTACCTAATTCCACGGATGAAACAATTTGAGTAGTTATGGAAATTAAAACACAACAACCACCCAGTTATTTGTTTCTCTCCCAAACCAAATCAAATTAATGGTTATATATAGAATCATATCCTAGAAAGCTCAAAGTACACAACACAAATCTGTTTATTTTGCAATGGGATTATTAGTAGCATTATTGATGCTTACGTTCACAATCTCATTAATTAGATTTTGTTTGGCAAAGTTGTTATTTAAGCGAGTCGAAACATGCTACATGATCGACTACGAATGCTATAAAGGACACAAGGAGATGAAGCTAAGCACTCAAGAGTGTGCAAAGATTGTTTCTCGCAACAAAAATCTCCGTATTGAAGAGTACAAGTTCCTGTTACAAACTGTAATTAAATCCGGTGTTGGTGATGAAGCTTATGGTCCAAAAAACATTATTTTGGGTGAAGAAGAGCACCCAAAGTATATTGATTCTGTATTCGAAATGGAATCCGTATTCTATGATACACTTGATCGAATATTTGCTAGATCGAATATTTCACCGTCTCAAGTAGATATACTAGTGGTGAATGTATCTTTACTTTCAGCAGTCCCTTCTTTGACATCAATGATTATTAATCGTTACAAAATGCGCCATGATATTAAGGTGTTTAATCTCTCAGGAATGGGGTGTAGCGCGAGTTTAATAGCAATAGATCTGGTTCACCACTTGTTTAAGAAATACAAGAATAGACTAGCCATTGTTGTGAGCTCAGAAGCGATGGCGGCTAACTGGTATTGTGGGCGAGAGAGGTCTATGATGTTGTCTAACATTCTTTTTCGTGTAGGAGGTTGTTCAATGTTGTTAACCAACGATAGGGCTCGCGAAAGTCAAGCCATTTTGAAGCTCAAGTGTTTGGTTCGAACCCATTTTGGCTCGAACGATGAAGCTTACAATTGCTGCATGCAAGTAGAAGATGATCAGGGATACGGAGGGTTTCGTCTCACTAAATTCCTCACGAAAGCTGCTGCTCAATCTTTATCCAAGAACTTAAAAGTGCTTCTACCAAAAGTGCTTCCACTTTGGGAGATAATTCGTTATGCAAGCCGAATAGGTGGTTCAAAAATCAACCTGAAAGCTGGAATTGAACACTTTTGCCTACATCCAGGTGGTAGAGCTGTGATAGATGAAGTGGGTTCGAGTTTAGGGCTAAACGAGTATGATCTTGAACCAGCTCGAATGACACTGCATCGGTTTGGCAACACATCAAGTGGTGGGTTGTGGTACGTTTTAGGGTACATGGAGGCAAAGAAAAGACTTAAGAAAGGTGATAGAATCTTGATGATCAGTTTGGGTGCAGGTTTCGAGTGCAACAACTGTGTTTGGGAGGTGACTCGAGACATGGATCGAGCGAATGTTTGGAAAGATATTGTTGAAAATTATCCTCCTCCAAAGGTGATGAACCCTTTTCTAGAGAGGTATGGATGGATCAACGATGTTACAGGTTTTATGAGACGTGAAGATATTGTCGCCCAACTCGCTGCTTGATTTCGCCATTCTGATCAAACTTTCACAAAATATTCAATTTAAAGAATTATAAAAAAAATGTTTGCTTAAATCAATCATTACTATACGCAATGTGTTTAAAAATAGCTAAGCTTTATAAAATGTATTTAAGGATAACTAAAGTTTATAAAATTATTTTTGTTGCTAATCGGATTATTTTACAATAGACGTGAAGTTATAAAAGTTAAGTTATTCTTTTTTAGATTTTTTTTTAATTTTTTCATAAATTAAATATTTTGTGAAAGTTTGGTACCATATCTATCTATTAACCTTTAGTTTTCAAAGTCAGTCCACATACACTTATAATAATTAATACATATAATAAGTGTACGTAGAACCGCTACGCTAAATCGCTAATAGATAAGTTTAAACTAGAATACACATGCGCTAATTAAGTAGTGAAATTTGAGGATTGTTAAAATTGAAATCATATGTCGGCGATCATAGTAGACTCATCTAACGATTGTTGTGATAGTAATACAACTTAATAATGGTTAATGTGTGCTAGTAGTGAAATTAGACCATTTAGAATTCATATATTTTCACTTATTCAAATAGGAAGGTGTTTCACTTTGTTGAATATTCAATGAATGGTTATAGTTGTAATATTTATGAGTTGATACAAGGGGTAATTGATAGGGATATGATTTCGCATCTTCAAAAATTAAGCGTTGTGATGTATAAACTCTTTATAAGGATGTCAGATAAGAGTTGGATGTAGAATGAAATTGTTTTGTGTTTGACTTAATAAACAATAGTGATAAATTTTTGACAAAATCGATATATAGTTGAGAAAACGAGATCGATCTGAAGATGTATTCGAATAAATTTTTTAGGCATTTTGGATCGTGTAAAATAAATGGCTAAATTTTATCAAACATACTTAATTGATGTATTACAAACGTTAATATGCTAATACTAAGCATAATCCCACTCGTTAATGACAAGAGTCAGATCCCGTTAAGTACCTCTTATATAATCATAATTAGCGAACAAATTGGCCTATGTATCATGATATTTTAATCGTTGATTAGCGTTGATTTCATGACATATGATCATCTATTATTCATTTGCCCGTCTCCATTATTTTTTAACACATACATTAGTTAATTTAGTGACTCGTGTTTACACACAGATTCTATTAGAAAACTTACCAAGATTAGTTAATATATTTTGTCTAGAAGAAGCTAGGGGGTGTTTGGGATTGCAACTAGAAAATGATTTGGAGTTTATTGCATTTAGAAATCGTAAATAATTTTGGTAAATAAAAACTAGAAATCAAATAACTGCGACATTAAAAGCAATTTTAAGAAGTTGGTTGCCTCCTACTGCTGTTTAACCAAAAATAACATTAATATGTTTCACATTAAATTCCTTTTCAAGTCCACAGGCTATCATGTTTGTTCTAAATTTTTTATTTTTTACCTTTTCTGTTATTGATATATGTTGTAAATCATATATTGATGAATAGTTTAATTTGTGGTATAAATTGTTACAAGTCATATAAACTGTTACAACTATAGGTTAACTTTTAATAATTCATTATTTTGTATGAATGTTCCGTTTTATTTACTTGTTAAAGTTATCAAATGATCTAACACTAATTATATACTTAAAGCGTTACCAAACAACATATTCAAAATCAAACACTTTCTCACTCAAAATTTTTGTTACAGCCCGTGACAGATCTAGAAATTTTTTATGAGAGCAAAGGGAAATTAGCAAAAAATATTATGGATTAGAAAAGTGAGATAAATCATCATCTAAATGTATAGTACAATAATAAATATCATAACAGCTTAAAACTACCAACTTTGCATTTTCTCCTATTAGAGCATCTCCAATGTATAAACTATTTTAGTGTAGCAAATTGCACTATTTTAATGAAAAAGAGAATGTTTTGAGAATATACTTACAATAAAAAATTTTGCTTAAATGTGTTGCACTATATATTGTTTAAGTGATCTAAAATACACGATTCAATAAATAATACTATATTCTTTATATAACTTCTGAATTATCATAAGAAATATATTAAAGGTCATTATATTTAAAATTTTCAAAAAGTTTTAAGAATGATCATTTTATACAAAATAAGAAGTTTCTTTGATAAATATGATAGCATACACTATATATAGTATTTTTAAAAATATTTATCACAAACTTATAATTAATACATCATATGAATATATTTTAATTGTTATATACATTACTACCTCCGTCCCAAAATAAGTGACCTGAATCAGATTTTAAAGTCTTTCTTTTTCAACTTTGACCTTAAATATTTTTGTTTGTATTATATATTACTTTATGAAAATTATATTAATGAAAATGCATATAAAACTCAATCAATTCATATATTTTGCATCAAGTATTAAATAACAAAAACAAAAATATTGAAGGTCAAAGTTGAGAAAAAAAACTCAAAAAGTCAAACCATAACATTTAATTTGTGACGGAGAGAGTATTATTTAATGTAGATATTATACAGTGCAGTATTTAGGGTGCACTTAGTTGAAAATACGGAATATAAGAGAAAGAGAAAGAGAATACTATTAAATGCAATGAAGATTCTTTAATATTACCTTAACCATAAATGTTGTTTGATTCACTATGAGTAGGAGTGACAAGATTGTCCGGTCAAGTTAACGGGTTCAAAATAACTCAACACAAATCCGACATGATTTGATAAACGGGTTGAAGGTCAAAAGTACCCAACGCGTACACAATCTTTATTACCCGTTTAGGTAAATGGATTACTGAGTTGGTAGGTTGGTTTCGGGTCTAGTAAGTCAAAATAATGGGCTACTTTTGGGTTGGTGGATTGACCCGTTAACCCTAATTTTAACCCGAGTTCAACTTAAAAATTAAATTCACTACAAGTTTTGGGTTAACTGATCGACGGGTCAAAAGTACAACCCCGAATCGGCATTCATAACTGCTTGGATAGACGGTCAAACGAGTTAATAGGTTGGCATGTTTGATTGGATTAATTTCAAGTTGTTCCGTTAGTTTCGGGGTCAAATGAGTCAAATTTAATGGGCTAATATTAGGTATTTTTGGTCGACCCATTAACTTGAAACTTGACCCGAGTCCGACCCTGAATATTAAACAGGATGTAGAGTTGAGGTTTAGTGGCTTGATGGGTTGAAATGAGCATATAAATGTCATATGTTATGATGATTCTAGGTATTGATACCTATTACCCCCAATTTGGTAGGGAATGGATGATTATCCACTAATGGATAATCAATGATTGCATTATATCATTATTTATTATCTTTCCCATTTCTCACCCCTTAATATCCCCAACCAAATACCCCCTTAGTGCAACACTAAATTTAGTGTTGCACTAAACACTATTTGTTACTGCACTAAAATAGTGCAGTCTTTAGTACTAACATTGTAATACTTTTTTACACTTTTGCACTAAGTGTAAAAATGTACGTTTAATGCATACATTGGAGATGCTCTTAACAAAAAAATATGTTTTATACCTTAAAAGTAATATATATATATATATATAAATTTTATTTTAAGGTAGTAATTTATTAATTTGAATTGTCAATATTAAGTCATAAAATGTAAAATGCATACCTTGTAATCCCAAATACACTTACTCGTTAAGTGCTTAAGTTCAGTTGGTTTAAGTTCAGTTGGTATAGTACAGATTGGGGGGGTGGGTGGGTGGGTGTGTGTGTAATACAAATATATACTTGTTTTAATTTTGCTTTTATCAGTGAATACAACAATTTTAGTTCAACTAATCAACCAAGTTGTAGTTGGTGACTCATAATCGTAATTTAGACGAACTTGATCACTGACAACGGTGATCGGTACAAAGAACGGAAACTTGCTAAGTACGAAATGTCACTCATTTATAGGAAAAATATCACGTAAATATCTCCTAATAAATAGGATCTTGGAATGATACATGTAACTGCTAGATTGACTTCTTTTGCACTGTGTACTCGTTGGTAGAATATTTTGTGGGTCCTTTATGATCATGAGAATGTTAGACTTGATTTCATCCAATCACATTTTCTGTTGATGTCATGTCGTTCCTAACTTCACAAAGAGTCTTTGGACATCACCGGCTCTTTCATAATCTGACAGACCATAGATTAGATCCAGCAGGGAGCAATGATACTTTATTTATTTTTCAAGTCACTAAGAGAATAATATTCTTCCTTACTCACTACGAGATAACATACTCTTGTAGAGTATTTTGTCAAGTTAACCTTCAGTGACTAGCATTTATTCAGTGTCAGTGATACTGACTTTATGTCAAGACTAAGGTGATCTAATCTCTCGTTGTACTAAGTCAGTGACTGCACAAAGCAGAGGTCAAATCACTTCTCATAAAAGTACTTAGGAAAGATCTAAATACTTCTCAGTGATCATCTTCATTATAACAGGAGTTTGTCTTCATCATTTATTTCAATGATGTTTAACAATTAGCAATTGGGTAGGTCAGCGATCAGCGACCCAACAAAAAGGTCCTCATAATAAACCAAGATCAGCAACCTTTTTGAACAACCTTGCAGTTTCATCAAGTACTTCCAGCTTAGCGGCGTTGGAAGAATTTCTGACAAGGCCTTGAATCTTAATCCACTATTCTCTATGCATTTTTGCATACTTGATCAAGATTGATCTCCTGCCTTGAATCTTCTCTGTGAATTTGAAGTTGTGGTTGTGAATCATTTTTGAGTTTTCTTATGTTGACCTTTATGATGGGCGCTGGATTTTCTTTTTTCATACCTCTTTCTTAGGTATATAGCAGCAGGAATTACGAATTTTTTTTACTTGTTGGGTACAAACTCATATCCAACATCGGAAACATCAATAAACTAAAATATGTATATAAGTTCATGGACAACTTCCTCTAGTTGATGAGTTGGGCTAAACTATACCAATTGATTTTAGAGTGAAATCTAGTCTGGACTTATATACATAGGCTTTGGATGATTTGGGCTAAAAAAGGTCCTGACAAGTGGGTATCAAAGCTACGTTTGTAGCCCAATGTTGATGTGGATGAAAGTCTTCAAAACCCTCAACTCTAGTCAACAATCCCGGTAGTTTGCCTGGTCTTGTTGCGATTTTCGAGAATAATAAGGCTTGATCTTGGTAGATGCGCCCATACTAAAATGAAAGGGAGGCTTAATGCGAAATTTTGGTTTGAGGGTAGGATTTTTTGATGCAAGCCCATATCCCACATCGAAAGCATCAATAACTAATTGGTTTTAAGGTGGAATCTCATCTAGGCTTATATATATGGCCTTTGGACGTATTGGGCAGATCCTGACATTATTCTTCTATAAATACACATATAGACTGCTTTTGATGTCAACAACTGGTCTCTTAGTTGCCAATCTCGCGCCACAACTAGTGCAACCGGTCTTTATTAAGACCGGTTTTGGAAGCGGTTTATATAAGTGTTTGACAAAACCGATCTACATTGCTTTTTCAACCGGTCTATCTAAGGCTTTTTAGTTGTGATGTGTATAATTGAGAGCATAATACTTTGTAGTATATAATTTTCGTATTATACGCAATGACAATCTAACAAGGACTTGAAACTTGATACGGAACCAAACTTGTTTACATGCTAGGCCAGAACGAGCAATGCATTTAACATCTCTGCTCACGTTAAGTCAAGGCTTAGGTTAATGGTCAAACCTGTTACCCGGGGGAAAAACTAAGTTTGCTTTTGTAATGAAAGTTCAACCCGTCAACACTTGAAATCAATCATTTACATTTTCGCAGATATTTATATATCATAGCAATAGTAATTGATATTTCAACATCCGTCATTATATTACGTCGGTTACATGAAAAATATTATTAATAATCATGAGTTTACATCTTTTGGTACAATGCTCCGGAATCGAATCATCGTTTGCTAAGTTCAAACCAAGTGGCTTGCGCCACTACATGCTACGGCATGCTATGCCATTTACATCCAGTACAACGTAGCTATGATATCACTTGTTAGAAGTCGGTGCCAATGGTCGTCACTTTGTGAAGTGATGGTCGTCGGTTTAACAGACACCGTTGGCACAACAACTTCACTTGGACCCGTCACTTTTTTTCTCCAGTTTCGCGACATTCATCTGACGAAAGCGAGTGGGGCCGGAAATATTAAAACAATTTTTTTTGTTTAGTGTATAAGGTTAATGGTATATTCGTAAATATGAGGTCCAAAAAAATAGCATGATGTGCTACTGTTTGCAGTATTGTGTCAGTTTTGAAAAATGCCCACATGACGCGGATGTGGTAAATTGTATTATGATTGGGAGTGGTCTTGAGAATTTTGGACCAAAACAACAAAAACAATATTGGACCACAAATTAATAAACGAATAAAGTAAATGCGTAGATGTGAATCGACGCGAGGAGATTACGTGGTTATATTCAAACGGGATGATCGGTTTAATCAATTAGTCCACGGCCAAGTAAAGAGTATTTGTAGAGTAGTAGTATTATTTTAGCTAAAGGTTTAGCACAATTTGAGGCAACCGTGACACAATATGATCCCGACAGTACTTGAACCCATTATTCAAACATTCCCCAAACCCGCCTCAATTCACATTGTGGATTTCCGTTGAGGCAGAAAGTTTCCTCAAACGCGACCCAATTCCGATTTATCATAGTTAATATCCATTACGCGATTCGATTTCTAATATTGTTAGCATTGAATTCCGCTCATAGTCTATATCGATATGATATGATAATAATATGATTATATGAACCAGGTGATAAATAATGTATGGGGCTGTCGATATGATAATATGAAGCTAATAACGTATGGTAGATACAAAAAAATTAACGATCAACTAATTTAAAACAGTTAAACAAAACAACTACTTATCAAAGGATTAAAATTAACGATATTCCAGATCATTGCAGGTAGGATTATTAAATAGAAACCGATCAAATCAATGGTTATATATAACACCCTGAAGAGCAGGAGTTTCTCAAGAAACAGAACTTAAATCTATTTCTCCCAGCTCTCTTGCTCCTTATGCAATGGAGTTATTACTAGCATTATTGTTTACGTTTACAATCTTAATTGTCAAAAATCTTTTAGCAAAGTTGCTGTTTAGGCGAGGTCATGAAACGTGCTACATGATCGACTACAAATGCTACAAAGCGAAGAATGAGATGAAGCTAGACACCGAACAGTGTGCGAAGATTATTTTGCGCAACAAAAATCTCCATATTGAGGATTACAAGTTCCTAATACGTACCATTGTTAAATCGGGTCTCGGTAAAGAAACTTATGGTCCAAAAAATATCATCCTGGGTGAAGAAGAGCACCCAAAACACATTGATTCTCTTTCAGAAATCGAAGCAATATTCTATGATACACTTGATAATCTATTTTCCAGATCGAAACTTTCACCTTCTCAAGTAGATATACTTGTGGTTAATGTATCTTCACTTTCAACAGTTCCTTCTTTGACCTCCAAAATTATTAATCATTATAATATGCACGAGGATATTAAGGCGTTTAATATCTCGGGAATGGGGTGTAGTGCAAGTCTAGTAGCAATCAATCTAGTTCAGCAGCTCTTTAAAACACACAAGAAAAGATTAGCCATTGTTGTGAGTTCAGAATCGATGGCCCCAAACTGGTATTGTGGGCGAGAGAGGACTATGATGCTTGCTAACTGTCTTCTTCGTGTAGGAGGTTGTTCAATGTTGTTAACCAACGATAGGGCTCGCAAGAATCAAGCCATTTTGAAGCTCAAGTGTTTGGTTCGAACCCATGTTGGCTCGAATGATGAAGCTTACTATAGCGGCCTGCAAGTAGAAGATGATCAAGGATATAGTGGGTTTCGTTATACTAAATCCTTCGTGAGATGTGCTCCTCGGTGTCTATACAAGAATTTACAAGTTCTTCTACCAAAAGTGCTTCCACTTTGGGAGATAATTCGTTATACATGCCGAATAGGTTGTTCAAAAATTAACTTGAAAACTGGAATTGAACACTTTTGTATACAACCAGGTGTTAAATCCGTGATAGATGAAATTGGTGCGGGTTTGGGGCTAAACGAGTATGATCTTGAACCAGCTCGAATGGCACTGCATCGGTTTGGCAACACATCGAGCGGTGGGTTGTGGTATGTTTTAGGGTACATGGAGGCCAAGAAAAGACTTAAGAAAGGTGATCGAATCTTAATGATTAGTTTGGGTGCAGGTATGAAATGCAACACTTGTGTTTGGGAGGTGACCCGAGACATGGATCGAGCAAATGTATGGAAAGATATTGTTGAAAATTATCCTCATCCAAAGACGATGAACCCTTTTTTAGAGAGGTACGGATGGATCAATGATGATGTTGCGGGTTCTATGAGACGTGAAGATATAGCCCAGATGCTTGATATTGCCTAAATCATCACTACTATATATATTGTTGGGTTAATCGGTATTGTTTACGGGTTACAGGTCAGTGGGTTATGGTTCAAAGTATCCGTTTGGAGTATTTTATTTGAGAATTAGTCAATTAAGCATGCATGGTTGTTTGAGTCTCTGTGCACATTCCTTTATTTTAGATAGTGGGTAGTTAAATGCATTTTGTTTCTCTATTTAATTAGTAGTAGCAGGAGGTTATTTTTATCGCCTAGTAAAAATGTAATCCCTCGTGAATTTGTTTCTTCATTTATGTAGTTGGTAAACCTTAGTTTTTTGAGTTAATAAAATCCACAGAAAATCGTCCCAAAGAATACAGCTATATTTCTCAGTTTTCTTCATAATTGTTTCCTCTGATTTCCTACATTTGGTATCAGAGCGGTGTTTCGGTTCAAGGGGGTGCAAGTCCGTTTTGATAGCGGGTCGGAGAGTGGCGGCCATTGTCCTTGATCAAAGTTTGTTCCGTGTAAGAGACCAAACGGGGAGTTGCGGGAAACGAACGGAAAAGTTCTGTTAAAGCAGGGAGGCTTTGGAGTTGGTTCGTTGTGCAAGTGCAAGAAGACGGTAGATCTTGAAAGATTGTTTTCTTGGTCGGTGGAGTAGTGCTCGTGGAACGGGTCGATAGGAAAAGGGTTGAAGCTGTCTAAAGAAGCATAACCGGTGGTGCGGTATAAACAGACGGGAAGACACCGAAGCATGGAGGCTTTGATCGGTTCGTTTCCCAGGTGACCGAAAATGGGAAAGGTGGTTATGACCTTACTTTCTTGACCCGTGAAGAGGCTGTCAAAAATGGTTGCTCGGGGAAAGGGATAAAGCTGTTAAGGGAACAAACAGTGGGCTATCACAAGATGAAGGAAAAGACACGGATTATAAACATTGTGGCTTTGGCGGTTCGCATCGAGAGACTTTGGACGTGACTGGGGAGAGGTCGGATTGTCCGGGAGAAGTCGGGATGGTGAAGAACGTGTCCGGGATAAAAGTCACGGGAGATGTTAATTTCAAGTGTGGTGTACAAACGATTAAGGAGGTGATTGTTGGGTTAATCGGTATTGTTTACGGGTTAAGGGTCAGTGGGTTATGGTTCAAAGTATCCGTTTGCAGTATTTTAATTTGAGAATTAGTCAATTAAGCATGCATGGTTGTTTGAGTCTCTGTGCACGTTCCTTTATTTTAGATAGTGGGTAGTTAAATGCATTTTGTTTCTCTATTTAATTAGTAGTAGCAGGAGGTTATTTTTATCGCCTAGTAAAAATGTAACCCCTCGTGAATTTGTTTCTTCATTTATGTAGTTGGTAAACCTTAGTTTTTTGAGTTAATAAAATCCATAGAAAATCGTCCCAAAGAATACAGCTATATTTCTCAGTTTTCTTCATAATTGTTTCCTCTAATTTCCTACATATATAATATATTCAAAGATTTGTCATATTTATAATAGGGTTAATTGTTTGATCATGTATCTAACTTTGCCCTTTTTACTATTGTATGTAACAAACTTTCAAAACGTCTATTGTATGTAATAAATTTGTAAAAAGTGCTATTGTATGTAACAAACTTTCAAAACATCCTATTGTATCTAATAAACTTATAAAAAATCGCTATCGTATGGTGCGGTAGTCAATGATTTGCTAGAGTTTGCTCGTGCCGCCACAAATAAATGTTAAAGAGTCATTTTCAGTTTGGCATGTACACATGGTAACCCGCAACATACAATATAGAGTTTTTACAAGTTCATTGCATACAATAGATGTTTTTAAAGGTTGTGACATATAATAGGGATTTTTACAAGTTTATTGCATACAATATATGTTTTGAAAGTTTATTATCTACAATAGTAAAACGAGCAAAGTTAGATACATAACCAAACAATTAACCCTTTATAATTTATATAATCCCGGCCTATCCATGTTCTGATAATAACGAATTGAATCTGAGTAATTCATGCTAGCTACATAGTTAAGTGTGTGTGATTAGAGTTAAGTCTGAATAAGAGTTGTATACTTGTATGTGTACCGGAATTGATTTAAGTTTGAATTAATCGAAAACTCCTGGATATTAAAGATATAATTAATGATAGTTAACGATAGTTTAATTGATGATAAAGGAAATTGCATGTGGTATTGATTTGTTACAAGTAAATATGATAGTATTAATTAGTTGAAAGTCCTAGCAATAAGTTATCCATTGATAGTTGATGCTACAGGTTAAAGAAAATTCAAATTAAAAGGGTTGCAAGTAAATGTGATGTTTGTACAAGTACGTATTAAGTGGCATTAATTTGATGGTCATTAAAACTAGTTGTGTAAGATTATAATCTTTGTTTTGATAAAACATTAAAACTAACGATTTTGCTAAAGCTAAGCACGAACTTTCGGGTTAGGCTCCAAGTGAAATTTCTACAACCTATTCGAGCATGTGGTACGAGTCCAGCATGTAAGCACTACTCTGTTTAGGACGTTGTACCTTGGGTATCAGACATCGAATCTGTTTTAAAGGAATTGTGTCAAAAATGCGTCTAGTCATATCATTCATTAATACAACCTTTTTGTTTATAATACGTACACTTCCTTTTGGATATGTTTAAGTCATTAACGTTTTTACCTCTAATTGTACTAGAACGTGGATTATCTTGCTCTTACGTTGCGACAGGGTATTGAGACGACATACATCTTTTAAGTCGAGATAAAACGTACTTCTATATTGATCAGGTTTATTTGTCTGATTAGTTTTAATTAATGCAGCACATTGTGGAACTTTAGTACTCTATCGGACTCTTATGGTGTTGGGAGCATGATTCATCTGATTGAACCAATTATAGTCGAATACCGATCCAAATTTTTAATTAAAATTCAAAAGGAAATGACTACTAAGTTTGTGTTCCACATTTTTGTTTTCTACATATAAGATACCACCTCCGACTCTTTTAACAGATGGAGTGATCGACCAAATGAATTTATTATATTCAATCGATTAAGGCTTCATCGGTTCACCACCGATAGTGTCAGGACCAACACCGTTGGTACTTGTGCGTCATTTGACCGCGTCACTTTCTCATGCGTCGGTATACCAACGTACCAACCGATGCTAAGGTGGGACCAGCTCAATTTTTAAATGATTTAATGTTCGTATACATATTTTGTATAGTGCATGTATATGAATATATATATATATATATATATATATATATATATAGGTAAATGTAAGTTTAAAAATTGAAGTGACACAATCATTATTGACACTTTTGTGTTGGTTTTGTACAAGTTTGAGAAGTGCTGATGTGGCGTAACTAACACACAATTGACACAACGGTTAGGAGTGGTCTAAGTATATATGAACTTTTGCAAGCTTAAAGTTGAAGTACAATATATATGCATTGGCTATTTGGCTGACATCTAACTATTTCCAAGTTTCTGTTTATGACATGGATTGTAACTGCTATTGTCGTTGGAAATGAGGGCAGGTAATAGTATGTGTTTCTCTTATTATGATGTGGTTTACGTGTCTTGTTTCCTTTCTTATCTTTGGTTTGTATACCCTAGAGTTTAAACTTTAAGGTTAATGATGCACATAACTAACGCATATTATCTTTTTTACCGAGTTAGGGTATGAACACAATTTATTACTCTGGTAGGTAACAAATTTTCACAATTTGTATTGATTTTAGTAACAAACTTTTTTTGACCGGTTTAAGTTCATACCCTAACTCGGTAAAAAAGATAAAATTTGTTAGACAATCTGCTCATAATTATAGCTTGTTTAATTTGACCACATGGCATATGGTTGTGTTGTTCATAATCAATTGATGTTCCGTTCCGCAAAGCAGAATCGCCAGATGAACCTTCTATTAGGTCTTAACCATAGTTGTTAAGATCCCGATCTTGATCTTAAGATCTTATGATTTTACGATCCTTGTGAAGGAAAACGATCCCGATCTTACATATGATCTTAAAATCATAGGATCTGCTTAGGATCTCGATCTTAAGTCGATTTGAGCATAGGATCTTACGATCTCGATCTCGATCCGATCCGATCTTACTTAACATGAATCTATGAGTTAACAAATTAATAATTAGTCGATTTTTGTTCAATAAAAGGTTAATAGGTTTATCATATAATCAATTATTACACGTAAAACTATTCGATTCTAAAACTAAAATAGCTTATCAAGTGAATTTATATATTTAATAATAAATATAGTAATCTAATTCGCTATGATAAGTATGAATTCTTGTTATGGTGTTTAAACTATAGATGTTTAATTAATTTGTCATGTATTTGATCGTTTATATGTATTATAATACACATTTATGAGACCATAATGTATTAGTAGGATCCTACGATCCCGATTCGATCTTATGATCACGATCTTGTGAAGACAAAAACGATCTTAGGTAAGATCCCGATCTTGACAACTTTGGTCTTAACTACTAAAAATTTAGATCACATAGTGGTCCTTTTGTTTGAATTATTGCGGTACTGATAACAAACAAAGAAAACATAACGGTTTTTCGTTGATCTAGCTAAAAGTTATTTCCAAATGCACGACTTTGGTTTATTTATCCCCAAGTTGGAATTGCCGGTTCTCGAATGAAAATCTCCTTTGTTATTCATTTCATGTTTGAAGGCTTTCTTCCACTACAACAAAAGTGTTAATTCTTTATGTTTTTTCTCTACACTTTTATAAGGTATTAACTTATTTGCTAAGTTATTTACACTTTTAAATGTGTAAAAAATATTTACACTTTCAAGTGTGAAGAAATTGATCTAATAACAATATGTATCACAATGTTGACGCTTACAAGCGTAAAAAATTCAAAATTTGCAACACTTAAAAGCGTGAAAATCATTTTGTAACATCCAATTTATTTACGTTTGAGAAACGTGTACAAATTGAGTGTTACAAAATATTTTTCACACTTTTAGGTGTGAACTTTTCACACCTATAAGTGTGAACATTGTGATATATATTGTTATTAATTCAATTTATTCACACTTAAAAATGTGAACATTACACTTTTGTTACAGTGTTCTCTAGTTTTTTTGTTGTAGTGTTCTAATGGTGTGAGCCTTCTTTCGAATGTTCTGTTTCTATATCTTCATATCCTAGACTTCACAATTGTGTGTGTATGTGATATACTGATATTTTGAGTGCATCCTATGGAATGTATATCAACTTTTGGCCTTAATGTCTAGGAATGTATCAAACTCACTAAATCTCTATTGTGTGTATTCAACTTATAAAACTCAATAGTAATGTACTCAACTTTAATAACCTTTATATTGATGTACTTTGATGACATGTCACTCTCTCCTTGTGCCACGTGGCATGCTATGTGCGTGACATGTCATCAAAGTACATCAATATAAGGGTTTTTACAAGTTAAGCGCATTAATATTGATTTTTGTAAGTTGGATACACACAATAGAGATTTGGTGAAAATTTGATACATTTCAAGACACTAAGCCCTTAACTTTTGTATTGTGAAACCAATCTAAGCCCGGGTGGCCGGTGGCACCTATTTGCGTAGCTCGTGTTTGTTCTCGCCATTTGAAACTTATGTTTAGCTAATCTCATGTATACGGTGTTATATGTACTTTATGGATCCTTCTTATTTACTTGATACTTGAAATGGAGATTGGATCCACATAATGTTTACCTGGCTTCTAAAATCTGTGTTTTGGAACACGTACATATATATCCCACCATTTATCTTTATACTGTTAACTAATGTATCACGAACACGTATCCTTAAAATTGTATGTTGTACGTGTTGTTATGTGAAGTTGAGTCCCAGAAATTCTCATTCCGGTTGATAAAGGTTATCACCTTTATGGACCGAGTCACCGAAATCGTGAAACCGATTAATTAGTTTGTGCCATATATTGGGTAGGTCTCGTTGTGCAGTGCTTCTTGTTCTAATTTTGTTTGGCCCGATTCTATATGGGTCCGACTTTTGGTTTGTTATATATGAAGTGTTCGTGTTTAACTTTATTTATACGTGTTTGATTATGTTAAAATCCGAAGATTGTTGACGATGTGTTTGCGCTTTAACGATCTTGTGTTTTCACGAATTTATGTACTGGTATAAAATTAAATAAGCGTTCGAGTCTTATTTGCAATCTATCAAATCAAATATTTTTCTAGTTTTCTTTTATCTCCTGTATCTCCTAGATAATTTGAAATGAGATGACGAATATTAAGATTGATAACATTTTGATACATACTAATAACATTTTGATACATACTATGTTACTAGCGTAAGGTTTAAATGAGCACAAAAATTTTATGTAGGGATGAATAAACTAATAAAAATATGTCACATGTCATTAAATCCACTTTCTCTTACGGATTATATATCTTATAAATCGAAATATCATAAAAGTTGCACCATAAAAATCAGCGTTTTATTCTCTTTAATTAGATATGTGACAAGATATACTTTTGATGAACATTTTTTTCCATTTTTTGCCGGGTTTTGAAAACGAGTAGCACATGTGTTACAAGCTGGTAACACATGCGATACCACCTAATAATACATGTGTTACTAATTTTGTACAATTTGTATAACCTAAAAAACCCGTAGAAAGTATACATTGTGAGATGACAACTCGAAGAGAAAAAATTGTTGATTTTTTATGTGCAATTTTTATAATTTTTCAATTCACCTTTTGATAGATATTTAAGTTTAAAAAACCTGGGGCAAAGTGGATTTTGTGACACGTAGTGTGTTCTGGTTGATTCCACCATTCTCACAAAAAATATAATTCTCATTTGAACCTAAGTTAGCAACCTACTCCGTATTTTTTAAAACCCAATTGTAAGAATAATCAATATAATTACTAGACATATATACAATTTTTATATTTTTTTGAGTTTAAATAAAGTTAAAAGGCCACACTATAAATACTTAGATCATTATGTTATTATTGTAAACACATACTTTTATTCAATTATATTGTTCGTTATATAAGAGCATCTACGCCAATAACTTTTTACAAAGTTGATTTTAAGAAAAAATGTAAGAGCTCTATTGAAAAAAAGCTTTACAAGTACCAAAATCTATTAAAATGTTACTCGTATAAAATTTGATGAAATATAGTGCTATAACTTGTAATTTTTGAACCTATAGGTCTATCTTTCCTCATTAGTTTATTAAATTATACGTAATGGTTAAAGGGGTTGAAAACTTTTTTCTCAATTGATCAAAAGCGTTTTTTAGAAAACCTTTTATACAATCCTTTTAAAAAAGCTTTGGGTGGGAATGCTCCCAAGTAGCTAAAATCGGAAACTATGTTATTTTAAGTTATATAATTCTTTTTTTTTTTTTTGGAAAAGACAAACTAAATATATAGTACTCCATCAAAATAATTATTATCATTGTTATAACCTTATAATCATTCTAGTTGATAGTTTTCAACGAAGAAATTAGAGTTGATAGGTCAACGTGGCTAAAACTGAAAGCGATAATACAACAATCATCATATAGTTTGAAGTTTATAATTTGTAATTATAATTGTAATTGTAATAACGCTATAAAGATAGCTGAAAGGTGGCTGAAACTAAAAGCATTATACTTTAATCATGTAGTAGCCCGTATAACAATAACTATCAATTAATGGCTTTCTAAAGAAGTCTCTATATTAATAGTCGTAATTTATAAACTAATTTATTTATTAAGTTCCATTTTTTAATTGTAACTGAAAGAGATGATACAATAATCATTATATAAATTTATTTATTAAGTTCCACTTTATTCTATATTTCTCTAAAAACTTAGGGCGTGTTTAGTTATTAAAAACTATCTTCATTTTTCATTTTTCATTTTTCTAAAGTTTTGTGTCACTTGAAAAATTAAAGAAATTTAGTAAATGCACTCAAATATAAGGGATAAGTTTTTAGTTTTTAGGTAACCATAAATCACTAGATTCATTCTAAATTTTCATTTTTCTTAGAAAAATTTTCGAGAAAAATTCTGTAACTAAACGCACCTTTGGGATTTTATTACTTTAAAGTGTATAATATTTTGCATCTTTTACTTATTTTCATTTGATTTATTGTATATACTGAACATGTCAAAAGAAAATAGAGATGACCGAGTCTGGTTTAACGATTTGGAGTGGAGGATGATGACGACGACGTGAAGGACATCGGTGGTGGCATTAAGGACGCCGGCAGCAGTGGCAATCAACGGAAGAGGGCAATGTTTGTTTCGGTTAAGTTGTAGAGTTAATTTACAGAATGAGGATATGGGACATACTAATAAAAGGATATTTCTGTCAAGTGGTACCTAGGGTGTAAATGAGTCGATACAGCTCGCGAGCTACTCGAGTTCGACTCGTTAAAAACTCGATTAGTGTCGAGCCTAAACGAGCTCGAGCCCGAGCTTGAACATAATTTTGAACTCGTTTAATAAACGAGCTCGAGCTTCTTATATCGAGTTCGAAGAAGCTCGCAAGCCTAAACGAACTTTTCATTTATATACATTAACAAATCTTTATATAATAATATAATACATGATTAACTAATCTACCGATATTATATATAAAAAGTAACAGTAAATCGTATTATATATAATTAAAATTAGACAAAAAATCGAAATAAATATTTTATATCAATAAAATAATGATTAAATAAATATTATTATAGAATAAACGAGTCGAGCTCGAGCCGAGCTCGAGCTTTATATACTAGGTTCGAAACGAGCCGAGCTCCAGCCTAGGCAAGCTCGAGCTCGGCTCGACTCATTTACCTCCCTACTAGTACCTTTTTTGGGGAAGACCTTCTTTTTTCACACTTTTACAAAAAAGACATTAACTTTGTAAAAAGTGAAAAAGAAACATCACAAAATGCTGACTCCATCCAAACCTCTTCCTATTAAGACGCTTTTGTGGTACATGCATCAAGATCACCACCACCCATCTTTAAAGCGTCCATAGTCTATACTCTATACCATTAGTATTCCAGATCATTGTTTATATATAAGACCCTAGAAATTAAGGAGGAGTTTCATAAATAACAGAACTCAAATCTATTATTTCTCCCAACTCTCTTGCTCCTTATGCAATAATGGAGTTATTATTACTAGCATCGATGCTTATGTTTACAATATTTTTTGTCAAATACATTTTAGCAAAGTTATTGTTTAGTCGAGGTCATGAAACGTGCTACATGATCGACTACGAATGCTACAAAGCGAAGAATGAGATGAAGGTAGACACCAAAGAGTGTGCGAAGATTATTTGGCGCAACAACAATCTCTGTGTTGAGGATTACAAGTTCCTATTACATACCATTGTTAAATCGGGTCTTGGTGAAGAAACTTATGGTCCAAAAAACATCATCTTGGGTGAAGAAGAGCACCCAAAACACATTTATTCTCTTTCAGAAATCGAAGCAATATTCTATGATACACTTGATAATCTATTTTCCAGATCGAAAATTTCACCTTCTCAAGTAGATATACTTGTGGTTAATGTATCTTCACTTTCAACAGTTCCTTCTTTGACATCCAGAATTATTAATCATTATAATATGCGCGAGGATATTAAGGGGTTTAATCTCTCGGGAATGGGGTGTAGTGCAAGTCTAATAGCAATCGATCTAGTTCAGCAGTTGTTTAAGAGACACAAGAAAAGATTAGCCATTGTTGTGAGCTCAGAATCGATAGCGCCTAACTGGTATTGTGGGCGAGAGAGGTCTATGATGCTGCCTAACTGTCTTCTTCGTGTAGGAGGTTGCTCAATGTTGTTAACCAACGATATGGCGCGCAAGAATCAAGCTATTTTGAAGCTCAAGTGTTTGATTCGAACCCATGCTGGCTCGAACGACGAAGCATACAATAGCCACATGCAAGTAGAAGATGATCAAGGATATAAGGGGTTTAGTTTCACTAAATCCTTTGCGAGATGTGCTCCTCGAACTTTATCAAAGAATTTACGAGTGCTTCTACCAAAAGTTCTTCCACTTTGGGAGATAATTCGTTATGCAAACCGAATAGGTCGTTCAAAAATTAACTTGAAAACTGGAATTGAACACTTTTGCATACAACCAGGAGCAAAAGCTGTGATCGATGAAATTGGTGTGAATCTAGGGCTAAACGAGTATGATCTTGAACCAGCTCGAATGGCATTGCATCGGTTTGGCAACACATCAAGTGGTGGGTTGTGGTACGTTTTAGGGTACATGGAGGCAAAGAAAAGACTTAAGAAAGGTGATCGAATCTTAATGATCAGTTTGGGTGCTGGTATGAAATGCAACACTTGTGTTTGGGAGGTGACTCGAGACATGGATCGAGCGAATGTATGGAAAGATATTGTTGAAAATTATCCTCCTCCGAAGACGATGAACCCTTTTCTAGAGAGGTACGGATGGATCAATGATGATGCTGCGGGTTCTATGAGACGTGAAGATGTGGCACAGATGCTTAATTTCGCCTAGATCATCACTATTTAAAGAGTTAGTTATATTTGTAAGTTACGTAATTCGTATCCATGTTCTGATAATAACGAATCTGAATAATTCATGCTAGCTAGCCTTGTAGTTAAAGTGTGTGTGATTATAGTTTAGTTTGAATACAAGTAGTATATGTACTGGAATTGCTTCGAATTCGAATTTATGTTAAAACTCCTGGATATATATTAGTTATCCAATTAATGATAATTAATGAAACATGATGCTAAAGGAAATTGAAATGGCTGTAAGTAAATGTGATATCAATTTGTTGAATTAATTAGTAATATTAAGTGGCATTTGAATTTCATTAAAAGTATTTATGTAAGGTATAAGGTTAAGTCATAACGTTTGTCCTAGTCACGTTGAATTGAAAAGTAATGATTTTGATCAAGTTACGCTCAAAGTTTTGGGTTAGGCCGTAAGAGCAACTTCAACAACCTTTTTTGAGTAGGTTTGTTTCATTATGTATTAAACTTTACGATTTTTACTATTGTATGCGATATATTTTCATTTGTTATATTGTATGTAGTAAATTTATAAATACAGTATATTGTATGTATTATTTCTTTTTTGGGTAAGACTAAAAGAGGAAACTTTTCTATTTGTTTGTTATATTGTATGTAGTGAACTTATAAATACAGTATATTGTATGTATTATTTCTTTTTTGGGTAAGACTAAAAGATGAAACTTTTCTATTTGGGTCTTACACAAAAAAGAAAGTTTAAATACAATAGACTATATACACAAGCTCAATACATACAATAGAAGTTTTCAAAGTTCGACTCATACAATAGTCTAAAATGTAAAGTTTAATACATAACGAAACAATAAAACCTTTCGAGTAAGTGGTTAAACTTCATTGCTTATGCCGTTGTAACTTTGAAAATATAACACCCAATCCGTTTAAGATAACTCGTGTTCAAAATGCACCTCGTCATATCATTTATTAATGGGTTAAAGCTATAAGTTATCAATACATTTACATTTTTGTACTGAAGTGAATAACATACCCATATTATTATCAATGTGGATGACCATCTTTTAGGTTTTGTTTCAATGTTAATAATATGGTATTTATTGTCACCGTTTAATTATTAATATTGCTGACATTTGATGACGTGTATATTTTTAATGACTTAGCATGTCACATATATTTTAATGGATGAAATTCATTTAGAACATTAATTTTATAAGTTGCATTTAATATAAAGACCGGCCATGAAAAAGATAGGGTAGCAAATAAATTTCATCATGAAATAAAGTTTAAGTACAATAAATATATCTAACATGTCATGATATGTCATGTAAAGTATACAGTTTAGCGATATGTGAGCAATGATGATAACAAAATGGTGACTAAAATTGTTGCTTATTCAAATCGGTAATAATATGGTATATTCGATACATGAAGGGTTTGTTGTTTCGTTATGTACTAAACTTTACATTTTTTAATATTGTATGCAATGAACTTTAAAAACTTTTATTGTATGTATTGAACTTGTAATATATAATATATTCTATGTAGAATTTCTTTTTTGGGTAAGGCCCAAATAGGAAAGTTTCATATTTTGGCCTTACCCAAAAATAAAATAATACATACAATAGATCATGTTTACAAACTCACTACATACAATTGAACAGATGAAAGTATGTCGCATACAATAGTAAAAAGTATAAAGTTTAATACATAATGAAACAATAAACTCATACATAAATGTAAGTATGTTGCTAATAAATGTAAGTTAATGTTCGGTTATTCGGGTGAGGCCCAATTTATGATTTTTAAATCTATATCCGAACCAAATAACCAATTATAGTTTCGGGTGGAATCAAATATCTGACCAAAACCCGAATAAGCTAAAGCGACTACACCTAAACTCATTCGGTTCGGACGGTAATTTGATTGAAACCAAATAATGAATACCTCTATAAATATACAAACAACTAAACATCAATTTACATACAACTCTCATAATTTTTTACACAAAACAACTACAATATTTCACCCAACTCACACATTATATTAAGACCTTAGTGTCTGGGAATGTATCAAATTTTCACTAAATCTCTATTGTGTGTATCCAACTTACGAAACACAATATTAATGTACTCAACTTGTAAAAACCCTTATATTGTTGTACTTTTATGATGTGTCACTCTCTCCTGGTGACACGTGGCATGCTATGTACGTGACAAGTCATCAAAGTACATCAATATTAGGGTTTTTACAAGTTGAGTGCCTTAATATTGAGTTTTGTAAGTTGGATACACACAATAGAGATTTGGTGAAAGTTTGATACATTCCCAGACACTAATCCCTTATTAACACACAAAATATCACAATATCCTAACAGTTTTTCCCAAAATCATTTCCAAACTACTCAAACACCACCATCTGTGCCATGGACCGATAATGAGGTCAACATCTTCATCGAAGAGTGGAAGAACGCTTCCCAAAATGATCTGATTGGAACTTCACAAACTCAAAAAAGTTTTTGGCAAACTATATAACAAAACTACAACTCTAAAGTTGAGGTGAAACGTACCAGAAATCAACTAATCGCCAAACGGAACAAAATAAAAAAATAATTGATCTAATGTTCGTGTTCGCAATCGTAAGACCATTCGTAACGCGGCCCTCAACGGACGTTTTGAGATTCCAGAATGCCATGAACGCCGGTAATGGGCGTTCTAGCAGGGCGTCCTCGGGGGGTCGTGCTAGGGAGAATGATGAAGAAACGAGCGTTCTATGGGCCCCACTTCCATTTTCTTTTTCTTTTCTCATTTTCTTTTCTCTTTTCTTCTTTGATTTTGATTGCAGCGATGGAGGAAAGAAAGAAAAAAATGTGGGTGGGTGGGTGAAGTTGCAGGGTGAATGGAGGAGAAGAAGTAGATAGAGATTTAAAAAAAAAAGAAGAGGGGGTGTGTGTTAATGGTATTAATTATTATATTTTGTAATTGATTTGTTGACTAAATAAATGAAAATTATTGTATTATAGTTAATTAAATTGTATTTGTTAATTATTGTATTTTAATTAATTAGATAAATGAAAATTAAATTTAGTTAGTGGGTCCTAGAGGGGGTAAAGGGGCGTTCTAGTGTTATGGGTTACCAAGGTGAAAGAGGCGTTCTGGTGTTATGCTGACGTGCGACGCCTGAAAAATGGACGTTCTGGTGTTACGGTTACGAATGGTCTAATGTGTTATTTTCATTATCTTAATTTTTTTTTGTAATGTTTTTTATTTATTTAGTGTAGTGTTTATTAATGTAATGGGTTTTTATAACACACTCCAAATTCACAAGGCTATATTTTATTTTATTTTTAAAACAGAACGGAAGCGATAATTAATAATCACAACATGGATTGCAATTTGTAACAAAAGTGCAAACTGCATAATATTATTCAAACACTTAACTTAATACAACCTTTTAAATATTACACCTTAGTGTTATTAAATTCAACATGATGATAAACTATTAACATGATTGACCAAAACAGAGTAAGCGGTGTCAAACATTCCTTTCCCATACTCTTGCCAACCCACATACAAAAGATAACCTGCAAGAAGTTAGGAGGAGGGATTAGCACAAAGCTAAGTGAATAGATCAATAACTATCAACCTAACTCAAATTAACAATTGTTTACAGCTAAGCATCATAAACTACTAGCGTCAAGAGGATCGGTGGTCCTTGAGGAACCCTACTGCCGCGGTGGCCCCCAAGCAACACTTACAACCACTGAAGGCCAATTCAGTGATCTAACCGATAGCTGGGTACTATTACTTCATACAACATCATTTCAATAAACAACACATGTACAAAGCACTAATGTGTCCAAGTAATAGTATCCCAACCCAATCGCAATTGACCTCTGAAGAAATCACATAATTCATAATCATCATGACAATATGTAATTAAAAAAACGGTAAAACTACATTTACCCGTTGTCACCAGATTGTTACAACTAACTTAGATCGTAAGTCATAGATCCACTCACCCTTAATACCAAAGTCTCCACTCAAAGTTCTTATATTATTGAGTCTTCGGATTATCTGGAAACATAAACGAGTAATAAGTTAGAAACTCAATAATGTAGCCTATTTCAAAGGATCACATAATGATTATGTCCCAAAAATTAACATTCACTTTTACGTATTAAGTTTTACTTAGCATAGCATACAATATATGCATATACACACATATATACTTATATATATAAAAAGTACAACACAAAACAAACTAATTTTAACCCTGATTAACCACCTACCCGATCGGCTACAAGGACCCAGCCGATCGGTGATGTGTGCTAAGTATAGTCAATTATAATCACAAGTTTTAATTAAGGAAATACTAAATAATACTATCACACAATTCAGGCAAGTGTTATCCTGATCATAGAATATAGTTTTAAAAGTAAGTCCCGATTTGAACACATGGAACGTGATTTAATCTATAACTAACTATTTATTTATCCTAATTACAATTATTACAATCAATATACAATTTAACAATAATATACAAGATAGGGGGGACGTTTTAGTTCCGATCGAACATATGTATAATTGATACCGATTCTTTAATAGATAAGTTTTAAGGAACAACTTAAGAATACTCAATTGGATAGAAGATTATGACTATTTAAACTATTATTTATTAAACTTATTATATCAACTTATGTCTATTTGCGTGTTGCCTATTATTATTATGATTTACTAATGTAGAAAACCTCAAAGGTTATGACAATCTTCATATAGCAATACAGTCAAAGGTTATGTAAAATATCACTATTTATTAAGATCTATCAACATATTATTAATGCAATTCCAGGGTCGGTTGAATTATAATGCTAATTAACATCTAATGAAACATAATTACTTAATTTAAAAACCCAAAAGATTAGTGAAGTTTATCTATAAATCAGTTAATTATGATCATTAACATAATATAACACATAATTCTTGCATAATAATATTCAATAATATAGTTCCAACATAAACATATAATTCATATAATAAACCTAATAAACATACATTTAAACATTCATAACGAAAATCTAACAAGCAATTAATTCAAATAAACAATATCCATAGTAACCCAAAAGGTTAGTGATGCTACAAGGATAAAGAAACCGAACCAATTGACGAACTAGCTTTTCCAAGGGTTGAAAACCTTCAAACCCTAGCTCCTTAGCCTCCAAATTCGCACCTAAAGTCGACATAAAACCTTAATAATCGACTTTGTATTCTAAGAATCGTATATGGTTTGGTCAAAACTAAGGCTCTATTTATAATGTTTCTGGCCGACCCTCCAACCGCCGGTTGGGACTTCCAACCGCCGGTTGGAGTTAATTGAATCTCACTCCAACTCTGCGCTTTTTCCACCGTCTTAAACCTTTCACCCCAACCGCCGGTTGGTTTATAATTCCAGAATATTCCAAAAACGGCTTGGGCTTCAATGTGGGCTTTTCTTTCTTCTTAAACGGATTCAACTTGTTTTCTTGGCCCAAATCTTCAATATTATCATTTTAGTCTTTATTTCTTTAAGGTTTAAGTCTTCTCTTCTTTAATCGCTTTAATCGCTTTAGTTTCGGTCTTATTTTCGTTCCTTTTCTCCAATCTTCAATTAAAATACATTTATGCAAATATTAACAAAATAAGTACCTAAAATCATATAAATGCATAAAAATGTATAAATATAGGGATAAATTACTATAAAATATACTATCTATTTGATGCTTATCAATCGGCTATAAGCCTTTTACCCGATCGGTTAGTCCCTGACCCGATCGGCTACTCTGAAGAATTTTGGGACTTTTGTTCAGATGCAAGCTGCTGTAAACGTTTTGCACTAATTTAGCCATTCGGTTAACTTTACCCGATCGGTTAGCCATACATACCCGATCGGCTAGCCAGCCATAGCCGATCGGCTATGAACAAAAACTCGGAAACCCAATTTTGTTCCTGCAACTTTCAGTCCAAACCCAAAACCCAAAATGCAGATACTAAACACGAATTCACTCAATAATTCACCTCAAGTATCATCAATAAACATGGTATAACAATAAACAACAACATCTAACACCGATTTCTACTAATTTAACCATATACATAAAAATGGAGAATTATACTTACAATGGAGATGATAATGAAAAGATGATGATAGAATTCAGTTGTAGGTTCAAAATTAAGCTTCAAGAATGGTTGAAATCAGAATTTCTCTTATGAATTCTAAATGTATGTAAGTATGTGTTCTTGAGAGAATTTAACAAAATGGGGGAAATGAGGAATGAAGGTCGACTAACTCATTTAACCCAACTCAAATACAGTGTAATATTATACCCCTCCTAAATCTATTATCTGGAACCTAAAATCATTTGCGAGAAAATAAATTTTATTATACTGTCATCTAAATTTATTTAAAACGAGTAATAATTTATCTATCACAATAAGTCGTTTGACCATTTGACCTATTAATTTAAATTATCCAAATAATGCCAAGTATTCGTAAATACAATTTAAATAACGAAATAAATTAAGGAAAAAACTGTAATTTTACTAGGCCCAAGTCGAGGATGTTATAGTTTTTAATCTAATTTGTGTTTGAATAATTAAATTAATAGTCAGTGAGGCCCAGAAATAAAATTGAACAAAAAAGGGTTGGCAGTATTTAGTCAGTTATTTATCAAGTGTGAACAAGTTGACGTGACGCTAAGCTGACATAACTGAAGAAGCAAGTAAAGAAAGGAGGATTGTGAGTGATCTAAGGAGTATGATTCGTCTATTTAAACTAGGGGTGTTCACGGTCCGGGGTGGCTGGTTTTTGACAAAAATTCAAACCGGACCGGTAGTTGACGGTTTGGCAGAATTCAAACCGGACCGGACCATTTGAGATGTATTGTCCGGACCGGACTGAACCACGAAAACCGGGTCGGTTTCGCAGTTTTTCGCTTTTTGCTAAAAATTGAAAAATGATTTTTTTTTGAATAAATATGTACAACACCACAACATTATAACATCATTAATTCGTATTCGATAACAATAATCATACTTCATCTTCCACAACGACTTCTATACACATCAAATTTGAACAAAACATACAAAAATACAATAATTCATTATATAATACTACTACTAAAAATTATAATAGATAGTTTATAGTTTGTTGTTGAAGAGTAGACTACAAACTACACAATTTATAACATGTTTTAAGTATACGTAAATAAATTAGTATATATGTTACATAATTATAATTATATATATTATATAGTAACCGGTCCGGTTTAAACAGTCAGGTAATCAGTAGAATCTGTAAACCGGACCGGGAACATCCGGGTTTTGTATTTTTTAAACCGCGGACCGGACTGCTAAAAAGCAAACCGGACCGGACCAGTTTATTTCCGGTTTTTCCGGTTTCATGAACACCCCTAGTTTAAACCAATTAAAGTCGAATAACATAACTCATGTAATATGAGCACTAGCGAGGATGTGTTTGGTTACAGAAAACTCCTCACTTTTCCAGAAAAATTTCCTATGAAAACAAGAAAATTAGAAACGTATTCAAATTTGAGTTTTCTAACAAGCTTTTCTAGGAAAAGGAAAATTCTTATTTTCCTTTTTATAACTATAAAGTTGAAAACTACCTGTAATGATTTTCTAAATTTTTCATCTGTACGGTTCCTTGGAAAAGGAAAACTCTATCCATTACAACTAAATATGTTTTCTAGATTTTTCATACAATTCTAGAGAAGTAAAATACTTCTCATTTTTTAAAGAAATAAAAAAAGAAAAATGAATAACTTTTTTTGTAACTAAACACACCCTAAACTTTTAAATCCTAGAAAGCAAAAAATAATTATGGTTATTCCTCGTAAATATATAACGATGAATCCATATGTTCAATTTTCAAAGGAAATTACTTCAAAAGTCATATGAGTAGCACGAGTCAACTAAATTAAAGATATTAAAGTAACTAATAATACAAGTTTAGAGAACTATACTATATGGAGTACTATTATTTTTTTTTGAAAGGCTAATTATATTAAAAGAAGTCCAAATAGCAAGGTGTCAAATAGACCCGCAATGTACAAATGTACATACACCAAATACACCAGCTATCACTCCTATTCTTGATACACTTTGAGTCCAAGTCCGAACTGAGAGGATACTAAAATGGATGGAAAAAACCTGAAAATTTCAGGAAAAAATCCCCGAAGATAGGGGCCGAGCCACCGGTTTTCACCCTATATCATTTTTGATAGCATCCCGTGAGGACCTAGACTAAAGCCGCATCACTCCATACATGAAAACACCCCATATAATACACAAAATAAATATAAAACATTAAAATATAGTCTTCAAAATCTGGTCATCTCTTGGATCCTTTTAATGCAGCATACTTTCCATGCAATCCTCCAGCTTGTGCCCTCTGCCCAGCTACACAAATGTGAAGTTTAACCACTGATTTTCCTCCAGAGTTCATTTGGAAACTCGATTCTTGATCCATAGAAATCCCACTGTTTTAATCTCCGCTACCATACCTGCTACATTAACTTTCGACCCGTTAAAAACACAATTATTTAAAGTAGTAAAAATCTGGATCAATCATTAAATTCATACATTTTGACTTTGAAAAAAGCTTTGAAGATATATTTTCATGACGCTTTTATTATAACTCAGATATAATGATACATGCCGAGTATTTAATATGTGAAACAATATGTTTAATACATACCCATCATAAGATTTAATCAAAAAATAATGCTGTAACAATTTAATGACATATGTTGGATTGTTTTTTTCAACGGCAAAGCATTATTAGGGACTATAAAACTTCAAGAAGGAGAGATATTACAACATCCTGAGTATACATAATGTCAAGATAACTCGCATTCACAGCGAAACAACACGCCAAGAAAAAAATCAACCAACTCTTGTAGGATCCTGAAAGTAGTCTTCATCCAATACTTGTTGTAGAGAATCCACATTAGCATTCTTTAGACATATGTTGGATTGTAATTGTGATGTTGGTATGTGTAGATTTCCTTCGTACATTTTCTAAGAAATACTCCGTGTAAGTTACGATACATTTGTATTTATTAAAAAGACATCGTTATTTTACTTTAGCAATGCATTTATACAATCTTTTATTGAACATGTGGTATTCAAAATCTTCATCTAAACATCCACCAGCTGTCATACTGCACGTACAACCTTAATTAACTCGTCATTCAGAGTTTCAGACTCTCAATTTTTAACTTACGTAAGAATCACTATTTTACGATATAGAGGTGGGTTAAAATGAGGAGGCTAATTTTCGTGATAACGTGAGAAACACTTCAAAATTACTTTTTAACTATTCGAAACACATTTTCCTATAAAACTTTTTCAATGATTACTATTAAAATAACTTTTGGAAGCTATGATATAAATATAAAAAAAATATTAACTTTTTTCCGAACTTATTTTACCGTCATTATTGTTGTGATTATTTAAGATAATCACAAATATAACATGATAATCACATGTGATTATTCTCTATAATAATGTGATTATCATGTGTTCGAGATAATCATAAAATATGGCATGATACTTGCATATTATTCATGTGATTATCAAGTTATAAAATATGATTATTGTGAATAAAAAATTTAACAAAACTTAATTAAAAAAAATAATGAAACGTCACAAAAAAATTATTTGAAAAATAACTTCTAAAAGTTATTCAAAAAATAAGCTAAGAATAAATTTTTTTTAAAGTTATTAGGCCATGATCATACGTCATTATACCATACGATTACCCTGTCATAATTTATATAATTTTATTTATAAAAAAGTTTAAGAATCGAATATAAAATATTGAGGATTCGATTTACAACTTGTTTGGTCAAAGGGACTATTTACCATATGGTTGTCAATTATACTAGATATCAAAAACCGATTAGTCAATGAATATTTCGCCTCGATGTCACACCTAAGCATAAACGGACTTGATCACGACAAAAGTTTTTAATACATTTTATATAAGGAACCATATTAACCTTGACTATATAGTAAAGTAAACCTTAATACCTATTTTCAATTTCCATACCATTTTACTTTTTATTGTTTTTAGTTAAGACCTTTTAAGTTTAAGCTCAATACCATATGAGGCCCAAATATAAGTATAAAAAAGATATACGACAAAGATAAAAGTATGGAATATAATACTAGAGGAAAGTTCAAAAAAGAATGGTAAAAAATGGAGAATGGAGGAATCAATAGGATTTCTCCATTTTCAAATACCCATTTCCACTTTTTTTTCCAAAGTTAAATATCTCACAAACCGTATGTCTACAAATTATAAAAATTACATATTCGAAATCAGCGTCTTTTTCTCTTCGATTCTAGATACAACAAGATATACATTCGACGAAGTTTTTTTACCCATTTTTTTGGGTGTTAATGTGAAATCACATGTGATGTAACACTAAAAAAAATCACACCCGCTTATATCTCCGATTAAACTTTAAATTCAAATCATTGATGATTTAAAGAGATTAAGACATGAAAAACTAATGTGGTGTAATCACATGCGATTGAATATCAAACTATCAATCACATGTGTTTAAAGAGTAATAAAATACGGATTTTCAAATCATTGACTAAAAATTATACAATCAAGTAAAAATCAAGTTGAAACCATACATTCATTATCATATATCGGTAATTTTCTCATCGAATATCAGTTTTTAAATAAAAATCATATGTGATTATATGCAAAATCATTTGTGATTATATAATAAATCACTTGTGATTAAGTGTAAAATAACAATCACATGTGATTTTTAATGAAAACTATTGCAATTTTTAATTTTTTATTTACAACCATTAATATGGGTGAATATTAAGTTATAATAATGTGTTAAGTAGCAAATACCATGAATAAATAATCGTGAACAAATTTAAATTTTTTTATCATAAATCACATATGATTATATTGTGAAATTCGATAAAAAAAGCGAAGAAAAAAAATTCGTCGAAAGTATATTATGACATCTCTAATCGAAGAGAAAAACACGCTGGTTCCGAATATGTAATTTTTATAATTTATGGACTTACGGTTTGTGAGATAATTAACCAATAGTGTAAAAAATAGAAGTGAGTTTTGTAGAGAAATGGAAGAATCCTATTGGTTCTCCCAATGATACGGTGCCATGTGTACAAAGAGAATATTTCACATGTACAAAACTCATTTACCTCCAACATCAATTATCTCACAAACGACAAATCGAAAAATTATGAAAATTGCACCATTAAATTCAACGTTTTCTCCTCTTCGATTTTGCCGTCCCTCAAGGCATACTTTTGACAAAAAAAAAAATTCCCTCATTTTTTGGTCGGTTTTACTAATTAGTAACCCATGTGTTAATGATTGGTTGTACATTTGATTTGAGGTTAGGGTTAGGGTTTAGGGCTAGGGTTAAGGGTTTAGGATTTAGAGTTAGGGTTTAGCATGGTTCAGAGTTAGGGTTTAGCAGGGTTTAGGGTTTAGTATGATTTAGGGTTTGGGGTTTAGGAGTTAGGGTTTGGGGTTTGGGGTTTCGGGGGTGAAACCCCAAACCCCCAACCCTTTACCCTAAACCCTAAACCCTAACCCCTAAACCCTAAACACAACACTTTAACACATGTGTTAGTAAATGTGAAACCCACCAAAAAAGTTGGAAAAAAAAAACTTGTTGAAAGTATGCCTTGAGGGATGGCAAATCGAATAGGAGAATTTTTTGTGAGATTTGTCGTTTGTGCAAGGCATACTTTCAACAAGTTTTATTGGTGCAATTTTTTGATTTGTCATTTGTGAGATAATTGATGTGAGGGATAAATAGGTTTTGTACATGTGAATCATTCTCTTTGTATACATGACACAATATCATTGGTTATCTCATTCTTACACAATTTTCTAATCTCATTTGAACCCCACTCTAATATTAAAATATAGTTATTAGGCTCATCATCATACGTCATTTATACCATACGATGACCCTATCATGATTTATATAATTTTATTTATAAAAAGTATAAGAGTTGAAAATAAAATACTAAGGATTCGATTTACATCTTGTCTGGTCAAATGGATTATCTACCATCTGGTTGTCAAATACACTAGATATCAAAAACCAATTAGTCAATGAATATTTCGCCCTAACGCCACACCTAGGAATAAATCGACTTGATCACGACAAATTTTTTTAATACATTGCATAAAAGGGACCAGATTAACCTTGATTATATGGCAAAGACGGCCATAATACCTAGTTTCAATTTCCATACCATTTTTTTCAGTTAAGACCTTTTAGGCCTCATCCCGATGGCTTTAATTTTCATATGATTAGTGTTATATATATATATATATATATATATATATATATATATATATATATATATATATATGTGTGTGTGTGTGTGTGTGTGTGTGTGTGTGTTTTTTAAGACTTACGCTCTTAAAAGAAGTAAAATATTATGATAGTCGATAGTTAAATCGTTGACCAAATCAACACAAAGACTTAATCTAAAAATAAATATAGTTTTTACTTTTTCTATATTAATTCTTATATTTTTTATACTTCATTACTCTAGAACTTTATCTGATTTTTAGACTCGTAAGAGTTGCACAAAACTTTGAAGAGTCCGCACGACTCATAATATTCAATTTATAAATTTTCAAATTCATTTAAGAGTCAAGGTTTAAAGCGTTTCATTTTTAAAATTTTTGATTCAACTTGTAAAACTTTACCCTCGTGACTGATAAGAGTCTATCAACTATGGCTGCAACTTATCATCACTACCAACATTTAGGCAAACTGTAGCGGGGCAAAATAAAATATGGACTTATATCTAAGAACTAAAACAGTGCATTTGAAGGAAAAAAAAAAAACTTTGAACATTAAGGCCTTGAGGGTTTATAGTTTTGTAGCATATCAAAATATACAAGTCTATCTTTATAATTAAGGGAGAAGACCCTTAATTATTTGTCAATATATACACATGCCACATCATACAAATCTTAAATCTTAATTTATTTTTTCCTTCTAATTTTAATCTTTTAGTTTTTTCATCTTAATCTTAAATCTTATTCCTCTAACTTTCTCTTTTTTTTAAAATAAATAAATAAACTTTTAGTAAATTATGAGAACCTACTTTTAGTGTAATTATATCTTTCATTAAAGTTTTGTTAATTTGAAATTTTTTTATTACCATCTTACAGATTAAGGGAATTCAATTTCTATTGTTTAGTAAACTTAATACAAGCTTTATGGATAGGCAGATCAAGGTCATCATCTATTTTTTAAATAGTTTTTTTTCTTCTATTTTTTTAATCTCACACAACTTAATTACAATTCAGTATGCGAATGATAAGACGTGTACTATTATTAATTCTGTATTACTTTTCAAATCTATATAATGTAGGTATATATTTGATTGTTGTAGAATAATTTATATTTTATGCATATATATGTACATTAGTTATTCAATAAAATGTCTAAATTGTTATAGTAATTTTTACAATTTATTTTTCCCAAGACTATTAACGTACACATTGTTTATCAATTGTTGCAAGATTAACATATTATAACTATAGGAAACGGAAAGGTCACAATGACTAGACAATTTTTGTTAGCTAGAAAAATGTCAATTTATAACATACACATCTTTTTTAACCTTTCCATTTCATTGATATATTACGGAAAAAATATATTCTTATTAATTCATTTTTGAGGGGTTAAAATTGATAAAGTATCACTAATACCGATAAAAAAAATTCCTTTTATAATCTGAAAGTTTTCACCATTTCAGATATCATTTTGACTTATGATTCACATATTACGATATTTTATAATGTTAGACGTGCATTGCACGGGTTTAACACTAGTTTTTTTATAAGTGAATTACACATTAACAAAATCACCAAGGGTTTCCGTTACTTTTTTATTAAAACCTCACTTTACTTTAAACTTGGGAAATACGGAGTAACCGAATAAGCATAGTGAGATACTTTGGGGACCATTTTGTAATATAGCGTTCTGATTTCCGTTATCCGTTTATCCTGGCTTTCCGCCGTCATCCTCACCGCCGATTACAAAAATGAACGCCTGTAAGTTTCTCCGGCGGTATTCTCTCTCATGCTTAGACTTCAGTACAACACGCATTACAACTTGTACTCCCGCCGTACGCTTTCCTCGTTACCGCCTTCTCTCTCGCAGCTCAGGTTAATTCCAGTCTGTTCTCCATTAATTATCATCATCATTGTTATTATTATTATATATACAAATAACAATGTCATTTATATATGTATATAGTATATAATTATAAGTAGCTTATATATTTGTATATTATGGATCTGTATGCAACTATTTCAATTCGTGCTAATGTTTATATTTTGAAGGTCTAGGGTTTAAGCTGAAACCCTACCGTCACTCCGTACGATCATACGGATCAGTTCAAGCTGCTGTTTCGATCGAATCGACCGATGATAGTTCTGTAGATGAAGAAGAAGAGGAGGAAGGATTTAAACAAAAAACTGTGCGAGATTTGATATGGAGAAATACAAATGATGATGTTACTAGTTTTATGAAAATGGAAAGGAGGATTGAACCGCAATCGAAGCGGTGGTTTCCGTATTTGGATAGGTTTAAAACCGGAAATACGTATTTGAGTAGCCGTGAGGTGTTGGATGCGGTTGATGACTCTCTGATGGATCTAAGGAAGGAGAGGTTTAGGAATGTTGTGAATAATCGGACGTATTCTGTTTGTTTGGTGGTTGAGGGTTTGTCAGATGCTGGAAATGTTTCTGCTGTGTTTCGTTCAGCGGATGCTTTAGGGTTTCAGTCTGTTCATGTGGTGTCATCTGACAGTAGCAAAAGGTGTTAACCCATTCTGAGGTGACTTAAGTTTTAATTTTTATCCATGTTCATTATATTGAATGACCTTTTAGGTAATACATTCACTAATCAATCAAATGTTGCTAAGTAATGAATGTGTTTGATACTGTAGATCAAAGAAGTGGCACTTATTTGATTTATCAGTTTATTTAGTTGTCTTTGGTCAACGTCAATTTTTGTTATAAAAGTTGATTTTTCTGTAAATAGAAGTCATCTTCAACATGTAGGTATAGAGAGCATCGACATGTTAGTATGGGAGCTGAGAAGTGGTTGGATATTGAGCTTTGGGATTCCACTGAAAAGTGCTTTGAAGTTTTGAAGTCACGTGGTTATCGCATAGCTACAACGCATGTTGGGATGGAGACGGTACCTGTGAATTTAATTGATCAGCTAATCAATACTTTTCCAGACTTAATGTTGAGTCCGATATATTGGTGAATGTATACATGATTTGCTTACTGCTGATTATTTTCAGGTTTCTGTTTATGACATGGATTGGTCGTGCCCAACTGCTATAGTCGTTGGAAATGAGGGCAGGTAATTGCGTGTATTTCTCTTATTGTGCTGTGCGGTACAGTAAAAGTCACGATGCCTCCCTTATCACTAGTTTGTATTGCTTAAAAACGATTTACTGTTTAAAGATTATTTCTTGGCACAATGCATGTTTCTTATTGTTTCCTTCGGGATATCATTTCATTAAATGAAGTGGAGAACAACTTGTTTGACCACATGGCAGAAGGTTGTGTTGTTCAATGTCGATTGATATTCCCTTGCCTTAACTTTTACACCATAAATGATAAATCAGAATTGCTGGATGAACAATAAGAATTGAGAATTGAGATCAGAATTGTTGGATGAACAATCAGAATTGCTGGATGAACAATATGAATCTTGTTTTAGGTGTTAAGTGCTAAGAATTGAGATCATATCGGTCATTTCCTTTCATTTTGTATGGGATTGTTGCGGTATTGCTAGCAAATGAATAAAGCATAACTGTTTTCTTCTCTGATATAATAGTTATTTCCACATGCATGATGTTGGTCTACTTTCCCCAAGTTGGAGTTACAAGTTCTCAAATGACAATTTCCCTTTGTAATTCATTTCATGTTTGAAGGCTACTTCTGATGGTGTCAGCCTTCCTGCTTCTAGTGTACTACTGAAACTCACAAGGAAAGTGAAAATTGCAAGCACAGAATGTGACCATTTATATAAATAATTGCCCAGTTGACCATCTAAATGTTCTGTTCTATATCTTCATATCCTGCAAGTCACAATTGTGTGTGTATGAGATATTGTAAATGCATTATATGGACAATAAACTTTTGAATTGTGGAACCAATCCAAGGCCATGTGTTACCTATTTGTGTTTAGAGGTCCAGTTTGTTCTAGCCATTTGAAACTTATGTTTTTCGAATATCATGATATGGTGTTAGATGTACTTTATATATCCTTTTTACTTGATACAACTTGGAATGAAGATTGGATTCACAAAATATTCTCATGGCTTGATTGGCCTAAAATTTTCGTTTTGGAATATGTATATCTTATTTAGATATCCTGATCATGATGTATTTATGGTTGTTATCACAGTGGTATTAGTGAAGAAGCTTTGAAGATGTCGGATTTACATTGTAGTATTCCCATGAAAGGAATGGTGGACTCATTCAACGTCTCTGTTGCTTCTGGGATCCTTATGCATCATGCCGTCTGTGATAGAACTTCACGTTTGGTAAGAATCTTGAACTAAACACAAATAAGATTTTACTCTAGAAAACTTAAAACTTCACTTTAGTACTTTCAGCATCTTCTACATCTGTTCTAATGTCTACTCTTTAATACTTCGGTGTATCATGTTCACTGCTTATTAATAATTCTGGATGTTAACTAAAACCACAAGTCTCACCTCTACATTGTTTAAGGAGTGAACTTTTTGCAACAATTGTACTTGACTTTTTGTTAGACCAGATGCATTTTTTTGCTTTAATACTGGAAATTTTTGGCAACCTTCACAAGATTGGGTGTCTTGGAATAAATTCTCGTAAAAGAGCACTACACTCGTAGTTGCAAGGTTGACTTTGTTTATCCGCATTTGTGAAAAAAATGATTTGTTTTGGATGAAACGCACATATAATGGTCTGAAAAGTTTAATGTTCTTTATATGAAGGGTGGTCATGGTGATTTAACATCAGAAGAAAAGCAAATATTACTTGCCGAGTTTTCTCTACGACATAGCAGGAGTTCAATCAGCATTGCCCATGAGTATGCAAAACGTAAGAGTAGAACTGTATCCAAACTTTGACGAAAGAGCACATCTACTCCCATAGTGGTCTGGATCACCAGTTGGATAAACTTATATGGGCTTGTAACTTAGCGGCTGTGACTGGTATTAGATTGAGATATACATATTTTTTTGTAACTACTACATTTCTAGGTGTAATGTGTAATTTTAAATGAATAAACTTCTGTTGTATACAAATTGAAGATGCACAAAAAATCACAGGACTTGAATGTCTTTGGATCAAACTGCTACTGGACCTGTTAGGATTGGTTAGGATAAATCACTGCAGGGATTCTTTGATGCATGCTCAGGCACATTAGTCTATATCTGTTATCCAACAGGCTACAAGATAATGTATATACGGATCTTTATAGCATCATGGGTCGCAAGAGGATATCCTCTTGATATTTGACTTTACAGGTATTTCAGGTATAATAGAGACCATATATATTTTTATGGCAACCTAAGATGGAAATAAATTTATCATTTTGGAGAAGTTGAGCACTAAAAAACTAAAAAAGCTCTTGAATGACTTCACTGAGAAGACAATAGTGATTGATCACATAGTATTTATAGTTGAAGATCATAGTAAAAACCAACTGACTTTTCGTGCCTTATAAAATCTGAAACAAGTGTAAATGGAATTCAAGAATGTATACCAAAATAATGTCGCAACAGATTATTCACTGGTTCGTTCTTAACATCAAAAGTAGCTAGAAATTTCTATCATATAAAGTGAAATTTTACAGCTTTGGGAATGAAACCCTGTTTCAGTACCAAGCGCACTCGATGCTAGTAAATACAAAAAATTACAGTCTAAAATCACTTCCTAATCAATCAAAGGCCTCGAACCATCTGGCGATTGAATTGAAGATTTCGAGCTGCTTTGCATGCTCAAATCTTCACCCTGTTGCTTACTTTGTTGTGACCTCACAAATTCTTCAATTTTCTGTTTAAGTTCTGTGTCTGGAATCAGCATATCTGGCGTAAGATGTGAACGATTGAAGGGATCGGACTGCAATTTAATATCATCATTAAAAACCGTGTAAAAATATTATAATCAAAGAGTAATTGTTCTGAATAAACAAGGGGAAAAATTAAGATCTTACTGCATCGCTTAGAAGATGCCTTTGAATCACTGGTCGGTCTACTATCATTCTTGAAGATGGTAAAATGACCGGATCTTTCATCAGAGTATACTGCAGATTTAACATTGATAACTGTAAGATGTGCTTTATCTTATCAACATAACATCGAATGCTATGTGAATGACTTGATAGGGCTTATAGCGTTGGTGGAACCGGACAGGACCAGACCAAAACCGAAAAATAATACAATACAATAGAAGCGACTGATTGGTCCATTTCCTTTTTACCAAGTTCTACTCCCTCCTTCCTATTTGAAATGTACAGTTGTACACAAAGACTAAAAATAAATTTGAAGACGTGCACAAATTTTACCACTGCATTTAAGTCACGCTTGACTTGGAGAAGTTCTAGCATTGGTAAATGGTAACTAACAAGGGTATAATAAGGTAAATGAGGGAACAATATGAGGTCTTTCTTGTAAAGTGACTTATTTTGAAACAAACAAAGATAGTCAAGTCAACTACAAAAGATTGGATTGTTGGAGTACAATTTTACCTGTTAAGAAAACAGCCCCAAATTGATGCATTTATAAATATATGGATCAAAATTTTCATACTTAGCTTTATTTTAAACATATTACAGTATGATCCAAATTCAGGAAAGTTACCTGGATTGGATCAAGAAATTCATCTGGTATGTCTCCAAGTATAGCTTCTGCATCCATTGCTTCTGATGCTGCAGCTTTAGCCTTTGTGCCAAGATCATCAAATGCCTGTATGATTCTTGGATCTTCACCGATTCTTCTAAGAACATTTGAAGCTTCTGTGAATAACTGCAGAGGATCCATATCAAATAAAACATCAGATGATCTTAATGAAGGAACATATGGGTCAAAATAGTGTGGGCTAACAACAATGAACCCATCAAAAATCTCAAAAGGTACCTGGTCATTATAGGAGCGTCCATCCTTTGTAATTGAAGATGGAAAAATATTCTCATGATCACCCTTTGCCAGATGAACATATATGTTGACGATCTTCAAGATAGGAAACAATTAGAATTTACAGATTTTACTTAAAGTTCTGAAAATGATGAAAATAACTCAGAGCTCACAATACAGAGATCATATTACTAATATATAGAGGTGCAAGTATGCAAATTACAGAAACTGAACAAATCATTGCTCTGAAGACATTGATAACACAAATATTTACTTTGCATCCTTTTCAGAATTGCATATGCATAAAAACAATTATCATGCCTGATGATAAATATGAAAAGGGAAAAGTCCTCAAAAAAGAGATGACTGAGCACACAAACCTGCTTTAGCAACTGTTTGGGCCGAAACTCGTATTTCTCAGGATCTTTCAAGCTTAAAGATTTCCTCTGTGGCCCTACAAGTTGTAATAGGAAGTAATTTAACATACTGGCCACTCTTTCAACCTGCAACAATAAACACTCAAGATTAAACTCACTGATCTGTAAGCCGGCAACAAGACTACATTTGATGTCGTAGGTGGAAAGGATAAGATACCATTTCGGGTAGCAGGAAAGGAGCTGTAATTTGCTCCGTGGAGAAAGCAAGCATGCTCACATCTTCCATAGCCAACTTCATGTCAATCCTTATAATCTACATACAGAACACACATAATTTCCTTGATATGTATTCATATTAACTCATGGTGCCAAATTTGGTGGGTTCAGCAGATTAATAACAGGTGAAAGGGTTAGTATAAACAAGTGATATTTTGTTGGGTCAGGTGTGCTTGGTCTTGACCTGAAACACTTTTTCTTCATATAACTTTTTTCACTTTATAACTATTACTGTGTCAAATATAACTCACAACTTTATAGCATATTGACAGCAATTTTCTTCATAGAGTAGTAACATGATATAGAAGGTTTGATGTAATAAAACATACACTTCTAGTGATTTTGACCATTTCACCCATTTCCTTCTTAGTTAACTGTTTTTCATTTTATCCATTTGAAGTGCAACAAAAAAAATCTACCCGAATCAACCAATTCATGTAAATGAGAAACAAATGCCACCTCTGATAGAAACATATAGTATTTACTAGGTAGAGAGAAAAAACAAACATTTTCTTGAGAGTGAAAAAGTCTAGTTCTCTCCTGCCTCTCTTGTGCTGGTCTTTGTTCCCATTCGACTGTGTTAGACATCTCAGCTTCCAGTTCTTTGAGTTCAAGAATCTTATTCAGACTTTCATCAAGAAGAAAGATACTGTCATTGATTAGGAAGTTTAAGAAGTTGAGATAAACACCCTTTTCCTCTTCTTTTGCAATCTGAAATTGAAAGAAGAAAGCCAGCAAAAAACCATTAGACGAATATAAGCGAATTGTAACGAACTTTCTGAAAGTACCTATACAAAAACAGCCCTTAAATTACCAGTTTCCACGCGTTCTGGTGGACAGGAACCTGCCAAAGATACTCTAGAAGTTCGGCAATGTTATGTCGAATGTTAAATTTGTCATAGAACTGCACAACAGTAGGAAAGTATAAATTATTCTTTAGGTTATGAAAAAAGAAGTATATAGTCAAACCATGTTACTTGAAGTAGTATCATTAAGCATATACCACTAACCCTGATGATAAAGTTACAAAACAATCACCTGAGTGTGGGAGCCTGTGAATTCGATGTCAACATAAAGTTTCAGAAGATTTTTCACGAGATACTGGACAGAGAGTTGGTGCCCTTCAAAAAGTGAACCAGTGACAGATGACGTGCCACTGAGACAAAAGATGTATAAAGACGCATAAGTATTAATAGTTAATCTAGGTACTCAAAATATTAAAGTATCTACTTCTGAGCACATAATAAAGAGTTGTATACTTGTATGTGTACCGGAATTGATTTAAGGTTCACATACAAGATGTATAAAGACGCATAAGTATTCATAGTTAATCTAGGTATCCAAAATAAAAGTATCTATTTCTGAGCAGATAATAAAGATGTACTAAAATAAGAAGTACCTCCTACGAGGCATCCAGCAGTTAAGGACTTCCACCATTTTCGCTCTCAAGTAAGGATTTCTAATGTACTCTGGACTTGCCATGAACATGATGATAAAATTCATGAAATCATCCTGCAATTTATGGCGGGTTAAACTCCATAAGCAACATAAATAAGCATTAAAAAGTAAAAAGTTCATAAATCTTTTTACCAGCTTTACACCATCCAGTGCTCGTGGAATCCGAGAAGCAAAAATAAGCAACTCCATGATATCTTCCACAAAGTGCTCAGGCATACATGCGAATTCCATTGGGCAAGATTGTGGTAGAGGCATTTTGAAACCACCTAAACGACCTACCAACCAAACCACCATTAACTGATAGAAAGATAGTGCCTGTTGAAGAAGTCCTCCATCCTAACATGCAATAAAAGACAAGTACAGTCACATTAACTTAACTAACAAATATTTGAGCATGCCTATTCAACCAACGAATAATTGATTAACCTTCGTCCCAATTTAAGTTTCCACAAGTAAAATGGGCAGTGGCACACATGTTAGTTATGGGTAATTATTCAACTTTATAAAAGTCAAGTGTCCATATTACCCTTTCTACTAGAGGTACATTTTTGCAAAAATGTGTATGGGTAAAATGGAAACATGGTATCTTACTTTTTAAAGTGGACATTCTTTTTGAGACACTAATATAGGAAGGTGAACATTTGATTTGGCAAGGAGAGAGAGACACACATTGGTCAAATTTCTATCTTAAGCAACCCACTTTTTTACGCCAGAAAAGAACCATCGAAGTTTCAAGCTGGTTACCCTGTCTATATAACAACCGGGGCAAATCCAGTTAACAAACGAGGTGGTCACGTGCCCCCCATGATCCCACTATATTCTAGTGTAATTTAATGTGAATTCTGCAATTTTTTACTTAGCCCTCCTTGAAATTATTTAATTGTTATCTTCTTTACTTCTTTTTATCATATAATTTTGAGTGTTTAAAGTGTTAGTTTTTGATTATATAACTGCTAACTGTTAACTACGAAGTTTTTATACAAATAAATAATTGTCAACTATCTGTTATTGTTAAAAATCAGTTATTTTGCTATTATATTTCTATTTTGACGTTATTTAAGTCGTTTTTGTAATATATAATTTTAGAGTAAAATTTTAGGCTCCCCGTGAATTACTTTTCTGGATCCACCACGCCACCACAGTATAACACGTCAGTAGTTTAGACCATGTTTACTTTTGTTTAATGTGGCAACTGAAACTGGGTTATCTTAGGTAATTATCTTCAATGATTATATTATTATTTAAAACTTTGATGGGTTTTCTAGGGGTAGAGAAAGATGATGACCTATAAAATCTGACCAAATTTGGTTATCATACTTCTTATGCAATGCCCTACAAAAGAAAATAAAGTTTACCCTCAGTATCTGAGCTTCGTAACATAATTTCTCTTGTGTAAATGATTCAATTTCCTTCTCAAGTCGGGCAATGTCTTGAGCCAGTCGTGGTGAAGGTGCTTGCTCCTGCATGGTTTTTAAGGTCGAGAGGCTATCCTCACATCTTGAAATGTCCTGCAGATTGGTATATATACCCATATATATTAGCAAGCGAATAAATATTGGGATTAAAATTTGAGGGAATACTGGCTGTGCGTTACCTGCACAAGATGCTTGAAGTCTGAAAAGGCTTTAAGCAGCCCCAAATTTAGGACCCGCGCAGTCATAAAGAAACATTCACAAATAAACGAATAACTTGTAGATTCACGTTGACTTGGAGCAGCATTGCTATTCAGTAGCAGACCAGCACCGCTAGCAGAACTTGACGTTTCTTGGGAATGAAGCAACCTGTTTTCTCCTTCATTAATGTTGGTTGGATTGTTTTTATTTAACCATTCAGTAACTTCCTCCGAAGATGCGTGAAGGGCAGTTAGTTCTCTGTATTCATTTGAAAATCAGATTAAGAAAATATTAAAAATACATAGGTCACATTAGATCGTCAAAGTATCTTACTTGAAGTCCAAACGAGAACCATAAAATACATATTTAGGATCAATTTTGTCCTTCTTTGTTGAATTAGCGTCTAAGAACGGTTCACACAGTCGCAGCATAACAGCGCTAAGGTTTACAAACATGCCCGAACTTGCAGAAGATATTGGATCAACCTATCACCCATTGAAATAAATAAAGACAAGCATCAGTAATGATATATATTAGGTGATACTCTCAGCTTGTATTCTTAAAACAGCTGCCAATAAGTATTCTTTCAAGTTTGATCGATGCATTTCTAGAAATCACATCTATATGGTCACCAATCAAATAATTAAAAGAGCAGCTCAAGATATACAGTCACGAGAAAAATTACGTGTTACTCTTATCTTATATTCTTATAACAGCTGTCAATAAGTAGTCTTTTCATGTTTTATAGATGCCTTTCTAAAAATCACATCTATTAAAACTACCAAACAGAATGTTCTGTTTCACAAGATGATGAATAAAAGACACTTGAGCAGAAACAAGTCAAAATAGTATATTCAATTCCAACAAAGGAATACACCAGAATAACATGCTAAAAGAAGCACCACAAACTATGATTGAAAGTAATTTATTCACGTAGAGCATACTAGTGCCTAGAAATAGCTATTCTCAAATAAACAACTTACCTGGATATGAGCCCTTGATGCATTTTTGTTGATGACCTCTGCGATATACTGAAGCACATTCTCTCGTGTGCTTGTATTTTTTAGAAGAGACCTAAGAATTTCTGCCAAGCCATCATACAAGTTATTCATGACAGTCTTAATTGTCGTGAATGACGATAAAAGATCAGCAGGGCGTCGAGTTGATGATTCCGAGAAACACTGCTGACTGCAAATCCCAAAGATAACTACTAAGTTTCATAAATCAAATCCAGATACACATGAAGAAAAAAAACAAAAACCATAACAATATATATTATATAATCAAGAACTTAATACGATAAGTAAACAACTTCAAACTCACCCAACATCAGGTTGACCTTTGAAAATACTCTGATCAGGAAGCGCACTAACATGAAAAAACGGACCCAAAATACTAGTCATCTCGATAACCCTCCCATTCAGATACGCACCTTTCGGTATCCACCACGGATGACTCACCAACGCTTTCGCACCAACCGGAAAACTAATCAAATACATCAAAGCCCTCAACGGCTGCTGAAAATTCCCAAGAGCAGAACACTTAAGCACAATCCCTCTCAAATCCTCATACAACTGTTTCAGTATTGGTTCCATCGTCTCAAAATCCGAATCCTTAAACAACTCATCTAAAAAGCCAGGACACGAAACAACACTACTACCGCTACTTCCACCGCTACTAAACTGATCAATCGAACTCGACACCTCATTGAACACAAGTGGTAACAAAGGCGAAACATTCGATTTCGACCTTTCAGGATCGGGAAACATATCAGGATTACCTAAATGAATTCTACAATAAGAAACAGCTAGTTTCTTAGCTTGATTAACAACTAATTCCATCTGTGCCCTAACTGACTTATCTTTCATATTACTAATTTTCTTACCTTCATCATAAGCACGACGATATACACCAATTAGGTATTGAAAAGGCGATTCAGCAGATGAATTGGTAAAAGTACCTGATAATCGATCAACAAGAACACGTTCCATTAAATCTCTAGAAAGTCTTAATTCACCTCCTTCACTTAAAATCTCGGCTGCAGTCATTTCCAAGTAAACAATTCGTGTATCGTTAACCATTGAATCAACTAGGGTTACGAGAAAGATTTTACGGAGAATTATGTCTTCGATTTCTTCCGGCGATCGCTGCGGTTTAGCGGTGGTTGTCGACATGATTACAGAATTGATTTGATTTTGATTTTGATTGAAGAGAGTGAAAATGTGTCAAGAAGAAGAAGAAGGATCAAGTAAGGTTTTTTAATTTGGTTTAAGAATTTTGTTTCTTGATTGTCAACAAAAACACCTCTCTTTTTTAGTAGTTTTTTTAGAGACTTGTGTATAAATCTATCGACTACTGATGTACGTGTATATATATATATATATATATATATATATATATATATATGTATGCCCTAATATCTATCTTATAACTTAACCTTGAATTAATTAACAACCTGCTAATCTCACCATTAAAAAATTTAATGACATAAGTCTTTTGATTCTTTATTTAAAGAAAACATTAATTAACCTTTAATGAAAGAATTAATGAATTAATGCGTAATAATAATTATTAATTAATAATTAAATAATTTATTAATTAAAAATAACGATTTAATTATAATTATTAAATACTAATATAGATATTGAAAATAAGTCGATACGTGAATGCATATATTTAAGATGAATTGGGTAGCTGTAATGGCTTAATGGAATCATTTAAATAGAACTCAACTATGATGATACATGACTTAAGGTAATCATTAAATAAAGATCAAAATATTGTGATATATGTGTAAGATTATGTCTAAATTAAAAAAAAAAAAAAAAAACCATAAAAAAGAGTTGCAGACGATGCTAAACATTCGAACACCCACTTTAACCGGTCGTCTTCATCAACGTGAGAATCTTCAACAAGCTGTAAATGGCGATTTATCTTCGAACCCCATAGCATCTTCAACAATGTGCAATTTTCACGGGAACCCCTTATTTTGGAGCATTAAAAAGAAAGCAATCGAGGTATAATGACTAATTTTTTTTAATTAATTACGTTAGTGTGTTTGAATCTATATGTGATTATGTGAAAGCATCCGAGGTATAATAACTAATTTGCAGTACACATCACAATATATGTTTATTCTATCCGTGTTCATTTAAATTTAGATTTCAATTAAAATATATTTTTATGTTAAAAGTCGCGAATCTTGCGGGTCTTAATCTAATAATAATAGTAGTAGTAGTAGTAGTAGTAGTAGTAGTAGTAGTAGTTAATAACTTATGCACCCTCCGTCTCATTTTTATTATCCGGTTTCAACTTTTGAAATATTTTCTTTCTAAATTGACCTTAAATATTTATATATGTGTTATATAATACTTGATGAAAATACATTTACAACTCAATTAATTCATATATTGTGTATCAACTTTTATATAAAATAAACGAAAATATATAAGATCAAAGTTGAAAAATAAGATAAAAAAAGTTAAAACATGACAATAAAAATGGGACGAATATAGTATTATTATTCAAAAGATAATAATTGTAATATTTATAGAAAATTCATTATTTATTTGAAGACCACAAATAAGATTACAATGATAGGGATTCGTATTCTAAAGAGTTCCAAATAGGTGGTTGTTGAAAGTAAAATAGTTAACAATTACATTGATCTTAAATAATCATTATCTTTATGGCCATGTTGATGTTGATCCTAATATAGATGAAACTTAACTAAACTTCTTGTGATGAAATATCTTAATAGTCCATAAACAACTCTTACCGTAACAATTGTGTAATGATTAAACTGATTCAATAAACCGCCTTCGATTTAGTCTATAAAAAAGTTATTTATCACTATAATAGTTGAACTGATTCAAGGTTAGAGGACATTTTGGGGAAACAATACGGTATATACCTGAATTGTCTAACATTAAGTCATTAACTACTCATAGAAGAGATGTTCATAGAAGAGATGTTGAGTATACATGTGAAAATTTACATTCACATAACTGTAATCATAATCATCATATTGAATTGTATAAGCATGTTCGAAATCATAACTTCCTATTATCTATGACGATAATGGTCAAAAATGAGTTTGAACTCAAATTTACTCTAAACAGAATTTGACACCGGTCAAAATTCACCACAATGTCTACATTAAGACTTGTGATATTTCCGGATCAAGTGATATGGTGATGTGCATGTCAACTTTTGTTGTGTTAACCATTTGTTATTGGTGCATTTGACAAACAATGATGAATACATAATGAATGTTTACCAATGCCAAATTGCCAACACAAAGAAAGACTCTTTTGAAATCTAACTGACTTGGGATATAATTATGAGGGACAAATAATGTTTTATGAAGAGCGAAGTCATTCGGTGGAAGTCTTTAATTGTTGGGTATGATGAACCCTTAATATAGTTTTGTAAGTGTTCATGAGTGCAAGTCTTATACCATATGCAGTAGTATAGAGATACATGTAGCTATTGCCTATTAGACCTTTGGCATGTTCTCAATTGTGTTTGTATGTAACTTTCCCACTAAGTCTTTTCAAAATTTTGATGGAAAGAATTCATATTTATATATCGTGTTTTGCACTCGAGTGCGCACGCACTCATACGGAAAAAAAAAGAATGAAGAATGGTACTGTTGGTTTCAGCACTATTTTTTAAAAGGTCATCAATGATCACATGATAGTGCATGTGTATGATTGTAGACAAAATTCATAGTCATGTGTGGTCTAAACAGAAATGTTACAGCAATAGAGGATGGAAGTGTGCATTACTGATGTAAGAATATGTACATGTTTAGTGTGGCATTATTAATACACGTTTTGGTCGTCAAACAATTGTACATGTTTAGTGTGGCATTATTAATAAACGTTTTGGTCGTCATTCATCATTTTGTGGATTGGTAGCAAAAACACAACTGCTCAATAGTAGTAAGCGAGTTGACACTTATGGTTCTTACTTTCATCATGTATAACACGATTAGATTAAGCATCTAATTTTTCATATGTAAATGTTTAAGAATCTGCTGTGATAGCATTCAGCTCAATTAGTATAGAAAGAAAATTTATGTAGGATCTCGAAATTCTGAAAGGTTCAGTATTTTGATGACCCGACCCGACCCACCGACCAAAACCTCTCAAAACTGACACACAACTCAATCAATTAAACTAGCAACACAACTTTCATAGACCCACATGCATCATGAAATATTAGTATTTTTTACCATAAACACCAACTGTCAATATAATTGCAAAAATCATATTATTTCTGATTATGATCAATATTTTGAATGATAACGATTAGCAATAGAATTACACATTGTGGCATTGCACGATTTCAACTCATTTGAATCATTTTCTTTACAAACAATTGAATAACTTACTAAACCATCAGATTTGGTTTCGTGTCATTAAAACTTGAAACTATGAATACACTTCCTAAATAAGATAGTAGCATCAAAGGTAAATAAAAATGAAATGTGTAGATAAATCGTCTTCTATGGTTCTAACAAGTGATCTTCCAACTGCCCGTTGTATAAAGAACTTAAACATTGTTGAAGCATAATCGCCGAAGAGGTGATGCTCCTTATTTGTCTTTCAGGTATTTGTTTTGAATATATGAACCATCATATGCAAGAAGTCGATGTACTTCTTGATCTTAAGCTTTAACACCTTAATTTGGAGAAAGTGACTGCACACTGAGGCATCCAAGCAGCTTGGTGTGATTCAGATAATGGAACCAGATGTCAAGTTCCCTGAGTTCCTTATGGGATATGGTCCTTGGCATACAGCCATACATCAGTAACCTTCTTGAAGTGGTTCAGAGCTTTCTTTACAATCAGTGGTAGCACATAAAGCTTTCCAGATGGGTACTAACATTTCCAAGGGTGGACGGAATTTCTGAGTAATGCAAATGCAAACACTATGAGAAATGAGTTTCAAAATGAAAATTCAAAAGGTGCAAATAATATTCCCATAGGTAAAGAGATGGTATTTATTATTTATTAATGAGTAATAATTTTAGTATGGAACTACCTTAAAAACTAAGGTGAGCTCGTCTTCATCGTGAACCAGGAGGGAGAGGCACCAGTAACAAGTAACAGGAGTAACACATTCATTCAACACTGGTTTGAGGATCTTACTTAAAGGAATAAAGCACCGCCTAATCCTTCCACTATTAGTCAAGTAGAAAATAAACAAATCCATTAGAGAGATTTTATGGCATTGAGATGTATGTAACAAACACATGCATGTGGTGGTACATGACTTGATGATCTTTGTTTCATTCTCTCTTTTGCATATAGTATAGGTGGCAAAATGAGCGGGTCAGGTTGTGTGAGCTTATTATCCATATAACTACCAAAAATATTAGAAACAGCAGGATAATTACAGTACCTTCCATAATGAGTTTCAAGCTGGACTCCAAATGCAGGCATAATTACAACAGTTTCTGAAACAAACAATTGGAAAGTAGTTACAATGAGGCCTGATCATAATCGCAATTTAAAACAACAAAATGCATTGTAAGTTTTAATAATCCATATATGTTGATAAGTACAAACTTCGTATTATATCAGCAGCATTTAAAAGCTAAAAGCTGTTCTTAGATCACCAACGGCCCATCTCATACCTATCTGAGTATACAATTTTAGTAGTTGCCTCAAGGGTTGAGTTTCTTGTATTTAATACTGAGATCTTTGTTTCCTCTCTTTCAGTCTATTTTCAGTTCGGCCTTTTAGATTTTTGAAAACTCATCTCATATTTTGTCCTTTTATATATAAATAGATATAGATATAGATCAACATAAAGATCGATTATTCTACAAGAAAGATTTTGGAGAAAAATTTTATATGCTCTCAAGTTGAGGGGAGTATGGGACCTCTTGTTTAGTCCTTAGAATCGTTAATGGAGATAAAAAGCCCGCCATGGAATATATTTACGAGTCCATGGTTAGGGCTAAGGAGGCCATTGCCTCGAGTTTCTTACATAATGAGGAGCAATATAAGAAAGCATTCGAGTATATTGATGAAAGGTGGGATTGCCAGCTTCATAAACCTTTGCATGTTGCTAGCTTTTTCTAAAACCCGTAAATGTATTATGATATTCCTGAAAATGAAACTTGTGAAAAGGTTATGACAGGCTTGTATGCTTGCATTCAAAGGTTGGTTCACGATGTGACAACTCAAGACAAAATTTTGCAGAAGTTAGAATTACATTAAAAAGTGCCCAAGGTCTTTTTGGCAATGCCATAGCCTTGAGATAAAGGAAGAAAAGAGCTCCAGGTAACAAAATAATAATCTGATCCACTTACCATACGTAGTATTATACAAGTTTGCAAGTGTTGAAAATACTTAATTAAATCATCAAAATTTTGACTTGTTAACAGCTGATTGGTAGATCGCATACGGATCTACAACTTCAGAATTGCAAACATATGCTATATAGGTTCTTAGCCTCACTTATAGTGCTTATGATACTAGAGCATCAGCCTGGACCTCGAGATAATAAAGGAAATAATGTTCAGAGTTCAGACCGAGATGCCTAGTACTAGAGTGCCAACTCGTGGAGTTGTGTTAATTGATAAAAATTATGAGATGGAACTATGGAAGTGGATATTGGAATTTCTGAAGACGATGGAGAAGATGTGGTGCTCGGGAATGATGAAGATGATGACCAGCGGTTATGCCATGTTCTAGTGGAAACTTATGCCCGGTTCCTTACTAAGCTTTCTTTTGACTTATAATATGCTATTTTGCTTTGATTTCATTGTATTATGTAAACTGTTGTAGGTGGTTATGTACTGTTTATGCATTTTGTGATATGAAATTCGAAACTATGAGGCTTATTGTGTTGGTTTTTCACTTTTGTGTATGAATATTGTTTGATAACATATTAAATCTACGTGGGTAAAGAAAAATTTCCTTGTGTATGTGATGCGTTCGCCTACTCCTTCGCCTCTCGCCTCGGTTTTGAAAACCCCACCGCAACAGACCGCATCACGCCTTTAAAAACCCAGCTCCGTATTATCGTATATGATTATATTATCATACGTTAAAGCTTAGGACGTTCACACATGTCCATTAATCCTCAACTTCCACTGCAAACTCCATTATTCTTAATAAAAACATCGATTACCCTGCTAGACCCTAACCTCAAATTCTCACAATACGGCCAGGACATACGCTTCTCGTAATATATCTAGAAAGTTGATGGGTCATTCTGGTATAAACTATGTTCACAACCTAAACATATTCAACTTTGCTACAACATAAGATAAATTACATAAATATAATGTATTAGCAGAAACAGACTCGTTTAAGATCCTCACCTTTCACAATCGGTCTCCAGATAAGCAATTTGACCAGGAGTGCAGCAAAAAACAGGATCCATATAACACTTGTAACCGGTGTCCCCTGTATATAACAAAAGCTTGTTACATGTATCTCAATCAAAATATCCAGAAATCATATATACCACATAATATTTAACAAATCAACTAGCTAAATACATAATAATATAATCAATAAATATGTACAAATTCATTAATTACAAACCCTGAGTACATAATTTACAAAAACAGATATACACACAAATTTAACAAGCTCAAAGTTAAGATTATACCTTTTCGAAATGAAGAAAAACAGCATATACTGCAATAAGTACAGCAATCGTGTATACGACAATCGATTTCACCATATTTGTTGCAGCGATAATATGATGAGTATCGACGGCGTGAGATGAATCATCATCGTGTTTATATACGAATCTCGAATTCGAAATTAACGACATTTTGAAATCAAGACGAAGTTCGATGTATATATGATAGTGGTGGATGGAAAATGAAATAGTGCAATGTTGATAAACCCTAATTAGGTAAAGTTGACGAATACTAAAAGCTGAAATTGGGGTTGAGGTTGAATATGTTCTTAAAATTCATTATACTTGCATAAACCATAGTTAGGGAGAAATCAGAAGTAGGGGGTGTTAAGTTGAGTTTTGGCATTTTAGCTTTTTTGTAACATAATTCAATTTTGAAAGTAGTGTTTGGATTAGCTTATGCTGTATGTTAATGCAATAAGCTAATAAGCTATTTTGAGTGTTTGGCAAATTCTGCTTATGCTGATAAAATGACCAAAAAGGACATACTCTTATATTTATGAATTATAAGCTTTTAAGACATAACAATTTATTTTTTTACAGTAATAATAAACTTTTACAAAATCAATTAGTTATTTTAACAACTAGTAAAAGTAATATATAAGTCAAATAGATTAGTTCTTATAATGAATTTCATACATTGCGAGATTGAGATCTAGATTGAGATCTAGATTGGATTATATCTCCCGCTATCATATCTCTTACTGCACTCATATAAAGATCATCGGTCCTACGACGCATACTTGTGTCTTCTTGTGTTTCTTCGTAATTAGAAGATTCTTGAGTATCATTTTCCGTAGTCGGATTTGTAAGATTCCTTTTGCGCCTTGTCAAATCCTTCGTCGAAAGTACTACTTTTTCTAATATAATTGTGAATTGCCATAGATGCTAGCACAATATTCACTTGAGTCTCATATGTATAATTAACGTGCATATCTTTTAATATCTCCCATCTAGCCTTACAAACACCAAATGTTCGTTCAATGACATTTCGTAATGACGAGTGATGGTAGTTGAATGTCTCTTTTGGTCCTTTGGGAGCACGTATAGCTACTGTTTGTCCGCGCTGAAAATCAAGTATGTGATAACGAACGTTAATTCCTTTGTACGGAGCAAGATAGCCTCTCGTATTCGGATATCTAACGTCAACAACATAATATTTATCTGTAAGTACAATAAAATAATTGCTTATTTAATAGTGTTATAAGAACAAAAATTTTTATATATTGATATGTTATATAAAACTAACCACTAACTGGACGTGGACAATTAATTTCAGGTCTACGTAATGCTTCATTGAATATTCTCGTATCATGTGCCGTCCCCTCTCATCTAGCCCATGCAAATGTAAAGCACATGTTAAAGTCACAAACTGCCATTATATTTTGAGTCGGATATCCTTTCCGACCAATATATTTTGCTTGCTCATATTTTTTAACCGATGCCCCACATGTGTCCCATCGATAGCTCCAATACAATCCTATTAAAAAATAGTAGTAAGATATTTGAATACCCTGTATATCAAAATATGTAGTAAGATATTTGAAATACCTTGAATATAGGATAATAACGTGAACTGCTCAAAATTTCAGTGGGCACTTCTTCATTATAACTTGCATTTGGTTTGATAATGTCCCCACTTAATTTAAGCACCGCCTTTAAAACAGCATGAAAATGCCTTGAAATAGTTTCACCCGAATGATTAAATGTTTCTTGAACTAGCCTATTTCCACATCCATGTGCTAAAGTCATTAAGAAAATACCAACTGACTCTTCAATGCACACATTACGTGTTTGCTTTAGCCCATAATGTGTTGCAAGATCCGAACATAACATTCAAATATAGGGACGTGTAATCTGAAAACTTCGTAACAACGTCTCCTATGACCATTAAGGATTTCATGAATAAATATATGTCCCGTGCGAGAAGACATGTGACATGGCATACGTATCTTATTCAATTTGTGACTTATAATTATTCCTTTTACTGCTAGAGCGCATAACATTGTACGTTGATTCTCCTCCATCCTGGTTGCCTCATCTCCATCTGTTGAATCATTGTCATCACTATCGGTATCGATATATTTTTCAGTGTTGTTCCTATCCATCCCATTAAAAATCACAAATATCATACAAAAATAAAAGGATAATAACAGGAAACATAACAGGAAATTAGAAACATAGAGTCAAACATCTTGTAAACATAGAGTTCATAAAAGAAACATAACAGGAAACTAGAAGAAAGGGAACATAAAGTCAAACATCTAGGAAAAATTAAGTTCTAAATAACACACAACATCAAATGAGGAATCATTCCTCCATAAGTAAATCAAGAAACACCATCTTTCCCATATTAGTTGTTGGAACCATAAAGTTCTCTCGAACTTGTTTTTTCAAAAATATGCGTAGTGCTTGGCTATACTTCCGTGAACCTTCTTCAAAACCGGGAAAGCAAGTCACAATGTCCATGCATTCTTGTGTGGAAGGTGACGAGTTATGCGGTGGAAATGTCTGTGTACTTTTCGAGGATAGTACATCCATCACGGTGTCTAGTTTCTCTTCAAATCCTGAAATCATTGAACCTTTTCCTTTCGTTGAACGATTACAAGTAGCGTTGTTACTTTTCTTCCTTTTACACGAACCACTTTCGGGGAACATAACTTCTTTTTCAGTATTTTTCAGGGAACAACGGTTCTATATCATCACGAAAAGGGTTATCATCACTATATCCACTACCTTCAACTTCAACATCGATTGCATCAATTGCATCTGCATCTGCGTCGATGTCATTTTGATATTAACAAGGAGCCTTAGTCCTATCCCCAACAGCGACTGAATCCCGAAACAGAGGTTCATAATACGTTTTATACATGATGTATGCTAAGTATAGGCAATTATAATCACAAGTTTTAATTAAGGAAATACTAAATAATACTATCACACAATTCAGGCAAGTGTTATCCTGATCATAGAATATAGTTTTATAAGTAAGTCCAGATTCGAACACAGGGAACGTGATTTAATCTATAACTAACTATTTATTTATCTAATTACAATTATTACAATTAATATACAAACTTACAATAATACACAATAATATACAAGATAGGGGGGACGTTTTAGTTCCGATCGAACATATTTATAATTGATACCGATTCTTTAATAAATAAGTTTAAAAGAACAACTTAAGAATACTCAATTGGATAGAAGATTATGACTATTTAAACTATTATTTATTAAACTTATTATATCAACTTATGTCTATTTACGTGTTGGCTATTATTATTGTGATTTACTAATGTAGAAAACCTCAAAGGTTATGACAATTCTCATATAGCAATACAGTCAAAGGTTATGTAAAGTATCACTATTTATTAAGATCTATCAACATATTATTAATGCAATTCCAGGGTCGGTTGAATTATAATGCTACTTAACATCTAATGAAACATAATCACTTAATTTAAAAACCCAAAAGATTAGTGAAGTTTATCTATAAATCAGTTAATTATGATCATTAACATAATATAACACATAATTCTTGCATAATAATATTCAATGATATAGTTCCAACATAAACATATAATTTATATAATAAACCTAATAAACATACATTTAAACATTCATAACGAAAATCTAACAAGCAATTAATTCAAATAAACAATATCCATAGTAACCCAAAAGGTTAGTGAAGCTACAAGGATAAAGAAACCGAACCAATTGACGAACTAGCTTTTCCTAGGGTTGAAAACCTTCAAACCCTAGCTCCTTAGCCTCCAAATTCGCACCTAAAGTCGACCTTAAACCTTAATAATCGACTTTGTATTCTAAGAATCGTATATGGTATATCCCTTGAAGCTAGAATGAGTTTCCTATTTATAATAGCTGAAAATTGATCCCAACCGGCGGTTGAAAGGTCCAACCGGCGGTTGGTTACTTTGTCTCCAAGTCAAACTCTTCGTTTCCACCAGATTCTAGAATTTTCAGTTCCAACCGCCGGTTGAAAGGCCCAACCGGCGGTTGAGTTTTTTTCAAATAATCTGAATTTTTGATATGTTGTAGCCCTATGTGTTAGCTAAATTCTCCAAGTTGAATCAACTCATTTGGACTTCGTATGAGGAAGTTATGGTCAAAATACTAACAGCGCGCTAGAAAAAATTCAGCATTTACACTTTTCTTCAGCTTTTGATCGAATTTCCGCTTCTTTCATCCAAGCTTCATTTAAAACACTTAATTGATGTTATCACTCCACTTTTGAGCTATCTTCTTCATTTCTTCAAGGTTTAAGCTACATTTTCTTCGAGTCTTCATTTAATCCTCTTTTTCTTCAATCTTTGCCTTGTTTTCGTTCCTTTTCTTCAATCTCCACTTTAAAATACATCTATGCAAATATTAACAAAATAAGTATAAAAAATCATATAAATGCACTAAAATGTATATAAATATAGGGATAAATTACTATAAAATATACTATCTATTTGATGCTTATCAATACATCTCCAAATCTGCACCTCTAAACTTAGCTAGATCTTTGTCTGCCTGCTTGATGAAAGAACATACTTCAAAAACATGTTACAATTATGAAAACCATGTTAGAAGTAAAGTGAGGGAGAAAACTTAGCTAGATCTTTGTCTGCCTGCCTGAATGTGAGGTTTGAATCTTTACATAAACTAGAAGAGATCACAAGAAAATGGTGAGAAGTAAAGTGAGGGAGAAAACATGTTAAGAAAAAAAAGTTTGGAAGTTACATCGGTGAGAATGAGAATTAATACACTAGAAAAGAGTAGAAAGGAGTTGGTTGTAGAATTTATGATGACATTAAAAATAAGGGGTTGCCATCATATTTTCGTCCTTACTTCCATCGTATTTAATGGCCTCATTCTCATGATTTTTCTTGATGTGTTGCTGTCGGTTTCATTTTCTGTTTCGACACTACAAGAGTAATAAATAATCAACCAGTAGCTAGCTGGTATGTCAATATATACATTCATCCTTTAACTTTACAAGGGGAAATGTTAACTTTACGCAAGCATGCTTAATGTCAGTTTGTATAACTATTTTGAAGTTGAAAGGAGGAGAAAAGAGTTGGTTGTATTTATGATGACATTAAAAATAAGGGTACTCAAGTCATTAAATACAAACTCCCTCAAAAGCTAATATCCCCACCTAAAAAGCCAGGAATGGATGACTTTTATAAAAGAGCTTTTTAAGCTTATGAGAAGCTAAAAAGCAAAGTGTGTTTAGATTTAACAAATTAACAAAATAGCTTTTTAGTGTTAACTAACATCTAAAAAGCTAAAAAGCTTTATTGAAAAGCTAGGTCAAACACCCTCGTAATTGGCATGATTCATGAGAGTCACCAGATATATAAAGAAGGCCGGTGGGTAGAGATAGCCGAAAATTGGATCGGAAAATATGAAGGCTACGAGAAGGCGATGGTTTATCACGTTTTTGTGTATCTGGGACTCCGGTTTATCACACATTTATCACAATACACATTTATCAAAATTTATAAATTTACATGTGTATCTATAAATTTTGACTGTGGCAAAATCATGACCCACTCAAATTTTAAAGTACATAAAGTTAATACGACTCAATACGTATAGCAACACGTCTTTTATTGCTTTTCATGTTGATTTTAGAAAGATGTAGCATTGCTCTTACAAACTATCTAAGAATTCTAAGTATAGTATAAACTAGGGGTGTCACTTTTATCCGGAATTCGAATAATTCATCCGATCCAATCCGATTTAGGTTAAATGAACACGATTATTTGGATTACGGATTATGGATTACTTAAATGGATACACGGATAGGATTAAGGATCAAAATTAAACTATTTGGATATATCCGTATAATCCGAATAAGAATCAAATATATTAAATAATATTTTTTAATAATATATTAGATATTAATGTTACAATTTTTCAGTTTTTGAAGAACAGAGGTCTGACATTTTGGATGCTATGAACTTAAGAAAAAAAGATTTAATACTTTTACTTTTTGGTTGTTTTGGGACTCCTCTTTTGGATTAGATTGATTGAAGGTGTATTAATTTTGGAACTAGGAATATGTTTTGGATCAAATTGTATGTTAGAAGTTGGAATTGGAATTTGGATGTTATAATATGATGTATCGTTTCATCTTATCTTATGTTTGTTTATATACTTGTTTTATTAAACGTAAATTTAGTCTTACTCGGTATCACACGTTTAACTTGAGCTTATTCGGGTGAAACCGTTTAATCTGAAAATTAATCTGAACCATTTAATCCATATCCGATTAATCCGTTTCTTATTTGGATTGGATTAAGGATGAACTTGAGATTGTTCAAATTCCGATTAATCTGATCCGAATAATCCGAAATCCGAACAATCTGTCCGAATAACACTCCTATTATAAACATTACAAATTACTCTTCTCTACGTATTCCGTTATAGAGTGGTGAAATCACCTTTAATACATCAAAGGTTTAAATGTTTAATACAAAACATTCATTATATATGGGAAGGTATCATATACAAAATTATATATTGTATATGTATTATGTATATTATCATAAAGATAAAGATAAAGATGCACATTTTTATCATTGTTCATCTATTGTACATTGGTTGAATTTTTATAAGATGAGAAATAACTACCGTAATTTTAGTTTGTCACAAAGGACTAATATGTGTTGTATCTTAGATATCTTATAGCTCCATTATGTTTCACCTCACTACCACAACAAACTTAGTGTGCCACGTATTTTTTATGAACACTTGCACATCATAAGCTAAAATCAAATGTATACTTTCTCACAAATACAAGAAAGATATATAGTGGATACTAATTTATTAATATATATGTCAACCATTTGTTGTTGGTGCATTTGACAAACAATGAATAATGCATAACGGATGTATTCCAATGCCAAATTGCCAACACAAATAACTAACTTTTAAAATCTATTTTACTTGGGATAAGATTATGATAAGATGATTATCTGACAAATATCATGTTAAGTAGTAGATCAAAAGGTCATCAGCTTAAAGAAACAACCACTTTGAAAAGAACAACTCTTCAACAGGTTGAATGCCGGACTTGGTCCAACGAGAACGAAGTCAAAGAATGTTAAAGGCACTTGTATCACCCTTTTTCAACACAAGGGTCAAGAGTAGTATAAATATGCAACAAGGAAACAAGCTGTATGATCCTATAGTGGCACATTTAATGGCTCATCAGCGTTATTACTAGCAAAATTTCTTGAAACTAGTGATACACCTCCTCTATAAAGGTATTCTATAGGTAACAAAACTTGAAACACGGCATAATGGTGATTCAAGCTTTTTTCTCCTTGTAATCTGTGAACACTTCCGAGTGCACCAGCATTTGGATTTGGGAACGCGTAGAATATACGTTTTACTCTTTGATGAACAAGTGCCATCGCGCACCTGCCATGGAACATCACAGAATTAAAAAAATAAAAATAAAGAGTATACACTTTCTTAGTTCAGTTCTGACAGGAACAAAGAAAAAATGAGGATGACGAATCCAATATATATCAACACGTCACATGCAATTATTGCAAGGGACCGACTATCACACATGCTATTTATGTGATTCAACAAATAACCTACATCGATTGTTGTAGCTAGGATTTGCGACACCAATATTCAGATAATCAGATGATTACTGTTAGGGGTAGTTAGATAATTTTAAATGTATCTCAATAACCAGGTTCAGGCATAGAAGTATAAGACATACACAACTACACATTGTATTTCTAGATGTATTACTCATCAGTAATGCTTATAAATCTTGAAAGCCTTAACTTTATTCCAGAAGATTCCATGACTATATCACTATGATGATGGGGTGTTCTTATATATGAAAATACAAAATGAGGCTCAGTTTATGCACTTACATTGCGCATGGTTCCCAAATAAGATAAATGTCATAACCAGTACATAGATATGGTCTGGCTGATTCAGAAAAAGAGCCATTTGCGTTAGAGTGGAGCTCCACATCATCCTGTACCTGAAAACAGCATAAGCATAGTTCATCACATGATAACCAATAGTGTCATCATATTTCATGCAGCATGAGACAATGATGTGATCAAGTAGCATTTCAATGCCAAATTCTATACTTCCAAAAAAAAATTTTTTTTACCGAACATTCGCTCACCAAGATCACGCATGCACGTATAGTAAATGGGTCATTTTAACTCATGCATGTGACAACGGATCACTCTGGGTTATAAATTATTGCTAATTATCATATAACAAGTAATTTTGCACAAAAGATTGCGCGTGTTGTCATGTAACCCAACCAGCCCATTTCGTCACCTCTACTTAGAAAAAACAAAACAATAAGCAAGGAGCTTACATGCATGGATTTGGTCTTTTGTTTCTTTGATGAATGACATGTTGAAGCAAGATCCACATGATCGGTTTCAGCAAGATCATGTCCACTTCCAGGAAAAAGATGTCTATCTCTAGCTGCAGAATGTTCAATAGCTCCAATAGCAGCATGCCTTAAAGGATGCCAGGAACAAGAGCCATCACATGACTTCGGATTTAACCATCCCCAAGGATTTAAACAAGAAACCCCATCATACAACAGTTGAGTTTGTGTAACTGAAGAATTCGTAAGCATATTGTCATGATTTTGAGTTCTATATGCATGTGACGGGGATGTAGTGACTTCTTGATTGGTGGAACAGCTGCAAGAGTGGACCTGATCACATGCACGTGCAATCACCTCGCTGGTAAAAGGGTCAACGACAACAGCAGCATTTACCATCTGCATAACTTACATATTATTAACATTGTAAAATTTCCTGTATAGAACAGGTGTGATCAAATTAATATTTACATAAAATAAATCATACTGAAAATTGTAAAGGATAAATCATTAACAACATCATAAAATCTTTTACGAAAGATACTAGGTAAGATAATAAAGCAGAATGGATATATGAGATACATCAGATAAAAAAACATGCTTCAGCAAAGCTAATTTTCAAGGTCTCCATTTGATCTTTATTATATAAACCAAATCTCCAAATGCCTTCAAAGGCAATATGTATGTAATCTGACATTCTGGCATATAAGCTGCTTGAGTAAAGAATTGATTGAACTCTTTGGGACTTGGGTAAATATAAAATATTAGGCTTTGTATCTTACATCTTTGAATTGATTAGTAGGCTCCTCCTCCTCCTCCTCCTCCTCTTCTTCTTCTTCTTCTTCTTCTTCTTATTATTATTATTATTATAATAATAATCATGTTATACCCTCATTGTCATTAGATTTGCTAGATTAATTGAGCAGTGAAAATGGCAATTCTATGAAATTTCATAGAAATAACAGCACCAATCTTTTCCACAATATGCAACAGTGTATTGAAATTAGTTTATAGGATATATCAAGAATGCTATTCATTCATTTGGACATAAGATTGATTGAACACAGTAGAAACCTTGGAAACTTAATGCTTGGGGTACAAACTAAAATTGTACCTGCGATTCACATTTTGCCAAATCAAGTGCTAGTTTCATGAAGGTGGTAACGGCATGCGATTCTTCCTCTGAAAACCCAGTAATGCCACTGATGTTGCTACATGTTGATCAACACAGCCAAATATAAGTTAAGACATGACTGTGTGATTCAAGGTACATATCCACGCATCTTAAAAAGTAAAGTAAAATAAAATGAGCTCTGAAAACACCGGCCATATCATCTAAGAAAAATCTTATAGAAGTAGAATTAGATTATTATGGGTTTGTATAGTGTGCTGTCAAGTCATCAGTATAGTTTGAAAACAAAGCCATTCACTTCGCATAACTTTACCTCAAATTAGCATACAGATGATTTATTCAAAAATATAATGTATTGGGGTTTGTGTCTTTGTGATGAAAATGAAACATCGAAAATGGAGCATGAAATATATAAATGAAATATGATGACACTATTGGTTTTGAAAGTGATATAGTACCTATTCAAAATTGTTTGATATAGTATTTGTTCAATATGTTGGAGGAAAACTTAATCAAAATAAGGATCAATTTTTATTTTAATGCTTCAAATCAGTATTGAAGCTCAGGAAATGTTATAAAATAGCTGAAGTGAATTTTTTTTAGCAAAAAGTACACTTTTTGAGATGTTTGTCACTAAACTTAGGTGTATGACAGCACCATATTCACTTTCCCCTATACATAAACACAAGTTAAATGAAGATGACGTACTAGGTTGGTGGATGAAAAGACGTTGGCCATAATTTGCTTTGTTCTTCCCACTCTTCTTTCGATAATGGAGCATACTTGCATACCTAAATTATAGAAAAAAATGTCAAAACTGGATGTCCAGCTCTAATAATATACATCTCTAAATTAACCAATAATATAAACATAAAATAGATGAATAAAAGGGCTAACTTTTGTAATAAAAGTTTCCAGATGATAGGAATTTATTAGCTCAACCACCTCTTGAGCTATGATGTCCTGTTGGTTATCACTTTCACCAGCTAAACATAGAATCACTGATAAATGAGTCGATCCTGATGAGTGACAGAAAAACGAAATATGAGAAACGGCATATCCAATGATAACACACACACACACACAAAAAAAATGCATAATTTATCAGAGGATAAGAAGATACCTCCATCAAGGCATTGCTTTCGCACCCGTTTAATATGGCGTAGGTTCTCTAGTGGCAAGATGTGATTTAACTTTCTGAACAGTTAACAATTTCAACAAATCCCAAAAAGTGATTAATGATCAATAATGGAAGTCAAGAACACAGGAGTGAAAAACGACCGAAGTTGCCCACCACGCTCCCAACCAAAAAGAACGTGTGGGACTCCGAAGGGAGATTCAAACTTGAATTTGAGCATGCATATAGACAATACGATGAGCATGCAATACCTTACAACAGTGTGGGCGTGCTTTGGATCAATTACAGCTGCATAAACATTGACTGCACAATCTTGTCAAATTTAGCACATAGAAAGTATCAAATAGCATACAAATACGCCATGCCCAAATTAGATGATAAAAAAGAGTTACCGGTGGGTTGTTGGTGAGGAAGAAAGGGTGGTTTATCTGGGATATGAATGATTTCCCAGCGCACGTCGTCTTTACATTTGTTCATGCTTCCTAAGTAAAAAAGTTTTGAGTTACATACCATACATGATCTTGAATTATAATTGATTTAGTATGGTTACTCCCAACAAAAATGGTAGATCAAATGCACAAACACGTACATATGTATATGTAGGGGTGTTAACGAGTCGAGCATTTAACGAGCTACTCGAGTTCGAGCTCGTTTAACTCGAATTCGAGTTTGATAATATTCGAACACGAGTCGAGCTCGAACGAAAAATACTACTCGATTAATTTCACGAGCCGAGCATAAAAAATTGATGTTCGACTCGGCTCGTTCGAAAGCTCGTTTAGTTTCGAGTCAAACGAGCTATTCGAGTCGAACGAGTCGAGTTTATATAATAAATTTGTCTATTTGGAACTTTAAATGTATGTAACTAATATATTTAAACCTAAGACATCAAGTATAAATGAGCTTACTCGAGCTTGATTTCGAGTTATGAAATGAGTTTAGCGATCCCGAGCTCATAAACAAGCAAAATTGCGCTTGGAATTTTGATTCATAAAGACACTTTCCAATCAAATAAACGAGCATCGAACTCGAGCTCGAACAACAACAAATAATTCGAACTCGAACTCGAACACAATTTTTAAAACTTACTCGAACTCGAGTCGAGCTCGAACCGGATAATTAGCAAACGAGTCGAACTCGAGCATCCTGATATTCGACTCGATTCGGTTTGTTAACAGCCCTATGTATATGTATAGGTGTGTGGGGATGTATGCGTGTGTGCACGTATGGGTGTTTGCACATATGTATGGGCGAGTGTTTGCATAGATACACATACAGAGTGTAGATATACGCATACGTGTATATATGTGTCACACACACGCGCACAAACATGCACTTGTGTGTAAACATATAGCTAAGATATTATGTTATTTATAGGAGAGATAAAAATAATAACTTGGTCACGGTTAGTGTTGTAAAAAGCGGCCTGGGCGGCCGAGTAATCGGAGATTAATCGGGGGACGGGGTGGTGGCGCCCCGACTTGGGTCTGGGCGGTCAAAAAAGTGGTCAAACTCGGTCAACGGGTAAAAAAAAGGGATGAAACGGTCAAGCTTGGTCAAACTCGGATTAAATGGGATTAATCGGTCAAGTATGGTCAAAATGAGTCAAAGTCAACATTAGTCAACATTTTTTTTTTTTTTAAAATAAGGGTTTTGAGTCCATATACTCAAAATTGGGCCTCTATACTATTTTCTCTTACACGACTCACCACCAACGGTTCTAGACCAAGGCTTGGACGAGAACGAAGAATGAATCTTATAACAAATATTTATGTTTGAAGAATTTGAATAATTGAACGATTATGCTTATGTATTCTAGACAATTATCTTATGATTATGTTTATGTTTATGGTTCTATTTTATATTTTTGCACATATAAGTTTGAAATATATTATTTAAAGGTAAAAAAAATCCGAGTACTCCCCGATTAATCCCTGACTCGGCCGAGTACTCCCCACAAAGTCACGGCCGAGTACTCCCCGCCTAGCGCCTTCTACAACCTTTGTCACAGTGTTGGTTTTTTATACAAAACTGGACAATGTATTGTAACTGTGAAAAGGATATAATCAGATAAGGGCTAATAAGTTGTGATTTAGTGTCTTATAAATGATAGGCCAGTATGATTTAGAGGCTTTGTCAGAAACAAGTTCATTTTACGAAAAATGATAGTCCGGTAAGTGATGTAAATGGATTATCTTTTTAACCCTCTGTCTATACTAATTACTAAAGCGAGACTATATGCCAGGTGTTCAAATTGACAGAAACGTAAATGAAAACAACAAAAAATTTAAGTTAGGATGATTCTATGCACACGTATATTCTTCCAATAACAAGTTCATCTTAGATCTTCTACTTCATATAATTCATTAAGTACAATCAAAAAAGAATATAAAATTGGAGTTCTCATGGTGCAACCTGCATGAATCAAGTAATCCGAGAGTAATACAAAAACAAACGACCAAAAACGGTATGTTAGTGATGTTTAAAAAGAACACGAATGACACATTCTTCAAGTAGTTGTAACAAGAAACAAAGTTTTATGCATTCATGACCTCATTTTTAATCGATCATCTTCTTCTCTTTTCGCTTTACTTTTAAAAGCTATAATCCTTGAAAGATGAGAAGTTTCCTTTTATCATAGTCGGAACAGGTTGGAATTATTTAAGAATGAAATGAACGATTTTAAACTACAAACTAACATAGAATTACAACCCAGTCATACTTCTGCTTTCATTGGGGAATTTTATCAAACAGTTGGTGTTCATAAGAAAACACTGTTATTAACCAGAAGAATAACAAATAAGGTGATTTTGTAATGCAAGCTGTAGATATATTTACTTACAATGGTCTTGGATTGATATGAATCCCAAAAAAATGGGTAAAACGAGAAGAGCTCTGTTCGACTTGAGCGGATCCCTCAATTGGGGAAAGTGGGGTCCAAGCCGAAGAGATAGCAATAGTAAATCTACTGGTGATTATACTTTTGCTCCATAGTTAACTAGCAAGAAAGATGCATACTTTTGATTGAGGTTGCGAGAGCGAATTTGCTAAAAGCCTTATAATTAGTTCGGGTTTGTTATTCGATCCTTTTCTAATATTATTCTGTTATGTATTTATTTTTGTCAAGTTTTATACCCATGATAAGATATACTCCCTCGATCCTATTTGTCAAGTTTTATCCTAAAATAAATATCCATCAACAAAAAACACAAAAAACACACAGTATAATAAAAGTGAGACCACAACACCTTTCAACCAAGCAAATGGAATCTTAACCCACTAAACTATCTTCCTATTTGTCGAAATGAGAAGTGGACAATTATTTTGAGACATTCAAAAAGGGAATTGTGTACTATAATTTTAGGACATAGGGGGTAATAGGGTTGTTGCATCTTTATAAACTAGTCACTTGAAATCCGTAGTCATTATAAGATCCGTACGCAAAGTCTGAGAACCAAACACCACTTAAGCCATTGATAATTGATCCATTTATTTTGGGTTGATGATCCGTACACCACTATTTTTTCTCCGTACACCACTAATTATGTTATACAGTGTTAACTGTACAACTCTGTAAAGCACAATTGGTGGTGTATGGAGAAAAAAAAGTGATGTACAAATTAGTGCCCTTATATTTGTCTATGTGACCATCATGTGTATAAGTTTTGTTGAGTACCAAAGGCGCTTTTGGCTTAGCGGTATCGTAGTGGCCCTTTAAATCAAGAGGTTGGGTTCTCGGGTAATGGGAATAGGACAATTGAATATATTCGTGGATTAATGTTCATATTCATGGTAATGGGGCGTGTCAAGAGGTGGCAAAACGGACGGGTCGAGTGGGTACGGGTTACGGCGCCAAAACGGTCAGTCGGGTTTTCACCCCGTCGTCAGACCGTCCGTCGGAGCGCGCGTCGGTTGAGTTTTAAAATTTATAAAGAGCTGGGGACTCAATTTATAAGTACTACCTATCACACAGGGTGAGTAAGCAGTAAGTATAACTCGTGGTCGTTCTTAAATCGGAGCGAATTGAAACGAAGTGATGCCAAAGATAGAGTTTTGCTTTTAGGATAGGTTTTGTGCAGATAGGTAGGTTTTTTGGGGGGTTTTCTATTTTACTTAACTAATTTAACTAAAGACAGGAAAAGTAAATAAGATAGAGTAGAATCGGTAGCTAGGTAGACAGATAGAGAATTGCGGCAGTTGAAACTTCAATAGTCAGTTGCGGGGATGATGCTTATTATAAAGATAATTGGGGACATTTTCAGTTAATAAACAGATGCATTATGGGTGTAAACACTAGGACCCTACTTATTCTAGTTAAGTACCAGAATTAGTATGTCACGAGACCTAGGCTATCGTGATTCTGATCAGAACAGGCTGCTCAACCCCCCACACTGTCTTTTTGGACAAGTGACCCTTCAAGGGTGCAGGAATAAGGTAACGGACTGCCACTTGGGTTATTCTGACCGTTCTTAACACCTAAATGTAAATGCCATTTCCTAAATATGTTCAGATTATTAACTTGTTATTCTAAACTATCAGTTTTGTAGAGTCTGGGGGTTTTAAGAACTCCGAACCACTGCTGGGCTTGACTTTCATCTCCAGACTCATTCCTTACGTTTTATTAGTTCAACTACTTCTGTCATGATCTAGCCTCTCCTTTGCAATCAGTCATTCAGCCCTAGGAACACCAGCGGGGTACAATGCATACTCCTTCCACAGTGTACTAACCTAGGAACCGTTTACGATGTACCGCACTTAGATAATTCCACAGATTCGTGTAACCGAGGATGTATTTACGGTGTACTATGATGTTTCCACAGCTTTCCATCCCTAGGTACATCTACGGTGTATACTATCGAAGTGTTTCCATAGCTTCAGTTACAGGGGTAGCCAGACGGTGTACTGTGCACTTCCACAGCTATATTGGTTTCTAGGCCATATTCTAGGGTTTCTAGGTAATCCACAGTATCGGCACAAACGGCTTTTTCCGGAGCTTCCACGTTGTACTCCACCAGTGGTGTTTCCAAAGATATACTCAGTACTTCAGCCGAATTATAGTGACAAACACGGCTTCTTTACTATAACACAGATAACTTCCTACTGTACCTAGAGTTGATCAGGTTCTAAGCCTAAAGTAGCAGTCACGCGAAGGACTGGAAAGGGTGATCCATAGCTAAGTCTAGATGCATGATAAGTTTAGACATAACAAATATAATAATTCCCAATTATATAGATTTAAAGATTAATTCAACATCATCCCTACTTTTAACTATCTACATTTCAACAACCGCAACAGCATACTACTCAATAAACATGGCAATAACAGTAACATACATCATACAAACAGGCAGAAATAATTCGGACATAGTATAAGTATGTAAAGAGAGATATCACCAGTAAAATTGAGCAGAGTAACAGCTGAAAAGAAAAGGCAGAGTCTTGCACCAAGAATGCTTCTAATTACACCGTGATTACAATACCAGCTTTTCTCTCTCTCTACTGCTAACCAACTAACTATCTAACTCTCTCTCTAGAGAGAGAAAATCTAGAGAGAGAAACTATCTAAACTATTCTAGAGAGAGACTAAAAATATAAAAATATAAGAAAACGAAGAATTGAAGTGTGTTGAATGAGATGTGTGAAGTGTTGGATGAAGTGTGAAGTGTGTTGAAATGATGAAATGAGGCTAGTATTTATAGAGAACGCACAACCGTATCCGTAGACCGTATCCAAACCTCAAAATGCACAACCGTATCGCAAGGGCAAATAAAAATCAGATTTTTATCACCCAAACGCACGATACGGCTGAGTTAGGGTGAATACGGGTGAACTGGACCGTATACGGCTGCGCGTTGGGTGAATACGGCTGAACTGGACCGTATACGGCTGTGCATAGGCCGTATACGGCCTGCACAGACCGTATACGGTCTAGGTCCAGCCGTATACGGCCTGGACCAGCCGTATACGGCCTGGTTCAGCCGTATCCTGGCCTCTCGGTTTCCTGTTTCTTCGTTCGGGCGTAACTTCTTCGTCGTTTATCCGACTTGAGCGTTCTTTATACCCACGCGTTCGTATTTTCCTAACGAAGAGAATGACATAAGTTAGAGGTCATAACTCGGAGCGTAGCTTAAAGTGCATTGAAATGAGTGAACGGTGGTGTGATAAAGCAGTTTTGCCCAGTTTCTTATGTTTTTCATGCCATTTTTAGTGTTTTTTCAAACATCGACTCCGTTTTGACTTAGTTAACAAAACTTTATGAATAATGTCCTTTTAAGTATGTTTTTGTTAACTTTGTGCCTAAAATGTGGAAGATAACGTACGTAAAAACATGACTTTTTACGTGTTATCAACGGGCTATGGGTAAAAATGGGTTCGGATCTCAACGGGCTCGGGAAATAGGCACGGGTAAAAATGGGCTCGGGTCAAACGGGCTCGGGTCCAAACGGACATAGATTGAAAAAAGATAAAAGAGTATATAAGATACATATTTTTTGTCAGGAATAGAGTCAATAGACTACCATTAATAGTTTTTTAATCAGTAAAACTAAAAACCCACAAATAGTAAAGTTTCAAACATTGGTTCTTATAACACCCCCAATTTTAATGTTTTGCGGAAGCTTAAATTGGGTGTTACTAATCAATAATCAAAGCACACAGATATATAGCAAACGACTTTATATGCGTTGTTTTAACAAAATATATTGATATTAAAAGGCTTACAACAGTTTGAACCCGTACATAGCTCGTGTTCGTAATATGAGAGATTTAAGTACATAATTAGTTATACAAAATCTAATAATGCAATGAAATCTCTGAAGTTTGCATGGAGACTCGAGCTAATATGCATCCTGATGGGCAGTCCAAATCTACTGCTGAGTACCTGTGATACATGCTAAAATGGGTCAGCTAACGCTGGTGAGCTCACAGGTTTAGATAACAAATAATGGTGTGTGAACCGCAAGATTTAGATGTTGATTTGCATCCAGCAAATGATAATAATAGTGTATATAACCATGAGCGCATAGTCTGAGCTTAACTCGAGGGTCGGGTCCCATATAGAGAATTCCGAGCGAGGTGCCTCCACGAGTGCCTAATCTACACTCGTTTCCCCAAATATTAGTACGTCCATTGCAGAGGTTAGCGCGACTAACCCGGACAAGGTGGGTCAATCCTATATGGTACCATATACTTATATTCACGCTACTTTCGTATTACCAGACTATACTGTCGCACCCCCAAATTCGGATTGCGGAAACGAATCGGGTCGGGGCGCGACTAATCAATATACACAGCACAAAAGATATAATGAACGACCACTACATGAGTCGTTTTACATTGATATTGATAAAACAAAAGTTTACATCAAAATATTGTTTACATTAGCTCAGTTTGAAAATGAGAGATTTAAGTACATAATTAATCTATACAAAATATAATAATGTAGCTAAAATCTCTGATTGTTTGCATGCTGACTCGAGCTAATAGATCTTGATTGAGCAGTCCAACCTACTGCTGGTCACCTGTGATACATGCTAAAATTGGTCAGCGAAACGCTGGTGAGCTCACAGTTTGTATGTCAACACATATTTGTATGAACCGCAAGATTTGATAATATAATTGAATTTAAAATGCAATTAAGCAAAATAAAAGTTATACAGCCATGAGCACATAGTCTGAGCTTAACTTGAGCGTCAGGTCCAGTTAAGGAAACCTAACTGAGTTGCCTCCTACGAGTGCCTAATCTACACTCGTCTTCCCAAATGCTAATACGTCCGTTTGACCAGTTAGTGCGTGCTAACCCGGACGAGGATTGTCAATCCTATATGATATCATATACTAACATTCACGCTACAGATGTATTACCAGACTATGCTATGGAGGGCTTTAGTGATTAGTTGAAAACAACTCATGTAGTATTTGATTGATTGGTACTTGCGTTCAACTTGTAAAATAAAACGAGCAATAATATCACACCCCTGATTGAAAAGTAGTAAAATAGGGGCCATGAGACTCACCTGAGCCTCGAGTGTTTAACTTAGTAAACTTGAATTGATTAGCGAGGAATTGATGTTCGAAGACTTGTAACCTGAGGGTGTCCAAGACACGCAATGGTTATAACATGAGTAGGCATCTCGAAAGACTGCCCTTGTAGTTGTCCGTCTAACTTAGAATGTCCAAATTACCTCGATTTGGTTGTTTGTTTAAGTGTTTGAAAATGTGTACGGCCCGTTGGTGATTGTTTGTAACAATAATCCCACATTATTATTTTGATGATTTCCGAAGCAGTTTAATTAATTTCTGAAAAATTTATTTTTCTCAAGATTATTTAGAGTCAGAAAATTTTAAAAATTTTAACAAAAATGAGTTTTTATGAAAATTAAGCCAACTGAATGAGTGGCACCTCCACTGTCGAAGTTAAGCTTATGATTTTGAAAAAAAATATTTTCTAAAATTTTAGCAAGAATGAGGTTTTTAGGGAAAATTTTAAGCTAACTGAATGAGTGGCATCTCCACCGTCGAAGTTAAGCTTATTTTTGAAAAGTTATACTTTGGACAAGCAATCAAAGTCAAAGAATACGGTATAACATACCGTGTATCCCACACTTAGAGGAACATTGTCCCTAATGTTCTCAAACTAAGTTTAAAATTCTTGTGAAGGAATCCCACACTTAGAGTTTGAAAATATTTTGGAACCCTATTTCTAAGTTGATTTAATTTATGTGGGATTTAGAATCCCACACTTAGAATTTAAGCATGATGGCATAACGACGAGTTATAGATGATGATGGAAAATCACTAAGGAATGGAAAAGAAAAACTCCCCTAGAAAGGACTGAGATGTGTGAATGAAGATTCTGATTTAGATGTGTAGGTCGATCAGCTTGTGTCAGGATCTTTGCGTGATTCGTGCGTCATCTCGGTTTCTTCTTGGGGAATTTTTATACTTTTTACTCTCTCTTTTATTGCAAGTAATCTAAAAACTAACTAAGAAAAGCATAAAATAAGTAAATGATAGATAAACGATAAGATAGGATAGATAGATGGGTCCAACCAGATTACAGGTTGGAACCCAAATAGTTCTGCAGCAACAGTCAAATACAGTAATCCCAAATATCAGTAATAATAATAATAAGTGATACAGTTATCCAACACAAATGAAAATAAAATCTGATAAGATCAAGGGTGAGAAGGATCCTGGTCGGATGGTGGTCCGTGAGCTGGAGGTGGCATGGAGTTGTAAGGTGCATGACGGGAGGCAAAGTGCTGTCCACTGGATAACCTGCGGGAGACTGATGCTGAAGATGAACTGCGTTGCCTGCTGGATGTTGGCGGCTGGATCGGGTACAAATGGAAGTTGGGATCTAGTCCCATCTCTGCAACCTCATATGATCCAAAGGAAGCACCATGCATCGGGTACAGTGGAAGCTCGGCAGAAGGCACTGGGTTGCTTTGAAGCATCCCTGTGAATCCTGAAAAAGTAGGCACAACAGTAGCAGTAGTCATATCAGGCAGATAGTCAGTCTGCACCGGTACCTGGTCATCAACCTGCATGTCCTGTCTGAAATCCTGACTGAGGTGAGTCTGTCTCTGAAGATGTGTCTGATGTGGCTGACTCAGCTGGTCTCGGACGGGTCATGGTACGGGAAGATGGCTGTCCAATATGTGGGATATGCGGCTCATGTGGTGTCGCAGTGTGCACAGAGAAAACCGGCTCAGCCGCAGGAGTAGTCCTGGTACGGCGGGCTCGAGGAATCTCCATGTGCACAGTGCGAGTGGAGGATGTGGGTGGTATGGAGGTGTAGGGAACGGTGGTAGTGGGTGGCATCATGGCAAATGGATGTAGTGGCATGGTGTGGTAGTTGGGTGGTCGTGGGCCGCATACCCATGTAGGACGTGTAGGTTGTGGGAATCCAAACTCAGTAGCTAAATATGTATCCTGTGTGTAATGTGAGTTAAGCATACCCAATATACCATACATGAGCTCGGATGATACCGGATCTCCCCAACCAAATTCTCGAACAGGCGGTATTAGTGGACTTTGAGCCTCAGCAGCGGCTGTCTCACCCTCCTCTCGCTCATGAGCAACAGCGGTCCTAGGCTGTCGGTGGACCGTGCTGTCATCGAACTCAAACCTAACACTCTTGCTCCTCGGGGGTCTCATTCGAACTCCCGGAATGATATCACCATCCTTCCATCTTATCTGCCCATCAGCATCTTTCTCTAGCAACCAAACCCTAACCATATAGTTAATGTCATATGGCTTAGATACCCTGTTTGCTACTGGTGTCAGGTTACCAATCACCTCCTCAGTCAACAGCCCCATTCTCCTAACTAACTTAGTGATTATTGCTCCCATATATGCAAACTCTGACTCGGTGTAACCCGACTCAGTAAGGATTCTATCAGCAACCAAATAGGCAACATTAACGTGTTCCTGCTCTATAATGCTCTTAATCATCTGCAAGTCCTTTACCCCAACAGCTCCCTTAGTCTTCCTCTTTCCTCGAATGCTGCAAGCGATGAGGTTGTGGAGAACTTGGTAGTGCTTATCAAGAAAAGAAGTGGCCTTGACATTGGACTGGAACTGATTTCCAGTCAATTCTTGCCAAATAGCAGTGTGGTCTCGCTGTTTTACCTCAGTGTTTGCCTTCAAGAAGAAAGGAGTGGTAACTTGATACTCAGTGTACAATTCAAGATGTCTGGCAAAGGTTGCTAATGACATGTGGTGAGGATTTCCCATGAAGTTGAATCTAATCATTCGGTCATCATTTAGCTTATCAATCGTTTTGTCGAACTGGAATGTTACCATAAACTCAGCAACTAACTCTTGATAAACATTTTCCTTAATCTCAAATAGATTCCTCCATGCGCGCAGATGTCGCTTCCCTTCCTTAAATACTATCAAATTTTCAAACCCTTCCTTTAAACCGATTTGCTCCAAATCCTCCCATACTAAGTACCTATTTTCTCCCAACTGATGTGTTAGCCATGTCTGATACCTTTCCCGTTTCTCTGGTTCCTTGATGGATTTTCTGATATACCGGGGAAAATCAGTCATCTGAAAAATAAGAGAAAACAAGAACATAGTGAATTACCAGGAATAATTACAAGTTATTTGACTAAATCATATTCCCAATTTTGAATAAAAATTCGAAATGTGGGCTTTAGAATATGAGCAGTCCCAAAACCTGTAATAGCTAATAATACCACCAAACTCAATTTTCAATCACCACAAGAAACTTTACTTTACAATAATAGGCTATTAGGTTTTAATGATTTCTACACGAGAAGTCAAAGAATTATTCAACCATAATAAGCATGTATGATAAAGAGTTAAATCTTAATCATGTAATTACCTTATCATGGCAAGTATAACCTATTATCGCATGCAAACAAACCATGATATTTAAACAAGTATGTAGCAATTTTGACCATATCATGCAAGTATAGCAACAAAGCTTCTTTAGTTGACAAATGTGTTTCTTGATTGTATCTTTTAAGTAATTATGGTATTCTTTCAAGTAGATACTATTTTAAAATTTAAAAGTAGTTAATTTAGGAAAATGTAGTATCTATTTAAGATTTACCATAACACTTTCAAAGATACAATTTTACAACACCACCATGACTTTTTGACTAGAATGGTTATTAGTATTACTAAAAATTAAGCATTTTGACTTTTAAAGTCAACATTACCAAAGTAAGGTTTCCTTTTTGTCATTTGCCAAATCTATCATAATACTAACTTACATTAGCAAATCAAAGCAAAGCATTAGCATCTACTTAAATTAAAACATCATTTTATCAAAGGTTTTGTTTCAAAATGGTGACGTTTCAACAAAAATCAACTTTCCATGCTTACTTTAATTTGCTAACTTGACCATATTACGCATTTAACCACAAATGAAGCAAATGAATAAGCTATACTAATCATATTTAGCAATAATCAATCAACAATCAACTTATCATAAGCAATTTAATCATTAATTTGCCAAAATGGGTTTACTAGTCACAAAAGTCAAATATAGTCAACTTTCCCAAGTCAAACATCAAATTGCTTCAATCTAAGAAGTAATGCTAGTTCCTACATCATCCTATATCATCACTAAGCAAGAATCAAAGCTCAATTTTGCAACATAAAGCACAAATCATCAAAAACTAACTTGAAACCCTAGGTTAACAAAGTTAGAGAATTTTGGTATTTTAAGCTTGGATCTTACCTTAATGAAGATGCAATGATGTTAGATGACATAAAAGTGACCTAGAAATGAAGGTTTGAAGCTTGGTTTGGTTAACAATGGTGGAAAATGGTGGGTTTGGGATGGTGGTGATGGGAGCCGCGGCCAAGGGAGAAGAAGGAGGGGGGAAAAAATGTTTTTGTGGTTTTGACTTTGTTTGACCAATTTTTACCCCTTTTTATTTACTTCTCCTTTTTACCATTTGTGTATAAATAACCTTTTAAATGTAATTACTAGGTATTTTGGGTAATTAAAAACCTTAGCCAAATATTTTAGCAAAAGTCTAAAATTTGGTATTTGACTGTGCGCAACAAAAGTTTGTTTTATTAAAATGCAAAGAGAACTACTTAACTAGATAAAAATAAACAATATTTTTGGTTTAAAATTTTGACTCTTTAAAATCTAAGCAATTTAAAACTTTATAAAATATTTTGATTTAAGATTTTCAAGTTTTCAGAAACTGCGCAGATTTTGCATTAAACTATTAACTAAACTAACTTATTTTTAACCTAAGAAAATTATTTTGAAGACCTAATTAAAAATTTGGGTTGCCTCCCAAAAAGCGCTTGTTTCAAGTCTGTAGCTCGACTATTGTTCCAAATCCATTTAAAGGGGATTGCTTGAAAGCAATCTTGAAGTATAGCGAGGAATAAAATCACAGTTTAGAATGTTAATGACATACTCAACTAGCTTGGCAGGGTGTAATGAAAAATTTTCGAATTCGCTAAGAATCCTACATTCTTTCTGGCCTAGTTCTAGCAGATTGTTAACAAACTTATTAAATTCCTTTCTAACTTTCTTTTTACTTGAAATTCCTATTCGCATACCGCGGTCTATATTATTAAGATCGTGAAGAAGATTTCCTAAAATTTTCTGAAACCTAAGTTCCTCTTTTGAGTCGGGATCTCCATTTGAAGTTTGCACTGCAATGGTGATATCCCAAATTAAAGATTTTTGAGAAACGGTAAAAGGGAATTTGGATTGATCGAACAACGAAGCGAGTTTAACATGAATATCTTTTCTTTCAGCAAAGAAGACGGCTTCTTTCTTGTCGTCGTCAGCTCCAGGAAATATTTCTTGCAACTTGGCGATTATATAAGCGGCGGGATCTACGAAGAATGGAATTTCTCCAGAAATTACGAGAGTGATCGCAGGATCTTTAGAAGTTAATAGCTCAAGCTCTTTTATCATTGCTGCAACATATCGATTAATCATGTTTTGTGAAACTGATGGATAATCGGTGCAAGCAAATAGATCCATGAGGCGATCTATTTCTGATAATAGCTTTCGCTCTTGCTCTCGATATCGAGTGAAGATACCATCTTCCTTTTGGATCGGAAGACAGTGGAGAACACCTACGAGTATGTCAATCCTTAAGATGGTTTTTCTTTGCTCGACTGAGTAAGGAAAATCAGATACATTTAAGTGTAAAGCAAATGCCTTACACACACCTAATTTCTTATCAGGGTCAAAAGAATAACCAACGTATCGGATTTCATAACCATCTGAATCTTTCGGTATCTCCTTATCAACAACACGATAGATGGTGTACGAAGGTTCTGGTACGAAGTCGACAAAAATTGGTGATTTTGGAAGATGTTCATGAATATCCTCATTCCTTATGAGGATTCGTTCTTCATTAGATGAGGAATGAAAGGATTGAGTGTTTTCAGGAATATTATCGGCAAAATCAGGGAATCTAGGGATATTTTCTAAGGAATATTTAATCTCAGGCGCAGGTAAAACCTGATAGCTTGGAATGCTAGAAGCAGAAGTTGAGATCTTCTGTTGAGATTTATGGTTTCCTAAGTCAAGATCTAAGAATTTCCCTAAGGTTCTAGAATCGTCGTCTGGGCTAGCGGAGGCTTCTTCCGGTGATGAGTGAAAGTCGGATTTCAACTCTGGTTCCAAGTGGTCGAAGAACTCAGCATCGTCCATAGCCGTCATTTCTTCAGTCGTCTTGGAGGCGGATAGAGAAATGGGACAGGAAGGCGGCGAATCGTAGAAAGATATTTTTGGATTTTTCCTTTTATTTTAAAATAAGCTAATTTATTCTAAGAAAAGTAACTTTCGAATAGGTTAAGGACAACCTATACGAAAAGGATCTCCTAATTGCTTATTCTATCTAAGGCGGCTTCAGAATCGTAACGCTCTACGATCCCCGGCAGCGGCGCCAAAAACTTGACGGCGCCCAAACGGTCAGTCGGGTTTTCACCCCGTCGTCAGACCGTCCGTCGGAGCGCGCGTCGGTTGAGTTTTAAAATTTATAAAGAGCTGGGGACTCAATTTATAAGTACTACCTATCACACAGGGTGAGTAAGCAGTAAGTATAACTCGTGGTCGTTCTTAAATCGGAGCGAATTGAAACGAAGTGATGCCAAAGATAGAGTTTTGCTTTTAGGATAGGTTTTGTGCAGATAGGTAGGTTTTTTGGGGGGTTTTCTATTTTACTTAACTAATTTAACTAAAGACAGGAAAAGTAAATAAGATAGAGTAGAATCGGTAGCTAGGTAGACAGATAGAGAATTGCGGCAGTTGAAACTTCAATAGTCAGTTGCGGGGATGATGCTTATTATAAAGATAATTGGGGACATTTTCAGTTAATAAACAGATGCATTATGGGTGTAAACACTAGGACCCTACTTATTCTAGTTAAGTACCAGAATTAGTATGTCACGAGACCTAGGCTATCGTGATTCTGATCAGAACAGGCTGCTCAACCCCCCACACTGTCTTTTTGGACAAGTGACCCTTCAAGGGTGCAGGAATAAGGTAACGGACTGCCACTTGGGTTATTCTGACCGTTCTTAACACCTAAATGTAAATACCATTTCCTAAATATGTTCAGATTATTAACTTGTTATTCTAAACTATCAGTTTTGTAGAGTCTGGGGGTTTTAAGAACTCCGAACCACTGCTGGGCTTGACTTTCATCTCCAGACTCATTCCTTACGTTTTATTAGTTCAACTACTTCTGTCATGATCTAGCCTCTCCTTTGCAATCAGTCATTCAGCCCTAGGAACACCAGCGGGGTACAATGCATACTCCTTCCACAGTGTACTAACCTAGGAACCATTTACGATGTACCGCACTTAGATAATTCCACAGATTCGTGTAACCGAGGATGTATTTACGGTGTACTATGATGTTTCCACAACTTTCCATCCCTAGGTACATCTACGGTGTATACTATCGAAGTGTTTCCATAGCTTCAGTTACAGGGGTAGCCAGACGGTGTACTGTGCACTTCCACAGCTATATTGGTTTCTAGGCCATATTCTAGGGTTTCTAGGTAATCCATAGTATCGGCACAAACGGCTTTTTCCGGAGCTTCCACGTTGTACTCCACCAGTGGTGTTTCCAAAGATATACTCAGTACTTCAGCCGAATTATAGTGACAAACACGGCTTCTTTACTATAACACAGATAACTTCCTACTGTACCTAGAGTTGATCAGGTTCTAAGCCTAAAGTAGCAGTCACGCGAAGGACTGGAAAGGGTGATCCATAGCTAAGTCTAGATGCATGATAAGTTTAGACATAACAAATATAATAATTCCCAATTATATAGATTTAAAGATTAATTCAACATCATCCCTACTTTTAACTATCTACATTTCAACAACCGCAACAGCATACTACTCAATAAACATGGCAATAACAGTAACATACATCATACAAACAGGCAGAAATAATTCGGACATAGTATAAGTATGAAAAGAGAGATATCACCAGTAAAATTGAGCAGAGTAACAGCTGAAAAGAAAAGGCAGAGTCTTGCACCAAGAATGCTTCTTATTACACCGTGATTACAATACCAGCTTTTCTCTCTCTCTACTGCTAACCAACTAACTATCTAACTCTCTCTCTAGAGAGAAAAACTCTAGAGAGAGAAACTATCTAAACTATTCTAGAGAGAGACTAAAAATATAAAAATATAAGAAAACGAAGAATTGAAGTGTGTTGAATGAGATGTGTGAAGTGTTGGATGAAGTGTGAAGTGTGTTGAAATGATGAAATGAGGCTAGTATTTATAGAGAACGCACAACCGTATCCGTAGACCGTATCCAAACCTCAAAATGCACAACCGTATCGCAAGGGCAAATAAAAATCAGATTTTTATCACCCAAACGCACGATACGGCTGAGTTAGGGTGAATACGGGTGAACTGGACCGTATACGGCTGCGCGTTGGGTGAATACGGCTGAACTGGACCATATACGGCTGTGCATAGGCCGTATACGGCCTGCACAGACCGTATACGGTCTAGGTCCAGCCGTATACGGCCTGGACCAGCCGTATACGGCCTGGTTCAGCCGTATCCTGGCCTCTCGGTTTCCTGTTTCTTCGTTCGGGCGTAACTTCTTCGTCGTTTATCCGACTTGAGCGTTCTTTATACCCACGCGTTCGTATTTTCCTAACGAAGAGAATGACATAAGTTAGAGGTCATAACTCGGAGCGTAGCTTAAAGTGCATTGAAATGAGTGAACGGTGGTGTGATAAAGCAGTTTTGCCCGGTTTCTTATGTTTTTCATGCCATTTTTAGTGATTTTTCAAACATCGACTCCGTTTTGACTTAGTTAACAAAACTTTATGAATAATGTCCTTTTAAGTATGTTTTTGTTAACTTTGTGCCTAAAATGTGGAAGATAACGTACGTAAAAACATGACTTTTTACGTGTTATCAACGGGCTATGGGTAAAAATGGGTTCGGATCTCAACGGGCTCGGGAAATAGGCACGGGTAAAAATGGGCTCGGGTCAAACGGGCTCGGGTCCAAACGGACATAGATTGAAAAAAGATAAAGGAGTATATAAGATACATATTTTTTGTCAGGAATAGAGTCAATAGACTACCATTAATAGTTTTTTAATCAGTAAAACTAAAAACCCACAAATAGTAAAGTTTCAAACATTGGTTCTTGTAACACCCCCAATTTTAATGTTTTGTGGAAGCTTAAATTGGGTGTTACTAATCAATAATCAAAGCACACAGATATATAGCAAACGACTTTATATGCGTTGTTTTAACAAAATATATTGATATTAAAAGGCTTACAACAGTTTGAACCCGTACATAGCTCGTGTTCGTAATATGAGAGATTTAAGTACATAATTAGTTATACAAAATCTAATAATGCAATGAAATCTCTGAAGTTTGCATGGAGACTCGAGCTAATATGCATCCTGATGGGCAGTCCAAATCTACTGCTGAGTACCTGTGATACATGCTAAAATGGGTCAGCTAACGCTGGTGAGCTCACAGGTTTAGATAACAAATAATGGTGTGTGAACCGCAAGATTTAGATGTTGATTTGCATCCAGCAAATGATAATAATAGTGTATATAACCATGAGCGCATAGTCTGAGCTTAACTCGAGGGTCGGGTCCCATATAGAGAATTCCGAGCGAGGTGCCTCCACGAGTGCCTAATCTACACTCGTTTCCCCAAATATTAGTACGTCCATTGCAGAGGTTAGCGCGACTAACCCGGACAAGGTGGGTCAATCCTATATGGTACCATATACTTATATTCACGCTACTTTCGTATTACCAGACTATACTGTCGCACCCCCAAATTCGGATTGCGGAAACGAATCGGGTCGGGGCGCGACTAATCAATATACACAGCACAAAAGATATAATGAACGACCACTACATGAGTCGTTTTACATTGATATTGATAAAACAAAAGTTTACATCAAAATATTGTTTACATTAGCTCAGTTTGAAAATGAGAGATTTAAGTACATAATTAATCCATACAAAATATAATAATGTAGCTAAAATCTCTGATTGTTTGCATGCTGACTCGAGCTAATAGATCTTGATTGAGCAGTCCAACCTACTGCTGGTCACCTGTGATACATGCTAAAATTGGTCAGCGAAACGCTGGTGAGCTCACAGGTTTGTATGTCAACACATATTTGTATGAACCGCAAGATTTGATAATATAATTGAATTTAAAATGCAATTAAGCAAAATAAAAGTTATACAGCCATGAGCACATAGTCTGAGCTTAACTTGAGCGTCAGGTCCAGTTAAGGAAACCTAACTGAGTTGCCTCCTACGAGTGCCTAATCTACACTCGTCTTCCCAAATGCTAATACGTCCGTTTGACCAGTTAGTGCGTGCTAACCCGGACGAGGATTGTCAATCCTATATGATATCATATACTAACATTCACGCTACAGATGTATTACCAGACTATGCTATGGAGGGCTTTAGTGATTAGTTGAAAACAACTCATGTAGTATTTGATTGATTGGTACTTGCATTCAACTTGTAAAATAAAACGAGCAATAATATCACACCCCTGATTGAAAAGTAGTAAAATAGGGGCCATGAGACTCACCTGAGCCTCGAGTGTTTAACTTAGTAAACTTGAATTGATTAGCGAGGAATTGATGTTCGAAGACTTGTAACCTGAGGGTGTCCAAGACACGCAATGGTTATAACATGAGTAGGCATCTCGAAAGACTGCCCTTGTAGTTGTCCGTCTAACTTAGAATGTCCAAATTACCTCGATTTGGTTGTTTGTTTAAGTGTTTGAAAATGTGTACAGCCCGTTGGTGATTGTTTGTAACAATAATCCCACATTATTATTTTGATGATTTTGAAGTGTTATACTTAAAACTAAGTTCCAATGTGTTTTAGAAGTTGTGTCGCATTCGTGTTTGATGTTATACAAGTTTAACACTTTGTGTGAAAGTTTAGATGTAACACCGTTACTCGTGACCTAGGGTAAGGGCGAAGCCCGTTAATGACGGGGGTCCGGGGGCAGCGCCCCTGGTAGCGAGGTCCAAGGGGCGGCAGCCCCTGGCGGGGTCCAAAGGGCAGAGCCCTTGGCTGGGGTCGAGCTGCCAGGTCAACTTGGAAAATTTTTATTTCTACTAAATTGCTTTGGTGAAAAACGCATCTGGACTTGAATTTGGGTGAAATCGTGTGATAAAATTTTAGGTCTCAACACTTAGTAAAATTTGGGTTCTGTTTCATGCGACACTTATAGCGTCACTAGAGGGCATTAGGCGTCACTTGGGAAGTATCGCATGAAATGGTAGATTCTGAGTAAGGGCGTCATTAACGGAAGTGACGCATACTGAGGCGTCACTAAGGTAGCTTGGGCGGCACTTAGGAAGTGTCGCATAAGATGTGAAATTCTGAGTTTAGGGCGTCACTTAAGGTGGCGACACTTCATTAGTGACGGGTGTAAGTGTCGGTTAGGCGTCACTTAAAGGAGTGACGCATACTTGGGCGTCACTAAAGCAGTGTCGGGTTATTAGTGACGGTAAGGGTCCTAGGCGTCACTAAGCAAGTGACGGAGGTAAGTGTCAGGAAAAAGGGGTTTTATGCGGCACTTATGCAAGTGACGCATGATTAGGGCTTTTAGCGACACTCAATGCGTCACTTAAGTGACGCATGAAGTGACGCTATACTGCACCTTCGTTGCGACAATTAAGGCCGTTAACGAATTTTTGAGCCAAAAATGAGTTTTCGGGTTTCCGTTTGGTCTGATTCTTTTACCCAACCCTTATAGGGACATTCTAAGCTTAAAGAAACCATATACATGTAAAAATAAGTGAAATCGATGAGTTTCGGGAATTTGTCAGAAACTTACAAAGCGGCGAATCAAGATTCCGAAAAGATAGCGTTGTAGATCGTGATGAGGTGAACGTTTTTCTTCAAATGAGCCTTGAATTTTGAGGACATTTAATGGTGCTTTTTGGTGATTTTAATGAAGTGATGGTGGTGGTTTGGTTGGAGAGAAAAAGGAAGAAAAGGGGGAGTAGAGAGAGAGTGATGGATGAGAATGAGGGTGGGGAGGTGATGTCCTCACCCTTTGTGGCTGATTCGGTGGGGGCCCACCGAGGTGTGGGTCTCCACTTTTAATCCCGTGCATTCGCGCTCCGTGCGGTGTTCATTTTCCCGATTCGTTTAAACGTTTAAATAATTTTGTGCGCGTAAATTTGTGGGTTTTAAAATACGAATAATTATTCGATATTTCACTTGAAACATTTCACCAAATACCCAAAAATTTGAGTTATATAACTTAACTTGTTTCGTTTTACTTGCGCGTTTAATAATCTAATCGTGTAGCCTTTGTTTGTACAATACGGTACGAATACGAAATATTATCAAAGTAATATTTTTCGATATGATAGCGTTATTAAATAATTTTTATATTATTTAGCAAAATTGTTCACCAATGTCCGTATTAATTGAACCGAATTACATTCGGTTTGAAACTTGTACGATTTAATCAAATCACATGATTGTATATATTCAACAATATATATTACTTGATACATTAATTAGCCTAACACAGAACTAATTACATGTATTATAACTGATTAGGCACTAATCGCTAGTCCTAATTTGGCGGGTGTCACATATACTGACGGAGGACTTTGATTTGATTAGTTGAGAACAACTCATGTAGTATATTGAAATATGTACTCACGTTCACGTGTTAAAAATAGAGCAATGTATCACACCTTTGAGTAAAACAGTAAAAGAGGGGCCATGAGACTCACCTGAGCCTGAAGAGTTTATCTAAATAAACTGAGATTGATTAGCCAAGAATCGAAGTCCAAAGACTTGTAACCTGTGGGTGTCCACGACACGCGATGATTATAAACATGTGAAGACATCTAATAAGACTACCTTGTAGTTGTTTGTCCAACTAGAATGTCCAAATGATTATAATTTGGTTGATTGTTTAAGTGTTTGAAAATGTGTACGGCCCGTTGGTGATTGTTTGTAATAATAATCCAACATTATTATTTTGATGATTTTGAAGTGTTATACCTAAAAGTAATTTCCAATGTGTTTTAAAAGTCGTGTCGCATTCGTGTTTGATGTTATACAAGTTTAACACTTTGTGTGAAAGTTTAGATGTAACTCTGTTACTCGTGACCCTAGGGTAAGGGCGAAGCCCGTTAATGACGGGGGTCCGGGGGCAGCGCCCCTGGTTAGCGGGGTCCAATGGGTGGCAACCCCTGGCGGGGTCCAAGGGGCAGAGCCCCTGGCTGAGGTCGAGCTGCTAGGTCAGCTTGGATAATTTTTATTTCTACTACATTGCTTTGGTGAAAAACGCATCTGAGATTTGAATTTGGGCAAAATTAAGTGATAAAATTTCAGGTCTCAACACTTAGTAAAATATGAGTTTTCTAGGTTCTGTCATCTGCGACATTGTGTGCGACGTAGGTTGTTATGTCGCAGATCATGACTGCGACATTGGTCATGGCGTCGCTAAGTGCGACTTCGCAGTTTAATGCGACGTTGAGTCTGATGTCGCTATATGCGACGTTGTTGGTCTTTGCGACGTAGGGGTTGATGTCGCTATGTGCGACGTTAGCAATTTAATGCGACGTTGAAACTGATGTCGCTCCATGCAACATCGTGGGGGTTTTGCGACATTGCAACTGATGTCGCAATTGGGCCAAGCCAAAAGCGACATCGGCGTCTGACCGGATTTCGGTGGCCGGAAACTTGGCCGGGAGACTTTGGTTTGGTCCGAAACTTTTACCCAACCCTTATATGGACATTTTAAGCCTAGACAAACAATTATACGTTGAAAACAATAGAAAACGAGAGGTGTCGGGATTTGTCGGAAACTTACGAATCGTCGTGCGGAGAATTCGGAAAGGTGGAAATGTAGATCGTGGTGTGGTGAACGTTTTTCCCTAAATAAGCTTGAAGATTTGAGGCCGTTTGGTGGTGCATTTTAATGATTTTAGATGATGGTGGTGGCGGGTTTGTTTTGAGAGAAAAGAGAGGAGAGATTGATAGAGAGGGAGAGAAGATAGGTGGAAATGGGGTGGGGAGGTGGTGACCTCACCCCCTTTTGGCTGATTATTGGGAAAAGAGGGAGGGGGATCTTCCAAATTTTAATTCCCGCGTTTGCGCTCCGTGCGGTGTTCGTTTAAACGTTAAATAATTATTTTATACTTTTAAATATATGTTTTAAAATACGAATGTTTATTCAATATTTTTGTTGAAGTATTTTACCAAATACTTAATAACTTAAATGGTTTCGTTTGTTTGTGTGTTAAATGTTTAAGTCGCGTAGACGTTTATTATACGATACGAAATGTAATTGAAATATTATCAAAATAATATTTTTGGGTATGATATCGTTATTAAATAATTTTATATTATTTAATAAAATTGATCACCAACGTTCGTATTTACTTGAACCGAATTACATTCGATTTGAAACTTGTACGATTTAATTAAATCGCATATTCGTATATATTTAACAATATATATATAGATATATATATATATATATATATATATATATATATATATATTTCGATACATTAATTAGCCTAAACCAACTAATTACATGTATTAACAGAGAGTTATGCACTAATTACTAGTCCTAATTTGGCGGGTGTTACAGTTCTTGCTTTTCGATACTATCGTGCAACCAAGCTTTACGTACCACAGGAGTACCACTGCTCGATTTTCCTCATTTCAAAAAACTTAACTAACTACTTACATTAAATCAAAGAGATGTGATCATTAGAGTACAAGAATTATTGAAAGAATGGATGTACCAATCATGTTATGTCATGTGTACAAAGAGAATGTTCCACATGTACAAAACTCATTTACCTCCAAACTTAAATATCTCACAAACGATAAATCGAAAAATTATGAAAATTATATAAACCTAAACGTGGCGTACTAATAAAGTAAAAGTATATACATTGAGCAAAAATTAGCAAGTTGAAATTATAATTATATTAAAGATGTAGAACTGTAACACCCGTCAAGTTAGGACTAGTAATTAGTGCCTAATCCCCTGTTAATACATGTAATTAGTTATGTGTTAGGATAATTAATGTATCAAATAATATATTGTTGAATATGTACAATTAAGCGATTTGGCTAAATCGTATGCATTTCAATCGAATGTGATTCGGTTCAATTAATACGGACGCTGGTGAACAATTTTATTAAATAATATAACTTTATTTAATAATGCTATTATATCCAAAAATATTATGTTAATAATACTTCAATTACATTTTGTACCGTATAATAAACATCTACACGACTTATACATTTAACACACAGACAAAATAAACCATTTAAGTCATTAAGTATTGGGTAAAATCCTTCAACAAAAATTTTAAATAAACAATTGTATTTTTAAAACTTATAATTAAACGTACAAGATAATTAATTAACGTTTTAAACGATCGGGGAAACGAACACCGGACGGAGCGCAAGCACGGGGATTAAAAAGTTGGGAGAAACTCTCCCCTCCCCTCCCCAAAATCTGCCCCAAAAGGCCCTCCCCTCATTTCCCATTTTCTTTTCATTTTCATTTCTCTCTCTCCCTCCCATTTTTCTCTTAAAAACCATCCACACCACCCACACCAAAAATCACTAAAACACACCACCAAGCTTCATTAAATCGTTGAGCTCGTTTGGAAGAAAAGAACCACCGCGTCACGATCTACACTCCTACCTTTCCGGAATCTTGATTCATTAACTTGTAAGTTTCCGACGAAAACTCGAAACCTCTCGATTTTAAGTGTTTTTAAGTTTTAGTTGTTTCTTTAAGCTTAGAATGTCCTTATAAGGGTTGGGTAAAAGAATCAGACCAAACGGAAACCCAAAAACTCATTTTTGGCTCAAAAATTCGTTAACAGCCTTAAGTGTCGCAACGAAGGTGCAGTATAGCGTCACTTCATGCATCACTTAAGTGACGCATTGAGTGTCGCTAAAAGCCCTAATCATGCGTCACTTACATAAGTGCCGCATAAAACCCCTTTTTCCCGACACTTACCTCCGTCACTTGTTTAGTGACGCCTAGAAGCCTTAACCGACACTAATGGAGTGACGCCACCTTATGCGTCACTTACCTAAGTGACGCCCTAAACTCAGGATTTTCAATTTCATGCGTCACTTCCTAAGTGACACCCAAGCTACCTTAGTGACGCCTCAGTATGCGTCACTTCCGTAAGTGACGCCCTCACTCAGATTCTGCCTTTTCATGCGTCACTTCCTAAGTGACGCCCAAGCCCCTAAGTGACGCATAAACAGAAGGTTTCAAACTAATTTTTCACTAAGTTTTGAGGCCCAAATTTGACGCCCCATTTCACCCAAATTCAAGTCCAGGTGCGTTTTTCACCAAAGCAATATAGTAGAAATAAAAATTTTCCAAGCTGACCTGGCAGCTCGACCTCAGCCAGGGGCTCTGCCCCTTGGACCCCGCTACCAGGGGCGCTGCCCCCGGACCCCCGTCATTAACGGGCTTCGCCCTTACCCTAGGTTCACGAGTAACGGTGTTACATCTAAACTTTCACACAAAGTGTTAAACTTGTATAACATCAAACACGAATGCGACACAACTTCTAAAACACATTGGAACTTACTTTTAGGGATAACACTTCAAAATCATCAAAATAATAATGTGGGATTATTATTACAAATAATCACCAACGGGCCGTACACATTTTCAAACACTTAAAAAAACAACCAAATCGTGGTAATTTGGACATTCTAGTTGAACAAACAACTACAAGGGTGATCTTTGAGATACTCAATCATGTCATAACCATCGCGTGTCGTGGACACCCTCAGGTTACAAGTCGTTGGACTTCGATTCTTGGCTAATCAATCTAAGTTTATTAAGATAAACTCTCCAGGCTCAGGTGAGCCTCATGGCCCCTCTTTTTACTAGGGGTGTGATACATTGCTCCGTTTTTAACGCATGAACGCGAGTACATATTTCAATATACTACATGAGTTGTTTTCAACTAATCAAACCAAAGCCCTCCGTCAGTATAGTCTGGTAATACGAAAGTAGCGTGAATATTAGTATATGGTACCATATAGGATTGACCCTCCTCGTCCGGGTTAGCAAGCACTAACCGGGTAAACAGACGTACTAATATTTGAGAAGACGAGTGTAGATTAGGCACTCGTGGAGGCACCTCGCTCGGAATTCTCTATATGGGACCCGACCCTCGAGTTAAGCTCAGACTATGCGCTCATGGTTGTATACATTATCCATAACTTTATTTGCTGGATGCAAATCAATACTTAAATCTTGCGGTTCATAGAATATTATTTGATACTCAAACCTGTGAGCTCACCAGCGTTAGCTGACCCATTTTAGCATGTATCACAGGTACTCAGCAGTAGATTTGGACTGCCCATCAGGATGCATCTTAGCTCGAGTCTTCATGCAAACTTCAGAGATTTCATTGCATTATTAGATTTTGTATAACTAATTATGTACTTAAATCTCTCATATTACGAACACGAGCTATGTATGAGTTCAAACTGTTGTAAACCTTCTAATATTAATATATTTTGTTAAAATGACGCATATAGAGTCGTTTGCTATATATCTGTGTGCTTTGATTATTGATTAGTAACACCCAAAGTATGCTTCCGCGAATCATTAAATTTGGGGGTGTTACAAGAACAATAATGTTATAAATGGGTGTTTAGTGATCGTACCTTGGTGGATTGATGAAAAGTGATTATTTCAACGTTTGATCTTTTTAGAAAGCCCATACAGACTTTGTTTTTTAATGTAGTCCATTAGCCCCCTCCCTCCCAACGGTAACTCGTTTGGGCAACCGGTTACCAACCGGTTTAGCCTACCCGTGCCAACGCCAACCGGTTGGCTAATCACTTGGAGCCACAACCGATTGAAACCGGTGATTCGATGCAAATCACTTCAAAAATTGTGAGGCCCACTTTCTTTTTTTTACTTTTACAGCTTGAAAACAAAAAAAAAGAGATTCAACCGTTGGAGAGGAGCGGGGGAAGCAACGGACAAAAAAAATAAACTTTTTTATTTCAAAATTTTACCTATCAACCACTACCATTTTCATATATATATATACATATATATATATATACACCCTTCACACACTCTACTTCATCACAAAAACTCACTTTCATATATATATACACACACACTTCATTTCCAAAAAAAAATCACACACTTTTGTTTTGTATTAAATAATTAAATGAAAATAAAGTGGTTTCGAAGTGGTTAAACTGTTAGCACAGACGAATTAGTTTTAAATCAGTTGGTGGAAAACTGATGTGATGTTGATGTGGCATAAATGGTTAGGAAGTGGTTCAAACACGATTGGGAGGGGTCTTATAGTCAAAAAGAAAATATACTAAGCCCACAATTATCCATTAGGGTATTATAAAAATCCACAATTGCCTAGAATACTTAGACAATTGGGCTAATTTTGTCAATATTAGGCGTGTGGTTACTTGCCTTTCCTAAAAAATATATAATTAGTTGGATTAATTGTGTCAATACTATTTATTGGTTATTGCAAAACAATCTTTGTGTCGTGTCTTTTGTTTCGCATGCAACTATACTTTAAAGATGGAGTTACTTCAAGGTCCGAATCAAGTTGATCACGTGTAGAGTAAGCGACTAAGGGGACGTTAAACGAGCCTGATTAGACGACAAATCTTAAACTGTGTGATGATTACCCATGAATGGATTAGTAGTATCGATATGATATGTATGTCAAGAAAAGGATCATGTTGAATAACGCTAAAGTTCTGTATTTGACTTTGGTGTTGCTGGAGACTGGTTGAAAAATCTAAAAACGTTTTTTCAAAAGTTTCTATAAAGAGAGTGCTTGATGAGATGTCGAAGATGATTAATGATCCACAGACAGTTGTTACTCCGTATTTGTTAATAATCATAATAAGGCTTTGATTTTAGTTTAAACATTTTAGTTAAAGCTCTGAGTGAGTCTATTCTATTGAGCTGCTCCAATATCTGCATGTTGATGAAGAGAAATGGTATTCACATTGTAAATTGTCAAGAAAGAAAAGATAAAAGAACTCCACAATGAGGATAGTGTTTATATATAGTTGTCTATATTAATCCAAGTGTTTTCAAGTTCTTTGTTGATGATTTGTAATGACAAAGTGTGTATATATGAGTACGATTTCGGGTCATGATTCTGAGAGCTTGGCTCCTATATTTCACCCTACTTGTTCAATTCCGCCTAGAGAAGTATGTCATGTTCCTCAAGAGATTGTGATTCATCAACAATATTCTTTTGATGAAAAAGGAAGACTTCAAAATAATGCTTTGAAAATTAGTCAATTGTATGGGGATAGGAAAAGGGTTATTCACTTAGCGATATCGAGGTGGCCCTTCAACCAAGTGGTTGAGGTTTAAATCCAGAGGTGGACAATTGTATATATTCATGGAGAAAATGTAAATATTCGCGATGGGTGTGTGAGTTATTGCCCTTCTTAAAAAAGTGAATGACTAGTTATGGTAATCAATATGATAGGTAATAAGTTTTTGGTTGTTTTGTTGTGATGAAATTTAACGTTTTTTCTCGCAAAATCGAGAATGATTGAATAGTACTTAAAAGCATGTATCAGATTTAGTTTTATTGGTTTGTTTTGAAATTATCAATTATCTGTCATTCATTCAGAAAAATCAATTTTAGAGATGAAAAATAAAGTCTTTTGCTTTTTCTTTATTTCGATAACGATGAAAATGACAAGTCACGATGATCATCATAGTCACCCTGGGGTTATTTATGCATTATTGGCTAAACACTATCATCAAACTTATCCAAAGTGCTACTTTGTGGGACTACTTGTAACTTGTAAGTATGGTAGTCACCCTACAGTTCTCTGTGCATCATTGGTTATAAAAAGTAGCACCGTGATCAAACTTATCCAAACTTCTATTTTTGGAACTTCTTGCAAGTTGACTTGCTATTGTGCATTATTTGATCTACAAAAAGCCACCATGGTAACACATATCATGTTCTACCTTTGAAAATGGATTGGGAAAGTATATCAAGTTCTAACATAGTCAATTTACTGGTAAACACATAGTTAGACAAAATGAAACTTACTGATGGAAACGGAAATTTGAAAATTATGCAGTTTATGGACTAATTCACCCGTACTCAATTTATTTCCCAAAATCATGAATGTCGTCGTAGAAAAGTAGAGATGGTTTGACCACAACACGGTTTAAGTAAAACAGAACATAGAGAAGAACCGTAGTTAGTATCAGATCAACATGAATATAACCGCATCATGGTTCTAGCCAAATTGAGCATATAGACTAACTATTAACCGTGAATTTGATCACGATACATATAAAACAGACGAACCATAGCCTACATTTGCAAACATATTAATCCATCATATGAGAGTTATAAGAACAATCAAAATACATAATAATATCACTAAGATTGTCAGTGTTGTTCCACAAACCCTAAATTTGATCAACTCAACTCAATTCAGCTCAGCACAAAACCAAAACATATACAGCTCAAGCACAAACTCGACTATGTGCGCAAGTTTTCATTAGAAGACCAGACAGTCGCACGACCCATAACCACTTGATTTATTTATAAGTCAGTCAAAACGAAGAAAAAGAAAAGAACCATCAAAATCAAAATAAAAAACAGCCACTTACTTCACCGCAGCACAAATCAGTCCTCAATCATCCTATTTGTTTGTGTCAGACTTATATCACAATCACCAGGTTTTTCATCTACAATTCCTTTACAAAACCTGAGTTCTTGTGAAAGAGAAAACGTTTATTTTTTTATATCACGGTTTGCCATCTTGGAGAGAGATTACAGTTTCAAAAGCACCAACCAATGCCTTCACTTTACTCTTCCTGGTTTCAACAAGCTTACTCGCAGTTTCTTCTATAACATTATTAAACAAACCTTGAGCATCTTTCTTTCCCTGCTCACCTTGATGCTTTAACACAACACTTTCAGGGGCGACGTTTGAATCGCTTCTTTCTTCAATGTAGTTCTTTTCAAAACTTTTTCTAGCAATGTGTTGTTTGACGTCCTTACCCTCCATGACTCTCCCTTTCCTGAATTTGAGTCTTCTAGGACCATTATTCTCAGACTTAATGTCAAGAATCTTTCCCCTTCTGAATCTCAACTTTACAGCTTCATCGTCTTTATCTTCTGACATCATCATTCTGCCTTTCCTTGGGATCTTACTCTTAATCCCAGCTGAAGTTTCCATTTTATCATTATTTGCGGTTTCAGACTCGAACTCTTCTTCTGATACTTCAACTTCATCATCATCATCACCGTCATCATCATCAGTGTATTCAGAATCTTCTTCTAAAGCAACTTCTTCATCATAAAAAGATTCAGAGCTTTCAGACACAGCAGGTGCGACTAACAACTCTTCTTCTAGAAGATCTTTGTCTGAAGATGAATGTGAGCTTTCAATTACACAAGGTGCGAGTGATGATTCTTCTACAAGTTTCTCATCCATGTCAGCGCTTTCATTTACTGGATGGATGATAGTCAACTCTTCTTCTACATCATCTTTGCCTGAAAGAGACTCGGAAGCTGGATGAACAAAGTCAAACTCCATTGTCTCATGATTAACCTTGGATTCAGCCTTGGCAAACTCTTCTTCTACAACATTTTTCCCCGGAAAAGACTCGGAAGTGGAATGAATAAAGTCACTATCTGGATGAGTTAAGTCAAACTCCTCAGTCTCGGGTTTGACCTCGGATTCAACGGCCACACTCTCTTCTTCAAGAAAGGTATTTCTCGAAAAAGACTCGGAAGTGGAATTAATAAAACCAATACCTAAATGAGAAGAATCAAACTCCAGGGTCTCAGGTTTGACCTTGGATTCGGCCTCGACAAACTCTTCTACTACAACATACTTGCCCGAAAATGACTCAGAAGCTGAATGAATAAAGTCACTATCTGGATGAGTGAAATCAAACTCCACAGTCTCGGGTTTGATCTCGGATTCAGGCTCGACACCATGCAAGTTTTGCATCTGAACCTTGTCAGCAATGGTGTGCTTGGGATCAGCTTTCTGCAGTCTGTTTTGATCCTTTAAAGGAGATACCTGTTTACTACTCTTATGTTTTATCGCCTTTGAACTTGAAGCTCTACCAAATATAGGTTTAGGGGGCTGTGATTCGGTTAAAACTTTCTTAGTGGCAACTGTTTTAGGTGTGATTAACGGCTTTTTAACAGTTGTTATGTCTTTCTTTTTAATCTCGCCATTAGACCCACCTGAACCATCGGAGCTCGCTGACACTCGACTCGGTCTCACAAGAGAAGTAGACCGTTGCATCATTTTGGGCTCACTCCTTGTTGCTTTCCCATTTGTTGATGAACATCTCTTTAAAACTTGTGCTTTCTTAACAGGTACTGATATATCCTTTATGTTTACCGCAATATGCTCGGCAGGCGTTCGAGTTTTAAGATCCGTAGAAGGTTTGCCTTTTACCACCGGGGTCGTTTTCTTTATTTCAATTGGAACTACAGTTTTTATAACTTTATCTGTATCGATTAGTTTTGTTCTTTTGAACTTGATAGGGATCGCTGACTTTGATTGTTCATGTTTGTGACCGAACTTACAGAAATCGTGACAAGAACCAGTAGAGGCTCTAAGATAATTTGGGATAGCACTACCTTCCTCTGCAATACTTTTTGGAGTAGTGGTTACAGCACCGATGGAGTGCCTTCTGGTTTTGGCCCCAGAAACACTTGAACTACCACCACCAGAACCTATGGATTTCTTCCTCTGGTTACCATCTTCAGCGGTTTCTTTACTTGGAGTACTCATGAAAACAAAGCAGACGTTTTTGATACTTCAAGAAACTGTTGACCTGAGACAGAACAAACAAACAGTATGTCATAACTTTGATGAACAATTTCAAATGTAATCTTGTCATATCAATACGAATATCAGGTGAAGCTCACAGATTGATCATGATGAATAATTTATTATTTCATACTGTACAAAATTTCCTGAAACACCTATCTTGTTCTCTAATTCTAAAATAAAATTAGAGGGCTTTGTGGCCCGTATGTACCACGAACAGCAACAAAAAAACTCAACGTTTCGCTAAAAACGACCTAATTATAACCACATATGCATAATGTATAAGATCATATATTCATACGAATGTAACGTGTAAGTTTACATATGCATATAAATAATCAGTTAACCAAAACACACACAAAATAATGGATCTGACAACAAATTTAATCAGTATCCATAAACGGAAGCAACATAGAATTCATCGGAAATTACATACAATCATTTCTATCAAAACTTCAATTCATCAACTAGTAATTCATATCAAAAAACACACACTAATTCACATACAAAAACATTCACACAAAACGATCATTCAAATTGCTATAATCATACCTTAAATCTTCTCCAAATATTTCAATCACATAGTTGGATCAACCCGCAGTTTCAAAACCATATGAAGATAACTAATTAATTAATAAATAAATAAAAATGATCAATAGAAAACGTGTAGCATGAATTGAAGTAACGGAAATGAATATCAAACAAGACGTCTGTACCACTCCAGCATTTAATCTGAAAAGTAATAAATAAATAAAAATAAGATGAAACTGAACAATCGGTTAACTTAGGGCATACCTTTTTCGGTTTCGATTACTTTCGAACTTTTTATCAAAATTATTATTATTATTAGCTTAATAACGAAGCTAAATTAAAAAAATTAAAAAAGGAGGTTACAATTTGCTCAGGGAGTATGAATGTGAAACTGAATTAAGGGTAAGAAGGTATTTGAATTTGATTGATTGATTTGATGGATCGAAAACCCTAAAAATACGAAATGGATCGTAGAAGCAACGTATATTGATCGATAATTGATAATAAAGAGAAAGAGTAGGTTTTATTGCGGGTTTTTCTTGTTGTTTGTTTGGTGATGGGAGATGAGAGAGGCGGGGAAAAAAGAAAGATTAAAGAACATGAATGGTTCGGTTTCTTTTCTTATCAATTTATCGGGTCAATTCTTTCAAATTATCGGGTCATCTACTTGATTGATTTTGTTTTCTCTCTTCATTGCTTTTATTTTCTACAAAGGTTTTGCTAATGTGATTAAGGTGAAATTTAATGAATTTATATATTTTTTTAAGGGTTTTGCTAGTGGAAGTCCTTAAGTACTTCGTTAATATAGTTGTACATGTATATCTTATTTCTACTTTGAATTAAAATTCGGTGATCAACATAAGTTCAAAAGGAGAAGGAGAAGGAGAAGGAGAAGGAGAGTTAGTTATGATTTTAATACAACGGTTAAAACATGTCTAAAACTCTTAACAAAAACCCTGATAGCTTTATATAGCAAAATTCATTTCTTAAATAGCATAATTTGTAGTTAGTATATGTACAAAAAATATTAGATTGAATTAACGAGTATTATATGTAAATATTTATAATTAATAAACTTTTGATTTTATTAAATGCACATTAATGTGTGTCACAGCCTACGGGCACACATTACCCTTTATATAAACAAAATGAAAACTAATTCATCTTATCTTAAATTAATTATACTACAGAAAGCGGGTTATAACATCATACATTAAAATCATATTCGATTAATCAATTAGTTCCCTTAATTTTAATTATTTTAACAATAAAAATCTCTATTTCAGTTAATCAAACCAAACACACCATTACAAAGGTTTTTAAACTTATAAGCTTACTAAATAAAGATGTCGATGCTAAACTACACAAACAATTAAGTGCGTTGTAAACTTATAAAGAAAATAAGTTATACTTATATGATAGGCTTTTTTTACAGCATCATACATTGTGGCTTATGAGAAGTTTGGTTTAACTTGGGTTATAAACTAAATCGCAATTGCATGTGGTCAATTAACACCCACAATAGTAGATGAACATTTATTATTTTTGTCTTGTGGTATTTTTAAATTAAATTTTTTAGAATCTTAATATTTTGGTCTTAATTAACATCATGACACTATACCAAAACAACACCATTAATATATGATGACACAAAATTAATTCTTAGACTTTATTACAAATAAATGTTTTATATACATACATGTGTGATATATAGATATCACTACACCCAAAAGCATGCCTTGCATAGTCTTGTAATATTATTTCGATTCATACATATTTAAAATAAAAAAATAAAAAAATATCAAGACAAATATAAAAGAATATACTAATATTTTTCTTGTTTCGATACCTACTACATTTATCTGTGTTTATGTCAAAGTAAAAGCTGTTACAAAGTTAGATGGATACATTAATTGATTATGTCATGTGTCCATATATATACAATGCAAGAATGCAAGAAATTAAATTAAAGGGGACTCGCAATACTTAATTAATTCAATTTTTATGTTGGTTTACTGCTTGTGATACGATGCTATATATGTGGGGAAAAAACTTATATCTTGTACTTGTGCACGGATAACAAACATGAATTTGACTTGAAGATGTACCATGAAATGTTTTAATGGAATAGCAGTTCATTGTCAACAAGTTGTGAGAAGGAAAGGAAAATTAGGGTGAACCTTTTATTTTACTAAAGGCAAAATAGTCACGTAAATTTATATCACAAACATACACATTAATTGACGATTAATATAATTACTCCTTTACTCTAACCTCATAACTTGAACCCACAAGACCCACACCCTCATTGATAAAAGTCATTTGGATGTATAAATCAAGGTTATTAAAATCGCGATTCTGATCGTAGAATCGTACGATTCTAACTTATTGAAAGGAATTAGCTAACTAGCCTAGCTGACAAGGCATGACATGAGTACTTTTTTTGTAGTTATCAGGCATGTGAAGACACAATCTACTTAGAAGGAAAGTTGTTGTTACTCAACTTTAGAGCACCATCTCACCATATCATAAGCTTTCCAGATGTCAGCCCAGTATAAAAATGTGTCGGGTCGTTATAAGATTGTCATTTCATAGATTTTGATAAAGACAATAAGATTGTAAATAAGATCAATGATCTTTATATATACATATATATATATATATATGTGTGTGTGTGTGTGCGCGCGCGCGCACGTGTGTGTGCGTGTGTATCATAAGCTTTTCAGATGTCAGCCCAATATAAAAATGTGTCGGGTCGTTATAAGATTGTCATTTCATAGATTTTGATAAAGACAATAAGATTGTAAATAAGATCAATGATCTTTATATATGTGGATAAAAAAGAAGAAAAGTTTAGGAGAGAAGGGGGAGAAGGAATTATAGCCAAGTTTAACACATCATCAAGGGGTAACATAGAAATTTTACACATTATATTAATTAAAGAAAATTAATTAATCAGGGTAGTTATAAATCTGTATGTGAATTAAGGAGTCGTTCATGGTTTTTTCTATATTTCCTAAAAGTTCATCCGATCAAAATTGAAAAGCATGAATCCATTATTTCTTATTGCGTATGTTTTTAATGGGTCATTGGTGATTTACATTTTTCTTTAATCGAAAACTGTGATTCGTTTACCAACGAGATTTTATGTCTTAGGAAAACTTTCAAATGCAATATCATTGATATGTACTTGCAAATCTCATTAATTTGAAAATTTTATTTTATTTTGTTTATTTCTTATGACATGGAAAAACTTTTATCATATATTTTTATGATGATCCAAAATCAACATTTTTGTTGTGGTGGTGTTAGTGATGTATCGTATTTTTTGTCTAGTTAATAGTACATTAGTCTGCTAGTCACAAGTTGATTTATAAATTTAAAATGACGATTCATCAATTTATTTCATGTTAAGGGATTTTGATTTATTATTATTTAGAATGATGATGATTCACGTAATAATGATTCACTAGTTTTTCGTGTTGTTGATGATTCAACAAATTCTTTTCATAGTGATTCAAATTTTTATAGCTCTGATTCACTGTTTTGTCGTAATGATTCAACAAATTCTTTTCCTCAAAAATTCACTTACGTTTGACTCACCACTAATCATTTAGATGGTAAACTTAATAAGCTATATATATATATAACTTCATAATCAATGAGATTCATAACCTTTGATGATCAACTTTAATTTATATCGAGCAAGAATATATGATTAATCAAGATCCACAAAATTTTAATCTTTATGACTTTTAAATAGTTATTAACTATTTTTCGTTTGTAGCTAGTCCATTGTAAGCAGCAAATTATGACTCACAATAAATGAGTATGATCCATAAACACAACTTGTTTTGATTCACTAAAAAAACACTAATTTTGATTTACAACTACAATTTTACATTTTTGTACTTTATATGTATGATGATTCACACTATGATTCAACATTTATTGGTACGATTCAGTTTATTTTATTTACGTGAAACCTCAAATTATGAAATTATGATGACGGTTTTTTAAAATAGTGATCCTTGCAAAATAGCATTTCCGAATCTCATCATAATATTGCATTATTGTCACTAGATTTTTTTTATTAATGATCAACACTTATACAAAGTTAAAAGAAATATATATACTATTTAAAATGTAGGCAGATAAACGTTACAAAAGTTATAGGAGAAAAAAGGGGATTTATGACCGTTTTTTCCAAAGATATTAAGTTTCCTATTTTATCTTTAAATTTGGAATAAATTGAATGTACTAATTTGCCCCTCTAATTTTAAAATTTTAGTATAAAAAAGTAATAATAATTACAGTTATGCCATCAAGTGATCTTACCCATCATTTTCAAGATCTAATGGTCAAAAATCCTTCTCTTATTTCTCCCTCTTATTTTTCTTCTCCATGGAACGACATCCTATATATAAACCACAACACACAATTATGTACAACTCATTGCCTCAAGTGAGGCTTGAACCCCCAACCTATTGGTTGAACACTTTCTCTCATACTTTGAGCTATGAGCACTTTGGGTAAGATCTTGTCTCAATCCTATTTTATGATTTCGATTATTCATAGATGAACATGATATTGGGCAGGATTCCGAAGTTAAATTCAAAAGACCATTTATTTATTTTCCAAATTACTAATTATGTTGAAAATGAATCTGAAAGAGTTAAAAACCTTTAATTGATTACATATAAATCACATCACTTTTGATAGGTAGGAAGGTATGTTAAATGGAATTCAATGTTTTCTTTCAACACACATTTTAGCCTCATCACAACGATAAAACGTTTAAGACGAGAAAATGTGTAAAATATCGTGAGAAATTGAAAAGGCGTGGCGCTCACCAAACTCTCTCTCTCTTTTCCCCCTCGGGAAGTATGTATGGATTCCACGTTCGTTGAGACTTCAAACCGACCATTTTAAGCCTTTTTCGTTTACTATTTTACCTTTTTATAATATTATTTGAAATTGAATTCTTCATAGATTCTGTCGGATGCATAGTATAATAATATATATATTTTAGTAAAATAAAAGTAAGTTACAAAAGTAGTATCCAATGTATATTTTCCATTCCAGTGGTGTTTTACACAATTTAAAAGAGATTGATCAATGAGTATACTACTTGTAGATAATGCCTGATAAATCATTCGTAATCGTGACAACTGATGTTAGTTTGTATAAAATGACCGTCACGTCAGCACTTTTCAAAATTAACACAATACTACCAACTATGTTACACTACTCAGCTTTTTCGAGCCATGTGTCAATTAAAGTGCACTGACGCTCCCCTTTGCTCAACCGGCACATCAATTTGCTCCCGTTGGGAGTCCTCTTAGGGGTGTAGTAGTGTTATTTACTGTTTAATTACGACATAAATAATTTTGAATCATTTATTGTGTGTAACAAAAGTAAGTGAATAAGCACTTTCGTTGTTTGGTACATTTTAAAAGAATAGGGTATCTTAGTAATTTCTCATCTTTAATATTTTAGTTTTAAGCATAAAAGAGCTCAAGGCAAATGAAATGATCTATAGTGTTGTAAGATGTAAGATACGTAAAGGTGCATAACCAAAACGTCTTTTGCGTTTTTGAAACTACATTTAAAGAAATGCAAATATACTCATTATTTTTTTTATGATTATTACTATTTGTAAATGTGATAATCAATAATCAAATAATCTCTTCAAAATGCAACCCCCAACCCGTACATATTCTATAAATTAATAGGGAAAATCACAAATTTGATCCTTTGACAAAACCAATTTAATAAAATAATCCATTGACTTTCCTTTTTAACAAAGTAATTCATCAGTTCGCGCCACAATAGACGTGAATGGCGCGCTTGACATAACCAACCAGCTCCTGGCTACTACGTGTCCAACACATCAAAGTCAAAAAGGTTTTAAATAAAAAAAAACCTTTAGCGCTTGTGGGCCCTTCCTGGCGCCGCCCCTCAAGAAGGTTCGCCCGTTGTAACAAAACCTGTTACAACTGGGTTGAACTGATGATTACAATCCCATTCACCGATATTTCCAGTCTCTGAACTCAATAGTCTTATATCATCGAGTTTCCTTCTGCTTATATGAGTACACAAATAATAATAAATTAGTAACTCGTTCCATAATCATCATTTTAGCATATTTATTAAATCAGGTAATCCCTAAAGTTTAGACAAACAAAAGTTCAATCAGATAAGAAATCAGAAAATCCTGAAATTACGTTTTAAACTGAAAAATATCATTTTCGACCCCTAGATGACCCCGAATATTTCGACTAAAAAATTGCCTTTGTTAAATACATAACATATGACGATAAAGTTTAAGTCGAAATGTAGATAAAATTACACTGATCATTAATATATATTCGGAACTTTTTTATACATTGTATAGAAAAAGTTATTCACGAAAAACGAAATACTATGTTGATTAAATATGAAAAATCTAATTAAATATAATGAAATTATTGAAAAGGAAGGACGTGAGGGGCGGCGCCAGAAAGGGCCCACAGGCGCTAAACGTTTTTTTTATTTATTAAAACCTTTTTGACTTTGATGTGTTGGACACGTGGCAGTCAGAGGATGGTTGGTTATGTTAGGCGCGCCATTCATGTCTATTGTGGTGCAAATTGATGGATTACTTTGTTAAAAAGGAAAGTCAATGGATTATTTTGTTAAATTGATTTGGTTAAGGGATCAAATTTGTGATTTCTCCACATTAATATGCATAGCAACTTAGCAAGTACGTACCTAGGAGGCTACGAGCCTACGAGCACATATATTCATTTTTTCCAAATAAAGCCAGGAAACATATGTTATTACTACTTTTTAGTACTAGACTAGACCAAAAATATATGTTAAACTTTAGTACTAGACTAGACCAAATTAAAATCAATAACTAAATTAAACCATCATTGTATAAATCAAGGATGATTTCTATAACTTACAATATCGAGCAAGTACTTTCTGATTCTTTTTTGAATAAAAATATATTATAAAAAATTAATAATTGAGTAATGTAGTTAAATAGATATAAATTAGTTTAAGACTCGCTAAATTTGCGAGTTGACTTTAGATATGTCTTATATATGGATGTATTATATGTATTTAATAATTGTTTTGGTGTTGGTGTACGGTACATCAGTTTGTATTGTTTTAATTTTAAATGAAAAATGTATTAACGGTTTGAATTGTGATAGATTTTGAATCAATGAGTTCATAAACTACTCCGTAATTAATAGGGATAATATTGTGTATGATATCACTTTAATATTTGTATTGATATTTAGTAATACTATATTATTTAAAATCATACGGGTATGTTTTTCCAAATAAGCATATTTACTGATTCAGCAGGTTAAAACTATTTTTTACATAAAAAATTAACGATATTTGCAGTGCATTGGTGGTTTCGTCCATCTTAGTTACTCTTTGTAATTTAAAACTAACAACCTATAATGTATTACTATGTCTTTTTTTAACTTTGACGAAAGATGACAAAACATGACACCTCAAATGCAGGTACTACTGACCCAAATGACGTTAACACATCCTTAGAAGGTTAAATGGTAAATTATTTTAGGGATGTAATCGAGATATGCAGAAATTAGTGGCAAAAGAGTAAATTAATTAATCAATTGTTGATAATATCGTGCATGATACCACTTCATTTTTTGTACTTGTATTGTTCTTTAATAATAATACTATATACTATATTGTAACGAAACTTTGAATTAGTTAATTACAAAGTTAAATTGTTAGCTTTAAGATTTCAAATCTTGTAGTTCGATAGCGTTATTTTTCCGTGTCTCAAATTTACGTCGTATTTTCAATAACGATTTTTTTCCGTCAAAGTTACATACATAAGGATAACTGAAACTCGCGAATAGATATGAAAAATCGATGGGAAATACTAATTGGGTACACAAAGAGAGTTGGACCGGGTATCAGTACGATATTCTAAACTGCTATGGTGGTATGTGTACAAATACACTAAAACCCGTCGAAAACCGACATGTTGGCACCCATAATCAAAGCATTATAAATTGATAAAAGAATTCAAAAAGGCGGTTGTATGGGTACAAATACACTAAAATTCACCAGAATCCAACCCGTTGACATCCATGATCCAAAAATTGTAAATTAGAAATTAAAAAAAAAGATTAAAAAGAGTAAGTCGTATAAGAATATAAATCACTGGGCGATGGAATCAAGTTCTGATTTTTTTGGAATTGAAAATAACTTATTGAGGGTTTTTTCAGAAAAAATAAAATAAATAAGATTCTAGAAAAAGTTTAAATTATAGAATAAATAATAAATTATAAAATATTTGAAGGATTATCTATAATTTAAGGAAAAATGAAGGATTTATATTGTAAATATTAAAGGATGTATATTGTAAATATAGAAGGTAAAGTAATCTTTTTAATCATATAATAATAAGATTAATGATGTTATGACATAAATTAAAGGTTAAATTTTAATAGTTAAGCTTTACGTAATGGTCTTTATTCTCTCTAATACACGATATATGTGAAATTTGGATCTTGAACCGTTAATCCCCACCTCTTTTATAGGTTCCTTCAACCATCATTTGTAATTTATCGTACCTTGGAAGTAACAAGATATTATTCACTAGTCAAAGTTTGGCAATAATGAATACTTTATTTTGTCTCAAATTATTTATTCATTTTAATATATTAATTTATCTGAAAATTTGTCAACTTAATTAATTATGGGGTTAAAACTGTCATTTAAATTATGTTCAAAATTGCAATTAATGTGTTTTCCATGTTTTTAACTTACCGACAAATAATTTGTGACGGATAAAGTATTAAACTTGGAATTCATTTTATTTTCTAAATTCTTCTATTTATTTTTAATTAATTTAATTTATATATATAGAGAGAGAGGGAGAGGGAGAGATAGAGAGAGAGAGTTTGGATCAAATTAAAACACCTTAAAAATAAGAACGGCTAAGAACGTTTCAAATGCACAAATACTGTTGATAAAATAGTTAGCTTGTGACACCCCGCAAATTTAGATACAATTACAAACGTTAAACACATGCATCATTAAGTCTAATTCCCTGCATAGTGAATTCACAAACTATTTTAAGAAGATAAGTCTAGCAAGACCCAACTATTTAGTACGAGAGGTACTACTTATTTCGTAATTAGTTATAATTGCGTACAAAACATTCGGAACGAGTCCGACAAAATAACGAAACATTTTATAAAATGGTTACTGAGTATTATTAATAAATACTACAACCGAAAATATCGAATTTTTTTCTTTAAAACAGAACGCGTATAATAAACATTTTAACGATTAAACAAACGATAAAACGAACGGACAAACGGGTACCATACGTAACACAAACAATTTAGAAACATAAGTTGACTCACACCATGGGGTGGGGCCATGATGAGCCGATTTTTCTTCCCCCAAAATCAAACACCATACTTTGTTTAATATACAAACATATTACATACACACTCACACACCATACTTCAAATAATTCACCACCTACTCTTTTTTTTCTTTCCTCTTTCTCTCGGCTCAATTCAACAACAACAATAAAACAGCAACATCATCATCCATCATCCAAGATCAAGCTTCAAACATCACCATCCTCATCATCTCGGTTCTTCTTCCTTCTACTATGTAAGGATCACATCACTCTCCTTAATCTTACATATTTCTTACTCTTTAACATGTTGTACATTCATAATATGAAAGATCACTAGCTAAAACATACCAAAATCTAAACTTAAGATTTATGAAGAACACAAATCTGGCCAAAAATTTCAGTTAACTTCTAGATTTTCTATAAAATCGTGTGTGTTGAATTAGGACATGAGACCACTTGAAAAATCTTCGTAATTTCGTTAGGAACAACTTTCATGTTGGACACTTTTGCTAGAAACGTACAGAACTTGCTCTAGGGACTGATTTGTACATGAAGCTCCGGAAAACCATATTCGGGGACTGTTTTGGCAAGTTTTAAATAACGACACTTTCGAATCAATTATAAAATGCAACGACAATTTTCCCGAGCTCCATAAACATATTTAAGGTGTTCCTAAAAGTTTTGGGTCAAACCGAACACATTTGACCAAGTCAACCGAAACGAGCCTCGGTATGAAAAATGTGAAACATAATGTAAAAAGAGATATTTTGGCTCAAAACAAATGTTTTAGGTATTTTAACATGAAACATGAATAAAAACGAGTGTTATCACATTTACAGTTAACAGTTCACACGTATCGAGACGTAAACAAAACACTTACAGCCGATTCTGCGAGCCGAACCCAATTTCAATTCGTACACCGTGACGCGGCCTGAAATCTTGCGAGTTGACCTTATGTTGCGAGTTGAACCTCTTTCTTGCGAATTGACTTGCGAAGTGAATTGGCTTGCGAACTGAGTGGTTTGCGGGATGAACATACCCTGCGAATTGAGATTTTTGCAAAATGAACATGATACTAATATTATTACAAACTATTATTAGGAAATCATCACCAACGTATCGTACAAACTTTTTAAACAATAATGATCTTTCAATCGAGTGAACGAATAACATGTTTTGACATTGAGCCAATTACTTATATACTAGTCTCATACGTTTAGGACGTTAGAGACTTACCTTGGGTGTAGGCTTTGCTAGCACTCACATACCGAGCTCACGAGGTGAGTTCACAGCCTCTAAATTTACTGTTTTACTGCTTTTGAACAGGGTGGAAAATATATTCACTACTTTTACTGATTGCCATAACTTACATTATTTTAGTATTGTATAACTAATATCTTTTAGTCATATTTACGAAATCCTCTTTTGTACAACTTTAAATATTTTTCTACTTCTACGATCTTATAAATCGTAAGCTTTTGTAAACTAATACTTATGGCATCTTAATATATGTATGTTCTGCGATGATCATATGCTCTGATATGTATGAATGTCCGACGTTGACGTTAGCACCCCCGCTCGATCTAATGCTTCCGCAAATTGTCTAATAATCATAATTACAGAATTTGGGGGTGTGACAGATTGGTATCAGAGCCATTGGTTATAGTGAACTAGGAATCTTTAAGTGACCTAGAGACCTTAGAGACCTAGACTATAGCCTTGGCTAGGACACTCATACATACATACACTTGCATACGTCTAACTAGTTATACGACAATTATCATCTCGACACATCGGCATGCGAGAACCATTCTACCGATAACATGATCGTATTGAACCATACAATATTCGATTCGTTCGTTCTCACTCTGACTTCATATGAACCTGATCGTATTAAACGGTTGATGAAAAGAAGTATGTATTTGGTATCATATAATGACGTCTGGCCAACGTGATTATATTATACTAAGTACATATGGGCGATTCAAAATCGTAAGATACGTAAAGGGGATTTCAATTAACCTTTTTGTTGTTCAATGACTAAAAAATGTGAAACCTCATTCTTTACATTCATTATTTTAACATTGACTTCTGCATTTCATTCTTCGCAGAAATTCATCATGCCACCAAAGCAAAGAAAGACACGAAACAGTCGCCGAGCGACCACACCTCATATCGTTGAAACTACCAAACAAATTGTAACACCCCCAAATTTCGGGTTGCGAAAGCGGTCGGGTCGGGTGTTACCAAATCAAATATCACCGCATAAGATACATAATGAACGACTCTAATTGAGACGTTTGAAAATAGTTATACATTTCCAAAATAGAACGTTTGCAACGTTGCGTGTTTAACATAAATTTCCAAATTCATAATTGAAAATACAAAGTTAAATGCAGAGTGGTCCCAATTGTTTGAAAATATGCGACTCGAGCTAGTCATAATCTTGTAGCAATCCTAATCCTGCTGGGCACCTGAGAACACATGCTAAAACGAGTCAGCTATAAAGCTAGTGAGTTCATAGGATTGTTAATAGAAAACATAAAGTATAAAACCTTGTATGTTTTGAAAAGTAGTTCAGAATCCGCGATTCTAATTTGTTTTAAGTTGAAGTTGAAACACCAATGTGTACACTACGGTCGAGGTATCTAATACCTAAGTAATATCGATTTGTACCTAAGTACATAAAGGATTGAGGCATTTTGAACCTGGATGCCTATCAGCTATTAAGTAGATCTATCAGTGTGAGGCATTACATGCCTAAGTTGTAAATTGAGTAATTGTATGACCACGTCATATATTGTTGAGTAAATACTGTTGTGCCAACTGGCATCGCGTGTCGCATCCAACAACATAATTGTAGTCCCGCAGAACTATGATTGAATGTTATGATGTGTCCATTTTCCCGGTTAGTGTAAACTAACCCGGACGAGAAAGTATTGAGTGTGTTCGTTTACCCGGCTAGCATAAGCTAACCCGAACATGATTGAGCTAACGGCCTCGTGTGAAAACTTCACCGACCCGTTAACTAGTGCGGATCACGAGCATAAGCTCGCCCATCCGTGCATACCGCGAGTGATCAACTCGTATGTTTGTTTGTGTTTTGTATCGCTTTACCACGATATCGTTTTGAATCACTTTACCGTGATCTCATTTTGTGCACACTTTACCGTGGCATCGTTGGGTGCCCAAATGGCATCGATACATTGCTCGCAAGCAACGTAAGTAAATGAGCCAGCAGTACTACGACATGCCTGACTAAGTTGATTGTATTGTACAAGTGTAAGTATACCTAAATACATAGTTAAATTGTAGTTGGCACCAAGTGCTCGAAATGAAATACAAGTATATGTATATATATATATATATATGTATGTATATATATATACATATATTATGTCAAACAACAAACGCAGCAAGATGGTGTATCATGTAGCACATGAAAATGATTGATTGTAGTTAAGTATACACAATACTTAACTATTTGTTGTATCGCAATGTACCTAGGTATGACTAATCATCACCTAGCTATCTGTATTAGTATAGGGATTCTATACTAACGATTGTTACTATCGTACACTCCTAGCCTCAGCCTAGCAAGTGTATTGAGATCCTGATTTGTATGGTAGCATTAGCTCCTAAAAAGGAAACTAATCTAGTGATGGTTTATGTGTTGTCCAATGTAAGTAGAACTAACCAGTTCTAATGTATATGATAAGATTGTCTCGCGACAATATAGTCAACTAAATTCGACAACCTAAATTAGGTTATAAAGTGATGGTCTTTGTTCATGACCTAGCGAATCGTAATTGTAACCTACCTAGGTTAAGTATTGATGTTGTTCTAAAGTCATATGATTGGTGTAATTCTAAGCATTACACATTTCGTATTGCATACAGTAATATAAAACAAGTGTGAATTATAAAAGTTTATTATCATAATTCAAAAACAGTAGTTGTGCATGTGTCTTACCACGAAAATAGTAATACAGTTAAAAGAGTGGGGCTATGAAACTCACCTGTGAGTTGTCAGCGATCCTAAGATACGCGTGTTTTCTGAATGGTAACCTCCTAGTGTCCTAAACACGTGAGGTTATATAAGTAAGAGACAAATCAGTTTGTCTAAGCGAGTTGTGTATGTATTCATTTGTCGTTTAGGTTTGGAAACTGTGTACGGGGGTTCGGGGGCAGCGCCCCTGATAGCCGGGTCCAAGGGGTAGCAACCCCTGGTGGGGTCCAAGAGGCAGAGCCCCTGGTTAGGGTTGAGCTGCCAAGTCAGCTTGGAAAATTTTTATTTCTACTATATTGCTTTAGTGAAAACGCTCCGAAATTTCATTTCGAAGTAATATTAGGCGGTAAAATTTGGGTTTTGACACTTAGTGAAAAATGTGTATTTCTGTTTTGGGCGACACTAGGCAAGTGTCGCTATAGGAGACACTTAAGATTGGTGTCACTTGGGAAGTGACGCTACAGGCGTCACTAAGGGCGTCACTGGGGAAGTGACGCTACGGGCGTCACTAAGGGGCGTCATTGGGGAAGTGACGCTACGGGCGTCACTAAGGGCGACACTTAGAGGCGTCACTAGGATGCGTCACTTACATGCGTCACTTAGGCAAGTGACGCTATACTGCAGGTCTGTGGGCGACACTTGCAACTGTTCGACGGGTTTTCACCCAAAAACGCAATCTAACCCATTTTTAGGCCGAATCTTGTTGTTATAAAGTTAATACATGATATATTAAGTGTTTTTAACAAGAAATCTTAAGAAAAAGTGAAGAAATCCTTACGATTTGAAGATCGAGGGTTTGAGGATGAAGATGGTGAATCTTGAAGATGAAGAAGATGAAGATGATGATGATGGATGCTTGTTGTTGCTCTTGTTGATGATGATTCCGAAAATAATAGTGATGATGTTGTTGTTGTTATTATTTTGTTGTTGTTGTTGGGGGTGAAATAGAGAGAAAAAGAGATGAGAAGAAAAGAAGAAAAAGAAGATGAAATGAGGGTGGAGGTGGTTGGATTGGCTTATGTTTGGTTTGGGGGACACTGTCTCCCAAATCGCAGTACATAATACCCGTGTATTCATACTCGATTATTATACAAATTTAATATGTTAAATTTATAATTTTGTTTAAACTATTTCGTAAATATTTTAAATAAAAATATTTCACTTGAATTACAAAAATGTAATTTGGTCTCAGTTCGTTTCAATTGTGATTATTATTAAATAATCCTTGTTTATTATATAAAAATCTATAAAATTTTCGATCACTTGGTTGTATTTGCATATAATAATACAATTATTTAAAGTTTAAATTTGGTGCAAAAATTTAACTTTTTGGCCGGGTGTTACACAAATCATCGAACGACGAGTTGTTGAAGCTATTGCCCAGTATGAGGCAAGTCGTCTTCGCGATACCGTGGTAAACAACAGCGGGACTACCCCTACTAGTGAAACACCCGTGACTACCCAACGAGGGTGTTCGTACAAAACATTCCTAACTTGCAAACCGAGTACCTTCAACGGAACTGAAGGGGCTATTGGAATCGTCCACTGGATCGAGAAAATGGAGTCCGTACTCGAAATCAGCGACTGTGCACCCGAATGCATGGCAAAGTACGCAACATGCACCCTAGCTGACAAAGCATTGACCTAGTGGAATGCTCAAGTTCAAACCCTTGGACGACCAACCGCCTACGCCATCTCGTGGGACGACCTGAAACGAATGATTTTGGAAGAGTTCTGTCCCCGCAACAAGCTTCAGAAGATTGAAACAGAGCTCTGGGACATCAAGATGATAGGTTCTGACATCACTGGCTATACGACGAAGTTTCAAGAACTAGCACGTCTAGTGCCACACATGGTGACTCCTGAGTACAAATGCATTGAGCGTTACAACTGGGGGTTAGCACCACAAATCCGAAGTTTGGTGATGTCTTCCAAACCAGCTACTTTCAGAAGCGTGGTGGACCTAGCGCAAAGCTTAACCAACGACGCTGTTAGAATGGGAACTCTGACTAAAGAAGCTGTGTCCCGAAAAGGTGAACAGAACTGTGTTGATATTGGTAGTCCTGGAAATGATAAACGCAAATGGAACAGTGAGGGAAGTGATAACCATGATCAACAAAACAAAAGACATTCGGGAAACCCCAGGGCATACGCTGTCACCGCCACGACTGAACCAAAAACCTATAGGGGTAACAGACCTAAGTGCGGTAAGTGCGAAAGGCACCATGAGGGAGATTGCATCGCCTGTGATAACTGCAAACAATGGGGACACCGAGATTAGGTATGCAAGAACAACCCCACGAACAATGAACGACAGAACACTGGGTGTTTTGAGTGTGGGGAACTAGGACATTACCGAAACTGGTGTCCAAAACTCAACATCAACAATCACCGTAACGACAACAATCGCAATATCGACCAACAACCAGCTCGCGGTCGTGCTTATCTCCTTTTAGCTCCTGATGCACAACCGAACCTCTACGCCAATGTTGGTACAACCTAGTGAACTACTACTACGCTTTAATGTTATATAATTCGAAGGACTTCTTGAACTTAACGCCGAGAGAACTATTACTACTGTTGAACATATAAAACTATACGTTAAGTATACTAAAACTGTTAGAACATTTACGACAACTTGAAATGCCACTACAGAAGGTAGGAACGAAAATGAAACGAATAGAAAACGATTACATATTCCTGTAACACACACGTCTAACATGCTGACATGATTTTTTAAATCTCGGGACGAGATTTTTCTAACAGGGGGAAAATGTGACACCCTGCAAATTTGGATACAATTACAAACGTTAAACACATGCATTATTAAGTCTAATTCCCTGCATAGTGAATTCACAAACTTATTTAAGAAGATAAGTCTAGCAAGGCCCAACTATTTAGTACGAGAGGTACTACTTATTTCGTAATTAGTTATAATTACATACAAAATATTTTGAATGAGTCCGACAAAACAATAAAACATTTTATAAAATGGTTACTAAGTATTTTTAATAATTACTACAACCGTAAATATCGAAATTTTTTCTTTAAAACAGAACGCGTATAATTAACGTTATAACGATTAAACAAATGACGAAACGAACAGGCAAACGGGTACCGTTCGTAACACAAACAATTTAGAAACATAAGTTGACTCACACCATGGGGTGGGGCCATGATGAGCCGATTTTTCTTCCCCCAAAATCAAACACCATACTTTGTTTAATATACAAACATATTACATACACACTCACACACCATACTTCAAATAATTCACCACCTACTCTTTTTTTTCTTTCCTCTTTCTCTCGGCTCAATTCAACAACAACAAAATAGCAACATCATCATCCATCATCCTTCATCATTAAATCATTACCATCTTCATCATCATTTTTCAAAGAAAAAGGAGGAGAACAAGCAACAAGGTCAAACAACCTCATCACCTCCTTTTCGTTTTATTCAAGCTTTGTAAGAACACCTTAACCCCACTAATCTTTCAAGTTTTATGCTTTATAACATTTTATTTTTTCATATTATGAAAGATCTAACACAAAAACATAACCCAAACTTAACCAAACTTAACTTTGATAAGAACTGAACATAGGTATATGAACTACTGAACAACCCTACTTCTCTTGGGCATAGGAACTATCGAACGACCCTACTTCTCTTGGGCATAGGAACTATCGAACGACCCTACATATCTTGGGCATAGGAACTATTGAACGACCCTACTTCTCTTGGGCATAGGAACTATTGAACTACCCTACTTCTCTTGGGCATAGAAACTGAAACTTGAACGTCTTTTCAATGAACGAAACTATTTGAATAACATATCAACAATGTACAAACGAATATGGAACGATGAACCATTTACATAAAAACCTGTGAATTCACTCAACATTTTTGTTGACGTTTTACTATGTTTTTCAGGGAATTAGCTGCACAAGTAAGACAGCATGCATCATGGAACTAGGCGAACCACGATGACTTTAGGATGCCATCTTTTGAAACTATAGGATTTCTTTTGTATAACTAATATCTAATGCTCAAATGTGAATTTAACCTAAACATGAGCACACAAAGGGATAAGAAAACAATAACCTCAGTAAAAAATTAGAGAATTACCTCTACCATAAATTGTTTAAGGGCCAGAAACATCAATATGAAGAAAATAAAGTTAATCAAAGCATATAACACAAATCATGTACTTGGACATAGTTCGTGTGGAGTTCATTAATATAGAGGTTACATCAATTCCTAATCATTCAATCTAAAGTTCAAATTGATAAAAAATAACAATAGAAAAAGGTAAATAAAGTAAAGTTGCATATCATAGTTACTTTCATTCTGAAAGTAGTTCGAATACATGTATCATACTTTTTCATCGTTTAATAATCCAAATAAACTGCATGTACATACGGTGAATGATTGATATGCAAATCTGGTGTATTGTGCAACGATACGAACATAACCTCTACTGTTTACTTATGATTTTTTTTCCAACTATGAACTTTATCTTTTCTTTTAGGTTCACGGAAAGTTTTTAAAAAATTTCAGTTGTAAACCTTTTTTTTCAACTGTGAACCTTAATTTTTTTTTGAGTTCACATGAAGTTTTTAACTTTTTCAATTGTGAACCTTAATTTTTTTAGGTTCATAGAAAGTTTTTAACTTTTTTAATTGAGAACTTTTGTTTCAACTATGAATCTTATTTTTTTTGGTTCATGGCAAGTTTTTAACCTTTTTAATTGTGAACCTTATTTTTTTGTTTTGGGTTCACAGAAAGTTTTTAATTTTTTCAATTGTGAACCTTGATTTTTTTGTTTTGGTTTTCGGATTTGACTTTATTTTTTTTCACAATTTTTTTTTTGTCTAAGCTTTTATTTTTTATGGTTTACTTCATAAAAAAAGTTGACAACATAAAAAAATTGTGAAGGAAAAAGTGTTTTCATCATTTTTTTTATCTCCACCCCTTTCACATACACACACACACACACACGCGCGCACACACACACACACACACACACACACACATATATATATATATATATATATAAGCTAGATTAGATCAAGGGATAAGATCTGTTTTCACCATTCCTGAACCAGTCATACCTAGTGAGGAAATACTGCTTAACGGTCATAGTCTAGGCCCACTAAATGCAACCTAGTTCGCTATAACCTTAGGCTCTGATACCAATCTGTAACACTCCCAAATTCTGTGTTTAGCGGAAGCAAGCTTTGGGGTGCTACTAATATAATATCAATAGCACAAGGATAAAGCAAGCGACAACTATATGCAACGTTTGAAAAATAGTTACATTTCCATATATATATGTTTGAAAACATAGTGTTTTCGGTTACAAAAATGTAGTTCCCTAGAGTCCACGCGTGTAGCGGGAGATTCTATTACATAATCAAAATATACAAAAGATAATGCTAAGAATCTCCATTAAATGCAATATAGAAATCATGCAACTCTAGCTAGTGTCTCGGGATAATCCTACTCCGTCTGTGTACCTGAGATACAAAGCTAAAAAGGGTCAACCAAACGGTTGGTGAATCTTACAGGTTTAGTATTAAGTAATCGTTATGAAACACAAGTATGTACCAGTGTTGCTATCAAGCAAAATAAGTAGGTAAGTAAATCAGTAAGTCAGCACAGTTGCCATGAGCTCATAAGTTGAGGCTTAACAGTGTGTAAGTATGAATAAATCAAGAATCATATAATGTACCCCTGTGAGTGCTATCCCGACACTCATATGTAACAAATACTAATATGCCTGTTTCTACGGTGAAATCCGTGGTAGCGCTACTACCCCAGGCAGGGATTGTCAGTCCCAAATGGATCCATCTACTAGTACTTGCGCTTAAGTCCATAACTAACAACTTACGATATGAGGCTTTCAGTGGATAAAAGTAACTCATGTAATGTGTATAAAAAGCAGTAAAGTCAGTCCAGTACTCGTGTTCATGCGTAAAATGGTAGCAAAGTATCTCACCCCAATAGTAAAAATAGTAAAAAAGGGGGACTGTAAGACTCACCTGAGTCTAACAAGTATGATGTGAAATCAACAAAGTAAAACGGATGTAAGTCCGTATATCGGTTCTCAGAACCCTGCAACCTTCTGGAATCCAAAATGCACAAGGTTGTAAGTAAATAAGTAAATAAGTTGGTGTCTTGAAAGATCACCCATGCTAGTTGTCCACTCAACTAGGAAATGTCTATGTGTTTGTTTAGTATTTCGTTTATAGTTTTGAAAACAAGTATGGCCCGTTGGTGACGGTGTGTTATTAAAGTTGTCAAAAGCATTATTATTATGTTTCGATTCATTTATATACTCATAAAAGAGAGTATTAACCGTTCTTGCATTGGTTTAATATCGTATTAATTAATTATTATCATTTGGTAACCATTTTAAGTAAATTTCAAAGTGCTGAAAAATGTTGACCAAAGTTGACCGCGGACTGAGATCTCATCTCGCAAGTTGGGGTTGTGAACTGAGATCTCATCTCGCAAGTTGGGTTCGCGAACTGAGATCTCATCGCGCAAGTTGGGGTTGCGAACTGAGATCTCATCTCGCAAGTTGCGTTCGCGAACTGAGATCTCATCTCGCAAGTTGGGGTTGCGAACTAAGATTAAATCTCAGCTCGCAAAATTCGCTGTTCGTGATTTTTGTGTAGATTTCGATTTTTAAGCATTTTCAATGGGGTTTTGGTGCATGATCTTGTTGGGTGGACTCATAAACATGTAAATACAAGTGTTTTAGGTAGGATTTCTTACCTAAATTGACGAATCCGAAAATCGGAGATGGGATGAGATGATGATGATCTTGATGTTCTTGCTCCTTTGATGATGAAGATAACCGATTATGATGATGAAAATGTTGTTATTTTTGCAGTTTTTAAAGAGAGAAAGGAGGATGTAAGGTAGAGAGAGATGAGAGAAAAATGGGTGGATGTATGTGTAAAATGAGGTGGAATGAGGAAGAAATTAAATTAAAAGGGGATGGGTCATGGGTCGGTTTGGGGCTTGGGTCCGCGGGTCTGGGCTGACCCGCTTGCGAGCTCGGGCTCGTGTACTCGTTCCTCGATTTGCGTTACGCTCCGTGATTGATTAAATGTTGTTCCGCGTTTTATGTTAAAGTTTATCTGAAATATTTTTTTAACTGAAGTATTTTATCAAAACACTTACTAATGAGTTATAAAAATATAACTTGAGTTATTTTCGTTTGTTAGGTACGTTTCGTGTCCTTTCGTCGCGTTCGGAGTGTTTTTAGACGATAAGTAATACTGTAATATATTCTCACCATATATTAATGTAAATAATGTTTGTTAGGATAATTTCACATTATTTTTAAGTTTTATCACCAACGTCCATATTGAATAAAGTCGGACCTCATCCGGTTCATAAGTGTACGATTTAAACAATCTTTCGCGTATGCGTGTATGTAATTACACAAAATGTCACGTATATTTAGATTAATACAAAACTAAATACACGTAATTACAAGTAGTTTAAGCACTAATTAAAGTCTTAATTTGGCGGGTGTTACACACAACAATATGGTGCACCTTAATTTGATTAGATGAGATGGATGGTTAGATCAACACTTCCCCCCTCCCCCAAATTGAATGTTCCCTCTTGATCATGCCAATATATATATATATATATATATATATATATATATATATATATATATATATATATATATATATATTCCTTGAATTCTATGTAAATATAATAGGTGTGTGGCTTGCACATATTCAACTTGTGGCACTCGTTTCCAAAGGGTCCCCTTGTAGGACGTTGAAGTGTGAGTCATAGGACCACATAATTCATCATTCTTTTATGAACAAATCTATAAATCATCATTAGAATAAAAAAGAAGAAAGACCTTTGTTTATTTCAGCAACTATTTTTATGATATAGTTCAATAAAAATTAACGTATAATATATTCTATTATCTAGGATCGTTTAAGAAATACATTATTTCGCAAAAAATAAATATAAAAAAGTCAAGGTTCAAAAGAAAAAACTATTTGCCGATACCCCAACAATTTTCATATTTGATAACATTATCAGGGAGGGAACTATATACAATCGATGTCCTTAGAAGCGCATATTTGCTCCCCTCTCATGGCAGACATCACAGTCGAAGTCGCAACCATGTCTTTCTCCTTTGCTAATCCATCCCTAATGTGCACACAACAAATCATAATCTTGCGATCCATAAAATGGAGTACAATCGGAAAGACAAACATTTACAAGGATGGTATATGTGTTACTATTATATGAATAGTGCATGCCAATTTTTTGTTATTATTTATTTTTTAGTGAAATAATTGCTATATAATATATATATATATATATATATATATATATATATATATATATATATATATATATATATATATATATACTTTAAGGAATTTACACTATTGCTTTAGTGAATTGTATATTTGATTTAGTCTATTGTAAGACAGAATTTTAATAGTGTACAAATTGTCACCATTCATTTTAGGTAGCTAAAATGAATCATTTTACTTAAAAAAATTTATTTATATACTTTTTTGATCAATATACTCAACCATTCAAAAATAAAGATTACTCTCTCCTCCCAAATTTAAATGTTTAATTTCTAGGGGAAATTACACTGGTCGTCGCTGTGGTTTACACAAAATTTCAATGGACGTCCCTGCAAGTTTTTTCTTACACTGGTCGTCCCTGTGGTTGCTAGTTGTTTCACCGGTAGTCCCTATGGTTACATGCAATTAGTTTTCTCTGTTAAAAGGACCTGCAATGTAATTTTTTTTCCTTGTAACTAACGGCCGTTAGTTTTCTCCGTTAAAAGAACCACCAATGTAATTTTTTTTCCAAATTTCAAGTTTATTTAAATTTGATATTTTTTTAATTGTATTTAGTTAATTTTTTTTTTGAATAATCTAATCAATTTAAGTGTAGTCTTTTTTAAGTAATCTATCTATATAAATCCAATAAAAATATAATAGTTTACAAATATTAAGAGTTTTGACTAGATATGCAAAATTAAGAGTATATATAGGTTAGCTAGAATGTAATTACCATTTGCGAGATTCTATTTATCAAATTCCCATATACATTTTTGGGAAACGATTGATTAAATTAAATTGATTAAATTATTCAAAAAATAAATTAACCAAATACAATGAAAAACAAAATTAAAATTAAATAAACTTGAAATTTGAAAAAAAAAATACACTGGTGGTCCTTTTAATGGAGAAAACTAACGGTTGTTAGTTACAAAGAAAAAGAATTACATTTCAGGTCCTTTTAACGGAGAGAACTAACTGCAAGTACCCACAGGGACTACCGGTGTAACAACTAGCAACCATAGGGACGACCAGTGTAAAAAAAAACTTGCAGGGACGACTAATGAAATTTTGTGTAAACAACAGGGACGCTCAGTGTAATTTTCCCAACTTTCTATATTAGTTTTTCACAAAATAAGTTTCAAATGTCAATATGTCTATATGTCATATGTGTCTATTCGCAAGCTTTGTTTATGAGTAACTATCAACGAGAAATATATTGTGATTGTCTTTTAATTTATCATAGTTAAGAGAAAACTCGACTTTTGTTGAACGTTTCAATCTGAATTTATTGTTGTCGGATTTTTAGATGAGACCTGCCTCAAGGTGGTTAAGTTGTGGTGGTTGAAGTTCTTGGTGGTGTAGACTAGAATGGTTACTAATAGTTAGTGTGTCAATGGTTACTATTAGTTAGTGTGTCAGTGTGTTGTGTAAATAATAAGTTGCATTTTGTCGTATTATATATAACCATTAAAAAAACAACTTAAATCTAATTTTGTGTTGCAGTAGTGGTACGAAACGAAAACACCTCAAACCAAGAATTTCCAAGTGGATTCCTGATGAAAATCAAAACAGCAACTACAAATTAGAAAATACATACCTACAACAGCTCAAATGAGAATGTGTGCTGGAGCTGAGTCACTAAAACATGGCTTTGTAGCTAGTTTGGGTCATTTCATAACCATAAACACTAAATTTAGTCTTTCATAACTGATACTAAAACTAACAAAATTGTTAAAAATATATACATAATTTTGATTTTATTTATATACGATATATCAATTGGAGACTACAAAACCTACAGTTATTTTTCAAAGGCATAATGAAAAGGTACGATATTTCATGCAAACAACCGTATATTTGACTTAAATTGCATGAAGTTAAATAAACTTGGCATAGAAAATATCGATTATTGAAAGGTAGTTACCAAGCATTTACATCAACTGGTGGTTTCACGATGGAAAATTGTAAGTTCAATGGCAGAGGGGGCTTTGCCACCGATACCTTAGCTGATCTAGATAATGAGGATGTGTACACAAAAAAAGAAGTATAAAATTGGTAAAAAAATGTGGAATTGTTACTAACATTGATTTTTTATACTGGTTATGAGATGGTAACGAGTAATAATGTTGTCTTAAACTGGTTATGATTCTTATGAATTGATTCAATAAGTTTAGAAGCAACTGGGTTGGATCAGTGGTTGGATTACTCGCCTCTGGGGACAGAGGTCAGGGGTTCGAATCCCATCCCATGCAAAAGGCCGGAGGTCCTTTCTACCTTTAGGTAGAACTGGAAACCTTAGGGTAGGGGTAAGGCTGTCTACATCTAAACTCCCTTGCTATGAACAGACTCAATAGTATGGTAACGAGTTTTAATATAATCTTAATAAACCCAAACCAATTTAAATTGAAGAACTTAAAACTTAAATAAATCTTGAATACTCCCTTCAAAAAAAAAAAACAAAAAAAAGATATTCCGCACAACAGAATCCAGCGGAAAAAACCGGCCTGAGAAACCAATATAAAAAATCTACTAGATAATGCATACCGGAGTGATCCCCAAAAGATGAAAGTATTTTTCCATTACAGCTGCTGTTGCCTCACACAACAATAATGTGCTTGTCTCCGTAACAGACACAACCTGTCAAAACTTTCAATATTACACCAAAATCGGGACAAAAATCGTCACATATACCCTCTTAAAAAACAAATAATATTTATAAGAATCAACTTCGGTTTAAGAGAATCAGACATTAGATTCAATACGGTATGATAAAAAAACATGTGTAGTAAATATACCTTGCACATTGAGAAATAGTAACTGTTAAATTTTTTGGATAGATCGTAAAGGTATTCACACAGGATGTGTGGCAAGACACATAAACAAGACTCTTCGAGGGTCTGGAAATGAAAGTTAAGAGTATATAATTTAAATAATCATATCAATTGGATTAGCAAAATTTAAAAATAATAAACTTTTCAATTCATTTTTTTCTTCCACGCTTGTGAAATGTCTTCATTTAGGCAAGTACATTAGTATTAAATATTTACCTCACATGTTCGTGCCTGTTAGAAACTGAACTAGACTTTTTTATTGGTCTACAGTCTGATTATTTGTTTCATTATTCTCAAATTTTCCTTGTATTCTAGTACGTTACATACCGTGTTGTATTATTGCTTGCCCACAAGCATGTGACTGAATAACTTAAATGAACCATACATTTAAGAGCATATTAGAAGAAACTATGATGTTTTAGACTAACCTAGGGAAATATAAACAAGTGTTCACTTCCAAAATAGGTTCATTATAATATTGTCTTACCTCAGTCAACTCGAGTAATTTGAATCCCAACATACGTTCTTCACCATTCTCCCATCCTTCATCTTTCCCCGATATCAAATCTGAAGCCTGTTGCAAACAAATATATTCGTTAACTCAACATTCAAGAGCAAGAATGCAATAAAATTGGGTTCGAGATGAGAAGGTTGTAACAACATTGAAATGAGAAGATATTCTTACCTTCTTTAACTTAATGATGTCTTCACGAGAACCATCGGCAATTCTACGAATTTTTGCTAGTGTATATAGTAGATGCAAAAAAGTATTTCCCTATTTATCATGAGCATAAAATATACAATAGCATAACACACTAGTAATGGAAGTATATCATAAGAATAAGAATACCTCTTCTTTAAGCAACTCATCGTTGATATCGAATTTACATTCAGCCAATTTATGTTTTTTCAAGTATGTATACCTGTCAACACAAACCCAAAGCATTGAACGTGAATAAGTACGAAACTTGACCTAAAAGTAGGTTATCTCGTTTTAAGAAAAGAAAAGCATGAGAATCTTACGTTAAAACACAATCTAAAACTGCTTCAGCAGTATACCCAAGCAACATAGCATCCTCGCCTAATTAAAAGAAAAATGTGAAATTTACCTTTTCTAAATCGACCTCATTATAATATTAATGGGTTAAGAAAACATATAATTTTAAATCAAATGAAACAGGTCAAACGTGTTGAAAGCTAGATCGCCTTATCAAAGGAAGCTGAATGATATTTGTAGTAAAATTATTTTGGTAATCAAATCATTAATTCACGGAAATAAATAACGAATAAATGAACAATATCTCGTATACTTCGATATCCTTTATCTATCAAAGGAAGCTTTAGCTTTGTCAAACAACTTATCATGAAGTTCAGTAGTGCAACTTCGATATCCTGCATAACTTGTTCTAGCATGTTTGTGCCTATTACCTGTGATACACTATTTGATATCCTGGAAAAAAAATAGTATTCAATATCATTTTTTTAACTAGTTATCAGTTAAGTTATGCTGCAGTGTAGAAGTTACTTACAGTGAGGTGCTTTTCAATATACTCTCGTTTCCAAACAGGAGTCACATATACTATTCAATCTGCTCCTTGCCGTCCATACCTAAATATGACAGAAGATTTGAAAGACAGTGTTTATATACCATTGGTGAAATGTAGCACAGTTTAGCATAAATTTGCCGAAAAACAAGCCTATTATTAGCCGATTGATATATGTTTTGATAAACTTAGCAAGTGAAGTACCCCAAATCTACATGATCTTCATTCGGAAACCATCTATTTAACACTTTTTGATCCTTGTCCCTCTGAAATGAATGGAGATATAAAATCATAAATTGCAAAATATGCCCATTTTATATCAACTAAGAGGAAAATGTAATTATTTTCATATTGTATATATACAAATACAGATGCAAATGTTAAACGAAATTAAATATAACAAAGATTCAAACAGTTAGATCAACTGAATATGTACTTTAGAACGTGTGGTCATGGTCCTAGGATGACCGATGGTCACATCAACTTTAGAATACTCAAGAATACTCATTAGCGCATATGCTATAGTGTGTCGTCGAAACAAATCCCCATGCATTTCCTCCCCCACTGAGAGATAGTCTACTATTACTCTTTCCACGGGAAGTTTTGGTGCCCATGTGTCTATACCATCTATTAGCATCTTATGTATACTCTGCAAGGAAACAAGAAGAATCTAAGTGACAACTGTAATGCATGTTTCAAAAGACTTGGAGAAGAAAGAAAATAATACCTTAGCAATCCATTTCCCTGATAACTCTATAGTTACAAAACTAAGATCATTTATGGAGGTACGCTCTCCCACTATCATGTCAGATTCCGGAAACCTTTCCTTGATTTTCTATAATAATAAAAGACCACACTGAAACATATAATTACAGTTAAAAAACTCTAGTATATTCAAAAACCACGACTATAACACACCACATTTTTTTTAAACAACGTCGAAAGCGCAATCCCATTCATTTTATATAATAAATGACATGACGTCATTTACCAAAACATTATATATACTATACTATTATCTGGCAAATTACAAACTATTAAAGAGTATCTGGGCATTATAAAGTATCAAAACAATATCAGAGTAGTCATGGTCAACCACTTCCAAGCACTCCTTACCCAGTCCCATTCAAGTCAAACCTGCAAGGAGTAAACAACGGGATTAGCACGAAGCTAAGTGAATAAACTTGTTACAAACAGTTTGACTTAGCTCAACATAATTAATTATCAACAATTAACACATAGAGTCAACATCACCAAGAGGATCGGTGGTCCTTGTGGTGCCCTCAGACCGCGGTGGCCCACCAAGCAACACTTATGATCACTGCAGGCCATTACAGTGATTTATCGATAACTGTTTGCTACCTTTAACCAACATAAGTTCCATTCACAACACATGTTCACAATTCCTATATTGGTTAACCTGTAGCAACCCAGTCCAACAATTGTTGACCTCCGATACCCCAAATTGCTCTATATATATATATATATCACAAAAAAACAATCAACATTAAACACTACTATGCTTAATCTGTTGTAACTAATACGTCACAACCAAATCACACTGAAGTTTCAAGTCACTTCACCTGTTAACTTTGCTCCAACCACTCAGCTGACTAAATCACCGAGTCTTCGAGTTATCTGTCAATACAATAAAGCACTTAAGTTAATAACTCAATTCAACTTATTCACTCACTTAATACAAGTACATATATATTTATGCATACATACAAAAGCACAACAATATTCACATTGATTTTACCACTGTTTTAATTCCCTACCCGATCGGCTCATTTACCTTAGCCGTTCGGCTATAATGCTTTACCCGATCGGCTCACCTTGACCCGATCGGCTAGCACTACTAGATTTTGAGACCTTCGTTCAAACACCAAGTTCTGTTACCATTTTGCACTAAACTAGCCGTTCATCTAATTTACCCGTTCGGCTCATTGATCATACCCGATCGGCTCACCAAGTATAGCCGATCGGCTATGAAGCTCAAACACAGAACCTGCACAAACTTGTTTCTATTTCCTGCACGAATCCTAACTCGAAATTTACACTAACACATCCTCAAACTCAAGTTTTTAACCATTTTACTGCTATAATTAAGTCATATAACATCAACACTTCAACAAGAACAACTTCAATTACTAGATTTATAACAATTTACACAATAACCTAACTTAACCTAAATCAAGCTTTATATGTATAATTAAAGCATTCAAACACTTACAAATTTGAAATAAGAAGAAGATGATGATATGAGCTGAAGTCTCTGATCAATCAACAACTTGAATCTAGCAATTTAAGTTTGATTCTTTAAATTTGTGTATAAGGTTTCATGAGGTTTGTAAGTTATTAGGTTGAATAACACATTAGAAGAGTTTAGGAATTTAGGATCGGTTAGTTCCAACTAGTCCAGTATATGGTATAATTATTATACCCGTTCTAACTCTATTATCTGGAACCTAAATACCAATTGCGAGAAAAAGTATTTTATATTACTGTGACCTATAACTATTTAAAACAGTTAATATTTTACTAGTCACAATAAATCTTTCAACCAAACTTTCTAAGTTATAATTCAAAACATATAAAACACAATATATAAATATAACAAATAATAATATGTAAGTAAAGGAAATTACCTAATTACCCTCAGGTCACCAAAGTGGGTGTTACAACGACTGACAAAGAAATGTATAAATATTTTATAAATCTATAGAATCTCTTAATTTAGGCTATATCCGCAAGGCATTTTGGCTGTCATCATTCAGAAGAAAAAGCTAAATGCATATGTTACCTACAAAAGAAAGTAAAAATCACCTAAATATCAGAAGCAACATATACCATTGGTAAACACCATGCATCCCTTTTTGGCAAGTATATATAAGATACTCTTGTTTAATATCAGTGTAACTGAATTCATCTTCTTGCTTTATTTCTTCTTGAAGATGTTTCATTGCGGTTTCAAATGGCTTTGAGATTTCTTCTTGAAGGCTCCATCTCTTAAATATCTGTATTACAAAACTAGCGCCATCATCTAAACTATGTAAACTTATATTAAAAAAAGAGAAACATGATTATGTGTACATTCATAATAGACTTACATCGGGAACTGCCATTGTTGATGTAGAATGTGGCCACTTTAAGAATCTCCTCTTAGGTTCCTGTATTACAAAACGGTGCCATCATCTTAACTGTGTGTGTGTGTAATAAAATGATAATGTGTGCATTACACTTACATCAGGAGATGCCGTTGTTGATAAAGAATGTGCCCACTTTAAGAACTGTATCACAAAACCAGTGCCATTATCTCAACTGTGTAAATTTATATTTAAAAAAAAAATGATAATGTGTACGTTGATAACAGACTTACTTCAGCATCTCGATAAGCTATGATTGAATCTTTATGAGTTGTCCACCTTATGAAGCTCCGAAGTTCCTGTATTACAAAATCAAGGCCATCATCTAAAGTTCTTAACCGTGTATATTTTTTTTTATTTTAATACCTTGATAATGTAATGTGTATGTTAATAATAGACTTACATCAGGATCTGCCCCCACTAGTCCTTGGGATATTCCCCACTGTAAGAGGCCCGTACCACCCTGTTCCTGTATTATAACCAGTGCCACCATCTTAACTGTGTAAGTTTATATTAGAAAAACATGATAATGTGTACGTTGATAATAGACTTACTACGTATAAGTTACTGAATGTCTCCAGTCCTGTATTACAGTATATATAAAGAATGATAATGTGGAGGTTGACGATGGACTTACATATAGTTCTGGTATTGGTGTAGAAGGTTTCATTAATAACGTAGAAGGTGCCAATATATTTGATGCAGAGGTGTAAATTGTTGATGCTGACAATAGACTTACATGTATGTCTGTTCTTAGTGATGGTTCTCTACACACCAATGATACCAAAGAAGGCGCCATTGTCGTTGATGTAGAAGGTAATGACCCTTCTAATATTTCTTGTCTGGGTCTATTACGTTTCTGTATTACAAAATACAGTGCCATATGTTACTGTAAAACTATAAATAAATAAAATAAAAGCATGATAATGTGTAATCATAGACTTACACCCCGCGGCATCGTTGATGAAGGCGGCTCCGTCTAGTAACAAACATGTAAGAACACACGTTACCAAAATAAAAGTGTTACTAATAACTTTTTTATATGATAATTGTATCCAAAGTTACTCAAGCAAATATATTACCAACCCTATACAAGAATAAGATGTTAGATCATTATAATTCTAAATAGAAACATAAAACATAAACTGATAAAAGTAGCATAAGTTTAAAGCACCACTTATAAGAGTATCACTAATAACTTTAGACGTTTGTTTGATACCAATAGGGACTTATTGGGCTGCTTTCCTAACCAGCACTCACATACAGTGTACTATTATCGTGTATAATAATTATGTTAATCTCATCAATAAATAATTTGGGGTTTTTTTTTCTCTTCTGCAAACAGTGAACTATTAGGATAAATACATTACTGTATTATATATCATGAATGACTCAATAACAATGGAAGGGGAGATTACCGATAGATTCAGATTGATGGGCGGCTCAAGCGATTGATTTGTAGAGATAGTTGATACGGAGGTTGAGGTTGTCGGCGTAGGTGGCTGCCGGCGATCAGATTTCCGGCGAAGGATGCAGATGGTGGTAACGTAATAAGAGTCGGTGAATGTGGAAGTCAGGTGCAGAGTTCCGGTGAAGAATCGATTCCTAAAACCCTTATAAAGGGTTTGGGTGATTGGTTTAGAATGTCAAGAGAAAGCTCAGGGAAGTAGACGAATTTTTAAAAGTAGGAATAACGATGAGAACACTCCACCACGTAAGAGAATGTTCTGCATGAACAAAACTCATTTACCCCAATATCAATTATATCACAAACGAAAAATTATGAAAATTAAACTATAAAATTCAGCATTTCTTCTCTTCGATTTGTCGTTCGTCAAGACATACTTTTGACGATTTTTATTTTTTCATTTTTTGGGTGGGTTTTATAAATTATTAACACATGTGTTAGTGCTTGGTTGTACATTTAATTTAGGGTTAGGGTTTAAGGTTTAGTAGGATTTAGGGTTTAGAAGGGTTTAAGTTTTAGAAGGGTTTAGGGCTTAGGGTTTAGAGTTTTGTAAAACATTTAAGGTTTGGGGTTTAGGGGCTAGGGTTTGGGGTTTATGGCTTAGGGTTTTGGCCAAAACCATAAACGCCAAACCCTAAACCCTAACCCTAAACCCCAAACTCTAAACCTTAAACTCAACACTTTAACACATGTGTGAGTAAAATGTGAAACCCACCAAAAAAGAAAAAAAAAACTCGTCGAAAGTATGCCTTGAGCCTTGAGGGACGACAAATCGAAGATAAGAAAACGTTGAAAATTATGGTGTAATTTACATAATTTTTTCGATTTGTCGTTTGTGAAATAATTGATATTAGGGGTAAATGAGTTTTATACATATGGTGCATTCTCTTTGTACACATAACACAATATCATTGGTACTCTTATTCTTTAGAAATTTATTATATTCTAATGATCTCGTCTCAATACTTATATGATAAAGCTATTTACATTGATTATAATTAGAGATGTGAGTGTGCAATACATGGATTTGTTAACTAAACATCTATCGATCACTTGCGGTTAATTATCATTTTTTACCGTAATTACTTTAATTATTATCACTTTAACTTAAAGGATAATGGTACGTGTCCGCCTCACCCTCAAAGAGTATCAACACCGGACAAAACACCTGTTCACAAATTAAACACATTTGCGTAGGTAGAAATTTGAACCCATGACCTATAAGTTACACATCGTTAATGCATTTACAGTTGCGCTTCCACTCTTTGATTTAGGAATTAACGTGTACCGCTAAAATTTTATTATAAAGTAATACCACAGTTGTCATATTTACCCAATCAATTATCATGATATCATGTATACTCACAGACAAGTTAAACCATTATAATCTTAAATTTATCTATTTTTATCTTTTTTCACAGGGACATAACAATGTGACAATCCTATATTTAACCTTCTTAATATATGATTATCAAAAACAAAAAATTTCCATTCTGAGATATTAATTAAATTAAATTAAATATATAACCCAATCATTCGCTTCGATAGAAAGCTAACATGCACATTACTATTAATTTACTTTGAATTTTTGTTGTTACAAAAATTGGTGCTTGTAATTTTGTGATTTATATAAAATGTAGACATCGTCGATTGGGAGTTATTCTAACTTGATACCTAAAGTGGCATATTTTATTAGGTACTACTTCGTAAAAATGTGTCCATCATGTACGTTCGATCTTCTTCCTCTGTAACCTATGAGTAGTCCCTATTGTCAGTTTCGGATTTTGAATTTATTCAATGTATATTAATTTAATAGTCTTGTTTGAAAAGGAATTTAATTCGATAGCTATCAGTGTTACAAACATCTTATATACAATTACTAGGTACGCTTTGTGCCATGTTAAGCACATCCCACTATAAAAAACTTTTGAGATAATGTATGTAGTGAATTTATCAGTTTATCTATAAATTTTGACCTACAAAGGTTGGCTCTTAAATTTTATATAGTATCTTTGCGGTTTATTTTGTATAGGAGAAAGATAATTTATCAAGTATCTATCCCAAATATTAATTTGGATATTAGGCTTCTAATTAGAGAACACTCCAAGACTCAGTGAGTCTCATAGCCCCTATTTTACTGTCTTACTCAGGGGTGTGATATCATTATTCGTTTTATTTTAACTATATGAATGCAAGTACGAAAACAAACAATTATTACATGAGTTATTTCACTAATCTTTCAAAGCCCTCCTCAGCATAGTTTGGTAATAAGTTGTAGCGTGAATATTAGTATATGGTACCATATAGGATTGACCCTTCTCGTCCGGGTTACCATGTACTAACTGGGTAAACGGATGTACTAATATTTGTTCAGACGAGTGTAGATTAGGCACTCGTGGGAGGCACCTCGATCAGGATACCTTAAATGTGGACCTGACACCTCGAGTTAAGCTCAGACTATGTGCTCATGGCTGTAAAACTTTTATTTTGCTTAATTGCAATTTAAATTCAATTAAATCTTGCAGTTCATACAATATGTGTTGACATACAAACCTGTGAGCTCACCAGCGTTTCGCTGACCCATTTTAGCATGTATCACAGGTACCCAACGGTAGATTGGACTGCCCAATTCAGGAATCATTAGCTCGTGTCAGCATGCAAACATTCAGAGATTTAGCTGCATTATTATATTTTGTATAAATTAATTATGTATGTAAATCTCTCAATTTCAAACTGAGCTAATGTAAACTATATTTTGATGTAAACTTTGATTTTATCAATACAAGTTGTAAAACGACGCATATAGAGTCGTTCATTATATCTTTGTGCTATGATTATTGATTAGTCGCGTCCCGACCCGATTCGCTTCCGCAACCCGAATTTGGGGGTGCGACAGATTGGTATCAGAGCCTAAGGTTATAGTGAACTAGGTTGCATTTAGTGGGCCTAGACTATGACCGTTAGGCAGTATTCCTCATTAAGTATGATGAGGTTCAGTGACTACATTGTATTGGTTTAATTTAACATAGCCTGATCAACTATGTACAATTAAATGAATATGATGTGAGATCTGAAAGGAGTCATGACTGAACAGGAGACACTAGTTGACTATGGCCTCGAGAGAACCGGGACTCAAACATGTCTGTGCTAGACACTAAATAGGCTGTTATGTGATATATATATATATACACACACACACACACACACATATATATATATATATATATACACATAGATAGACCTCTCTACGAATCTTAGGCTATATTATATATACGAATATAGGCCTCATTCTTTCCTAACACTTTGTCTCAGAAATGGCAAACACACCACCCAATTCGTCTCGCTCTCATCCATATGGATCACGAAATTCAAGGGTAGCTAGGAGGAACAATGGGTTGCCTCGAGCTAGCCCATATCCCACTCAAAACTAACTCAATAACCAGCCTCAAAGGCAAACAACAACGAGCCAATGGCGATGGTTATCAGACCGACTCGACACTTGGAGGGACGAGGAAGGAATCCAACTCCCCGAAACTAATGGAGGGTTTTCCAGCATGGAAGTCTCTCCCTATACCTAAGAACCTACTCACTTCACTGTTCCCGTGTTAGCTGCTCGAGTGCACCGCCACGAAAGCAGGCTACACAACATGGAAATCGAACAACGCAATATTCGCTCTAACTGGATGGAGCAAACTCAAGACGGTATCGCCCAGTTATACATAGGTCAAGCGGACATGTCTGGAACCTTGACCCGAACTCACGACCAAACGGAAGATATCACACAAACCATGAAGATCGTTCATAACTAAGTAATCAGTAACCGAAATGAGATCTCCGTTTTACAATCAAGGTTGCAAGAATGTGAGACGCGCCTGCGGGAGACCGAGGATGCTCTCAGAATGGTTAGCAGACTTGCAGAGTCTGTGGACCATCTCACCTCACTGCTTCCACAACCCAATTTACACCAAGATTAGTGAAGTAAATATCTAGTAATCTATTATACTTCCGTAGGATCTATGTAATTCAACCGGATGTAACAATTCCCGGCATCTTTTGCAAACTACCTAAGTCTGTAACTTTTGAAACTCGTAACTCGAAATTGTTTGTAATCATTTAACTCTGTAATATCAATTGACAATTTCTCTCTATGACTCAACACTATTGGTCTTTACATTCTGATGTGTATATTACCGCTTTTATATATACGTCTACCTCAATTATCATTCTGGTACAAACTCTCATGTACCTCTTGTTTCTCTCTTGAAGAATCATGTCGCCGAAGAAGAAAATTTACAGCGATGTAGAAATTGCTGCTCTCATTTCTCGAGCTGTGTCTGAAGCCCTGGCTACTCGGGAATCACCACGAACATCTAGGAGAAGTGAAGACACTGCTGACACTACTCATGTCATCAAACCTTGCTCTTACAAGGATTTTCTTAGCTGCAAACCACTGAATTTCAAAGGCACGGAAGGTGCCATGGGTCTAATCAGGTGGATCGAAAGGATCGAATCTGTCTTCAGTTTGTGTAAATACACAGAAGATAGCAAGGTCAAATTCGTTGCTTACACCTTTCAAGAAGGTGCACTCACATGGTGGAATACTCATGCCAGTTCTGTGGGCATTGATGTAGCAAACCAACTCCCCTGGGCAGACCTGAAGAAAATGCTAAGGGACGAATATTGCCCCACCGAGGAACTTGTAGGTTCCCGGTACGGACCTAATCAGATCGTATAACTCAATTGAATGTGCAGAATACAAACAATCAAGTATTGGTTGCTCTTGACTTAAGGACCCCATCGAGTCTTGGTTGCTCATATCGATCAATAGCGTTAAACTAGTTCCACAACTTTGGATCTTTGTGTTCAATGAAGTTGCATAGCTTAATCTTCCAATTAGCAAAATCACTATAGAACAAAGATGTAGAAGGAGGCATTTTCGTACCCTCAAAAATTGAATTCTAAAATTTCGACGACTTTTCGAGTATGGCGATACTTTTCCGACTATGGCGAAACTTCCCCGACAGTAAAATTAAGCTCTTTTATGCTTAAAAACATAATTTAAAATTACCAAAAGTTTTCGCGTTTTCCCACCAAAATTTTATCCGAAAACGTCAAAAAACGGTCGAGTAAAATCAAACAATCAAGTATTGAACGTTTAATCAATTAACAAACACGATATCTATAATCTGTTGTATGTATTAACAATTGATGAACAAGATTACAACCTCTGTCTCTCTCGCAAGCCGCGCCTCTCTCTCACTCTCTAGGGTTTGATCAATCCACAAATGAAACCTAACATACCTATTTATAGGATGTCCATACCCTATAGCGACACTAGCCAAGTGTCGCTATATGCGACACTAGCTTAATGTCGCATAAACACTAATTTTGTGTATATATTCTATTTCACTATTCGTTTACAAACTCGCATATACACACTAAACATTATACATACGCAGACTAATTGACTTTGACAAGTACAAATGTTTGACCAACTGACTGACACATCAAATGCACCACAGAACTCCACCGGTTGGAAGAAGAATTCTGGCATTTAACTGTAGAAGGCAATGATATTGCTGGTTACACCACCAAATTCCAGTAACTCGCCCTTCTATGTCCGGGTTTGGTAGACACGGATGAAAAACGCATCAAGAAGTACATCCACGGCCTCCCGGAGAATATCCAGGGAAATGTCGCCTCATCCAAGCCAACCACCATCCAAAGTGCTATCAGGCTTGCACACGAACTCATGGCGATGATTGTCAGCCGTGACGCATCCACCACCCCTTCCAACAACAAACGCAAATCTACCACGACCGACCAAACAAGAAACCCAACGTCATCCAAGCTTACACCTCCAACACTGAACTCAATTGTGGGTATACTGGGAACAAACCCTATTGTTCCAAGTGTAACCGCCACCATGATGGTCCGTGTAGTACCCTTTGCAACAACTGTAAGATGTACGGACATTCGACCAAAGATTGCCGAGCTCCCAAATCTACCAACAATACCCCCAACAGCAGCAACACCAGGCCATCAAAAGCCTACTTCGAATGTGGGAATACCGGGCACTTCAGGAATGAATGCCCAAAGCTGAGGAACAACAACAACAACAACAACAACAACAACAACAACAATGCAAGAGGTAGAGCCTTCGTACTCAACTCTGGGGACGCCCATCAAGACCCTAACGTGGTCTCGGGTATGTTCCTCCTCAACAATTTAACTGCTTCTGTTCTGTTTGATACCGGTGCCGATAGAAACTTTATTTCTGACGAATTTTATCCACTACTTGACATCACCCTTGTTGCTCTAGAGGTTAAGTACACGGTAGAACTAGCGAACGGTAAACTCATAGAAACCGATAGTGTGATATCTAATTGCACTTTAAACCTAGCCAACGAAACCTTTTCAATCGATCTTATGCAAGTTGAGATTGGAAGTTTCGACGTCATCATTGGTATGGATTGCTCATCCAGACACCGAGCCGAAATCATTTGTTATGCTAAGGTCGTTCGCATCCCTCTCGCCGCCGGTAGAACTTTGATCATACAGGGAGACACCGGTAGGACGAGACTAAACATCATCTCTTGTCTACAAACCCAAAAATTTCTGAAAAAAGGGTATCCGACAATCCTCGCACACATCATGGAGAAAAAGTCGGAGGAGAAGCGACTTGAGGATGTGCCCATCGTTCGAGACTTTCCAAAAGTCTTTCCCGAAGAACTGCCTGGTCTACCACCACCAAGACAGGTTGAGTTCTAAATCGATCTTGTGCCAGGTGCTGCACCTGTGGCCCGAGCACCATACATATTAGCCCCTTCCGAACTTCAGGAGCTGTCCACCCAGTTACAGGAACTCCTGGATAGAGGATTCATTAGACCGAGTTCTTCACCTTGGGGAGCTCCGGTCTTATTCGTCAAAAAGAAAGACGGTTCTTTCTAAATGTGCATCGATTACCGAGAGTTGAACAAGTTGACCGTCAAGAACCGATACCCACTCCCTCGTATCGATGACCTGTTTGACCAACTTCAAGGGTCGAGTTTTTATTCAAAAATCGATCTACGGTCAGGTTATCATCAACTTCGAGTTCGCGACACCGATATCCCAAAAACTACCTTTCGAACTCGCTACAGGCACTATGAATTCCAGGTAATGCCCTTCGGTTTAACAAACGCATCGGCTGCATTCATGGATCTCATGAATCGGGTGTGCAAACCTTACCTTGACAAGTTTGTCATTGTCTTCATCGACGACATCTTCATTTACTCGCGCGACGAACAAGAACACGCGCAACACCTCAAAACTATCCTAGAACTACTCAGACGCGAGGAGTTATATGCCAAATTCTCCAAGTGCGAGTTCTGGATACAATCCGTTCAATTCCTTGGACATGTTATTTATATTCAAGGAATCCACGTTGATCCATCGAAAATCGAGGCTATCAAGTGCTGACAAGCACCAACAACTCCAACCGAAGTACGCTAATTCTTGGGTCTTGCTGGGTACTATCGGCGATCCATTGAAAATTTCTCGAAAATAGCTCAACCACTCCTAACTCTGACTCAGAAGAATAAAAAGTTTGATTGGACCAATAAACAAGAGTCAACATTTCAACCTCTGAAACAAAAACTTTGCAGTGCTCCTATTCTATCTTTACCCGAAGGCACCGATGACTTCGTGGTATACTGCGATGCTTCTCATCAAGGTCTCGGTTGCGTGTTGATGCAACGGGACAAAGTCATTGCTTACGCCTCGTGACAACTCAAAATTCATGAAAAGAACTGCACCACCCATGATCTTGAGCTTGGAGTTGTCGTTTTTGCTCTCAAAATCTGGAGACATTATCTCTATGGCACCAAGTGCACAATCTTTACCGACCACAAAAGTCTCCAACACATATTCGATCAAAAAGATCTCAATATGAGGCAACGTCGATAGGTCGAGTTGCTCACCGATTACGATTGCAAAACCAGATACCATCCGCGTAAGGCAAATGTTGTTGCCGATGCCCTCAGTCGAAAAGAACGAACAAAACCACTTCGAGTTCGAGCCCTCAGTATGACAATTCACAATGATTTAAACCTTCAAATCCTCACTGCTCAACTCGAAGCTCTGAAACCCGAAAACATCAAAAATGAAGCCTTGCGAGGCATGGATAAATAGTTTAAAATCAAACCAAACAGAGTTAGGTACCTCTCTAACCGAATATGGTTGCCTAGTTTTGGGAACCTGCGAGACTTGGTGATGGATGAAGCTCACAACTCTAAATACTCTATCCACCCGGGATCCGACAAAATGTATCACGGCATCAAGGAATTTTATTGGTGGCCGAATATGAAAGCCGAAATTGCCACATACGTCAGCAAGTGTCTTACTTGCTCAAAAGTCAAAGCTGAGTATCAAAAACCTTCTGGTTTACTCCAACAACCCGAAATCCCTCAATGGAAATGGAAACAAATTGCCATGGATTTCATAACCAAACCACCCAAGTCATCGAGCGGTTGCGATACCATTTGGGTGATCGTGGATCGTCACACAAAATCTGCTCATTTCCTTGCGATCAAAGAAACCGATAAAATAGAACGCCTCACACGAATCTACATCAAAGAAATTGTTTCTTGACACGACATTCCAATCTCGATTATCTCAGATAAGGATAGTCACTTCACATCTCACTTCTGGAAATCACTACAGAAATCATTGGGTACCCGTCTTGATATGAGTACCGCATACCACCCTCAAACCGACAGCCAAAGTGAACGAACGATTCAAACACTAGAAGACATGCTACGAGCCAGCGTAGTTGACTTCGAGTAAACTAGGAAAAACACCTAAAATTGTGCGAGTTTTCGTACAACAATAGTTATCACTCCCGCATAAGGCTACACCCTTCGAGGCACTGTACGGTCGTAAGTGCCGATCACCTATCTGTTGGACCGAAGTGGGAGACAGTCAACTCACTGGTCCTGAACTCATCCACGAAACAACCGAGAAAATCTTCGAGATTCAAAACAAACTCAAAGCCGCACGTGATCATCAGAAAAGTTACGCTGACGTGAGATGCAAACCACTCGATTTCCAGGTTGGGGACCGATTTCTCTTGAAAGTATCACCTTGGAAAGGCGTAATCCAATTCGGTAAATGCGGGAAGTTAAATCCCAGATACATTGGACCATTCGAGATTCTCGAGAGGATTGGTTCAGTGGCATATCGATTGCAACTGCCACCCTAGCTCAGCAGCGTGCACCCCACTTTTCACATTTCTAACTTGAAGAAATGTCTATCTGGTGAGACACTCATTATTCCACTCGATGAAATTCGAATTGATGACAAGCTTCGCTTTGTTGAAGAACCCGCCGAAATCATGGACCGTGTGGTCAAACAACTCAAACAAAGTCGTATTCCCATCGTCAAAGTCAGGTGGAATTTGCGGCGTGGTCCCGAATTCACCTGGGAATGGGAAGATCAAATGAGACTCAAGTATCCTCAGTTATTCACTGAAGCTACTTCAAACACAACTTCGAGCTAAATTTCGGGATGAAATTCTCCTAACAGGGGGAGAATGTGACACCCACCAAATTAGGACTAGTGATTAGTGCCTAATCATAAGTAATACATGTAATTAGTTCTGTGTTAGGCTAATTAATGGATCAAGTAATATATATTGTAGAATATATACGATTATGCGATTTGATTAAATCGTACGAAAGTCAATCGAATATAATTCGGTTCAATTAATACGGACGTTGGTGAACAAATTTATTAAATAATATGACATTATTTAATAATTCTATTTTATCCAAAATATATTTAGATAATATTTCAACTCAAATTCGTATCGTACAAACAAGGACTACGCGATTAAAATATTAAACGCGCAAACTAATCGAAATAAAGTTAAGTTATAATTTACAACTCAAATATTAAGTATTTGGTGAAATACTTCAACAAAAATACCAGATAATTATTCGTATTTTAAAAACGTGTATTTGAACGTATAAAATAATTATTTAACGTTTAAACGATCGGGAAAACGAACACCGCACGGAGCGCAAACACGTGATTAAAAATTGGAGACCCACACTTCGGTGGCCCCCCACAAAAGTCAGCCAAAAAGGGAGGGAAACCCCCTCCCCATCTCATTCTCATCTTATCTCTTTCTCTCTCTTTCTCTCTTTTTCTCTCAAAACAACACCACCACCACCATCACCTTAAACCGCCAAAAAGCACCGCCAAACGACCTCGAATTTCAAGACCTATTTGGAGAAAAACGTTCACCTCGTCACGATCTACATTTCCATCTTTTCGGTTTCTCCCGGCGTTATATCATAAGTTTCCGACAATTCTCAAAAACTTTTAGATTTCATTTATTTTTCATAAAAGTTGTTTATTTAAACTTGAAATGTCCAAATATGGGTTGGGTAAAAGTTTCAGACCAAACGGAAACCGGAAAACACATTTTCGGCTCAAAATCCGGCCAACAGACGTAAGTGTCGCATAGACCAGTGCAGCGTAGCGTCACTTAATGCGTCACTTAAGTGACACACTGAGTGTCGCTAAAAACCCTAATTTTGCATCACTTGCCTAAGTGCTGCATAAAACCCCTTTTTCCCGACACTTGCCTAAGTGTCGCAAATTCAATACCCGACACTCCTAACCGACACTTCTAGCGACACTTGTCTAAGTGTCGTCTATAATCAAATTCTGATTTCATCCGACACTAACCCTAGTGACGCATGACCCTGATACCGACACTTGTACCCGACACTTGCTTAAGTGTCGCCCCTTGTGCGTCACTTCCTCAAGTGACGCTATAAGTGCCGCATGAAACAGAACCTAGAAAACACATATTTAACTAAGAGTCAAGACCTAAAATTTTATCACTTTATTTCACCCAAATTCAAATTTTAGATACGTTTTTCACTAAAGTAATATAGTAGAAATAAAAATTTTCCAAGCTGACTTGGAAGCTTGACCCCAGCCAGGGGCTCTGCCCCTTGGACCCTGCCAGGGGTTGCCACCCCTTGGACGCCGCTACTAGGGGCGCTGCCCCCGGACCCCCGTACCCGATCTCCTACCTTATTAAGTATAATGAAATGAATTCAGAGATTATTATTATCATCACATATCATCACCAACGGGCCGTACACGTTTTCAAAACATAATCAAATCAACCAAACCGTAGTCATTTGGACATTCTAGTTGGATGAACAACTACAAAGGTAGTCTTTATAGATACCTACTCACGTTTATAACCATCGCGTGTCGTGGACACCCTCAGGTTACAAGTCTTCGGAAACCACAATTCAGCTAATTAACGCAAGTTTATTAAGTTAAACACTCCAAGACTCAGGTGAGTCTCATGGCCCCTATTTTACTGTTTTACTCAGGGGTGTGATATCATTGCTCGTTTTATTTTAACTATATGAACGCAAGTACGAAAACAAACAATTACTACATGAGTTATTTCACTAATCTTTCAAAGCCCTCCTCAGTATAGTTTGGTAATAAGTTGTAGCGTGAATATTAGTATATGGTACCATATAGGATTGACCCTCCTCATCCGGGTTACCATGTACTAACTGGGTAAACGGATGTACTAATATTTGTTCAGACGAGTGTAGATTAAGCACTCGTGAGAGGCACCTTGATCAGGATACCTTAAATGTGGACCTGACACCTCGAGTTAAGCTCAGACTATGTGCTCATGGCTGTAAAACTTTTATTTTTCTTAATTGCAATTTAAGTTCAATTAAATCTTGCGGTTCATACAATATGTGTTGACATACAAACCTGTGTGCTCACCAGCGTTTTGCTGACCCATTTTAGCATGTATCACAGGTACCCAGCAGTAGATTGGGCTGCCCAATTCAGGAATCATTAGCTCGTGTCAGCATGCAAACATTCAGAGATTTAGATGCATTATTATATTTTGTATAAATTAATTATGTATGTAAATCTCTCAATTTCAAACTGAGCTAATGTAAACTGTATTTTGATGTAAACTTTGATTTTATCAATATAAGTTGTAAAACGATGCATATAGAGTCGTTCATTATATCTTTGTGCTGTGATTATTGATTAGTCGCGCCCCGACCCGATTCGCTTCCATAACCCGAATTTAAGGGTGCGACATTACGAAGGAAATATATATATATATATATATATAACAAATGAAAGCGCTCATTTGTTTACGTCAAGTTATTATATTACTAACTATATGACTATTGAGCCATATGTGTCGACGAAAGCAAGTAAAACGTTTTACTATTCTATTTTATTATCATGTCATGATACAAGGCCGGCAGTAGAAATTGCATAAATAGTTATTATGCGGTGTACTTCATAGTCGATAGGCTAATTTTATCCAACAAAAGGTAACTGGCACAAATGAAAGGTTTCATTCTATATCAACTTATAGAAAAAATAATATAATGTCTTTTAAATTGAACCGTGAAAGTTTAATAATTAACTATTGGAGGTTTGGTTACCCGTTACCTAATAAATCATAAACGGTTAATGATTTGCATCCTTTGACTTTTAAATTTTGTGTATATGTTTGAGATAGAAGTCATGAATATTTCTATCCATATATCATTAATCATTAATCATTATCATTATCCCTTATAAAGTGTTTAAGGATTTTCTTTAGAGACTTAGGATTTTAAAGATCGAAAATAACGAGATTACCCTTATATAAAATGAGAAGGACATAATTACCTATCCTTAAAATTGATAAACAACATAATATTTAATGCAATATTTAATATTACATAATATGTGATGTCTTTCATAAATAAATATATAATTGTAATTTTGAAAATAATCCTATATGTCAACTATTATATTGAAATTGTTGGTTCATTTTAGCTGGATGTAATAAATTGATGTCTTTTCAATGTTATTAATAAAAAATTAAGCAATAAAACATGTCTTATTACTACTAACTAGAATTGCAGTAACAAGATCTATATAATACATAAACAATAAAACATACGAATCAAAAATTCACAATTTAATCTGCCGTATTGCGCGGGTAACCTTCTAGTTTCAATATAAAGTATCCTAAACGTATTTCCATCCGTATTATCATTTTATTTTGTACTTAAGAAATTTTATAATCGAATTTTCACAGAATCTCTACACATATTTTCATATCACATTTTATACTAGCTCAAAGCTTCAAATGAATTTCACCTTTTAAATGCAATATTATAACAATTTCTTCAAACTTATTGTTAATATTCAATAACGATTTACACTCTTTGCACTATTCATTGATAAATCCGTGCATCGCACGAGTAATGATCTAGTTCCATATAAAACAAGAGTAAGATCAAAAGTTAAATATATATCGCAACCGTAAATGCTTAGACTTTAAGACGAAAATATGATATCTTCATTTGGCACATTTCCTAAAGCTCCTCTTATAGAAATGCACCTAGCCAAGATTGTGATTATTTAAGTTGCTGGATGTGGTTTAACTCGGTCATGCAGTTACTTCTAAGTTGATATATATTGTTTGTATATAAGACATTTTTGATGACTTATATGTATACAAAAGGGTTTAAGACTGATTATTCATTTGATTTATGTATACCTGACCTATAAAATCATAAGCCCTTTGATGATAAATCATGAAACTTGTCCAATTAGTTTTTGATACATTCTTAATAAGTGTGTATGACTATATAATGATAAACATAAAGATTACGGTCTTAGACATAATAAAGGCTATTATCATGAGTTTATTTAGTTCGACAACGAAAGTGAAGGTTTAAGGAAGCACTATATGATGTTGAAACTCATCGGTGTGTCTATATCTTTACATTAGAAGATAAGGTTAAAGTCGCAAATTGCCCTTGTACTTTTCTTTTTGTTCCGAGGTCACCCATATACCTATTTTGTGATCACGAGCATCAACAAACTTTCAAAATTTGTGTTCATATCACCATTGTACCTATTTTATACTGAACACATCTTAAAAAACGTGACGTGGCGTTGCCATGTCATCTTATTTATATGATGTGGCTGCCACAAAATTGATGACATGAACACAAAATTCGAAAGTTTATTAATGATCGTGATAATAAAATAGGTACGTTGGTGACATGAACACAAAATTTGAAAGTTTGTTGATGGTCTTGATAATAAAATAGGTGCATGGGTGGCCTCGAAACAGAAAAGAAAGTACAAGGGCGATTTACGACTTTAACCCAAGAACATATTGTGAAAGTGTCTCTCCTTGAAATGAAAGGCAGGTATGCATAATTGTCTATGATACATGTATGACCAGTTAAAATACAGATCACTTGATCGATGATAATCTATCTATCTATTCTATTTTATATATTAAAAGAAAAACTTTGAGAGAATAAGGATCGTTAGATGAAAATTAACAATTAAGATCTAACACTTAATTTATTTCATGACATCATTAATCCTGTTATTATGTAACTAAAAGACTAATTTACCCTTTTATATTTACAATATACACCCTTCAATATTTACAATATAAATCCTCTGTTTTTCCTTTAATTGTAGATAATCCTCCAAATATTTTATAATTTATCGTATTCTATAATTCAAACTCTTTTATTACAATCTTATTTATTTTATTTATTTGAAAAAAACCCCAAATAATTTATTTTTCAATTCCAAAAAATTTATAACTTCATTCTATTGTCCAGCGATATATATTCTTATAGGACCTACTATTTTGAATCCTTTTATCAATTTCTAATTTATAATTCTTGGATCATGGATGATAACGGGTTGGATTCCGTCAGGTTTTAGTGTATTTTTACCCATACTACCGCATTTTTTTAATTCCTTTATCAAATTCAAATTTACAATGCTTGGATTATGAATGCCAACGGGTCAATTTCTGATGGGTTTAGTGTATCTGTACACATACCGGTTTAGAATATTCGTATTGATACCCGACCCAATACCTGTTGGATACCCAATTAGTATTACCCATCGTTTTTTCATATTTATTTACGGGTTTCGGTTATCTCATGCATGTAACTTTGGCGAAACAAAAAAAGTAGTTATTGAAAATACGACGCAAATCTGAAACACGAAAAAAAAACGATAACGAATTACAAGATTTGAAATCTTAAAGCTATAAATTTAACTTTTTTATTAACTAATTCAAGTTCGGTACATAATTAAGTATTATTGTTAAAAAATACAAATACAAAGAAGGAAGTGGTATCATGCACAATATTATCAATAACTAATTATTTAATTTACTCTTTTGCCACTAATTTCTCTATGACTCGATTTACATCCCTAAAATAATTTAACCATTTAATCTTCTAAGGTTGTGTTAAAGTCATTCAGAGTAGAGCCTGCATTTGAGTCGTCATCTATGTCATGTTTCGTTAAAGTTAAAAAGACAAAGTAATGCATTATATGTTGTTGATTTAAATTACAGAGAGTAACTTAGATGAACAAAAATCACCAATGCACTGCAAAGAGTTTTTTTTAAGTACAAAATAGTATTTACCTGCTGAACCGGTAAATTTATTTTTTTTTAAAAAAATATATCCGTACGATTTTAAATAATATAGTATTATTAAATGTCAATACAAATAACAAAATGATATCATATACAATATTGTCCCTATTAATTAATTTCTTTATTTGGACTCATCAATTCAAAATCTATCACAATTTAAATCCTTCAAACATTTTTCATTTAAATTAATTTTTTAATTAACTAATTCAAAGTTTCGGTACATGGTAAAGTATTATTGTTAAAGAAAAATACAATTACAAAAAAGGAAGTGGTATCATGTACAATATTATCAATAAGTAACTTATTAATTTACTCTTTTGCCACTAATTTCTCTATGTCTCAATTTATATCCCTAAAATAAGTTAACCATTTAATCTTCTAAAGGCTGTGTTAACGTCATTCGGAGTAGAGCCTACATTTGAGTTGTCATGTTTTGTCATCTTTCGTTGTTAAAGTTTTTTAAAAAAAGTAAGGTATTATAGGTTGTTAGTTCAAATTACATAGAGTAACTTAGATAGATAAAAACCACCAATGCACTGCAACAATCATTTTTTTTAAGTACAAAATAGTACTCCCTCCGTCCCAATTTTATTGTCCCTAGACAAAAAACACGCGGTTTAAGAAAAACTTCACCATCTCTCTTACTATTTGGTAACAAGACAATTTTACCCTTTATTTTTTACCTACCTTTTTGTCTTACATATATAAATTAGAGGCAAAGATGAACTTTATCTCATTATTCTTTTCTATTTATGGAAGTAGACAATTAAATTGGGACATCCCAAAAAGGAATAGTGGACAATAGATATGGGACGGAGGGAGTATTTACCTGCTAAACCGGTAATTTTTTTTTGGAAAAACATATACGTACGATTTAAAATAATATAGTATTTTTAAATATCAATACGAATAACAAAATGATATCATACACAATATTGTCCCTATTAATTAATTACTTTATTTGGACTCATCAATCCAAAATCTATCACAATTCAAATTCTTCAAACATTTTTCATTTAAAATTAATACAATACTAACCGATGTACCGTACACCGACATCAAAATACTTATTAAGTCCATATAACACATCCATACAAGACATGTCATAAAGTCAACCCACAAATTTTTTCTTAAACTAGTTATTGATAGACTAAAGTTAAAATTGTAACTGTTGTGTGATGCTTATTTCATTTTTCTCAGTTTATAATTTCCGTGGTATATAATTATTGTGTCAATACTTACAAATTTTTCTTAAAGCCTCATGACATACTTATTGATGACTTGTATATTACCCGCGCAATACAACGGTAATAAATGACAAAAATGTAGTAGTGGTCGATGGTGACAGCTTCCAATAATGTTAATGAAAAATATAGTGATAGTTGTAAGCGGTGGACGTTAGTAAGTGTTGCCTACATCGGTTACCATTAATGACGTTTTATCATTAGTGATTTATTAAATTTGTAAGTCCGTATGTATTAGGATCGATAACGAGGTTATCTTTAGGTATTAAGGTGCGAAATCCCTTAATACCAAGTTTACGGATCGTAAACGGTTTATTTTACAAGTATTAGTGAAATCAATTACTATTTAGCTTTGTACTGATTAAAACAATGTTTATCTATCAATACCTAGCTCTTAGTATGCTTAGAATGTCTCTGGAAACACAGAAATTTCGTATGGGTATTATGGTAAAAATTAATTAGGTTTCAAACCTAATTTGTTTAAATACTCGTCTCGGTTCGCAGGTTCTGGGCTCTGCGGACCGACTCGGTTCGCAGCCCAACTTGGCCCAGCAAATCCAGTCGGCTCGCTTCGCAGCCCTGCCCTGCGAACTTACTCAGTTCGCATCGCAGGTCATTGGTCAAACATGATCAACATTTTTCAGCATTTAACATTTAACTCTAAAATGTTTACCAACCAATATTTTCATTACAATTCAAAACCAATTTACAAACTTGATTACAATAATCTCTAGTACTATTACAAACTAGATCTATTGTCACAATAACATGTCCCAACAGACTCCCCCTTGACAATAGCTCTAGCATCTATGTCTTCAAGTTGTCTTTGATCTTTACTTGTAAATTTTACTTCCAGCATACATTTTCAGTTTAATGCAAGTTTTAACCATCAGCTGATAATCCCTTCCTAAATCTCCCCATCCTTCAGTAGCAGTGATCATGTTCTTGTATAACATCAACAAATCACTCTTGGAGAGATTCACTAAGTGTCGATGATCATATACTCTTAAAAGTTCTTTTTCACCATCTTCCACTTCATCACCAGCTTCAAAAATCACAGCTTCACCAGTTCCAGCTTCTACATGCCATCTCTTCATATTTCCCAGAATATCCTGAGGCATAAGCTTTAACGGTATCTGCTGTACGCATTTAACTGCTGGATATATCTTTTTACGCAGTCGTCTTCCTGTTCATTGACTTCTTTCATTTAACTTGATAGTCTTTCCGACTCTTGGCTTAATTCGTTCAAATTTCATTGACCAACCCTCAGTCTTGATTATCCTTTCAACATACCTTCCATAAGGATCATTACTGGGGTTCTTCATCTCCATTCTAGCCCAGTCTCGAATTTCAAATCTTGGTAAAGAACTGAAAACTGCAAGCTTTCTTTCAAAATATTGAACTTCGTCATATCTTTTAATTGTAAAAAGCTTCAGATCTTCTTCATAATACCAACCAATTATACCTTTCTTAGGTACTCGTTTTCCAGTAATATCAATTTCTGATATCGAAGTCTTTGCCTTTTTCTTCTTCTCCAAAGGCTTAAACATTGGATTATCTTTATGACAATCAGGAAGATCTTCTTCAGAATCAGAATCAGTTGAATCATTCAGATATTCATCTAAATCTATAATTCTTTCTCCTTCTTCATCCTGAATAATCACATTAGTCCTTGAAGAGTTTATGATATGTTCATCAATATCAGCATCAAGATCAACACCTTCAACCAACCCAATATCAACAATAGAAGTCCAATCTGCAGGAGGTACAAATTCACCTTCCTCTAGATCATAATCAACTTCTACTTCGACCTCATCGATAATCTCAATATCAGAATCACTTTCAACATTCTTTTCTGTAATCATTTTCAATAACACGAATTAGATAATATAATATAAATCCTTTCATTGATTTCCCTGAATCAATCTAAGAATTTCCTTTATTTATCTCAATCGTATAATCATATCTAATCATTAATCTTATATAATTTTAATTTGTTATAAATCATCTCAAATCTAAATCTTATATAATCAATCTTATATATTTTTCACTTGTTATATGTGAAATCACAAGTCTAAATCTTATATCAAATTAACTTATATACTTATAAAACATTAATCTTTCAAAAATTATAAATAGTGTTACAATCAATCTAAGATTACAAAAGTATATCAGTTTCAAATACAAAACATAACTACTTCTCACCAGCTCCACTTCCACTTGCACCAGCACCAGCAGACTCAGACTCCCCCTGAATCATAGCTTGCTCACTAGCCTTTGTAGGACAAGCCGGCTCACTATCTTTCTGAACGTTGGGATCATCGTCTTTGTCATCTCTTTGCTATTTCCTCAGCTCATCCTCCTTGCACGACTCATAGTATGCCAGAATCTCCCCTGAGACGGCTTGTCCTTGTATAGATTCAGAACTAATCTCTCAAGATGATCAAGCTTACTCTGGGTATCTTCAGCATCTCTAAGCAACATCTTGTGTGCTTTTAGAAAATCATTAAAAGCTTTACCATGAGTCTAAGAGCTTTAGCAAGACTCACATGCTGAGCTTCAAGAGTTTGAACGCGAGATTCCAAATTCGAAACTCGTTTAGAAGCTTTCACCGGTGGTTGTGCAGTCGGAACTTCAAGCTGTGCAGATGCAGATCGTACTTTTTCTTGAACCAACTGTTCAAATGCATCGCTCAGCAAGGCCGCAGCAACACGACTATCCTTGTTAGTCGGAAACCCTAAAGTAGGGGTACTAGAAGCAGGCACCTAAAATTAACTTAAATCAGTAAATATCACAGACTACTCTGTCCCAATCTCTGATTAAGTTAGCAATATTAACATAATATGTATCTCTAACCTTCTCTGAGGTTTCAGACACAGAAGAAGTCAATCGTTGCCTCTTAGGTTTAGCCTGAGCATGCTGTCTTTCCCTAGCAACTGTTATAGAGTATATCTATCTCAGTCTCTATAGTCGAATATACAGCATACTACAAGTAATTCTAAATATAAAAAGTTACCTGGACGAGACAAATCCCCACTAGTTAATTGGGTAGTAGCAGAGCGTATACGCTTCCTGCGTGATGTCACGAGAGGTGTACTCTCGTTGTCCTCTGAATCCTCATCAATCAAATGATAATCAGGATCCTTCTCATCGGCTTTATTCTTTCCCTTGTCGACTGGATCCATGAATACCCTTGATCCTTTCTTGATCATTCCCGGAGGAATACCCATAGGAAACCTGGGTCGAGGATCAGTATCATCATCAGTTTCCTCATCATCAGAATCAGATGCAGAGGCAACCTCTTTACCCAAACTACCAGATGTCCCGGCATCCGGTCCACTGTGCCTCAAAATACCCTCAGGTCTAGCAACCTCTGGGTCAACATCATCCTGTGATGTAGAATATTTAAACTTTGATGATTAGATATTAATCTCGATCATCTAAGTTTCAATATAAGTATATTCAAGTACTAAAGAAGTACATGAGGCTGATAATCCTCAATGGCTTGAAGTACTGGGTCGGTAACATCATCTTGATGTCCCAGTACCTCCTGCATAACCTGAGCCGCAATCTCAGGGATAACTTGCTGTCCTTGCTGACCAGCCTGTATCAAAACATCCTCAAGCAGTTCCTGAGGCTCAGCTGCAGGTTGAGGCTGTGGTTGAGCTTGAGGTAGAGCTCATGCATCCATCCAACCATCATTGGCCAGAGCCACATAGTTCTCATCCAAAAGATATCCAAATAAGTCAACCGCTTCCGGCTTGGCAACATCCGGACGCCTCGAAGAATTAAGAAAACATGCATTGTAAGTACGCAAGTTAACCCTGTCCATAAATAGATCAGGAGCAACTGCTGGCATGTCAGGAATGCAGTGGCGAATGATCAACATATAGAATCTGGGATAAATCAGAAACTTCGATCTAACAGCTCCAGTAATCTGACCAATGAATGAGCTGAAGATATATGAATAAAAACTGTATGGTTTGTTATAAACCAGTGATAGTAACCCAGAAAATAGCTGAGGGCTAAGCTCATCATATCCGCCCTTCTTGTTACCGAAAATAGTAACAATAATGTGGAATAGAAATCTCCACTGCCAAGAATGAACGCCTTGATGAACTGACGTCCTCGTCTGGGACCAGAATATCCCATTCTGCCCAAAGCTCCCTCAATAAAATCAGTAGAGTAAGCAGATGGACCAGCTTCCAGCTCGACAGTACCTAATCGTAAAATCTGTCGAATATCATCAGCAGAGAAGACAACTGGATGTTGATTAACCCTTGTTCGGACAACAGGAGGGTTAGCAGCTGCATCATACTGAATATTCTCCCAAAACTGGGTCAGTATGCTCTGAGATAATGGTGGTGACTCAGTAATGGCATATCGAATCCTCGATCGTGCCAGAAATGTCAGAATCTCAGAAAAGTGCTCAGCACCACGCTCATTGGTGTCTACACTCACCAAAATCACCCGGTGTAAAAGCTCTAGCTGCCATATCTATAATCATAAATTACACAAACGGCAATTAGCTTAACCTAACAAACATTAGTTAATTTAAACTTCAACGCATTATGATCAAATGATCATCAAACATCTAAGTTTACCATTAACTAACAACTTAATTTACAAAACTTAATTGAACGATTAAGCAAACTTAACTTTTCAATTATAGTTGTAAAATTATATAACGTTCGTTAGTTATAAGCGAAATTTTGAGTCATCATACCGCCGATAAAAATCGGGACACGCCGCTCGACTACGCTATGAGTCGGAAGACTTTCGATACGAGTTAACTCAAAGTTCCAAGATAGTACACATATTTAACTTATTAACGTAAGTTCGTAAGCCTAAACGTGTATTAAAAAGTAACTTGTAAATTATTTGTAACCATAAGGTTCTCAAATCGAAAACAAGTTTAAATCAATGATTATGTAAACTAAATATCGAATAAATCGAACGTCCAGTTTACAAATCAAGTTTGAAGATCAAAATTTTAATTTTATTTTCAAAGTCAACAGAAGTCAACTGGCTTAACTCGCTTCGCAAGTGTTAGCTGCGAGTCGAGTCTCAAATCGCAGGTCAACATGGGTCAAAGAATTGGATTCACTTCGCAAAGCAGATCTGCGATCCGAGTTCTAATATTGAGTTCGCTTCGCATATCAACCTGCGATCCTAGGTCAATCATTGAGTTCGCTTCGCAGATTCATATGCGATCCGAGTTCAATTATTGAGTTCGCTTCGCAGATCCATATGCGATCCGAGATCAAACCTTGAGTTCGCTTTGCAGGAGCGGGCTGCGAAGTGAGTATGAATCTCACTTCGCAGACGCATCTGATGTGAGTTTTCAACACCAAAACGACGGTCAATGATGTTTCGAAGCAATTAAACTATTAAAACTTGTTCATAAAGCATCGATGAAGCCTTAGCAATTAGTTTTAGGTTTTCTCAAATCACTAATTTAATATAAATCCGTGATAAACCAAATCGACACCTTCGAAACATAAAAGTAACGATTAAATGCAAATTACATGGTGAAAATAGATAAAACTTACTTCAAATGATGCGTAATCGAAATGTGTATAAGTTCCACGGAGCGAAAATCCCTTCCTCTTTCTTGAAAATCAAAAATCAATCGAGAAATAGTCTCAGTTCGTATCGCACAAACTCGCTTCGCAGAAAGATTGGGTTCACTTCGCAGTAAGTGTGGAATGTGCGAGGTGGACTCGTTTGACTTGGTCCCTTTTATACCCTAAGCTCACTTCGCAGGTTTGACCTGGTCAACTTAGCAGGTTTGATCAAAAATGCGATTTTAGCTTTAAATATAAATTGAACTATTATTTATTTTTACAAGTCAAAAGTTTTAAACTTTCCATTGCGTTTTTGTCACATTTATTCAACACGGAACAATAAATTGCATTTTAACTTAATTCCAAAGGATAACACACTAAATAAATTAAAACAAAACTTTATTTAATTATAATAACATAAACTTTACAAAATAAAAATGTAAACCTAAAAAATAAATTCTATGCTTAAACAATTAAGAGTTCATTTGCTTAGGGATCATATTAGAAAGAATAAGCTAAACTTAATTGATTTTTTAATAACTCTAAGACGATTGTTAATATTCATACCTCATGAAATTCATATAAGCACAATAAAATCACAACTTTAACTAGTAATAAACTTATATTTATAGAATAATATCTTAATTACCTTTATCCACACGATATTACACATTATTGAAAAATAACTTATTGTTTCTTTAGAATTTATTATTCACTAAGGTGAATGTTCATTTGTCATAGACAGATCAAGACGATTACCGATATTATGATCCACATAAAAAAATTATAGACAGATTTCTGAGCAAACCTTTTATTATTAATGTGAACAATATCTAGTGTGTTCCACTATACAACATACTGAAGAACTCAAGTACAACTCATAATACTGTATCTTTCATTTTTAAGGTAGAAGTTACTAAATAATGTCCTTTAGAAGCATATAACATACACTTGACACTAGATACTTTGTATCTTTTATATGTAAGGTAGAAGTTACTAAATGATGCTCTTTAGAAACATATAACTCATCTTTTAATCCTTTGATACTTTGTATCTTTTTTGTTTTGTTTTAGATAACAGTGCATGGAAGTACTATCATTTAACAATTAAGACTTGAGTCATACATGGTATAGTAGTTTCACAAAAGATAAGACACATGAAATTAGAATTTCTTAACCGCTCGGAAATCTTAGCATAATCTGTCTACCAATATATCGTATGATGAAGCTGACTAGACTAAAGTTATTCTTATCACTTATGAAGTAAGAGACAGGTTATAATCAGTGGATATAAGTGTATAATAAGATAAATATAAGTCAAGTCCTAGTTAAAATAGTTATCTTAGGGTGACTTATAGGAATCTACTAACACATCGTACTTAATACTTAAGGTAATTATTCTTAAGCTTATTCTCCAAATGTACTATCATATCCCATATTGTTGCAAATAAAAATTTAAACAATTTCTAAAAGAACTACTGTTGTTCTTTTATCGGAGGTGATTCCCCTAAGGTAACAAGCAAATGAATGCCATACGCCCCCCCCCCCCTTTTTTTTATTTAGACTTAAACTTACAGCTAACTATTACATATCCTTTGGAAGACTAGTTATTCAGGATTCCTCATTCCGTTCAGTTGAACCAATGTCTCAAAACGATTCCTTTCAAAAGCTTTTGTGTACAAGTCTACCAAGTTATCCAATGATGGAACCTTGACTAACTGAATAAGCTTCTTTTCAGCACAGTCTCTTATGAAATGATGACGGATATCAATGTGCTTTGTCTTGCTGTGCTTTAGATGATTATTGGTTATTGATATAGTGGATTCATTGTCAATCATCATAGGAGTGTTGGTCAAGTTTAATCCATAATCTCTCATTTGCTGTTGAATCCACAGCACTTGAGAGCAGCAGCTGCCTGCAGCAACATACTCAGCTTCACATGTTGAAATGGCTACTGAGGTTTGCTTCTTGCACTGCCAAGACACTAATCTTCCTCCTAGAAACTGACATCCACCAGTCGTGGACGTTCTATTCTGATTGCATCCTCCATAATCAGAATCAGTGTAAGCAATAAAATTCAAGTCTCATCCAGTCGGATACCAAAGTCCCAGCTTCGGTTTCCCTTTTAGGTAACGGAAGATTCTTTTAACTGCTTGCATATGAGACTCTTTAGGAGAAGCTTGATATCTTGCGCAGATACATACTGCAAATATTATATCAGGTCTAGATGCAGTGAGATACATTAGTGACCCAATCATGGCCCTATAAAGAGTAGGATCCACATCTTTGTCACTCGATGTATTCGGTCCAAGTCCATGATTTTATGGAATAGGAGTATGATATATGCGTGTTTCAGCTATCTTAAATCGTTCTAGCGGTTCATATGTGTACTTTGTTTGATGAATGAACATACCATCTTCTTTTTGATCAACTTGTAATCCTAAGAAGAAATTCAACTCTCCCATAACAGACATTTCAAACCTTTTTCGCATGACTTTCTCAAATTCTTGACACATCTTTTCATCAGAGGACGTAAAAATGATGTCATCAACATATACTTAAACATTCAGAATGTCATTCTTCTTCCATTTAAGAAAAAGTGTACCATCAATTGAACCTCTTGTAAATCCATTCTCAAGTAGGTACTTTGATAGTGTCTCATACCATGCCCTGGGTGCTTGATGTAATCCATATAGATCCTTATTCAACCGATATACTATATCTGGATAATCTGGATCAACAAACCCTGGTGGTTGAGAGACATACACCAATTCTTGTACTTTGCCATACAAAAAGGCACTCTTAACATCCAACTGATACACTTTAATTTCCTTTTAAGTTGCAAATGATAAGAATACCCTTATTGCTTCAAGCCTAGCAACAGGTGTAAACACTTCGTTATAATCTATTCCTTCTTCTTGATTGAATCCCTGAACCACTAAACGAGCTTTATTGCGATAACAATTCCCCGATCGTCTCTTTTGCACTTAAAGACCCATTTAGTTCCAATAGGATACTCACCAGAAGGTAAGTCAACCAACTCCCAAACATTCAGCTTTTTAAACTGAGTCAATTCTTCTTGCATAGCTTCTACCCACGAATTTTCTTTCAATGCTAGTTGAACATTTTTAGGTTCAACTTGTGAGATAAAGCATGCATAAAGACATTTATTGGTGATCCCTGTTTCTTTAATTAACACATATAAGCTGGTGTAATTAGGAGCACTAGCTTTAGCTTGACTCCTCGTTAACATTGGAATATTTTGATCACCAATGATATTTTCCACAGGATGATTCTTACTTGTTCTAGTCACAGTTACTGGTTCAACAAGTATCTCATCATCCAAATTGGTGTCAATCTCTTCCAATGGTGGCATATCCTCATCAGTACTGTACATCTCATCAGAAGTTATTCTTTCTCTCAATTCCCTTGTAGGGGTAAAGATATTATCTAATACCCTTTGAGTAACTTCCGATAACTTGTCTTGCTCTTGAGGTTTATCCACAGATGGGTCTTTTGAAGCACTTGCAGAGGGATTATTTGCAGACGTCCCATATAAAGAAGCATTCGATGTATGTGTAGGGCCAGTGTCCCCGTCACCGTACAATAAATGTTCCGAGATTTCTGAATTAACCACATAGTCACTTATAGGGACTTTAAATGACTTAAATAGATCTGAATAATCGAATTGCCAATCTAATCCCTTGTGTTTGTCATGAGTATGACTGGTAACTTCAATGTTGAAGACAGTTTTCACACGTCCAGTGACTTTATTGAAAACCTTCTTGTTTGGTTAATTAGGAATATAACCTAGGAAATATCCTTTTTCAGCCTTTTCCCCAAACTTAGGTTCATTGCTAGTCTTCAATAGGGTGCATGATACACCAAAGGGCTCAAATCCCTTCAAATTAGGTTTCTTTTTCTTCAGAAGTTCATAACAAGTATTGTTATGTTTCTTAACAGTTAGTACCCTATTCAAAACATGACATGTTGTAATCACTGCTTCTACCCAAAAGATAACTGGAAGCCCTGAATCAGCAAGCATTGTTCTTGCAGCCTCAATAAGTGTTCTATTCTTCCTTTCAGCAACACCATTTTGCTGTGGTTCATATGGTGCACTGAATTGATGTTGAATTCCTTTTCTTAAGCAATAAACATTCAATGTAGAATTTTTGAACTCTGTACCATTGTCACTACGAATTATCTTAACTCTCGTGTTATAGACATTCTCTACTAAATCTAAGAACTCCATGAGCATTCCTGGAGTTTCATCCTTAGATTTTAAAAAGAATACCCATGAAAATCTAGAGAAATCATTTGTAACAACCAGACAATACCATTTGCCACCTATGCTTCTCTTGCTTATTGGGCCAAGATATCCATATGTAGCAATTCAAATGACGAGGATATTGAGTTTTCTGTTTTAGACTTGTGTGGTTTCTTATGTTGTTTTACTTTTAAACAAGAAACACACATGTCTTCAAACTCAAAACGTTTCTGTGGCACACCCAGAACCAAACCATTTTTGGTTATGTGATTCATTTTTTGAAAGTTCAAATGTGCCATTCTCCTATGCCATAGAATAGAATCAGCTTCTGAAACCTTGGATAATAAACATGTAGACTCCATTGAAGTATTTGGAGCACCCATATTAATAGCATAGATGTCCTTCTTCCTTGGTGCCCTCATTAATATCGAATCTTCGGGAATAACAAATCCCGGATTCAGGACTAAGGCTTCCTTTTCATTAAAATGAACTGGATGACCTTTATCGCAGACTTGGAAAACACTCACCAAGTTGTTAGTTAGTTCTTCAACGTAATTCACATCTTCAAGAATCAAAGTTCCATTTGAAACTTTTCCTTTTCCCGTAATCACTCCTCCTTTATCATCAGCGAAGTTCACTCGCTGTTTCAAACCACCTTTGAAGTCCTTCAGTAGACTTCTTTCTCCTGTCATGTGTCTTGAGCATCCACTATCTACATACCACCAGCTGTCTTTGTTCACAGTCTGCTCCTGCACATGACACATTGTACACATTTAGTTTTCAAGAGGGACCCAAGCCATTACGGTCTTGGGTTGTCCCTTATCATCCACAATCTGAACTTCCTTAAAGTAACCATAACTATTCCCATCGGGAGTCTTGGTGACTTTTACTGGAGGTTGAGGTTGTTGATGATTTATAGTCTTATGCCTGTGAGGAGAGTGAGTAGAAAACCTCATAGGCATTTGACTATGTTGTTGTGCATGAGAAGTAGAACCACTTTCATACTGACTATGGTTTCTACTTGGGATTCTAAACCTTGAGGGTGTCTTATCTCTAGATTTCATGACAGAATTATCACTTTGAGAATAAGGTCTATTAGGTTTAGGTGGAGAGACACTACTAGTATTGTCTCTTTTCAACATGTTCACAGGTTTGCTTCCCAAACCAGGTTTAGCACTAGACCTGTCTACAGGTTTTGGTTTCTCGTTATTCACTGGCTTATGAATAGCTTCCAACTTCTTATTAGGACAACAAGAAGCCACATGCCCCTTTTGATGGCATTTAAAGCAAGACATCTGCCTTCGTGACTTAACGTCTTTTGCCTTAATTTCAATATGAGTCTTAGATACTAAAGGTGTATCATTTTGTTCTTTAATAACCTTATCATCTACTTTGGCATCATTCAGCATCCCACCCGATACAAATTGTACATTGGTGAAACCTGATATCTTACCAATTTTAGATGATTGTTCTTTAAGGACATCCTTCTGTATCTTAGAGACTTCAGATTCTTCGAGTACTTTAACATCAGAATTAGCAGTTACATCAATCATCTCTAGGTCAACATTAGTAGTAGTGTAATTAGCATTAAAAGGCGGAGGTACATCACTATAGCCTAAGCCAGTCTTGTCCTTTACACTACGTTGAGCGTCAATTATATTGTCCATAGTTAAAGAAGATGTTCAATAACTCTCAAACTTACGATTAAGCTCAACTAACTTGACCTTAGATTCAGCTATTTCTTTGTCCTTGTCAGCTATTCCTTGATTTAAGTCCTTTAGGTTTAAATAAAGACCATCTATTGTCACGGATTGTTCATTTATGGTATTTCTAAGTACAGTCTTATCAGACATATAGGACTTAATCTATTTCTTAAGGTCTAGCTTGTCCTCACTTAACCTACATACATCAATTTTGGCCAATTCTAGTTCAGATGTTAAAGCCTTATGTGATTCATCAAAGACATTTACCTGGGCTTGTAAACTAGTCACTAATTGACATACATCTATAAGTGTAGGAACATCAAGACATACCCGTTTCTTCTCAGTTTGGAGTTCAGCCATTTGTGCAACAAAGTCTTCTGGACATAGATCTTCAGTTGATCCCAAGTCCAACACATCATCTTCAGCTACCAGCATCTTCAAATCAGGAATCTTCATTTGATAATCCTCAGCAGTAGGCATGTAAGATGGTGTCTCATCAGTCTGAACTGGATCTTCAATTTCAGCCATAAGAGCTTCTTCAGTCAAATCTCTCCAGTCATAAGAGTCATCCAGTTGTTGAACAACCAAGGCTTTAGAAGACAAAGTAGCACTTGATTTTTCTGGATTTGCTGATTTCTCAGTTTTGGGTCTTTGACATTGTAACACCCCCAAATTTAATGTTTTGCGAAAGCATAATTTGGGTGTTACTAATCAATAATCAAAGCACACATATATATAGCAAACGACCACTATATGCGTCGTTTTACATTGATATTAATAAAACCAAAGTTTACATCAAAATATTGTTTACATTAACTCGGTTTGAAATTGAGAGATTTAAGTACATAATTAATCTATACAAAATATAATAATGCAGCTAAATCTCTGATTGTTTGCATGCTGACTCGAGCTAATGGATCTTGATTGAGCAGTCCAACCTACTGCTGGTCACCTGTGATACATGCTAAAATTGGTCAGCGAAATGCTGGTGAGCTCACAGGTTTGTATGTCAACACATACTTGTATGAACCGCAAGATTTAATTGAATTTAAAATGCAATTAAGCAAATTAAAAGTTATACAGCCATGAGCACATAGTCTGAGCTTAACTTGAGCGTCAGGTCCAATTAAGGAAACCCAACTGAGTTGCCTCCTACGAGTGCCTAATCTACACTCGTCTTCCCAAATGCTAATACGTCCGTTTGACCAGTAAGTGCGTGCTAACCTGGACGAGGATTGTCAATCCTATATGATATCATATACTAACATTCACGCTACAGATGTATTACCAAACTATGTTGTGGATGGCTTTGAAATGATTAGTGAAAACAACTCATGTAGTATTTGATTTGTATTATACTTGCGTTCATATTGTAAAATAAAACGAGCAATGTAATCACACCCCTGATTGAAAAGCAGTAAAATAGGGGCCATGAGACTCACCTGAGCCTTTAATGTTTATTTAAATAAACTTGGATTGATTAGCTGTGAATCGATGTCCGAAGACTTGTAACCTGAGGGCGTCCAATACGCGTGATGGTTATTAATTGCATAGGTATCTTAAAAGACTACCTTTGTAGTTGTTTGTTCGACTAGAATGTCCAAATGATTACAACTTGGTTGATTGTCTAAGTGTTTGAAAATGTGTACGGCTCGTTGGTGATTGTTTGTAATAATAATCTTGATGTTATCATATTGATTTCAGAGTGTTATACTTGAAAAACATGTCTTGCAATGTTTTAGGAGTCATATTGTATAAAAGTTTGAGGTTGTATAAGTTCGACACTTGGTGTAAAAAGTATTTACAAGTTCCTGGATGACGGGGGTCCGGGGGCAGCGCCCCTGGTAGCGGGGTCCAAGGGGCGGCAGCCCCTGGCGGGGTCCAAGGGGCAGAGCCCCTGGCTGGGGTCGAGCTTGGAAAATTATTATTTCTACTAAATTGCTTTGGTGAAAAACGCATCTGAACTTGAATTTGGGTGAAATCGAGTGATAAAATTTTAGGTATCGACACTTAGTAAAATTTTTGTTTTCTTGGTTCTGTTTCATGCGACATAGCGTGCGACATACGGCTTTGTGTCGCTAAGTGCGACATAGTCTGTTGTGTCGCAAATCATATCTGCGACATAAGGGCTTGTGTCGCTAAGGGCGACATCCGCAATTTAGTGCGACGTAGGGCGTTGTGTCGCTATATGCGACGTCCGTAATTTCTGCGACATAACTATTTATGTCGCTATATGCGACATCTGTGATTAGTGCGACATAGTGGCTTATGTCGCTATATGCGACATAAGGTCTGATTTAGCGACATAAAGGCTTATGTCGCAGGTGGCCTGGAGCCTCTGCGACATAACGCGCTGTTGGCCGGAAAATGAGCCGAAAAGGTGTTTTCCGGCCTCAGTTTGACCTGAGACTTTTACCCAACCCATATTTGGACATTTTAAGCTTAAAAAAAACAACTAGAACTTAAAAACACTTGAAATCGAAAGGTTTCGGGTTTTTGTCGGAAACTTACAAAGTGGCGAATCAAGATTCCGGAAAGGTAGAAGTGTAGATCGTGACGTGATGATTCTTTTTCTCCAAATGGGCTTCGAGATTTAAGGGAGTTTAGGGTGTTAATTTTGAGAATTAAGGTGATGGTTTATGATGGTGGTGGAGATGGAAGTAAAAGAGAGAAAAGAAGAAAGAAAAGAGAAAAGAGAGTGGGGAAAGAAAGTGGGGTGGGGAGGTGGTGACCTCACCCCTTTTGGCCGGTTTAGGGGGGCCCACCGAGGTGTGGGTCTCCACTTTTTAACTCCGTGTATTCGCGCTCCGTGCGGTGTTCGTCTCTCCGGTTGTTTAAACGTTAAATAATTATCTTATACGTTTAATTATAAGTTTTAAAATACGGGTTATATTTGAAGTATTTCATCAACTACTTAATAATTGGGTTATAAATTGTAACTTTAACTTTATTTCGGTTGTTCGCGCGTTTAACATTTTATCGCGTTGACTTTGTTTGTACGATACGAAATAGTTATGAAATATTATTAAATAATATCTGTGATATAATGGTGTCTTTAAATAATGTTACATTATTTAGTGAAAATGTTCACCAACGTCAGTATTTAATTGAACCAAATTACATTCAATTTGAAACTTGTACAATTTAATCAAATCGCATAATTGTATATATTCCTCAATATATATTTCGATACATTAATTAGCCTAATACAAAACTAATTACATGTATTAAAAATTGATTAGGAACTAATTACTAGTCCTAATTTGACGGGTGTCACAGATATTCCCTAGCAAAATGTCCATAACCTTGACAGTTAAAACATTTCACTTTAGATTTATCAAACCCAACTTTATTTCCCACCAGCTTTCTTCCAGTATGCTTTAAGAAATTTTTAACTCTCCTTGAGACCATAGCAAGTTGCCACTGGAAATCCATTTCTTCTAAGTCGTCTGGGTCTACCTGATCATAATCCTCATCAAAAGTAGCTGGATCATTGATCTTACCCTGGATGTAGTTTTCGTATGAAGCAACAAATGAAGCAAGAACTGAAAGTTGTTGTTCAGCGGATTTCACACTCATGGGCATTTTGTTCAGCGGATTGGTATAGGACATGTTATCCGGATTTGTGGATTGATTGTAGTCGGGATTTGGGTTTGAATTTGGGTTGGACATGGTGATGAAAGTTGTTAAAATGGTTTGAGAAAAAAAGATGAGGAATGGAAATGGTTTGGAAATGGGTTGATGAAGGTGTAGTATATATAGGAGGATGAGTTAGGTGGGTTAGAAAAAAAATAAAATAAAATATGGCCGTTGGAGCGTGGGCTGCTTTTTTATTTTTTTAAAAAAAAAATCTGTCCGTTGTTGCGTGGTATTTATAAAAAAAAACTTTATTTTTTCATATATAAAACGGGTAGAGAAAATGGAAAAGGAAAATAAATTTCAGTGGGCCCCACGACAATGCGTAAAATCGCCTCGTTACCCGACGCAGAACACCTGTCAGAACGCCTGCCAGAACGCCACGTTACAGGCGTTCTGGCGTTCTCGTGAGCCACAACGCCAGCCACGTATTCACGTTACGTATGGTCTAATTGTTTCTTACCTTTACTATGAAGTTTTTTTTCTCTTCACTACTTTCTTCAAATGAAAACAACAATAGTTGGAATGCATAAAAATAACTTTCTTCATGTGTTAAAAGTTCTTGAAGAGATGAAATATTAAGATCTCTGACTCTTGAAAATATTTGTTTTTCGAGCAGTGTAATTAGACCTTTTACGATATTTAGGTAATTATAATTAGAATATATAGTAAAAAACAAATAAAAAAAACCTTTTTTTGTTTGTTTACATAGAAGAATACCAATCTTATACAAATATTGTAAGACCTTTTACGATATACATAAGTTATATAGTAAGTGGCTTTGCATTATGTTTGCTTAAAAAAAAAATTATAATTTGTAAGTAATTTTATAAGATTTGCAGAAGTTTAAAAATTTAGTGTGAGGATGTTTACCAAAAGCCTTTTTTAACTATATATAATCTTAGAATGTTCTTTATGTTACTTGTTTAAAATTTTAGTGTGAGGATGTTTACCAAAGTTATATAGAATGTTCATCATCCTGAATATATGTTTTATCATCATCAGCTTCACAATTTGTTTGTTCAAGTATGATAATGGATCTATCAACCTTAAAACATTTATTAGCATATATATTATTATTATGATCATGAATGAATGAATAACAACAATGGACGAGGAGATTAAAAAGAAGGCTTATTACCAATAGATTGATGGGCGGCTCAAGCGATTGATTTGTAGAGATAGTTGATACGGAGGTTGAGGTTGTCGGCGTAGGTGGCTACCGGCGAGGTGCAGATTTCCGGCGAAGGATGGAGGTGGTTGTAACGTAAGAAGAGACGGTTTGGATGTTCCGGCGAAGGATCGAGTCCTAAAACCCTTACAAAGGGTTTGGGTGATTTTGGTGAATTTTTAAATGGGTAAAGACATAAAAATACAATTAACTATACGTTAACATTCACAGTATGTATTCAACTATTCGGGTTTCCATTATATATAACAAACTATTTATTTCTTTCCATTGTATGTAATTTTTGACATTTTTTCCACGTGTCATCTATATAAGGTGTCACGTGTCATCCTTACATGTTGGTACATCACCAAATTGCATACAATGGATGGAAATAAATAGTTTGTTACACATAATGGAAGCCCGAATTGTTGAGTACACACTATGAATGTCAGATCATAATTAATTACATTTTTATGTACTTAGCCCATTTTTAAATGACATCAAAATCTACTTATTTGCCCCTTCTAATTATTTATAGGGTTTTGTTAACAAGGGCCCTTAGGGCTTTAATTAAGCTATTTAAACATACATAAAATAATTATACCTTAATTAAAAGTTAGAGGACGAATTGAAAATTCAGAAGATAAATTTTTAATTTACATATTTTTATGCATGTTAAAAAAAAGCCCATAAAGCTCTTTTTATCGATTTCCTTATAGAAAATGTGATTTTATTTGTTTTTTGGGTAAACTATTAAAATTTTTCTTATTCGTGTATCAACTTCAATTTTAGATAGGGTTTAGTTTATCGTGTCAAAATGTAAATCGAAATTGTTATCGTAAGTTATACATTTAGCTTTCTTTTTACGACTAGTTTGTTTTGTCTATGAATCTATGTCATGATTCATAGTTTACATAATTTTTATTTCTATCTATCTATAATATAATATATAATATATATATATATATATATATATATATATATATATACTTAAAGCAAAATATCATGGGGTAATCACAACCCTTAATTGGATTCCAATTGGAGGTTTTATTTTTCAATTCGTTTTGAGTTAGGTTTATGTTTTTGCTTACCTTTATTTTAGTTTCTTGATTAGTTACTGCCTTTTGATGGCTTTTTGATTCGCCTATTTATTCAATGTTTTAATCTGATGCAGCAGATGGTGGAATAAGCACATAAGCACCATAAGTACGTTAATTAAACAATCTTCAACAAATGAATGCTACTAATATGGTATGGTTTATAAATTAAGCTTAAAGTAAAGATAAAGTAGATGTCTTTTTGTATTCTACTACTGTAATATGAAGTATTTGTTATGATTTGAATTTAAGTCTCTCAATAAGCAGAGCAAGAAGTATATTTTTCTTGCTTCTATATACACCATAATATTCTTGAAGGATAGAGGCATCTATTTTAAAATTTTATATAAAATGCAGTTGTAGGCAGCCATTTGTACGTTTCAGATTGCTTTCGGTACATAAACTATAGGTCTATAGTCATTTGGCCTGTTTGATAATGTCAAATCAAAGTGTTTATGGCTTGGCAATGATGTATAGCAATGTGCATATGATAGGCATGTTTATAAAGAATGATATGCATGTTTATACTTTATATGGACTTTTAAAACTCTAAGTGACTGAGTTATACATTCTAAATTTGACTTTTTCTTGGATTGAATTGAATTCGAACAACAACTACAGATTCTTTTAATGCAGATAGCTAGAAACTACAAAGTAAACCACCTATTTCCATCAACTGAGTTTGTTATGATAGCATATGAAATATATACATGCACACATTAGAATGGACAACTACTTTGGCTAAATATTCTATAACAAATTACACTTTAGTTGTAACAACTCACTAAGGAGCTTTAACCCGCTCATGAGGGAACTTTAAATATTGATCTCTTATCTTTTATTATGGCCAAATATGGGTTTGATCAGCTGATAGACTTCAACACAGATCTTTCGTGATACAATATTCGTTCTCTGAATCACACAGTGAGCTGCAACAAACTACAATAATCGGGTTGTCCGATGTCATTTACCTTATGTAAGTCCAAATAAATTCTCTTAATGTTCTATTTTTGTTGTTGTTTAAGATGGGTGATGTACTGATTTTATTTTGGTATCCTGTTGGTATGAATGGCAATGACCCATATTATACGGGTAATAAGTCAATTATATTTTTAATAATATTCGTTCATTAGTTCACTTGAGTACATGTAGTATATAACATGTTTTGTTGTTCGGTGTAATTTCACATTATAGTCATGCGTATATAAAACAGAGCACTCATCTTTAAATGCTTCTCCAATTTATGTCATCAGTTTGGAAAGTGGATACACGAACCGGAAAGGTAACTGCTACATGTCCAAACAAAACTGAAGTACTAAACCACAAATCTAAAACCTTTGTATCCTGAACTTTTAGTTCATTTTTGCTCTTTGTATTCATAGATCAAGGCACCACGATATATGGAAGATTCTTCTCCTGGAGAGTGTTTAACTCTTTTGGTCCAAAGGTCGGTTAGCAACCTTGCGTCTGCATTTTTAAAGTACATGTGCCATTGGGTTGTTTTACTACGGATTCATATCTTAATGTTTGATGATAATACTTCATTATGAAGTGGCTCTTTTACTAATGTATAATCGTATGCATTTTTTTTCATTATTAAAGTTTCTCTCAATAACCTATATGGGCAATGCTGATATTATCAAGTCTTTGGCAATCCCTTTTTATATATCTATATTCGTATCAACATTTAGGTTTAAGTTCATGTTTTAACAAATATAAGATTGTTAGTTTGCACATGAATTTTTTTATATAGATACGAAGCAGAGTGAGTTGGATATTAGGTATCAACCGATGCTACTAAAAAAGTTCTAAAGTCGCATTTTGTCATATCTATGTACACCGTTAGCTTTCTAATATCCTTCGTCTCTTATTTAAATTGATTAAAAAGTTGTTGCCATTTTCGGTTGCTTTTCGAACATATAAATGGGATTATTTATATGATCTGAAACCAAGTCACTCTTATTAACACTTTGAGGAAATATGGTCATTTTCACTAATTGCATTCAGTTTAGTTTGCTTATGGAAATCCACTGTTAAACTAAATGAAATCAAATCGTCAAGTAGTTGAGATGAATTTGCATTTACTTGCGGTATGAATATATGAACATTATGTTATTTCTTAATTATTGGAGGCATAGGTCATTTTAACTCATAATTATATCGAATGTGAAATATATTATTGCGAGAATCTGTTATTACATATAGAACAGTTTGTCTGTTATCCCATTTGCTTGAGATTAAATGGAGATATGCTTAGGCCAGCTTTGGAGCGAATTTACCCCCAACATACAAATGCAACAAGGGATCTAAAGCCAAACAGTTTATGCAAATGATGTTGTAGTTTATGCAAATGATGTTATTACATATTTATTTTATTTTAATCTAGGTCCATTGCACAAGAACTTACAGCTAATCAGAAAGTTAATCTTGATGGTATGTTTACATGTGACAATTTTGACCCACTTCTTATGCCAAATCGATTTAGGTTGTATATTATCTTAGTCATAGAGTTTCTAAATATCTGTGGTTAAGATTCTGTGGACAGATTATAAAACATTCTGAACGTTATCTGGATGCATATAAAGAGTTCAAACGGAATGTTAAAAAGAAGTTTAGGCATTTGGTGAATACACAAACTTCACGTAGAAAACAAGGTAATGAATTGACATTGTTTGGTTGAATTTTCAAGATTCGTAGTAACTTTATAAGTTCTGAGGTTTCCAATGTTCTAAACGTAGTTATCATTAAAATCAATTGATATATTGTAACAATTAAAGAATAAATATTTGCTTAAACGACTTTTGATCTTTTTGGCGATACAAAGTAGCTGTTGCATTAAGTTTTGAATGGTGACGTTTATATAAGTTACTAGACTCTATTAATGGTGTCGTAATGTAAACCAGGGTAAAATTGCTACTATGATAATTCATGACCCTCATCTAGAGATGGGAAAGTTGGTCACTCGGGTGTGTTGGGTAAGGGGTTTGGGTCAAATTGGTTCAGGTATGGTTGACCCTGAACGCTATATCAATTTTCTTTGTTATATAGATAACACATGTGTCAAATGTGATATGTGGATAAGATATACCATTCTGGCTTCTTTGAGTCTGGCTTCTTTGAGTCTGGTTGGCGTGTTTTTTTTATAGCTAATATGAGACATAGAACATACTATGAACCCATTTATAAATAAATGGGACAAAACTGACATTGATACCCCTGCTCTCATTTTCCCCTCATGATAGAACGGGTCGAAACAGAACTTGGCATTTTTTATAGATTTGTGTAATCCCAATTATGTTTTTGTTTGGTGTCATTAAAGGGAATTATGTGTGATCCATGACAAAACTATATTGACTTTTTACTTTATAAGCCAGGGTACATAGTAATCTTTATCAGTGAAGTTCTATATGGGAAAAGTCAACTGTCTACTTAAAACATGAATACTTTCCTTCCGGTATGATAAAGCCTATATGTGTGCTATAAATTGATCATTTGATTTTAATGTATATTTGTAGGTTGTATGGATTTTAAAGTTGTAATATTGGTTTATATATAGAAATATAGAATAGATTGGCTGGTGATTTAGCTATTCTTGATTAATGAAGTTACATAAGATTTTAGATGGTGGTCTTAATCACACAACAGAGAATGGAAATTGATCGCTAGGTGAGTTTAATTATAACACATAATTGGAACATCATTCCTTACATTGTTTGATCAAAGTTGTTCACAAATCCAGAAGTATCCTTTTGCTTTTGTGCTTTTGTTATTTACATATGCTATGTTTAAACATCTACATACACAAAAGAAAGATTGCACTTTTTCCTTTTTAAAATCAAATGTTCATAAGAATCTCATGTGGTTGTGTGCTTTAATTACTAATTAGTATTCACTTAAATTTGTATATAGATAAATTTCTGTTGTTTGATTCATTAGTGTCATCACATCACATTTATACATGTGAGATGCAAGTGCTCCCACATGCTCGCCAGCTCAAAGCTCGTGTCACGATTGAAGGAAATACTTTTCATGAACCTGAGTTTTGCATTACTCTAAAAGATGCAGAGTACAAATTTGCTAAAGTTACCTTCATATCATTATCACCCAATGGAGAACTAGAAGTATGTTTCTTAAACTATATTGTATATTTCCACCAATATGCAATGTTTTTTTTTTCCTTCTTTCTTTCTTTTCCAGGATGATTGTTTGTACTAAAGTTTGTTATAAGAATTGGCTCAAAAGAATGGCCTTCTTCCGATTTATTCAACAAATAAAACTGGTCAACCACATATTCCATGTTTAACCTCTACTGTCCAAATAAAAGGTTAGGGGTGGACCTATATTGTTTGATTCATATATAATTAACTCTTTGTATGTATCAATTGACATATTAGTTTAAATGTAAGAAAAACCTTTTATTAGGCTTTTGTAAAGCTTATCTTTAAAAAGCTCTTGTACATGTTATTGAAAAGTTTTAGAAAAAGCTATAAGAGAATGATCATTGAGATGCTCTTGAAGTACATATAATGTAGTGAAATAATAAGTTCCCACGTACAATGTAAATTTGAGTATTTTTGTGGCAAATGGTTGATAACCGGCAACCAAGACCAGCCCACAATCGGCTGCCAATTTCATAATGTGGGGGGCATGCCTGACTCACTCATCGGCTGTGGTTATGGAGGTGACAGGGTTTGAACCCCTGACCTTGTGCTTATTGTGGCAAAGATGCCCCCACCCAATATCAACTGAGCTACACGTCATTGACATAAATTTGAGTATTTAGTTGCATACACTATAATTTGATACAATTGTGTGCAATTAACTCAACTCAGATTAAACTTGATGGACATATGTTGCATCTCATGCAAACATTTAGCTAATATCAAATGAAAAAATGCTATGCATGAATTAGAGGTGGTAATTTTAGACCTATTAGTTAATTGTATGTTAATTTAAATAATATTTAGGAGGGGATGAGTTTGTTGGGTCTCCTCCCCATTTTTTGGATGAGTCTAAATAAGTTTTTCAATATAATCTCAAATTGTGTGACAATTAACAAACGAGTTTAGACGGGTCTAGCAGGTAATTTTTTTCCACCTCATTTCATTTTTTTCATTTTTCACTCAAATAAAAAAAAAGGTTGATGAAAACCCAATGGGTCGACCCGACCCGAGACCCATTTGACCCGCAACCGTTTAGAGCCAACCTTCTAAATGACCATTCTAGACGCGGACCCATTTAGACTCAAACCCATCTAGAACCGTGATTCGACCCGACCCATTCATTTTGCTACTTATAGCATGAATAAAAGGGGGAAATAGTTGGAAACATTGTAATTTAACAAGCCCGCATTGTCGCAGGTCTTTTATCTAGTCTTATATATTAAAAGAAAAATCTTGAAAGAATAATGATCATTAGATGGAGACTAATAATTAAGATCTAGCCATTCATTTATCTAATGACATCATTAATCCCATTTTTAAGTGACTAAAATACTAATATACCCTTTCATATTTACAATATACACCCTACAATATTTACAATATAAGACCTCTATTTTTCTCTAATCGTACATAATCCTTCAAATGTTTTATGGAGATTTTGGTTTAATAACTACTTTATTATTTCTTTCATAATTCAAACTCTTCCTATAATCTTCTTTAAAAAACCCCAATAAGTTATTTTCAATTTCAAAAAATTCATGTCTTCATTCCATCGGCCAGTGATTTAAATTCTTATACGACCACCTTTTTTATTTTTATCAATTTCAAATTTACGATTTTTGGATTATGAATGTCAATGGGTCGGGTTCCGACGGGTTATATGGTATTTGTACCAATACCACCGCCCTTTTTGAACTCTTTTATCATTTTTTAATTTACAATGTATGAATTATGGATGCCAACGGGTCGAGTTCCGACGGGTTTTATTGTAGTTGTACTCATACCAGTTTAAAATATTTGTACCCGCGCGCACACAACCCAATACCCGTTGGGTACCTAATTATTATTAACTATTAATCATCGGTTATTCATTTTTGTTCACAGGTTTCGGTTATCCACATGTATGTAACTTTGGCCAAACAAAAAAAAATATAATTATTCTTATTGAAAATATGATGCAAATTCGAAACACGGAAAAAACCATACCGAATTACAAGATTTGAAATCTTAAATCTAACAATTTATTTTTTTTAATTAATAATTCAAAGTTTCAGTACATAACATAGTATTATTATTATAATTATAGATGTAACATCCGTAAATCGGGCCTAGCTGCTTTATAAGTTTGGGGTAGAAAGTGTAATTAAAGTTACTGGGCCTGAATAAGTTGGGATTGCGACGCGATCTGGGATGGATCGCGACACGATTCAGTGAGTGATCGCGACGCGATTGGGTTGGATCGCGACGCGATTGAGTCGGTTTCAGAAACAGGTTTTAAGCTTCACAAGTTTCTATTTTCATTCCCAAACATAACTTAAAAACACACACATATACAAGGGAAAATCAAAGCTAATATCAAATTGAAGATGGGATTTGAATTGTCTCATCATCATCATCATCACCTCTATTCATTGTAAGTGTTCTTAATACTTTAGTAAACTTCTTTTAATAAATTGGGTGGAATTGATTATGTGCATATGATGATTGTTATAGATTAGAGATTTGAAATATGTGTATAATTGTTAGTAGTTGTTGTTGAGGCTTGAATTCATCTCACAACTGTTGTGGTACTTGCTGTATTGTAAAAATTGTGTTTGGTTCGGAGATGAACAGCAGCAACAGCTGCTACTGGTCGGGGCAACGAAAGATATCGCGCCGCGACTCATCATATCGCGACGCGATGTGGAGGGAATCGCGACGCGATGATTTAATATTGCGACGCGATGCATTTATGGTTGCGACGCAACTCCCTATGGTTGCGACGCGATTTCAAGCTGATCAGAATGCTGTTTTCATTTCTTGTTTGAATTGGTTTGTATTTGTACTAAGGTGTATAACAGAAGTGATAATCTGTCATAATAATGACTTAGAATCAGAATTGAAATAGTAAATGATTTAAGTCGATTATGGTTACTAAGGTGTGAATTAATCGTGTAATTAACGATTTAACTATAGTAAAGGTGTGTTAGTGTGACGAGCTGGTATAGTTGAATTGATGAATGGATAATTGTAAACTGGTATTATTAATATTATAACTTGATTGTTGTTGCTAGTTGATACTATACTTTTGAGATATGTTGTATGATTATGAAATAAGTTGCAATTATAAATGAGATGACATAAGTGTCGGTTACCATTTGATGATTGTTTATCATGATTGAAATGGTGCATTGTGTAATGTGATATTATGATAAGTTATAGCATGATATCATAAGTTCATTATTGACGATGAGTTACTAACTTGTGATATTCTATTGTATTCTCAGATCAGCAGAAGACTCAGTGACATTAGAATACTGAGTGAGATGACCGAGGTATCGGTGAGTGGACTCGTACTCTCAGTGTAATTTGATTGTAACATATTTGGTTACAACAAGTGAACATAGTTGCTATTGTGATTGTTGATTGTTGACTGTTGATTGATGAAATACACGTGTAATATGTGATGAGTCGCCTTTGGGCATTTGGTGATTTGGAGGTCAACGATTGTTGGGCTGGGTCGCTACAGGTTAGTCAACATGGGATTTGTGATCATTTGTTGAAAGTAGAACTTATGTTGACTAAAGGTAGTAACCAGCTATCGGTAAATCACTGTATTGGCCTGCAGTGATCATAAGTGTCGCTTGGTGGGCCACCGCGGCTGAGGGCGCCACAAGGGCCACTGATCCTCTGGTGATGTTGTGTCAGTGTCTATGTGATATTTGATGATAATCAGTACTGTTATACTGAATTGTACTGATAGTGACAGGTTGACTCACTTAGCTTTGTGCTAATCCCACTATTTACCCTTGCAGGTCTTGAGATGATTTAGTCTGGGCAGGAAAGGGACTGAAGAATGTTTGACTACCGAGTTTTACTCTGATATCTGATTTTATAAATCATTGTTGTTCTTGTTGTTACATAACAACCAGATTGATAAACTATGTTTTAAAATAGTTGAACTTTTTATTTACTAAATAAATAAATGTTTAAATTGGACCTGCGCTTCCGATATACTATATTTAATTGAAAATTAAATTGAAGGGTGTTATAATAGAACAATACAAATACAAAAAAGAAAGGGATATCATATACAATATTATCAATAATTGATTAATTAATTTACTTTTTTGCCACTAATTTCTCTATATCTCGATTTACATCCTTAAAATAATTTACCATTCAATCTTCTAAGGCTGTGTTAATGTCATTCGGGTCAGTAGAGCCTGCATTTGAGTTGTCATATTTTATCATCTTTCATCAAAGTTAAAAAGACAAAGTAATGCATTATAGGTTGTTGATTTAATATACAAAGAGTAAATTAGATCGACGAAAACCACCAATGCACTAAAGAGCGTTATTTTTTTAGATACAAATAGTATTTACCTGCTGAATCGGTAAATTCACTTATTTGAAAAAATATATATGTACGATTTTAAATAAATAGTATTATTAAGTAAATTCACTTATTTGAAAAAATATATATGTACGATTTTAATTAATTAATAGATTTTAAAAAATATCTATTAATTAATTAATTAATTTGGAGTCATCATTCCAAAATCTATCACAATTCAAATGCTTAATACATTTAATATAAACTGATGTAGCATACACCAATACCAAAACGCTTATTAATTTCATATAACACATCCATATAAGATATATCATAAAGTCAACCCATAAATTTTGCGGATCTTAGTATTAATAATGACAAAAGTTCATTCGAGTACATTAAAAAATCAAAGAATGAAAGTACTAACTCTGGACCTTTAGATAGGATTAAAAGACCTTTCTGACAAAATTGTACGACTTATAAACTGTTTTCATCACGATTCCAAACTCCAATGCTTAAAAATTACTTTCAATTTTCTTAATTTGATTAACAAAAACTGAATTTGGTATGTCATTCAGTTGGAAGAAGAAATCTAGATGCAATTGGATTCACCGATTGGTAACCGATCATCTTCAATCGCCGAAACACGGTGGTTCTCTAGTTGTAGAAACCGGTTTTCCGACTTCACTGATCTATCTGTACGTCATAAATCGCAGTCGGTATACGGAAATCGATTCGTCGTTATCACCGTCGATAGCAGATTTACATAATTTGTCGTCTAGCGTGATTGATTACAGAGAGAGTGATGAAATTATAAAAGAGGATGTTGTTGTTGTTGCAAATGACAGTGTGAAATTGAGAATTCGAGTGAGGTTGAAGAGGAAGTGAGGTTGTTATTGAATCTAGTAATAGTTTGAAGGAGAACGGAAGTGATACTGGTAGTTGTAAAGTAATGGAGATTGAAGAGGACGTAGAAGCAAAACAGGAAGTTAGATCAGAGGACGGAGTAGATCAAGTGAAAAGTGACATTTTGTAAGAATTCTCGTAGAGCTGTAATGAGATCCAAAATGAGGAAACTTGTACCTAAGAAAGTAAGTATTTTAAAAATAATAATACTCGTAGTAGCATATTATCATTATTACTGTGATCATTTGTGATTAAAAGTACATACATATGTAATAGCAAATAATTTCACATCTCATAATAACTAATATCACATTTTTTAGCAGTCTAGTATCGAGTGATACCGTTAGTACCATATGTGATAGTCGTTGGTATCACATGTTACTATATTATGCAGTTTTCGAAACCCAACAAAAAATGAAGACAAACTTTTTGTCGAAAGTATATCATGTGAGATGTATAATCAAATAGAAAAAAACGCTGATTTTTATGGTGTAATTTTTATAATTTTCCGATTAACCGTGTTTGAGATATTTAATTTTTAAATACGTTAGGGGAAAGTAGGGGTTTTTAACTAAATGACTATTGTGTTCTTACAAATGGAGCTTCGTCATTGGTATTTCATTCTCACTAAAATATTTGTATTCATTTGAACCTAACTCTAATAATAATAATATACATCAATGAATTAAGTAAATAATAATTAAGTTTTTAATTAAAATTTAAAAAGGTACAAAGAAAAATAAGAGTGAGTGGTGCTAACAGTTGAATTTTGAACCTATTAACGTCGATTTTGATATGGTCACACTTATCATTTATAATTGTTAATTAAAAATTGGCGCTAGCGGTCACGATTCTTCTACTCAATAATATAGTTGATTTGAGACTTGATATAATTTTCACGAAAAGATGCATCTAATGGTGTGCTTTGTGACTCTTATCACAATAAAAAAAATATAATCATAAATGACATTGATTTAGGATAAAAGGTTCTTAATTGCTATCAGATGACCAATAAGTAAATAAGACAATAAATAAATCTCTCTTCTCTTTTCTCTCTTATTATATTTATAACAAATAACAAAGTGCTAACTAGGTTGTCATTAGTGAAATAGCTTCTTTAAAATTAATCCTAACCATTCAATTAATTAGACTTTTCAATTAGAACCCTTAATTATATTTAGATTTAACGACTACCTAAATAGTGGATTATAGATAACTAAAAGGCTAAAATACCCTACAACTATCTAATTCCAAAAATATTAATAAAAATAAGTGGAGATTATATTAAAAAAATTAAAAATGTAAATAAAATAATATATATTTTATAGAGATAATATATATTTTTCTTTTATAGAGATAATATATTTTTACATAGATGTTAAAAATTGTATATATATTTTGAATGAATATATATCTTGAAAAATAAAATAAAATAAAAATACTAACCTCATATTACATATTGTAAATTGTACATATAAATGTAAATTGTAAATATATTCGTTTGAAGATCAAATAATATTCTCAATAATTTAAATTGTTAATATTGTTGTGAAATCTTCGTGGGCTTAATCCATGGACTTGTGAATAGCCCACCACAATTACTCTATTAGGGTTTTCTATAATCCCTATATATACTTGTCATTTGTATTCTTATTTATATGAATTTATTCAATAACATCTCCTTCTTCCTCTCCATCAATTATTCTTAATCTTTCATATTACAACACGTTATCAGCACGACATACTCTTTTTAGTTTTAGGTTATACCGTCGGCAATTCTTCTCTTAAGGTGTGGCTACAATTTTTTTTTCTTCAACTTATGATTTAATTAGTTGATCGAATAGCCTATTATATTATATGAGTTTGGGTAATTTGTGCCCTTTAGGGCACAAGATTAGCCTCATTAAATGCACTATTAATTATTATATATATCACAAAATTCATTTATTAAAGTCACTAATTTTCAATTATAATCTTCATTAATTACAATTTATATTATTTAAAGAAAATTCAAGTTCATTAAATGTTGTTAACATGCCCCAAGGGCACATCTTAGATTTTCCCGTATTATATTATATGGTATACGCCTTAGAACATGCATGTATGCTTTATACGTCTTGATATATGTTACATAGAATCTGAGATCACATATTAATTGTTTATCTTTATCTGGATCTTTTTATCCTAAACTTTTCGATCATGATTATTATTTTTAGCTAATCTCTCTATGATGGATTGTTTATTTATCTTTGATTTCATCGTTTATACAATTAAAAATTTTACAACCTTTTTGATTCAGATTGTCGGTCGTATAATTGATCCATGATGATAATTAAATCCATACATTATGTGTTTCTGTTTTATTGTTTATGTTTAGTTAATATATAGTGCCATGAATTAACAAGTGTCCCATACGTGTGAATTCTTTAAACTCCTTAAATTTACGTGGCATCCACACATTCATATGTAGAGCTAGGTAGATCATAACATACTAATTGCTTATGATACTTGATTACTTAAAAAAGGTTGTGTAAATTTATTATCATTCTATACATGTGATTTCCGTCAAATATTGTTAAATAATTGAGAGTTTGAAAACAATGCCACATAGCTGTAGGAAACGTAATAAAAAGTTAAAAACGTTATGTTATGGTACGTATAATCTCATGTCATGTTTCTTACTTCAATGATAGTATTAACTTATGGTAATTTGAAAGATTTATTTTCATTTTCTTGTTGCCTTATAAATTCTTTTGAAACTTACAAGAATAAACAATGTTCTATTATGAATACATAAAGAAAATTAAAATAACATAACCTCAAATTATGTTTGTTTGCTCTATTACAAGACTCTAAAAAGAATCAAAATTACATAACCTCACATTATTATTAATCGTTCTATTATGATCCCATTAAGAGAATCAAACATGGTATTATTATGATCCCATTAAGAGAATCAAACATGGTATTATTGTGATTTGTGATGATCCTCAAGATCTATGATGATCTCATAAAGAGAATCAATATACAATACCTCAAGTTATTATTTCAGTCAAATTATGATTCATCAAAATGAATCAAATAACATAACGACCTCATGTTATTGTTATATATTTTCAATATCTATAATGATCTCAATAATCTCATGTTATTGTTATATATTTATAAGATAAGATCCTTAAGATCTACAATGATCTCTCCAAGAGAATTAAAATTAACATATAACCTCATGTTATTGTATATATTTTCAAAAGATCTTCAAGATCTATCGTACTCTCCTTCGAAAGAACTAAATATTTAATTAGCCTCATCTTATTACGTATATACTCTTTTATCATTCACATATATATGTCGTTATTGTACAACGATGGTTTTTGATTAATCTACATTACAACGTTTGATACATTATGTGTAATTTGCTTAAATATTTTTTTTAGTTACAAATGTAATATCACTCCTCTTGATATTTCTATTAAGTTTTAATAACACCAAAATCTCCTATGGACTTTTGATGTTGAAATTTATTTTACTTTAAGTTTTTGAAGAATCAATCAATATTGACAGTAAGGTTGTTTTATATGACCATCTCAAATCAATGTTATTCCTCATCTTAATGAGAACTCAAAGGAGAATATCCAACGGTGAAACCCCGTTTTAACTATATGCACATCATGTTACAATATTATAAAAGTGTTATACAATAAAAAAAAATATCACTTGTACCGTATTTGATTACGTAAATGTATTGAAAGCTCTTGAAGAGCTAATGTCAAATAGCCATGAGAAATAATATCTAAAATGATCATCCACTATTTTCTCTCAAAAAATGGCTTGTATCACAAAAGATATGTGCAATTGAAGCATATACGGTCATAAACTTCATGTTTAATGGACCTTGACTATTGCATTTATTGGCTAGACTGGTAAGACCATCCCAAGTCAATCATGATGCGAAATGTATAATGGAACCTCAAGTTTCCTCGACATAATAATTTTATATTTATTGCTCTCAAGAAAAATTTATATGTACTATTATTGGGACTCAATCTCTTAAAAGTTCTGAAATCAACAAATGGGTATTTCATATATCCACATAATGGATCATTTAGAATTTTAAATCGATGCATCATCTAAATGGTCATGAAAATCGCAACCTAAAATTTGCGTAACTGAGTAACTCGGCTAATGAGGTTACGATCACATATTTCAGAATATCAAATTCTGTTTTGATAATTACGGCGAACGTATATATTGTTTAAATTCATCAACTTTTCAGTTGATTATAATAAGTATTGAACATATATTAGTTCATACATAAATTGCTTTTGTTAAAAGGCTTAGTTGATTGCAAATCAACATCTATTATGAGAGCAATAATGCTATTTATACTCTGGGGCTATGTTAACATACATGCAATGATGTGGGTTTGCATTGCGCCAAAGGAAAAGATTTATCCCCCATTATAATTCATTTTTGGTCATCAAAAGATATATCATAGATATTTTTATTTGTTTGTGCGATATATGCTCAACCATAACGCACAACTATTAGACCAAAAGGGAAAATCTTAAAATAACTTAATCTCAAAATGAATTATCAATATATAATATTGATCCTCATAATATAAAGTATGAACTCGAAGTTCAAATGATTATTCATTTTTGATAAATGCCAGATATATTTGTTTGAATGATAAGTTGTAAATGCTCCTATTAAAATGGCTAATAAGCCTATGGCACGTGAAACGTGATAAAAAAAGTCGATTCCAAATTATATCATTGAAAAATGGAGCAGGTTATTTAGATGGTCAAATCGAGGAACTAAAGTCCCCATTTCAATCTAACGAAACTAGACATGAAGGTTCTATCAGAACCTCTGGTACCGAAAAATGAAGAGATCTCAATAAATGATATCATGTCTAGAACAGCGTGGAATCGATATAAAAGAAATAATTGAAATCGATATCGATGAAATATTTATATATAGCGTTACCTTTTGTGGTTGAGGATCATAAAATTATTTATGCCAAAAAGTGCAAAAATTATTGGCTAATATAAAAATATGCAATAAATTTATGAAATCTTTTAATACGAGATTTTTGAACTCATAGTCCATTTCATTGAAGTGTAAAGCCTATTATATGACTGGTCTTTACTCAACAACACAATGAGTATATATAAGGCTAGAGTGTTGATACTAAGGCTCTTTGCTATATGATAACTTACAAGTATAGCTCATTTTCTTTTTGGATCCCTCAAGGATATAAAATGCTTAAAGATGCTTCCACTTTAAAAAGCCTCAAGCTTTTTAGAAAGGTTTTTAAGATCACCATGTATTCAATTTGAATAAGATCTTATATCAAATGATTGGGAAGATATGAAAAAAAAATGTCTCACTATTTATAATGCCTCATATTTTTCATAAAGGGCTCTCGAGGACATTGTCGAATCAAATTAAATAAGTCCTTATATCAATTTGGACATGATAAATTCCCTATTAAATGGACATTTTAGCCCATATTATATTTTGCATGAGTATTTTGAAATTCATACATCCTTTGAACTTTTTTACAAGGTTCTAAAGGCGAATGAATATTCATAATTACAAGATAAACTTTTATCGTGGATAAAGAGTCATACATCCTCATGATGTAGTGATTATTTTAGTGTTGACAAACCTTCCGACCCTCGAAGGATGACAAATATCATTTGACGTTGATATTTCTCACTAGTACTCTTAAAAGAGTTAAAAATCATTTATTTTACATTTGTTGGCGAGATAACTTATTATCTTTGAGAGGACACTCATTGTCTTGCATATATATAAAACATTTTTTCAACTTAAGGATGGATACATTAATGATGATGGATCCATGACTTATCTCATAAAAGTCAATTTTTGCGCTTTAATTTCGATGAGATGATAATATTTGTCAACAAATTCACAAGTGATGTGATTATTAGGGGGAATAAATGTTGCTATATATATATATATATACATATATATACATATATTTTCCTTGACCATGATTTTGGCCAACCGGGTTTCCCTGGCAAGGTTTTTAACGAGGAAACATCCCCAAAACATCTTAAAAGTATTATGTACTCTTTTTCCTTAACTAGACTTTTATCCCATTGGGTTTTATCTCGTAAGGTTTTAACGAGGAATAATCATTATAACAATGGACATCCAAGGGGGAGTAATGCGCATTAATATGAAATGGATGTCCATATCTTCAAAGTATTATCCAGATATTTTACTGGATCTCTTCCACATAAAAGAAAATGATACACATATCTTTATAGTATCTAATTCCATTTGGGGCTTTAATACACATTGTTTACAATACACATTTATACTCATTGTTTACAATACACATTTATACATTGCAATCAATCACATGTTGTGTTATCTTTGTGGTACCCGTGATATGGGATTATTTTACTCAAAGAAAAAACTAAATTTGGATACGCGGGTATTTGTATGATCCACATAAGGTCAAAAATATGATATGTTTTCACCTATGGAGACACCACAATTTCTTGGAGGTCATTAAATAATGCTAAATTTATTGAGTTTTATAAATCCGATCGAGAAGTTTCTACTCAAGATCGGAGATTTAACACATCCAAGAAGAATGTGCTCTCAAGACAATCAAAGGAAATCCAACATTATATATAAAGACAATGTGAAGTGTATAGCTTGAATCAAGGAAGTGTATATCAAATGAGACAGAACTAAGCACACTTCATTGAAGTTTTTCTCAACATATGATCTACAAAAGGATAGAACCATTGATGTTCGTCAAGTTCGATCAAGCGAAAATTTGGCCGACTTATTCACGAAATCATTGCCGACAAAAGTTTTTGAGCAGCTTATTCGGAAAATTGGTATTCGACTCTTGAAGGATATACATTAAACTTAGGGGGAGTATTATACGCACTGCACTCTTTTTCCCTTCATCAAGTTTTTATCCTATTGGGTTTTTCTTGATAAGGTTTTTAACAAGGTGATATCGCTCATTTTGGCTATATAAATCTATCGCGATATCATTGTTTTGCATTTATATTTGAGTAGATTTCGGAAACTTTTGGTACTTATTTCATTCGGAAATTTATCTCAGGTTGAAATGCAGGAAATGCATGTTATTGGGCGAGGTGGTCAAATTCTGGCTGGAATGTGCATGATAGCCGTTCGGCTAAAGCTCACCAGCCGATCGGCTGGAGCTTCTTAGATGATCGGCTAAAGTTAGCCGATCAGCTGCTTTAGTTCAAAATCATCACAGCAACTGACCGGTGTTCGAGCTGAAGATTAAACCAAAGATTTTTTCATCATAGCCGTTCGGCTAAGTATCACCAGCCGTTCGGCTAGATGTAACCAGCCGTTCGGCTAAGGCTAATGAGCCGATCGGCTACACTTGTTCAGCCGATCGACTAGTTTGGCGGACCACGTTAAAACTTTGGTGTCCGGGGAATAATGGTGTGCTGTGCGAAAATGAGAGTGGGGGCAGGTTTAGCTAGCAGTTTTTGGGTGAGATACAAAACCCTAACACCATCCAATTAAAAACATATATCACTTACCATTTTCTTGAATTTTGATCTCAAGAACCAAACCCTAACTTTACCCATATTTACTTACAAAACCTTCACATTCACTTGAAGATTGTGAGAAGAACATCAAGCTAGCAACTATTTCACTAAGAACAATTACTTGGTTTGTGTAATCATTTGGGTACAATTTCCATTCCAATTAGTTTGAAGTAATCTATGTTTCCATTGATTTCTCTCATTACATGTTTTTATCTTGTTGCTATAATGATTAGTGGCTAGACTATAATGCTTGCTTGGATGAACTAACTAGTTGATTAGGGGTGTATAACTTGGTGTTTAATTTATGCTTTGAGTTTGTGAATCATCCATGAATTTGTATGTATTTAGCTTGTTGTTGTTATTAAACTTGTGGCATTTTTAGCTAAGCCATTATGGCGAATGTTTATTGCTTATTGAAAAATACCTAGTAAGTTGTTTATCATTGTGGAAGAAAACTTTGGTGATTGTAATACTAATGAGATAAGTATATACACGTTAGCGATTATAACGAATGTTTTTTCGTGTGGATGAATCATAAACTCATTGAACTTCAACTTATGTTTAATCAAAGAACCTTGTGTGTTTGAAGCTTGATCCCAAGGATTTGACTTATTTGGTGATCTACTACTTGATATAGCGAATGTTTTCAACCTAGTAAATTGCTATTGATTATTTGTCTATAAATGATTGAACAAAATTGCGAATGTAGTTTTGGAACGTGTCGAATGATTTAAGCTAAATTGTTCAAGTTTGTAACCATGGCGAACGTCCGTTACTAGGTTAAATCATAGGTTTGTTAATTGAATTTGAACATTTGGTCTTAGCGAACGTTGAGCTTATGTTTGATAAATATTACTTTGGCATATATTTAACCGGTTCTAACTTCACACCCCAAAATCACTAGTGAAATAGTCCAAGCAAGTATTGTTTTTAATATACGAAAGTTTCAAACAAATTACTTTGACTCTTAAGAGTCCACTTGCCTAGTTTAACTAAAATTTGTAGTTTAAAACAACGTGACAATTCGGTCACACAAAACCAACTTTTATTTTTACTTTCTAAATTGTTCACACTTATCTTGATTACTTAAACTTAAGTTCCCTGTGTTCGAACCCGAACTTACTCAACTATACTACTACACGATAGGTTCCACTGCCCGGTTGTGTTTTAGTCTAGCACGGTATTTTCTTGTTTACTTTTCAACGATAAATTTAATAACTAGATCTAGCACATCAAGTTTTTGGCGCCGCTGCCGGGGAACTTAGTGTTTGATTGAAGTTAATTTAAGTGTGATTGATTGATCCTTTCTCAGAATTTATTCTTTGAAAGTTACTTTTTTAAGTTGTGTTGCGCCGGTGCATTTGACGGTTTTATCTTTTGTGCTTTACAGGTTTGATTTGGTAGTGGATGAGCACAAGAAGTTCGGGCCACGAACTTCTTAGTCCCTTGTCCAATCCGGAGAAAGCCACTAAAAAGAAACGAAGGAGGAAGCCAAAGACTAATCCAACGGATTCAACTAGTAGTCGTACGGATTCGGATACATCTTCGGGAAACATCTTGGTTGAAGAGGTTTTTGAAGACGAGCTTGTAACACCGGAGCAAGAGCAAGAAATTGTTATAATTGAAGATGATATGGCGGATGAGGATGATACTCCTATTTGCTCACGGATTAGAACCGTAGCACCGACACCCGAGTCGGCCATACGGGTTCAAGATATTGAAAATGATAACTTCTCTTTGAAGGGACATCATATGCAACTCATTAGGGATAAACAATTTGATGGAAGGGTGTGGGCCGATCCGCACAAACATATTGCTAGTTTTCTTGAGATTGGGAGTTATTTCAAGTATGGGCCAAATATGGATGAGGCAATTCGCCTACGGACTTTTCCTATGTCTCTATGTGGTGAGGCAAGGATATGGTTACAAGAATTAGAACCAAACACCATTACAACATGGGACGAGATGAGAGAAGCATTTGTTAGACGGTATTACCCTCCGGCTTTGGCCGAAAGATTATTGAATGAGATTAGAGCCTTCAAACAACAAGAAGGTGAAACTTTGGTAGTAGCGTGGTGTCGGATGAAGGAAATGTTGAGAAATTGTCATGGCCACGATTTGAAAAAGAGGGAAATTATTGTGTTGTTCTACAATGGTCTTGACATCAATTCGGCTAGTATTCTTGATGCTTCGGGAGGTGGTCAATTTCTTTATAAGACACCAAACGAAGCTTGGAAGGTTCTTGAAGATAAAGTGATCCAAAGCTTGAATTGGGCTAAGGATAAAGAAGGGAAGCCGGTGAGAAAGCATGTTGCTTTTGTGGAAGGAACTAGTAGTGGAGGTGGAGGCTCCAACGAATCGGCAATGATGAAGGAAATAAAAGCATTGTCTTCTAAGTTTGATGCTCAATTCAAGACAATAAAAGGTGAAATCAAGGAGCTTAGAGAAGGTTGCGGTAATTGTGGTGGGAACCATGCCACGGCGAATTGTGCACAAGATGATTTGCCTATGGTTGGAGATGAGGAAGATGTAAATTTTCTTCAACAAGGGAATTATCAAAGTGGAAACTACCAATGAGATGGTTACCAAAATAGAAACTCGGGAGGTTATCAAGGAGGAAGCTACAACCAAAATAACCGATTTTCTAAACCAAACCCAAGTTACAACCAATCCTCAAGCCAAAATTACAATCAAAACCAACATCAAAGTTCTTCAAGAGACAACAATCCACCACCGGTTCAAAAACAAGAACCTACCTTGTCGCCAATGGAACAAATGATGAAAGAGTTCATGGCGAAGCAAGACGCTTGCACCGAGAGGTTAAAAAACCAAATGACAAACATAAGGCTTAGTGTGGAACAAGGCCCAAAGAATCATCAAGCTTCCATACAAGACTTAGAGAGAAAGATGGATAGGTTGTCCGAGGGACAAAGTAGTAGGCCAACCGGTGGTCTACCAAGCAATACCCAACAAAACCCAAGACAATCATCTTCTTCCTCTAGCGGTTCAAAACCTTACCAACCACTGCCCGCAAGAAATGAGCATGTAAATGCAATCACCACAAGAAGCGGAAAAGAACTCCCACCACCTCAACCCAAGAACCAAAATGACTCTACCCCCATTGTACAAGAAATCGAAGAGGAAGAGGGTGAAGAGCAAGTTGATGCAACTCCACCAACGGTTACATCGGTGTCACCTACGCCGGTTGTTAAAGCCTATAAGCCGAAGATTCCCTATCCGCAACGGTTATGGAAAGAGAAGATTGAGGCTCAATATGGGAAGTTCGTTGACATGATCAAGGCCATTAGAATCAATGTTCCTTTGGTGGATGTGCTAGCGGGAATGCCGAACTATGCCAAATTCATCAAGGATTTGGTGAGCAATAAAGACAAGCTATCGGAAGCATCGACAATGTTCTTAAATGAGGAATGCTCCGCTCTCATTCAAAATCAAATCCCACCAAAGCTTGGTGACCCGGGGAGTTTTATCATTTCATGCACCTTGGGTAAAATCATTACTTGTGATGCACTAGCGGACCTAGGGGCTAGCATAAACTTAATTCCATATTCGTTATATGCTAAATTGTCTTTAGGATCCCTCTCCCCTACCCGCATGAGCATTAGGTTAGCCGATAGATCTTTCCAATATCCCGTTTGGATTGCGGAAAATATATTGATAGAGGTTGGCCAATTCACTTTCCCGGTTGACTTTGTTATCCTCGAAATGGAGGAGGATAGTAAAGTGCCCTTGATCTTAGGGAGACCATTTCTGCACTCCGCAGATGCTATAATAGGAGTTAAGGACAAGAAATTGACCTTAGGAGTTGGTGATGAAAGGATTGCTTTCACGGTCGACAAGGCCATGAAACATCCTTATTCTAACGATGATTCTTGTTTTAGAATTGATATTATAGATGAAGCGGTGGATGAGGAGTTGCAAACTCTACTCGGCATGGAATCGGAGCTTGTTGACTTGCTAGAATCAAATGTTGAGTGAATGACCGAGGAAGAGCTAGTAATGAGCATGGAAGGAGAGTTTGAAGAGGATGAGCTTGAGGATGAGGACACTTTCGAGGAGCTCACAAAGGATGACCATATGCGAATCAAAACATCCTTGGAAGATCCGCCAAAGGATTTGGAGTTGAAAGAACTTCCAAGTCATTTGGAATATGCATACCTTCATGAGGAGAATTTGCTACCCGTAATTATTTCTTCATCTCTTTTACCTCATGAAAAATCCAAATTGATTGATGTGCTTATGGCTCACAAAGGAGCTTTTGCTTGGCGCACATCTGACATACCGGGAATAAGCCCCTCTTTTTGTAAGCATAAAATTAACTTTGTTGATGATTTCAAACCCATTGTCCAAAGGCAACGGAGGCTTAATCCTAATATGGTGGATGTTGTCAAGAAAGAAGTAATCAAGCTTCTTGATGCGGGCATCATTTATCCCATCGCGGATAGCTCTTGGGTGAGCTCGCTACATTATGTGCCGAAAAAGGGGGGTATGACGGTTGTCGAAAATGACAAAAATGAGATGATACCCACTAGAACCGTGACCGGGTGGCGAGTTTGTATTGACTATAGAAAATTGAATGACGTCACTAGGAAAGACCACTTTCCCTTGCCCTTTATCGACCAAATGCTTGAAAGACTTGCGGGTAACGAATTTTATTGTTTTCTTGATGGGTTCTCGGGATATTTTCAAATCCCCATAGACCCCGAAGATCAAGAAAAAACTACTTTCACTTGCCCTTTTGGAACATACGCTTACCGGTGAATGCCTTTCGGGCTATGCAATGCCCCGGCCACCTTTCAAAGGTGCATGATCCCCATCTTTCACGACATGGTTGAAACCTCCATGGAAGTTTTCATGGATGACTTTTCCGTGTTTGGGAACTCATTTGAATCTTGTTTATCCAACTTGGATAAAATGATTGAGCGATGTGAGAAGGCCCACTTATTATTGAATTGGGAGAAATGCCATTTTATGGTGAAAGAGGGTATTGTGTTGGGGCACAAGGTTTCGGGTCTAAGAATTGAGGTAGACCGGGCTAAAATTGATGTCATTGCTAAACTACCTCCACCGACTAATGTCAAGGGCATTAGAAGTTTCTTAGACCACGCCGGGTTTTATCGTAGGTTCATTAAAGATTTTTTCAAGATTACCCGACCCATGACCAAGTTACTTGAAAAAGATGCCCAATTCGTATTTGATGGCCCATGTTTGAGTGCATTTTCAACCTTGAAAGACCAATTGACCAAGGCACCCATACTAGTTTCTCCCGATTGGTCCAAACCATTCGAGCTTATGTGTGACGCTAGCAACTTTGACCTAGGACAAAGAGTGGAAAACCATTTTAAACCAATCTATTTTGATAGCAAAACACTCAACAACGCCTAACAAAATTACACCACGACCGAGAAGGAATTGCTTGTCGTGGTATTTGCCTTTGACAAATTTAGGCAATATCTTGTTTTGTCCAAAACCGTTGTATTTACCGATCATTCGGCCCTCAAATATCTTTTTGCTAAACAAGATGCAAAACCGCGTCTTATTTGTTGGATTCTTCTCTTACAAGAATTCGACATTGAAATTAAAGATAAGAGGGGTGCCGAGAACCTTGCTGCCGATCACTTGTCGAGATTGGAAAATCCAAATCTCGACAAGCAAGGCGATACTAATATTGATGATTCCTTTCCCGAGGAATTTCTTTTGCAGGTAGGTGATGAGGCGGAAAATGAGGATGAGGCACCTTGGTATGCCGATTTGGCAAATTATTTGGTAGGTGGTGTGTTGAGGAAAGGCATGAGCCATCAAGAAAATAGCAAATTCTTCTCCAACCTCAAGTATTATTTTTGGGAGGAACCATATTTGTTTCGGGTGTGTGCGGATGGCATGGTTAGAAGGTGTGTATCAGGGGGTGAGACTAGGGAAATCTTAGATGCTTGTCACCATGGCCCCACCGGTGGTCATTATGGACCCTCGGTCACCGCCAAGAAAGTGTACGCTGCGGGATTTTATTAGCCCACGATTTTTAAGGAAACGAACACTTTATGCCAAACTTGTGATGCTTGTCAAAGAACCGGAAGCATCTCCAAAAGAGATGAAATGCCTCAAACGAGCATCCAAGTTTGTGAGGTTTTTGATATTTGGGGCATTGATTTCATGGGTCCATTCCCACCTTCCTTTAAGAACGAGTATATCTTGGTCGCGGTTGATTACGTGTCCAAATGGGCGGAAGCCAAAGCCTTGCCCACGAATGATGCTAGATTTGTGATCGACTTCTTGAAGAGCTTGTTTTGCCGGTTTGGGATGCCAAAAGCTTTGATTAGTGATAGGGGAACCCATTTCGCTAATGCCCAATTGGAGAAAGTTCTTAAGAAATATGGGGTGATCACCGGTTTTCAACTTCCTACCACCCTCAAACGAGTGGTCAAGTTGAAAACACCAACCAAGCCTTGAAAAGAATATTAGAGAAAACGTTGAAAGATAACCGCGCAATATGGGCTAAGAAATTGGAAGATGCATTGTTGGCGTTTCGAACCGCTTACAAAACACCCATTGGCACAACACCATACCGGTTACTCTATGGCAAAACTTGCCATTTGCCTCTTGAAATCGAACACAAGGCTTATTGGGCTTTGAAGAATTGCAACATGGATTTGGTTGAGGCGGGTGAAAAGAGAATGTTACAACTCCACGAGTTGGATGAGCTTAGATTGCAAGCTTATGAAAACTCACGTCTTTACAAGGAACGCACCAAAGTGTTGCATGATCGAAAGTTGAAAACGAGAAAGGAATTCAAGGCCGGTGACCAGGTCCTTTTGTTCCAATCTTGCTTCAAATTAAAGCAACCCAAGTTCAAGCCTAGGTGGACCGGTCCGTATTTACTGAAGTATGGTTACCCATCCGGATACGTGGAACTTTGCGGTTCGGATGGTGGAACGTTCTTTGTTAATGGACATCGTTTGAAGCTTTACCATGAGGAAGATGTTGGTAGAGAGTGGGAGGAGCTCGCGACTTACCCCAAGAATAAATGAATTCGGGGTCGAGTCTAGCTTGGACTCGTTAATAAATGAAGCCCGGGCATGAGGAAACTCGTGATTATATCCTTTTTGTTATAATCGTATTTTTTGTTTACATTGTTCACTTATTTTTGAACTGCTGCTGCTGTCGCCTGCTTGATATTTTGTCCCATTATTTGCTGAATCTGCTACCTGTTTGCTGCATCTCAATTTTTGGAAGTGTGAGCCGATCGGCTGAACTCATAGCCGATCGGGTATGGTCAAAACAACCGAACGGGTAAAATGAGCCTATCGGCTAGTTCTTTGAAAAAATTGATCAGCAGCTACACCATGTCTGAGGCCCTCAAAGCATGTCAAAGTAGCCGTTCGGCTAAGGCTTTCGTGCCGTTCGGGTAAAAAAAACATAGTAGCCGTTCGGCTATGGCTTTCGAGCTGTTCGGGTAAAGATATTTGTAGCCGTTCGGCTATAGTTTTTGAGCCGATCGGGTATGGGGTCGTGCTGGGCAATAAATTATAAGATAAAACACTTTGTTTTTCTCACACCACATATCACTAGCCGATCTGCTCTTCCCCCTTGTTTACCTCGACTCCAAACCACACACCAGTCTCTCACAAACGAATTCAACCTAAATTTCTTGAAGAATCTTGCAATTAATCACTCCCTAATCATGTCTAGGCCTTCTAAGGTACTCATTAACAGATTTTACTTGCTAAATCACTTGAATTCTTGGTATGAACACTTAGATACGGGTTTGGCTAAATTCAAGTGTGGGGATAATTTCTTGTGTGGGATTGTTGATTAACATGCTACATTCACGTATTTAACTTGTTTCTATCACATTGTTATGGTTGAATTGCTTGATTTTGGTACTTTGAAAATTAGGGTTCTTGTGGCTAGTTTTTTGGTAATACGAATTCTGTGATAATATCTTGTTATTTAGTGATTGTTAACATGTATTGCATGATTGTTAGGGGTATTGTTACTCATTAGATGATTATTTGCAAATTCTAGCAATTAGGGTTCATGAGACATTTGGGGAAGATGAAGTTGACTTTTCTGGTCAAACTTTGACTTGGACTTTCTAGTCTTAACTTTTGATTGTAATACATGTCTTGATTCCAATCGAGTGATTCTTTTTGCTCAGTTCAAGTTGATGTGTGATATTAGAGTTATGTGCTTATGTGATAGTCACTTGGTTTAGTATGCAACTTTGATTGTAAGGCTTACTTGAGTTGAATTATGTGTCATCGGCATGATTCAAGTATTATTTAATATTAGGTTGCATGCCACTCCTTGCAAAGTTTACATCTTGATTGTAAGATTTGTCAATGATGATCGGTTTAGATTATGCATGGCATGATTTGTTTTGTGATATGTGATAATGTTATAGCTTCATGTGTTTTGATTCGTGGGGATTTGGTTGTTTGTGACATACATCGCTCATTTTGTCAAGTTAACACTAACACTAACACTTATCTTGGAAATTTTGTATGCTTGTTATGTTATGTGTGCAGAAAAACAGGACGAACACCTCCTCTCAGTACACTCTCTTTGTTTACGCAGACTTGCTTCCAAGGAACCGCCATCCTCACTTAGTTTTCGAGCCCCATCAATATCGCTATCTGGAAAACAATGAGGCTTTGTATAAGATCTATAAAAAGCAGTGTGAGTACCCGCGGGTGATCGATTGGAATCCGCTGGATGTAATAAATTACTCTCATGAAATAAGAAGGGTCTTTATCCAAAGTATGCGCTATGATGGTGAAGTTTTCGATGTGCATGAATTTGAGAAGCTTATTGCCATTCAAGAACCGATTTATGAGGAATTGGTCATGGAATTTTTGGCCACCTTGGAGATGTTTAATGTTAGTGAGATGGATGAGAAGTTTTTAGTCTTCAAGCTGGGAGGATCACCTAGAAGCTTGACCTTTAGGGAAGTTGCAGCTAGCCTAGGTATCTACACCGACGAGGAATTTGAATCGGATTGGTTTGACCGATATATTATGACCGGTGCTAGGTTAGATGAAGGGGAATGTAATGCTGATATTTGGGCAAATTTTAGTGATGCACCATACCTCTCGGGTAAGAACCTAGCTAAAACCCTCATCTCCAAAGTATAATGTAGTCCAGAAGATGCTTTCTCACACTCTCACTACTAGGGCTAGCAACCGGGAAAAGGTCACTCTCATTGATTTGTGGTTTTTGTACAAGTTAAAGAGCCGAGAGAGAATCAACCTTCCGTTTGTTGTGGGGAAGTTTCTTCATTCATATGTCTGTGGGACCAAACCAACATCCAAGCTAAGAGAAGGGCATTTCATTACCCGGTTTGCCAAGACCCTTAAGGTTAACCTGAAACCCCGCAACAACCCTTACACCCTTGTTGAGGACCCGGGTCTCCGAGTTGGGATTGAATTGTATTGTAGTGCGAAGGTGGTTAGGCGTAAAGGAGGAACGTATGCTCCTTTCGCTCCCTCCAGTAGGGAAGCCCGTTTGGTATCTCGATCCGGGGCCCGGGGAAAACGGCCCGCTTCTCAAAATGCATCCGAAGAAGATGATGATGATGAGGAAGCTGACGATGAGGAAGATGAAGAGCAGGGTCAACGAGATCCGGGTCAGAGTTCTCAGACTGGGGAACCTTTATATTGGCAGGGTTTTATGTCGAGCTTTGAGAGTATGCGCATCGAGCAGGATAGGAGGTGGAACTAACAAGAGGAGTGGCATCGTGAGCAAGTAGATTTTAGGGATGAGTCTCGGTATGAAATGGGAGCTAATCAATACCAAAATGATTGTCTCATTCATGACCATGAGCAGATGGGCCACCACGTGCCTGACCATGTGTCCGCCCCTTATCATCACCCACCCCGTTGGAGCGAGCCAGGCGGTATTCTTCCTGCTCCTGTTTATGATAGAGATGCCGCCTTGCTTGAACTCCAACGGCATCATCAAGACTATGCACAAACCGCCAACTATAATCGACAGCAGTAGGATTGGGACACTACTTGGTCCTCCCCTCCATCTTTCTCCCAGCAAAACACTTGGCCCATTCCCGAGCCCTCTAACTGGCAGCAAGAGGCTCGCCATCATTGGCTTTTTGGCTCACCCTCACCGTATCAGCAGCAGGATGACACCCAAGATCCGCCCCCGGGCGGAAGTTGGCTGTAGCATGTTATTTTACTTATTTGAGTTGTAAACTGTTGAACAATTTTTATTCTTTGTTATTTTTCCTTTTGGTACTTTGGATGATTAGCATTCATTTAATTTTTTATTCTTAGTCTTATTATCTATCTATGTTGCACTTGTGTTTTGGTGCTTGTTTGTTTATTTGTTGGCCTTTTTGTAGCATGCCGAGCTGGATTGGATCTTTACACGCTTATCAAGAGCCAGCTCCTCTTTCCACGCCCTTTTTGCAAAACCCCCGGGGAAGTTCTCGTTCTTTTTACCCTCGCACTTATGTTTACTTCATTTATTATCTTTGCATTGGGGGCAATGCAAATCTTAAGTGTGGGGAGGTATTCACTTGAATTCTATTTCTAGTGAATTATTGTTTCTTACCTTTTATTGGGTTTGTGAAGTCTATTGGCTCTCCAATCGAACTTCACGAATCCCATTAACGGGCTATTGGTCACTTATTGGGTCTGTTATTGATCTTGGGTCCAATAGATTTTTTGCAAATTACAATGAAAGGCCCGGAAATGATAACTTGCTAGAAATACGCTTGTCCTTGTAAGATTGATTGCTTTGAAAACGGCTATTGAAAATTAATTGAAAGTGATTTAATCCCCCCTCTTGCAACCAAAATTTTTGAGAAGTGTCATAAAAGCAATCGCATAGGGTGAATTGCATGACTAGCACACTTGTAGCCCCACTATTAAATTGTGAGAAAATTGAGCCTTATTGAGAAAAACACTTATCTTTAGTGTTTACATTGTTTATTGCTATGAGTGTGCCGGTGAGTGTAGTTTGTTCTAGAACTTGCCCGAGTGATGCATTTCGAGACCACTGTGGGATGATAGAAATGTGATATAGGTGGGGTCGAAGACGAGGAGGTATTCTTAGGAATTGGAGCTTAATCCTTATATTTTGGACTTTCTAACCAATTATTGAATTTGTGCTTGATCTTTTATGGATTGTTTAAACTTACTAATCGGTCAAGGAACCTCAACTATCTTGGATCCTACTTTCTTTTAAAACCATTTATATCCAGTCCACCCAGGTCGTTAGCACTCATCTTTAGTGCTAAGAAACCCTTAGAAAACTTCCACATACACTCCACTAAAAATGTTAGCCTTATTTTTGTGTAGTCAATTCCCGAATCATTACTTTTCTAAGATGTTGCCTAATTAGGATTTTACCGAGTTTTATCCAAATGTGACTTAAATCGTTTTGAAATGGGATTCTAGTGTTAAATTCTATAATTGAGTTGCGTGAAATGAAATTTTTTTGAATATTAAGTTGAATAATTGAAGTTGAGAGCAAGTAAATTATTGGAAGTTAACAAGTGAGCTTAATGTTTAAGATTGGGTGATTGTAGTCAACTAAATGGCCTTTGAATTCCTGAACAAGTAGTTCCAGAGGGGTTTTTTACACCTAGCCACTTAAGGCCTTTATCCGGTCTAGGATGGTTGGTCCGAAAGTTCGTTACACAGGGTTCATAGAAAGTCATAGAATGCAATTATTCCGATCGAATTTGTAAATCAATTTAAGTTATTTGGGTGTAATCATTGAATATGAATTGTAATTGAGAGTGAAATATAATTTGAATTGATTTGGCATGAGAATCCTAAGTTTTATTACTGTCACATGTTTAAACCATTAGGTAACATTCCATTCGCGGGTTTTGGCTACCATTTTTTCACCAATTTTTGCGTTTATCATACCTATTCCATATTAGCCTACACTTATGCAACACATGTTTAGAATACCTCCTTCGAGATCTCACTTGGTGCTCACGCCAAGACGGTGGAGATTTGATCCTTTTGCAAGCCTATGGTAACATTGCATCACGACTTGGCTTGATTGAGTGTTATATCATCTACTTCCTTACCTTGTATATTTATAGGTTGAGAGTGAGTGATTATACACTTATCCTATTGTGAGGTGCTAGGTCGTGCATTCGGGCTTAACAAATTTATCATCTCAAGTTTTTTATTGACTATATACGTGTTACTAGCATAACAGCTTCAGTGGTTTGTGTTAGTATTATTTTTGATAAACTTGATCTTCATTTCTAAGTTGCAAGAGTGGGTTATGGAAATGATAAATGATGGTTTGCTTGAGGACAAGCAAAGTTCAAGTGTGGGGAAATCTATCGCTATATCATTGTTTTGCATTTATATTTGAGTAGATTTCGAGAACTTTTGGTGCTTATTTCATTCGGAAATTTATCTCAGGTTGAAATGCTGGAAATGCATGCTATTGGGCGAGGTGGTCAAATTCTGGCTGGACCGTGCATGATAGCCGTTCGGCTAAAGCTCACCAGCCGATCGGCTGGAGCTTCTTAGATGATCGGCTAAAGTTAGCCGATCGGCTGCTTTAGTTCAAAATCATCACAACAACTGACCGGTGTTCGAGCTGAAGATTAAACCAAAGACTTTTTCATCATAGTCGTTCGGCTAAGTATCACCAGCCGTTCATCTAGATGTAACCAGCCGTTCGGCTAAGGCTAATGAGTCGATCGGCTACACTTGTTCTGCCGATCGGCTAGTTTGGCGGACCACGTTAAAACTTTGGTGTCCGGGGAATAATGGTGTGCTGTGAGAAAATGAGAGTGGGGGCAGGTTTAGGGTGAGATACAAAACCCTAACACCACCCAATTAAAAACATATATCACTTACCATTTTCTTTAGTTTTGCTCTCAAGAACCAAACCCTAACTTCACCCATATTTACTTACAAAACCTTCACATTCACTTGAAGATTGTGAGAAGAACATCAAGCTAGCAACTATTTCACTAAGAACAATTACTTGGTTTGTGTAATCATTTGGGTACAATTTCCATTCCAATTAGTTTGAAGTAATCTATGTTTCCTTTGATTTCTCTCATTACATGTTTTTATCTTGTTGCTATAATGATTAGTGGCTAGACTATAATGCTTGCTTGGATGAACTAACTAGTTGATTAGGGGTGTATAACTTGGTGTTTAATTTATGCTTTGAGTTTGTGAATCATCCATCAATTTCTATGTATTTAGCTTGTTGTTGTTATTAAGCTTGTGGCATTTTTAGCAAAGCCATTATGGCGAATGTTTATTGCTTATTGAAAAACACCTAGTAAGTTGTTTATCATTGTGGAAGAAAACTTTGGTGATTGTAATACTAATGAGATAAGTATATACACGTTAGCGATTATAACGAATATTTTTTCATGTAGATGAATCATAAACTCATTGAACTTCAACTTATGTTTAATCAAAGAACCTTGTGTGTTTGAAGCTTGACCCCAAGGATTTGACTTATTTGGTGATCTACTACTTGATATAGCGAACATTTTCAACCTAGTAAATTGCTATTGATTATTTGTCTATAAATGATTGAACAAAATTACGAATATAGTTTTGGAACGTGTCGAATGATTTAAGATAAATTGTGCAAGTTTGTAACCATGACGAACGTCCGTTACTAGGTTAAATCATAGGTTTGTTAATTGAATTTGAACATTTGGTCTTAGCGAACGTTGAGCTTATGTTTGATAAATATTACTTTGGCATATATTTAACCGGTTCTAACTTCACACCCCGAAATCACTAGTGAAATAGTCCAAGCAAGTATTGTTTTTAACATACGAAAGTTTCAAACAAATTACTTTGACTCTTAAGAGTCCACTTGCCTAGTTTAACTAAAATTTGTAGTTTAAAGCAACGTGACAATTCGGTCACACAAAACCAACTTTTATTTTTACTTTCTAAATTGTTCACACTTATCTTGATTACTTAAACTTAAGTTCCCTGTGTTTGAACCCGAACTTACCCAACTATACTACTACACGATAGGGTCCACTACCCGGTTGTGTTTTAGTCTAGCACGGTATTTTCTTGTTTACTTTTCAACGATAAATATAATAACTAGATTTAGCACATCACAAGGCAGTCTATAGCATATTATAAATGGTGACTATCCAAGAGGGAGTGTTGTGAAATCTTCATGGGCTTAATCCATGGACTTGTGGATGCCCACCACAACAACTAGTCTATTAGGGTTTTCTATTATCCCTATATATACTTGTTTTTGTTTCAATGATATTTCCAACCTGTCCATTTAAACTACGCTATTTATAAACAAATACGTCTTATTTAATTTGCCAAATTCAAATCAAATTTTCGTCGCATTATTTGGAAAATAAATTGATCATCTATTTTGTTTAGATACAATATACATATATATATGTAACACCCCCAAATTTACTGTTTGGCGGAAGCGTAATTTGGGTGTTACTAATCAATAATCAAAGCACACATATATATAGCAAGCGACTCTATATGCGTCGTTTTAAACAAAATAAATTACTAATAAAATGTTTACAATAGCTGAATCCGTACATAGCTCGTGTTTGATTAAATGAGATATTTCGATACATAAATACTTGTACATAATATATTAATGCAATGAAATATCGATTGTCTGCATGCTGACTCGAGCTATCGTAATCCTGAGGGCAGTCCAGACCTACTGCTGAGTACCTGTGATAGATGCTAAAATGGGTCAGCTAACGCTGATGAGCTCACAGGTTTGAGTATCAAATAATATCGTATGAACCGCAAGATTTAAGTACTAATTTGCATCTAGCAAATAAAGTTAAAGATAATACATACAACCATGAGCACATAGTCTGAGCTTAACTCGAGGGGTCAGGATCACAATCAGTGCCTGAGCGAGGTGCCTCCACGAGTGCCTAATTAACACTCGTCTGAACAAATATTAGTTCGTCAATTTACCCAGTTAGTGCTTGCTAACCCGGACGAGAAGGGTCAATCCTATATGATATCACATACTAATATTCACGCTACAACGTATTACCAAATTATGCTGATGGAGGACTTTGAAATGATTAGTTGTATAAACTCATGTAGTATATGAAAATGTTTGTACTTGCATTCACATGTTAAAATAAGCAATGAATCACACCCCTGAGTAAAAACTGTAAAAGAGGGGCCATGAGACTCACCTGAGTCTTGATGCGTTTAATCAATTAACGTGAGTTGATTAGCCGATTAGTGATTGTCCGAAGACTCGTAACCTGAGGGTGTCCACGACACTCGATGGTTATTAATTGATTAGGTATCTTAAAAGACTACCTTTATAGTTGCTCGTCCAACTAGAATGTCCAAATGACTACGATTTGGTTGATTAACTTGAGTTTTGAAAATGTGTACGGCCCGTTGGTGATTGTTTGTAATAATAATATCAACTATTATTATTATGATTTCGAAGTGTTATACTTAAAAGGTATGTTCCAATGTGTTTTAGAAGTCGTATTGTATTCGTGTTTGATGTTATACAAGTTTGACACTTGGTGTGAAATGTATTTACAAACTCTAAGTGACGGGGGTCCGGGGGCAACGCCCCTGGTAAGCGGGGTTCCAGGGGTGGCAACCCCTGGTTGGGGTCGAAATGCCGAGTCAGCTCAAAAATATTTCATTTCTACTATATTGCTTTGGTGAAAAATGCATCGGAACTTGAAATTGGGTGAAATCAAGTGATAAAATTTTAGGTCTCGACACTTAGTAAAATCTGTGTTTTCTTGGTTCTGTTTCATGCGACACTACGTGCGACATAAGGCTTGTGTCGCTAGGTGCGACATAGTCTATTGTGTCGCAGATCATGTCTGCGACATAAGTCTTTGTGTCGCTAAGTGCGACATTCGCAATTTAATGCGACATAAGGTGTTGTGTCTCTATGTGTGACGGAAATAAGTTTTGCGATAGTGTTTTGTTTCGCTAAATGCGACGTCCGAAGGGTTTGCGACATAGTCACTTGTGTCGCTATAAGCGACATAAGTGGGGGGTTTTGCGACATAAGGGCTTGTGTCGCAGGTGGCCTGGAGCCTCTGCGACACAACGAGCTGTTGGCCGAAATTTGAGCCAAAAATAAGTTTTTCGGTGACCGTTTGGTCCGATACTTTTACCCAACCTTTATTTGGACATTTTAAGTTTATATAAACCACAAACAAGTAAAAATAATTGGAATTGAAGAGTTTCGAGTTTTGTCGGAAAACTTACGAATCGTCACGCGAGAAATCCAAAAAGGTGGAAATGTAGATCGTGATGCCGTGAATCTTTTTCTCTAAATGAACTTCGAGATTTAAGGACGTTTTGATGGTGATTTTTGTGGTTGAATGAGGTGATGGTGGTGTTGTTTTAGAGAAAAAAAAAGATAGAGGGAAGGAGAAAAGGGAGTGGGAATGAGAAAGTGGGGTGGGGAGGTGGTGACCTCACCCCTTTTTGGGCCGGTTTAGGGAGGGGGCCCACCGAGGTATGGGTCTCAAATTTTAATTTTCTGCAATCGTGCTCCGTGCGGTGTTCGTTTTCCCGATCGTTTAAACGGTTAAATATTTTTATATGCGTTTAATTATACGTTTTAAAATACGAATATTTATTTGATATTTTACTTAAAGTATTTCACCAAATACTTAATGATCGGGTTTAGAATATAATCTTTGATTTGTTTTCGCGTTTAATATTTTGATCACGTAATCATTGTTTGTACGATACGAATTGTGTACAAAATATTATTTAAATAATATCAGGGCCGGCCCTGCCCATGGGCAGACCGGGCTACCGCCCAGGGCAGCAAGCAACAAGGGGCATCATATTTCTAGGGTTTCAAATTTTGAGATATAAGAATAAATTAAGTTTTTGGACGATTTGATACAATTAACTGATATTTTGTTATGAATACAGCAAAACATATTTAATTTATAACTAATTTTGAAGTTATTATAGGAAAAGGTAACCTCAATTTTTTGGTTTAATGGAGGACGTGAGTTCAGGAGTTCACGTGAAGAAGACGACTCATTTTGCATTATTTTTTCATTTGTTCGGTCAACACCCTCATATATATTATAAAAAGTGTACTTTAACCCTCATGTTTTATAAGTCACCATTTTTACCCCAATCTTATTCTTAATATACGCTAATAAAAGGCGATATATATGATTATGTATAAAATATAATAATTATTAGAATGTTATTTATACCTTTAAATGAAAATTAAAACATTCATCATCGTTATGTTTTAGAATAATAGTCCATAAAGCAGACGTGATATAAATATTACACTAAAAAGTTCTTACTTCTTTATCAAATCGTCATAATCATTATGTACAAAAGATTCTTTGTTTTAAAATATTGTGCAATTTTTTAATAAATGCCATGGCTTTTGAGTTCATAAATATCAATACATCACAATAATAATTGGAAGTTTATATACTCAACATGTAACACATTCTTTACTTGGTTAAAATTATATTCTTTACTTGGTTAAAATTATCTCATGAATAAGCCACATAGTTTAATTAGGCTCCGAAACCATTAAATAGTATGTTATCCATAAAAAATATTAGAAGGGGCACTTTTCAACCGTTTTGCCCAGGGCAACAAAAAACTCAGGACCGACCCTGAATAATATTTTAGATAAAATAGAGTCATTTTATTTAATAAAAATTGTTCACCAACGTCCATATTTATCTGATTCGAATTACATTCGATTTGGATTGCGTACGATTTAATCAAATCGCATAATCGTATATATTCATCAATATATATTTCAATACATTAATTAGCCTAAATCCGAACTAATGACATATATTAACAAAGGATTAGGCACTAATGTCTAGTCCTAATTTGGCGGATGTTACAATATACATATATATATATATATATATATATATATCAAAGTCTTTGGATACAATATACACTTTAATTACTTATCTATTTGTTTATTGCTCAGAGTTTTTTATTCAAGTTTTAGGTTATCCCAAAACTGAAACGGAGTCACTACATCTCGTCGTAGAGTTAGACAGTTTGTCATGTTAATGCTACATCTTCATGTAAGAATTTAATTTTTAGACTCATATTTTATATTGCAACCTTGTGAGTTGTGACGGAGATACGGGTTATTTGAAGATTAGAATCGAAAAAGTGTTCAGCAATTATATGTCGACGTAATATATTTTATTCGATTTATTTAAAGTAATCCTTTTCAATTCTGTTTAAAAACTTGTAATTACTATAGTCTAATTACTTGATGTTTCTCACATAATGGTTTGTGTGTTACACTTCAGGGATAACACAAGGCGTATCATATCATACTATGCCTCCAAAATAAAGGACAACATTGTCATGTATCACCAATGATGGTTAATATGATTTCTCCTTTGTCGTGCACCACCAATATATTAAAAACTTACACAATATATTACGTAGTTTAGCAATAGGAGCAAAATGTAGCTTTCGCCAATTCGGATGGCACCTATGCGTCATGGGGATGGATATGTCAGATTCATTATCCACCCACACGAATCTTTTTATCCGCAAACCCGCAAGTATTTGGTAGCGATTTTTTCGTTATTCTAAACGAATTAAATTGTTAAAATTTAAGACATACGAACTAATAGTTTGATGACTATCAATTTATTTGATATTTTTTCTTGGTCATTATTAAGTTTGCTATTCGAAACATGAATACTATACTTTTTAGTCTTTATATGAATAGTTTTATTATATATTGTTAAAATTAAACAGAATAGATACATATATATGTGATAAATTATACACATTCACTTGTGGATAACTATAATGTATTTTGTAATTAAGTTTGCGAGTCGGGTTTACTCGTGGGTAAGAGTTCATACCCATCACCCAACGGTAAAAGTTCATACCCGTACCCTACATGCGGCCCTCGAGTAAAACCTATTACCATCCCTATCACCAATCTGTCCATAATACTTTCAAATTAACGTTGTACCATCCCTCAAATGTTGATGTTACTCATTCGAATCTCTTATCTTATAGAACCTCTCTATATTATTTCAGATTTGATGTAGCGCAAAAAGTCACGTTGTTACCTACATTATTGAACCTATATTTAGGCCTTTTATAACAAAAACATTCTTAAAACATTATTATTCATCACATTTTGTTATAAAGGTGAAAACTTGATGGACTTTCCAAAACTATACGAAAAGGGCTGAAAATACGATGAAATGGGCACCAAATTAAGCCATTCCGTAAATCTACTGTAATTTCAATACCAAGACCTCACAATTATCTTAATTTGTAGCTATGAAGATTATGAGAACATGGATATAAGGATTGCTCCAAACGGATCAACGATGAAGAAGTTATGCAAGAAACAACACAACCGAAGACTACGAAATGTATTTTGGACACACCTGAGATCCACACATCCAATTTCTACCAAATTGACATCATTAGAAGCGTAACGGAATTACAAAGCCGTAGGCGAAAGAATTAAGTCAAATGGACGCGAAATGAAGAAGATACGGCCCTTTGAAGCAACGAGAAAAGCCGAAAAAATCACACGGCCTAGCACACGGCCACCCTAAGCCTTGTACGGCCCTGGGATATCCGTGTACGGCCTTCAGCAAGCCGTGTACGGCCTAAACCAGGCCGTGTATGGCCCTGGTTGTTCTTGTGTGCTCTAGTTTTGCTTCGTTTGCTTGTACGTGCATGCTTGTGGACTTATACTCTTGATCCAAGGCTCACCTATAAATAGAGGGCACCTCTACCTCATTTCACACACCTTCACATCTTCAAATTATCTCACTTTCTCTCTCACACACTCTTTCTTTCTCTCTCTAGAGTCTCACTCTAGCTTTCTCTCTAGAGTTAAGCTAGTAGACGAGCTAGGTTAGCGTAGCGGTAGTTGTAGCATTTGTACGGAGTCACTCCGAGACTTTGGGTCACGAAGATTTGTCTGTAATACTTATTTAGGTTTTATTTATATCTCTCTTCTTTATTTCGTAAATATGATTTGCTTATGTTATGTTTGCGTTGTATTGCTTGTTGGAGATGCCATGCTAGGTTAGACAAATCTGTATTTGCTATGATAATGGTTATGCTTAAGTAGTTATGTTTTTATAACATGCCGTTACTCTGCCTGTGCGAATTTAATCTGTATCTGAAATATGAGCTGAATCTCTATTGTTTACCTATCCAACCTATGCTAGGGTTAGAAACTTCCTGCTAAAACCTGGCCAGTTATTAGTGGTACGTATGCTACCTATTCTATGTATGATGAAGCATTTGAACTCGACATGGCTGTATTCTCTAGATTGAAACTATATCATAAGAGATGCGGAGCATAGGATTAGAGATAGGTTAGATTCAAGCTCATATATTAAATATCTTTGAGAGACCTTTCGAGATATTTATGATCCGATCATCCGGTTATGTGAAATGGTATGAATTAGGAAAAGTTATATGTGTGCCTTTCTATTGCATGTTCTTGTTTGATTGTTGCCTTAGGAATTTTGCATGCTAGAACTATACCTCTGATTACTATATGTGACTGCATGATTAGGGTTTTCAGATATTAGCTTATGTTTACACAGTAGAATAATGTGCATGTAATGGTTATGATGGTTTATATGATTAATGACGAACAATTCAATAGACCGTTAGACAGAGTTAATCCAACCTATTCCGTAGGGTAACTCTTGTTTACATCATTGTTTATTCAACAATTCGTGCCATGATACCGACACACATTTGTCAAGATTGGGGAATAGGATTAGAGGATAACTGTTAATTGAATTGATCAGTGCATTTGGGATAGGGTAACTTCCGATGTATTTGATACTATATAATTGGGAGAACTTCCGATGTTTTATAAGACATCTAAGTATGTACTTAATAAATTTATATTTATAATTAAAATATCTGGATGTTGAATACTATTATATTTAGGGGCCGCTTGGTTCTTACAAAAGAATTGGAATAGCAATGGTAAAAGGAATACAAAGGAATGATAATGTCTATTATCATTGCATTAACGATGTTTGGTTAATACCAATGAATGATTATATAAAATGTATGAACATACCACAAAATATTTCTTTTGGATATTAACTAAAATTAACTGCATAAGATCTAATATTCGTTAACCGATTAAATTTATGAATTCTTCCTAGTTAATGTGAATGAGAAAAGAAATAAGAAGAAAAGATAAGATTAGAAGACAATTAAAGATGGGACATAGGCTACAAAGTATAAGCCAATAATATCGCGTAAAGAGTCACGTTTTTACTACCGATATCTCTCTCATTCTGGAACAATATTTGGCAAATAAACTCAAATAATGTTCAAATCAATGAAACTTTGTCAAGAAGGTCAAAATAGAGTTGCATAAGAAAATTCAAGCAAAACGGACAAAAACGAAGATTCCACACACGTTTGAAGATTCAAGACATCAAGACAAGATTTAAAGGCAAAAGTACCCATCACTGAGATTTCTCTTATCTAAGATATTCGTTTTCGAAATATGAATCTAACAGAAGAAGAATCAACAAAAACGGATGAAGAATGAAGATTCTACGTACGCCGGAAGATTCAAATGATTCGAACGAGACATCCAAAGATCAGAGACATATTTTTGGGATTTCTTTTCATCAAATTATTCGTTTTGAAAAAACAAATCCAACGCAAAAAGAATCAACTCAAACGGACGCATAACGAAGAAGATACGCGCGATTTAAGAAACGGAGCGAAAGACGGCGAACCGGGGCGGGGGAGGGGCAGCCGCCGCCGGCCACCACACCACCGCCGCCGGCTGCACCACCACCAGTGCCGGCCACCTTACCCCTTTCCCGCGTGCGCTTTTTCGTTCTCGCCCGTACTCGCAGGGTACATGTGTTAAGCCTTCTCCGCAACTCTAGGGTACACGTGCTAGACCTTTACGCGCTTTAGGGTACATGTGCTAGCAACTTTCCCACCTTTTGTTAACATGTGTCCCAAGTTGATAAAATGCACTCATTTTCTCCTATAAATAGGAGGCTCCATGGCTCATTTGAAGATCACACCTCATAACACCTCAAAAATACACTTTCACACATCTTTTCACACACTTACACCTTCCATATCTTTCTCATTTCTCTAGTTTTCTTTCTAAATTAATATAAGTTTAGGAAGTGCTGTTAGAATAAAACGAAAGCAAGGAACGTGCTTGTAATCTTGGGTGTAAGCTTGGAGTTATTCTTATTAATTCAAATCTATTTCTTCTCGCGCATTTATATCGGTTATTTCTATCCTTATCTATCTTAATTAAATATGTATACTTTAATTAGGCTAGAGATAGTTTGTGTCATGATTAGCGAGTAGATTACTAGTGTATTTATTGTGATGTAATTAGCATAAATAATTATGGGATGATCTTAAATATGTCGTGAAGTAAGATGACGGCCACTATTCGATTGTTTACCTGATATAGTACTGGAAACGTTGTTAAGCGAAGTACAAATGTATGGAAGTCGGTAAACGACCGAAGGTATTTGTATTATGGATTGACATTATAAAAATGGAAACTTTATGAACGGACTTATCTTGTGATTTTAAACATAAAACTTATATTCGCCTTTTGATTAACAAACGTGATTGTAACCTTATAAAGAGGAGTCGCGAACCTTAATACTCGGTCAATAATTATCTGTGTCAAAACTACGATTTAATTGTAATGTCATGCAATCATCATAAAATGCAATGTGATTACGTGGAATTGCCATGAGTATAGTACACCTCCAATCACAATGTACTTATCATGAAAACATTGCGAAGCAATTAAATTCACAACGGAAACATCGATAAACGATTAAATACATTGTAAAGTACTGTAGTATTTTCCGATATGGTCTGGGTTTAACTTTATGCAAAAGCCGCCAGCATTTTAATTAGATTAGTTTAGATTAGATTAGAGTAGGTAGGCTATAGGCTAAATAACCATTTACAAAAACCTAGAGATTTGTTAATTGTAATAAGAAAGGAAAGTTTAAAATCCAATTTAAAATGATATATTTCTTTAAACCGTGAAACCTAAAGTAAGGTACGCAACCTAAACACTTTCCCTCTCTTACCATGCTTGAGTTTTACTAATAGGAATTAATTAAATAAGTCCGAACATATTTACTAAGTTAGTTGTTTTCCGGATTTGTAGTCTTTGTGGTATTAAAAACGGTTAGACTTGTTATGGACTTGTTACTATGTTCCTTCGCCCATGAGCGAATGCGTTCAATAATAAGGGCCACTGACTCCCTCGCAGGAGAGTGTGGAGAGTTGAGCATTGTCTGTCTGATCAGAATCATGATACCCTAGTTCCTCGTGACATATCAGTTGATAACCAAGTAATAAGGATCTACGGGTTATACCATAAGCTATCAAATCCAGTGATATAACACCCGACATTTCTACAAACATATTTATATTATATTTCGTTATAGGAAGCGCAAGTCCCAAAACATAATTAGCTTATATTTACTTAAACCAAACATTTACCAAAGCAAACTGTTCTACCATTATATAATTACAAACCATATTAACTAAAACGGGTGTTATTTAAAACTTTTCCAAACATATATTTATCAAAAGATCAGAGTCAGCGCATCTAGTCAAACATCCCGTCAATCGCCCACGACCCGAACCATAACTAACCAAAATCTGCAAAAAGAATATCAACGAGGGATTAGCTCACGCTAAGTGAATGGAACCGTAACCAACGGTTCAACCCTCAAGTAACAAGTCTTACAACTAATAAACTGCAACAAGTAAACACTTAAGCACGTATCGTCAAGAGGATCGGAGGTTCCTGGTATACCATCACAGAAACCTACCGATAGCTTGAGTACTACTTTCACTGACATGAGTACATCCTCAACTCTGTGTATCGGAAGACTCAGACAGCTACACAGTAGTACACAAGCCCAACCAACCAACGTTGACCTCTGAATCAACACATAGTCAACCAACCAAGCAACCAACAATCAACAATCAATAACAATCAGCAACTACAAATCAAATAACCAATATCACAATATAAACCAAACAACAATAACATAATATATCCAAAACTATCCTGGTTTACCCGTTGTAACCGAACCCGTTACAACTGGGTGGAACCGAGGATTACAGTAACCACTCACCGATATCTGAACCTCTGAACTCAGTTGTCTAATGTCACTGAGTTGCTGCCCGCTTATCTGGAAATATAAACATCAATAAATCAGTAATAATTCAACATTGATATTCATTTCATATACATATAACATATAATTTAACAACATATTTAGAAATCAAATAATACACATACAACTCTTTCTCATAAATCTACTCTTTTATTCGACCCGTTTGACTTTCAAAGTTAACTTCATCACAATTTTGTCAATTTAATCCAAGCTTCGCTATGATTATATAAGTCACCACTTTACCTACCAATTTACCTCTCTTAATCCATCATTATAAGCTAACTTTCATTCATACATCTTACTACATTTGATAAACACTTTTACAACACTTTAGTATGTTTTGTAAAAACTGGACAGCAGCTGTTCAACTCACTTTTCGACCAACTTAAAATCAGATCTGGGCACCAAGGCCACAACCAACAGAAAATAGACTTTCTCACCTTTTCAACGATATATTGTACATCAAAAATGGAGTTACGATTATTTAGTTATGATTTATTGAAAATAGCCTATTTTCTGCACTACAAGCGGTCCAACTCCGAATTTTTACCAAAATCATGCCAAATCGATTCAAATATGTTCAAAACACTTGTATTGATTAAATCCAACTCAAACAACACTTTTGGGACTGATTTTCAACAAAATTAACATTCAAAACAATTCATCTTTACAACTCTACACAAACAAATACATCTATATATCATATATTACCTATTTACTTTCAAATTCCCAATTTTTATTTACATAAACCCTAATTTGCAAATCTCCAACAAACATAAAGAACACAAGATTTCAACATAGAATCATCATATATCTATCATAATATCATCATACAAATCAGTAACAAAAACTTATAAACTCCAATTTACACAAAATCACCATATTCATCTTTTACCCAAATTCAAAGAAATGAAATTAAGAACACAATGCTTACAATGTAATTCAACAAGGCAAGATGATAATGAATCTGATTTCTTCAATTCTTAAACCCAAAAATAAACTAATCTTTCTTTTCTTTTATTTGTAGAATTTAGAGAGAGTATAGAAGAAAAAAGAAAATGAAGAACCATATCTTAATCAAATAAAGTTAGGTGATGAGTAAGTAGTTTAGGTGTCACAATTGGGGTGAGGTGTCGACCTCTCAGATTTTTAATCCCTTTTACAGCTTAAAACACGGTATAAATTATACCCCCTTCCCAACCTATTACCTGGAACTCGAAAATACCCGTGATCCAAAATACTTTTATTTTACCGCCAACTTTAATATTTTAAAACAAGTAAGATTTTATTAATCACAATAAAATCGGTGACTCTTTTAACTATTTATTTCCAAATAAACCAATTAAACTATTTCCCATTTATTAAATAATCATTTATTTTCGGTTCAAGAAACAGGGTGTTACAAGTGAACATTCCCAATTTAGATAAATGTTTACTCTGAAAAGTCATCGTCCCATATTACGAGTTAATGAAATCACAACAAATACTGCTTTCCATCATCTGATTTGTTATTATCTTTTATTTGCTTTATTTAGTCTATTTAGTTAACTGAGCCAAAACCCCCAACATACTTTTATAAAAACCTATACTAGAAAGTAACGATTGATTGGATCACCTCCGTTTCAATTCAGTTTCTCTTTAAAAACGACTCTAGGTCATACTTACCATCTACTAGCCATTGGTTCAGTAGTAATAAGTCATACTTAGACCTCTGCATTTACAAATTTAAAACACCCACCGATAGGCGTTGTGATCACTCGCGTTTGTGACTGTCGGAACACCAACAGCCATCTGGAAATTCAAACGATATTTTCATTCGTCGAGAAAATATCCCACAATACATTAATATAATACAATACATAAGAGAATAAATTAAAATAAAAATTTAAGAATTACAGAAATCACGATTAGTTGATCATCTTTTTTCCGTATCAATTTTCTTGATCAATGAGTATTTTTACACTATATTACAACTTTAGAGAGAGGGAAAGATATAGGATGAGAGAAAAAAGGAGATGAGAACGGAAGTTATAGAGATTAGAGGGGAATAAAAACCATTACCTCCAATTTAGTGGGTAATGGCCATTACTCACTTTTAAGCAATGAATGATTGCATTGTAGGATACCAAGCCTTTTCATTAATTATCTTTGTCATTCCTTATAGTCCAATACCCTCAACCAAGCACACGCTTAGAATTTAGATGAGATTAAAATAAGATATACATATATCTATTAATTTCTTGTTAACAAATGAACATGTTACCGAACGTTCACGAACATATTAACGAACGTAAATGAATGAACGAGGCATATATTCACGTTCGTTCATAAGAACGTAAAATTTTGTTCATGTTAGTTCATATAACGAAACGAACGAACATAAACGAACTTCCCACCAAACAGTTCACGAATTTTTCGTTAAACGTATGGTTCGTTTACGGGCCTAATAACACTTGATACTCTTTTATAATAAAAACTACAATTTACTACTTGATAACTACACAAAGTCAAATGTCATAGCGTGCGTTGCCATAAGTCCTTAACTAGTAAATATACGTAACAAAATTTCCCCCTCATTATACATTTAACCCTCCATTTTTCACTGATTTTAAATTAGATTTGGCTAACTAATTAATGCCCTAATGAAATAAGTTAACAGGTGTTAGATGAAGTCTCATTCACATTCCTTAATTTAATTTAAAATCAAATTAAACGTAAACAGATTTTAGTGTATATTAATTATATTTTTCGATAACTTAGTCAAACACTTTTAAATTTGAGTTTTAACTAACTAGTGCAATTTTCTTTTTGATTTTATTAGTTTATGTGTTTTTGTGTTGTTGTTGTGTTTGTCTTTATGTATATTAGTTATAAGGGTTAATGTACAAATTCGTTACTCTAGTTTGCGAAAATGTTCATGTGGGTTACTATACTTTTAAAATATGCAATTGGATTACTGTACTTGTAAAAATGTTCAATTAGGTTACCAAACTTTCGCCATAGTTCAATTTGGTTATTGTACTTGTAAAAATGTACATAACAATGTGCAATTGGGTCACTAAACTTTTAATCAAAATTAAGCAAAAATAGGCGTGGTGACACTTTTTGAAAGTACAGTATGAAATTAACATTTTTAAAGTTTAGTAACTCACATGAACATGTTCGCAATGTAGAGTAACGAATTTGTACATTAACCCTTAGTTATAATTTCGCATTCATATTTTTATATTTTTATGTGAATTTAGTCATGGTAGGGAGATGCATCAAATTTTTTGTATTTTGAGTATTTATGATCTAATAAAGGCCTATTTATGCAATTGTGAGTGATATAAGGTGTACATGAGAAACTAATAAAAAGTTTATGCAATTGTGCTTCGGGTTTGCTATCCATACCAATTCTTTTTACTCACCATACCAGTGGTATGGTGACGACTATAGAATACTATTCAGAACATTGTCCAGAACACTGTTCACCACACCACAAATTTCTCAACAATAACATTCTTCCAAGAACACTGCAATTACAAAAGCATCATGCCTTGTACTCTAAATAATTTTGACTCTTAATTTATTGCACACATTTTTATGTTAAAAATAAAATAAAAAGTAAAAAGAAATGGTATAAAAAGTAGCATTCTTGTGCTTATGCTTGACATAATGTTAAGAAAAGTACATGTCCTCTTTTTTTGGAAGATAAATGCAAGATATTTGTTGAACATAGGAATTTAGGATGTTTGCAATGATTATGTGTGTGTTTTTCTGGATTCATATATGTATTTGTCTATTGTTTCTATACGTGCAAAGTTAAAAACTGAAAAGAAATGCATGTGTACAAGGATTACAAAGATATTAGATGAGATGGAATATGAGGTAAAAAAAACTCATAAAGCTTCTCAGTTAATGTTTATTAAATGTGATTGAGATCAATTAAATAAAATACATAAGATATTATTGAATTTTGTGATCAATTGCTCATTTAATTAGTTATTGAGTAAATTACACCGATTATCCTCTGTGATTTACATGACAAATTACCTTTGATCCTTTATTTTTAAAATTTCCCAACTTCATTCTTTAGGATCCAATTTTGCACGTTGGTGGTCCTTTAGACCGTTAAACTTAACCAACATCCGTTAAATATTTTTAAATGACTCATATACCCTTTTTAAATGTTCTGTTTCAATCCTTTAGATTTCTATTTAAGTTATTGATGATCCTTATTTTAGTTTTATTATTTAATTTTACGTATAATTAGTAATTTTTATACATATAAACTATTTGAAACTAAACATTTGATTTACATATAAGTAGTCTAATATAACTAATACTAATTTACAACTATTACACTTCATAGTTTTTATCAAAAGAAATATTATTTTTACTATTACAATGATTATCAAAATGAGTATAAAATAAAAAAATATACACTTTGAAACTTAAATCTTAACAAAGTCATATATAATGTTTTGATTACTTTTTCTTTCTTTTTGTCTTTTCTCAAAAACATACAAAATTAACCGAATTTTATAAAATATAAGAAAATCAACGATATTTGAAATTTCTAGAAAGAAAAAAAGAACAATAAAAATCAAAAACTCGTATTTGTAATGAACAAAAAGGGACAACCGACCATCCGGTGGCTTCATCGACCGAGGTATAACCGTTTATCAAAAACCTTATTTAAGTTAAAGTATTATTCAAATAAGGTCTAAAACTTAAGTAGAAACCTAAAGGACTATAACTAAACATTTAAATGGGTGTTTTGGTCATTTAAAATATTTAACGGATAGTGGTCAAGTTTAACAGTCTAAAGGACCACCAATGTGCAAAATTGCTTATTATAGGATGGAGTTGGGAAATTTTAGAAATAAAAGAACCAAATGTGATTTGTCATGTAAACCAGAGGTATGATTGATGCAATTTACTCCTAATTATTTCATATTTCACATGAACAAGCTCAACTATTGAGTTAATTTCAGTTTATTAGAATTTAGTTGATACATAGAACAAGAAAGTTCATATTACATGTTAGATAGACTAAATAAAATCATCATTGAGTTCTATAATAATTGTTTGTTAATCGTTTACTTACAGTGTGAGCTATATTAGAGTTGACCACAAAATATTAAGTGATTTTCATAAGATGCCAAATTGATTGATTTATCCATGTAACCTTAACATTTTTACTATGCCAACCCTATGTTTTGAATCAAGTTGTTATTTCCTAGTAATATTATAAACTTATAGTCTGAATATTAACTGAACATTCTGATTATCTAATATTCGGTGACATACATTAATCACTAACTAATGATTGTACAAAATGTAATGGTAGAAAAGTTGTTTTGTAATTTATTTGTAAGGTGGTAGTAGAAATGTACGGTAGTATACACAAAAATATACCGACTACTCTTATAAAGTTTCTCTATATAAATCCGTATTGTCACGGATCAATACACAAAAAGTATATCAAATACTTTTATAAAGTTTTTCCGATAAAATCCGTATTGTCACGGGTAAATAAACTAGCCTTTCCTATCTAATAAAAGGGAGTTGCCGCTGATGTCATAACGCTGATTTGGCACATTCTTAAGCAATAGCTTTGCTGACGTGGCTTCTTCAGAAGCAAGAAATTTTCTCCTTTTTTTGATCTTTATTAATTAATTAATTAATAATAATAATAATAATAATAATAATAATAATAATAATAATAATAATAATAATAATAATAATAATAATAATAATAATTAATGATAAAACAGCTTATGTGTTCCCATGAAATTAGATTGAAATAATAAAACTTATTTTACTTTATTGATTCTCCACCACTACCCTTTATTTTACGGGCACACTTCTTTCATCTTTCCCAAAGTTTTTGCATGCCTTTCTTCTCCCATTGGTCATTGGTGTGTATGTTACCAAGAATTTAAATTTACAAGTATAGCTTATTAAATATATCTCATACTACACTTTCATCTTCTTCCCCAAGTTTTTTCTGTGGATTTCTTCATCTTTTTTGAGTTTCATGAGGAGCACTTTTCAGGTAAATTATTTTTTTAGGGTTTTTGTTGACATTATTTGATTATAACTAATACAAAGTGATACATCCTTTTCAATCATTCACCCTTCACATCTATCTATTTGTTCATATTTTGCAGCTAATTCTAAAGGCAAATTACAATAGAAACCATAAAATATTGGGTAAATTACTTTCACACCTCTTTTTCTATTTAATTACATCATTGTGAATTCAAATTTTATACACCTCAATCTCATCTCTTCATCTCCCACCCGATTTCGTCTTTGTTCTATGCCTGAACGTTTCTTTTAATTTTGATTATGAGGGATTTCTTCAAGTTAGGTTTCTGTTTCAGATTCAAGTAGAAAGGTGAGTGATTTGTTTGATATTGCATTTGTGTTTACTAGGTTATATTGTTTTTGAAGATTTCATCTCTGAATTCTGGGGCTATGGGTTTCGAATCGATAAAGTAAGTTTACATTTTCATTTATTTATTTTAGGGCTTATGTTGCTGATTTTATCAATTCTGATCTTTTTCTGATTGTTTTCGATTTTAAATTTGTTATTTATGTGGGGTTGATGTAATTTGTGGTGTTATTGTTTATACTTTTCTTTGATGCACATAAGGTGTTCGATGAAATGACTTGGACGAATTTAGTTATAATACTGCCTATGGTATCCATCCTTCTTTCATCAGAATGACTTTAGATTTTGATTTCCGATAAGCATGTTAGAACATGGAGTTCTAACATTTTGTGACAATAAGTTTGGATGAAATATTTAGCTAGATTGAAGTTGACTTTGGTTGACCGTTTGAAGTAAAACTCGAAGACTTATCCAAGCTATTGTCAAGGGGGAGTTTGTTAGAACATAACGTTCGAACATTTTGTGACAATTGTTTGGATAAACATTTAGCTAGATTGATTAGTATTAATTACAACATGTTTGTGTTTGCGACAATAAGAGGGTGTTAGATACATTGCGACAATGTAGATATCGAATTCTCGCAAGTCAGAAAGTATTGATATTGTCGCATATACATAGTATTGTCGCATGGTTTAAAACTTACCATGCAAGTTTCATGTGTGTATAAATACACATATAAGACTTGATTTAAAGAGAGTTGGTGAGATTTTAGAGCAGCACTTTCACGTTGTATCAAGTTTTAGAGGGAGAGATTTTGAAAGCATTTTTGTACAACAAAGCTAATATACATCAAGTTCCAAACGTTGATTCTTATACTTGTTGATTCATAATACACGTTGATCTCATACATTCATCAATCACATACGTTTATTCTTCAATCTCGTTCATCTACTTGTTTCGTTTTCGATTCAGTTTCCGCAAAGTTGATCGATTCTGAATCAAAGTTAGATCCTACGACTTCACAAAGCATATTGCTTCTAATTACACTATCAATGTCCTTTCAGGAAAGGTGCTATTAGATAGGAGAGATTGACATAGGCACTGATATATTTATACAATAGTCTCCATCACTCTAGCCTTGCTGCAAGATCATGTTCAACTTGTAAGGAACTAAAATCTTCATTTAGATAAACACTGTATTTGTTTATAGAATAGAGTTTTATTGATGACTGAATCATGAATGAAAGAGTGAAATTTTGTTTGGATTTGGATCTTTAGTTTTGTTTTGTTGATCCATTTATCATTTAATTCTATTTTGCATTTTAGTAGTCAAGATATCATTGAAAGATCATTTTGAGGCTTAGTTGTATTGTATTTGTAAATATTTAAAATAGTATATGAGGATTTTGCTTAAGATGTGCAATTCTTTCATTTTATATTGTTTCTGTTTTTGTAAAATGCAGGGAGATATGAGCCTAAAATAATGGAAATCATGAAACACAAGTTGACATCTGATGTTGTACATGATGGTGTCTGATATCGCGTAAAAGTCATGTTTTTACTACCGATATCTCTCTCATTCTAGAATGATTCTTGGCATTTTAAACTCAAAAACAATACAAATCAATGATATTATGCCAAGATGGTCAAAACAAGGTTGCACGATAAAAATCAAGCAAAACGGATGAAAAACAAAGATTCCACGCACGTTTGAAGATTCAAGGCATCAAAACAGGATTTCAAGAAAAAAGTGCTCGTCATCAACATCCATATCATCCAAGATGTTCGTTTTCAAATTACGAATCCAACAGAAGAAGAATCAACAAAAACGGATAAAGAATGAAGCTTCTACGCACGCCGGAAGATCCAAATGATTCATACGCAATATCTGAAGATAGGAGGCATATTTTTGGGATATCTTTACATAAAAGTCTTCGTTTTTGAATTACGAATCCAATGCAAAAAGAATCAACGCAAACGGACGCATAACAAAAAAGATACGTGCGAATTAAGCAACGCAGCGAAAGACGACGAATCGGGACGGGTGGCAGCCAGCCGCCGCCGGCCTGCTGGTGGGTGGTGCCGCCTCCCCTCCCCCCGTCTCATTTCCTATTTTCCGTCCTTGCGTGTACCCGGTGCGCCACCTTTCGCTACTTTTTCGTACCCGGTGCACCACCTTTCACTCTTTTTCTAATGTGTGCAATGGAATGCTAACATGAGCCACATTTCACCTATAAATAGAGCCTCAAGGCTTCCATTTGAAAATGTCCTATATGCATTAGGCATAATTCTCTCTTTACTTTCTCATTCTATTTTCTTACTTCAAAATTAGTATTAGGCTAGTTAGGGAGCTTGTTTAAAGTAGAACGAAAGCTAGGGAACATCTTGTAATATTTGGTGTATGCTTGAAGTTACGCTTATTAATTCAAGTCTATTCTTTCTCGCATTTTAATCCGGGTTCTTTATATCCTATTCTATCTTAATTAAATATGTATGCTTTAATTATGATAGAATTAGTTTGTGGCATGATTAGTGAGTAGAGTACTATGGTATTTGTTGTGATGTAGTTAGCATATATAATTGTGGGATGACTTTAAATATGTCGTGAAATAATATGACGGCCCCTATTTGACTGTTTACTCGGTATAGTGCTGGAAATGCTTTTAAGCAAAGTACATACGTATGGAAGTCGGTAATGACCGAAGGTAGTTGTATTATGGATCGACATTATAAAACGGAAACTTTATGAACGGACTTATCTTATGATTTTAAACCTAAAACTTATATTCGCTTTTCGATTGATTAACAAACGTGATTGTAACCTGGTAAAGAGGAGTCGCGAACCTTGATACTTGGTCAATAGTTATCTGTGTAAAAACTATGTTTTTAACTGTAACGTCATGCAATCATCATAAAATGCAATGTGATTACGTGGACTTGTCATGAGTATTGTACACTTTCGATCACAATGTACTTCTCATGTGAACATGGCGAAGCAATTAAATTCACAATGGAAACATCGGTAAACGATTAAATACACTATGAATCACCATAGCATTTTCCGACATTGTCTGGGTTTAACTTTATGCAAAAGCCGTCAGAATTTTAATTAGCATTTTGATTAGATTAGATTAGAGTAGGTAGGCTACAGGCTAAATAACCATTTATGAAAACCTAGGGATTTGTTAATTGTAATGAGAAAGGAAAGTTTGGAATCTAAGTTACACTGATATCCTTTCCTTAAAATATGAATCCAAAAGTAAGATACGCAAGAAACCTGAACGTTTTCCCATGCTTATCATTCTTAAGTTTCATTAATAGGAATTGGTTAATAAGTCCGAACATAAATTCTAAGTTAGTTGTTTGATGGATTTGAAATCATTATGGTATTAAGAACGGTTAGACTTGCTAATGACCTGCTACTATATTCCTTCGTCCATGAGCGAATACGTTCAATAATACGGGCCACTGACTCCCTCACAGGAGAGTGTGGAGAGTTGAGTAGCGTCTGTCTGATCACAATCATGACACCTTAGTCCCTCGTGACATATTAGTTGATAACCGACTAATAGGGAACTTATTGGTTATACCACTGGGTATTGAATCCACTAGACATTTCCAATTTAGATAATCATCTTCCTATAAGAGTTATCATCCCACATTATTAGCTAACGAACTCACAACAAATACTACTTTTATTATCTGATTTATTATTACATTTTATTCGCTTTATTTAGTTTACTTAGTTAACTGAACCAAAAACCCCCAACGCACTCTTTTAAAACCTTTACTAGAAAAGAAAGATTGATTGGATCACCTCCGTTTCAATTCAGTTTTTCTTTAAGAACGACTCTAGGTCATACTTACCATCTACTAGCCTTTGGTTCAGTATTAGTAAGTCATACTTAGACCCCAGCAAATATAAATTTAAAACAAACCGATTGCGATCCATACATCATCTTCACACGACCGTTTGGGGCGCAACAAGTTTTTGGCGTCGTTGCCGGGGAGACTAACTGTCCGATACAGAGGCCCAACCAATCCCAATTCTAGTAAACCCTTAGGATAAAACCTTCTAAAAAAAACAAAAAACAAGTATTTACTTTCTTGTCTTTCTTTTTTAGTGTATGACATGTTCCCCTAGATCTGCACCACTGTTTAATTTCCCTGATACAGAACTTATAATACGTACCATTCGACGAGAAAAGAAGCAATCCGCACTTAGACAAGCAATGGCTGAACGCATCACTCTCGCTGACAACAGTAAACCCTCTATCGAAGGAAGAGGAGGACCAATTCTCTACCTTGAAACCCCTGGTCAATCTTTCGAGCTTAAGCACCACATCATCCAACTAATCCAAAACCATTGTCAATTCCATGGATTACCCAATGATGATCCAAACTCTCACCTCGACAAGTTCATATCTCTTTCAAAGTCCTACAAACAAAACGGAATTAGTCAAGACACAATCTGCTTGGATCTTTTCCCTTATTCACTCACACATCATGCGCAAACATGGTTTGAAGCTTTAAAGACCGGCTCTATCCCTTCATGGACTGTGATGGCGATAAAGTTTCTAACCAAGTACTTTCCGCCTTCTAAACAAACCAAACTTCGAAAGGACATCATGAATTTCCACCAAGCTTTTGATGAGTCATTATACACCGCATGGGAACGATTCAAAGGAGCCTTGAAGAAATGCCCTAATCACCGAATCGACAAATCTGCACAATTGTGTACCTTCTATAATGGTTTAGACCCTAACCACCGAACCACCCTCGATGCTGCTGCTCAAGGAAGCTTCATGGCAAAGACCGAAGAAGAAGGATGGAACCTTATAGAAAACATGACTATGCATCACCACGATTGGAACTCTGGAGATCACTCAACATCTTCAGCACCTCTCGCTGCATCAAATTCAATTCCAGTTGAAGCAATTAAGGTATTAACAGAGAAGATGGACACACTTGTCAAGCAGTTCGGAGAACTTTAGAAACAACAGCACCAAGTACATCAAGTGCAAGTCTATCAACACTGCACCAACCCGCAACCATCTGGTGAATACCAAGTTGAATACGAAGAAGCAGATGGCACCGTCTACTATGCTCAGTTTCCTGCTCGACAATAAAATTTTCCACCCGGTTTCAATCAAAACAACAACCAACCTAGAGGACCTCCATTCCAACCAAGAAACAACCAACCACCATACCAACACAGATACCCACCTAGATAACCCTCCTTACCCACAACAATCACAACCTTCTTATAACCAACTCCTTGCACTTCCTGCACCAACTTTCGACACAAACCAAACCCCTGAACAACCTACAAAGACAAATGCTCCAGCTTCAAGTTCAGATGACGCCTTCACCCAGTTCATGCAAGGTCAACATCTGTTCAACCAAAAGACGTTCGTCAGAAAAGACCAAGTCGACCTCTTTATGAGAAATCAACTGGCTGTGCTAAAGAATTTGGAAGCTCAGATTGGACAATTGGCACAACGTCTCGATAACAGACCGAGAGGAACCTTGCCTAGCAACACGGTTCACAACCCACATGTTGAGGAAGCAAAGCAACTTACTACCACCGAGGAGCATCTACTACACCACCAGCTGCTGTTCCAGTAAAAGAGGAAGAACCAAAGATCAAGATATCAGCTGTGGAAACCACTCCGACCATAAACAAAGAGGTTCGGATCCCTTACCCCGCTAGACTTAAAGCTCAACCCAAGAAATTATCATCCTTTAAGCTAGATGAAAAATTCCTTGATACCATGTCTAGAGTTCCCGGTCGTAATAAGTACATCAGAAAACTGCTATCCACTAAGGATAAACTGCCTGAAGTAAACAATATTCCCCTTAGTCCTGAAACCTCAGCCCTACTTAAGAATAGCCTTCCCGAAAAACTAGGAGACACCGGTAGATTTACACTCCCTTGTTCTATTTACCCATTCGGAGAAATAAGCGCCTTAGCCGACTTAGGAGCCAGCATTAACCTTATGCCCTACTCCTTGTTTAAAAGGCTGAAACTTGAACACTTGAAACCCACTAAGATGACCGTCCAGCTAGCTGATCAATCTGTTAGATACCCAAAAGGAATAGCTGAGAACGTTCTAGTTCAAGTTAACAAATTTTTCTTTCCAACGGATTTCGTGGTAATGGATATCCACGAAGACATAAACATCTCGATTATCCTTGGGAGACCATTCATGAACACAACTAGAGCAGTAATTGATGTGTATAACCACACGATTGTCTTACGATCACATGGTGAAAGCATTACTTACAAGATCGACCAACCGGAATGCACTCCAGAAGAAGAAGAATGTTATGCTATATCAACAGGCAGAATTTGTTCTGATGATGAATCAGAACCAGAGGAAGAGCAACATTTCACTCGATCATCAGTTTTCATCCCTGATTATGAGTATGAACTAGAAGAAGAGGAAGAATATGAAGAAGCAGAGGAAGAAATTGAATCCGAAGATGAAGAACCTGAAGAAGAGGAAGAAGAAACTGAGGAGGAGGAAGCAATCGAAGAAGAAGAAGAAGAAGAAGAAGAAGAAATGGAGGAAGATGAAGATCCAACTGATTCACCACAAATGGCTGAAGTCAAAAGGATACAAGACTGCAAAAACTACATTTCATCAGAAGAATCCTTTGATTACGGAGCCATCCACCAAGAGCTCAGATCCACTCATCTCAAAAGAATGGGAAGCATTCTTGACTCTTATCTCAAACCATCGAAACCCTTTACCAGAACCCAACTCCGAGACATAGATACTTTTGAAGAGGAACTCCGATCATCACAGCACTCAGACCTGTATGCTAAACTCCTACAAAGAATTTCTGCATATAAGGCACGTCAACCAGAAAGCTTTGTTGAAGAAAACCTTCAAGACACAATCACCGAAGTCAGAACTATCGAAATCGACAGTACTCAACCTTTCAACAATGCACCCTCAGATGAAGAATTCCACCAATTCTCAGATTTACGTGGCGAAGATTCTGACTACAAGAGTATCGAATTTGACGGTGATTTTATTGACGTCACTATCGATGAACGCTCTATTCCAAAAACCCCTCTTGCTCCACCAAATTCCCCCATCATCACAACTGAGAGATTAGAGATTCCGCTCATAGATACTCACCAAGACATGATTGAACTAATTGATGAATACACCGATGTGCGCATCATTGTAGAAGCTATCAAAGAATCAACCAATGACTACAACACCGCTCAAAGACACTTGATAAGGCAGATTGAACGAGAATACGATTCATATCTCGCCAATTATGGAGAACCAGTGCCCCAAACTTTGCTCAGACATATCCAAGAGTTCTCCGATTCCCTTCAAGAGCAAGTCACCAGAGAAGCTCAACAGCCAGAAAGGCCAGACTACCCAATGGGAGAAGTCGAGTTTTGCAGCAACCAAAGGCAAATATACCAAAAAGTATATTGTGCCTTAGCCGGATCAGCTTTTCCCTACTCATCATGTCAGAAGGCTATACTTACATCAATGAGAACCCATCTTGAAAGAGCTATTGAAAATCCGCAGAATTATGCTAACATAAGAATGGTGGGAGATCTTAGAACCCTTCTAGATCTCATCGAAACTGGAGAACATCTCACAGCCTCAGAAAATTTCAGGATCGTCATTCACTCCACTATTGGTCATCACGTTGAACTAATAATTGATGAACTAAATCAAGCAGCATTCGAAGAGAACACTCGTGACATTCCAACACGTTATTGGCACATGTCACGAGTCAACTTAGCATCCTATGTGATAGACCGACTGCGTGGAATGTATGAGGAAGAAGACGTAGAAATCGACGCTTACCGCAATGGATACCGCGAAATATTTAGCAAGTTAATCTACATCTTCACTGACTCGGATTTTCCCTTCAACCGCGAACAACATCAACTCATCAGACAAGTATGCCAAGCCACTAGATCCTTCAGAGGAGAAACTTTGGCCAGTGATTTTGAAGAAGTAAAGACTGAATTCATGGCTTTAATCACTTCAATAGGTAGAAGCCACCCACAACGTGAAATTGTTCAAACTCACACCTGCACTCGAATCGACCCTAACGGACCAGTCACAAGGGCAGTTCAATACATCAGCTATGGAATGGAAATCCTTAACAGATTAGCCATTGATCACTTCAAAATCTTCAGAATGGAATCCACTACTCCACCAACTCTCATTACTGACATGATAGAACAGTTTCTGCAATACTTTCCTCCACGATACTCCCTACCTAGGAACCATAGTGACCACTCTAGCACTACAGACACATCCAACATCATCTGAAGAAGAAAGGACTAAGTTGAGCTCTAGACTTTAAAAGAGCGCTTCTCGGGAGGCAACCCGTGTTTTTACATTTCTGCAATTTTACTTTCCAAGAAGTAATGAAATCTTCGACTATCTTTCAAACTCGGATCATACAAAGCATGCTCCAGCCTGCAACAAAATATCAACACCAGAAGAATAGTATATCCGACGTATTCACACCTATGAGACCAATCACAAAAAGACTTGATCAAGAATGCACCAAGGAAGACGGAATCTGGCACATGCAACCCAAGGAACACTGCAATCACCGGGGAGTACTTCTATACCATCTCTTTCATTTGTCTAAATATACCATATCCATCATGCTTATCACTAAGTGTGGGATTCAAACCCAAAACACACCACTAAAAGAATACGTCTTAGATGTTTAAATTCCTAAGTGTGGGATTTTCACCCCAGTTAGAGCTTAGATAAACATCGAGGACGATGTTCCTTTAAGTGTGGGATAGCAGTAGTTACACTACTGTAAAATGAATAATGGTATATTCTTGATTCTAAGTCGTTGCTCTTTAAGACCTTGTTTTTCCAAAAAAGTAAACAAAAAAAAAATATTCAAAAATTGAATTAAGAATATGTTGAAAATGAAAATTTTAGATGAAGAATGATTTACTTTGAGGAAGAAGGACGAATAAAATACAAATTCTTTTGAAAAATTAGTTTAGTAATCCCATAAAGAGCATCACATGACTAGGCACACAACAACCCAACTTTCGATTCGTGAGGTATCTTGAGCCATATAAAAAGCATTCACTTTTAATGCTTCACTTTTTTGATTCTTGAGTGTGCCGATGTATGCGTTTAGAATCATAACTTGCTCCTATTATGCATTTCGAATCCAGATTGGTTAGTGAAAAGGAGATTGACTCACATCATTCTTAAACCCATCCGTATACCCGTACACCCATACACCCAAGAAAAATAGATACGTTACCCCTACTTTCTCAAAAGCTTCCCCCAAACTTTAAAATAAAGTTCTAAAGATGAAAGGAGAGAAATCGCAAGGAGACGACGTCGAAAAAAAAAGAAAAAAGAAAAGGAAAGGAAATCAATAGGAGAAAAAGACTCCTTCTGCAAACACCAAAAAGGCGTCAATCCTCCCAAAAATTCCAACTTCAACAAAAAAAACCCATCAAAAACCCAACGAACCCCCCTCTCATTCCACAAACACTCTGCTTCGGAAAAAAAAACCCTACTTCTCCTAGAATGATTGTGGCTAGATCGACTTCGCACTCGCCAAAAAAGTAACGATTTGATTCTCGATCAAGCCTATGACGATAAACGATACATGACTGGCATTATGAGTGATTGATAATATTAGAATAGGAAACCCTAAACACTTTGAGTGATTTGAGTGACCACCTGGAGCAGATCGCCTAGTCATGTATCCAAGATCAAAGATCAAAAGCATGCTCCCAAAGATTACAACCCTGCTTTTTCAAAGAACGAATATTCTATTTTTCAAAACCCCCTCAGTAAAAAGTTCTACCCTAAAACATTTCATTATCTGCTTATTTTTAACCATGCTTGAAATTCGAGTTTGCTTGAGGACAAGCAAAGTTCTAAGTGTGGGATACTTGATATCGCGTAAAAAGTCATGTTTTTACTACCGATATCTCTTTCATTCTAGAAAGATTCTTGGCATTTTAAACTCAAAAACAATACAAATCAATGATATTATGCCAAGATGGTTAAAACAAGGTTGCACGATACAAATCAAGCAAAACGGATGAAAAACAAAGATTCCACGCACGTTTAAAGATTCAAGGCATCAAAACGAAAATTCAAGAAAAAAGTGCCAGTCATCAACATCCATCTCATCCAAGATGTTCGTTTTCAAATTACGAATCCAACAGAAGAAGAATCAACAAAAACGGATAAAGAATGAAGCTTCTACGCCCGCCGGAAGATCCATATGATTCGTACGCAATATCTGGAGATAGGAGGCATATTTTTGGGATATCTTTACATCAAAGTCTTCATATTTGAATTACGAATCCAACGCAAAAAGAATCAACGCAAAGGGACGCATAACGAAGAAGATACGCGCGAATTAAGCAACGTAGCGAAAGACGACTGAACGGGACGGGTGGCAGCCAGCCGCCGCCGGCCTGCTGGTGGGCGGCGCCTCCTCCCCTCCCCCCGTCTCGTTTCCGCTTTTCCGTCCTTACGTGTACCCGGTGCGCCACCTTTCGCTACTTTTTCGTACCCGGTGCGCCACCTTTCGCTACTTTTTCGTACCCGGTGCACCACCTTTCACCATTTTTCTAATGTGTGCCATGGAATGCTAACATGAGCCACATTTCACCTATAAATAGATCTCCAAGGCTTCCATTTGAAAATGTCCCATATACATTCGACATAATTATCTCTTTACTTTCTCATTCTATTTTCTTACTTTAAAATTAGTATTAGGCTAGTTAGGGAGCTTGTTTAAAGTAGAACGAAAGCTAGGGAACATCTTGTAATCTTTGGTGTACGCTTGAAGTTACGCTTATTAATTCAAGTCTATTCTTTCTCGCATTTTAATCCGGGTTCTTTCTATCCTATTCTATCTTAATTAAATATGTATGCTTTAATTATGCTAGAATTAATTTGTGTCATGGTTAGCGAGTAGATTACTATGGTATTTGTTGTGATGTAGTTAGCATATATAATTGTGGGATGACTTTAAATATGTCGTGAAATAATATGACGGCCCCTATTCGACTGTTTACTCGATATAGTGCTGGAAATGCTTTTAAGCAAAGTACATACGTATGAAAGTCGGTAACAACCGAAGGTAGTTGTATTATGGATCGACATTATAAAATGGAAACTTTATGAACGGACTTATCTTATGATTTTAAACCTAAAACTTACATTCGCCTTTCGATTAACAAACGTGATTGTAACATGGTAAAGAGGAGTCGCGAACCTTGATACTTGGTCAATAGTTATCTGTGTAAAAACTATGTTTTTAACTGTAACGTCATGCAATCATCATAAAATGCAATGTGATTACGTGGACTTGTCATGAGTATTGTACACTTTCGATCACAATGTACTTATCATGTGAACATGGCGAAACAATTAAATTCACAATGGAAACATCGGTAAATGATTAAATACACTGTGAATCACCATAGCATTTTTCGACATGGTCTGGTTTTAACTTTATGCAAAATCCGTCAGCATTTTAATTAGATTAGATTAGAGTAGGTAGGCTACAGGCTAAATAACCATTTACGAAAACCTAGGGATTTGTTAGTTGTAATGAGAAAGGCAAGTTTGGAATCTAAGTTACACTGATATCCTTTCCTTACAATATGAATCCAAAAGTAAGATACGCAAGAAACCTGAACGTTTTCCGATGCTTATCATTCTTAAGTTTCATTAATAGGAATTGGTTAATAAGTCCGAACATAAATTCTAAGTTAATTGTTTAATGGATTTGAAATCATTATGGTATTAAGAACAGTTAGACTTGCTAATGACCTGCTACTCTATTCCTTCGCCCACGAGCGAATACGTTCAATAATACGGGCCACTGACTTCCTCACATGAGAGTGTGGAGAGTTGAGCAGCGTCTGTCTGATCAGAATCATGACACCTTAGTCCCTCGTGACATATTAGTTGATAACCGACTAATAGGGAACTTATTGGTTATACCACTGGGTATTGAATCCACTAGACATTTCCAATTTAGATAATCGTCTTCCTATAAGAGTCATCATCCTACATTATTAGCTAACGAACTCACAACAAATACTACTTTTATTATCTGATTTATTATTACATTTTATTCGCTTTATTTATGTAACATCCTTTATTTTATCTGGTAAATCTTCTATTTTAAATTGATTATTTAATTATATTAGAAATTTATTTGATAATAATTGTTTATTGAAATTATAATAATAATAAATGAATTAATATCCTTGTAAATGTATAAATTTTAATCATTAGGATGGGAATGGAAGGGACTAGAATTTTAATTAATAAAAAAAGGGGTAAGTCGGTTTAAAGGAGAGCCGACCTCCTTTTATCATGTTTTTCCCAATTCTTAATTTATTACTAGAAGAACTATATTTTCACCTACGGTAACCTCAAACTCAAATAAACAGAAAAGTCTCAACAGGAATTAGAAGAATTAAGGATTATACTTGTGTGAGTATAAATTATCATCTTATACTTGTCCTACAAGTTCCTGTCGAAAGGTAAATAATGAATTTATGTTTTTTTAGGTTAAATATAAAATTGATAAATTTGTTGATTTCTTGAATATATATATATAAGGATTGAAAGATGATATTGATGTTTACAAACTGAGTTACTGTAGGTATAATTGTAATTTGAAGGTTTGGATGTAACAGTGAATTAAGCTTCTGACCTAAATGGGTTATGGAAATTTTAGCATGATAATTGAATTAAAGGATGTTATAGGAGGTACATAGTATTTATAGGTAATGTTTAAATCTATTGTTGCTTCATATAAATCGAATTAGGAACCTGGATACTGGAAAATTAGTTAAATCCTTTTGTACAGTAAAGCTTAGAAGTTGCAAGAACTAACAGTGGTAACTCATGAACTAACAGTGGCAATGAACTAACAGTGGCAAGAACTAACAGTGGTAACTCATGAACTAACAGTGGCAATGAACTAACAGTGGCAAGAGACTAACAGTGGCAATAGACTAACAGTGGCAATGAACTAACAGTGGTAACCTATGAACTAACAGGGATGATAAATATAACTAACAGTGGTTAGGCTAACAGTGATAAGGAGTTGGCAGTGGAAGTGAACTAACAGTGGTTAGGCTAACAGTGGTAATGAGAATTAGCAGTGGTAGTAAGTCTAATAAACAGTGATAATGAGTTGGTAAATAGTAAGAACCATGGAAACCCGTATGAGTCTTGTGTTTATATATATTTATGTGTGCATAAATATACATCAATTGGTAATATGTGAGTTGAATAAATTGAATTGAGTTACTAACTTCATTACTTTGTGGTGTTTACAGATACGCCAAAGACTCAGTGAATAGAAACTGAGTTAGGAGACTGCAGAGGTATTGGTGAGTGGATTTAGAACTCACCCTTCGATTTAGTTGTAACTGTTTGGTTGCAACAAGTATAAGTAGAGTGATATTATACTATTGTTAATCTGTGTTATTGATTGTGAATCTACTTGATATGTGAATCTATGTGTATCAGATTATTGAGGTCAACGTGTAGTTGGACTTTTGGTTATTATGTGAATTACACAGGTTTTGATTCATTTGTTGTGTTTGAGACCTGTGTATGAGTTTAATAACCAATAGTTATCGGTCTATTCTGTAATGGCCATACAGATTGACGTTAAGTGTTCTTGGGGATATCCCCGGGTATTATGATATCCCAAGAGCCACCGATCCTCATTGAAAAAAAAAATGAATGTGTTTACTATTATTTGCTGTAAACTGATGGTTAAGCTAAGTTGAATTGTGTGTGATAAATTCATTCACTTAGCTTTGTGCTAATCCCTCATCCTACTTCCTGCAGGTTTTATATATATATATATGTGGGTGTCAGGAACGGATGCTTTCGCGGGAAATGTCTGACAGATTTTGACTCTGACATGGTTTTGTTATAAACCTGGTTTGTAATAGATAATACCCCGACATATATAGTTTTTTAAACAGTTTTATGTTGGTTTATTTTGAATATATAACTGTGTATGTACATTATCTTAATGTACAGTATATAAATATGTTTTAAATTCATACGCTTCCGAGTAAAATAATACAATTTTGTTATACTAAAAGAGGGGTGTTACAAGCTTGGTATCAGAGCATAGGTTTGGGTGAATTGAGCATTGTAAAGTGTTCAATCCCAAATCTAGAGTTTGTTATGTCAAACATTCCTGGCTATGGGATTTAGCATTGTGTATGAATTTGTTAGTAGATAAGTGCTAACGATTAACAAATTTCAAGTTGTTGTGTGGAATACAGATATGGCAGATAACGAGCAACCGACCGCCAACCCTAATAATGCCTCACGGATCGATGTTCCCCCTTCTGATATTCATACTGAAAGACATGATCATGAGGGTACTTCTTTTCCTACTCATGAAGAATCTAATCGAGATGATTATCTTTTCCAGTTAGAAGACGAGGTGATTAATCTCAGAGAATTTAAAAGACAGGCTGAAACTGCATCATCTCAGCAACGTTTTCAGCAACAGATACCTGTGTTTGGTAATATTCCTCTTATTCAGCCAAATAAACAATGTTCATTTAAGACGTTTATGGCAAGTAAACCACCCGAGTTTAGAGGGAGTACCAATCCATCAGTAACTTTAAATTGGTTAAGAGATATGGAACGAAAATTTGATGTTACTCAATGTGAAGAAGAATTTAAAGTGTTTTATGCTATTCAATGTTTAAAAGACGAAGCCATGGTTTGGTGGGACTCGATTACTGGTCATTTGACTCAACAGCAGAAAGAAGCTATTCGATGGCCTGAATTTCATCAAGTTATTTGTAACCAATACTGTTCAGACTTTGAGATGGCACGTATTAGAAGAGAGTTTATGAATCTTCAATTAACCGATAAGATGACTATCGATGAGTTAATCACACAGTTTTCAGAGAAGTTACGGTTTGTACAACATTGGGTTCCAGATGAGAAAACCAAAATTGAGCAATTTGTGGAAACATTACCTCATAATTATCGTACCACAGTAAGATTAGCTAGTAATTTATCTCAAGCATTTACTCTTGCTCGTTCAGTCGATAGTGACATTAGAGGTTTTCAAGAATCTCAAGCTAGAAATACTTCTTCTTCGTTTCCAAGAACTAGAACAGAGTCTTCGGGTAAAGGAAAGTCCAGGTGGCAGAGTAATCGTCAGGGTCAAAGATTTAGTAATAAAAGTGGTTCCTCTGGAAGTTCTAATTGGTGTACTTCTTGTCGATCTAAACATAATGGTCCATGTACAATTCAGACGAACAAATGTGTTAAATGTGGTGAATTGGGTCACGAGTTTAAGAATTGTAAGTTTCCTAATTTTGTGTGCTGGAACTGTAAGAAAGAAGGGCATCGAGTTGGTCAGTGTCCTGAGGCAGGAAGACAGAGTTCTGGTTCGGTCGGGAGTTCGTCTTCTTCCGGTCAAAAGCGAAAGAATCCTCCACCAGCGACGAGTAGGGCTTTTCAGATGACAGTCGATGAGGCTGTCCACACAGATGATGTGATTACTGGTACTTTTCTTATAAACTCTGTACCGGCTCGTGTATTATTTGATTCTGGAGCAAATTGTTCTTTTATATCTGTGTGTTTCTGTGATAAGTTGAAACTGATCCCTACTGTGATAACTAAGCCCTTAGAAGTAGAGATTGTAAGTGGCAAATTAGTTCCTGTTACCACCTCGGTGACTGGAGCTAATATTGTGATAGGTGGTCAGACTTTTCCAATTTCATTTCTGTTAATGCCGATTCCAAGTTTTGATGTGATTATTGGCATGGATTGGTTAAGTCAGTTTAAAGCAAGCATAGATTGCCATCATAAACTGATTAGAATCCCAATTTCTGAAGAGTCATATGTTGTGGCTCGAGGAGAACGGGATAATGAGAGTATTCCTTTGATTTCCATGATGAAAGCTAGGAAGTCGTTGTCTAAAGGTTGTGAGTCTTATCTAGCTTACGTCATTAATGCCAAATTAGAAAAGAAATCTGTTTCTGATATTCCGGTTGTATCTGAATATCCGGAAGTGTTCCCCGATGAATTGCCTGGTTTACCACCGGTTAGGGAAGTTGAATATCAGATTGATCTTATTCCTGGCTCCTCTCCCGTAGCTAAAGCTCCCTATAGATTAGCTCCGTCTGAGATGCGAGAAATGATGAATCAGATTTAGGAGTTGTTGGATAGAGGTTTTATTAGACCTAGTTCTTCTCCTTGGGGTGCACCGGTTTTGTTTGTTAAAAAGAAAGATGGGTCATTCAGAATGTGTATTGATTATAGAGAATTGAACAAAAGAACAGTAAAGAATAAATATCCTCTGCCTCGAATAGATGATTTGTTTGATCAGTTGCAGGGATCTTCTGTATATTCTAAAATCGATCTGAGATCGGGTTACCATCAGGTTCGTGTTCGTGAACAGGATATTCCAAAGACTGCTTTTCGTACCAGGTATGGTCATTATGAATTCTTAGTAATGCCTTTTGGTTTGACTAATGCTCCAGCAGTTTTTATGGATCTAATGAACCGGGTATGTCGACCATTTCTCGATAAGTTTGTAATTGTTTTCATTGACGATATTCTTGTATATTCCAAGTCTGAATCAGAACATGCTATGCATTTGAGGTTAGTTCTTGAAACCTTGAAAAGAGAACAGTTATATGCAAAATTTTCTAAATGTGAGTTCTGGATTCGAGAGGTACAATTTCTGGGTCATATTATTTGTAATAATGGGGTTAAAGTTGATCCTTCTAAAGTTGAAGCTGTAATGAACTGGAAAACTCCAAAGAATGCTTCTGAAATTAAAAGTTTTCTGGGTTTGGCTGGTTATTATCGGAAATTTATTAAAGACTTTTCTAAAATTGCTAGTCCATTGACTAAATTAACCCGCAAGAATGAAAAGTTTGAATGGGATAATCAACAGGAACAGGCCTTTCAGACTCTGAGACAGTTATTATGTCAAGCCCCAGTGTTAGCATTGCCTAATGGGTCTGATGATTTTGTCGTTTATTGTGATGCATCTTATGCTGGGTTGGGTTGTGTTCTGATGCAGCGGGATAGAGTCATTGCTTATGCTTCTCGTCAATTGAAACCTCATGAAAAGAATTATCCCACACATGATATAGAATTGGCAGCTGTAGTGTTTGCTTTGAAAATATGGAGACATTATTTATATGGTACTAAATGCACTGTTTGTACTGATCATAAAAGTCTGCAGTATGTATTTTCACAGAAAGAACTGAATATGCGTCAAAGGCGATGGTTAGAATTAATTAAAGACTATGATTGTGAAATACGTTATCATCCAGGAAAAGCAAATGTAGTTGCAGATGCATTGAGCAGAAAAGGTACTTCCAAAAGAGTCTATTTTCTGAAAGTTAATATTTCTTCTGACTTAGTGGATCAAATTAAAGCTGCCCAGCTAGAAGCTTTGTTGGAACATAATCTTAAGTCAGAAATAATGTTGAAAAGAAAAGACTTCTTAGTTGACGATTCTAGAGGACTAAAGACTTTCCAGTCTCGTGTTTGGATTCCTCTGATCGGTAATATTCGAGATATGCTTTTGACTGACACTCACAAGTCACGGTTGACTGTCCACCCTGGTAGCACTCGAATGTATAACGATTTGAAACCTTTGTACTGGTGGCCTACAATGAAAACTGATATTGCAAAGTTTGTTGGTAATTGTCATATATGTGCTCAAGTGAAAGCTGAACATCAAAAGCCATATGGGTCATTGAAACAGCTAGAAATTCCAGAATGGAAATGGGAACATTTGACTATGGATTTTGTGACTAAACTACCACGTACACCTCGAGGGTATGACATGATTTGGGTCATTGTTGACAGATTGACCAAGAGTGCACATTTTCTGGCTACTAGTGAGACTACTTCTCTCAATAAGCTCGCACAGTTGTATGTTAATGAAATTGTCTCGAGACATGGTATTCCATTGTCGATTGTGTCAGATAGAGATTCTCGCTTTATTTCTCATTTCTGGCAAAGTTTACAGCAGGAGTTAGGTACACGTGTTAATCTCAGTACGGCCTATCATCCTCAGACAGACGGTCAGTCAGAACGTACGATTCAAACGTTAGAGGATATGCTCAGAGCTTGTGTCCTAGAGTATGGAGGTTCATGGGATTCTCACCTTCCTTTAGTGGAATTTGCTTATAATAATTCCTATCATTCCAGCATTGGTATGCCTCCTTATGAAATGTTATATGGTCGTCGTTGTCGTACCCCCACGTGTTGGTTAGAAGCGGGAGAAAAGCAATTTGCAGGCCCAGATATTGTACAGATCACAGCGGACAAAGTGACTATCGCCCGAGAAAAGTTAAAAGCTGCACGTGATAGACAGAAACAATATGCAGACCCACGTAGACGACCAGTTACTTTTACCGAGGGTGAGTTGGTGTATTTGAAAGTCTCCCCGTGGAAAGGTGTTATTCGATTTGGAAAACGAGGTAAACTTGCACCTAGATACATTGGTCCCTTCAGAATTCGTCAGGTGGTTAATGATCAATCAGTTTCATTGGATCTTCCTCCTGAGCTTGCTGGTATTCATGATACGTTTAATATCTGTTATTTGAGAAAGTGTAATGTTGAAGATCAATCCCAGATACTTCCGTTACAAGATTTACAGGTGGATCAGAATCAGAAATTAGTAGAAGAACCGGTTGAAATTCTCGATAGAAAGATTACTAAACTTAGGAAGAAACACATTCCTATGGTGTTAGTGAAATGGAGACACAGTCTAGGTTCAAATTTGACCTGGGAAACCGAGGAGTCTATGAAATCCAGATATCCTGGATTGTTTGATCGAGTTTAGATTTCGAGGACGAAATCTCCTAAAGGAGGGGAGATTTGTAACATCCTTTATTTTATCTGGTAAATCTTCTATTTTAAATTGATTATTTAATTATATTAGAAATTTATTTGATAATAATTGTTTATTGAAATTATAATAATAATAAATGAATTAATATCCTTGTAAATGTATAAATTTTAATCATTAGGATGGGAATGGAAGGGACTAGAATTTTAATTAATAAAAAAAGGGGTAAGTCGGTTTAAAGGAGAGCCGACCTCCTTTTATCATGTTTTTCCCAATTCTTAATTTATTACTAGAAGAACTATATTTTCACCTACGGTAACCTCAAACTCAAATAAACAGAAAAGTCTCAACAGGAATTAGAAGAATTAAGGATTATACTTGTGTGAGTATAAATTATCATCTTATACTTGTCCTACAAGTTCCTGTCGAAAGGTAAATAATGAATTTATGTTTTTTTAGGTTAAATATAAAATTGATAAATTTGTTGATTTCTTGAATATATATATATAAGGATTGAAAGATGATATTGATGTTTACAAACTGAGTTACTGTAGGTATAATTGTAATTTGAAGGTTTGGATGTAACAGTGAATTAAGCTTCTGACCTAAATGGGTTATGGAAATTTTAGCATGATAATTGAATTAAAGGATGTTATAGGAGGTACATAGTATTTATAGGTAATGTTTAAATCTATTGTTGCTTCATATAAATCGAATTAGGAACCTGGATACTGGAAAATTAGTTAAATCCTTTTGTACAGTAAAGCTTAGAAGTTGCAAGAACTAACAGTGGTAACTCATGAACTAACAGTGGCAATGAACTAACAGTGGCAAGAACTAACAGTGGTAACTCATGAACTAACAGTGGCAATGAACTAACAGTGGCAAGAGACTAACAGTGGCAATAGACTAACAGTGGCAATGAACTAACAGTGGTAACCTATGAACTAACAGGGATGATAAATATAACTAACAGTGGTTAGGCTAACAGTGATAAGGAGTTGGCAGTGGAAGTGAACTAACAGTGGTTAGGCTAACAGTGGTAATGAGAATTAGCAGTGGTAGTAAGTCTAATAAACAGTGATAATGAGTTGGTAAATAGTAAGAACCATGGAAACCCGTATGAGTCTTGTGTTTATATATATTTATGTGTGCATAAATATACATCAATTGGTAATATGTGAGTTGAATAAATTGAATTGAGTTACTAACTTCATTACTTTGTGGTGTTTACAGATACGCCAAAGACTCAGTGAATAGAAACTGAGTTAGGAGACTGCAGAGGTATTGGTGAGTGGATTTAGAACTCACCCTTCGATTTAGTTGTAACTGTTTGGTTGCAACAAGTATAAGTAGAGTGATATTATACTATTGTTAATCTGTGTTATTGATTGTGAATCTACTTGATATGTGAATCTATGTGTATCAGATTATTGAGGTCAACGTGTAGTTGGACTTTTGGTTATTATGTGAATTACACAGGTTTTGATTCATTTGTTGTGTTTGAGACCTGTGTATGAGTTTAATAACCAATAGTTATCGGTCTATTCTGTAATGGCCATACAGATTGACGTTAAGTGTTCTTGGGGATATCTCCGGGTATTATGATATCCCAAGAGCCACCGATCCTCATTGAAAAAAAAAATGAATGTGTTTACTATTATTTGCTGTAAACTGATGGTTAAGCTAAGTTGAATTGTGTGTGATAAATTCATTCACTTAGCTTTGTGCTAATCCCTCATCCTACTTCCTGCAGGTTTTATATATATATATATGTGGGTGTCAGGAACGGATGCTTTCGCGGGAAATGTCTGACAGATTTTGACTCTGACATGGTTTTGTTATAAACCTGGTTTGTAATAGATAATACCCCGACATATATAGTTTTTTAAACAGTTTTATGTTGGTTTATTTTGAATATATAACTGTGTATGTACATTATCTTAATGTACAGTATATAAATATGTTTTAAATTCATACGCTTCCGAGTAAAATAATACAATTTTGTTATACTAAAAGAGGGGTGTTACAATTTAGTTTACTTAGTTAACTGAACCAAAAACCCCCAACGCACTCTTTTAAAACCTTTACTAGAAAAGAAAGATTGATTGGATCACCTCCGTTTCAATTCAGTTTCTCTTTAAGAACGACTCTAGGTCATACTTACCATCTACTAACCTTTGGTTCAGTATTAGTAAGTCATACTTAGACCCCAACAAATATAAATTTAAAACAAACCGATTTCGATCCATACGTCATCTTCACACAACCGTTTGGGGCGCAACAGTATCTCAATCGGAATCGTCTAATTGCTTTAATGACTGATATTGTTTTCGAAGAGGTAAGGATGTCGTTTTGCTCTGATATTGTTCAGAATAGGTGTCTGCACATAAATGGATATTGTTTAGTAAAAACTGTGGTCTTCGAAATAATTCTGGAATAGATACACTTGTCGTACATGAAAGCTCATCTCTACTTATTTTTGTATGAGGTATATTATGGCTATAAGCTACAAATATGTACCTAAGTTCTAATTAGTTATTAGCTTTTGGAAGTATATGTTGTAGATTTAGTGTTAGCTATAAGCTATTAGCTTTTGGAAGTATATGCTGTAGATTAATGAGGACAAGATGCACAAGAGGTGTTTGTTAAAATGTTATAAGGTATACATAATTTGTTATCAAGATGTCTTCTGCTAGAAACTTAACTCGAATAACGACTTTAATTAGTACCATAGGAATAAACAGCCTATCACATAATGATTTGATTCTATGTTATGACTATGACCATGACTATGTTGATTGTGATATTGTATATTATTACAACCTCTAGGTTTAAGACTTTGAAATTAGACAAAAGGCATCTTTTAGTTGATTCAGGGATGCAATATTAAGAATCACATGAATTGCTTGATAAGAAGCATCTTAGCAGTAGTCTATTTTTTTGTTTAAGTTGGTTTGTTTATATTCTAATGATATTGCCACAGGTGTTTTCACTTTGTATACAGGCAGTTGGATGCAATTCTTATCCATATGTGGATGAAACGATGCTCCTTGTGTCAATATTAAGCCCCTTTATTGTTTGTTGTTTATACCGGGATTCATGGTAATGGAACTTGAAGATATGGAGATGAAGATTGCAGCAAGTAACCCACTTGTGGAGCGATTTCATTAGCAGTTTTTGTTTCTTGCATGTAGACGGTTCAAAGGTGTCAAATGTGATACAAGTACTCATGTAATGACACCTTTTGGGTTATGGTTGATCTAAATATCTAATTATCGTATTATTGCAACTACGGATTGCTTAGATCTTGTCATACAGATTGTATAGATACAAGTCAGGATGATATTTTATAACTTTCAGATTTAACGATCAAAAGAGATTTAATGTTGCATTCTATGTTTTACCTATTTATCATGATGACAATGATAAAAAATTATATCATGGTGACGGAATTAGTATAGTTTATTATGAAAATTGTTCTCAGTATTAATTCTTTTACCACTATAGATTAGTACGTTATAGAATTAGGGTAAAACATATGACTCTAAAATTTACTTGTTCAAAACCAAGAGATTGCTATTATTAATTATTTTTAAGTATATATATAACAACACCCGTGTAGTCACGGGGCATTAAGCTAGTTGAGATAAAAAAAAAAGGGGAATAAGAATCCTTGGATGATTGCCATAACAAGGGAGCAAAAAAGGGGGCATCAACAAGCAGTAGTAGAAAGGATAGATTTGGACCAACAAGAAGAAGATGAAAAACAAACAAATGATAACTTTTAACAAAACTTTTATCAAATTTGTACCAGAACCATATAAATGAGTTGATGTATTTCTTCTTTTTTTTTTTGGAAAAAAATACAACAACTAACTTGTTCATTTTGGGTTATTACTCATTAGAGAAAAAAATACTTGACAAATAGAAATCTTTGGACTTTTAATGTCAGTTAATTAGTTAATTTATTTCAAATGCCATCAAAAGTTTATTATGTATTTACGAAAATACCTATGCATCTAATTCTTGTATTTTCAATGGCCATGCATCTAATTCTTGTATACAGAAAAATTGATATTCATTTGTTTAATTAATCATATCTTTCAGTACTCATTTAAAAATAATTTTGTTATTTAATGATATAATTGTAATGCCTTTTTTATAATTCTTTTTTAGACGATTATATAAATATGGTATCCCACTGCCACCGCCATTCCAAAGTAGCCCTACTGTATATAACAGCTTATTCTTCTACAGTAACATAACACTACTTATTAATTAATTTTTTTAATTTTAATCAAAAAACAAAGACCCTTAAAGTTACTTGATTCTCTTCATCGTCAATCGCTTGCACCGCCCATCAATACGAGTCCATCGGTAATAAACAAACCTTCTTTTTACTCTTCTGGTCCATTGTTATTGATTCATTCATGATATATATAATATAATGTATATGTATATGTATGCTAATAGAATAGATGTTTACACTTCTTTCTAATTAACTTTGTTTATTGATGATGATGAAGTTAATTATTATACACGAGCTAATAGAAATCTGTAGTATAGTACACTGTATGTGTTGCTGGTTGGAAGTAGTAATAAATACCCATTGATTTTATACATAGTGCTGGTTTGAAGGAGCAATAAATACCCACTGATTGCTGGTTTGAAAGAGTAATAACTAATAAGTATATACAGACAATAAGTCCATTTTGGTATCGAACAAACGTTAAGTGTGTGCAGAACTTTCAATATTTATATGCATTAATTGTTTTTTTATGATGATGTTCGTATTCGTTTTGGTTGATTATTTAGGGTTTGGTGCTTTAAACTGTGATTTAATTATGTTACTTTTTATGTTATATTTTTTTATTTAGAATTTATTATCTTATTCTTGTATAGGGTTGTGGCAGTATTATACTTAGTTGAGCAACTTTGGATATTAAAATTTATAAAATATGTTATTAGTAATACTTGAAACTGATACTACATATATATTACTCTTATTTTGTAAGCGTTAGTTCTTACATGTTTGTTAATTACTAGATGGAGCCTGCTTCATCGCCTTCTTCAACGATGCCACCGGATGTAAGTCTATTATTACACGTTATCATGCTTTTTTTATCCATTTAATAATTTCACAGTAAGATATGGCACTGTATTTTGTAATACAGAAACGTAAGAGACCGAGACAAGATATCATAAAAGTGTCATTGCATTCTACATCAACAACAATGGCTCCTTCTACGTCATCAGTGTCGCCTTCAACACCAAAACTGAAAACAAAAATATATGTAAGTTTGTTGTCGGCGTCAACACTTGCATCTTCTGCATCAAATACATTGGCACCTTCTACGTCACTAAAGACACCTTCTACACCAATACCAGAAATATATGTAAGTCCATCGTCAACGTCCACATTATTATCATTCTCTTTATATCAAATTTACACAGTTCAGATGATGGCACTGTTTTTGTAATACAGGACTGGACACAGAGAATAACTCATATAGTAAGTGTATTATCAATGTACACATTGTAATGTTTTTATAATATAAATTTACACAGTTAAGATGATGTCACTGGTTGTGTAATACAGGAAGGTCGGAGCTTCATGAAGTGGGCAATTTCCATAGCAACAATGTTAAATCCTGATGTAAGTCTATTATTAGCGTACAAATTATCATTATTTTTTTTTGAATACAAATTTACGCAGTTAAGATGGTGGACCTGGTTTTATAATACAGGAATGTCAGAGCTTCTTAAAGTGGGCGTATTCTAGAATGAAAATCGGAACTTATCCTGCTCCTGAAGTAAGTCCATTATTAACGTACACATCATCATGTTTTTAATAATATAAATTTACACAGTTAAGATGATGGTAATGGTTTTGTGATACAGGAAGGTAAGAGGTTTTTAAGGTGGGCACATTCTTCATTAACAATGGCAGCTCCTGATGTAAGTGTATTATTGATGTAAGTGTATGTGTGTATATATTACAAATTTAATATGATGGCACTGGTTTTGTAATACAGGAACCTAAGAGGAGATTCTTAAAGTGGCCACATTCTACATCAACAATGGCAGCTTCTGATGTAAGTCTATTATTAATGTATACATAATTATGTTTTTTTTTTAATATAAGTTTACATTTACATAGTTTAGATGATGGCTTTGGTTTTGTAATACAGGAATGTAAGAGATGGAGCCTTCTAGAAGAAATCTCAAAGCCATTTGAAACCGCAATGAAACGTCTTCAAGAAGAAATAAAGCAAAAGGAGCAAGATAGAACCGCACTGAGATATGGTCACCTTGAAGATGAATTCAGTTACTCTGACATTAAACAAGATCATCTGATATATACTTGCCAAAAAGGGATGCATGGTGTTTACCAATGGTATATGCTGTTTCTGAATTCTGATATTTGTGTGATTTTACCTTCTTTGGTAGGTTACATATACATTTAGTTTTTTCTTCTGAATGATGACAGCCAAAATTCCTTGTGGATATGGCCTAAATTAAGAACATCTATAGTTGGAGGACCAAGAGAAGTTGGTTTGGTAATATTTTCTTTTTGTCAATCATGTTTTTTGAATATACTGGAGTTTATTTATAACCGTGATTATGTGTTTCGGTGTGGTCTTATATTATTACAGAAAATCAAGGAAAAGTTTCCGGAATCTGATACGATAGAGGAAAGAGATAGTCTCTCCATAAATGATATTGGTTTTGTAACTTTAAAGTTGTCAGGGAAATGGATTGCTAAGGTATTTTTTTTTTCATTTTCTAACTCTATAAAACACGCATTACAATTTTCACTTATATTCTTCGTGTTATCTTGCAGAGCATTCATAAGATGCTAAAAGATGGTATAGACACATGGGCACCAACACTTCCTGTGAAAAGGGTAATAGTAGACCTTCTCTCACTAAAGGAGGAAATGCATGGGGATCTGTTTCGACGTGACACTATTGGATACGCGCTAAAGAGTATTCTTGAGTATTCTAAAGTTGATGTGACCATCGGTCATCCTAGGACCATGACCACACGCTCTAAAGTACATATTCAATTGATCTAGCTGTTTGAATCTTTGTTATATTAAATCGTTTTAGATTTGCATCTATATATATTATATGGAAATATAACATTTTTTGCATATTTGATATAAAATAGGCATGTTTTGTAGTTTATGAGTTTATATTTCCATTTATCTTAGAGGAAAAAGGCTCAAGAAGTGTTGAATAAATGGTTTTTGGATGAAGATCACGCAGTTATCAAAACTTATATATCAATTGGCTAGTAATAGATTTGTTTTTTGGGTAAAATTATTCTAGACAGTGGTACATTTCACCAAGGTTATTATATGAACACTGGCTTTCAAATCTTCCGTCATATGTAGGTTGGACAGCAAAGAGCAGATTGGATGGTATATGTGACTCCTGTTGGGAAACGAGAGATTATTGAAAAGTGCATCACGGTAAGTAACTTTTACACAGCAGCATAACTTAACTGATTACTAGTTCAAATATATATATATATATATATATATATATATATATATATATAAATTGAATACTAATTGTTTTTTACCAGGATCTCGAAGAGCATGTCTTATTCATTTTTGTGAATTTATGATTTGATTGCCAAAATTATTTTATTACATATATCGTTCAACTTCCTTTGATAAAGCTATCTAGCTTTTAACACGTTTGACCTGTTTCGTTTTTAGCTAAAATTATATATTTTCGTAACCCATTTATATTATAACGTGATCGATTTTAAAATGGCTAAATTTCACATTTTTTTTAATCAGGTGCGGATGCTAAGTTGCTTGGGTATACTGCTGAAGCAGTTTTAGATTGTATTTTCACGTAAGATTCTCATGCTTTTGTCATTATTTTTTACCCTTATCGTATTTATGCTATCAGTGTTGATACAAGTAGAGTGGTATCATATGAACTTATAGTAAAAAAAATTACTCCAAAACTTAATGTATTGAATTTAACTAATGTCTACACGGGCGATTTCCTTTGTTTCATAAAATGAGATAACCTACTTTTAGGTCAAGTTTCGTACTTATTCACATTCAATGCTTTGGGTTTTGTGTTCTTAACAGGTATACATACATGAAAAACCATAGATTGGTTGAATTTAAATTCGATATCAACGATGAGTTGCTTAGTGAAGAGGTATTCTTATGATGTTCTTCCTTTACTAGTGATATTATGCTATTGTGTATTGTATTCTCATGATTTGCTCTATATTTGTTGATAAATAGGGAAATACATTTTTGTATCTACTAAATACACAAGCAAAAATTCGTAGAATTACCCGTTATTCTCGTAAAGACATCAATGAGTTAAAGAAGGTAAAAATTTCTTTCCATTTCAATGCTGTTACAACTGTCTCATCTCGGACCCAATTTTATTGCTCTCTTGTTCTTGAATATTAAGTTAACAATATATATGTTTGCAACAGGTTTCAGAGTTAATATTGGGGAAAGATGAAGGATGGGAGAAAGGTGAAGAGCGTATGCTGGGATTCAAGTTACTCGAGTTCACTGAGGTAAGACAATATCATAATGAACTTTTACTACTTCTTTGGACATACATAACCCTAGTTGAAGTTGTAGCACGTTGATTTTGGAAGTGAACACTTGGTTTTATTTCCTTGGTAACTCTAAAACATTATAGTTTCTTCTAATATGCTCTCAAATGTATGGTTGATTTAAGTTATTTAGTCCCATGCTTTTGTGGGCAAGTAGGGCTGGCTCCCGTATTTTGGGGGCCCTCTGCAATTATCATAAAGTAGGCCTTATATATGTAAATTCGGATAATGTTATAATTATACACTACTTAGAACAATAAGTACCAAATCTCGTGATCTCAAATAAAATGATAGAAGGTAAGTTATCTATTAAACAAATGTCCTTCTTCTATCAATCAACTTATGAAAGATGATATTTTTAGCTAAATGCATATACCATAAAAAAATATTTGGAAATATATTAATGATTTATATTAATATAAAATAATTTGGTTAAATCACATATTAGCTCTCAAAACAAATATATGAAGACAAATAAGATACAGGAAGATTAGCCATTAAATTCTTTGTAGAGGCTGGAAAAAATTAGAGGGAAATAATTATCATATAGAGGTCCATTAAATAGATAAAAAAAAGTGCTGGGAGTGGGACAAACCAAATTAGCTACATCAGCCTTGTAATGGACATTTCCGCTACCAAATACATATACACAAGTGGAGGGTCTTTGCTGTTGTACAGACAGTTCATGCTACTCTCCAGGCCTGTGGGCAAGCAATAATACAACATGGTATGTAGTGTACTAGGATATAAGGATCATTTGAGAATAATGAAACAAATAATCAGACTGTATACCAATTAACAAACCTAGTTCGGTTTCTTTTTTTTTTTGAACGGCAACCTAGTTTGGTTTCTAATAGGCACAGACATTTGGGGTCAATATTCAATACTAATGTACTTGCCTAAATGAAGTCATTTTACAAATGTAGAAGAAAAAAATGAATTGAAAAGTTTGATATTTGTAAATTTTGCTAATCTTGTTGATATGATTATGTAAATTTTATTATTGTATTAATATCTTAACTTTTTTTTCCAGGCCATCGAAGAGTCTTGTTTATCTGTCTTGCCACACATCCTGTGTAAATACCTTTATGATCTATCCAAGAAATTTAACAATTACTATTCCTCAATGTGCAAGGTATATTTACTTGCATATGCTTTTTCTCTTACAATATTGAATTTTATTTCTGATTCTCCTAAACCAAAGCTAATTTTTATAAATATTATTTGATTTTTAAGAAGGTATATATAACGATTTTTGTCCTGATTTAGTATAATTATGAAAGTTTTTGCAGGTTGGATCTGTTACAGAGACAAGTGCATTATTGCTGTGTGAGGCAACTGCAGTTGTAATGGAAAAATGCTTTCATCTTTTAGGGATCACTCGGGTATGCATTATCTAGCAGTGTTTTTTTTACTAATTTGGTTTCTCGGGCCGGGTTTTTTCCCCTTGATTCTGTTATGCGGCACTGTCTTTTGTTCATAAACCATGGAGGTATTTTACTCTTTTTTTTTTTGAAAGGGGGTATTTGAGATTACTTAAGAGTTTTTGGGTTTAAGCTCTTTTATTTGAATTGGTTTGGGTGTATTAAGATAACATTAAAACTCGTTACCATACTATTGAATCAGTTCATAGCCAGGTCTAAACATCTTTACAGCCAGTTTTAAACTTATTGATATCAATTCATAACCAGTATAAGATAGCATTAAAACTCCTTACCATATCATAACCAGTATCACAATTCCACATTTTATGACCAGTTTTAAACTTCTTTTTTTGTGTAGACATCCTCATTCCCCAAACTACTTAAGGTACCAGTGACAAAGACTCCTCTGCCATTGAGCTTACAGTTTGCCGTTGCTAAACCACTAATGGATGTAAATGCTTGGTAACTACCGGTTTTGATATTGGAAATAGTTGATATTTTTTATGCTAAGTTTATTTCATTTTATGCAATTTAAGTCAAATATAGGGCCGTTTGCATAAAGTATCCTACCTTTTTATTATGCCTTTGAAAAATGACTCTGTAGGTTCGGTCATTTTGAAGTCTGGAATTGTAATATCATATATGAATAAAATAAAAATTACGTATATATTTTTAACAATTTTGTTAGTTTTTAATCAGTTTTGAAACACTAACTTTTACCGTTTTTGGTTATGAAATGACCCAAACTGGCTACAAAACCATGTTTTAGTGACTCAGAGCACCAACACACGTTTCATTTGAACTGTTGCAAGTATGTATTTTCATTTTTTTTTTTGTGGTTGCTGTTTCGATTTTCATCAGGGATCCACCAGGAAATTCCCGGTTTGAGCTGTTTTCGTTTCGTGCCACTACTGCAACACATTTCGGGCCTGATAAAGAGGGTAAGCTGTTTGGGCTCATTTCAGTATCAGACAAGTATGGGTTACTATCAGATGGGGAGTCTCACTTTTATGAGCCTGACTTCGCTCATGTTCCTTTATTCAACCATAATTGGTGTAATCCCATAAACCCGACTGAGTCGGGGATTGTATACCTTGACAATCCCAGTTCCCGTCATTCAGTTCCGTTCTCTTCCTCCATTGAGATTCTTATGGAACTCTATGTGGTTAAGAACGAGACTGCATGTTATCAACTTTGCAATCACAAGATTGAAATAGACCTCTCAGATTTTTGGGTCAAGAAACCAGATAGTGCGTGCGGTGTACTTACTGTTAAAGGTGAGGAGGGATCTACACATATGTTTTACATTCTATTAAAGGATGCAGTGGATGCTGCTTTGAAGATAAAGTTTAAAACGGAGACTCCTGATCGTGAAGTCTGTGGATGTATACTTGCATATTATGGGGATGACTTTCTTGATGAATGTGAATGTGAATGTCTACCTTCACTTAAATATAACTACATGGCATTACTTTTTCTACCCAATCATGTTTTTGAGGCTGGCGAGATTCAGCTGATAAAATTTGTGCTGGCTGTACCCACCAAGGGCTCCCTCGTAATTAAAGCATACTTGGAGGATGCTAAATCTGGGGAAGTGATTATGAACAACAGCTACAAATTCAAGTCGCAACTTTCGAATTGCAGCTTTGGTACTATTAATGGGATAGAGGGGGAAGATTGCTGTTTGGATCTGAAAGTTGATTGGAAATGCCAAGCTTAATTATCTGCGAGGGTAATATGCCGAAAAGGGGAGCACGAAATTCTAATTTTGTCATCTAGAATTTCGTCATTTTGGGGTGTGTATATTGACTAGCATATATAGAAAAGATTGTAACATCTAAAGGTGTCAATCTGAAATATATTTCTTTTGGGCCGTGTGATATTTACTGGCATATAGAATCGATTGTAACATCCAAAGGTGTCTCAATCTGAAATATAAATTATTTTGTGATTATGGGGTTGTCACTTTAATGCCATCTCATCTTTTGAGTACTCCGTATTTGTTTTCATAAAATACTTTTGTAGTAGAAAGTAAAATCTATATTGTAGTTGTCATTATTTTTCTGCCTATTTAATTTCATTAAATTTGACTAATGTGTTTTATTAAACTCGTTTACCATATAGTTTACATTACAATCTTATTATAAGAAACATTATGTACTTAACCTTTAACCATTCATTTGTCATAATCCCACTAAGTTACCAACAAATTTACAATCAGATTTGTTAGTGTTAGTTTTTCCAACTATAATTATGTCATCTATGTCTTTTCCCTTGTTTGTTCATATTCAACTGTCTACTACGCCCAACGTTGTAGACCACAACCACATAATTACACTTACATTTATAATTTTGGTTTTTAATTTTTGTTTCAAGCATTGTGGAAGAATATAAGCCATACAATTAAACAATAAAACTCAAAATTTAACCAAACTTGGTGTTCTTCGTCAATATAAAAAGAGAAAAAAATACCGAATCTAAATATGGTGCCCATCACCATTATACTCAGATTTAACCCTCATCCAAAATATCACAAGAATATTTAAACTCGGATCTAACCACTAAAAGAGATAAACTCTGATCTGGTGCTTATCACCACTAAAATGATACATTAATTCTAGATATATGGCAGCCTGATGGTTTCACTAGAGAAAAAACAAAAGTCATAGGAACATTTGGGTTGGTCTTTAATCTGGTCCATTTTTTTTATTGGTTGTACCATATTTACAATATTTTGAATAATTATGTGTTTCTGGTTTTAGATACCTGGCTCCCAAGTATGCACAAAGTGCCCAGATCACTCAAAAAGCTTATGTATACTGATACTCCTTCCGAGTTGTATTGGTGGAATATCTTGCTGGACGAACCGCAGTGGATCTTAACCGACCTAAAGGCCAACAATACCCGACAGAATGTGAGTTATAAGCAGCCATCAAAGTTCATGTGCTGATATAGCATATAATAAAGATGCCGATTTAACCTGTCTACTTATGAAAAAGACGATTTGGGTTATGTTTCATGATTTGGGTTATGTTTCATCACAGACACATCAAGACTTTATAGTAAGATCGCAATTGAATGAATTTGTAAGGTTACAACTTAATGACAGAATGAAGATTACAATTTGAAGCTCACAAAAATGAGATGCCTAAATTTCTATCTAGTCACACAGCCAGACTTCTTCATGTCACCGTCACGAGCTTTTCACGGGCAGTTTGTTAATTCTGTTAAAGAGCCATGTGCGGACCGTGCGGTTCACATGCTTTATTATCTCAGTATCATTCCATTCCCCTTAAATATTCTTGTCCTCAAGAATCCTCTCTGAGATCAAACTTCTTTCTATGTCTTCACACAACTTGATAATAGCATTCCAAACTTACTAGCCAATGAAGCTTATATCCTGATATGACCCATTTTGAACTTGATTGCAGCTCTTGTACCTTGCTTCATGTTAAGTTCACGTTCTTGGGTGTTCGAGCAACAAATTTTATCATTATTTGCACCCATGATTCTACTGCCCTAAGAATTTAACACCAATTTAATACAAACCATTACCAATTGTAGCATCTTCTCTTTACTAACAAACCTTTCCTTAAGTGAACATCCCTTGCAATACATCCACTAGGAACCATTCAAAAGCTCTCTCAAGGATATATTATCTTTTAAATTGTATTAAATGTGGAAAGGAAACACATGAATTTCTTTACTCTGCCCAATCACGTGATCATGATTATGTTCTAGCACATTCACTTGTGAGTTCCATTTGCTGATGCATATATGTGATCCCAACTGATCTCATGTCAAATTTTGAAGAAATACTCAAATTTTGTGAAACTTCCATTCCCAAATCATTAGTTTACATATCAACATCACTATATGTGAAAACATGTGGAACAACCTTCTTTCCATTTCCTGTTGACCAAAATTGTTAATTGAACTTGGTCATATGGCTTATGAAAGTGTACAAGTTGCTTGACTAATGTGTGGTAGGGAATTACCCACATCTTTGGAAGAATCTAACTAATGATTTGTTTTCTTTGTGTGGCACAAATTTCTCCCTTGGTGACAAAGCAAAGCAAGTGGCAAACAAGTTGGTGCATTTGTATGCCTATAAATAGAGATGTTTGCCATGAAGAATAAACACACTAAATGAACACAACATTCTCTTGTTCATTTCCTTTTAACTCTTTAGTCTTTTGGCACAAAGAGTTTACTCTTTTATGTTGTATGTGTTCATCACATATTTGTAAACCTTTTAGCCATTTTATTATTTCATGTACTTTTCTCCACCTATTAATGTAAGTTGTCTCAACCTTCGACTTAAATCTTTGTGTCTATTGTCTCATTGCATTTCCTAACTTCTTATAGTTACTATTATCCGCTTTGTGACTAATAGTTAACTTGGGGGTTTGTTTTATCCTAACAAATTGGTATCAGAGCCATATCTCATTTCATAGTTATATTAGTCATCATGTCAGTAACAACCTCCATCGAAAAGTTTGATCGGAGTGTTAACTTCGGTATGTGGCAAATGAAAATGAAAGCCCTTCTTATTCAATATGGGTGTGAGTTGGCACTCAATGGAATAGAAAAGAAGCAAGAAGATATACGGCACAAAAGTTCCAAACATTGGATAAAAAGGCGAGATTGGCTATTGTGCTAAATCTCTCAAATGAGGTTTTGCAAGAAGTAGCTCACGAGACGACTGCCAAAGGTATATGGGACAAATTTAAAACCATATACTTGAAGAAAATGGTGGAGAATAGACTTTATCTTAAATAAAAGTTGTACCTAATAAAGATGACAGAAGGTACATCCATTCTCTCGCATCTTGATAAATTCGATTCCATCATTATGGATTTGAAAAATGTAGATGCTAAAATTGAAGATGTCAAGCCATTTTATTGTTGTGTTCGCTTCCCCAGTCATTTAAGCATTTTCGAGATACTATGATCTAGGGGAAAGACTCATGATAGTATTAAATCTGCTTTAAAAACTAAAGAGCAAATTGATAGAGACATCACAGGGGAAGCTAGTGGTAGTCAAGCGGAAGGACTATTTGTCAGAGGTAGACTTGAAAATAGATACTACAAGAATAATAAATCTAAAAGAGGGTCAAAATCTAAGCATAAAGTTCTATTTTGTAATTATTGCAAGAAAAAGGGTCACACCATGCTCGAATGTTACAAGCTTAAAAAAATATATATGATAATGAGAAAAATAACATGAACACCGCTGAAGCTGGAGTAGCCAAAGGTGAGAATACTGGTATTATCATAATGGTCAGAGAGCCAAAGGTGAGAATACTGGTATTATCATAATGGTCATAGAAGGTAAATCCAGGTCTAATAATGATTGGATTTTGGATTTGGGTTGTTCATACCACATGAGTCCCAACAGGGATTCTTTTTCCACATATGAATCAGTTGATGGTGAAATTGTTTTAATGGGCAATGATGCTCCATGTAAAGTTATTGGTGTTGGCAAAGTTCGAATCAAGATGCATGATGGCATTATCAGAACACTCACAAATGTCAGACATACAAATGTTAGACATGTTCCAGATCTAAAGAAAAATTATCTCTTTAGGCACCCTTGATTCTCTTGGGTGCATGTATTCAGCTGAAGGTGGAGTTATGAAAATTTTGAAGGGTGATCTTGTACTAATGAAAGCTTGCAAGTCTGGCAGTTTGTACATTTTATTGGGAACCGTGGTTACGGATGCTGCAACAGTCTCTGTATCTTCGGATACTGACATCACAAAATTATGGCACATGCGTTTAGGGCACATGGGTGAGAAAGGCTTAACCTTGTTAAGCAAGAGAGGGCTCATTTGCAATCAAAGTACGGGTAAAATGAACTTTTGTGCAGAAAATAGTTAAATTTAATTCACCTGCTATTCATAAAACAAAAGTTACTTTAGACTATATTTATTATGATCTTTGAGGGCCTTCTCGTGTTCCTATAAAGGTGGTGCAAGATATATGCTAACTTTTATTGATGATTATTCAATAAAAGTTTGGGTATATTTCTTAAAGCATAAGAATGATGTTTTCTTAAATTTTAGGCAACGGAAAGCTTCAATCGAAAAGCAAATAAGAAAACAAGTTAAGAGACTGCGTACGGATAATGGCATGGAATTTTGTGGAAGCGAATTGCAAGAACGGAGGAATAGCTCAGCATCATACAGTCGGGAACCTCAACAAAATGGTGTAGCTGAGCGTATGAATCGAACTCTTTTAGAAAATGCTTGATGTATGATCTCAAATGCAGGGTTGAGACTCTATTTTTGGGTGTTAGACTAAATTTATTATTTACACAACTTTATTATTCTTAAGGGTATTAAAGTGTAATTGTTTTTCCTATATATAGGCTTGTATTCTGCCTTTTATTCCTATAATAAAAACATAAAAACATGATCAATTAAAGATTTTGATTTGGTATCAGAGCCAAATCAAATCTCTACTTTCTCGGCTTCAATTTTTTGGCCGATCATAACCCTAATTCAGCCGTCGCAACCTCCGGCCAGAACCTCACTTCTTTACTATCATGGCTGCAATCTTAACTCTCACCAATCAAGAGAAGACAACTCATAATTCTCACAAGTTTGCTTTTACCCTAAAACCTACGAATTATGGTTACTGGCGATCAATGGTCGAGTCTTTTCTTACTTCTCACAATCTTTTTGGCTATGTTGATGGCACTATTCCATGTCCAGAATCGAAGATTACAAATGGATCTGCTACTACAGACAATCCAAGCTACCAAACATGGGTCTCTAACGATGCCCACATCCGCATGCTCATCATATCTACCGTGTCAGAAGAGTCTTTTCAACACATTCAGGGTAAAACCTCCAGAGAGGTATGGCTGTCTTTAGAACGAACGTATGCTCCGGTTACTTCATCCCATGAATTTACTCTTAAAAATCAATTACTTCGAATCACCATGAAGGGTGATGAAAAACCTGCCAAATACCTCAGCAGAGCACAAGAATATGCAACTGCTCTAGCCAATATAGGCGAACCAATGAAAGATAAAGATCTGGTCATGTTAACTCTTGCAGGGCTTCGTGAAGAATACAATGGTCTCAAGGAAAATCTCTTGGCTCCTTCCCCTCCTGTTAACTTCAATGAATTGCATGGCTTATTAAGTGACCATGATTATATGATCACAAGGATCTTGGCAACCAATTCGCAAGTTCCCCAGGCCTTTTTAGCGACTGCCTCTCCTGCACAGCAGCCCCTTACGACTGCCTCTACACATATACAACAGCCCAATCTTGACTCCATTCAGCAGCAACTTCATAATCTTCAACTCATGGCCTCTCAATTGGGATATCAACTAAACCCTGCACCTTCACCACGACCACGAGCTTATTTTGGATCCCGGTCATTCACTAACAATCGTGGTGGTCGCGGTTCTCATGGATCTTCACGTGGCAACTCACGGGCAGCTTTCAACTCTTGCAATCGTGATAGTAATGGCACACGTCAATCTTCTTGGGCTTCTACTCAAAACATGGTGTATGGTCATTGTAACCGCTGTGGGATTGGTCACCTACCTTCTCAGTGTCCTAACCAGCCTAACCAATCTCGTGCAGCGCCACAGGCCAACTATGCTACTTACTCAGATGCTGGTTCACAATCAGGATCTAATTGGAAGCCTGACACTGGCACAAATTACCATGCCACTCCAGATCTATCTAGCATTGACAACTCCGAGGCCTACTTCGGTAACGATTCTTTACTTGTTGGTGACGGTAACTCTATACCTATTTTTCATATTGGTTCCTCAAAACTTTACTCCCCTAACAAAACCTTTAAATTATCCAATATACTTCGTGTCCCTAAACTAAAACAAAACCTTTTATCCGTTCAAAAATTTTGTGTAGACAATGATGTTTTCTTTGAATTTCATTCATCTTAATTTGTTGTGAAGGACGAGTCTACACGCACTATCCTCCTAACGGGTCCCAGTGAACAAGGGTTGTACTCCATCTGTCTTCCTAAGCTCACGTCTTTACCCAAGGTTGCATTTACTGCTATCAAAGCTTCCTCGAACATTTGGCATCAACACTTGGGACATCAATGTATATCCGTTCGGTGAAAGGATCAAAGCACCGGTAACCATGGTGGACAGGACTGTAGCCAAGGAAGACACATGGAGTTGACTATCACGAGACTTTCAGCCCAGTAATCAAACCTGCTACTATCAGAACTGTTTTATCACTGGTCGTCACAAATAAATGGTCTCTGCGTCAGTTAGATATCCAGACTGCCTTTTTACATGGTGATCTTCAGGAGACGGTTTACATGCGACAACCTATTGGTTTTGTTGATCCTAACGAGCCAGATTATGTGTGCTTACTGAACAAGTCTTTATATGGGCTCAAACAAGCTCCTCGTGCCTGGTTTACAAAGTTGTCTACCGCTCTTCATCAACTGGGCTTTTATGGGTCCAAAACTGACCCATCACTATTCATTCTCAACTCTTCTGTCACACTTGTTTATCTCCTTGTGTATGTCGATGACATTATCATCACCGGTAATAACCCGGGTGCTGTAACTACCATCATTGATCGTCTCAACTCCCTGTTTGCCCTTAAGGATCTAAGTCAACTACATTATTTTTTGGGCATTGAAGTGGTGCATCATGGATCTGATTTGGTTCTGTCTCAACGAAAATATGTTCTTGATATTTTTCATCGGGCTGGTCTTGCGGATTGCAAACCTATTTCATCTCATATGAGTACTTCTCAGGTGTTCTTACCCGATGACATCCCCTTACTTGATGATCCCTCTTGGTATCGGTAGACAGTCGGGGCCCTTCAGTATGCCACGTTATCTCGTCCTGATATTGCCTTTGCGGTTAATAAGGTGTGTCAATTGCATGCTCCTACTGAAAATCATTGGGCCGGTGTCAAACGAATACTACGTTATCTGAAGGGCACGATCAACCTTGGCTTATTGTTTCGTCACAACACAGGGTCTCGGCTTCAAGCTTTCTCTGACTCTCATTTGGCTACCAATCTTAGAGAATTCTCAGATTCAGACTGGGCTGGCTGCCCTATCGATCGTCGATCCACGAGGGGATATGCTATCTATTTGGGTTCAAATCTTATTTCATGGTCCGCTCGCAAACAACGAACTGTCTCTTGATCTTCAACCGAGTCTGAATATAAGGCTATTGCTGACACCGTAGCAGAACTGATCTGGTTAAAGTCTCTTCTTCATGAACTCGGTTTGGACAACAAGGCACCAACACTTTGTGTGATATTCTTGGTGCAACTTATCTTTCTGCAAATCCAGTCTTTCATGCCCGCACCAAGAACGTTGAAGTTGCTCAAGGAAAACTGAATAGGAAAACTGAATGTCAAGTTTATCTCCACTGATGACCAAATTGCTGATATTTTTACAAAGCCATTATCCTCACAAAGATTTGAGTTTCTACGGTCCAAGTTGCAGGTCGTTCCCCGCCCTCAACTTGCGGGGGAATGTTAGACTAAGTTATTATTATTTACACAACTTTATTATTCTTAAGGGTATTAAAGTGTAATTGTTTTTCCTATATATAGGCTTGTATTCTGTCTTTTATTCATATAATACGATCAATTCAAGATTTTGATTTTGGGCAAAAGCAATTTCAACATCTTGCTACATTGTCAATCGGTCTCCTTGTGCTCCTCTCGATTTCAAGACTCCAGAGGAAGTTTGGTCTGGTACACATGTTGATTACTCTAATTTGAGAGTATTTAGGTGTCCAGCTTATATGCATGTTAATGAGGGAATTAACAATGTAATTGAGAATATTTGGCTGTCCAGGTTATATGCATGTTACTCCAGAGGAAGGGTATTAAAGTGTAATGTTTTTCCTATATATAGGCTTGTATTCTGTCTTTTATTCATATAATAAAAACACAATCAATTCAAGATTTTGATTTTGGGCAAAAGCAATTTCAACATCTTTCTACATTGTCAATCGGTCTCCTTGTGCTCCTCTCGATTTCAAGACTCCAGAGGAAGTTTGGTCAGGTACACATGTTGATTACTCTGATTTGAGAATATTTGGGTGTCCAGCTTATATGCATGTTAATGAGGGAAAATTACAACTTAGAGCAAAGAAGTGTATTTTCCTTGGTTATGCATCAAGTGTGAAAGGATATAAATTGTGGTATCCTGACCCTAAATCACCTAAATTTGTAATCAGTAGAGATTTAACATTTGATGAATCCTCAATGATGTTAGCCACAAATGATTCTGTTAATCCTTGCAATCTTGAAAAAGAAAAAAAATACTCAGGAACAGGTGGAGCTTCATATTGACGATACGAGTTCGCCTGAGTCTCCGGTCGATACAAATCAAGTTGCTGCACAAGATCACAAGATGCAGAACCAGTTCTTCCTAAAGAACAAGAAGAGTATTCTGTTGCCATAAATAGACCAAGAAGAGATATTCGACCACCTCAAAGATATGCAAATTTAGTAGAAGAAGGTAACGAACCTTCAACGTATGTCGAAGTAATCCAAAGTCTTGATTCAGAAAAATGGGTAGTCTCCATGAATGAGGAAATTGAATCTATGCATAAGAATGCTACTTGGGATCTTGTGACACCACCAAAGAGAAAGAAAATAGTTGGTTGTAAATGGGTTTTCAAGAGAAAAGATGATACTTCAGGTGTTGAAGGTGCAAGATTTAAAGCACGATTGGTTGCAAAGGGCTATAGTCAGGTACCAGATGTTGATTTTAATGATGTTTTCTCACCTTATGTAAAACATAGTTCTATTCGTGTGTTGCGTGCATTAGTTACAATATTTGATCTTGAATTAGAACAACTCGATGTCAAGACAGCTTTTCTACATGGTGAATTGGATGAATAAATCTACATGAAACAACATGAAAGTTTTGAAGTTGAAAACAAGAAAGATCAAGTTTGCCTATTGAAGAAATCCTTGTATAGATTGAAGTAGTCTCCAATACAATAGTATAATAGGTTTAATTCATTTATGTTGAGTCATCATTTCACCAGAAGCCTATATGACATTTGTGTCTACTATCAAAAGTTAGACGATGGTTCTTTCATTTATATGTTGTATGTTGAGGATATGCTCATCGTAGCTAAGAATATTACAATTATTCATCGACTAAAGACATTGTTGAATAATGAATTTGAAATGAAAGATTTGGGACCAGCCAAAAAGATTTTAGGCATGGAGATAAGACGAGATAGAAAATTTGGCAAACTATATCTATTGCAAGAAAATTAATAGGATAACCAATATATTAAAGGTATTTATATTTGTTATACTACTTCTTAAATATTGTTAAAGAAATATATGTTAGACCCGAGGTTAAAAGTTACATAAGTGACATAAGTATTAAATTTATATATGACTTACTATGTAATACAAATGCACCAACTAAATAAATATGTAAGTGGGACATATGAGGAACACAAGTACACAATCAAGTGTTCAAGAATCAGACAACAATCACGTGCTTTTGTCTACAAAAGAATAATAATAATGATTACAAATAGAATGATTAAATTCGATGAGATCATATGGCTCCTCTTATAAAAGGAGCATTCAATTCAATGGATCAAGGGATTGACATTTTTCCTTCTACAATCCCATCTATTCTGACATTGCTTAAAGGCATTAATAATATCTCATGTCATAATAATAATATGCAGTGTCAGCTAGATAACACTTTTTTTACTCGGTCCCTTCATGGGAGTTGTGGCATAAAACCGCTCATACTGTAATAAGTAAGGCGAGTTACTGTAAAGGGAATCGCCACCCGAGAAATCACCCATTTCCCATATATTTATTCACTTTTATTCTAAAACCCCGTTCTTATCCTTACATATCTAAATACTCAGTTAGTGATATTTGATATTAAAACCCATGATAAAAGATTTTAGCACATTAACCCAAGCCCAAACCTTTTATCCATAAAATCAGGTATCATCAATTGGCGCCATCCGTGAGACAGAATATTATTTGGTTTTAGCCCGAACCACTCTGTTAAAAAAAAATAAAAAAATGTGACAATAACTATGAGAGATAATTCCTCATTTCGTATACTTGTGGAAAAGGGGGATGGAGCTACTAACCAAGATAATACACCTAACCCCGTACCTATAACTCCTGCAACGGAACAACCCATAAACACCACATCAGGTCTAGACGCAAGTGATCCTGTGATGCAGTTTATAGTCCAAAACTGCACTACTTTTACTCACATATGGAAAGACACGTCCCAGAACCCTTTACCCACCAATGCAAACCCGCCAATCGTAGAACCATGGAACTCCGATTCAGAGGAAATACACCTCAAAACCAAAGACAACGCTTCCATAGAAAGCGATGATGCTGACCGCAACCATGTCAATATAAATGGCACACCGCCCGTTATGAATAACACAAAGGGAAAACACCGCAACACACGGACTTCTATCATCAACCCTTCGAGAGCTCAATAGGATGTGCGGAACCTGGTGGCATCCCAGTTCACTAAACGAATCCGAGATTACGACATGCCAGATGGACTAAAAGTCCCCACCAACCTAAAAACATATGATGGCATGTCTGATCCATATGATCATCTCACAGTTTTTATGGGTACAATGGACGTACACAAACTTCCAAAACCAGTATGGTGTCAATTCTTCCACATTACACTGAGTGGAGCCGCAAGATTTTGGTACGATAACCTTACGCCAGGGAGCATCGATAGTTTTTACCAATTGCGAGACAAATTCAGGGCTAACTTCTTGCAACAATGGCGGTTCCAAAAAACTCAAGCAGAGATACTTGGTATACGACAACGATAAGATGAATCCTTAAAGGATTATGTGGCCCGATTCAGCAAAGAAACCTTACACATGGTTGATCGCTTAGATATGATGGTATTTGGAGCCTTCATTAGTGGCCTACGTCTAGGTCGATTTTTCAAAGACCTAATAGCAAAGCCGCCAACGTCCTTGGAAGATTTATTTACCCAAACCAACAACTTCATCAGAGCCGAAGACGCAAATAATGAAAATCGACTCCGGGAGCCACGTCAGGGAAATCGTGACACGAAGCAACACAACACTTATAAGGACCTTCCAAGGAGACAGAAAGACAAATTCATTCCACGGCGAACAAACCGATACAATGACACCCCTAGAACACCACAAGCCCTTTTCACCGCTCTCATCAAATCGCCAGCGGAGATTCTTGCCACGACCGAAGGTAAATCGCTGCTTCGCCCACCACTAAAAATGTTTACGCCAACAAACAAAAGAGATCGAACCAAGTTCTATGAATTACATGATGACCATGGTCAGGAAACCAATGACTGCGTTGACCTGCGAAAAGAAATTGAAGCATGTGTTCGTAATGGACGTTTAAGTCACTTGGCAAAAGGTGCAAAAACATATAACAACACTCCAACAGCCACTCCCTATGGATCTAGAAACGAAAACAGATCTCAAGTCGAATGGAACAAAAAAGAAGAAACCGGAACCAAAAAAAAAAAAAATGAGATACACATGATTCAGCTTGATCGTGCATCAGTAACAGAATCACGAAACTCATGCCCAAACATCACCTTCTCTGAAGAAGATCCAATACCCGACCATTGCACGGGAGATAGTCCTCTCATCATCACGACAGTTGATAAATACCAAAATGTACTAGATTATAGTACTAATTACCCCATTGTTTGATTGATTTCTAATGCATTTTATGTGAATAAGATACTCATCTCGTTCATATTTGCAATTAGGAGTTTAATCGGAGCTTGGATCGAAAAGAAACAGAAAACGAGCTTATTGCGAAGAAAATTTGCTAAGGGAATAAAACAATAGACATGAGAAGATTAAATGAAGAAAAGAGGCTAAGAGAGTGAAGATAGGCAATATTAGATTGGAATATGTGTAGCTAACAGACGGAAGAAAGGTGTAAATGCTGAGTTTTCGGCTATGCGTTAATATTTTGGCCATAACTTCCTCATACGAACTCTAATTGGGTTGATTCAAGTGGGAGAATTTAGCTAACAGACGGGGCTACAACTTTTGTTTGGGCCGCTTATAATGAAAATGCATCCATACGGCGTATGGATTAATCCATACGGCGTATGGATTGAAAAAGTGGGCTGACACTTCGCGGGCCAAGCCCGTGGGCTTCTTTTTAATCCATACGCCGTATGAAAATTCCATACGCCGTATGGATTGGTCTGGAGATTAGGTTAAATTCCTATTTGCCTCATTTTTACCCTAACTTCTATATACCTAAACCTACGAACAACAACCGACGGGAGGGGGTTTTCCCCCCATTTTTGGAGCAAATCGATGGCGGTTTGGAGGCGGAAAAGGCTAGGATCATTCTATTGATTCTACTTCATTCGGTTCACGATTCGGTTTGCGTATCATCTTCCGATTTCAATTCTAAACATGTCTATGTGTTTTGTTTTGAGATATGAATCTGATTTTGTATAACTGAATCATGGATTAGACTTATTGTTAATTGTTTAGTTTAATAATCTTTGATTATGAATGTTTGAAAGTTATAATTGTGTTTTGAATCAATTGACTGATTGAAGATTGTTACATTGTCTGTAGAACCTTGTTTATTGGCGATAATTAATTGCTACTTAACGTGGTCAATAGGATTATTGAGATTGAGTTCCTTTGATACTATTGATTAATGATGATTATGAATTTAGGTTTATGATCATTGCTAAATATATTGAGTTTGATAGGTTAAGAGCATAGTAATTAATTAATCTAAAATGAATGAGCTAATAAGAGATTATTAGTAGGTATTGTTGAGTCATACCGCGAAGATTAATCGTAACAAGTCATGAATACTTAATGCACAATTTAGGGAAAAGCACGCAATAGAGAAACATTCTTGCGATGTCGGATCGATGTTTAATTTGGGACTCTAGATTGTAGAAATTAGTTAACCAGAACCGGAGACTAATTTACATTTAACTTGGACTCTTTGATTAGTAACTAAGTTAATATAAAAGAAATCACAATCAGACAATCAAAACACATGAACCGGATAATATGAATATGAGCGGAAGAATCTAAGTAATTACATGTCTATCTCCAATTGTTTATCATTTCCTCTTTATCTTGTTTTATGTTATTGGTTTGGTTAATTAGTTCATATTGAACGTTCGTACAGAACTAAAATGTAACCCCTATTTTACTGTTTTATTAATAATTCCAATTTAATTGAATAACATCGTTCCTGTGTTCGACCTGAACTTACCATAGTTATACTATTCCGATTGGGTATTCTTGCCTGGTTGTGTGATAGTAGTGATTGGTATATCTTGTACTTCATAAATAATAAACTAGACGCTTTCACACGTATCAGCAGTCATCGGATGCACAAAAATACACCGAGTCTATGTTGATAGCGGAAGCTCGACAGAAATCATGTATGAACATTGTTTCGAACAGCTAACAGCAGAGGAAATGAAAAAAATGAGACCACCCACCACCCCACTCGTTGGATTTGCTAGACAAAAATCTTGGCCCATTGGAATTATTTCTTTACCAATCACCATCTATGATTATCGTGGTAATATCGGCCAGCCAATAACATCTGACTTTATGATCGTGGGAGCTCCTTCACCTTACAATGTCATCCTAGGTCGTCCTGGAATGAGACAACTCGGTGCGGTAGCATCCACTGTACACGCTCTAATGAAATTCCAAACCGTACAGGGAATAGCCACGGTAAAAGGTGAAGTAACCACGTCAAAGATTTGTAATCAAATTTCTCGCAAAAGAGATCGCCCGTTGGAGGAATAGGAAACAACCCACGATACAGATAATGAAGAACAAGTTATATTTAATGAGGCATAGCCGGAACAAAAGGTTACAATTGGAAGACATCTTTCAGAAACTCTAAAAAAATAGTTGATCGAGCTCTTGTGTTCAAACAATGATGTTTTCACCTGGACACCTGCCGATATGACTGGCATACCCCGTGAGCTCGCCGAACATAAGCTAAACATTCACCCACGTACTTTCCCTGTTTGGCAGAAGAAACGGATCATAGCCAAAGATCGGAATGAACCTATAACAAAAGAAGTTTCAAAACTTGTAGAAGCACGAATCGTCAGAGCAGTCTTCTTTCCTCGATGGGTGGCCAATCCAGTGACGGTACGCAAACTAGACAACACGTGGCGCATGTGCATAGATTTCACAAGTCTAAACAAAGCATCCCCAAAAGACAGTTATCCTTTGCCCGAAATAGACCAAAAAATTGAATCTTTAGAAGGATACAAATTGAAATGCTTTCTTGATGCATATAAAGTATATCATCAAAGAAGACGAAGAAAAGACTTCATTCCACATGGAACTTTCTGTTATGAGAAAATGCCATTCGGACTAAAAAATGCGGGAGCCACCTATCAACGATTAATGGACCAGACTTTTGCTAACCAACTTGGTCGAAACATTGAGATCTATGTAGATGATATGGTGATAAAAAGCAGGGATGAGGGTTGCTTCATTTCACATATTATTGAAACATTCAAAATGCCGCGGAGGACAAACATGAAGCACAATCCAAAGAAATGCTCATTTGGGGTAGAAAAATGGCCAGTTCCTTGGATACATGATCACTAATGAAGGAATCAAAGTTAACCCTGAAAAAGTACAGGCCATACTTGACCTTGCCTCCCCAAGATCTATACGAGATGTTCAAGCTTTGAACGGAAAGCTGGCAGCACTGGGACATTTTTTTATCAAAATCAGATGAAAAGTCATTGGCATTTTTCAAAACCCTGAAGGGTTGTTTGCGTAAAAAAGACTTCAAGTGGAGCGTTGAGGCATAAACATCTTTTCAAGAACTTAAGAATCACCTTCAATCTCTACCTACCCTTACAATACCAAAGCCAGGAGAAACCCTAACCCTTTTCCTTGCTGCAGCAAACGAAGCAATTAGCGCTGTTTTACTAGCTGAGAGAGGGCTAGTGGAAAAACCAATATATTTTGTTAGTCGAGCTCTACAAGTTCCTGAAATCAACTATCCGAACCTAGAGAAACTAGCACTCGCACTAGTACATGCAGCGCGCCGACTTCGTCGCTATTTTCAAGCACATACAATATGTGTCTTAACTGACCATCCAATCCGTCAAGTTCTTTTGAAACCTGAGAACTCAGGGCGTCTTGCAAAATGGGCAATTGAATTAGGAGAGCACGAAATTATCTACAAGCCACGTTCTGCTGTAAAGGGACAAATACTTGCAGACTTCCTCGCAGAATCCAATAGAATTGATAACACGAAAACATTAAAACATGCAAAAGACAGGTCTAATCATTCCACAACAACCGAATGGACCTTATTCACTGACGGTGCATCAAGCACGGAGGGATCCGGAGCATGACTTATATTGACTGACCCAAACGGACAAGAGATAACCTATGCTTTACGCTTCAACTTCAAAACCTCAAACAACGAAGCTGGATATGAAGCACTGATAGCTGGTTTAGAACTAGCCATTCAGATGGAGGTCCAACACTTGCAAGTATTCACTGATTCCCTTCTAATCACAAATCAGATAAAAGGAATTTATGAAGCTATATAAGAACTAATGAGAAGATATCTGGTCAAGGTCCAAGAATTACAAAAACTCTTTCAAAGCTTCTCAGTCACGCAAATCCCGCGATCAAAGAACAAATGTGCAGACGCCTTGAGCAAATTGGCCTCATCATCATCAGCTCACCTCACAAAGAACATGTTGGTCGAAACAGTCCCATGCATAAGCATAGACATGAAGGTAACTAGCTTGGTGGGAAAAAATAACAAGTCTTGGATGGACCTGATTATACAATACCTCACGACAGGAGATCTACCAAATGACCCAACATGAAAGATAAGGATTAAAGCTCCTCAGTATACTATCAAACAAAACATCCTTTATCGAAAAGGCTACCTCACCCCATGGTTACGATGTGTTGACCCCAAAGAAGCAGATTATGTGTTAAGAGAAGCACATTTTGGATCATGTGGATCACATGTAGGAGCACGAACAATTGCACAAAAAGCAGCAAGGCTTGGATACTTTTGACCCACTATGTATAAAGATGCAACAGAACTCGTAGCTGCATGTCATAATTGCCAACATCATGCTCCTACCATATGCCAACCACAATGCGAATTGACAAGCATTACAAGCCCGTGGCCATTCTATCAAAGGAGTATCGATATCGTGGGTCCTTTTCCGAAAGCTCCAGAACGAGTTAAATTCCTAGTCGTCGCCATCGATTATTTCACCAAATGGGTAGAAGATGAAGCACTGTCAAATATAACTGGTCAAAGGATATTTCGATTCGTTTGGCGCAATATTGTTTGTCGGTTCGGTATTCCAGGAGTCATCATAAGTGATAATGGAAAGGAATTCGCCAATAATCCTTTCAAAGAATGGTGTGAAGGACTTCAAATCAAGCAGAATTTCACAATTGTCGCACATCCACAAACCAATGGACAGACTGAAGTAACCAAATCGAATGATACTACAAGGTTTGAAAACTAGACTAGGAAAGGCCAAAGGAAACTGGGTTGAGGAATTGCCAAATGTACTTTGGTCATACAGAACAACAGCTCGGACAGGGAACAGATGCACACCTTTTAGCCTAGTCTATGGATCCGAGGCGGTCCTACCTGCCTACTCACCGGATCAGCATGTTTGACCCACTCACTAATGATGCAAATCTTTGTCTAAACCTAGACTTGCTAGAAGAAAGACGAGAAATGGCTGCTGAGAGCACCGCTAAATATAAAGAACATATTGAAAAATACTACAACCGAAGGGTCAAATGCAACTTCCTCAAAGTTGGTGATTTTGTACTTCGAAAAACTGAAGCGAGCAGGCAAATGGGACAGAAAAAGCTAAACCCCAATTGGGAAGGACCTTACCAAATTATCAACTCAAACCAAATAGGAACATACATGCTAGCTGACATGAAAGGGAAACCCATTCCAAGAACTTGGCACATTAGTAACCTTCGCAAGTTTCAGTTCTAAACATCAGGGATAGCTGTTCGGGACATGCATCCTCTAAAGTCATGATGTAATTTCCCAAGTATTTCAAAAGCATGTAATAACTATGTATTGTTTATCGATTCATAAATAAATAATTGCTTTTTAGATTCGAAGTGAACAAAAATGAATATTCCGCCATTAAAGGGATAATACCATACATGGTTGAAGATAGCGCTACAATGATTGCATACATGGACGAACTTGTTAAAAACAAGGTCCATACAATACGAATTTCTATAAAAGTTACTTTATTATTGTATTATACAATAACTTAACTAACATAAGAACCAAAAATTTTCAATATGAATATATGGTACTAACTGTATAAATTTTAATACATGTTATTGTTCAATATCATAACCAACCGAAATCATTCTTCGTAATATCACTTCGTAAACTAAGCATAATTATTTCATTTGTAGGGAGTTCCATAAATTACACAGAAGTAAGGGTCCCATAAAAATGAATAAATAATTATGTAGCAACCCTTTCAAAGCAAAAATTTAACTTTACAAAAATTCGTCAACTTGCTCACAATTTCAACTTAAATATTATAAGATGTCAAAAAACTCATGGGCATCGAAATAATAGGACTTGAGGGTCGCAGAATTACAACAAATAACAACAACAAACAATCATAAACATAAAACTAGATTCATACACATAAACATCCAAACGTACATAAGATTATCGTTGACACATAAACTAGCACCTAATACAAGTTATTTAGTAACCTACACCCCCTTTTTAGTAATAGTTAAGCATAAAAAGAGCCAAAAAAATTTTCTTAACAAAAGGGGGATACATAACACAAACACTAAACACACTTAATAACGATGGGCTAAAGAAACAATGTAAACCCGGGTGACATTGTTTTCCAACACACTTAATAACGATGGGCTAAAGAACCATCATACACCCGGGCAACATTGTTTTCTAGCGAACAAACTCATGAACGTAACTCCCTCCTCTCAGCACGTAAGCGATCAATCTCGTTCATATACATCACATTATCACTTTCAAGAAACAACACTCTACCTTGAAGCTCAGTTACAAAACGCTCGGTCTCAATCCTCTCCCTCCTCATCTCATACATAATCAATTTAAGATCCTCATTTTCAGCAGTTACCAAACAATATTGTGCATCCAACATTGCAAGGTTCATGATATTTTCACCCGCACGAACATTAAACTCCTCTTGAACAACAACATTGCGATGGTGCACAACCGATGCACGGTCATCATGAAAATCACTTGGTTGAATACCTAGGCTAAGGTATTGACTTATGTCTTCTTGAGGACCAATAGGCTCTATCCCAATATTAACATTTGAATCATTATTGTTCATCTCAAGTCTAACTTCATTCCCAAATCCCCCCAAACTCGGTGGATGGATAGATGTATCTCCTAATGCGGGGACTGTTCGAAAGTTACTTCCAACAAGATAGCCGTAAAAACCTCCATCTACAACAATCACAACTCATATTTTAAATATATAAATTAACATCGTTAAAATTTACACTTACATCCATAAACAGAGCCATATTGAGTACCTCTCCAAATATTTTGATCATGGTAAGCTCCAACATTGTTAAGATCATGAACAACTTGCTCCATAGTTTCCTGAAACACACCGAGCAAAAATGATATAAATATATATATATATATATATATATATATATATATATATATATATATGTATGTATGTATGTATACAAGTACCACCAAGTATTATTACCTCAACATACGAAGCACCAACATTTTCTGTGATATCCATAGCAAGTTATTGAACAAAAGAAGCAAGGAAAAACGCAAAAGATTTGGTGAAGATGCTTCAAAAATTTTGAAAGCCATGAAGGCCTTAAATAGACTAAATGAAAGGTTTCATACTCAACGCATAACAATAAAGAACCTATCAAAATAAATAGGGTTTACAGGCTCTTTATTTCCTATATATAGGTGATTCAGACTTCAAATCCCTTCTTAAAGAAGTTAAATAAATTAAACACTTGAATAACACTACCACTACTTTCCAATCGTCAAATCAAAAATTAAATAGAGACATGATGTGGATGCCAACAACATACTTTCTTACCACAAGTGAATACCCCACAATTTTTATTATTATATATTTTTGAAACACCCCACATATATTTGTTTTAAAATATTATTGTAAGTAAATGTTATACACTTCTGACGGTGAAATCGTGTCGCAACTACCATATAATCGCGTCGCAATTTGATATAGATCCCGTGGCAACTTTACAGTTACCTCACCGCGATCCATGTATTTACAGACCTGTGCACTCCAGACCACAACACAAACCCTTATAACCTGTTTAAATAACCAAACCATCACCTGCAAAACTCTAACCTTCCACAACAGTTTTAAACTATAATTTGTACAAAATTCTTTTTCGCAACTTCATTAAATCAATTCAACAATAGAATCAAACCACTTTCTTTTATATAATACCATGTCAATACTTAGATAACAACTAACATGATCCAACATTATACCATTACTTCATTTGTACATTCCAAATCAAAAAAACCTTGACATGGTACTAAAATACTACTACATTGCATAGATTGGCGATATTTATAAACTTTTAAACCAATAACAAACTTTAAGTACAAAACAACATATATCATTCTTTCACCAAAATATTTGGGGTTCGGCATTCTAGAGCATGATTTAAAGAACACGAGCAAGTTACCTGACGCGCCACCAACCGTCACGCGTCGTCAACGCGACCGTATGGCAGCACGTCGGTGGAAGTTTTAAAATTTATATTTTGCTGGGCTCAAACTATGCTAGCTACCTACCTTGTGGGTAAGGTGGCAAGTATAACTCGAGTGTCGTCCAAAATCGAAACGAATGGAATTGAATTAGAACCTACCAAAGATAAATTGACAATAGGATGGGTTTAGAAACAAGGTAGGTATGGGTTTGGTTTTATCTAATCTAATCTAAAGACAAGAATTAAAATGCAGGAAAGTAAACGAGAATATAAGCAGCAGGTAGAGAGTGATTGCTGAAACTTTGATGATTAGGGTTTCGGGATGATATTATATTGATGATAGGTGATTACTCTAGCTAAGAATCTTCTAAATGGTCGGTGTAAACACTAGGACCCTACGTCTAGGTGTAACCCTAAAGTATATGTCAATGAATCCTAGGCTATCCTGACTCTGATCAGATGGGACTGTCTTCAGACCCACCTCACCGTCTCTTTCGGAGACCAAGCGACTCTCTAAATGGAGTTAAGGAATAAGGTGACAGTCCACAACACTGACTTTTCTTAACACCTATGTCTATCCAATTTTAACTAGGTAATACTGGTTGTATGCTGAATAAGTTAAACTGTCGGTTAAGTAGAGAGTAGGGGTTTTAAGCATCTGGGAACATAGTCGGCATCCTTGCTTTCATTTCCTACCTCATATTTTATCTGTTTTAGTTCTAATACTTGCGTCATGGATTAGACCCTCCTTTGTCATCGGTCGTTCATCCCTAGGCATGCGTACAGTGTATAGTGTCATTATTTTCCACACTACTCTAACCCTAGGTATATCTACGGTGTTTTAAAGACCTAATGTATCTTTACACAGCTTTATAACCAGAGGTAGTTTAACGGTGTACTATAGCATTTTCACGGCTTAACAGGACCTAGACCCGTGTCTGGAAGGGTTGCTTCCAGGTAATCCACGGTGAGATAAACCATCGGCATTTCCTTGGCTTCCACGTATTTGTACTCTACCAGTGGTATTTCCAACGCTATACCAAGTATTCAGCCGTGTTACGGTGATCCCACGGTTTCATACAAACAGGAGATAACTGTGTATTCGTAGTTAGGGTTGATCAGATCCTATCCTAAGGCAACAGTCACATGAGAGACCAGAAAGGGTGATTAATTAAGTCTACATCCAGGATAAGTCTAAACATGTATGCAGCATAACAACTACCAATCATATATAAGATATATTAATTAAACATCATCCCTAATCCTAACATCTACATTTCAATAATCACATATTAATCTAGCTAATCAGCATGGCAATAATCATGAATCGTACTGAAATAATATGTAAAGTAAACATTATAACAGTAAGAGAGTAAGATAATATCACCGGATTAGAAGAGTAATACTGAGGATTACAACAGTCTGACTTGAATAACCTTGCTACAGCTTGATTACCCAATTACAACTTTCCTCTAGCTCTAACCGCTAACTTATATCTCTCTAGTTCTCTAGAGAGAGAAACTAGAGAGAAGAACTAACTATATTAACTACAAGAACAATTCTCCTCTAACTCCTAAGAGTAGTGCTAGAGAGAGAAAGTAGAGAGAGAGAGAAGATTTGTGAATGAGAGGTGTGTGGAATGGTGGAAATGAAGCCACTATTTATAGGAGAAGGGAGGTAGCCATGGTACAAGTCCTTAAGCACCAAATACAAGCATCAAAGCAACATACGGGGCAAGTGGACCAAGGGGGTCAAACGGCACCTCACAAGAACAACACCCCCATATACGGTACTCTAAGGGTCTTATACGGCACCTAGGGTACCGTATACGGTACATAGGTGCCCAGGGGGTGTTGATGCTTCATTTGCTATATACTGACTTCTCGGTTGCTTGGTTCGTCTGTATCTTCTTCGTTTGAAGTCCGTTTTGCTTGATTCTTGCGCCGTTGGATTCGTTTTTCCGTTATGCTTCTAATGACACTAAGTTTTCCAAATTTGGAGGTGTTTGACTTTTACGTGTTCTGGATGACGATCGACGGGCTTCTAGACTGCACATCTTCTTCATTCTTTACCCGTTTCTCTTGATTCTTTCACCTCCAATCTTGGATTTTACTAATGAATCATAAAATACGCATTAAGATCTAACTTGATAGGATAATCAAGAATGGAATATTTAAGGTGATTGTTTTTGCCTCGGTTTGCGTGTAAATTGGATGTTTAGCTGATTTTTGTAGCAATGCTCGTATTTAGACTACCTTGGTGATTTTTGATGATAAATGACTGTTTTGAAATGTTTTCACCACAGAATAGTCTAAAAAGTGCAGAAATAAGTACTTAAAAACATGATTTTTGAGTCACATCAAGTATCCCACACTTAAGCGTTGTTTGTCCTCAAGCAACACTCAATTGTGTCCCGTGAAAGCATTTTATAGTTTTTAGGTGAGTTAGAGAACTCCCAAAAAGTTACCACTTTGTCATATGGGAAAATTATTTAGAGAACATAGGGAAAGCTAAGATGATTCTTTCAGAAATAAGTATTGACTTTCCCAGGCATACTTTCCAAATCTCGTGATCTTGGAGTATACATGACTAGGCGATCTCACTAAAGGTGGTCACTCAATTCACTCAGAGTGTCTCGGGTTTCCTATCAATCTAGCACAATCGAAATCGCTCAAATATCCAGTCATGCAGCACTCATCATCATAAGCTTGGTCGAGAATCGGATTTCCACCACTTAGGAAGAGGACGGCGCTAATTATCCCAAGATATTCAAGTGGGTTGAAATGTTTGTGAGGGTTAGGGGTATGGATAGTGGTGATTTCAGGTTGAAAGGGGGTTGCTTATCTTAGGCATTCTAAGAATCATGAAAAACTTATTGTAGAACGGATAAGGTAGCTACTCGTATTTCATCGGATCTTTCTTTGAAAGATTAATACTTTGAAGCACTTAGCTTTATTTTCTTTTCTTTTCCTTTTCTTTATTTTTCTGCTTTTTATTTTCTTTTCTTTCTTCAGAACTTCTTTGCCAGAGAACTTCCAAGGATATTTTTGCTTTTCTTTCGGAAATCTCTTCTTTCTTATCATGGACTTATTCGAGTCTTTTCTTCTAGTGCCAATTTTTCGCACTCATGATTTTCTAATTTTGGTGAACACGGAGGAGTAGATCAATTCAGAAGGAGATTCTTCAAGATGTTTTTCAAAACCTTAGAAATTCCAAGATAAGTTGTTGGGAATTTGGGAAGAGTGGTTAAAGATGTAGGGTTTTGAAGAAACGAAAGGTTTAGGCTCAACAGGGTTTTCTAGGCGGATCATCGATACTAAAAATGATCATCGATTCTAAATAAAGAAACAAACATAATAAGTAACTACGATAAACGAAATATAATAATAAAGTTTCAACCATCAAGGTTGACAAATATCCCAAAAAGTTTAACCAAGTGCAAGATAGAGATCAATACAATACAAAAGTCAGTAATATGAAATATAAGTCACAAGATAAATAGTCTAGAATGAAGGATCCTCTGCAGGTATGTCATCAGGTGGGGCTGGAGGTCCTGCGACTGACTGATCTCCGTTGGATACTCTCTGCTCATCTGGAGGGAGTAATCCCTTCTGAATCAATATCTGTCTGAGAGTCATCGCTGGAAGTGACATCACATCATAATAACCAAGTGCGAGCATGTCCTATGTGGTAACACCTGCCATCTGTAACATATCCAGGTAAAGCTGCCTGAAAGTTCTCTTAGTAGGAACCTGTCCTGAAAAGAGGGGGCCCAAATCCAAGTAAGGTCCGAGGCTACCAGTGAATAATGCATCGGTACCAATGTAGAGCAAATCTGTTCTATATGATGTGCTAGCCTATGGGTGCTGATCATGGGTCGGAATGGGTACAGTCGGACGAGGCAATGATGCCTGCTGACGGGCTAGTGATGGTACGTGAACTGAGTAGACCCTATGATAAGCATCAAATAGATAGTATATTTTATAGTAATTTATCCCTATATTTATATACATTTTAGTGCATTTATATGATTTTAGATACTTATTTTGTTAATATTTGCATAGATGTATTTTAAAGTGGAGATTGAAGAAAAGGAACGAAAATAAGGCAAAGATTGAAGAAAAAGAAGATTAAATGAAGACTCGAAAAAAATGTAGCTTAAACCTTGAAGAAATGAAGAAGATGGCTCAAAAGTGGAGTGATAACATCAATTAAGTGTTTTAAATGAAGCTTGGATGAAAGAAGCGGAAGTTCCATCAAAAGCTGAAGAAAAGTGTAAATGCTGAATTTTCTGCGCGCTGTTAGTATTTTGACCATAACTCTCTCATACGGAGTCCAAATGAGTTGATTCAACTTGGAGAATTTCGCTAACACATAGGGCTACAACATATCAAAAATTCTGATTATTTGAAGAAAAACTCAACCTCCGGTTGGGCCTTTCAACTGGCAGTTGGAACTGAAAATCTGGAATATTCGGGAAACGAAGAGTTTGACTTGGAGACAAAGTAACCAACCGCCGGTTGGACCTTCCAACCGCCGGTTGGGACCAACTTTCAGCTGTTATAAATAGAAAACACCTTCCAGCTTCGAAATATATCCCAATAACCTTAATAATTCGTATATTACGAATTATTAACCCCAAATTCGACTAGAAACACTTTCTAGGGGTTTTAGGAGCAATTTAGAGTCGCAGGTTCGCAAGGGTTTGTCTATGATCAAGCGTACGGAGCGTGGTTCATGGTTTTGGTTTGCGTATCTTATTCTGTATTTAATTTTGAATGTGTTTTATTATTGAATATTGATTATGATTATGTTTAACTTAATTATGAACTAATATTTATTGTATTTGCTTAGATTTATATTATTGTTGTAATTATATTATTGAATATTATTATGCAAGAATTATGTGTTATATTATGTTAATGATCATAATTAACTAATTTATAGATAAACTTCACTAATCTTTTGGGTTTTTAAATTAAGTGAGTATGTTTCATTAGATGTTAAGTAGCATTATAATTCAACCGACCCTGGAATTGCATCAATAATATGTTGATAGATCTTAATAAATAGTGATACTTTACATAACCTTTGACTGTATTGCTATATGAGAATTGTCATAACCTTTGAGGTTTTCTACATTAGTAAATCACAATAATAATAACCAACAATAAATAATCTAAGTAAATACATATTTATCTCTAATTGTTTACTATCCTTAGTTAATTATTTTCTATTGAATTGGTTATAATTTAGTATTCTTAAATACGTTCATACGGAACTAAAACGTATTCCCCTTATCTGTATATTGTATATTTTAATTGAATTATAAATTCTATTTTATTTATAACCACCATTCCCAGTGTTCGACTCGGACTTACTTTTAAAGCTATATTATACGAACGGGTTATTCTTGCCTGGCTTGTGTGATAGTTAATTTAGTATTTCCAATTATTTAAAACTTGTTATTTTGTACTCTATTCACACGACATTACCCTAGCTGTACCAGATGTAGATCTATGAGTGGGTAGTGGTGCGGAGTAGGTGGTAGGTGTGCGAGGGCGTCTATGTGGATGTGGTGGCTGAGTGGAGGTATGTGGATGTGATGGAGAGAATGTAGTGTATGGGCGAGTGGTAGTATATGGGTGAGTGGTGGTATGGGTAGTGGTGGTGGTCCACATCTGTATAGGAAGTGATCAGGCTCAGGGGTACCATGTCTCCTAGCTGTCAGAACCTGCTGATCACGGAGAACCTGTAAAGCATGTAATATATAGTACTGAGTAAGAGGAGTGACCGGATCCGTGTGATGCACAACAGCCTGTGTAGGCAGTACTGATGTGTCTGCTCCTCATGTTGGCTCAGGTATCTCTGCTGCTACTAGTCTCTGTGGCTGGGGACCAACATCTCTATCCTCTGTAGTTGCGCGCTTCCTGGTCATGAATCATCTAGGAATGGGCTGCCGAGTCTGATACCACAAGCACTGTCTGTCAGGCCCCTCATCAATCATCCTGATCAGTTTGCAGTACTCGAGATCGAACGGCTGCGAACTAGCGTGATGGGTGTAATCCTCACGGTGGCGGTCAGTGAGAATCCCCATACCAACTAATAATCTCGTGATAATGGCTCCCATGAATACGTGGCGTCTATCCTCTCTCTTCTCCTTCCAAAATCTATCCGCGATGATGTATGCGACATTCAGGTTCTGCTTCCTTATGATCGCATCCATGAACTTGAGCTCTTCTGATGTAGCAGGTCCCGCATCTCTCTTCCCAAAGATAGTACATCACAGGAGCTTGTGAAGAGTATGATGAGCTGGTCGGGTCATGAGTGAAGCTTTCACTCCACTCCTGAAATTTGTCCCCGTCAAATCCCTCCATATCTCCTTATGATCCCGTGACGGTAGACTGGAGATAGACTGGAAACTGCTAGTGAACCAATCAGAACTGGCCTATAATCGTGTGTAAAGGCCAAGGTATACCCCAAAATCTCCCACTGTCATACGATACTTTTTCCCACGATACCGAAAAGCGATCTTCTTATCAGTGATCTCCAACCTCTCTCGGAACTCGTATGTAATCATAAACTTAGTGACGACCTCACGGTATATAGCCTCACCAATGGAGAAAAGATGGAAAAATGCAGCATGTTCCTTGCCATCTGTATCATACTTAATCAAATCTTCCAACTCATACCTAATACCCAAGCGTCTCATATCCGGCCAAATGATAACTCTATTTGACCCTAAGTATCATCCCATCCATTTCTCAATTTCGTCCATATTCTCGGGGGATGAAGCAAGCTTCCTCAACGAAGGGTTTGATAGATCCATCAATCCTCAATCCGCAATCTTTCACAACCATTAGTGTTTTAACCTATTCCAAGAGTATTAAAGTAATAACAATACTAGCATTTAATCTAAGTGAACTTGTCATTTCAAACAACTAGCAAATATTCTTACTTTCATTCATGACAACTTAATCTAAGTGAGCATGAGGTTTGCAAAAACCATGTAATTACCTCAAATATATCAAGTAAACCAAAAAGAGCATTTATGCAATTACCATACGGTTAAAGACACGTGTTAACTTAACAATTTTGCAAGATTTTGAAGATTTTGATAAATGAATGACGGTAGCTTATGTGTGATGGTCATATTAAAAATATTCAACACTTTATTAATTAAGGTGGTGAATACTTAAAATAATCAAGGACCAAAAGCTAACTAAGGATTTATTGAAAATCTAAGAAACTTGTCATGATTTAATTAACTCAAGCAACATTTTAAAATTAAAGATTTAAAAATAAAGTATGTTACTTGGTAAATTTTAATCACAACATGCCTACTTTAACTTTCGATATTCCTAAAGATCATTCAAAATGAACTAGCAATCATGTAATCATGTTTATCAAGTCATACTAAGCATGAATTAATCAAAACAAGTCAAAACAAGCTACTGGTTATCAAAAGTCAACAAATCAAGCAAGTTTGACCACTAAAGTCAAAATAAAGTCAACAGTTGAAGATCAAAGTCACAAATTATCAAGTAATCTACTCAATCAAGCATGGAATCATGTTAAGCAACTATGCAAGAACACTTTTGAACCATAAAACACAAGCTTTCACCATGTAATTCATAGATCAAGAGTTGAAACCCTAACTTTTTTAAAAAGTTAATGAAATTTAAAGATTTGAGTTAGGAATTACCTTGCAAGTGATGAAATGATGTTATGTATGCAAGAGAGATGATAAAATGAAGAACTTGAAGCTTTGAATCGTCCAAAATGGTGGAAAAATGAGGGTTTGGTGATGGGGGTTGGGGCCGACGGTTTTGTAGGGAAGGGGAAGGGAGAAAATTTTTGACTTTTTGACCTTTTGTTTGGTAGTGAGTACCTTCCTCTTGGTTTAAATACGTTTTGTAACACCCCCAAATTTAATGTTTTGCGGAAGCATAATTTGGGTGTTACTAATCAATAATCAAAGCACACATATATATAGCAAATGACCACTATATGCGTCGTTTTACATTGATATTAATAAAACCAAAGTTTACATCAAAATATTGTTTACATTAGCTCGGTTTGAAATTGAGAGATTTAAGTACATAATTAATCTATACAAAATATAATAATGCAACTAAATCTCTGACTGTTTGCATGCTGACTCGAGCTAATGGATCTTGATTGAGCAGTCCAACCTACTGCTGGTCACCTGTGATACATGCTAAAATTGGTCAGTGAAACGCTGGTGAGCTCACAGGTTTGTATGTCAACACATATTTGTATGAACCGCAAGATTTATAATTGAATTTAAAATGCAATTAAGCAAAATAAAAGTTATACAGCCATGAGCACATAGTCTGACCTTAACTTGGGTGTCAGGTCCAATTAAGAAAACCCAACTGAGTTGCCTCCTACGAGTGTCTAATCTACACTCGTCTTCCTAAATGCTAATACGTCCGTTTGACCAGTTAGTGCATGCTAACCCGGACGAGGATTGTCAATCCTATATGATATCATATACTAACATTCACGCTACAGATGTATTACCAAACTATGTTGTGGAGAGCTTTGAAATGATTAGTGAAAACAACTCATGTAGTATTTGATTTGTATTGTACTTGCGTTCATATTGTAAAATAAAACAAGCAATGTAATCACACCCCAGATAAAAACCATAAAATAGGGGCTATGAGACTCACCTGAGCCTGAAGAGTTTATCTAAACAAACTGAGATTGATTAGCCAAGAATTGAAGTCCAAAGACTTGTAACCTGAGGGTGTCCACGACACGCGATGGTTATAAACATGAGAAGGTACCTAACAAGACTACCTTGTAGTTGTTTGTCCAACTAGAATGTCCAAATGATTACAATTTGGTTGATTGTCTAAGCGTTTGAAAATGTGTACGGCCCGTTGGTGATTATTTGTAATAATAATCTTGATGTTATCATATTGATTTCGAAGTGTTATACTTGAAAAACATGTCTTAAAATGTTTTAGGAGTCATATTGTATAAGAGCTTGAGGTTGTATATGTTCGACACTTGGTGTAAAAAGTATTTACATGTTCCTGGATGACGGGGGTCCGGGGGCAGCGCCCCTGGTAGCGGGGTCCAAGGGGCGGCACTTAGTAAAATCTGTGTTTTCTTGGTTCTGTTTCATGCAACACTACGTGCGACATAAGGCTTGTGTCGCTTGGTGCGACATAGTCTATTGTGTCGCAGATAATCTCTGCGACATAAGGGCTTGTGTCGCTAAGTGCGACATCCGCAATTTATGCGACATCCGCAATTTATGCGACATAAAATGTTGTGTCGCTATATGCGACGGAAATAGGTTTTGCGACATAGTCACTTGTGTCGCTATATGCGACATAAGTGAGGGTTTAGCGACATAAGGGCTTGTGTCGCAGGTGGCCTGGAGCCTCTGCGACACAACGAGCTGTTGGCCGGAAAATGAGCCGAAAAGGTGTTTTCCGACCTCCGTTTGACTTGAGACTTTTACCCAACCCATATTAGGACATTTCAAGCTTAACTAAACAATTATAAGCTGAAAACAATAGAAAACGAGAGCTGTCGGGATTTGTCGGAAACTTACGAAGTTAACGCCGTGAAAATCCGGAAAGATGGAAATGTAGATCGTGAAGTGGTGAACGTTTTTCCCTAAATGAGCTTGAAGATTTGAAATCGTTTGATGGTGCGTTTTAATGATTTTAGATGATGGTGGTAGTGGGTTTGTTTTGAGAGAAAAGAGAGGAGAGATTGATAGAGAGAGGGGGAAGATAGGTGGAAATGGGGTGGGGAGGTGGTGACCTCATCCCCTTTTTGCTGATTATTGGGAAAAGAGGGAGGGGAAACTCCCGAATTTTTAATCCCCGCGTTTGTGCTCCGTGCGGTGTTTGTTTAAACGTTAAATAATTATTTTATACGTTTAAATATATGTTTTAAAATACAAATGTTTATTCAATATTTTTGTTGAAGTATTTTACCAAATACTTAATAACTTAAATGATTTCGTTTGTTTGTGTGTTAAATGTCTAAGTCGCGTTGACGTTTATCATACGATACGAAATGTAGTTGAAGTATTATCAAAATAATATTTTGGGTATGATATTGTTATTAAATAATTTTATATTATTTAATAAAATTGATCACCAACGTCCGTATTTACTTGAACCGAATTACATTCGATTTGAAACTTGTACGATTTAATCAAATCGCATATTCGTATATATTCAACAATATATATATATATATATATATATATATATATATATATATATCGATACATTAATTAGCCTAAAACCAACTAATTACATGTATTGACAACTGATTAGGTACTAATCACTAGTCCTAATTTGGTGAGTGTTACACGTTTTGATTTAAAACGCGAAAGATACGATACGTACGATTGGTTTTCGAATGGTTTCAAGATTTTTAATAAAGTAACCAAAAGTAAATACGAAACTTTATAAGAAATTTTCGCGAATTAAAATTGTGAATAAAATTGCGCACGGAAAGTTCTTTTCGTTTAAACAAAACGAGTTTATTTTAAAACGAAACAATATTTTTGTGTACTTTAAACTTTTAAAACAAATCATAATCGATTTACCAAAATTTTAAAATTTAAAACTTCGTTAAATTTTTCTGAAAAGTTTGAACTTACGCGAATCGCGCGAGTTTAAAGTTTAAAGAACGTTTTCTTGCTTTAAAAATGATAAATTAATTTAAACTAAAACTAACACTAACTAATATTAGTTAACCTAGATAAGCTTGGGGTGCCTCCCAAGAGCGCTTTGTTAAATACGAAAGCTCGTCCATACCAGACTTACTGTTTTACCTGATAGTGTCCGAGATGACACTTTTAGGTACGGTTGATGCTTCGGATAGAGACAAGGTATAGCGGGAAATAAACGTACCTCGGAGAGCTCGGATGACATAGTAAACTAAATCTGCAGGGTTTATGTAATACCGTTCAAATTCTGTTAAGAATTCTCGCTCTTCCTGACTGAGTTGTAACAATGCATCGACAAAACGATTAAATTCCCGTTTCACCTTTTTCTGGTTTGAAATGCCATCCCTAAATCCTGTATCTAGATAAGAAAGATCATAGAGCAGTTTTGAAAGTAAATCCACAAATTCCGTTTCCTCAGAAGAATCAGGATTTCCGTAAGTAGTGTGAACTGCTTGCGAAAGCTCTTTGATATAAATCTTCTGTTGGTTAGTAAACGGAAATTTGGTTTTTTGGAATAACTAGATCAGCTGGATATGGATCTGTTTTCTTTTTGCAAAGAAAGCAGCATCCATGGCTTCCTCAGTTGATTCGGGAAAAATAGCTCTAAGCTCGTTAGTTAAATAAGTAGCAGGATCAACAAAGAATGGAATATCACTAAGAACCAAGACAGACTTGATAGGGCTTCTCTCTATCCAAAATTCAAGCTCGTCAATCAGGTCCGCAACATAACGATTTATCCTAGGTTGTGAAATAGAGGAATAATCGGTGCTGGCAAGTAAATCCATTAAAAGATCTAACTCTGATTTTAACAATAGCTCGTCTTTTCTACTGTGGTTAGCACGGAGAAGTCTAATTATCCTATCAATTTCAACAAAGGTCTTTCTCTGCTCACATCTAAATGGAAAATTAGATATCTTAAGGTATTTCAGAAAGTTAGCATATATATCTATCCTCTTGTTGAGCTTTAGAGAATTTCCTAAGTGAAAGTCGGTCTTTGATTCGGTAGATGATTCCTGGATTCAGTGTTTAATCGGGTTGGTGTTTCTATCCTAAGTTCACTCTCAACTTGATATTGGAGACGCTCTTCCTCAACTACACTTGAATAAATAGTGTAAGTCCCTAGTACGTGGATCGATAACGAGGTTATCTTAGGTATTAAGGCGCGGAATTCCTCAATACTTGGTTCACAATAAGTGAACAATTTGTTTCGCAAGATAATAGCGAATTGATTTATCAACAAGGTTTTGTATCGATTAATTAAAGTTAATCGATCAATACCTAACCTTATGACTGCTTAAAATAGTGTTTTTGTCCTCTGGAAATCGAATGGACAAAAGTTTTTTTCGATTTAACCTATTATTGTATATATAGATATCCATCTAATCTCACCTCGCAGGTCGATGGACTCTGCGAGTCGAGTCATCTCGCAGCCCAGTCAAAGCCCAGAAACTGAACTCGCTTCGCTGATCTGCGAGCCCAGATCTCATCTCGCAGGATTAAGTTCTGCGACTTGAGATCTCATCTCACAGACTTTAGTTTGTAACATCGTATTCGATATTCGTCTAACACTTTAACATACTAATATATTCAACGAATATTAATACCAAACTAATATCATTTACAAATCCAAATCAATTGCACAAACTTGATTACAATAATCACTAGTACTATTACAAGCTAGATCTGTTGTCACACATACATATCCCAACACACTCCCCCTTGACAATAGCTCTAGCATCTATGCTATTATGTCTTCAAGTTGTCTTTGATTTTTACTCATAAATCTTACTTCCAGCATAAATCTTCAATTTTATACAAGTCTTAACCATCATTTGATAATCACGTGCTAAGTCACCCCATGCTACTGTCGTCAAGATTCTATTTTCATTCAATTTTATCAAATCTTTCTTCGACATGTTCATTAGGTGTCGATGGTCATAAACTCTGAAGATTTCTTTTTCACCACCTTCAACCTCATCATCAGATTCAACCATTACAGCTTCTCCAGTCTCTGAATCCACATGCCAACTCTTCATATTTTCCAAAATATCTTGTGGCATTGTCTTCAATGGAATCTGCTGTAAACACTTAACAGATGGATAAATCTTCTTTCTTCTTCTTCGTCCTGTCCTTTGACTTCTCTCTGCCAGTTTAATAGTCTTTCCTTTTCTTGGCTTAATCTTTTCAAATTTATTAGCTCTAACCTCAGTCTTGATTATGTGTTCGACATATTTTCCAACAAAATCATCACTTGGGTTATTCAAAGGTAATCGAGCCAAATCTCGAATCTCAAATCTAGGCAAAGAACTAAATACTGCAAGCTTTCGCTCAAGATATTGAACTCCGTCAAACCTCTTAATAGCAAATAGCTTCAGCTCAGAGTCAAAGTACCAACCAATAATCCCTCTTTTAGGTTCCCGTTTCCCAGTTATATCAACTTCAGAAACTCCAACCTTCTTTTTCTGTTTAGGAAGTTTTCTAAGAAAAACTGCTGGATTCTTGGTAGGAATTAAGATTTCATCTTTTTCAGAATCGGTTGAGTCATCGATTTCTTCATCTACATCGACAACTGTTGGACCTTGATTATTTTCAATAATAACTTCTGTCCTAGATGGGCTCACATGGTGTTCATCAATATTTGCATCTGGATCTACACCAATGTCTTGCTCATTCTCATAAACAGCAGTCCAATCCTCAGGTAGTAAAAATTCTCCTTCTTCAAGATCAAAATCAATTTCTTCATCGATTTCATCAAGAATATCACTTCCAGAGTCACTCAATTCTAGCATTTCCATATCTACACAAATCAAATTAATAATATAAATTCTTTTATTGATTTCTCTGAATCAATCTAAAAAATTTCATTATTCATTTCAATTGTGTTAATATAACCAATCTATATAACTTATAATTCTTTTATTAATTACCTTGAATCAATCAAAGAATTCTTAAGTCTTATAAACACTTAACAAATATTAATTAACTTTAAATTCTAATGTATTGTAAATAATCACCAAGCATTTAAATTCACTGTTAATTACCTTATATAATTTCTAAGACTTAATTGAACTGTTATATGACAATAACTTAACTTTCAACTATATCTTTAAATTATATATCATTTGTCTAGTTAAAAATCATACATATTTAACTTGTCAGTTATAAAAACTCTCAAGTCTAAAATGTCTAAGTTAAAATAAACTTTGACCGCTGAAATAAATCAGAACACGCCGCTCGACTTCTCAATGAGTCGGAAGACTTTCGAACACTAATTTATTTAACTTTTCAAAATCAAATAACTTAAACAATTTCTAATATATTTAATCTTGTAATAAAAATCTCAAGCCGAATATTTTACAAAAACTATTAAGTTACAATTATTCAATTATAATTATAAATTACAATTATAATTCAACTAAAAATTCTAAGTACAAATATCTACACAAGTCTATGCTGTCTTACCAGCTTCACTTGTACCCGCAACACTTGTACCAGCACCATCACCACTAACACCAACACATGCAGACTCCCCCTGAATAATAGCTTGCTCACCAGTCTTTGAAGGACCATTCGGCTCACCATCTTTCTGAGCATCGGGATCATCATCTTTATCATCTCTTCTCTTCTTAGCTAACTCATCCTCTTTGCAAGCTTCATGATATAGCATTATCTCCCCCTGAGCAGACTGTCCTGAATTCACTCTCAACACCAAACGTTCTAAGTGTTCAAGCTTCAGTCGCTGGGCAGTAAAATCAGCAAGCAAAGTATCATGAGTCTTCAGCAGTGTCAAATGTGATTCACTGATATGAACCATCTGCTGAGCAAGAGAAACATTCTCAGCTAACAACCCTGGAATCCTAGAAGTACTCTGTTCCAATTCCTTAACTCTTGACTCTAAGGATGTAATCCTTTCAGCATCAGTCGTCGGAATAACAGATATTGTAGATGGTCCAGGCGGTGTCACTGAAGCAATGTATGATTCACGTGTGAGTGGTGGAATGGCTTGAGATAATGCTTCTTTGAGAAGACTAGCTGCGAATCTACTAGTTTTATTAGTCGGAAACTAAGCATCATGCACCAGTTTTGCAACTCCCTCCTCAACAGTCTTGGAGACCATTTCTGGTTCCACTGACTCAAGCAGTTTCTCATCCTATAAAGTTAGATATAATTAAATAAGTAATTGTTACAGATAACTCTATCTCAATCTCTAATTAAATATTTATAATACTCGTAGTACTAAACGTTTATCTCATACCTCAGATGGTACAGATACTGGTTCAGTAACCACCGGTATCATCGTCTCTACCTGGGATGTATGTTGAGCAACTGTCATAGAATTAACTGTCTCGGTTGAACTCCTGATAAACAACAAGTTAAGATTATCTAACTCTAAATAAAACATACCATCCTGAATGATCAAAGTCCTGGAACGCTTACGGCGTTGAGGAATAAGAGGTAGATCCTCTTCCTCAGGACCTTCGTCAATAATACTGAAGTCTGGGTCGACTTCCTTAGCCTTTCTCTTTTCCTTTAGTGCTGGATCTGGAATCATCCGAGATCGGTATCTAATATAACCAGCATCTGGAGGTGGAGAAGGAGTACTATCATCATCATCTGAAGCCGATTGACCATCACGGCCTCCAGATGGACCAACATCAGAATCCTAAATATTAAATATATTAAACATTTATGATTAGCTAAAAGCTCTATCATACAAGTTCTATATATTTATGATTAATCTGATAAATACCTGAGAGGGTAAAACCTCAGATTTATCAAGCTGTCCCTGCTCACCGTCAGGTCGAGTAACCTCTGGGTCTGCAGTCTCAGCTCCCTGATCATAATGATATTTATATTTTATAATCAGAAATAATATCTAATTAACTAAATATCTATATCATGTGCATTATGTATAACACTAATGGGATAATTATATAACAACTTAGTACCGATATTACTATATAATTATAAAATTACCTCAGGTTGTTCAACATAACTATCAATATCCCGTAGCAAGGGATCTGTATCATCATCAATCTGTATCAAAACCTCATGTAGAACCTCAGCAGCTAGCTCAGGCACAACTTGTTGACCTTGATGTTCAACCTGATGTAAAACATCCTCAATGAGCTCCTGTGACTCTGCTGCTGGTTGAGGTTGAGGTTGAGCTTGTGAAGGTTGAGCTTGAGCTTGACCGTGAGCTCCAGCATCCATCCAACCATTGTTTGGTGGAGCAACATAATCAGCATCAAGAAGATGCCCAAAAAGATCAGCAGCCTCAGGCTTAATCTCATCTTTACGCTTGGATAGCAAAAAGCAAGCGTTGTAACCTCGCAATCCGATTGTCTCAACTTGAAAATCAGCTGCATAAGCTGGCAAGTTTGGAACTTGAGCTTGAATCAGAAGCATACATAATCTAGGATAAAGAATAAACAATGTCCTAGCAGCTCCGGTGATCTGTCCTCTGAAGGACTGAAAGATATAAGAAGAAAAACTGTATGGTTTATTGTAAACCAGTGACAGTACAGCTGACATCAACTCAGGACTAAGCTCATCTAATCCTGACTTCTTGTTCCCAAAAATAGATACTATAACAGTAAAAAGAAATCTCCACTGTCCTAGTACGAATGCCTTGACAAACTGACGTCCTCTCCTAGGTCCTGAATAACCTGTACGACCTAGAGCTCCTTCTATAAAATCAGCTGAAAAAGCAGATGGACCCCCTTCTTGTTCAGAAGTTCCTAGCTGCAATAGCTGTCGTAAGTCATCAGCAGTAAAAGAAATCGGATGCTGATTCACCGTCGTACGTATAGTAGGCGGGTTAGCAGCACCATCATATACAATGTTCGTCCAAAACTGCGTAAGAAGGTCTTTGTTCAGTGGAGGCGACTCAGTGATAGCAAATCGAATTCTCGAACGTGCTAAATATGTCAAAATCTGCTCAAAGCGCTCAGCACCACGCTCGTTGACATCTAGATTCACCAAGATGTTGTGACCCTTCTCAAAAGATCTGTTAGCCATATCTGTAATTCAAAATTACACAAATAGCAAAAATGTTAAGTTAACGAGCATTAGATAATTTACACTTTAACGTATTATGATCAAAAAGATCATCAAACGTCTAAATATACTATTAACTAATAACATAATTGTGACAACTCTCCAAATTAGGTACTGATTAACATTTAAGCATGTGCATTCTTACGCTAATTTCCTGAATTAAGTTTAAAACAAAACTTTTGATGTGATGTAAGCCTAGCAGCCCAGTACTTTCAAACAAAAAGTATTACTAATACGTAAGTATTTAAAGTTACGTACAAATGTATCGGGACGAACCCGACAGATAAATACCGCAAGAGTTGATGACATAATATAATTAATAATTCAATTATTAATTACGAGTACTATTGTATCTATAACATATAGATAGAACGAGTAAAATATACGTTTAACATAAAACGTATTATAAAACGAACAGAACCAATTTTAAAATGCATTCAAAAATCAAAATGAGAAAAATTCAAATTTTCTCACTCTTTCGGAAACATTTGGAACATTACCTCAAAATATGAACCCGAAATTCGACTGAAATTTGGCACTCAATTGAATGATAGCAGTCCAATGCACAAATTTGTACAACAGTCCAAAATAATGAAAACATCATTATTCCAAATTTAAATAACGAACCTAGAGAACATCTACAAAATAAAAATATAAAATGTTAAATTTGATATTGTACTAATTGGACCCGTACTCGAAATTAACGAGCTAAAAACCCAACCTAATACTCAAAACTAAAATATGTGGGAGACAAGTTCGTGCAACCCATACCTCCCACTTGAAAAAGTTGGTCAAATACATACTTTTATGCTCCCTGCTCACAACAACTTTGAACACACACACACATTTCAATTATTTGAGGTTCACCAAACTTTGCTCAATGTTCATCCCTTTCTCTGGTTCCATCGATGAGCAAGCATAGTAGTAAGAAGTAGGAACAACAAGCAAGAACCCAACATATCATCTTCACCTTCATAACCTTCAAATACTTCAAACTCACAAACACATATTATAATCATCAATCAGCATCATCCTCGTCACAGTCATCATCACTATCAAAATCTCATTGTAAGGAAAACTTCTCATTTCTTTATTTCCTTACTCAAATTCGTTATATATATATCGTGAACATAATATGATATATGTATATAACTTGAAAAAAAAATGTGATGATTGATTGATTGTTCTTGAAATAAAGTTTTAAGAAACCAAACTCTTAAATGTAAAATCAAGATGTATAAGCTTGTTAAAATGTAGTATTAAGTTATTAAACATGTTATATATCGATTTTGTATCATATGGTGGTTGATTTAACAACTTAAAAACGGAACTAAAACAATTATTATGTCGACTGTGTATGTACTCTGTAACAAAGAAACGAGCAGAAGCAGAAAACCGTTGAACCATACGGGTCGTACCATATGACTGGCCCAACAGGCCCAAAACTTATACTTAATTGGCTACATTGTTTATTGGGCTAAAACCTTGCTGGACCGAAACAGTTAATGGGCTAACTTATTGGGCCGATTGGTTTTAAATGTTAACCGAATGTCTTTGTAAATTTTAATGGTGCACTAAACACTTAAATACTTTTAGTTACAATTAAAAACATATGGTTACCACTTAGTCTAGTGGTTAATTCGTTGGGCGTGTAAAGGAAGGTCACAGGTTCAAGTCCTGTGACCGACCTTTTTGTTTTTATTTTTATTTTTTTATATATAAATATATTTTATATTTGGTATATTTATATATATGGACAACAACCATTTAGATATGTACATACAGATATGCGAACTTACAAACAAGTAAACAATTACAATTGTACAAAATGAAATTTCGACTTAACGAGTTATTAATAAGTTATATTTGATTAAAAACTTTTCGACACTAAATTTGGTACAAAAATTATACACGCCCGCGGGACATTATTTTAGCCAGATATTTATGCAAATAATGCTATAAAATGGACGCGACAATTTTTGGAACGAGTTTAACAACTGTATATGTATAAGTTTTGCACGATAACTTTTGAGAACGGATATATATATATATATATATATATATATATATATATATATATATATATAATGAACCACTTATGTATATATATACGACGACAAGTAATATATATATATACGAATATATATATTCAACTAATAAGTATATATATGTATATACTTACACACATCGAAGGTTTAAACAATGAACATAATTGGAAAATATTAATTATTTTCAACATAAATCATCAACGACTCGTACAAATTTAAGAAATCAACAATTTCTTCAAACAAATAAACCGTTAACATATGTTTATTAAACAAATCAAACGTACTTATGTTAATACATTTATTGTACATAGGTTAACATACCTTGGGCGTTTACCTGTCGGCTGCTAGCATTCAAACCGAGCAAACCACAGTGAGTTTACAGCCCCTACTTTTAAATGTTTTCTGCTTTTAAACACAGGGGTGTTAAACATAGAAATTGCACGCCAACACATGCAATCAAACTATAAATGCTTTATTGCTTTTATACAAATGTTGATTTGTGATATTACATATTCACTGTTATTTTGGGAATTTAGACAAGGTATCCTAGTACGGACCTAGACTTGGATTGTGTGCATGAAAGACCTCATGACATGCTACTGTAACCATTAGCTAGGTGACTCTAGCCACTGAGTATACGGATAGTACTATTGCCGTGACGACCCTCCTACGGTGGAGCGTATACTTAAATGTCCATTCAGGCAAGCAACATAAGTTTTGGTTGTGGTTTGGTTATAGGGTTAGGTCGCGTTACTTTAACCTGCGAGGTTTAGCTCACCTTTCAGGGGATCACAGTCTAAGTAAATTCCCACATAGTTTTAGGAAGAACGAATCCTACAACTGTTAAACACCGGAAAAACATACCGGTAACTTATTTTTACACTGGTAAACAACCAGTAACATATTTTGGGACGACATCCCACGTATAACAATACTTTAGGGTAACAACCCTACTTAACTTGTATTTTATAAATGAATAACAAATCATTTATACAAACTTGGTTTAACTAACCACATACACATATAAACCTGTAAATTCACTCAACATATTTGTTGACGACTTTCTCTATGTTTTTCAAGAAATTAGCTGGGTAAGTAATCGCATGCATTCAGGATGGACAACCCTGGACTAATTAGGATGCCACATACTGTTGGGACCGCTTTTGGGGATTTCATTTGTATAACTGCAGACATTGCGGTCATACTTATGAAATCTTATTTTAAACTTATGTATTATTGTTAAAACTAAAATGTTTTAAACTCCACTACTACTGTTACGACTTACATAGTCGTACTACTTTTGTAACAAATGTTTGAACTGACATCCTTATTTATTATGTTGTGCAATAACCATATGCTCTGAGTATGTATGTATCTGTTGGTTGAAAATACTGTTCGCAGCCCCGCCACGTCATTTAAGGTTCCGCAAATTAATCACAACTAATTGTAATTACCGTTTGGCGGGGTGTGACAATAATTCACTGAAACTTAATTGAATTAACAAGTTCAATTATATTCTATAAATTATATATAAAGCCCATTAGCTATGACAAACAATTCGAGTTAACATACCGCCGATAAATATCGGAACACGCTGCACGACTACGCTATGAGTCGGAAGACTTTCGATATGAAATAACTTAAAATGTTAAGATATTACACATATTTAAACTTATAAACAAAAGTTCTTAAGTCTATATGTATCTAAACAAGTAACTTGTTAATTATTTGTAAACAAACAATTCTCAAATCGATAACAAGTTATAATTGAAAAATTATAAAATTGATTTAATTTTTCAACTCAGTTCGCAGAAACCCTGCGAGTTGAATTCAAGTCGTTGTGGTCAACCCTAGTCAAACGAGGTAAACTCGTCTCGCTTCGGTCAACTCAAGTCAAACAAGTTGAGCTCGTCTCGCTTCGGTCAACTGAAGACAAACGAGGTGAACTCGTCTCTCTTCGGTCAACTGAAGTCAAACGAGTTGAAATCATCTCGCTTCGTTCAACGCATCATCTGAATTCGTTGGAGCGGGCTGCAAAGCGAGATAGATCTCGGTTCGCAGGACCATCTGCTCAACGAATTCAAACATCAACGGATCAATCTAATATGTTTCAAAGCAATTAATCGATTATAACATGTTTATTAACCATCGATTAAGCATTATAAACATGTGTTAGGTTTTCTAAATCACTAATTTGTATAAAATCCGTGATAAACTAAACCTACACATTCAAAACATAAACCACTCGATATCTCACAAATTACACGGTGAAATCTCATGAAACTTACTTCAAAAGATGCGTAATCAAAAGTTGTAAAAGTTCCACGGATCGAAAAGTCCTTCCTTGTACTAAAAATCAAAAAATCAATCGAAATATATATTCGATTCGTTTCGCCAAATTTCAAGTCGCAGAGGAGTTGTGAGTTTGGTTCGCAGAGTAAATGACAAGTGTGGGTTGGACTCGTTGGACTTGCCCCATTTATACTATGTACTCGCTTCGCAGCACTAGTCTCGCTTCACAGCGTTGACTAGTCAAAATTGCAAGTTTTCACAAAAACTCGATTTTTGTACTTAGTATAAATTGAAACCCATATATACCGTACAAGTCTAAAATAAAAATTATTTTTCACTTGTATTTGTTACATTTATTCAACACGGATATAAGATAACTAGTTTAATTTAATTCCAAAGGGTAAACAAGAAGAATAATTAAAACTTTTATTAATTCGAAGAAATAATTACAAAAGTTAAAATAATAAAACTACTAACATTCTAAGAAAATAAATTAACTTAATAGTAAACACTTAAAGTTTTAACTGCTTAGGGATCATATTAGAAAGAATAAGCTGTACTTATTAAATTGTAATAAGCATAAGACAATTGTTAGTGTACATACCTCATGAAGTTCATATAAGCATAATAAAATCACAACTTTAATCAGTAATAAACTTATATTTATAAAATTATATCTTATGTACCTTTATCCACATGATATAACACTTCATTGAAATATAACTTATAATTTCTTATTATTCACAAAAGTGAATGTTCGAATATCATAGACAGTTCAAGACGATTACCGATATTATGATCCACATAAACAGATTACACACAGGTTTCTGAGCCAAACTTTTATTGTTAATGTGCACAATATCTAGTGTTTTCTACTATACAACATACTGAAGAATTCAAGTACAACACATAACACTGTATCTTGTATTAGCAAGGTAGAGATTACTAAATGATGTTCTTTAGAAGCATATAACATACACTTGACACGAGATACTTTGTATCTTTCATATGTAAGGTAGAGGTTACTAAATGATGCCCTTTCGAAACATATAACTCACCTTTTGACATTATGATACTTTGTATCATTTCAATTGTTTTTTTTTTATTTTAGATCACAGTGCACGGTAGTACTATCATTCAACAATTAAGACATATGTCATACGTTATATAACAGAGCACATAAGATATTACAAATGAAAGTTATACTTCTTAACTGCTCGGAAATCTTAGCATAACCTGCCTACCAATAAATCGTATGATGAACCTGACTAGACTTAAGTTATTCTTATCACTTATTAAGTAAAAGGACAAGTTATAATCAGTGGATATAGGTGTATAATAAGATAAATATAAGTGTAATCCTAGATAAAAATCATTATTCTAATGCAACTTATAAGAATCTACTAACACATCATACTTAATACTTAAGGTTATTATTCTTAGACTTATTCTCCTAATGTACTATCATTTCCCAAGTTTTTACAGCCAAAACTTAAAGCTTTTTCTAAAAGAACTTCGGTTGTTCTTTTATTGGAGGCGATTCCCCTCGGGTAACAAGCAAATGAATGCCATACGCCCCCCCCCCTTTTTTTAATAAGTACTAAAAATAACTACTAACTATTACTAAAATACCCTTGGAAGACTAATCACTCTGGATTTCTCATTCCATTCAGTTGAACCAATGTCTCAAATCTTGCTCTGTCGAACGCCTTCGTATATAGGTCTGCTAAGTTATCCGCAGTCGGAACCTTAACTAACCTTATCATTTTCTTTTCAACGCAGTCTCTAATAAAATGATGTCGAATATCAATGTGCTTAGTTTTACTGTGCTTCACAGGATTGTTAGTGATCGACATGGTAGATTCGTTGTCAATCATCATAGGAGTATTGGTTATATTTAACCCGTAATCCCGCAGTTGCTGTTGTATCCAAAGAACTTGAGAACAACAGCTGCCAGCTGCAACATACTCAGCTTCACATGTAGAAATGGCTACTGAGCTTTGCTTCTTGCACTGCCAATATACTAATCTACCTCCTAAGAATTGACATCCTCCGGTCGTAGATTTCCTATTTTGATTGCATCCTCCATAATCCGAATAAGTATATGCTACTAGATCTAAGTCTCCATCAATTGGATACCAAAGTCCCAGCTTCGGTTGCCCTTTGAGGTAACGGAAGATCCGTTTAACAGCCTGCATATGTGACTCTTTCGGATTAGCCTGATATCTTGCACGTAAACAAACAGCAAACATAATGTCAGGTCTAGAGGCAGTCAAATACATTAGTGATCCAATCATGGCCCTATATAAAGTAGGATCCACATCCTGATCACTCGATGTATCTGGACCTAGTTTGTGATTAACTGGAATCGGAGTATTGTAGACTTTACTGTCATCCATCTTAAATCTTTCTAATAACTCATAAACATATTTAGATTGATGAATAAAGAAGCCATCCTTCTTTTGGTCAACTTGTAACCCTAAGATGTATTTCAACTCTCCCATTGCAGACATCTCAAACCTTTTTCTCATGACTTTCTAAAATTCTTGACACATCTTTTCATCAGAAGATCCAAAGATAATGTCATCAACATAAACTTGTACTAATAGAAAGTCTTTATTGTTCCATTTTACAAACAATCTACTATCAATTGATCCTCTTGTAAATCCATTATCAAGTAGATACGTTGATAGTGTTGCATACCACATCCTTGGTGCTTGATGTAATCCATATAGAGCCTTATTCAAACGATATACTCTATCTGGATACTCATGATCAGCAAACCCTGGAGGTTGAGCAACATACACCAATTCTTCTACTTTGCCATACAAAAAGGCACTCTTAACATCCAACTGATAAACTTTTATATCATAGAATGACGCGAATGCTAAAAATACTCTAATTGCTTCTAGCCTAGCAACTGGTGCAAACACTTCATTGTAATCTATGCCTTCTTGTTGATTAAAACCTTGAACCACTAGACGTGCTTTATTGCGAGTAATGACTCCCTGGTCATCTCTCTTACACTTAAATACCCATCTAGTTCCAATTGGATATTCTCCCTTTGGTAGGTCAACCAACTCCCAAACTTGTAATTTTGAGAACTGTTGCAGTTCTTCCTGCATAGCTTCAACCCATGAGCTTTCTTTGAGAGCCATTTGCACATTTTTAGGCTCAACTTGTGAGATAAAGCATGAATATAGACATTGATTAGGAATCCCTCTCTTTCATAGCAGTATACAAGCTTTCTAAATCTTCAGAAGTACTAGCTTTAGATTGAGTCCTAGTCTGAACAGGAGTATTAATATCACCGATGATGTTTTCAACGGGATGATTCTTACTCATTCTTGTAACCGGTATAGGATCAACTATTAACTCATCTCCTAAGTTAGTACCAATCTCTTCTAATGAAGGCATTTCTTCTGAATTTTCTGAAGAGATCTTTAAATGGTTCAAAGAAGTAAGCACATCATCAAACGTTGTTTGAAGATCCTTTTCAGAATCTTCTGTTTCTTGATACTTATCCTTTGAAAATTGTCGAGACCCACTTGAAGAAGCTTCATTTGAGTCATCTGATGTCCTGATTCCAGATTTCGGAACACTCGATGTTGAAGATGGACCATTGTCCAATTCTTTATTCAATAAGTGCTGAGAGATCTCTGAATCACTGACAAAGTCACTTATGGGAACCTTAAATGACTGAAAGAGATCTGAATAGTCAAATTGCCAATCTAATCCCTTATGCACAGCAGGTATATAGCTCGTAACTTCAATGTTATAAACTATCTCCAGACGACTAGTGACCTTATTGAAAACCCTTTTATTTGGAGAATTAGGCATATAACCCAAGAAAAATCCTTCGTCAGCCTTCTCACCAAATTTAGCTTGATTCCCAGTTTTCAATATTGTACAAGCAACTCGAAAGGGTTCAAATCCTTTTAAGTTTGGTTTCTTATTGTTCAAAATCTCATAACAAGTCTTATTATGCTTTTAACCGTAAGAACTCTAATCAGAACATGACATGCTGTATTCACTGCTTCTGCCCAAAAGATGACCGAAAGCTTTGAATTTGCAAGCATTGTTCTAGCAGCTTCAATCAACGTTCTGTTCTTCCTTTCAGCCACACCATTCTGTTGAGGTTCATATGGTGCACTGAATTGATGAATTATCCCTTTGCTTAAGCAATAGATATCTAACGTTGAATTCTTGAATTCTGTTCCATTATCACTACGAATACGCTTAACTCTCATTTTGTATACATTTTCAATTTGATCTAAAAACTCAACTAGAATACCTGGAGTTTCATCCTTAGATCCTAAGAAAAATACCCACGAGAATCTAGAGTAGTCATCTGTGACAACTAGACAGTACCATTTGCCACCTATGCTTCTTTTGCTTATTGGGCCGAAGAGATCCATATGTAGCAAATCAAATGGAGAGGAGATTGAGTTTTCAGTCTTAGATCGGTGTGGTTTCTTATGCTGCTTTACTTTCATACAAGGAACACACTTATCCTCAGACTCGAAACGTTTTTGCGGTACACCCAAAACTAAACCATTTTTGGTTATGTAGTTCATTTTTCTCCAGTTTAGGTGTGCCATTCTCCTATGCCATAGTAGCGCGTCTGCTTCCGAAGCCTTGGATAATAAACATGTAGATACCATTGAAGAATTAGGAACACCCATGTTTATCGCATAGATGTCCTTCTTCCTTGGTGCCCTCATCAATATCCATTCTTCAGGAATTGTGAAGCCTGGCTTCAGGACTAAAGCCTCCTTTTCATTAAAATGAACTGGATGACCTTTATCGCAGACTTGGGAAACACTCACTAGGTTATGAGTTAGTTCTTCAACATAATTCACATCCTCTAGAGTTAAAGTTCCATTTGAAACTTTTCCTTTCCCAGTAATTACTCCTCCTTTGTCTCCTGCAAAATTTACTTTTTGCTTGAAACCTTCTCTGAAGTCCTTCAGTAGACTTCTTTCACCTGTCATGTGTCTTGAGCATCCACTGTCTACATACCACCAGCTGTCCTTGTTCACAGTCTGCTCCTACACATAACAAGTTGTACACAGTTAGTTATCAAGAGGGACCCAAGCCATTACGGTCTTGGTTTGTCCCTGATCATCTACAATCTGAACCTCCTTAAAGTAACCATAACTATTCTCATCGGGAGTCTTGGTAACCTTCACAGCAGTTTGAGATTGTTGATGATCTATAGTCTTGGGCCTGTGAGGAGAGTGAGTAGAAAACCTCCTAGGCACAAACTTAGTTCCCTATGCACTCGAAGTAGAACCATTCTCAAATTGACTATGGTTTCTACTTGGGGTCCTAAACCTCGAAGGTGTCTTATCTCTTGGCTTATTGAAAGTATTTTCGTTTAGAGTATAAGCACTTTTAGGTTTAGGTGGAGAGACACTATGATTACTATCTCTTTTTAGAATGTTTAAAGGTTTGCTTCCTAATCCCGGTTTGGAGCCTAACCTATCTACAATCGAACTAGAAATAGTTGGTGTCTTTTCAGTATTCACTAACTTATGTGATGCTTCCAGCTTCTTATTTGGGCAACAAGAAGCTACGTGTCCTTTTTGGTGACACTTGAAGCAAGACATCTGTTTACGTGACTTACTAACTTTTGCATCCGCTACCGGAGTTTTAGGCACTAAAGGTTCAATGACATGTTCTTTATTAACCACTTCATTAATCTTAGTATCATTAATTACTCCACCCGGTACAAAATGTACTTTGATGTGAGGAATTTTCTTACTATCATCAGATGAAGGGTTCTTAATAACACTCTTCTGTGCCTCTAACTTTTCCGGTTTATTAGTTTCCTTCGTCTCAGGGTTAACATCCGCCATTTCAATATCTACAGGAGTTTTAGTGTTATTTGAATTGAATGGGTGAGGCATATCATTATAACCTAAACCAGACATATCCTTCACACTACGCTGAGCACCTAACATTTTATCCATTTCAGATGTTCTATAGCTCTCAAGCTTACGATTCTGAGCTACAAGTTTTGTTTTGCAATCAGCTAACTCCTTATCCTTATTAGCAATGGACAGATTCAAATCGTTTATGTTCATATAGAGACCGTCTATGATAATTAATTTCTCATTCACAGTATCTCTAAAAGCTGTCTTGTCAGCCGCATCTGCCTTAATCTTATCCTTTAAGGCTTGTTTATCATCACTTAACCTACATATATCTAACTTAGCTAGGTCAAGTTCAGATCTTACAGCCTCACTGGATTTACTAAGTGTGCTAAGTTGAGATGACAGGGTATTATTAGTTTCAGTCAAAGTCTTATAGGAATCTGCATAAGCACTAACTTGGGACTGTAAACTAGAAACTAACTGACACAGATCAACAAGAGAGACAAGATCTAGGCATACCCGTTTTTTATCAGTTTGCAGTTCAGCCATCTTAGCTACAAAATCTACGGGATCCAAATCTTCAGTTGAACCCAAGTCTAACACATCATCAACATTAGCTTTAACACGAGTCTCAGGCACCTTTACTTCAAAAGCTAGATCAGTGGGCATATAGGATAATGACTCAGCTTCAATCTCTTGATCGTCAATCTCAGCCATCAAAGCTTCCTCTGACTGAGTTTTCCAATCATAAGACCCATCTATCTGTTTCACTACTAAGGCTTTGGAATGCAAAGTATTTCCCGAGCCTTGTTTCCCTTCACCAGTCTCTACCTTAGGTCTTTGGCATTCTCTAGCAAAGTGTCCGTAACTTTTACAGTTATAACACTTGACCTTGGTTTTATCAAACCCTGATCTGTTGCCAACAACCTTTCTTCCATTTTTCTTTAAGAAATTTTTAACTCTCCTTGACAGCAAAGCAAGTTGGTCCTGGAGATCTATTTCTTCAAGATAATCAAGATCTATCTGATCATAGTCTTCATCAAAAAGAATTGGATCACTAATCTTACAATCAATATAATTCTCATATGAAGCTACAAATGAAGCAAGAACAAACAGTTGCTGCTCAGCAGATTTCACACTCATAGGCATCTTTTGATGTTCTTGAGGTGACTTCTCAGAAGGTTTCCCTTTAGCTTCATTTCCGGATGATGTAATGAAACACAGTTCATCAGTTATCATTTCACCCTTTCCATCAGCATTACCAACAAACAAAGCAGTGGTCGAGCTGGATGAAGCAGTCGAGATAGAAGTTTTTCCATGATACAGTCCTGGATCCTGAACATGATCAGAATCAGTATCTTTCGACTTCTTAGTGAAATCATATCCTTTGAGCTTGTCAATGACCTTCTCAAGTGTCATGGTTGCATATCTGGTTTCATTGTCTGTAATCATCACACCATACATCTCCCATTTAGAAGGTAAACCCTCAAGAAACTTGTCGGTTTTCTCTACCTCCTCAATAGTGATTTCATGGTTTTCAATCTCAAATAACAAATGGTAGAAACGAGTAACATAAGCATCAAGAGTTTCTCCTTTAAAAGCTTTAAACATAGTAAACTGCTTTTTCAGAAGCTTCTTCTTGCTTGCTTGTACTTGTGGACTTCCCTCACATCTTTTCTCAAGCGCTTCCCAGAGTGCTTTAGCAGTATGAAAAGATTTTAACTGATAATTAATTTCCTTAGATAAGCACATCTTGATACAAGAATGAGCTTTATTTTCATTCTCATAGTCTTTCTTTTGTTGTTCACTCATCAGATTATAGGATACCATAACAACAGCATTTTGAACAGTTTGGGTGGGTGCCGTGTATCCTCCTTTGATACACATCCAGATTGAGAGATTATGGAATCTACAGTAAGATTCAAACCTATCTCTCCAACTGTAATAGTCTTCAACACGTAACAACTTAGGTGGAGTATTAGATTTTCCAACCTCGTGCTCCATCTCAATCATTTTGCTAATGTCAGACATTTTATGAGTTTCGGGAATTAACAATCACAAAAATCAGAAAGTTCAGTTCGCAGAAACTCGATTCGCAGGACAGGAACTCGGTTCGCAGGGGGAACTCAGTTCGCAGAGGGGAACTCAGTTCGTAGAAGAACTCAGTTCGCAGGGTGAACTCAGTTCGCAGAGGGGAACTCAGTTCGCAGAAGAACTCGGTTCGCAGGGTGAACTCAGTTCGCAGAGGGGAACTCAGTTCGCAGAAGAACTCAGTTCGCAGAAGAACTCGGTTCGCAGGGTGAACTCAGTTCGCAGAATCGGCTGAAAAACCCTAAAACGAAAATTTTAGTTTTCTAATCGATTAAACCCTAAGATTTCGGTCGATTACGAAACTAAAAACTTCCAGAGACTGATTTTGATCGTTTTTACAAAGATTAATCGTAACAACAATCCTAAATCTATCGTTATTATCCAAATAACCTCGAACTAACTAAGTATTTAGCCTGAAAGCTCTGATACCAATTGTAAGTCCCTAGTACGTGGATCGATAACGAGGTTATCTTAGGTATTAAGGCGCGGAATTCCTCAATACTTGGTTCACAATAAGTGAACAATTTGTTTCGCAAGATAATAGCGAATTGATTTATCGACAAGATTTTGTATCGATTAATTAAAGTTAATCGATCAATACCTAACCTTATGACTGCTTAGAATAGTGTTTTTGTCCTTTGGAAATCGAATGGCCAAAAGTTTTTTTCGATTTAACCTATTATTGTATATATAGGTATCCATCTAATCTCACCTCGCAGGTCAATGGACTCTGCGAGTCGAGTCATCTCGCAGCCCAGTCAAAGCCCAGAAACTGAACTCGCTTCGCTGATCTGCGAGCCCAGATCTCATCTCGCAGGATTAAGTTCTGCGACTTGAGATCTCATCTCACAGACTTTAGTTTGTAACATCGTATTCGATATTCGTCTAACACTTTAACATACTAATATATTCAACGAATATTAATACCAAACTAATATCATTTACAAATCCAAATCAATTGTACAAACTTGATTACAATAATCACTAGTACTATTACAAGCTAGATCTGTTGTCACACATACATGTCCCAACAAATAGTAGTGGGGTGGGCTCGCAAAATATCTAGGAGATCGTACTCAAAGTATTCATCTAAACAGTGAAGACGTTCATTAAAATCCATCCAAGGCATGGGTGGATAAAAGAACACTTCGATTCCAAATGGTTCATCATCAGGTAAAGTAGCAGGTCTAATATAGTACGGATACCTAGACAAGATTGACAAAATCTCAGGGTCAAGTGTGGGTTGACCACTTAAAGCAATAGTAACAGAAGCTGGAATCTTCTGTTGAGATTCATCAAAACCTAAGTCTAAGCTCGATATTTTTAGGCTCTCAACTTCATAGTTAACACAGACCTCTTTAATGTCAGAGGAGTTTGACTCATACTCTGGACAATCAAAGAATTCCGTATCTACCAAAGCTGTCATCTCATCCGTTATCATTTGATTGAGAGGAGAGATGGGGTTTGAAGGAGAATTAGGGTTTTTTCAATTTTTAATTTTTTTTATTATTTTCTACGGTTTTAATAACTAAGTTATCTAATCTAATAAGCAATTAACTTCCTAAGTAACGAGAATCTTAAGGAAGGGTCTCCTAGATTTAATTATCTAAGGCAGAATTCAATTCGTGACGAAACCGATCCCCGGCAACAGCATAGATTGGCGATATTTATAAACTTTTAAACCAATAACAAACTTTAAGTACAAAACAACATATATCATTCTTTCACCAAAATATTTGGGGTTCGGCATTCTAGAGCATGATTTAAAGAACACGAGCAAGTTACCTGACGCGCCACCAACCGTCACGCGTCGTCAACACGACCGTATGGCAGCACGTCGGTGGAAGTTTTAAAATTTATATTTTGCTGGGCTCAAACTATGCTAGCTACCTACCTTGTGGGTAAGGTGGCAAGTATAACTCGAGTGTTGTCCAAAATCGGAACGAATTGAATTGAATTAGAACCTACCAAAGATAAATTGACAATAGGATGGGTTTAGAAACAAGGTAGGTATGGGTTTGGTTTTATCTAATCTAATCTAAAGACAAGAATTAAAATGCAGGAAAGCAAACGAGAATATAAGCAGCAGGTAGAGAGTGATTGCTGAAACTTTGATGATTAGGGTTTCGGGATGATATTATATTGATGATAGGTGATTACTCTAGCTAAGAATCTTCTAAATGGTCGGTGTAAACACTAGGACCCTACGTCTAGGTGTAACCCTAAAGTATATGTCACTGAATCCTAGGCTATCCTGATTCTGATCAGATGGGACTGTCTTCAGACTCACCTCACCGTCTCTTTCGGAGACCAAGTGACTCTCTAAATGGAATAAGGCGACAGTCCACAACACTGACTTTTCTTAACACCTATGTCTATCCAATTTTAACAGAGTAATACTGGTTGTATGCTGAATAAGTTAAACTATCGGTTAAGTAGAGATTAAGGGTTTTAAGCATCTGGGAACACAGCCGGCATCCTTGCTTTCATTTCCTACCTCATATTTTATCTGTTTTAGTCCTAATACTTCCGTCATGGATTAGAACCTCCTTTGCCATCGGTCGTTCATCCCTAGGCATGCGTACAGTGTATAGTGTCCTTATTTTCCACACTACTCTAACCCTAGGTATATCTACGGTGTTTTAAAGACCTAATGTATCTTTACACAGCTTTATAACCAGAGGTAGTTTAACGGTGTACTATAGCATTTTCACGGCTTAACAGGACCTAGACCCGTGTCTGGAAGGGTTGCTTCCAGGTAATCCACGGTGAGATAAACCATCGGCATTTCCTTGGCTTCCACGTATTTGTACTCTACCAGTGGTATTTCCAACGCTATACCAAGTATTCAGCTGTGTTACGGTGATCCCACGGTTTCATACAAACAGGAGATAACTGTGTATTCGTAGTTAGGGTTGATCAGATCCTATCCTAAGGCAACAGTCACATGAGAGACCAGAAAGGGTGATTAATTAAGTCTACATCCAGGATAAGTCTAAACATGTATGCAGCATAACAACTACCAATCATATATAAGATATATTAATTAAACATCATCCCTAATCCTAACATCTACATTTCAATAATCACATATTAATCTAGCTAATCAGCATGGCAATAATCATGAATCGTACTGAAATAATATGTAAAGTAAACATTATAACAGTAAGAGAGTAAGATAATATCACCGGATTAGAAGAGTAATACTGAGGATTACAACAGTCTGACTTGAATAACCTTGCTACAGCTTGATTACCCAATTACAACTTTCCTCTAGCTCTAACCGCTAACTTATATCTCTCTAGTTCTCTAGAGAGAGAAACTAGAGAGAAGAACTAACTATATTAACTACAAGAACAATTCTCCTCTAACTCCTAAGAGTAGTGCTAGAGAGAGAAAGTAGAGAGAGAGAGAGAGAAGATTTGTGAATGAGAGGTGTGTGGAATGGTGGAAATGAAGCCACTATTTATAGGAGAAGGGAGGTAGCCATGGTACAGGTCCTTAAGCACCAAATACAAGCATCAAAGCAACATACGGGGCAAGCGGACCAAGGGGGTCAAACGGCACCTCACAAGAACAACACCCCCGTATACGGTACTCTAAGGGTCTTATACGGAACCTAGGGTACCGTATACGGTACCTAGGTGCCCAGGGGGTGTTGATGCTTCATTTGCTGTATACTGACTTCTCGGTTGCTTGGTTCGTCCGTATCTTCTTCGTTTGGAGTCCGTTTTGCTTGATTCTTGCACCGTTGGTGTAACACCCCCAAAATCACAGTTTAGCGGAAGCAGGCTTTGGGGTGCTACTAATCAAATATCACAGCACAAAAGTTAAGCAAACGACATCTATATGCAATGTTTGTAAAATAATTACATTTCCATATATAAAATGTTTGAAATATAACGTTTCTGGTTACAAAACGAAATTCCCTAGAGCCCGCGTAAAAAGGCGGGAGATTCTATTACATAATCATAATAAATACAAAAGATAATGCTAAGAATCTCCGTTAAATGCAAGGTCGAAATCATGCGACTCTAGCTAGATCCTGGGGAAGTCCTACTCCGTATGTGTACCTGAGATACAAAGCTAAAAAGGTCAACACGAATGTTGGTGAATCTCACAGGTTTGTAAATAAAGTAAAAGATCGAACACAAGATTTCATTAATAAGGCCCGCAGGCGTAAATCAATTATTTGCAATACTTGCAATAAAAAGTAAGTAAGTTATACCATTGCCATGAGGCTCATAATCGAAGCTTAACCCGTAAATAATAAATTTGCTCCCGTGACATGCTCGGAAATTGAGCAAGCATCAGTAACGAATAATAGTCGCCCGTTTATACAGATCGGTTCGTGGTATCGCTACTACCCCGGGCGGGGAGGGTCATTTCCCTAATGGATCCATTAACTAGTGTTCGCGCTTAAGTACATAACTAACGATATATGATGAGGAGGCTTCCCCAAATAATTGGTGAGAAAACTCATGCAATTCCGTTTGGTAAACATGTAAATCAGTACTCGAATTCGTAAAATAAGCTATGTATCTCACCCCGTAAGTAAAACAGTAAAACAGTAAAAGTGGGGCTATGAGACTCACCTGAGTCCAGTAAGTGCGTATGCGTAATCAACCAGATAAAGCGGTTGTATGTATGTGTATCGTTTCTCGGGATCCTGCAACCTTCTGGCGTTCGTAACACACAAGGTTGTAAGTAAACTAGTAAACGATTTGGTGTCTTAAAAGATCACCCATGCTAGCTGTCCACTCAACTAGGACGTATCCAAGTGTTTGTTTAGTAAACCGTTTGTATTTTGAAAACAAGTATGGCCCGTTGGTGACGGTTTGTAAAAATAGTCCGAGGGTGGTATTATTATGTATATTGTTTTATTAAAAATCGTATCTAGAATTTGAATTCGGATAATTTGTCAAGTCAGGTTATGGACTGAAATAGTGGTGCGAATTGAGTTCGCGGTGCGAGCCGAGTTCGGCTCGCAAGGCAGTAGGCTGCGAACTGAACTCAGTTCGCAACACATGGTTCGGTTCGCAAGTCGACTCGCAAGTCAGCTCGCAGGTCGACTCGCAAGTCATCTCGCAGGTCGACTCGCAAGTCAACTCGCAGGTCGACTCGCAAGTCAACTCGTAGGTCGACTCGCAAGTCAACTCGCAGGTCGGTTCGGTTCGCCGTTGGGTTCGCGAGTTCAATCTTCGGTTCGCAATTGGGCTCGCCTCGTAGGACGAATGGATCTCGGTTCGCAAAACGAGCTGTTCGAACACTTTTTCATAAAAACGCATTTTTAAGTCGATTTTTGGGCAAATCTTTGTTGAGTAACATTCTAGCATGTAAATAAAAGCTTCACAAGTAATTACATCAAGTCTTAAGGCGTTTCATACCAAGAATCGAAAAGGGAGATGATGAAGGTGAGGTAGAAGATGATGGCGGTCCTTGTGCTTTCCCTTGTTGATGATGATGAACGATTTTTGGCGATGGTGGCGTTGCTTTTGCTGCTGTTTCAGTGGAAGAAGAAGGGGGAAAGAAAAGAGAGGGTTTGGGGATGTAATTGTGTGTGTGTTTGTTTGTAGATGAAATGGAAGAAAAGAGGGGTTTAAAAGAAAGTGGGTCATGGGTCGGGTTGGGGCTTGGATTCGCGGGTTTGGGCTAACCCATTTGGGTCTCGGTCTCGTGAATTCATTGTTCAGATTTTCATGTTACATTCCGCGATTGTTTAAATGTCGTTCCGTGTTTCGTGTTTAAGTATATCCAAAATATTTTAATAGAAATGTTTTATCAAAACACTAATTAATGAGTTATAAAATTATAATTTGAATTGTTTTCGCTTGACTCACGTGTTTCGTGCTTGTTTGTCGTGTACAGGGTGTTTTTATCAATGAGAAATACTTGGAATATATTCTCACAACATATTATAAAAAAAAAATCACGTTTGTTTGGATAAGTCCACCTTGTTATAAAGTTTTGTCACCAACGTCCATTTATTAATGTCGGACATTGTCCGGTTCATAAGTGTACGATTTAAATTAGATCACGTAAGCGTGCCCGTATTCACACCATAATGTTACCTTTATTTAGGGTATTATAAAACCTAAGTACCCGAACTTTCAAGTATTTTCGATACTAATTGAAGTCCTAAATTGGCGGGTGTTACATTCTCCCCTTGTTAGAATAGTTTCATCCCGAAATTAGCTTGTATTCGTGGTGTCAGTAGGAGTATAGTTTATGAACGAATGTGAGTATCTCAGTCTCATTCGGTTTTCTTGTTCCCAGGTGAATTCAGGAACACGCCTCAAATTCAACCTGACCTTAGTAATGGGAATAGGACTTCATTTCAGTTCCGTGACCTCGCGGTTTTATGATTTCCATAGGTTCCTCGACAGAATGAGGATCGTCATCATTTTGTGTTTCGTCGAGCGGTAAGGTCCGTGTCTCACAGACTGGCATTGCTTTAAGTTAGGAACGGGGGAAATGGGATGTACGCTACTGAGTTCGGGAGGTAGCTGCAGTCACTAAGTCATTGGACCAATTCTTTACCAAAGTTCTGTTCTGTCATTAACAAGGCAGCTAACGATCAAATAAGGCTCAATTCCTAGTTTGCCTAGTTGTAGTTACACGTTCACGGGTCGTTGTCGGTTAAATCCCGTAGTTGCTTAAATGTCATTTCGCGTTATATGGCACGGTATATCTGGAATCTATTCGAGGAAGTAGTACGTGCGTGTCCTAAGAAAGTGTTGAAGTATCCTTAGTGTTGTCATAAAAGTCTCCGGTTCCCTTCCTCCCCTCCCCTTGTTAGAATAGGCGAAAGAGAGAGAGAGATACTAACGTGTGCAAACTGTCACGTCCTATGAACGGGGTCGGTCGGGAAATCAGTGGGGTATAGTTACAATTTGTACTAGTAGTCTATAGTAACTAGTGATCTATACCGCATTCGTAATAGTGATGATAGTCTGTAATGTTGGAGACGGAATTATTTCTAGAGGTATAACGTACCTGTAGTAGCGTTCGTGTCATGCTTGGCCTCAGGGATGCTGTCTGTAGTAGTTGGTAATGGACAATTTATCTTTTTATGCCCCGCATCTCCACGCTTGAAGCACAACCCCATTCTCTCCGAGCTTGTGTCCTTTCGGGGGAATTTCCAATTCTGGACCTGGTGTCCATACGCGTTGCATCTGCCGCAAGGAGGGAGGCATTGTCCCTTATGATGGTGTTTGCATCGGGAGCAGTAGGGTAGATTTCCCTTATAAGCTTTCCCCTTAGATTCGGTAGTGGGTGTTTGAGTTACCCTTGCCCTTTTAGTCCGGGGTTGAGTAATGTCTGTGTTGGAGCTTTCTCCCGGGTTCTTTTTGAGGGTTACCAGTTGGGCTTCGGTGTCCTTTTCCACAGGGACGCTAGCTTGGGCTTTTTGTGATAATGAGTCAGAAACTAACTGGAGCATATCTCCCAGCGTTGGGCACAAGTATCTTAATTGTTCCCAATAGAATTCTAAGGTTCGCAGACGCAGTCCTTGCTCGTGGGTGAGTAGGCGTAGACCCGTGATTTCCTCCTGGACAGTAGTTAGTTGGTTGCGTAATGCCCTCATCGTTTCATCAGTATGCTTAGAGTGGTCAGTGTTTACATTGACAATGATCGGAGCGGTAACCGTAGGAGGAGTGGTGATGGTAGTGGTTGTGATATGGTTATCGGTAGTAGGGTTTGAAAGGGAGTCTGCTCGGGTTAGTTGGGTAACTTCTGCGACTATGGTCTGAGATGGAAAGTCTCGGAGTCCTGTCGGGTGTGCCGTTTCTTCCAACGGTTCTTCACTCACTGGCTCGATGTCGCCTTCGAGAGTAAGTAGGTAAGGGAACATGGTCCGGTCCTCACCGTGTTGATCATCATCGGACATGTGGCTACCAGCGGAGTAATCCGTCATTTCCTACGAAATGGGGGGGGGGTTATCAATACAAAGTTTTGTCGTTGGCATTATGTATGGTATAATAGCGATTATGGGGTCGCGATCATAAGCTGTAATTTAGTGAAAACAATAAAAGAACAAATGATTTCCTCCGAACAGACGACCTGTGGTGCAGTTTTTGGATAGACGACCCATAAAGATAGTAGTCCCGTGGGTTCCGGTCCCAACCGGTGTGAGATATACGGGAAAGAGTCTGTTTGTAACGTTTATGATGTACTGAAGTATTACATCCGTCAGCCTATCCGGGGTTTGCTTATCCTAGGTCGTGCCTATGATCTCTAACAGTGGATCATTAAGTAGTCAACGAGATTCATCAGTCATACATTATAGGGTAATCAGGTCGATCAGGTGTAAACCGTATTTATTTCTAGGTTTAGGTCTCGGTGATTGTCCCCTGGCATTAAGGGTATAAGTTCTGCCCCGTGCAGGGTTGTTGTTGTTCTTTGTTCTTGGAGCATAGGTCTTAGTAGTCGCGGCTTCAGCCGAGTTCGATCTAAAGGGGTAGGGGTTAGTGATTTGCGGCGTACGGTCATAATCGGGAGTACGTGTGTCATACAGTCAGCTCACTGGATGTCTGTAGGTTTGGGGGAGACGACATTTTCCGGGATGTTCTCGGGGAGTCCACGAGTGTACTCCTAGATACGTTAGTGTTCTGGGTCTACCATAGTAGGGCGGAGAAGGGCAGAATGTTAGAATCCTAGTAGTATATCCAGTGGTATCGTTGTAAGAGGTTGTGGTGTGTCACACGGGTGTGAACAGTGAGGCAATCTGTAGTAGTGCTAAGTGATGGTCATACTGTGGTGCGAGAAGGTCAAGGGCTCTTAAGGTCATGAGTTTGAAGATCCTCGAGTTTCAAAGTTTAAGAGGGTAGCAAGAGTCCGTTAATATTCACACGATTCCCAAAACCTTATGCTGGGCGGGGCGGGGATTCTATATATCTATTGAGGTCAGGGTGTCTTAATGTTGTACATGACAAAGGATTTTGCACAGATAATAAATCTAAGAATCTACTTGATTCGTAGTCATTCTATCCGATTGTTCGTCAGCTATGGTTTTGTTTTCTGTTTATGAAATATTTTAGTGAAGTCTGGAACCTCTAACTCACTTAACCCATATTCTGAAATTTATAAGAATCGCATCGCGATTCAGGGAGAATCGCATCGCGATTCAGGGAGAATCGCGTCGCGTCGCGATTTGATGGTTTAATCACGTCGCGATTTTGAAATAATTTCAGCCCAGACTTAACCAATTCAGTCTATGTCAACCTAACACCAAAAATCTATCTATACTTCATATATATTTATACACAATACATTTATATATACATGTAATTACACATAATTAATTTATATAACACATTTATAAATTCTTAATAAGTAATATTATTTAGAACTTACGAAAAGTAGGATGTTACAACTATCCTCCACCAATTTAGGATTGTGTCCTCACAATCCAATCTTGGTACAGCGAGGGATAGAAATGAATGACTTCTTCTTCCGGTTCCCACGTGATTTCAGAACCTTTTCGATGCTTCCATTGGACTTTGAACATTCTTAGATCTTTATTCCTCAATTTAGTAACTTTTTCATCGAGTATGGAGATCGGTTGTTCAACATAATTCAACTGATCGTTCACTTCAATTTCTTCCAATGGAATATGTAACACCCCCAAATTTAATGTTTTGCGGAAGCTTAATTTGGGTGTTACTAATCAATAATCAAAGCACACAGATATATAGCAAAGGACTCTATATGCGTCGTTTTAACAAAATATATTAAAATTAAAAGGTTTACAACAGTTTGAACTCATACATAGCTCGTGTTCGTAATATGAGAGATTTAAGTACATAATTAGTTATACAAAATCTAATAATGCAATGAAATCTCTGGAGTTTGCATGGAGACTCGAGCTAATGAATCCTGTTTGGGCAGCCAACCTACTGTTGAACACCTGTGATACATGCAAAAATGGGTCAGCGAAACGCTGGTGAGCTCACAGGTTTGTATGTCAACACATATTGTATGAACCGCAAGATTTAATTGAATTTAAATTGCAATTAAGCAAAATAAAAGTTTTACAGCCATGAGCACATAGTCTGAGCTTAACTCGAGGTGTCAGGTCCACATTTAAGGAATCCTGATCGCGGTGCCTCCCACGAGTGCCTAATCTACACTCGTCTGAACAAATATTAGTACATGCGTTTACCCAGTTAGTGCATGCTAACCCGAACGAGGAGGGTCAATCCTATATGGTACCATATACTAATATTCACGCTACAACGTATTACCAAACTATGCTGAGGAGGGCTTTAAAAGATTAGTGAGATAACTCATGTAGTAATTATTTGTTTTCGTACTTGCGTTCATATAGTTAAAATAAAACGAGCAATGATATCACACCCCTGAAGAAAACAGTAAAATAGGGGCTATGAGACACACCTGAGTCTGGAGAGTTTAACTAATTAAACTTGAGTTGATTAGCCGAGAATCAATGTCCGAAGACTTGTAACCTGAGGGTGTCCAGGAAACGCGATGGTTATAAATGTGAGAAGGTATCTATAAAGACTACGATTTGGTTAATTTGGTTATGTTTTGAAAACGTGTACGGCCCGTTGGTGATATGTTTGTAATAATAATCCCACATTATTATTTTGATTTTCGAAAGGTGTTATACTTAGAAAGTATTTGTAAACTTTAAGTGACGGGGGTCCGGGGGCAGCGCCCCTGGTTAGCTGGGTCCCAGGGGTGGCAACCCCTGGCGGGGTCCAAGGGGCTAGCCCCTGGTTGGGGTCAAAATGCCAAGTCAGCTCGAAATTTTTTTATTTCTACTAAATTGCTTTGGTGAAAAACGCATCTGGACTTGAATTTGGCTGAAATCGAGTGATAAAATTTTAGGTCTCGACACTTAGTAAAAATTGTGTTTTCTTGGTTCTGTTTCATGCGACATAGCGTGCGACATACGGCTTTGTGTCGCTAAGTGCGACATAATCTGTTGTGTCGCTAAGTGCGACATCCGCAATTTAATGCGACGTAAGGCGTTGTGTCGCTATATGCGACGGGAATGAGTTTTGCGACATAGTGTCGCTATATGCGATGTCCGTAATTTCTGCGACATAACCATTTGTGTCACTATATGCGACATCCATGATGAGTGCGACATAGTGGCTTATGTCGCTATATGCGACATAAGGCCTGATTTAGTGACATAAAAGCTTATGTCGCAGGTGGCATGGAGCCTCTGCGACATAACGCGTTGTTGGCCGGAAAATGAGCCGAAAAGGTGTTTTCCGACCTCCGTTTGACTTGAAACTTTTACCCAACCCATATTTGGACATTATGAGCTTTAATAACCCATAAACAAGTAAAAATAATGAAAATCGGAGTATTTCGGGTTTTGTCGAAACTTACAAACTGAGCGCCAGAGAAATCCGAAAAGATGAAAATGTAGATCGAGACGAGGTGATTGTTTTTCTCTAAAGGAGCTCCGAGATTGGAGGTCGTTTTGTGGTGTTATTTTGAGAATTAAGGTGATGGTTTGTGATGGTGGTGGAAGTGGAAGTAAAAGAGAGAGAGAGAGAGAGAGTTTGTGTGGGTGGGAGTGTAAATGAGGTGAGGGGGTGATGACCCTCACCTTTTGGCTGATTTTTGGTGGGCCCCACTGAGGTGGGTGTCCCAAATTTTTATCTCCTGTATCCGTGCTCCGTGCGGTGTTCGTTTCCCCGATCGTTTAATTGTTTAAATAATTATTTAAAATACGAATATTTATTAATGTTTTTGTTGAAGTATTTCATCAAATACTTTAACTTGAGTTATAAAATATAACTTATTCTTGTTTCGATGGTTCGCGCGTTTATTATTTTAATCGCGAAATCCTTGTTTGTACGATACGAATTTGAGTTGAAATATTATCTAAATAATTTGGATAAAATAGGGTTATTAAATAATGTCACATTATTTAATAACATTGTTCACCAACGTCCGTATTAATTGAATCGAATTGCATTCGATTTGAAACTCGTACGATTTAATCAAATCGCATAATTGTATATATTCATCAATATATATTTCGATACATTAATTAGCCTAATACAAAACTAATTACATGTATTAACAATTTATTAGGCACTAATTACTAGTCTTAATTTGGCGGGTGTCACAGAATATATGCAGATTCATCAATTAAACACTTTCGCGCAGAAAGGACACGTGGAAAGTGTTATGAATTCCTTCTAATTTGTCAGGTAGCTCAAGGCGGTAAGCTACATTTCCGAATCTAGCAAGGATTTTAAAAGGACCAATAAATCGCGGACCCAATTTGACTCGCTTTCTGAACCGAATTATTCCTTTACATGGAGACACTTTTAGCATCACTTTGTCACCAACCTGAAATTCTGTCGGACACCTTCTGTTATCAGCATATGACTTTTGTCTGTCTTGGGCAGCTTTTAACCGGTCTCTGGCTTGATTAATCTTTTCAGTGGTCAATTGAACGATATCAGTGCTTCCCAACTCTCTCTGCCCGATTTCTCCCCAACAAAGAGGACTTCTGCATTTTCTTCCATATAGCATTTCGTAAGGTGGCATTTTAATACTCGAGTGATAGCTATTATTATAAGAAAATTCTACCAATGGCAAAAGTGAATCCCAGCTACCACCAAAATCAATAACACACGCCCTTAACATGTCTTCCAGAGTCTGAATCGTTCTTTCACTCTGTCCATCCGTTTGAGGGTGATAGGCGGTGCTAAAACTGACACGAGTACCCATGTCTTCCTGAAATTTCGTCCAAAATCATGAAGTGAATCTAGTATCCCTATCAGAGACAATAGATATAGGAGTATTATGACGTGCTACTACTTCACGTATGAACAAGTCTGCAAGAACTTCTGAAGAGAATGTTTCCTTAATTGGTAAGAACAAGGCACTTTTTGTTAAATGATCCGCAATCACCCAAATTGCATCATGCTGGCGTTGCGTTTTAAGCAATTTGGTGATGAAATCCATTGTGATATGCTCCCACTTCCAAATAGGTATTTCCAATGGTTGTAATTTACCATATGATTTCTGATGTTCAGCTTTTACCTGTAAATGAGTTAAGCATTTTTTGACATATCTTACGATTTCTCTTTTCATACCTGGCCACCAGAAGTTTGATTTTAGATTATGGTACATTTTCGTAGCACCAGGGTGAATAGAATATCTGGATTTATGGGCTTCATCAAGCAACAGCTTCTTTAACTCGATTGAGTTAGGAATCCAGATTCTACCATATCTTGTCTTTAGCCCATGAGAATCATCAACAAAATGTTGAATTTGACCTTTGATGCGTTCTGTTTTGAAATCGCCTTTTTGCCAAGCTTCCAATTGTGCACTCTTAATTTGCTCTAATAAATCAGGAACAATGGTGATTCTGAGAGATTTGACAACCAAAGGCGACTTAATTGCTTTCCGGCTAAGTGCATCAGCAACAACGTTAGCTTTTCCAGGATGATATAGAATTTCACAATCATAGTCTTTTACCAAATCAAGCCAATGCTGCTGCCTCATATTTAAATCCCGCCGATCGAAAAAGTATTTAAGACTTTTATGATCAGTGTAAATAGTACACTTCACGCCATAAAGATAATGCCTCCAAAGTTTCAAGGCAAAGACAACTGCCGCCAACTCAAGATCATGAGTTGGATAATTCTTTTCATGATCCTTAAGCTGTCTAGATGCATAAGCAATTACTTTGCCACACTGCATCAGAACACAACCTAAGCCATTATATGAAGCGTCACAGAAAACCACCATATCCTCAGTACCATCAGGAAGTACTAAGATAGGTGTCTGGCTAAGCTGTTGTTTAAGAATATGGAAAGCTTGATCAGCTTGCTCATTCCACTCAAACTTAACATTCTTTCTGGTGAGTTTAGTGAGAGGAGTAGCAATCTTTGAACAATCCTGGATAAACCGACTGTAATAACCGGCTAATCCCAGGAAACTTCTGACTTCAGTTGGTGTTGTTGGAGGTTCCCATTTCATTACTGCTTCAATCTTAGCGGGATCAACTTTAATACCTTGATCATTAATCACATGCCCCAGAAATTGAACCTCTCAAAGCCAGAACTCACACTTTGAGAATTTTGCATAAAGCTTTTTAGTTCTCAGAATTTGCAACATTTGTCTTAGATGAAAATCATGCTCACCAGCTGACTTTGAATAAATAAGAATATCGTCAATGAATACAATTAAAGACCTATCGAGTAATGATCGACATACCCGATTTATAAGGTCCATAAAAGCGGCTGGAGCATTTTTCAGGCAAAAAGGCATTACCACAAATTCATAATGTCCGTATCTGGTTCTGAAGGCAGTTTTAGACACATCTTCCTCATGAACTTTCAATTGGTGATAGCCTGAACGTAAATTAATTTTGAAAAAATAACTAGCACCCTGCAATTGGTCGAAAAAGTCATCAATCCTAGGTAAAGGATACCTATTCTTGATGGTTACTTTGTTCAATTCTCTATAATCAATACACATCCTCATGGTGCCATCTTTCTTTTTAACAAAGAGTATTGGAGCTCCCCATGGCAAACTACTTGGGCGAATAAAACCCTTATCAAGTAATTTTTGTAATTGTTTCATCAACTCTTGCATTTCTGATGTGGCAAGTCTACAGGGAGTTTTAGCAATAGGATTGGCTCCAGGTACCAAATCAATTCTTAATTCGACTTGTCTATCGGGCGGAAGACCCGGTAACTCGTCGGGGAAAACATCGGGAAAATCATTTACTACATGAATTTCATCCAGTTTCTATACTGGTTTTTGAATATCTACTACATGTGCCAGAAAAGCTTGAGTACCATGTCACAGATGGCGTTTAGCACCAGCATACGTACAGATAGATAAAGAAGATTTCCTCTTTTCACCATATATATCAACTATTTTACCACTAGGCGAGCTGACACGGATAATCTTTTTCTCACATTGAATAATAGCCTTATGCTAGCCTCACCAATCCATGCCTACTACAATGTCAAACTCGCCCATATGCTTAGGAATCAGGTTTATAACAAATATTTCATTACCGATTTCAAGTTAACACCCACGGAAGACATTTACCACACATATAATTCTATTATCAGCAACTTCAACATCTAAGGGAATGTCTAGCTTTGTAAGAGGATTCGATAGATTTTGACAGAATCTTTCAGATATAAAGGATCTTGAAGCACCGGAATCAAATAATATATATGTTGGTTTCTGGTTTACAAGAAAAGTACCTGTCAATACATCAGAAGCCTTTTGAGCTTCATCAGCAGTAATCTGAAAAGAACGAGGTCTGGATCTCGGTGGTTCATTTGGCTTTCTCGGTTTCTTGGAAGAAGTAGAAGTGGTTTCAACTTTTCATTTTGAAACATCACGTAGCAACTCGAGTTCATGAAATCTGGCCTCGTCTACCATTTACTCAAAGCTATTACATCTCTTGGGAATTATAAATTGCCGGATTTCTTTCTTCAGAACGTTATGAAAATGACCCATGAGCATCTTTCGATTTGACATATACTCAGGGCAAAAACGAGCTCTATCCAGAAAAACACCTACTAATTGATTCACTGTCTCGGTAGTTTGTTCCATAGAAAGAAATTTTCTACGGATTTTATTCAGTTTTGATTCTTGAGTATAGGCATTTTGAAACATTCATCTAAAATCACTCCAGGTCAATTGTTTAATAGCTTCATTGCCTAGAGTACTACACTGTACCTCCCACTAACCCTTAGTGCCGGATCTTAAAAAATTTGCAGCAAAATGTACCTTCAATCTCTCAGGGCATTCAGTGGTAGCAAACGCCCCTTCCACTTCAGAATTCCACCGGAAGCACTTTATAGGATCCATTTCACCCTGATATTCTGGTGGATTACAGATCAAGAAATCTTTATAACTGAATTTACGATTTTCATCTGGAGGAAGTACAACAGGGGGTATAACACGAAGAGGTTCTTCTTCTTCTCTTGCCAAGTCTCTTCTTTGAAATTCTGACATTACAACTTCCTGAACGGTTTCAGATATTTGATTTAACATAGAAGAAAGGGTCACTTCTTAAACACGGCCCACTTCTTCGGAAACGATAGTTAGTAAGTCGGCTAAAGAGATTTTGGCTTCTCGGACAGGAGAATCAACTCTTTCGTGACGTTCTCCTGTTTGGTCAGCCTGTTGTTCCTCAGTCATCATTATACTGAAAGTAGATATCAATATTTAATATAAGAGCTTAAATCTTTACAAATCTACTTTATTTATAATGTACATCAAATAACAGTTAACAATCACTTTAACTTCATCATCTTAACATCTCGTGGTTTCAAAGGTTCCATAAAATGATATATGATAATTAGTGCGTTGGCCAGGTGCATTAATTACCATACTGCATTAAAATGTAACCCACGTCACCACGTGACATCTTGATTTAGAAATCTAAGCAATATATTAAATGAATCACAATATCAAATAATATATATAACACATATCATGCTCAATTACAAGCAAATTGGTCTGAGTTCAAGTACCCACCTAATGGTGGATACTCGAATCCCTTAAACCGATGCTCTGATACCAACTTGAAACACCCCACATATATTTGTTTTAAAATATTATTGTAAATAAAAGTTTTACACTTTTGACGGTGAAATCGCGTCGCAACCACCATATAATCGCGTCGCAATTTGATATAGATCGCGTGGCGACTTTACAATAATCGCGTCGCGATCCATGTATATACAGACCTGTGCATTCCATACCACAACACAGACCCTTGTAACCTGTTTAAACAACCAAACCATCACCTGCAAAACTTTAACCTTCCACAACAGTTTTAAACTACAATTTGTACAAAATTCTTTTCCGCAACTTCATTAAATCAATTCGACAATAGAATCAAACCACTTTCTTTTATATAATACCATGTCAATACTTAGATAACAACTAACATGATCCAACATTATACCATTACTTCATTTGTACATTCCAAATCAAAAAAACCTTGACATGGTACTAAAATACTACTACATTTCATAGATTGGCGATGTTTATAAACTTTTAAACCAATAAAAAACTTTAAGTACAAAACAACATATATCATTCTTTCACCAAAATATTTTACTTAACATTCTTTCACCACTTTTACTAATTTAGGGTTTAATAACTTTAAATTCTAACTAAATTCATCATGAAAACTTCATAATATGTTTACTTAACATGTATTAATCATCTATACACTAATAAACTACTTAATTAACAACTATTATAAACTTAGGGTTTATACACCCAAACCCTAATACAAAAATTAGACAAAAAGGGAATGTAATTATACCATATAATCACTATAGAAATGATTATGAGCTAATTATGATGCTTTTAAAAGTAAAGTTGGAGAGAATAGCTTCTATCTTCATAAAATCGTCATTTTTCGTCAGCTATGGTTTTTTTTTTCTATTTATGAAATATTTTAGTGAAGTCTGGAACCTCTAACTCGCTTAACCCGTATTTATGAAATTTATAAGAATCGCGTCGCGATTCAGGGAGAATCGCGTCGCTTCGCGATTTGATGGTTTAATCACGTCGCGATTTTGTAATTATTTTAGCCCAGACTTAACCAATTCAATCTATGTCAACCTAAAACCAACAATTTATCTATACTTCATATATATTTATACACAATACATTTATATATACATGTAATTACACATAATCAATTAATATAACACATTTATATATTCTTAATAAGTAATATTATTTAGAACTTACGAAAAGTAGGATGTTACAATTTTATTTAAATTCACTTATGCCTAAATGAAATTTTTCCATAAGTGAATGGGGGACTTAATAGGATAACCAATATATTAAAGGTATTTATATTTGTTATACTACTTCTTAAATATTGTTAAAGAAATATATGTTAGACCCATGGTTAAAAGTTACATAAGTGACATATGTATTAAATTTATATATGACTTACTATGTAATACACATGCACCAAGTAATTAAATCTGTAAGTGGGACATGTGAGGAACACAAGTACACAATCAAGTGTTCAAGAATCAGACAACAATCACGTGCTTTTGTCTACAAAAGAATAATAATAATGATTACAAATAGAATGATTAGATTCGATGAGATCATATGGCTCCTCTTATAAAAGGAGCATTCAATTCAATAGATCAGGGGACTGACATTTTTCCTTCTACAATCCCATCTATTCTGATATTGCTTAAAGGCATTAATAATATCTCATATTATAATAATAATATGCAGTGTCAGCTAGATAACACTTTTTTTACTTGTTCCCTTCATGGGAGTTGTGGCGTAAAACCGCTCATACTGTAATAAGTAAGGTGAGTTACTGTAAAGGGAATCGCCACCCGAGAAATCACCCATTTCCCATATATTTATTCACTTTTATTCTAAAACCCCATTCTTATCCTTACATATCTAAATACTCAGTTAGTGATATTTGATATTAAAACCCATGATAAAAGATTTTAGCACTTTAACCCAAGCCCAAACCTTTTAACCAAAAAATCGGGTATCATCAAAAATTATCTCAAGAACGTTATGGTGAAATTTTACATACAGGATGCAAAACCTGTAAGCACTCCTCTTGCAAGCCATTTTAGGCTATCTGATGCTCAACCACCACAATCGAAAGAAGATGAAGATTATATGGCACGAGTTACTTATTCTAGTGCCGTTGGCAGCATAATGTACGCAATGATGTGTACAAGTCATGATATTTCACAAGTAGTTAGTGTTGTTAGCAGGTACAAGGAAAATTCAGGCAAAGAACACTGGAAAGCAGTAAAGTGGATTCTCATATACCTAAAAGGAAGTCTAAGCACTTGCTTGGAATTTGGTAGAACCAATGACACTTTAGTTGGTTTTGTAGATTCAGATTATGTTGGTGATCTTGATAAGCGCAGATTTCTTATGGGCTATGTTTTTTGCATTGGAGGTGGAGCAATTAGCTAGAAAGAAACTCTACAATATGTAGTGGCATTATCTACTACTGAAGCAGAATACATGGCAGTCACACAGAAGCTCTCAAAGAAGCTTTATGGTTAAGAGGTTTGTTCGGGGAATTAACTCTACAACAAATAGTTACTACCATCTTTTGTGCTAGTCAAAGCACGATTCATTTGACTAAAGATCACATGTATCTTACATTTCAAAATGAGGGTATGGCTATATCCTTTTTCAATTAAGTAAGATCTTTTTGAGTATAAGGCGTGGACCATATCAACCTTCCGATACTCAATTCCTATTTTTCTATTATTACAGATTTGTACTGACTAAGCAAGTGACTTATCAATCGATTATGGCCATACATTTCTTCAATACAAATCATCGACGGCCTAGGATATATCTCTTTTGTTTTTACAAGAGTTGCAAAGTCCCATCTTGCAAGTTAAACTAGAAATCACAACAGAGCTCGGGTTTTCGTGTTTTGGGAACAAATACGGATAAAAGTAAGATTAGGATTAGTAAGTTTGATGGTTGGGTTTTGGAAGATGCAAATCGAGGATGTTTTGTACGAGAAGAAGTTACACCAACCGTTGTCGGGTACTATACCAGAAGGTATGAGTGATGTCGATTGGACGTTGCTTAATCATTAGGCACTTGGAGTAGTTCGAATTTCTCTAGCCAAGAATGTCGCCTAGAACATTGCAAAGGAAACCACGACTGCGGGTTTGTTAACGGCGTTGTCTAATTTGCATGAGAAACCCTCGGTTCTCAATAAGGTTTTCTTAATTCGACGGTTGGTGAACGCGAAGATGATTGAAGGTGCATCATCAGCGGATCATGTGAATGAGTTTAACTTGACCTTGACTAGGTTAAGAATTGTAGGGGTTACATTTGAAGATGAGTTGGAGGTGATTTTCTTGTTATCTTCATTTCCCGAGAGTTGGTCTGGTATGGTTACAGTTGTTAGTGGTTCATCTAGAACTACTAAGTCGACTTTTGAGGGGATCTGTGATTTGATACTTGGTGAAGGAATTAGAAGGAAGAATTCCGATGAGTATTCGGGTTCAACTTTGAGTTTGACTAGCAGGGGGCGTAGTAAGAGTAGATCTAGATCGTGAAGAGAGCCATCAGCAAAAAGGAACGTCACGTGTTGGAACTGTAAGCAACTAGGTCACTTTAGGTATCAATGTCCGAATGGTAAACCGAGTGTGAATGCGACGATTGATACGACTGAAGACGTGTTGTTGTGTTGTGAGGAGAATCTTGTGGAATCCTGGGTTTTGGATTCGGGTTCATCTTTTCATGATATCCCGTGCATGGAAGAGTTGACAAATTTTAGTTCTCATTCCGGTAAGGTTCATCTTGCGAACGGAAGGAAACTTAAAGTTACGGGTATTGGGGATGTTTTCCTCATAGCTCACCATGGTACGGATTGGGTCCTCAATAATGTGAGGTTCATTCCCAAGCTCAAGAGGCGGTTGATCTCGATTAAGTCGTTGGATGATAAACGGTACCACATTGGATTTGGCTACCAATAATGGAAGGTTATTAAGGAAGTTTGGTGATTGCTCACGGTTAACGGGGGATATTATATATGGTTGAAATTCCGAAAGAGGAAGGGCTAGGCGGTGATGTTGGTGTTGAAAGTCCTAGTCGACTTGAGCTTCACGATATTGTTGAGAGATCTGGAACGAGTAGGAGTTCAGGAAGAGTTGAAACTAGTAGAAGTTTGACGTTGAGTGGGAGCTTTGGAGTTTCTTTGAATACGGTTTATCATCTCGGTACTGCTAAAGTTTTCAAGTCTTGGGTTAGATCATCTCCAATGGAAACTAGGTTGTGACTGACCGAGAGGGATGAACAAGATACTTTTCTGAGAGTCGCGTTTGATAATACGTCCGTACAGTGGGAGTGGATTCGTTAGGGAAAGTTGTGTTTGTCCGAAATCATTCGCATGTTGTGGTCGGTGATCCAATGGTGAAAGCAAGAGTGATGGAGCGGATGATCGAGGGTGTAATGTTATTTTCACACGGCTACTTTGATGGTGATATTCACGTATTTGTTATACCGGGTGGTCTTCTCTTTGTTGGAAAGAAATATCGTTTGGACGAAAGGATGTATGGATGGTTTGCTTGTGCAATGAAAGTGTTGGAGCTGTGTCGGGCTTCAACCATTCTTCTCATGAACTAATGAGAGGGCAATAATATTTTATGTTATCGTTGTCGAAATAATAAGTTTTTCCATTTTTGTGCAATGTAATGTAAGATTTGTTTCGCTATTTTTGTTGATTTCCATTTGATTTCAACATTGATTCTATTTTTAATGTTAATTAAATCGTAATAAATCAAAGTCATATATTTTGTAAAGTTGATTTAGAACTTTTTATAACATCGATTCAAAAATTTGTTAAGTTGATTCACAAAACTTATGACATTGATTCATCTCGTAGTTGAATTCAATTTTTTTTTTTTCGTTTGTAATCATGGCAAGTGTGTTTGAATTACTTGTCTCAAACGTTGAAACATATTATTATTTGTATTATCAGTTTTGAAAAATGTGGTTTACTATAATTATCTTTATCTTTGTTTGAATCAGACTTTGTTACGGAGTATATGGAAATTTTGTAAGTATTACTCATAAGTTTTGCTTTGAAATAAATAATTGATTAGTAGCTTTAGATTATCTCGATGTCAATATGAATCACAACTCCCAAGTGAATAATTGTGAATTACACTAACTTTTGCCTATATTTTATTTCAATACAATTTTGAATTAATGAGTATATTATACTATTCTATGAGTATATTATACTATGTTCAACATGACAGTTCATCATGTTGGTAACCGATTCACGATATCATTCTATGATTCATTTATTTTGATTCATTTATTCTTATTAACGATTATCCATTTTGATTTACTTATTCTTCAATCGGTCGTATAATGATTCACCATTTTTGTCTGTAGGGCTGATTCAATTAGATGTAAAAATAGTATAAAAATCAACTATATCTTTTTTATATTGCATTCAAATGAAAATGAGCTTTAATTATGTATTGATTCATCATACTGTAACTATGATTCAGTTGTTCATAATACTAATACTATTTCATTGATTCTTATATATTGATTCAGTTATTCATAATAATGATTCACCATTTTGGTTTACCATAACTCTTAAACTATTCATATAACAATCCAGTTGAATATACAAATTTATTTTTATATATTGATAAATGTAACATTGACCTATTAATTAACAAGTGTGATTTATCATTTTAAATATATGTAGGTTCCCTAATCTCTGATCTAACGGATCGTTTAATCAACCAAACGTGCGGAATCCGTTTGGTTAGCGATTATTGAACGAATAAACAAACACACAATTTCTATAACGTTTTCTTTGTATTCACAATTGAGTATAAACGTTACAAGCTTTTTCTCCTCTCTCTCTCACACACAAAACGCCTCACACTCTATCTCTCTAATGACCAACACTAAAACTGAAACATAACTCTCTATTTATAGGCTGTCCAAACCCTATAGCGACACTAGCCAAGTGTCGCTATATGCGACACTTGCTTAGTGTCGCATAAACACTAATTTGTGTATATTCTCTATTTCACTATTCGTTTACAGACTTGCATATACACACTAAACATTATACACACGCAGACTAATTGACTTTGACAATTACAAACGTTTGACCAACTGACTGACACACAAAATACACTAACAAACTCCCCCATGTCAGCAGCTTGGTCTAATAAGTCTTCAATTAGTCTTCATCAACAAACTCTTTCATGTCTTCAACAATCGGAATCTCCCCCATTGAGATAGCATGGTCTTCAAAGACATCTTGATGTCCAAATTCATGTGACTGACACAAATTCATCATACAATAAGATCTTCAAAATGTATGACTCCAGTAGAACTTATCTTCACAGTCTTTGGAGAATAACTGACATCTTTTACATCTTCAATATTTGACTTTAACAAGATATGTAATATTTGAAGAAAATAACATAAAAATAAAATCTTTTTGTATTTTCTTTATAAAGGAAAAACAAAGAAAGAATAAAAATAAATTAAATTTGGGAATAGGATTGTTTTACGTCTGCTTAGAGATCATATCAGACCAACATGCAATTATTAGGAAATAGTAAGTGTTATCTCGATTATCAGTATATTTGTCCTCTTTAAATTTACTTAGCATATTTAAAGCACCTTTTATAAAAATTATTTCAAGACGATTACTGGTATTGTTTGTCCACTTAAACATGTTACATCCGGGTCTGTGAGTTAATCTTTTATTGTTAGTATGAATATCTATCCATGGTCCCCACCTATGACATACCCCTGTAACCCAGACATGAGCATAGCTTCCTAATCCAGAGAGAGTATAAGAATATCATTTTTAAGAATCAAGTCAGCGGTGACAGGTCTGTACTTACGTACAACAGAGCCACATAGCTTGATTCAGGTTTAAGCAAAACCAAACTTGGTCAAACCATTTTGGTGACCTTGTTAGGTATCTTATGATTTAAGACTTTTTCAAGTTCATTGACTTGCGTTTGCTTAACTTTTAAGCATATACTAATTGAGACCAGGTCTGTACTTACGTACAACAGAGGAAACAATCAGTATAGACCCCCAAATGATTTCAAATAAACTTCAGGTATAGAAATATGTCATGCTATGTTAAGGAATTAAGACATTTAGTCATACATCATATGGTGTTTACCACAAGATCATAGACACGTATTAGAATTACTTCTTAAGAACCCAAAAACCGGTGTGTATCATGCCTACCAGTACATCATATGATGAAGCTAATGTTTATAAAAGCTATTTTAAATATACCAGATAAACCTACTGACACATCAAACATAAACCTTAAAATTTCCATTTTATGCATGTCATCTGATGTACAATCATTTCCCATGTTGTTTACAGAAACAATCCGATATCTTTTTGATGAATAAGAATCTTGTTGTTCACATTTCTGATCCAAATAATCAGAATTTTAATTACTCCCCCTGAACAACAAATTCTTTTCAGAAATTCAATTTAAATGTACTCCCCTTAAACATTGAACATATTTTTGTAATTTTTATTTAAGATATTTCGCAACATTGCATTTCTTTGATACTAACAAGTACAAAGAATGGCTGTTGCAATAATAATAAAATTTAAAAGAAAAATATCAAAATCATATATCAAGTCAAATCAAATGCCTTTTAGCACTTTTACCACCTTAACTTCAGAAATTTCAGCAATCCAGTCATCATTCTTCCAACAATACCCACATTCATGCAGTCATTAAAAATATTGGCTAACAAGAAACTGACTGCATCACCACAAACAATCAAACATTAAAGTTTATGGGACACCCAAGCCTTGATAAACTTGGGTTGTCCATTATCATCCATAATCATCACATCCATGAGTTTATGATATTTTAAAAACTTAGTTGATTTCAAAGATGTGTTGTTTGTGGATTTTGGTTTCCAAACCTGTTTAGGTTCGGATGATTTGTTTTCAACAATGTTGTGCTGTTGAACTTGAGGTCTACTAGGCACAACTTTGTTTACTCTAGCCGTAGGTTTTGGAGAATTTGATGCACAACTAGATACAGGCGTATACGAACGACGCCTTGAAAAAGGTTTTGAAAAAGAATTCCTGAAAGAGGAAGTTCTTGGCATCCCTCTACCAAACCTATCTAGGGATAATAACCTACAATCCCTAATAAGATGGCCCTGTTGACCACAACGATAACAAGAACGACGCTCCACAAAAGATGTATTCCAATGAGTTCCCTCAAAGCGTTTCGGTGGAGGACAATACACAGAAGGTCTATTAGCAGGAACATTTCTTGAACATGCACTCTTAGGTGTACATGTTGAAGTAGATGTTCCTGAGGTTGAGTTAGTAGATTTAGAATCCCTTTTAACATTTTTAACTTTGAAAGAGTCATTATCAACTTTAGCTTTGCCTTTGCATTTAAAACAGTCAGGTTTGACAGCTATTTTCTCAACCTTAATGGTAGAATTTTCTGGTATATCTTCTACCTCAACAATCTCCTCAACACTAACTTGAGATTGACTTTCAGGTTTAACAAACTTAGGCAAGGGATACTCTGGCCTTTTCGTTTTCTCCTTTGCCTGTTTGTTTTGCTTAGCTTCTTTAGCTTTAATACCATACAGCTTCGTATAATCAACTCGAATTTCTTCAGTGCCTTCCTTAACAGGCGCAGGACAATATTCGGCATGAGAAGGTGGTGGAACTTGGTGATAAGCAAGTCCTTCCTTCTTTTTACCGCTTGTCCCTTGTTTGTTAACGATTTCATTAACGACAAACGTTGCAGATGAAGAACCTAAAATTTTGCTTTTATGGTTATCGTATTCACTTTTTAAATCAGAAAGCTCCTTTCTTAACAGTTCTATTTCAGTAAGATAACTTTTAATTGCATCTTGCTGACTAAAGACCTTTGCTTTAAAAGTTTGAGTATCTAACTTGTGAGCCTCAATATGTTTTTCATAAAGCTTTTCATTTTCTAGCAAAAACTTATTAGATTCTGTAAGTTTAGCAACCTTTTCCCGCAAGTTTAAGTTGTCTTTTCATTTTGTACCTCAGGTGCATTAGAATCAACGTTTTTTTTCGAATCCACCATTGCACTATGTTGAGGTTGTTCTTCCTTTTTATAGCCACCACAACGCTTTTCAATGGCAGCCCAGAGATCATACGCATTTTCGTAATTCTTAAACAACTTTAAGGTCTCCGTAGATAAAGATCCTTTAATTGCGTTGAGAGTCTTCTGTTCATTATCCCATGCTTTGCGTTCTTCGAGAGTCATTGATCTATATGAATTTGCAATTTTTGTTCCTTCCATGACTGGTATTTCATATCTCTCAGTCAATGTAATCCATATGTCTGGATCATTAAAAGAGATATAGTCTTCAAAAGCTCTTCTCCAGCTTGAGTAGTATGTGTTTGGAGTTAACATCGGAAGGTTGTTGCCAACACTATGCAAGCGTGACATCTTTTAAACAAGAACTTTAGCAAAACCCAGACAACCAGATTCTCCCACCAAAATTTGATTTGAAAATATTGAAAATTGGGCGAGCACAACTAAACTTTTCCCAAACTAGAATTATGAACTTTTAAGCTCAAAAACAAAATTTGGTACTACAAATTTTTTGCGAATTTCCCGTCAAAAATTCAACCGAAAAAGTCCAAAAAATGACCGGGTAAAATGAAACTTTTTCTAAGCTAAAATTGAACACTTTTAAGCTTATGAAAAAATTTTAAAAACGCAAAAAATTTCTAGAGTTTCCCGCCAAAAAACTTTTTTTTTCCCCGAATCTAGAGCGACACTAGGTAAGTGTCGCTAAAATTCACAAGTGACGCTATGAAGTGACGCAGAACAAGTGACGCACTGAAGTGACGCTAGAAGGTAAGTGACGCACTAAGTGACGCACTTGAAGGTAAGTGACGCACTAAGTGACGCTCTTAGTGACGGCAAGTGACGCACTAAGTGACGCACTTGAGTGTCGGCAAAACTCTAGTTGGAACTTACGAAGTGACGCACTTGAGTGACGCTCGAAGTGACGCTTGAAGGTAAGTGACGCTATCAAGTGACGCAACGAGTGACGCAAAAACGCGGCTGTCAGCTCCAAAAACCCTAAAAATCGAAATTTTCGAAACCCTAACGAAAATTGACGAACGACGGATGAATTTGCACCAAAAATTAACCCAAAACTCAATATAATCAACACAAATAATTTAGAAACTGATTATCATCGATTAATACCTTCGCGAATCAACCGAAAACGTTCAAAACACGATCCGAAACTGTCGAATCCTTGATTCACGGCTCTGATACCACTTGAAGGTTCCCTAATCTCTGATCTAACGGATCGTTTAATCAACCAAACGTGCGGAATCCGTTTGATTAGCGATTATTGAACGAATAAACAAACACACAATTTCTATAACGTTTTCTTTGTATTCACAATTGAGTATAAACGTTACAAGCTTTTTCTCCTCTCTCTCTCACACACAAAATGCCTCACACTCTATCTCTCTAATGACCAACACTAAAACTGAAACATAACTCTCTATTTATAGGCTGTCCAAACCCTATAGCGACACTAGCTAAGTGTCGCTATATGCGACACTTGCTTAGTGTCGCATAAACACTAATTTGTGTATATTCTCTATTTCACTATTCGTTTACAGACTTGCATATACACACTAAACATTATACATACGCAGACTAATTGACTTTGACAATTACAAACGTTTGACCAACTGACTGACACACAAAATGCACTAACAATGTGTATATATATATATATATATATTGTGTTAAACTAAATTTTTATTGACAAAACTAGGTCGCCATTCAATAAGTATAGCATTTTTGAATCAAATGTTTATTTAGACCCAAAAATAAGAAGACAACAATATAATATAATTTTAATTTAAATTGAGAAAAAGATCTCATAATTCACCAAGAAAAATTTGGGTTCTGACATTTATCAATTGGATTATACAATTAACGATTCATAAAATTTGTAGCACTGATGCTGAATTATTCATAAATGGATAATTAAGAATTGTTAAATAAAATAATTTAATTTTTCCTATTTTGATGCCACTAGTGTCGAATTGTACGGAAACCACACGAGTCTTTCACATATATTTGAACTGATTTCTATCATTGTAACTGTAAATGGACATTTTTAACCTCTTTAGTTTCAATAAATCCTTCAAAAATTACAATCATGCCATCAAATAATTTAAACGATTGGTCAAAGATTTTGATGATCCAGATTGTTTCTCCCCCTTCTCTCCTTTAAAATCCTTCTCCTTGGAACCCAATATCACACACACACACACACACACACACATATATATATATATATATATATATACACATACATACATACATACATTTATGTGATTCTTAGTAAGTCTGCATACTAAGAAAAGGTTGAAACCTACATGTTTAGCAACATTTTCAGTCATTCTCGTGCTAGCAGACAGATTTAAAGTGTTATGATACATTACATACTAATGAACGGTGTTACAAGAAAGTTAAACACTATCAAAAAAGATTGTATAAAATCCACATTGAATAGAGGTTAGGAGAAAGAGGAGGCTACAATTAACAACACCATTCTAGTCACTTTATCCCCATATACGATGGGAGGACCACTAGGATCTACATACAGTCTATCATAAAACCGTACAATCTATCATAAAGTCGTATTTATGAACTTTTGTTACAAGTAGTACAAAGCTAGTCAATACTAAGAGCATGCAGAGTGCCCGTAAACGGTGTCGTCATTTTTCACGATGAATGTCGAGGGTCATCGTTCACCACTCCCATCTGGCGTTCATCACAGTCGTGCGGCCCAAAATGCCGCTCCAACTAGTCGTTCCCCAATTTTTTATTTTTTTGTTTCAAACGGTAATGTATTAATAATAAAAAAAACTAGTCGTTGGCTATTAAATGATTTTAAAAAATATTTTTTTAATTCCTTTTTTACTCTATAAATACATATCCATTTTATACAAATCTTTCACACCATCCTTTCTTTCTTTCTTCCTTTCCTTTTCTCATTCAAAATACAAAATGAGTGATTCCGAATTTTATGATTCACCTTCAACCGACGAGGACGTTGAAGTTTTAACACTTCTTCGGCAATATCATAACCAAGTTGTAGTGCCTCATGAAGAGGGTGAATCGTCCAACCGAGGTCGTTTCAAACGTCGTCACATTCCTGGTGATCGGTTGACGGTGAATGAATCTTTAACGAACGATTACTTTGTTGACAACGCAAAGTACCCGTCAGAGTATTTCAAGGGTCATTTTCGTATGAGCAAACGATTATTTCTGCGCATAGTAGAAGGTATATCTAATTACTCTCATACCCCTATCTTGGATTATGTTCGGCAAAAAGTAGATGGATGTGGTAAAATGGGATTTCCCACTATTCAAAAAGTTACTTCCGCCTTATGTCAGTTGGCATACGGTACGTCACCAGATGCCTTTGATAAATATTTACAAATGGCAAAAAGAACTTCTCACAAATGTTTTTTTAATTTTGCAAAGTGCATGATTGATATATATGCAAATGTGTACATGCGAAAACCAACGGCCGATGACATTCAACGCTTGTATGAGAAACATCGTAACAAACATGGTTTTTCGGGCATGCTTGGTAGTATAGATTGTATGCATTGGGCATGGGCCAAATGCCCTAATGCGTGGAAACGGAAATATACACGAGGTGATCACGGCTATCCTACTATCATGCTTGAAGTCGTCGCCTCATATGACATGTGGATTTGGCATGCATACTTTGGTGTTGTAGGGGCTAACAATGACTTAAATGTTCTTAATTCTTCTCCACTATTTAATGTGATGCTCGACGGCTCTGCTCAAGAACAAGTCTTTAAAGTTAATGGTGTTTAGTACAAACATGGGTACTATCTTGCTGACGGGATATACCCAACATGGGCATCGTTTGTTAAAGGATTTTCAAGTGAAGTTGATCCAAAGAGAGTCAAGTTTACTCGAGCACAAGCAACTGCATGAAAAGATGTTGAAAGAGCCTTTGGTGTGCTTAAAGGCCGATGGCATACACTACAACAACCGGCAAAGAGCTTATAAGGTCAACCATATTAAAAGAAGCATGTATACATGCATATTGTTGCATAATATGATCCAAGAAGACCAAGAGTTCAATATTGCCGAAAACGACAATTATTATGTTAGTGTTAGGAATATGCAAGTGACTTGGATCGAGAGATGTGATACACAAAGGCAAAAAAACAAGGACTACACGATAGAGATATCCACGAAAACCTCCAAGCCGATCTTGTGGAACATATTTGGGAGCATCATCCGTAGTTTATGGTTATTTAATCTTGTATTTTATTTCATGTACTTTTAGTTATGCATCTTGTTTAATGTACTTTTATATATTTATGTACTTTTATTTATGCATCTTGTTTAATGTACTTTTATATATTTAGGTACTTTTATTTATGCATCTTGTTTAATTTACTTTTAAACAATTAATGGGGATAAATATTTGTAAATGTACTCAACTTTAGTAAAAAGTCTGTAGTATGTATCAAACTTATAACACTTTTATTATATGTATTTAGCTTTCAATAATCACTATTATATCTATCTATATAAATAAAGGAGAAGACCTCCAATAATTTGTCAAATATTTAACCATGCCACATCACTTGCATCTTATGTGTCATCATCATATAAACAAGCTTGATGACGTAGAATCTCCTACACTTACATGGTAAATAAGGTAATATTTTATTAAAAAATTAAATTATAATTAATCTAATGTGTCATCATTGTACAAGGATAAATAATGCAATAGATAATTAAATTATAACCAGTTTAATCGACACTGATTTGTCATAGATAACATTGGTAGTATAATTTTTTGCTATCCGAAAATCATGAATTTTGTTATCTATACTTTCTTTATAATTTCGAGTTATATAATTTTTTATTCTTCTTCATTTTAATCTTCACCCTTCTTTCTCTAACTCTATATAAAAATTATAACTTTTAGTTAATTATGATAGCGTATGTTTAATATCATTATAGCTTTTATCATGGTATCATCAATTTGACAAAAAATTTATCATCTTATAAACTCAAGGATCTCAATTTCATTTTTTTTTTTTTTTGGTAATCTGAGTACAAGCTTCCTGGATAGATAGATCGAGTTTATCATCTCTTTTTTTTTGAAATGTTATACGGAGTATATGTTTAAATTACACAACTTAATTATAATTTTGTATGCGACTCGTAAGAGGTGTAATATTATAATATCTATATTAATTTTCAAATTTATATAATGTCTCATTTGTGTATTTGTATATATTTGATTGTTATAGAATGATTTATGTTTTATACATGTAGATGTACATTATTTGCTCAATAAAAACGTCTAAGTGTTGTATTAATCGTTACAGTTTATGTTTAATAAATTCATGATCATACGCATTGCTCAACAAATTATTGCAACCTTAATTAACAACGAAAAGGTTACTATGATCAAACATTTTTTAAAAATAGAAAATGTCAGTTTACAACGTGCACAATTTTTTAACATTCCCAATTTATTGATAGTGTTGGGGGAAGATGTTCTTATTTCATTTTTAAATTATCAAAACTTAAAAATTAATTGGTTAAAATTTTTTTAACAAAATTTGAAAGTTTTAAGGGGTATTCCATCTACCGACACTTATTCAATATTATTTATTTATTTTAAAATATTATTAAAACGGATTATATTATATAAATGGAAGTGATTTGTACACTACATTTTTTTTAGCTGAATACAATAAAATATGTTTTATACTGTACAATACAACACCTTCAAGTATAAGTGATGGTGTAAATCATCACCCTTATATATAAAGTACATACAACACAAAATTAAATACAATTATTAAAATATTTTATACGTTTTAGATTATGATCGATGTACTATGACATTATATTTTTCAAGTCGTGCATCACACGGGTTTAACATTAGTTGTATGTATTGAACGGTATTTTTGATGACGTGTCCTTCCTAAAATGTGTCATGTGTCATCCATATAACTTAACACGTCATCAATAATACCGTTCAATACATACAATATATATTTTTGAAAGTTAGTTACATACAATAGAAGTGTTATAAGTTGGATACATACTATAGACTTTTTGCTAAAGTTGAGTACATTTACCAATATTTTTCCCATTAATATTAATGTATTACCTTTATCATCCAGAGAAGCAAGTGAAAGAGAGCTACATGAAGTGAATTGCTCCTATAATCATAATTTATATTTATATTTAGGGTTAATACACAAATTGATTATTGTACTTTATCAAAATGTTCAATTTCGTTACCGAACTTTCATTTTATTTAATTGATTGACTGAACATTTAAATACTTGATTAAATTGTTACTTAAGTTTCTAATCATTCGTCCATGTCATGCCTCGCAATATCTGAATACACATATTAATTAATGTAGTTTATGAAAATGTTCAATTTCATTACTGAACTTTCATTTTTGTAGAATAATATCCAATTTTATTTATTTCATCATATAAATTACCTTCTCTTGAACACTTCTCAAATACAAATAGATATATTACATCATTTAATGCATCGAGTTGGTAATTTAGCCTCGATTTAGTTATAACAAGGATATCACACTTGTAACCCGATTTCGTAAGTTGGCTAATTCAATTAAACAAAATAAAAGTTAATTGAACATTTTATTAAAGTACAATAACTAATTTGTTTATTAACCCTTATATTTATTGATGTATTACCTTTATTCATCTGGTTTAACAATTTCGTCTTCATCGCCATCACGTAGGAAACTCGACAAGAATAATCGATTGCACATCATTGTGTAGTTATTAGATCAAAATAGCAATACATATCTAGGTTCGACAACAATGAAGAAAAACTCAAGTAAATTGACCGATTTAATACAAAAAAATTGGACAAATTAGAGCTCGAATTCATTCAATTTACATGTAACATGAAGAGTTTTACGTTAATATTCTTCGATCATGTAAGGGAGATCAGAGTTAATTAGGGCTTGAATTAAGTAGGGAGAATTTCATGTATTTTCATGAAAAACACCTGAATTACATCAAAACTTTAAAATTACGTCAATACCCTTTAAAACCTTCAAATTACATATATATGAGGTGTTTAGATTTATTTATTTTTAAGCGCTTATATGCTTAAAAAAATAAGTAGATGACCTCTTACTTATTTTTATACATATATATGGGGTGTTTGGATTTACTTATTTTTAAGCACTTATACGCTTAAAAAAAATAAGAAGATGATCACTTACTTATTTTTAAGTGCTTATTACTTGGTAAATAAGCAGATAAGCAGTTTTCAAAATGTGTTTTAATTTGATTATCTGCTGTCAAAACAAACAAATAAGCATATAAGAACTTATTTAAGCAATCCCAAACCCCCTATATCAAAATAAACATTTTAATTAGAATTAATTAGTTTTTAATATATAAAATCTTGTCAATATTAATATTAATTTACAAATAATGTGACTTTTTACCCTTCTCATGCTAAGCTCGACAAAAGCAAAGTTGATATCGTGTAAAAAGTTACGTTTTTATTATCGATATCTCCCTAATTTTAAGATCAATACTTGGAAAATGAGCTCAAATATTAAATTTATCGATATTATTTTATCAAGTAGGTTAAATTAAGAAAGCACGAGAAAAATCAAGCAAAACGGACGAAAACGAAGATTCTACTCACTTTTGAATATTCGAGACAAAATATATCAAGATAAAAGAATCATCTCAAATATTTCCCTATTCCAAAGTCTTTGTTTTACAAAATCGAATCTAACGCAAAAAGAATCAATGAAAAAGGATAAGAAATGAAGATATAATGCGCAATGAAAGATTCAAAACATTCGGAATGATCTATCTCAAGTTAGAAGACTAATCTCATAGGTTTCTTTACATAAAAGTCTTCGTTTTCAAAAATCGAATCCAACGCAAAAAAAATCATCAAAAACGGACGCTTAACGAAGAAGAAAAGAAGCAAAACGTAAACTGATAAGCACTTGAGCCAGTATCGGCCATCCGCCGGCTAGAAAGCGGATCCTAACCCGCTTCCGGCTTCTTTTGGGTTCGTACCCATGGGTTTTGACCCGGATCCGGCCGGCCCGACCCAGTTTCGGCTGAGAGATGCGTACCGCGCACACTTTTCACTAAAATGAGGCTATTTTCGCTATTGTAAGCCGGATTTCAACTATAAATATATCGCTGGATTCGTAATTCAAAAACACACACTCTTGGACAAGTTTTAGCTCCAAAAACACAATTCCCGATTTTCTTAAATTTTTCGCATTCTTTCCCTCTCTAGTATTAGTCAGGTTAATCTACGAATTGATCCAGAAATTAGAAGGAACGACTGTAATTGAAGATTATTTTTGTACGTGTGAAGATTTTTTAGATTTTAATAATACGTTGCTACGCTTTAATTTCCGGATGATATCTAAACCTTTTCATACTCATTTTATATTATATTTACTCATGCATTATTATTTCGTATGTAATACGATTATTGTCATGAATTGCGAATAGTTTATTATTGTGTTTGTCTACGATGTAGTTATTTAATTATAGGATGATTAATAAATAATATTAATGTAATATTACGGCCCCTATTCGCCCGTTCTTCGATATAGTATGGGAAACACTTTAAGGTGGAGTACAAGCATATGGAACTCGAGGAACTACCGAAGATAGTCATATTACGGATCGATATAATATTACAAAGTAATATGACGGCTCCTATTCAATTGTTACTAGTATAGCGTTAGAAACACTTTAGGTGAAGTACAAACACATGGAAGATGCGTAATGACCGAAGGTAGTTATATTACGAACTAATATTATAAAATAAGAAACTTAGTTTAAAATTAACTTTTCTAAACAAACTTTTAAACCTCAAATTAATCTATCGCCTTTCCACCAATAAACGTGATTACAAAACCTTTTTAATGACGTCAATATAAAAAGGTAGCCAGTCATCTGTGTCAAGATAATTTGTCGGAAGGTATGAAACCATGGAACTTCAAGAGTACATAGGGAATTACCGTAGGACAAGACATGGTCAAGGTTTGAAGCAGCGAAATCACTTTAAGTGAGGAACGCTGTGAATAACTAGGGGATTTATTAGGAAGTCTTAAGAAAGGGCTTGTTTAAAGTCATTAATGAATTTTTTATAATATACGAATCTGTTAGGATGACAAGGAACCGTTAAGTGATACAGTTTTGTCTATTACCTTCAGATTATGTTCCCGTTCATAAGAAAGTAATATTAATCTCAAATTAAGATTTTGCTTATTATTCTAAATACTTTGTGATGTTAAGAACGGTTGGACTTGATAATTAATTTACCACTATATTCATATGCATAGAAATCCTCGTATTCCGGGAAAGGGCCGTTTGTTCTTCATAGGACAATTGTTGAGAGTTTGGCATGTCAGTTTGATCAGATTCACCATAACCTAGTTCCTGGGTGACATGTTAATGGGAATTTAATTAGTAGGGAATCTAGTGTTTATATCACAAGTATCCAAGAATAATTATTACCAAATATCTTTCAAAACAGTTTCTCTAAACATCATCCCATAACATAATTAATGAAATCTCATCAAACACTACTTTTATCTTATCTGGTTATATGCTTTACCTTTATTTCACATTTATTTCCTTGCCTAAGTTAGTTAATATAAAAACCAAAAACTCCTCCACTATTTTATAAACCCCTCACTAGTTTGAAAGCCATCATCTGCCTCGTCTAAGTTTCAATTCAGTCGATTAGAAGAACGACTCTAGGTCATACCTACTACTTGCTCGCCCTTAGGATTAGCATTGTTAGGGAAACTGTAACACCCGGTCAAAAAAAGTCAATTTTTCGTGCCAAATTTAAACTTTAAATAATGGTATTTTTATACGCGATTATAACAAAGTATTCAAAAATGTAAGTCGTTTTAATCTAAAACGCATCTTAATTATCTGAAACCGCGGGGAAAACAACGTATTAAACCTTAAGTTCCAAAATAATATTTTTATAAAATATTTTGGTTCGGAAACATTTGAAAGAATATAAATACATTTTAGAATTTAAAATATTACATTTTATACGATCGGGTAAACAAACACGGGTATGTTACACTGCAAATTGGAGACGAAGTGGGGGAAAACCCCCACCCCTTCCCTTTGGTCAGCTGCTCCAAACACACCCTACCCCCTATCTTTCCTTTCATCTTCATTCAAACAAAACACACACACACCTCTTAAATTCTCTCCCAAAATTTCCATCAATTTTTGGATTTGCAAACCAACCAACCAAAGTTATATTTTCGGAATCACCATCAAGCAAGGAACGAGATTTACAAAAGCATCATCATCATTTTCGGCCTCCTCTAGCTTCGATTTGCGATTGTAAGAAAAACTCTAAAATCTTAGATTTACTCATTTTGATGTTATGTTTTAATGTTAGATTGTGTACACCACTTAGTTATGCCTAAATAAAGGATTAGAACATGATTTCATAGCCTAAAAGTGAGTTAGATTTGTGATTTGGGTCGGAAAAGTGCGACAGGCGCTGTTTCTGGGCTGGTGTTCATCTTTGCGACACAAGCCTTGTGTCGCAAGGTTGTGTCGCATAAACCCATTGACGTCGTATTTTATGTCGCACCTTGTGTCGTATACCCTGTACGACACAACTCTTATGTCGCTATTGATTTAGCATCAAAAGCTTATGCGACACAACCCTTGTGTCGCTAAGCTCTTGTGTCGCATTCTTATGCGATACAACCCTTATGTCGCATACCTGACCTTTGTGTCGCATATTGTGTCGCTAAAAACAGAAAATACACATTTTTTTTCACTAAGTGTCGAAACTCAAATTTTACCGCCGAATATTACGCCGAAACGAAATTTTGGAGCGTTTTCACTAAAGCAATATAATAGAAATAAAAATTTTCCAAGCTGTCATGGCAGCTCGACCCCAGCCAGGAGCTCTGCCCCTTGGACCCCACCAGGGGTTGCCACCCCTTGAACCCCGCTATCAGGGGCGCTGCCCCCGAACCCCCGTACACAGTTTCCAAACCTAAACGACAAATGAATACATACACAACTCGCTTAGACAAACTGATTCGTCTCTTACTTATATAACCTCACGTGTTTAGGACACTAGGAGGTTACCATTCTGAAGACACGCGTATCATAGGATCGCTAACAACTCACAGGTGAGTTTCATAGCCCCACTCTTTCAAACGTTTTACTGCTTTCGGGGTGAAACACATGCTCAATTACTGTTTTTGAATTATATAAATAAACTTTTATAATTCACAATTATCTTTATTACTGCCATGTAATACGAAAAGTGTAATACTTAGGAATTACACCCACCAAGCTGTCTTGAAATAGTATCAATACTAGATAGGTTACAACCGTACACTGTTGGATTGTGAGAAAACAATCACCATCTCATAACTTGACTAAGTTACCTTTATACATTAACCATATTGTCGCGGGACAATACAATCAAACACACTAGAAGTGGTTAGTTCTACCTTCACTGAACAACAACTAGACTTCAACAGGATTAGTCTTCCTTTAGGAACTAAGACTGCCGATACAACTTGTGATCTTCAGAACGGGAAGAACGGGAAGTGTACTTAAGTGAACCTTTCCCGAGACCTCAATATATACTTGCTAGGCTGAGGCTAGGAGTATACATTAGCGACGTACGTTAGTATGGGATCTTTATACCAATACAAACCAACTAGGTGATGAGTATTCATACCTAGGTTCAATGTGCTACTTAATATCTAAGTATTGTACATACATACTTAGATACAGAATATTATGTCATGCGTGGCATGATACACTATTACTTGTGTTGGTAGATCTGAATTATATATATGTATATATATATATATACTCGTACACTATATCAAGCACTTGGTGCTTCTTACAATTTACATATGCATATTGGCATACATACATACAAATACAACTACTCAAGTCAGGCGCGTCGTAGTACGGCTGGCTCTCATATACTTAGCTAGGACTGTCATAGTACAGCTGGCTCTACAGTTCACCAGTCGGGCTTGTCGTAGTACAGCCGGCTCAATTACATACTTTGCTTGCGAGAAATACTGTACGATGCCACGGTAAAGTGGGCATAAAACGATATCACGGTTAGAGTGATACAAAACGAGATCACGGTAAAGTGATTCAAAACGATATCGTGGTAAAGCGATACAAAACACAAACAAATACACGAGTTGATACTCGCTCTCAACAACGGACCTACGAATTATTACGGTCGGGGTCGTTGGCTCAGCATATGGATTTATGCTCTATCATAGTTCTGCGGGACTACAATTATGTTGTTGGATGCAACACGCGATGCCAGGTGGCACAACAGTTTTTACTCAACAATATATGACATGGTCATACTATTACTCAATTTACACCTCAGGCATGTAATGCCTCACACTGATAGACCTACTTAACAACTGATAGGCATCCGGGCTCGAAATGCCTCAAACCTTTATGTACTTAGGTATAAATCGATATTACTTAGGTATTAGATACCTCGACCATAGTATACACATTGGTGTTTCAACTTCAACTTAATACATATTAGAATTGCAGATTCAGAACCACTTTTCAAAACATCAAAGGATTTATACTTTATGTTTTTAACTAACAATCCTATGAACTCACCAGCTCTATAGCTGACTTGTTTTAGCATGTGTTCTTAGGTGCCCAACAGGATTAGGATTGCTACAAGATAAGCTAGCTCGAGTCGCATATTTTCAAATAACGGGGACCACTCTGCATTTACATTTGTATTTTCAAATTATTTAATAGAAACTTCTATTAAACTCGCAACATTGTAAACGTTCTACTTTGAAAAATGTATAATTATTTTCAAACGTCTCTTTTAGAGTCGTTCATTATGTATCTTATGCTGTGATATTTAATTTGGTAACACCTGACCCGACCGCTTCCGCAACCCGAAAATTGAGGGTGTTACAGAAACTTAGGCCCCTGCACCTATAAATTTAAAACACCTTGATCGTCCGCTCAGCCGTTGCAACAACAGAAACGACACCGACGGCTAGGAGTGCATCAAAAGTGTGATCATTTTCCTAGGGAATTCTTTCTCCATACATACACTAAATGATACTTGATTGTTCCTATCTATACATGTATGTAGTGTTCATAACTACCCATAGTAATCCACTTAACTATTTAGTTGTGAGAGTTGATTCATGTTGTAAAACTTCAAGTGGATAATATAGATTCATTGAAGCCTAATTGACTTTAATAAAAGCCAAACGTCTCAAGAGGCTAAGAAGAATCCCTAATTTTAGTAGGCAAATTATTTAATATGGATTCAATTGAACCCTAATTGAAAATGGAGATGTAGCAATTCTTCAAGAACAAAAAACCATGTGATGATAACTGATAAGCCAATATAATTTGATTAGGTTTATATGAGAGGGTACCAATATACTATATTTTTGGTGTAACGACATGGATTCTTTATATATGTTTTTGATATAACTTTGCTCCCACACCGAACAAATTCTAGCTCCGCCCTTTGTATGTATATGTTAGAAAAATGGTATCCGACCATCTGGTCGATCGATCAAACCGTTAACATGAGGGAAGTAAATCACGTAATAGAGAAACATTAGGATGTGGTTTAGATCTCCACCTTTATGTAGCTTGAACCCCACCACACACAACTAACACTTTGTTCTCGAGTTAAAAACTAAGTAGAAAAGAATAGAAGGGAAGAAAGAAGAAGAGAAAAGAAAAAAAGTGAGAAGAAGAAAAATTAAGGATTTGTGTTCTTAAGATGAGAAGAAAAGAAACGAGGGAAAGAAATTCCTTCCCATCATCCAAATTCCAAAATATGGGAGGAAATAATAGAACCGAAAATGCATTTCAATATTGACTCCCCTTCCATGACCTTTTTTTCCCTTTTATCTATTAAAAAAACTCAAAAAGGTTTTAAATTATTTTCCCATTACCCTTCTATTCGTTTCCATCCGATATCAAGGTTAATAATGGTTTAATCATCAAAATTTCATATATTTTTTTTAGTTTTAACCACTCAATTTTTTTTCTAATGATTTAACCCTCGAAGTGTCAAAATTTTGGTGGTTTAAACCTAAAGTTTGATTATACTTAAAAAAAAGTGATGATAATCTATAAAGTTTACCTTTTATAATAATTCGGCCCTTTTAAGTTTTTCTAATTTAATCATCTATTTCAAAATTTTGATGTTTTAATCTTTTAAAGGGTTAAATCATAAGTAAACTAGATCATAACCCGTGAAATTCGCCGACCATGGCATGAAACTTTTATACCAAAAAAGATAGTGATACTTCAACGAAATGATATGAAGGGATGTAGATATCGAAAAACTTATAAGTATGTATGGATATAATTGTTTGAAGTTTGATTTGCATATTTTTGTGTATGTATGAGACAAATGATGTTTGGAATGAAATGCTAAATGTTGAAGTTAATACCTTTACAATTACATTATAACAGCATATGACAGCATTGAATATTATAGCCTTTAAATTATAACGAACAATATACTAAAAATTATATTATTGAATAAAGCATATACTGGATGAAAGCTTGATTGAGAAGAACACAACATTAATAAACAGATGGAACTATCACTTTGTTCTAAAATATAATATTGGCATTATTGATTTTTCGATAGTTTTGGATATCTCGACGTTTGAGTATGTAAACATCTATAATGCAGTTACTTAATAAATCATTTAAGTCACCGTTATGACACATTCTTAATAGAGAATTACCTTTATTTAGTCTCCATTTGTGGGTGATGAAACACATACCATAGTTGAGGTAATATAGTATGTAGATATGCATTAAGCCATTGATTTATGAATTCAATTGTAAATTCGTTGGCCACAATTGAACACATCATCGCTTCATTTCCGTCAATAATGAAATCCAATATCTGATCATAACATATGTCAGTCATAAGTAGAGTTTGATTACCAACATTGTCAAGAAATAATTATAATAAAAAAACATTAATATTTAGTTGAACAATGTGCATATAACTAACGATTAAAATTGTGTGTTTATGATACTGAAAATGAATGCTTACTTTGGAGCATCGATCCGTCGAATAGTGTTGTCAATTCTTAGGTACGTATATGTATTGCATTTAGATTAGATAACAATTTACTATTGAATAGAAGTCTATATATATTATAAGTGGTAAAATAAATGGGTCGGGTTGGGTCATGGGTTTAGATGAGTTTGGGTGTAAACGAGTTCGAGTCTAGATGGGTGTAACATGTTAGGTCAGATGGGTCTCGAGTTGAGTCGACCCATCAGGTATTCAGCAAAAAAATTTATTATTGGAATGAAAAATGAAAAAAATAAATAAATGAGGTGTTAAAAAAATTACCCGTTAGACCCGTATAGCCCGGTTGATTATTATACAATTAGAGGTTATATTGCACTATAATTTTTATAGTGCAATCTTTGTAACTTTTTCACTTAACGTTATGAGATACTTTATGATACGTGATGCATTTTTATTGATTGCTCCATTCTTACCTTGCTACTGTACTCGTTAACCTCACTCAATAATAAATGAAATCCTAGGAAAATAAAGTATCAAATGTAGTAGCTCAAAATTAAAAATTGGATGGAGTGCAATTTCAAAATTTCAAATACGTATTATCAAAATATTGATCAAATCGTAATCTTCAATTAACAGCCAACAATATATTCTCTCATATTTCGTTACACGAAAATTCAAAAAAGTTACAATAAGTGAAAATTAAATTTCACAAACCTTAGAAAGTTATTAATTAGTAACCTATTATTATATTTAACTTAATCAAAATTAAGAGGATTAATGAGCTTATTACATTACATATTGAAATTAATGGAAACATATAACTATAAATTAAATTACATAGATAAAAAATATTGTATTTGTATATGATTACTATTTTAATTTAATTTATATAAATTTTACAATAAAAATGTTTAGATGATAAGAATGAGTGTCATTTTTTATGACTAAGGTGGGCCAATTTAAACACTATGCATGTATGGAGTCGAATCTAAATTACTCCGTATAATTTATACATACTCGCACCGTTCTAATTTTATACATACCCGCACCGTTCTAATTATGCATGTATGGCAGTTTTTCTTTTATAGATGTCTTCCATAAATAGAAAAGAATATAAAGTTTCTTTATGCCCTTTATGTAAATATATAAGACAAAAAAATCGGTAAAAAGTAGAAGCTAAAACTGCCATCTTACCAAAAAATAGGAGATATAATTATGTTTTCTTAAACTGTGTGTTTCTTATTTGGGACAATAAAATTGGGACAGGGGGAGTAGTTTTTAGTACTCCATCCGTCCCAAAATAATTGTTCACCAATAAAAATACGCAATTTAATAAAAACATAATCATTAATACTTTCTTTTTCTTACTTTTTGCAGAATGACAATTTTACCCTTAAACAATTAATTACTGTTTTCTTTAAAATTTGTAATAATAATTTCAAGTAAGGGTAATATGGTAATCACGACCAAAAATTCCTTTATATTTTTAAAAGTGGACAATTAATTTGGGACATTTAAACGTGGACTATATTTTTGGGACGGAGGTAATAATATAATTAGTGATATTTATTTACCTTATTTTGAACTTTAATATCTTTTAGTTGTTATGTATACCGATTTTAAAGATATTCAAATTCAAATTTTAAAATTAAATGAATTTAAATTAAGCCTTAATTTACCATATATATGGCTCCGGAAGCGTGCAACCGTTTGGGCGGTTGTAATTTGCGTTGACTTCCAATATTGATCGTTAGATTTCATTGACTTTAAATCCTAACCTTCCGTTATTCCATATTTTCAGTTATTTTTCTCCAGGATAGAGATTACAAGATGAAGGTTACACACGTCAGGATGGAGGTTACAGGATGGATAAAATATTATTAAAATACTATTAATTATATTAACTTAAATTGCAGGCCTAATGTCAATATGGCAGGCCCAACATAATATGGCAGGATGGATAATAACTTTTATTTGTTTAATGAAATATTATCAATTATATTTTCGGATAATATTTATCTAATTAGTTATATTAATATTAATTAGTTAAATAATATATGTTTAAATAATTTTTAATTATTTATATATAAATAACTTCATGATGCTAATTACAGATAATCTATTTAATAATTAGAGATCGGCAAGTTAATATGACAGGCCCAATTAATATAACTTATATTATTAATTATATTTTCGGATAATGTTTGTTTATATTAATATTAAAAATATTAATATTTATTTATCTCAATCGTCCTGGAGGTTACAGGATGGTTGCCAGGATCCCACGATGCCCACGTATTCCTTGGATAATCCATTTTTAATATGCCAGGATGCTTAAACAAATTTTCACGCCAGGATGCTTCATGGTATATATTTTTAAAAGTCATGATGCTAAAAGATGTCGTATGACCTATATATTTTTATGTATGGTATATATTTTTAAATGCTAGGATGCTAAAAGATGTCGTATGGTCATATATTGACGCCATATTAGCTTTGTATATTCTATCATTTTTATATACGACACGGTTCGTGTTTGGGCTTGAATTTCAATTTGGGCCTGGAATTTTCTTATCTCGGCCTGGAATTTAATTTGACAAATAGTAGCTCTTTCCATACGTGGCAAAAAGTAGCATATTGATGTTTAAATAATTATATAAATAATAAAAAAATGAGCCTCATAATTACCATGGTAGCAAAAATTATGAAGTATTATTTAATTAAATAATTAAAAATATTTATATAAATTAACATACTACCTCACTTATACATGTTGGCTAAATTATTAGACCTGGAAAAGTCCACTACTTTTCTATTTGGGCCTGAAAAAGTCCAGTACCATCCTGGCACAAGGCCACAAGCTACTACCTCATTAATTATTTTACCATCATGTGAATTAACATCATGGCATGAAATTATTTATTTATAATATAATTAAAAATTATTTAAAGGTATATTAATTAAATAATTTAAAAAATATTATCGGAATTAGCATCATGTGAACATGATACATAAATTCGGATGCTAAAAACGATTATAGGATGCTAATGGGCTTTTTCAGGCTCAAATAGAAAACTAATGGGCTTTTCTAGATCAAAAATCTAGCCAACATGTATACATAAATTCAGTCAGCGTGGAAAAAATTTTAAGCTAAAATGCATTTAATTATTTAAAAATTAGACTATTAGTCCCAACCCATAACTCTTTCTTAAATGGTACGTTTTGTAACATCCATTCCTCGGGTCTAGTAGTATTTTAACATTTTCTGACGATGAATTATTAGTTAATGTGTCAGAAAATAGGTTCATTTGTTATTTGAAAAGAAATGGGTAAAAGAGTCGAATAATTTATTGTGGTTAGTAAATTATTAATTGTTTTAATTTAATTCAGTTAACGGTAAAATAAAATAATGTTTCCTCGCAAATGGTTTTTAAGTTCCAGACAATGATAAGTACGGGGAACTAATATTACACAATTATATCACACTCACATAAGTGAGTCGGCTTGTTATTCCTTACTACCTCATACATACATACGCACGTATCATACATACATACATGAAGAACCCTAATCAAAACATGAAGAAATCATCAAATTGAAGCTTTTTAATTCGGATTCAAGCTTCCTTAATCATCAAGAACGAGGTATGATCACATGTTCTTCATTTTCCATAACCTAGAAATTGGGGTTTTTGTGAATCGGTGAGTTTAATCCGAAATTAAGGGTTGGTTTTGTGAAATTGTTGTTAGTTAAGATTGTTATTGTTGATTACTAACAAGATTCAAGTTTAAGATTATAAATTTATGAAAATTTTGATGGGTTAATGATTTTAATCCGAAATTAAAGGATGAAATGGTGAAAGTGATGAATTGATTGATGATTGAGTGTTATATGATGAAGTTTTCTGTTAGTAAATTGATTGTTATAACTGTGATCATAAGTTTTTGTTCTTGAGCTATGATATTGAGACTCAATCAAATGGGTTTATATTTGAAATTGTGTATTATTGAAGTATATGTGAATTTGGAGCTTGAATGAGGTTGTAGTGTATGTATGTACTCATATTTAAGTGTTTGATAGTTTACAAACTGAAATTGTTGAGTTGAAATGGTGATATTAGAGTTAGGATTCGTTTTGGGTTATGCAGTTTTGCTGCTGTTGCTGTTGTGAATTTGATGAACAAGCCGGCGGCTTGATGAGCCAAGCCGGCGGGTACTTGTTTGGGTTGGCAAACCGGCGGGTCAAAGACCCAAGCCGGCGGCTTGAGACCTTAGACCGGCGGGTCCTAGACCCTAGCCGGTGGCTTCTTTGGCCAGTCCAACATCCATTCCTAATTATTATTATTAATTGTATTGTTATATGATATAACATTGATAGACCAGTAGTAGTACATGATAATAGTTGTATTGTGAGTTATAATACGTGATTAGGAACTTGTAATTGTGAGATCAATTGTATTAAGTTCCTAGTATTATGAATTGATATGAGTTAAGTGTTAATGGTCTTGGTTACTAACTTATATTTGATTTGAATTCTCAGATTACGAGAAGACTCAGTGACATTAGACTACATAGTGGACAACTGAGGTGTCGGTGAGTGGATCTTAATCCTCAGTATAATTTAGTTGTAACAAGTTTGGTTACAACGGGTAACGTATTATTATTGTTTTAGTTTGCCATGATGATTATGGTTTGGTAGTAATAATACTGTGGATAGACTATTCAGGTTGATATGTTGCCCTGATGAGTTGTGAATATGTGATCACATGATATATTGCCTTTGTGCACTGTGTATTGAGGTCAACGTGTTGGTTGGTTGGGCTTGGTTACTATTGAAGACGACATGAATTTCCTTGTACACATCGTTAATAGGAAATTAGGTCGTATGAGATTAGTACCAAGCTATCGGTCTATTCTGTATTGGCCTTACAGATTGTTGGGTAAGTGTTCTTGGAGAATCCCCGGGTATTATGATATCTCAAGAACCACCGATCCTCATTGTATTGAGATGTTATCTCATTGATGCTAAGTGTTTATGACTATCTTGTTGTAAGATTTGTTGTGCTAAGTTGTGCTGTTGATTATAGTTTCACTCACTTAGCGTTATGCTAATCCCACCACAGTCCTTCCTGCAGGTTATAAGTGATGGGACATATTGGGGCTGGGCAGGAAGTTCTTGGAAATGATGGAATGTTTGACAGACGGATTACTCTGATGTTGGTTTGATAACTGAAGACATGTTTTTGAATTATATAACACCTAGTTAAATAAAATGAGATTTAAAGAAAGTAAATAGTTATGTATTTAGTTTGAAAAAGTTTATGTACATTTTGAGTAATGCATAATTATGATGTATGATTGAAATCTACGTTTCCGAGCTGAAATCATTATAATAATGGTTTGTAAATTAAGGGGTGTTATAAGTTGGTATCAGAGCAAAAGTTTGGGTGAATTGTACATTGTAAGATGTTCAATCCCAAACTTAGAGTTGTGTCAAGTCAAACATTCCAGGGTGTGGGATTAGTGATTGTATGAGAAAGTGTTTATTGGATATGTACTAACGATTAACAAGATGCAAGAGTGTTATTTTGGTTGCAGAGACAGAGGAACATGAGGAACTGTTTGGTATTCTCAATGATTCCTCAATACTCGTGGGCCTATGTGTATCAGGTACTTTTCGATAAGCTTGGTGTATTTCAATAAGCTTGAATTGTTTACTTTGCTATGATATGATTGGTAGTAAAGTAAATTGAGTCAGACTGCTATGATTCCCGAGTGACGAGTCATTGATGATTATTACTTGTTAATATGATGATAGGAATATTAAAACCATGCAGGCCCAAACTAAATATTTCAGACTCAAACTCAAAATATCACTTATAAAGGGACTAAGGGAGGGGTGTAAAGAAATCAAAGGCCACTACATATAAAAGGGAGGGATGTGTAAAATAACTCAAAAAGGAAAGTCTGGCAAAAATCAAGGCCACAATTAGCATCATGCATTTAAATAATTAAATTTTGTACAAACTAATACATTGCTTTTATTTTGACATCATGTTAATAGCAAGTTGGCCCGAAATTAATTATATATAAATAGTTAAAAAAAATTAAACGTATATTCATTAAATTATTAATATTAATATAAATAATTAAAAAGGATTATAGTATTAAAATGTATAATAGAATAAATTAAACTGTTTTTAGCATCCTGTGAAACGTATGTTAATATACCCGCGCAATGCAGCGGAAGTTTTATTGTCAAGATGATGTCGAGTTGGTGTCGACAATGGTAATGTATGACATTGTAGTTGCATATAAAAGATTAAAAACTTAAAAAGATTTTTATTCTATCAATAATGCAATGTAGTGAATCAAACTTGATGTATAATAATTATATAGAGAAGGAAAGTTCCAAACATTTTATTTACAAACCAATGTGGGATTAACTCCTTACATTTGATTTTGAATAATATACATTGAGTTGTCCCACATTGATAAGTAAAATAAATCATTCAGGTTTATTCCTTCTATTTAAAGTGGTTGTTGAAATTTAAGATTAAGAAGTGAAATATAGATGTTTTATTTGTAGTTAAAGAAAAGATATATTATTCAAACGTATATTAATTCAGCTACATTCCCAAAATAATTTCAGGTCCAAAATACCATATGCTATATCAAAATAATTTTTATACAGGACTACGGATTGGATTGTTGATGGTGTAGTGGCCTACGAATGTATAGGAAACAAACCTAAAATAATTCCAGGCCCAAAAAGATGAAATATATTCCTGTGTATGGGTCGTCATGAACAAAAACCGGGTTGGGCAAACCCGACACGTACCCGATACCCAAACCGGGTACACTCCCCAAATGAAAACCCGGGGTTTTTCCCTACCCGACCCAAACCCGAAACGGGTTTTTGACCCACGAATACCGGTTTAAAATCAGGTTTTTCCGGGTTTTATACTGGGTTTCAACCCGACCCGTAGTGTACCCGGTTCCAACCCGATTTTGAATTTCAAAAACCCAACCCGGGTCCCTACCTGCCGGGTACTAAAAAAACCCCGAACCGGGTTAAAAAAACTGGTTTTTTTAAAAACCGGTTTCGGGGTTTTTTCCGGGTTTGGTTCCGGGTTCGGGTTTTTTGTTCACGACTACGTATGGGCATGTCAATTGAGGCCCATGACCCAAATAAATTTCCAGGCCTGTAAATATTGATTAATTATGTTGATTAATTATTTGTTTTGTATGTCTGTCGTTCGGCTGGGTAACGTCCGGGTTAAGTACTAGTTTGAATAATTAATTGAGATGGCGATAATTGAGTCAATTTGAGAAACAAATTTATACATTTTAGGTAAACATTCCTTTTAAACTTGATCAATGGATGTAATTAATTTAATTAAGTCATTGAAGGGTGTGAATTAGATAAAAAAAAATTAAATTCAAATTGTTTACCTATTTATGTCTATTTAAGAGATGTAAACTAATTCGAGTGGTAAAATGAAAAAGAAGTGAAACTTTAAAGATTAAACGATTATTAACCCGAGTATTAAACTCGAAAATACAAGTTAAACAAAATGTATGTGTATGTTGTCTCGATATAGGCAAGTCTCTATCTCGAGTTTAAGTTCCACATTCATCGTCTCTTCATACGTTACCACCATCTCCATCCTTCGCCGGAAATCTGCACCTCGCCGGCAGCTACCTTCAACCTCCATATCAACTATCTCTACAAGCTCAAAACTCTTAATCGAAAAACAAAAAACCTTTACTTAATCCTTTTTCTTCATCATCCCCTTATCTTTATTTATCTATTTATTTATAAATAAATCGCTTGAGCGGTCTATTAATCGAACGGTAATAAACCTTCTTTTTGATTCATTCATTCATGATATATAATATATATCTTATTTAATTTTTATCCAAATCTATCTAATTTAACAAACCCTAGATGTTTGTAGAAGGTACCACCCCCTATCTATCGGTAATAAACCTTCTTAATCAATTATTTGTTGATTGATGAAATCTATCAATTATTATACACGATCTTCGTAATTGTTTTTTATGATGATGATCATATCCGTTTTGGTTGATTATCTAGGGTTTGGTGCTTTAAACTGTGATCTAACTATGTTACTGTTATGTTATATTTTTTGTCTATTGAATTATTATAATTTATCATCTTATACTTGTATAGGGTTGGTATTATATTTTGCTGAGTAACATTAGATAAAATTATAAAAGTAGTGGTGCGAAGCTAGGGCTTTAGGCCTCCGATGTTGTGAGGCCACAAAATTTTAGTGTCATGTACTACATATAGGATAACGACAACAATCTTCAATATTTTTAGACTTTTAAGACTTTAAACCATAGCTTCAAGAGATAATTCTAACTTTATGTGAAAAAACGATGTATGGCCTCAAGATAATTTAAGTCATAAAATTATAGGCCTATTTTATTTTATGTGAAAAAATGACTATATGCCCATTTTTGTAATTTAGTTCTAAGCAATTAATTAGGAAAGTTTCGACAATCTATTATTCATGTATGTAGTTTCAATATGTGTTTTTCATTGGCTATAATGAATGTAATATTCTCGTAATCATTTTGTTTTGACGATGAATTCCTGAAACATTCTATAAGCATGATCATTTATTATATTGCTCAAATAACAAATTCAGTTATTTTAAATATGACTCATGATTTAGTGTGTGAGTTATCTTGAATTGCATATCGAGTTTAATATTATCTTTTGCGTAATATATGATCGTTAAAAGTCACTTAAAATTCAGTATTGACTTTATGATGTAATGTTTTTGATGAAGAATCCATATTAAAAATTAGTGAAGTATTTATAAGTTATCTGGATAAAATACGTGAAAGTTAATTTCTATTAGTAGCTAAAAACTTTGTTACAAATTAATAGCAATAAAATGTAGATTTATAAATCTATAATTAGTTGATTACTCAATCTTATTTAAAAACTTTATATTATATAGGTAAAAGATTGATGATAATCTTCTTTAAAATGACAATTGTTTTGGTATTTTTCCCCTTTATTTATTGAAATCTGTGAAATGGGTAACAAGCTATTAAACTCGATGTACAATATCACACCGGAATACATGGATTCGCTTTTTATAAATTAGAAAGTAGATTCACACTATACCGAACAAATTTTATTGAATTTGCAATGAAATAAAATAAGTTAGAAAAATAGTAATTATATCAAATCGATAAGACCTCATATTTAAAGTTCGCTTTAGGCCCCATGAGAGTAGGGATGACACCTGCGGGTCGTGGGTACGGATATGCCAAACCCGTCACCGCCCACGACGGGTTTTTTTGACCCTCGAATACCCGCTAACGGGTTTATTTTTACACCCGTACCCGTGACCCGCGGATACCCGTGGGTCGCCGGGTAACCCGCGGGTTTAAATAATACAAATATTTTATCAAAATAACAAAAGATTTTATATAATATAATGTATAAAAATGTTTTAGAACATCTTCAAATCAATGGATTGTAATTTTAAACGAATTAAATTGTTAAAATTCAAGACATGTGGACTAATAGTTTGATAACTATCAATTTATTTGATAATTTCTTCTTGATTATTTGATAACTTTGCTATTCGAAACATGAATACTATATTTTTAGTCTCTCTATATATAGTTTCATTATATATTGTTCAAATTAACCATTTTATATACATATATATATGCGATAAATTATACAAATCCACTTGTGGGTAACTATAATGTGTTTTGTAGGTTTACGGGGCGGGTTTACCCGCGGGTATAAGTGCATACCCATCACCCGCCCGCGACCCACCAACGGGTAAAAGTTCATACCCGTAACCCTCCCGTGGGTAAAAATTTAACGGGTTTACCCACCCACTGGGTGGGTACCCACGGGTCGCGGGTTTTTTCTCGCTCATTGCATCCTTACATGAGACCTTGAGCCGCTCCTGAAATTAAGTTATTAGTTATACTTAATACTTAAAACATATTAAATGAATTAGTCTAATTTTGGTAATAACATGTTGGTTACTAGATGGAGCCTAGTTCATCCCCTTCATCAACGATGTCGTGGTCTTCCTCCATTAAATCAAGAGATGGTGTAAGTCTATTATTACACATTATCATGCTGTTTTATTCATTTCTAAATTCACAGTAAGATATGGCACTGTATTTTGTAATACAGACACGTAATAGACCCAGACAAGATATCATAATAGTGTCATTGCCTTCTACATCAACAACAATGGCTCCTTCTACGTCATCAGTGGCGTCTTCAACACCAATACTGGATATAAAAATATATGTAAGTCTATTGTCAGCATCAACAATATCATCTTCTGCATCAAATACATTGGCACCTTCTACGTCACTAAAGACACCTTCTACACCAATACCAGACATATATGTAAGTCTATTGTCAATGTCCTCATTATCATTCTTTATATATACAAATTTACACAGTTCTGATGGTGGCATTGGTTTTGTAATACAGGACTGGACACAGAGAATAACTCATATAGTAAGTCTATTATCAATGTACACATTATTGTCATGTTTTTTTAATATAAATTTACACAGTTAAGATGATGTCACTGGTTTTGTAATACAGGAAGGTCGGAGCTTCTTAAAGTGGGCAATTTCCATAGGAACAATGGCAGATCCTGATGTAAGTCTACTATTAACGTACACCTTATCATGTTTTTTAGAATAAAATTACCCAGTTAAGATCATGGATCTGGTTATATATTACAGGAATGTCAGAGATTCTTACAGTGGGCATATTCTAGAGTAAAAATCGGTACTTATCCTGCTCCTGAAGTAAGTCTATTATTAACGTACACATTATCATGTTGTTAAAAATATAAAATTACACGGTTAAGATGATGGCACCGGTTTTGTGATACAGCAAGGTAAAATGTTCTTAAAGTGGGCACATTCTTCATCAACAATGGCAGCTTCTGATGTAAGTGTATTATTAATGTACGCATTATCATTTTTTATATGTATATGTGTATATCTAGGGTGAGGTTCAAATGAGAACCACCCATATATTGAGAACTTAAAGAACCAAATCTGGACCCTTAATTAAATCTGATTTTTAATAACCTAATTAAATAATTTCTTTCTAAGTGTAAAGGGTAAATTAGTAAATGAAACTACTTTATTTGTATTTAATTATTTTAATTTCACAATTCTCTCTCCACTCTCCTTCCTCTTTTCATACAAATAACCTATTTGTATGGACTTAAGTTCGTTCTTTTGATGCTGTTTTATGGCAAAATACATAGTTTAAAAAGAAAATTAAAAAATAGATATTATTGAATGTTCGAATAGAGAGAAAGATTTAGGAGGGAGAGAAGTGTTGCAACCTTTTCTATAAATCACATTCCTATCTATTGAATTGACAGGGAATTCAGTCAAAAGGGTTATGGAGCAATGACTATAATACTCAGTTCCAGTTTGTAGAATATAATTTGCTTCTACATCTAATTACGAATGTTTACCACTGATCAGTTCATGAAGGGTCCATATTTGGTTCTTTTAGTTATCAATATTTGGGTGGTTCTTATTTGAACACACACACACACACACATATATATATATATATATATATATATATATATATATATATATATATATATATATAACAGTGGGAGGTTCAAATGAGAACCACTTTAAAGTTGAGAACTTTGAGAACCACATCAAATACGTGTTTGTTCACATGTGATTAACTTCAATCATATGTGAACATTGATGTGCGTTTAATTGAAAAAGAAAAAAGTAAAAAAAAATTCTAAATTTATACCGAAAAACACATTTTAACCAATTTGTTCACATTATCGTTCACATGTGAACATATATTTGTTTCTTTTGCATTTTTTGATATAAATTTAGAATTTTTTTGACTTTTTTCTTTTTCAATTAAACGTACATCAATGTTCACATATGATTGAAGTTAATCACATGTGAACAAATACGTATTTGATGTGGTTCTCAAAGTTCTCAACTTTAGAGTGGTTCTCATTTGAACCTTCCCCATATATATATATATATATATATATATATATATATATATATATATAGTGGGATGATTCAGGGGGAAGCACTTTTTTTAGGGGGAAAGGGTAAGTGTAATATTCATCACTAAATATCTTAATTTTGCTGATACAAATGTCAAAAAGTGAAAAGTAATAAATGTTGATAAGAATTTATGCTATGAATGCTAAGCTTCATTGATAAATTGTTTTTGTGGGCTATAACATCAATTGATGAATATTAGGGCTGTTAACGATCCGAATTAAGTCGAATATCATGATGTTCGAGTTCGACTCGTTCTACTAATTACTCGGTTCAAGCTCGACTCGAATTCGAGTAAGTTTTAAAAATTGTTTTCGAGCTCGAGTTCGAATAATTTGTTATTGTTCGAGCCCGAATTAGGTGCTTGTTTATTCAATGGGAAAGTGTTTTGATGAAACAAAATTTCAAGCGCAATTTGCTTGTTTTTGAACTCGGGATCGATAGACTCATTCCATAGCTTGAAATCAAGCTCGAATAAGCTCATTTATACCATATGTATTATGTTTAAATTTATTAGTTACGAATCTAAAATTCCAAATATACAATTTTCTTATATAAACTCGACTCGTCAGACTCGAATAGCTCGCTCGACTCTGAACTAAACGAGCTTTTTAACGAGCCGAGTTAAACATCAACTTTTTATACTCGACTCGTGAAATTAATCGAATAGTATTTTTTGTTCAAGCTCGACTCGTGTTCGTATATTATCAAACTCAAATTCTAGTTAAACGAGCTCGAACTCGAGTAGTTCGCTAAATGCTCGACTCGTTAACAACCCTAATGAATATCATATCCAAAATTGTTAATATTCTTCATGGTGAATGTTAGAATGTTAGTCAAATTTCATTATGATGAATGTTAAAATTAAAAATATTTTTTTAAAATGTCATGCTTTAACATTCAACGTGAACATTCAACCTGAAGAATGTTAACATTCATTACGATGAATGTTAACAATTTATTGTTATGACTTAAAAATGAATTTCATTTGTGAATATACTCTTTATAGCATCGATTTTAATTATTATCTACCACTAACTTTTTTTTTTTTTTAAATTGTATTGGCGAAGTTAAGATGCTCCGTGGTGAATATTACACTTCCCCCTTCCCCCCAAAAAGTGCTTCCCTCTTGAACGTTCCCCTATATATATGTGTATGTATGCAGTGAGAGGTTCAAATTTGAACCTTCTCCTATAGTTCTCATGAGTTCTTTACTTTTAGTTGGTTCTTGATATATAGGATTGATTCAAAGGGAAGTGCTTTTTTGAGGGAAATGGGGAAGCAATTATTATTCATCACGAACCATCTTAAGTTTACCAATCAAAAAGTCAACTCAAAATATTTTTACAAGTAAATATTAATCAAAGTCGATGTTATAAAGAATATATTTATAGATGAAATTCATTTTAAAGTCATGTTAAGATTCATCACGTGAACATTAGGTAACATTCATACTGATGAATGTTATAATTAAAAAATCATCATCATTGAATGTTATGATTCAACATTCATCATCTTGAATGTTAACTAACATTCACATTAAACATAACGATTTAATTAATTGATATTCATCAGCTTATGACCCAAAAAGAAATTCAGGAATGAAGGTTAACCTTCATAGCGAAGTTGTCAAGATCACGATCCTGATCGTAAGATCGTACGATCCTACCAAGGGAAAACGTGAAGGATCGGAGTAGGATCGGTCAGGAGGTAAGATCGTAGGATCGATCGTAAGATCGTTGAACGATATGATCCTACAAATGGCTTTTTTTTACGATTGAGCTTGTAGGGCCCATAAGTAGTCCAAATCCTATCTCAAAACTTACCGTATATTTGTTTTCAAATTCAATTTCCCCTTTTTTTTATCAAATTAACCTAAGAAAAAGTCTAGATACTCTAAAATGACGATTAGTAATTTTTATTTGTAATATGCTCTCAAACTTTGGTGCAATTGTACTATGCCACTATCTTTTGTTTAAGTACGTTTATCGTCCTAGAAATATATGTTGACAAATTGCATGACTTTTGTAATATAAAAGTTTGAATGTTATATTAATTTCTCTAATAGTTGTTTTCTACAAGAATTTAGATATCTTTGTATAAAAAATGATATTTTGTATAAAACTTACCGTACATTTGTTTTTAAATTCAATTTCCCCGTTTTTTATCAAATTAACCTAAGAAAAAGTCTTGTCTAGAACCTCTAAAATGACGATTAGTAAATTTCATTTGTAATATGCTCTCAAACTTTGGTGCAATTGTACTATGTCACTATCTTTTGTTTTAGTATGTTTATCGTCCTGGAAATATATGTTGACAAATTGCATCACTTTTGTAATATAAAAGTTTGAATGTTATATTAATTTCTCTAATAATTGTTTTCTACAAGAATTTAGATATCTTTGTATAAATAATGATATTTTGGTAGGATCTACGATCCCGATCTTGCAACGGTAAAAACGATCCTACGTAGGATCCCGATCCAGACGTCGCTTCATAGCATCGATTTGACATTCATTATTGTTTATAATTTGTTTTTAAATTACAATTGGAAAAGGTAAGAAGCGGTTCCCCCTTCCCTCCAAAAAGCACTTCCCTCTAGACCAGTCCGCTCTCTCTCTCTCTCTCTCTATATATATATATATATATATATAAATTCACAGTGTTAAGGTGATGACACTGGTTTAGTTAACAGGAACCTAAGAGGAGATTCTTAAAGTGGCCGCATTCTACATCAACAATGGCAGCTCCTGATGTAAGTCTATTATTAACGTACACATTATCATGTTTTTTTTGTTTTTTTTTTTAAATATAAGTTTACACAGTTTAGATGATGGCTTTGGTTTTGTAATACAGGAATGGAAGAGATGGAGCCTTCAAGAAGAAATCTCAAAGCCGTTTGAAGCTGCACTCAAACATCTTCAAGAAGAAATAAAGCAAAATAAAACCGCAATGAGATATGGTCACCGTGAAGATAAAGACACTGACATTAAAATAGAGCATCTGATATATACTTACCAAAAAGGGATGCATGGTGTTTACCAATGGTATATGTTGCTTCTGATATTTGTGTGGTTTTAACTTTCTTTGGTAGGTAAACATATACATTTAGTTTTTTCTTCTGAATGATGACAGCCAAAATGCCTTGTGGATATGGCCTAAATTAAGAACATCTATAGATGGAGGACCAAGAGAAGTTGGAATAGTTATATTTTTTTGGTCAATTGTGCTTTTTGAATATATCAGATTTTTTTTCCAACTCTAATTATGTGTTTCGGGGTGGTCTTCTATTATTATAGAAAATCAAGGAAAAGTTTCCGGAATCTGACATGCTAGAGGGAAGACCCTCCATAAATGATCTTGGTTTTGTAACTATAGAGTTATCAGGGAAATGGATTGCTAAGGTATATATTTTTTCTTTCCAACCCTTTTGAAACATGCATAACAATTATCACTTAGATAAAGATTCTTCTTGTTTCCTTGCAGAGCATTCATAAGATGCTAAAAGATGGTATAGACACATGGGCACCAAAACTTTATGTGAAAAGGGTAATAGTAGACCATCTCTCAGTGGAGGAGGAGATGCATGGGGATTTGTTTCGACGAGACACAATCCGGTACGCGTTAAAGAGTATTCTTGAGTATTCTAAAGTTGATGTGACCATCGGTCATCCTAGGACCATGACCACATGTTCTAAGGTACGTTTTCAGTTGATCTAGCTGTTTGAATGTTTGTTATATAAAATCTATATTTGCACCTATGAAAAATTACATTTTTCGCATATATATTTAATATAAAAATAGGCATATTTTGCAGTTTATGAGTTTATATTTCCATTTATTTCAGAGGGACAAGGCTCAAAAAGTGTTGAATAGATTGTTTCCAAATGAAGATCACGCAGCTTTGTGGTACTTTACTTGCTAAGTTTATCAAAACATATATATAATTAGCTAGTAATAGATTTGTTTTTCCGGTAAATTTATTCTAAACAGTGTTACATTTCACCAATGTTATATGAACACTGGCTTTCAAATCTTCTGTCATGTGTAGGTATGGACAGCAAAGTGCAGATTGGATAGTATATGTGACTCCTGTATGGAAACGAGACTATATTGAAAAGTGCTTCACCGTAAGTAACTTTTACGCAGCAGCATATCTTAACTGATAACTAGTTCAAAAAAAAAGATGAGAAATTGAATACTCAAATTTTCTCAGGAACTCAAAGAGTGTGTCGCAAGTAATAGGCAAAAACCTGTTAGAACAAGTTATGTAGGATATCGAAGTTGCACTACTGAACTGGACGATAAGTTGTTAGATGAAGCTAAAACTCGTGTGGCGGTACTAGGTATACAAGATAATGTTCATTTATTTTTGTGAATAAGTGATGTGATTACCGAAATTATATTATTACAAATATAATTCAACTTCCTTTGACAAAGCAATCTAGCTTTCAACACGTTTGACCTGTTTCGTTTCCAGTTAAAATTATATTTATTTTTAACACATTAATATTATAACTAGATCGATTTTGAAATGGCTAAATCTCACATTTTTCTTTTTATCAGGTGAGGATGCTAAGTTGCTTAAGTATACTGCTGAAACAGTTTTAGATTGTGTTTTCACGTAAGATTCTCATGCTTTTGTCATTATTTGTACCCTTATCGTACTTACGCTATCAGTGCTAATACAAGTAGAGTGGTAAATGTTAATATTATATGAACTTGTGTATTCAAAAGTTTGTTATTTCAAAATTTAATATATTGAATTTAACAATGTCTACACCGGCGATTTCCTTTGTTTCATAAAACGAGATGATATACTTTTAGGTCAAGTTTCGTACTTATTCACATTCAATGCTTTGGGTTTTGTGTTCTTAACAGGTATACATACTTGAAAAACCATAGATTGGCTGAATGTAAATTTGATATCAACGATGAGTTACTTATAGAAGAGGTATTCTTATGGTTCTTCCATTACTAGTGATGTTATGCTATTGTATATTGTATTCTCATGATCTGCTCAAATTCATTGATAAATAGGGAAATACTTTTTTGCATCTACTATATACTCGAGCAAAAATTCGTAGAATTACCGATGGTTGTCGTGAAGACATCAATGAATTAAAGGAGGTAAGAATTTCTTGTCAGTTCAATGTTGTTACAACTTTCTCATCTCGGACCCAATTTTATTGCTTTCTTGTTTTAACGGATATATATGTTTGCAACAGGCTTCAGAGTTAATATTGGGGAAAGATGAAGGATGGGAGAAAGGTGGAGAACGTTCGTTGGGATTCAAATTACTCGAGTTCACTGAGGTAAGACAATATCATAATTAACTTTTACTACTTCTTTGAACATACATAACCCTAGTTGAAGCTGTAGCACGTAGATTAAACAAGTTTTACTACTTCCTAGGTTACTCTAAAACGTTATGGTTTCTTCTAATATGCTCTTAATGTATGATTGATTTTAGTTATATAGTCCCATGCTTGTGGCAAGCAGGGCCGGCTCCCGTATTTTGGGAGCACTAGGCGATTATCATAAAGTAGGCCTTAAAAGTGAAATATATGTAAATTCGGATTATGTTATAAATATACACTACTTAGAACAATGAGTACCAAATCTCGTTATCTTAAATAAAATGATAGAAGGTAAGTTATCTATTAAACAAGGGTCATTTTTCTACCAATCAACTTATGAAAGATGATATTTTTAGTTAAATGCACACACCATAAATTATTTTTATTTGGAAAATATTAATAATTTATAGGTTTTGTTAGAAGAAGCCTTTAGGGCTTTCATTAATAAAATTGTACATGCATAAATGATTGTACATTCTACTAAAAGTCAAGGGGTCAGCATATAGTTAGGAGACACACAAAATTTGTTAAGCTCTTGGTACAACTTTCGAAGCAAATATATATAAAGGTAAATAAGATACAGTAAGATTAGCCATTAAATCACATTATTAGCTTTCAAAACAAATATATAAAGGTAAATAAGATACAGTAAGATTAGCCATTAAATTCATTGTAGAGGCTGGAAAAAAAATAGACGGAAATCATTATAATATAGAGGTCCATTAAATAGATAAAAGAAGTGCTGGGAGTGGGACTAGACCCCCGCCAGTTGATTTAAATGGAGATGTCCAAACCAATTTAGCTACATCAGCCTTGTAATGGACTTTTCCATAACCAAATGCATATACACAAGTGGTGGCCCTGTGCCGTCCACAAGTGGCGGCTCTTTGCCGTCATAAAGACCGCCCATGCTATTCTCCAGGCCTGTGGGCAAGCAATAACACAACACGGTATGTAGTGTACTAGAATATAAGGATCATGTGAGAATAATGAAACAAATAATCAGACTGTATATCAATTAACAAACCTTGTTCGGTTTCTAACAGGCACGGACATTTGGGGTGAATATTCAATACTAATGTACTTGCCTAAATGAAGACACTTTACACACGTATATGAAAAAAAGAATTGAACAGTTTGATATTTGTAAATTTTGCTAATCTTGTTGATATAATTATGTAAATTATGTTATTGTATTAATGCTCTTAACTTTCTTTTCCAGGCCCTCGAAGAGTCTTGTTTATCTGTCTTGCCACACATCCTGTGTGAATACCTTTACGATTTATCCAAGAAATTTAACAGTTACTATTCCTCAATGTGCAAGGTATAATTACTTGCACATGCTTTTTCTCATACAATACTGAATTTCATTTCTGATTCTCTTAAACCAAAGTTAATTTCTATGAATATTATTTGACTTTTAAGAAGGTATATGTTACGATTTTTGCCTCGATTTAGTGTAATTTTGAAAGTTTTGGCAGGTTGGATCTGTTACGGAGACAGGTGCATTATTGCTGTGTGAGGCAACTGCGGTTGTGATGGACAAATGCTTTCAACTTTTGGGGATCACTCCGGTATGCGTTATCTAGTAGATTTTCTTTTTAATTTGGTTTCTCGGGCTGGGTTTTTCCCCCCCTTGGATTCTGTTATGCGGCACTGTCTTTTGTTCATAGACCTTGGTGTATTTTAACTTCTTTTTTTGTGTAGACATCCTCATTCCCCAAATCAGTTATGGTATCAGTGACAAAGATCCCTCTGCCATTGAGCTTACTATTTGCTGCCGCGAAACGACCAATGGATGTAAATTCTTGGTAACTACCGGTTTTGATATTATCGATATTTTCTATGCTAAGTTTATTTCATTTTATGCAATTCAAGTCAAATATAGGGTTGTTTGCATAAAGTATCGTACCTTTTCATCATGCCTTTGAAAAATGACTCTATAGGTTGGGTCATTTTGAAGTCTGGAATTGTAATATCGTATATAAATAAAATCAAAATTATGTACATATTTTAACTATTTTGTTAGTTTTTAATCAGTATGAAAGGACTAATTTGACTATTTTTGGTTATGAAATGGACCCAAAACTACCGGTTTTATTTATTTATTTTTAAATTGTGATTACTGTTTTGATTTTCATCAGGGATCCACCAGGAAATTCCCGGTTTGAGCTGTTTTCGTTTCGTGCCACTACTGCAACACATTTTGGGTCTGATAAAGAGGGTAAGCTGTTTGGGCTCATTTCAGTATCAGAAAAGTATGGGTTACTATCAGATGGGGAGTCTCACTTTTATAAGCCTGACTTTGCTCATGTTCCTTTATTCAACCATAATTGGTGTAATCCCATAAACCTGACCGAGTCGGGGATTGTATACCTTGGCAATCCCAGTTCCCGTCATTCAGTTCCATTCTCTTCCTCCATTGAGATTCTTATGGAACTCTATGTTGTTAAGAACGAGACTGCGTGTTATCAACTCTGCAATCACAAGATAGAAATAGACCTCTCAGATTTTTGGGTCAAGAAACCAGATAGTGCGTGCGGTGTACTTACTGTCAAAGGTGAGGAGGGATCTACACATATGTTTTACATTCTATTAAAGGATGCAGTAGATGCTGCTTTGGAGGTAAAGTTTGAAACCAAGACTCCTGATCGTGAAGTTTGTGGATATGTTCTTGCTTATTACGGCGATGACTTGCTTAATGAATGTAAATGTCTACCTTCAATTAAATATAACTACATGGCATTACTCTTTCGACCCACCAATCATGTTTTAGAGCATGGTGAAATTCAGCTGATAAAATCTGTGCTGGCCGTACCCACCAAGGGCTCCCTCATAATCATAGCATACTTGGAGGATGCTAAATCTGGGGAAGTGATTATGAACAACAGTTACAAATTCAAGTCGCAACTTTCGAGTTGCAGCGTCGGTACTATTTATGGGATAGAGGGGGAAGATTGCTGTTTGGATCTGAAAGTCTATTGGAAATACCAAGCTTAGTATTTTTGATATCTAAGTGGTTGGTTATGATAAATAGACAATCTTAGCATGTTTGAATTTTATATTAACTTAGATTAGATATCGTAATCTATTATGTTTAATTATATGGATATGAATATGAACATCTGAACTTGCATATTGTATCCGTTATGTATAATTATGATTGTATATAAAGTCATATGTGCGGAAGTGCGGAATCAATATGTGGGGAACCAATATGTGGCCACAGTGGGCGTTAGTATAGTCATAATGATCCTACAAAAAACTGCTTAAAAATGTAATTAAATATAACCCATATTAAATGCAAGATCTTGCAAAATTGACTATTTGGTGTAACTGATGCTGTGATTTTTGTAAATCGAAGAACTCACAATAAATAACGAATAGAATTTCGATGAACCCTAAAAGGGAGCCTAAATCGGGACTTCAACAGTAACTCTATTCTTTTCAAGATTAATTATAACCTCCCACCGTTTCCTTAACAAGGCTCCTCCAGAGATAATCACGGTCCATCTTGTTCAAACATCCGATAAAATCATCTGGGAACTTCTTCCTCACTCGTGATTCCGTTGCCTCGTTCGGTGACTCTATGGTTGGTTCGTTGTTGGAATCCCTAGGAATTTCCTCCGATTGTTTTTGAGGGTCTTCATCCTCCAACACACGTGTGTATCGGTGGTTGGTTGTATCATTGGCTCTAAAAATACAGTTGAGATAGTTAATCATATAAAAGTTCTTAATGCAACTTATGAGTTGGGATTGACTTCCAAAAGTAATGCAACTTATTGATCGATTTCATTAGCAAATTTTCTTTCTATATCAGTACCATGATACGTTTCGATGCAAGTAGAAAAGTCTTAAATTTCTTAACAATATAAAGGGAGAGGTATACAATATAATTAGAACTAAGTAGTAATAATTACTCTATAAGGCCAAAATTGAGCTAGTAAATTACATTAAAAATGAGTGAAAAGGAAATATAAATGATGTTATCAAAATACAAGTGTAAATATCCATATATAAATATAATATATGGTGTTCATCGGTGCAGTCTACGGCTTATGGTTAGAATTCGGTGCAGTTTTCTCAGTTTGGAAATTTTTGGGAACCAAACCGTAAACCGAACCATAAACCGAATTCAATGTATTTAACCGAACCGAAAACCGAACTAGAATACAGTTTAGTTTCGGTTTGAAACCGGTTTGAATCCGAAAATCGAATTGTAGTTTCTTGTGCATAAATTATGCAGTTTCCTTTCCTGTGCAAAATTTTAAAATAACAATTCACCAGCACAATTTAGTATATTATGTCCTAAATTCCACCAAACAATACTAAGTTACAAGCTGCAGAATTCTAATATTAAACTAATGCGGTACCTTCAAACCAAATTACAAGCCATAATACGAAAATGTTACATGAATTATAAGTCTAAGCAAAACAATTATTCCTTGACAAACACATGATAACCGGTTTTCAATCACCAAAATAAGTCTTCAACTATCGTTCTTCAAGTCATCGAACTTCAAACTCTACAATCTTCAAGTTATAATATACTATAAGAATTACTATTATTACTAATTATACATATATTGATAATAAAAAAATATATAGTATCCTTGAATTTGGTGTTCGGTTTAACCGTTTATTTTTTTTTTAAACCATTAATTTAATCGTAAACCGTTTAATGAATTCGGTTTCGGTTAAAACCGAACCGAATACCGAATTAACCGTTTATCATGTTCATCCCAAAATCATGAACCGAAACCGAAAAACAAAAAAAATAAAATCGGTTCGATTAACCAAAACCGAAAAATAAAAAAAGTCAGTTCGGTTAACCTAAATTCGGTTCGGTTTTCTGGTTTCGGAATATTTTGAACGCCCCACTTCTAGCTTTCAGGTTGATTTTTGAACCACATATTCCAATTGCTTAAAGAATTATCTCCAAACATGGAAGCCCGGGATTTTTTTTTAAAAAAAAAGAAGTTGTTCAAATACCATATATACATGTATTCGGATGACTACATACATATGACTCGACCTAACATATTACATTTCTTACCTGTAGTATGGCCATGCCCACATGCAAGATTTTAGGGGTTGACCCGTTATCGACTGGGCGGGTACTGTTGGTTAGCGGGGTTTTTTCTTACCCATTGTCACCCATAGATTTACCGTATAACATTCAAGATATCTTCCACTTGAAATAAATTAAAAAATATTAGAGTTGTATCGTTCTTCATATGTAATTTGCTGCAAAAATACGGTTATCTCAAGTGGACGCTGAGACCTAGTGGATGAAGACCACTTTGCTCAACCACTTGAGCTAGCTTTCAATGATAGTTGAGCTTGTATTCTAATAAAGCTTTGTTTTCTCTAAAAATAAATAAACAATAACTCTATGTAAGTTAACATTTCAACACATAGTCTCAGCGTCATATGTGAGGATGCTTGTTAATTAAGTACATTATTAATACATCAATAATTCCGTTCAAAACAACTTCTAACTAAGGATTTAAGGATTAAAAGTCAAGGATATCAAATATCTGTAGCATATATTTTCAATTGGTGAATCCTTTAACAGTTACAATTTGCCTTCTATTTATGAAGATGAAATTATAAAATCAGAATGTTATTATCATGTAAAAAAAAAATGGACTACAAATAAAGTTTGTTCAAATTGTTGTCGAATCGAGTCATCCCAATCTCATATCGTCTTTATATGACATGTCAAAATCACATAACGAGTACAGGTATAGATCTAAGGTCATGTACAATTCTAGATGCATAAGGTAAGTACATATTGATTATACATAAAGGCAAAAGTAGGGATGCCACCACCCGGGTGATGGGAACCGATACACCTCATCCCCCCGTGACCAGTGAGATTTTCTTGACCCATCAAATTGCGTGTCAGCGGGTAAATATTAAGGTACCACAACAAAAATTATGTAAGCATTGACATGCTATCTTGACATTTTTTGGGTTCAGTACAAAAACTAGCAACGTGATATGTGAGTTAAAAAACCACAAGAGACACAACAGAGGCAAGACTTAAAAAAAAAGAGGGTTCATTACCTTATCGCAAAGACCTTATTAAGTTGTTATCTTGTTAATTGTCAGTTTATGTAATTGGATGTCTACGTTCATTAGCAGTGAGTCAACCAACTTTTTAGAAAACAATAGAAGATATGGAGTTAGAGGATTGTAGTTATGAATACTGATGTCAGATTTGATAGAGATAAAAAAAAGGGAGTGATAAATGTTGAGATATTTTCTTAAAATATATCCTTCCGTTATTGTAGAAAGTGATAAGTATAAAATGTCTCTGTTATCCTAAATTAATAGCTAGATAATTATAGAGAGATATTTTCCTTTGATTCTCTATTATTGTATAAAACCCCCATTTATTCTATGAATAAAATACGTAGAAGTATTTCTTCTTCATCTCTCTTTTTCTAGTTGGTATCAGAGCATGGTGATGTGCTAAAAAAAATAAAAAAAAAATTAAACAATGGTTGAAACAAAAGAGTCTGGATCTGGATCAAAGCTAGTTCCAATTATAGTTCAGTCCGAAGGTGTTTTCAATGTAGAAATCCTTCTTTCTGAATCTAACTATGATGTTTGGTCACAATTGATGGAGATGCATATCGCTGAAAGAGAAAAATTACCTTATATCATTGGAAAATCCAAGATCCCTTCAGAAGGTGAAGATGGGTATGAAAAGTGGTATGCTGAAAATCAAAAGGTGAAGAGATGGTTGTTGATGTCAATGAATCCAGAGACTATGAAGCGGTATTTGCGCCTAGCCACTGCTCGTGAAATCTGGAATGCACTTGCGAAAGCTTTTCATGATGGAAGTGATGAATTGCAAGTGTTTGCTTTAAACCAGAAAGCGTTCACTGCAAAACAGAATAGCAGGACACATTCTAAATATTATGGAGAATTATCTGAAATCTTTCAAGAATTGGATCACAGGGACACAGTGGTCATGAAAGATCCTGAAGATGTTGAAGCATATCAGAAATCAATTGACAGGCTAAGGGTTCACATATTTCTTGCCGGATTGGATGATGTTCTTGAACAAATACGTGGGGAGATACTGAGAAAAGAATCAATCCCAACTTTGGAAGAATGTTATGCATTGATTCGGCGAGAAGTAGTACGTCATCAGACTTTAAATGGTGGTCATAAAGATATTGAAGCTGCTGCCATGGTAACACGAAATAAAGGAAAGACAATTGGTGAAAAGTCTACCTCCAAATAGGGCTGTTAACGAACCGAATCGAGTCGAATATCAGGATGCTCGAGTTCGACTCGTTTGCTAATTATCCGGTTCGAGCTCGACTCGAGTTCGAGTAAGTTTTAAAAATTGCGTTCGAGCTCGAGTTCGAATTATTTGTTGTTGTTCGAGCTCGAGTTCGATGCTCGTTTATTTGATTGGAAAGTGTCTTTATGAATCAAAATTCCAAGCGCAATTTTGCTTGTTTATGAGCTCGGGATCGCTAAACTCATTTCATAACTCGAAATCAAGCTCGAGTAAGCTCATTTATACTTGATGTCTTAGGTTTAAATATATTAGTTACATACATAAAAAGTTCCAAATAGACAAATTTATTATATAAACTCGACTCGTTCGACTCGAATAGCTCGTTTGACTCGAAACTAAACGAGCTTTCGAACGAGCCGAGTCGAACATCAATTTTTTATGCTCGGCTCGTGAAATTAATCGAGTAGTATTTTTCATTCGAGCTCGACTCGTGTTCGAATATTATCAAACTCGAATTCGAGTTAAACGAGCTCGAACTCGAGTAGCTCGTTAAATGCTCGACTCGTTAACACCCCTACCTCCAAATGCGGTCAGTGTGGCCTAACTGGACATACCAAAGAGAGGTGTTTCGAAATTGTAGGATATCCAGATTGGTGGGACCATACCCGGGCACCTAAGAAGAAGGTTTTCAAGAAGGTACCAACCGTGGCAATTGCCGAGACCAGTACCAAAGAGGATGCTTCAGACATCGAAAAGGTTTTATTGGCAACATCAGGTAATGATGGTAAAGATTCTAACCCTCTTACACATATTTATAATAGCTCATGGATGATTGATTCCGGTGCTACAAATCATATGACTTTTGATTCGAGACAGATTAAAAATCTTAAACCTTCCACTCAAAATTTTGTTTCCACAGCAAATGGTGATGAGGCCCCAATAATCGGGGAAGGATCTGTCACTCTCAACGAGTCATTGAATTTAGATTCAGTTTTATTGTTCCATCGTTAAATTATAATCTCTTGTCTGTTTCCCAAATAACATCAACCTTATATTGCGTTGTCATTTTTTGGCCTAACTTTTGTGTTTTTAAGGACATCAAAATGAAGTAGACGATTGGCTGTGGTACTAAACGAGGGAAGTTATACTATTTGGATCTAAATTCAAGGAGTTTACATCAGTTGAATAAAGTTTTTGGTGTGAAGGAATCATCTGTGGAGAAGAATAAAGCTAAGATTTGGCTATGGCATCGACGCTTAGGACATTCATCTTTTGGGTATCTTAAGAGGTTGTTTCCTAGTTTGTTTGACAAAATTGACATTTCAAGTTTTCGTTGTGATGTATGTGAACTTACAAAAAATCATCGTACTTCATTTCCTTTAATCTTAAATAAGTGTCCTTTACCCATTATGGTTGTTCATTCTGACGTTTGGGGACCATCAAAAGTTCCAACATTAGGAGGATCTCGTTGGTTTGTTACTTTTATTGATGATTGTACAAGAATGACTTGGTTGTGGTTAATGAAATCCAAAAGTGATGTGAAAATATTATTTCAAAGATTCAATAAAATGGTTCAAACTCAATTTAATACAAAGATTCGAGTCCTTCGTAGTGATAATGGTGGAGAATATCTTAACTCTGAATTGAAAGATTATTTGGAAATAGAAGGAGTAATAAATCAAACTACATGTGTTTATACACCTCAACAGAATGGAGTTGCAAAGAGAAAGAATCGACATTTGCTAGAAGTTGTCTGTGCCTTATTGATTCAAGCAAATATGCCATTGACCTATTGGGGTGAAGCACTCTCTTGTGCTGTATATTTGATTAATCGTACTCCTTCTAGCTCTATTGAATTTCAAACACCATTTGAAGCGTTGAATATGGCAGTAGCTAATTAACCGGTATCAAATCTTCCTCCTCGTGTTTTTGGTTGTGAAGCGTTTGTACATATCCATAAATTCCAACGTGATAAGCTAGCTCCGAGAGCGGTAAGATGTGTTTTTATGGGGTATGCTACTGATCAGAAAGGTTATAGGTGTTATCATCCTCCCACAAAAAAAAATGTTCATTACGATGGATGTTGTGTTTCATGAAGAAAAAATGTATTTCTCTGAGTTTGAATTTCAAGGGGAGAATGAAAAGGAAGTTCAAACTTTTAACTATACAACCCAGGGGGAGAATGAAGATATATGTGAAAATGGTGTTGAATTGGAAGCTCAAAATAGTGAATCAGAAGAAAGTGAATTAGAAGCAGAAAAAGGTGAATCAGAAGCTGAAAAAACTGAAGAAACTGAATTAGAAAATAGTGAATCAGAAGCAGAAAAAGGTGAATCAGAAACCCCTATGACAGAATTGGAGAATTTTAATAACATACCACACCAATCGTCTGCCAAGGATGTTCATGATCCCGAGCTACCCCGAAAAGTGTTGCCTGAGCGGCTCACTAGAGGTATTCCTAAATCCACATATGAACCTGATATTTCTAGTAGGGTTAAATACCCTATGAGTCATTTTGTGTCTACTAATAATCTGTCAAAATCAAATAAGTCATTTGTAGATCAATTATCTTGTGTAGCTATTCCTAATAGTGTGCAGGAGGCTTTGAAGGATTCTAGGTGGAAAGATGCAATGAATGAGGAAATGAATTCTTTACAAAAGAATTAAACATGGGAAATTGTTGAATGTCCACTCGGAAAAAGGCCAGTTGGATGCAGGTGGGTCTATACCGTAAAACATAAATCAGATGGCACGATTGAATGGTTCAAGGCCAGATTGGTTGCAAAAGGATACACCCAAACCTATGGGATTGATTACACCGAGACATTTGCTCCTATCGCTAAGATTAATACTGTTAGAGTTTTGTTATCCCTAGCTGCAAACATGGACTGGCCATTACAACAGTTTGATGTAAAGAATGCATTTTTACATGGAGAGTTATCCGAAGAAATATATATGGAGCTTCCACCGGGTTGTGTAGGAAGGGAATCAAAAAATAAGGTTTGTAAACTGAAGAGATCTATTTATGGGTTAAAGCAGTCTCCAAGAGCATGGTTTGGAAGATTCACAAAGTCTATGATCCGTTTTGGATATCACCAAAGCAATTCTGATCACACTTTATTTCTAAAGAAAAGGCAAGGTAAGATTACAGCTCTTATTGTATATGTAGATGATATGGTGGTGACAGGAAATAATCCGGAAGAAAGGAAAGCCCTACAAAAACATTTATCTAAAGAATTCGAAATGAAAGATCTTGGTTGTTTGAAATATTTTCTTGGCATTGAAGTTTCTAGATCAAAGAAAGGAATTTTCTTATCCCAACGAAAATATGCTCTAGATTTGTTGCATGAAACGGGTATGTCAGCATGCCAACCGGCCGATACACCAGTTGAGGAAGGTTTGAAGTTATATGTGGAAGTTGATCAAGTACCTATAGATAAAGGGCGATATCAATGACTTGTAGGGAGACTTATGTATTTAGCTCACACAAGACCCGATCTTGCATATGCTCTTAGTATTGTAAGTCAATTTATGCACAATCCAGGGGAGCAACATATGAAGGCCGTAATGCGAATTTTGAGGTATGTAAAGTCTGCTCCCGGTAAAGGAATATTGTTTACTAAACATAATGATTGTCAAAGTATACATGTGTATATGGATGCTGATTGGGGTGGGGCATTAGACAACAGGAGATCAACTTCCGGTTACTTTACGTTTGTCGGTGGCAATCTTGTCACATGGAGGAGTAAGAAACAAAATGTAGTTGCTCGCTCAAGTGCAGAATCTGAGTTCAGAGGTATAGCACTTGCTCTTTGTGAAGGTTTATGGTTGAAATTTCTTTTACAAGATTTAGGTTATCCACCGATACAACCAATCAAGCTATATTGTGATAATAAAGCAGCACGTGATATATCCCACGATCCTGTTCAACACAACCGAACTAAGCATGTTGAGATAGACAGATTCTTCATCAAGGAAAAGTTAGACGAAAAGATTGTGGAGTTGCCCAAAATTGGTTCTGATGATCAATTGGCTGATATTCTTACCAAAGCATTGCAAGTCGTGTGTTCTTGAAGTTTTGTATAGCACTTGCTCTTTGTGAAGGTTTATGGTTGAAATTTCTTTTACAAGATTTAGGTTATCCACTGATACAACCAATCAAGCTATATTGTGATAATAAAGCAACACGTGATATATCCCATGATCCTGTTCAACACGACCGAACCAAGCATGTTGAGATAGACAAATTCTTCATCAAGGAAAAGTTAGACGAAAAGATCGTGGAGTTGCCCAAAATTGGTTCTGATGATCAATTGATCAATTGGCTGATATTCTTACCAAAGCAGTTGCAAGTTGTGTGTTCTTGAAGTTTTGTAGCAAGTTGGGAATGCATGACATCTACGCACCAACTTGAGGGGGAGTGTTGAGATATTTTCTTAAAATATATCCTTCCGTTATTGTAGAAAGTGATAAGTATAGAATGTCTCTATTATCCAAAATTAATAGCTAGATAATTATAGAGGGATATTTTCCTTTGATTCTCTATTATTGTATAAAACCCCCATTTATTCTATGAATAAAATACGTAGAAGTATTTCTTCTTCATCTCTCTTTTTCTAGTATAAATACAACATGAATTTTGTCCATACAACAAAACTGTACATTAGAGAGTTGTACTGTATGCATTAATATTGAAATGTTTGATTTATACATCACAATTATTTGGTATATTTATCAACACTCTAAAAAAAAGGATTTGGGTGGATAAATAGAAGTGTGATTACCAATTATTTGAAACATACGATCTGATCTATTAGGTAAAAGGTAAAAATGTTAAAAATATAAGTATAAAGGCAAAAGAAAGCCGGTGAAAAGTTAGGTGTGTAATTACCAATTGAATACAATTTGAAATATACCATCCATCAGGTAAGGGGTAAAAGGTAAAATATATAAGAAGGTAAAATATACAAGTATATACTCCGTATTAGTGATAATAAGGCAAGCAAGCAGGTGAAAGAGTAATTTGAGAGTACCTGATTTAGGTACTGAAGGGTTACTTTTGTAATTTTCCATCCTCTTATCTACTACAAATTCAGTTTTCACTTCAAATCAAGGACAAGGATTGTAAGAGTACAATGAACCAATCTAAAAGATAATGCTCATAATTAATCTAATAAATTGGATGCAATACAATTCGAGCTTCATCAACAATAGTAGACAAATCACTCATTTTTTACTTGTGCTGTCTAATTTAATAAATCCAAGCAACACAATTAAAAATTTCATCGCTTTTTATAATATATAATCCAAGCAATCAATCTTACAAGGTTCAAAATACTCTGTATAAGTTTACTCTGTTGTTTTTTTCATTTTATGTCCCTCAAATTTTATTATATGTTTCTATTCAACACTATGACTTCTTATTTGGTCATATTAACCCACATTTTAACATACACTAATAAAAAACAATTGTCTTTTGTTATATGGAGGTGGGTCTAAAAAGTAAGGAATGAGATAATGAATAGCATTTCAAAAAAAAAAAAAAAAAAGGATATGAATAGCATTGCTCCGGTTCATTAGAAAGACCAAATTTAATATACCTTTACTTTTAAAATTAAATATCTCACAAATGATTCGTTAATAAATTATAAAAATTACATATTCAAAATCATCGTTCTTGGATCTCTAATTATAGATCGTACAAACTATACTTTTGACATATATATTTTTTTCATTTTTTTTGTTAAGTCTTAAAAATATGGTTGATGATTCGCACACCACTCCATATACTACTATCTATACTTACAGTGTTGTACTGTACAACCTCATAAAATATAGTGTACGGAGATTTTTGGGTGGTCTACGAATCACTTCTTTAAAAATATATTTACTTCTGATTTATGAGAAACAGTTCAAATCACGATTATTTATTCATGGAATATGTTAAAAATATAATGAATGTGATTTAACATTACGAATTTCAATTACTCATAAAAAATGAGAAAAAAAATTCATCATAAGTATTATTTATTGAAGATGATGTTAATAAAATTTAGGATTATATTTTATATTAATCGATTCAAAGTACAACTACAACACGCAGGTAGGCCCGTAAGCGAACCGAATGTTCAGCGAACAATTCGAGAACCGTTCAGGGGGAAGTTCGTTTATGTTCGTTTTTGTTTCGTTATATGAACGAACATGAACAAAATTTTACGTCCGTTTGATTATATGAACATATATCTCATTCGTTTATTTACGTTCATTAACATTCGATAACATTTTCGTGAACGTTCGTTAGCATGTTCGATTGTTAACTAGTAGTTTAATTAAACTAATACATATTTGTATATCTTATTTTCATCTAATTTTCATCTAAATTATAAATATATAATATTATTAAACATTAAGATATTTTTACCTTTCACATTTCTATAATACATTTCACTCTTACATTTTTCCCACTCCCACACACCTCCACTTTGGTGTGTCTGTGTGTAAATATGTGTGCATGTACATGTACAATATGTGTGTATGTACAACTATTAATTACTAACAAAAAACATATCCACACGGACCATATATCCAAACATAATACGATAAAAACAGAAACAACCCTTAATACCATGTGGACTATATATACTTAAGACACAAAAATGAGTACCACGAATGAAAAGAGACTTATGAATTCATGTATGGTCGAAATAATAACACCATGTAAGATTAGTTAATATTTAATTCACATAACTTTTGAAGTTGTAAAGCTTACTTAGTAACTTTTATTCAACGGTCCGATAATATTAATCAATAAAATGTCTTTGCATGTTTTGGTATAAATTGACATTAGTGGGGGTTGAAATGACAAAATGGTCAAGGTGATGTAATACAAATATTAGTAATTAATAGTTGAGGGATACAAAAGAAAAAAGTAACAAAAGAGACATAGACGTCATCATCTTTCCGTATCCTTGTATGCAAACAAAATTTCTATGCATTAATTTTGTTTGTACATGCTGAAATCGAGTTTTGCAAACCCGTTCATTTAGCCGGCAACCTGACACCTCCAATCTTGTTACGAAATGACTTCATATGTAATGAAATCGAACATTTTGCAGTAAAGTTGGAAAACGGGTGTGAAACACGTTTCTACTACTTATAGAAACGTTTTCAAAAACACTCTATTTCTCACAATATATCGTTCTCTAAAGTAATATACTTTGAAAAAAGTTCAAAAAACTTTCACTCTCCATCTTTATCTCCCTGAGAAGAACACTTACAAAAACCTCTACTCTAAATCATAACCAACGCCGAAATGGCAAATACTATTGTGCCTTTCAACTGTGAATCCCCGAATAAATGTCTACGAAGTATGAAAAGGGTTCGAGACGAAGTGATGTCAAACCTCATGTTTACCGTACTAGATGGCACACGGGTAACTCTTCACGTTAAAAGAAGTGACTTATATGTTCAAGAACGATATTTAGATATCGGGTATAGTTACAATGCGTTAGCTGGGAATGTACACACTGTAGTTGGTTTTCCCAGATTCGAGTCTGCTCTTTACGATATTAAAAGTAGAATTCGAAATGGAGGCAATGAGGTTACCGATGAAAGAAGTTCCAACCGTCAACTGTGGGACGAGTTACTCGGGCATGGCATAGCTTCTCTTGTGGTCATGGTAATTGAGTCATGAAGATTTCAATGGCTTCATGATGACTTGGTGAGGTTATTGAAAGAGGAGACATTGGAAACTCGTACTATTTCATGAAATGAGGGGAGAAATATAAATAATTGGGATCATATGAGTGGGCGTATAGTAGTCGGCAGAATCCGGAAGCCTCTGGATGGGTTTGGAGACATAGCCCAATTAGAACAGAAGACGTTTATGTTAACCGCGTTTGTATGAATTTTTATATTAATATAAGCTATATATTTCATTTACAAACGGGATTTTGATGATCGGTTAGAATTACCATTAGGTCGCTAAATATGAAGTTGCAGGTACATTTGTGGTGGTGAAGATGACCTTTGTTAATATTTTTCATCTATGACCCATGAACTAGTATCTAACACTTAACTTCAATTAGTCCCTCAAACTTAGAGTATACCAACTAAACTCCTATCTTGAATATGTAAATAAATATCATTTCTTATAAACCTATAATATCAATATTTTTTTACCAATGATATTGGAGCCTGTTGGTTAATAATTCATATATATATATATATATATGGAAATTTCTTATCTCTTTTTTTTCCCGATAAAGGAGTAGAAGGTTCATGTAAAATGTTGGAATATAAAAAAAAATAGTACATAACTTGATACGTCATCTTTATTAATATAAAAAATCGATGATGATATCATCAAAAATTCAATTAACCAATTAAATTATTTAATTTTGTCCAATTAACTAAAACTTAGTACAAAATGATGTCATTAATAATAAATAGTCAATTAATAAGACTGATTTAATTAAAAGATAACTAAATTTGATTAATTTTTTTAAAATAATACGATTTCTCTTTATCTACATAGACGGGTATCAATTTAGTCATTTTATTTAATACTAAGAGAAAATAGTACCCTTTACAATTTATTCAACTGATCAACTTTTATATAATAACACAAATGACCCATATGCATACACGATTAAAACTTAATTTATATGTATAGGAAACTTTGAAAATCAAATTTTTGACAATATATCATACATTAGTATAACATGTAAGTTTTAAGTCTCTATTTCACAACAAATTAACGCCCCTTCAATGAAGTATGATTTCTTTAGCTCCGCCCATGTGTACTTATTATCTAGATAAATTAGCTATAAAACTTTTGAGACGCTATATAAATGTCAAGTAGCGAGATGGAAATATTTGTTCCTTACTGCCCGAAATTTCTAGTGTTCTGGTTCAAATTATCATACTCTTTCGATTGCAGAGCAAAAATTCAGAATGCAAACTTAGCACATATGGCATTTCAATCCAGTTATTTGAAAATGGGTCACCCCGGGTATAACGGGTAAGAAGGGTAGCACTCAAATATTCAACTAATTCAACTAATATATTAGAGTTCATAACACTGAAACTCAAGGGCGGAAGATCTCAAGGGCAAGAGGGGGTATTTTGTAGTAGTGTGGGTTTACAATGATATACATATTATCTTATTGCCCCCTCAAAAATATGAAATGAAAACTTCAGTCCCAAACTAGCGATGTTTAAAGATGACACAAAAACGATTCATTTTATCGAACAGATAAATGAACTTATAATAGAAATATAAGCTTGAATCTCTATTTTAATGGAGGAATTTGGACTGAGAAGATGACTGCAAATAGCAGAAGCTGTTATTTCACCTTTTGTAGGTTACTTCTTCTCTTTAGCACCTATTAATGTATCCAGAATCGCAATCAAGTCCCTCTATTTATTATTCATTGATCAATTCAGCCCCAATTTTAATTGTTTATTGTAAATGTATGTATTAACATCCCTACTACTAATAAATGTAAAGAAGTGTATGTTAAGAAACTGTATTACAAAAAAACCCATATACGTTTTAAGAAGATACACATACTCTTAAGTTTTTATTTAAATAAATTAGTCAATTGAGGTTCAAAATCTTTTCTCTATTTTTATATACAACAGTTTTTGAGTTGTGATATATGATAATATATACGTAGCCAAGATATGTTATTCCTATACAAGATTGGCTTTATGTATAAATAATTAAATATATAGAATAGAATAAATATTTTTTAGTCTCTGATATTTGTTGACATTTGTAAAATCTTGACTCTACAAATCATAAAAGTATAAAGAAGTATATTGCAATTTTTGTACTTTTATATCGTTTATTTTGTCTATCTTTATATATATAATATTTACTTGTGATGTCGTTTTATTTATAAGGAAGTTTTCAATCCGTCTCAAATTAAGTGTCTACAATGTAAACTAATAAAATTTCAAATTGACATTTGAAAAGTATTTTGATTAGTTAAAAGTTTCAAATAGACACTTATATTGAGAAAAAACTAAAAAAAAAAGGTGGATATTTATTTCGGGACGCATAAAATATATATTATGCAATAATTTTTTGCCCCCCAATTAGGCTGTTCAAATTCTGCCACTGCTGAAACTCCTAAACTATAATCAACGGTTCACATCCTCTTAAGTTATTTCAAAGTGAAAAATTCAATTATTATATCAAATCTTGTACCAAATAGTGATTATTACTATGACAATTTATAAACAATACCATTTATAAGATGATATTGGTTCATGTGAGGAAAGAATTTTAGGAGGGAAAGGAGGGAAGCATATGAAGAGGCGACAAGTGTCATCCTCTATTTCGTGTCATCCTCCATTTCTTAACCTTATCATTTCTCAACTTCTTTTCTTAATTTTTTTTCGGTGTTTTATTTAATTTTTTTTCTTAATTTTTTTTTCTTATCATGAATTTTTTTAAAAAAATTATTTAAGTTCTTTTTATCAAAAATTTTTGTGTGTTTTTTAACCTCTTCATTTAACCTTTTTCACTACTTGTTTATCATTTGTTTTTATTTTTTTCACGTTTTCAACCTTTTTATGTTGTTGTTTTACATCATGTAAATACAATTTTATATATAGTATTAAAAAAAAGGATGCACCATATTTATACTTTGAATAAAATAAATTTTGATACAACAAAATTATAACTTTAATGCATTGTAAAATTAAAATTATGATGCATCATATTTTATAACTATGATGCACCAAGATTTATACACTAATGATGCTTATTGTATATCTAAAAGTAGGAGCGTCATATTTATAACTATGATGCACCATATTTAATAAATATGATGCACCACTATTTAATATAATAACGATATTTTATAGTATATTTTGAAATTCGATGCATGATATTTTAAACACTCGATACACCATTTTATAACTATGATAAACTATGTTTTATAACTATGATGCACTACTTTGTAATTCAATAATGATATTTTATAGTATTTTTTGAAGGGTTAATAATGGTTTAATCCTCAAAGTTTCATTTTTTTTTTTCGTTTTAACCACTCAAGTTTTTTTTCATGGTATAATCCTTCAAGTTTCAAAGTTTTGATGGTTTAACCATTTAAGTTTATCTTTCATAATGATTTTCATGGTTTAATCCTTAAAGTTTATTTTTCATAATGATTTTGCCCTTATAAAATTTTCTAGTTTAATCATCGAACTTTAAAAAATTTAATGGTTTAACTCTTCAAAGGGTTAAACCATCAAAACTTTGAAAGTTGGAGGATTAAATCATTAGAAAAATACTTGAGTGGTTAAAACGAAAAAAATAAGTGAAACATTAGGGATTAAATCATTATTAACCCTTTTTTGAAAGTCGATACATGATATTTAAACACTTGATGCATCATATTCAGAGAAAATCAGTATATCATAGTTTATAATGTTAGTGAACACAATAATAATTTACTTTTATTGCATCTTATTTTTATATGTATCTGCATCATAATATATAATATCTAGTGCATCACAAATTTGAAAATGATATAAATAAGAAAAAACTAAATAGTAAAAAAAGTTTTAAAAAATTTTAAAAACTATTTTTTTTATTTTTAATTGTTAAAAATGTTAATTTTTTCTAAAAAAATGTTAACAAATTTTATTTAAGTATTTATTTTTGATAAAAGTGTTATAAGAGTTTTTACAAGTTAAAAAAATTATTGTTTTAAAGTTTAAAATGTTTTTGCATTATATTTTTATAAAAATAAATTTTTTTAACAATAGTTATTAGAAAAGGGGAAATCGGAAAGAAAAAGAAAGAAAGGAATAAAGAAAGAAAGAGGGGAAATGGATAAAAAAATGGAGAAAGGAGAAAGGAGGAGGAGGAAATGGATAAAAAAATATGAAGAAATGAGAAGGACACTTGTCACCTCTTCATTAGGTTTCTCCCATAAATTACTTTTACCCTTTCTCCCAGGAACCTCACCCTTGTAAGATATCTATTTATCTATCCAACAGAATAAAAAGGGATATTAGCCTTAATTTACACTTAGTTTCCTGCCAAAATAGTTGCAAGCGGCATTCCATAATGTCATAGATATAAGAGCCGCCCGAAAAGGAACTGCAGTTGTAACACCCCAAAATCCAAAAACATTATTTTAGTAAAAGTTAAGTTATTTGTTCTAAGTTATTATTATTTTATATGGTATAAAATAATAATAACTGTGAATGTTTTTTTAAAAGTTCCAAACAATGATAAGTACGGAGTGTAAAATAAAACAAATACATATCCCTAATATGTACGTACGCATCACAAAACATTCCAAAAAGTTCCAGAACACATAAATGAAAGAAAGAAAATGCAGGAGGCTTTGCCAAGCTTCAAATTCAGTTTTAATCTTCAAATTCAAGCACTTGAATGCACATCCTTATATGTTCATGTGGAAAGAATTGAAAGTATACCCCAATGGACAATAGTTGTCTGAGAGGTGTAACAAATGTTATGTGTATTAGATATTGAACAGTTTAGTAGTAATTGAATAGTAATTAGTGTTACACTTTGTGACTCTGAATAGTGAATAGTTAGTAGTAATAGTGAGTAGTGCGTAGTGAATAGTCAGTAGTAGTAACACTAAGTAGTAAACCGTGAATAGTAAGGAGTAAACAATGAATAGTCAATAGTCGATAGTAAATAATGAATAGTAATTAGTAGATAGAGCGAATTGAGTAAGTATGTACATTTTGTACATAAATTAAATCAGTAGCATGATTATAGTCATGTATAATAATTGATTAGATTGTCAAAGAATAAAGCTGATAAGATGCATATGTGATAATGTTAGCTACATTATGTTATAGCTGAAAAGTTATAATTAAGATTGAATATATATATATATATATATATATATATATATATATATATATATATATATATATATGTCGCACCCCCAAATTCGGGTTGCGGAAGTGAATCGGGTCGGGGCACGACTAATCAATATACACAGCACATAAGATATAATGAACGACCACTATATGCGTTGTTTTACACTGATATTAATAAAACCAAAGTTTACATCAAAATATTATTTACATTAGCTCGGTTTGAAATTGAGAGATTTAAGTACATAATTAATCTATACAAAACATAATAATGCAGTTAAATCTCTGATTGTTTGCATGCTGACTCGAGCTAATGGATCTTGATTGAGCAGTCCAACCTACTGCTGGTCACCTGTGATACATGCTAAAATTGGTCAGCGAAACGCTGGTGAGCTCACAGGTTTGTATGTCAACACCTATTTGTATGAACCACAAGATTTAATTGAATTTAAAATGCAATTAAGCAAAATAAAAGTTATACAGCCATGAGCACATAGTCTGAGCTTAACTTGAGTGTCAGGTCCAATTAAGGAAACCTAACTGAGTTGCCTCCTATGAGTGCCTAATCTACACTCGTCTTCCCAAATGCTAATACGTCCGTTTGACCAGTTATTGCGTGCTAACCCGGATGAGGATTGTTAATCCTATATGATATCATATACTAACATTCACGCTACAGATGTATTAACAAACTATGTTGTGGAGGGCTTTGAAATGATTAGTGAAAACAACTCATGTAGTATTTGATTTGTATTGTACTTGCGTTCATATTGTAAAATAAAACGAGCAATGTAATCACACCCCTGATTGAAAAGCAGTAAAATAGGGGCCATGAGACTCACCTGAGCCTTGAGTGTTTAAATTAATAAACTTGAATTGATTAGCGGTGGATTGATGTCCGAAGACTTGTAACCTGAGGGTGTCCAAGACACACAATGGTTATAAGAGTAGGCATCTCGAAAGACTGCCCTTGTAGTTGTTCGTCCAACTTAGAATGTCCAAATTACTACGATTTGGTTGTTTGACTTGTGTTTTGAAAACGTGTACGACCGTCGGTGAATTGGTTGTATAAACAATCTCATTATTACTTTCATGATTTTGAAGTGTTATACTTAAAAGTAAGTTCCAATGTGTTTTAGAAGTCATGTCGCATTCGTGTTTGATGTTATACAAGTTTAGCACTTTGTGTGAAAGTTTAGATGTAACACTGTTACTCGTGACCCTAGGGTAAGGGCGAAGCCCGTTAATGATGGGGGTCTGGGGGCAGCGCCCCTAGTAGCGGGGTCCAAGGGGCGGCAGCCCCTGGCGGGGTCCAAGGGGCAGAGCCCCTGGCTGGGGTCGAGCTGCTAGGTCAGCTTGGAAAATTTTTATTTCTACTATATTGCTTTGGTGAAAAACGCACCTGGACTTGAATATGGGTGAAATCAGGTGATAAAATTTTAGGTCTCGACCCTTAGTAAAATCTGTGTTTTCTTGGTTATGTTATTTGCGACATTGTGTGCGACGTAGGTGGTTATGTCGCAGGTCATGACTGCGACATTGATCATGGTGTCGCTAAGTGCGACGTCACAATTTAATGCGATGTTGAGTCTGATGTCGCTATATGCGACGCTGTTGGTCTTTGCGACGTAGGGGTCGATGTCGCTATATGCGACGTTAGAAAATTAATGCGACATTGAGGTTGATGTCGCACCATGCGACATTGTGATGGGTTTGTGTGACATTGGGGCTGACGTCGCAATGTCGCTGGGACAGATGCGACATCGGCGTCTGGTCAGGTCCCGGTGGTCGGAAAAACGGCCGAACGACTTCTGTTTCGTCCGAAACTTTTACCCAACCCATTTTTGGACATTTTAAGCTTAAAAAAACTATAAACATGTAAAAATAAGTGAAATCGATGAGTTTCGGGAATTTGTCGGAAACTTACAAAGTGGCGAATCAAGATTCCGAAAGATAGCGTTGTAGATCGTGATGAGGTGAACGTTTTTCTTCAAATGAGCCTTGAATTTTGAGGACGTTTAATGGTGCTTTTTGGTGATTTTAATGAAGTGGTGGTGGTGGTTTGGTTGGAGAGAAAAAGAGGAGTAGAGAGAGTGTGATGGATGAGAATGAGGGTGGGGAGGTGATGTCCTCACCCTTTGTGGCTGATTCGGTGGGGGCCCACCGAGGTGTGGGTCTCCACTTTTAATCCCGTGCATTTGTGCTCCGTGCGGTGTTCGTTTTCCTGATTCGTTTAAACGTTTAAATAATTTCGTGCGCGTTAATTTGTGGGTTTTAAAATACGAATAATTATGCGATATTTCACTTGAAACATTTCACCAAATACTTAATAATTGAGTTATATAAATTAACTTGTTTCGTTTTACTTGCGCGTTTTAATAATCCAATCGTGTAGCCTTTGTTTGTACGATACGGTACGAATACGAAATATTATTAAAGTAATGTTTTGGATATGATAGCGTTATTAAATAATTTTATATTATTTAACAAAATTGTTCACCAATGTCCGTATTAATTGAACCGAATTACATTCGGTCTGAAACTTGTACGATTTAATCAAATCGCATGATTGTATATATTCAACAATATATATTACTTAATACATTAATTAGCCTAACACATAACTAATTACATGTATTATAACTGATTAGGCACTAATCACTAGTCCTAATTTGGCGAGTTTCACAATATATATATATATATATATATATATATATATATATATATATATATATATATATATGCTACTTAATAGAAATGAAATTAGAAGATACAGACTTAGGGTGAGTAGTAGTATCAGTAAAACTTTAACAAAATGAGTAGATGTGATATATTTACCTCTTATCAAGGTAAATTAAAGTAATGTAATTAGTGAAAAGTAATGCCAAGGGGATATGTGAATAGTTGAGATAAAGATAGAAAGTGAAGCTCGAATAGAATGTGTTTATGTCTGGAACTATGAAGTAAAGCAGCATGTTAGAATAAGTGAACGGTTCCGCATAAGTAGAAAAAGTCTTAAGGTCGAGCAGATAAGATTGACATTCGTTAGGACACGAATAAGATAAGTGAGGGAGAGTTGTAACACCCCAAAATCCAAAAGCATTATTTTGGTAAAAGTTAAGTTATTTGTTTTAAGTTATTATTATTTTATATGGTATAAAATAATAATAATTGTGAACGTTTTTTTTAAAGTTTCAAACAATGATAAGTACGGAGTGTAAAATAAAACAAATACATATCCCTAATATGTACGTACGCATCACAAAACATTCCAAAAAGTTCCTGAACACAGAAATGAAAGAAAGAAAACGCAGGAGGCTTTGCCAAGCTTCAAATTCAGTTTTTAATCTTCAAATTCAAGCTAGAAAAATCGGAATAATCATCCTTTAATCATCTCTAACCTCAAGCAAGTAAGTGTTCTTCATGATTTTAACCTAAAATGGGTTTTCATGGGGGGTTTTGTTGATTAGTGAGTTTTAATCGAAAATTGAGGTTAGGAATCGATTGAATTGATGTTAGTTAGTGTTATTATGATCATTAGTAATCATATTACATGATGAAAGTGGTTGAATTATGATTAGGGTTTTTGAGTAAATTCATGGGTTTTGCTAAATCCTTGTGAATTTAAGTAATAAGTGTAAAAGTGTAACCAAAAATGTAAATAGAGTATGATTATGATGTGGAGCAAGTAATTAAAGTGATTAGTTAAAGAAAAATAGCCATGGTTTCATGAATTAGTAATAACTCAAATGATTAATAATTGAAAAAGAGTTTATAGCATGATGAAAGGGTAATTAGTTGATTAGAAGTTTAGTTTGATTAACCCGATTGAGAGATGGGTTAATGATTTGATTAGTTGATTATGATGATTAGTAGTTATTAAACATATTGTTATGTTTATGTGTTTTATGATAGGTGTTCAAAGAAGTGGTTTCGTAATCAAGTGATAAAGTGCTTAGTTGCTTGAGAAACCAAGGTGATTTACGTATAGATTAAATGATTATTGATTGTGTATGCACAAGTGCAATTGGTTTACATAATCAATAAGCTTGATTAGTATTCTTTGCTTAATGATGATTGTTAATCATTGTTCCTAGTTGTAATTAGATTGATTAGTAAATTATCGATTAGCAGGGAAAGATGCGATTAGAACAGTTAATATATATTAGTAATGAACATGATTAGATTGATTTGTTAATTGTTGCTTAGTTGTATTGTATAATGAATAGTTAAGAGAAATCGAAAGCAGTGGTTCAGTGATGACAGATTATTAGATTTGCTAACTATGTTAGCAGCTGCAGCGATTAGATTAACTAACCCAGGTTAGCTATGTGATTTGATTAGTTGATTTATGTTAGCTAATGTGACTAGACTAGCTAACTGATGTTAGCTAGTGTGATTAGTGTGGCTATTTCTGTTTAGCTACAATTGTGATTAGATGATCAGATATTGAAGAACAGATTGTTAGCAGGAAGATGAAAACATAATGGAGCAGAGCAAGCATTGTTCAGTAATAGTAATTTATGCAAATATATATTATTAATATTTGTTATATGTGGATTAGTTTAGAAATCAGTTATTTAATTGATTATGTACTCACTAAGCTTTATGCTTATCAGTTCTGTGTTTCATGTTGTATGTACTTGGTTCGGTTGAGCCAAATGGATAGAAGTTTTAAATGTTGCTTGCTAAAAGATAAAGTGGAATAGGATCTTGCTTTATGGTTAGTTAAGCTTCTTATTCTTTTAAATTATCGTTATGATTAGACATTGTGTAAATCACCCAAAAAGAGTTATATGACACTGGTTATGTAAGTCTTTGATTTAGTAAAGTCAAAGTGGAAAGAATAAAGTAGATGATTAGTAATCAATGTGTCATAAATGGGAAAGAATTAGAATAGTATAAAGTGATGAAAGTATGTTTTGGGTTGATTTTAGTGTTGACTTATAGTCAACCATGTTGAAATGGTAAATTGTAAGTAAAAGATGTAATTGGAAGAGTCAGAATAGTCTTGAAAGAAGAAACGGGTCAAAAGTGTCCAAATCGCCACATTGTTGGGTCAAGGAGTCAAAACGAGTCATGATATAGATATGATACTTGCTCCTATTGCCTTAAGTGTCAAATATATAGTAGAAAATGTTGGTAAAGTATGAAAGTTGGATACCACATGGTTTGTGTTTTGACATGTCGACAGAAAGCGTTAAAAATGGTCCGAAATTGGATTACAGCTCAGATTTTGAATAAACGCGTATTTTGAAAAAGTGTAAAAAGGGAAACCTTCATTTTAGTATAGTAAACGTGCCTACAAATTTTTATAACTTAACTCTTTGTCGTTTGTGAGTTACGATTGATCAAAGTTCGTAAAATGCTAATATAGAAGTCTGAGCTGCAGGTGCTGTGCAGGCAGGGGTACTCGGTGGGTAGCCTGGGTACCCGGTGTCACACTCTGAAATTTCGTCATAATTATAAACGTAATTTACACGCATTTCTAGGATAATTCTCTAACTTTGAGTGAATTCACAATTCACAACACATTTTAAAGGTAAGTCTAGCAAAGCCAAACTAGTTAATACGCGTAGTACTACATTCGTAATTAGTTGTAATTACGTACAAAACAATTGGAACAAACGCGACAAAAACATACGACTGTTGGTGAACAAAATCGTTTAATAATATGAAATTATTAGATAACATAAACGTTTAACAAATATTACGTTAATAATATTTACAAAGTGTATTTGTATCAAAACTGAAACAACTCGAAACTTATCCGCCAAATCAAGTCAAAACAAAGTTATAGTTTTAGAACTCAACTAAATTACTTTTATAAAATATACCAACTAAGAATATAACCGAATACGTATTTAAAAATTTATCAATTAAAAATATTTTTAACATTTAACAATCGGGTAAACGAACACGGACTAAATACCACAAAATTGGGACAAAAATCCCCTCCCCCCTTTGTTTGGTCGACCTACCCAAAACCCCCACCCAATTCCCTTCTTCCCTTTCATTTTACAAATAAAAAACACACACATCTCTATCTCTTTTCTCTCATTTTCTCAACAACAATAACCCTAACAACAGCCACAAAAATCATCAACAACAACAGCAAAATCAACATCAGCAACAGCATATCGACATCACCATCATCATCCTTGCATCATCTTCATCTTCATCTTCTTCATTAAGTTCATCATCATCATCCTCACTCGATCTCTCAAATCGTAAGATCTTACTCCCTTTTTGTTGATTTCGGGCTTAGAACACTTAATATATCATGTTTCAACATTATATCAACTAGATTTGGCTCGAAAATAGGTTAAATCTTGTTTTTGGGTGAAAATCACACGAACAGATTGTTATGTCGCTTTTGGCCCAAAAACAGTACTGCGACAAAGCCTATGTCGCAGGTTTATGTCGCAGTCAATGTCGCAAAAATTATTATGTCGCTTGGTGCAACACAAGCCATTACGTCGCAACAAATCCAAACATCGCATATAGCGACACAATACCTTATGTCGCATTAAATTACGGATGTCGCACATGGCGACACAAACCCTTGTGTCGCAGATGCTTTTAGCGACACAGTCCTTATGTCGCAAAACTCGAAACCTTAAAAACACATGTTTTTCACTAAGTGTCGGAACCATATTTTACCACTTGATTTTACTCCGAATTTGGATTTCACATGCGTTTTCACTAAGTTTCGGAACCAAACCCTGGCTAGACCCCGCCAGGGGTTGCCACCCCTTGGACCCCGCTACCAGGGGCGCTGCCTCCGGACCCCCGTACATGATTTCCAAACCTGAACAACAAATGAATACTTACACAACTCGCTTAGACAAATTGGTTTGTCTCTTACTTATATAACATCACGTGTTTAGGACACTAGGAAGTTACCATTCGGGCGATACGTGTATCTTAGGACCGCTAGCACTCTCAGGTGAGTTCACAGCCCCATTTTTAACTGTTTTACTGCTTCCAACTTGGGGTGAGAAACATAGTCAACTATTTTACTGATTGCCATAACTGATTTTGCTTACATAATTGTTTACCTTGCTTGTTTACTCGAACGATTAGAGTACTTTAGAATTGTTAAACATTTGTACAAACTGTGTTTATGAAATAACGTTTTCATACTACAAGCTAATACAAACGTGTTAAACTATACTGGGTAAACCGGAGAACGACCGATAAACTGTTTTGATAAACTGTTTTGTTTCGCTGGAGAACGACCAGCAGTGTTTGGACGGGAGAACGACCCATGCGTGTTTAGACAGGAGAACGACCAGTACTGTGTTTCGCTGGAGAACGACCAACAGTGTTTAGTGCCAGAGAACGACTGACCGAGTTGAACGGGAGAACGACCGGTGCGTGTTTAGAACGGAGAACGACCAGTACTGTGTTTCGCTGGAGAACGACCAGCAGTGTTTAGTGCCAGAGAACGACTGGCCGAGTTGAACGGGAGAACGACTCGTGCGTATTTAGACCGAAGAACGACCGGTACTATTTTGGGAACGCTGGAGAACGACCAGCAACGTATTTTAAACTGTATTTTAGGCAACATCCCAACTGAACTATATTTGGATAACATTCCACAAAACGTGTACTTAACTATTATGGCAACAACTGTATACGAACGTATTTGGTTTAACGAATTGTACTTAGAAATTTAAAACCTGTGAATTCACTCAACCTTGTTGTTGACTTTTACCTATGTTTTTCAGGGAATTAGCAGCGCACGTAAGGACCACCTGCACACATGGAACGTAGGCGACCCTGCAGCTTTAGAATGCCAACTTGTGAAACATATGGATTTCTTTTATATAACTGAAGTTGTTTTAGTCATATTTACGAAATTTACTTTTGTAAACATAACTACTTTTACGTTTGTACAATTCGATGAATTGTAAAACTTTGTAACTATTACTATTGGCATTCTTATAATATATGTTCTGTTGTAATCATATGCTCTGATATATATGCATGTACAATGTTGGTGTCATTACCCCCATACTTAACTAAATGCTTCCGCTAATCAAAATCAACGAATTTGGGGGTGTGACACCCGACGGGTAAACTAAGTAAGCTGGCGGCTTCTTTGCCCAACCGGCTGCTTCTAGAGAGTTATAACGCAAGAATTTGTCTGTTTAGCAAAATGTTAATGTACCCGACATGTGACAAGGGGAACCCGGCTGTGGCACACGCTTACCCGGCGGGTAAGGCATGTACCCGGTGGGTACTGGCCCCTTTTGTGTCTTGTGGGTTTAAATTGCAGGAGTTCAAATAATAATTCATATAGTATATTAGATACATAGTTACCGATGATGGGACAGATTATAATATGATTTCAGTTATAAAAAAAAATTCGGGATGTTTCAGCAGTGATCTTGAATAACATTCATTTAATACACTAAAAGTTTCTATAAATATTTCGAAATGCATTTAATTAACTCTCTAGTTTCCTTTTATATATGTATATTAATTGTTATTCATGGCATCTTTTAGTGTATTAAAAAGGTCACCGTTTCAACCTTATCCAATTGAATGAAATTTTTTTATAAGTAGCGTTCTTTTCTAAATTATGGACAGAAATGGGGTACTCTCTCCCACTATTATAAAAATGGGTCTCTCGCAAAACCGATTTGCGAACCATAGTAACTCATGTGAGAATTCAAAGGCCTGCCTTATCATTTTGCATACTACCATTTTTTTTATTATTATTATGTGTTAGAGTTTGGAAATATACGAGGTTTGCATATTTATATTGCAAATCATATCCATAGTTTGACTAATCACTAAAATTTTGAATCATCTAGTTTTATGTTACACAGATATGTTTTATTCAAGTAACTGATTCAACTTTGGGTTAGATTGTTTTTCTTAAATCTTAAGTGAAACTCAAATTTATATTTATTAAAATACATAACAAATGATATCCAATAATAAACTATCAATACAATTGATGGTCAACTTTTTTACGTTATATCAGTTGGTTATATGTGATGTCTTTATCGAAGTAACAATTTTAAATATACTTGTAACATCAGTCATAATCTTTTTTTTCATATTTCACTTGCATGCATACTCCATATATTTGACTCTTTTTCCGTACTTCACATATATTAAGCTATTTAATTTTCATCCAAAAAAGTAATTTATAAAATCGTTTTTACTTTAACTTCTAGTTTAATGTCTAATTTTGATTTTCAAACTCTAATGTCTTAAAAGTTATATAGCAAGTACTTACGACTTTGATAATGATTTTTCAGATAAAACAACGGTAAAATAGAAATAGACTTGTAATTATTTATTTAATTAGAGTATATATATGATTAAATATATAGATATTATATGACTTTTATGGATGGTCGCAATAATTTTTATTTAATTAATATGATGCCAAATAAGATATATTTAGCAATTAAAGTATATATATGATTAAATTAATAGATATAATATGCATTTTATGGATGGTCATAATAATATTTTTATTTAATTAATATAATGACTAATAATATATTTAGCAAACTAATAAAACAATATGATAAATATTTAGAATTTGATTGCACATATCAAGTAATGTATTGGAAAGAATATATATTTTCTTTTTTTATAAGAAAGTGATCATTGGTATAGTGTTATTTGAGTTTGAATAGGTTGTGAGTAGCGAAAAATCACATAAACAAAAATCACAAAGGATGATGTGCCTTGACATCAAAGTGTGGAAAATTATCCGACAATTTCATCTCAGTTTATAATACAAGCACGTAAAGCGAGAAATTTGTAAGAATCGATGGTTTGTAAAAATTCAATTTTTTTTTCTGAAAGGCAAAATATATTAAAAAGACAACTAGCAAGATACTAGATGCCAGTAACGTACATATGTACATACACCAATAAGAATCACCTTACTTCTAATACCACCCGACACTCAAGATTCGGACTGCGAGGGAGTTAAAAGGGATGAAAAAAACCTAACCGAAGTCAGGAAAAAATCCTCGAAAGTGAGGGCCGAGCCACCGGTTTTCACCTCACCGCCGATTTTGATAACTCCCCGAATGGATCCTGAGATAGCTACCACAAGAAACTTTCGGGCACCAAATTTTAAAAATACAGACCATACTTGCTGAAGACATACACTACCCAGACTTTGGCACTCCACTAAATTTAAAATCAAATAATACATGCTGTAGACACAAACTTCCAAGCCATGGCTGCTTATTGGTTCCAAGCCGTGCCCCTCCCATCCAAGCTACTGACATTAAATCCCAACCATTGTTCCCATGTCAGATGAGGCCATCTTGCTCAATTTGTAATCCACAAGAAGCTAAGGCCGAGGACATCTTCTTTGATCTTTAGCCATGATGGTTTAAACCCCTTGAAGCACGCCTCGTTTCGTGCTTTCCAAATGCACCAACAGGTAGTCAATAAAATTGCCCGGACCACTTCATTCAATTCCTCATTTCTGCAGCCCTTATAGCATATAATATCTCGAACAGAAAATACAAAGAGAGGCAGAATTTTACACCAAGAAGTAATATAGCACCACATCATATTAGCATATTCGCAAGAGGTGAAAAGATGTTCTGATGATTCTTCATATAAATTGCATAAAGAGCAAAGAGATGAAGGAACCTGGATTTGTCTCCGAATCAAAGCCATCTTAGTAGGTAGTCTCTCCATTTCCGCCCTCCATGCAAGGATATTCACTTTTCTTGGAACCAATTTATTCCAACAAAAATTAAACTCCATTGCCCGACTATAAGAGTTAACCAATGTCCATCTAGCAGATGCCACAGAAAATGTTCTTGTACCATCACATTTCCAATGCCACTCACTGTCTTCCTCTACCATCAGCTGAGAAACCTCAATGTTGAATGACCGAAGCTCGTGCTGGACTTTGCAAATGTTTTTCCAGGAGCATGAGAGATTATTATTGAGAGGAAGCCAAGAAGAGATTCCCATGCTGTTGTGAATTGCACATATTGCTTGTTTCCAAACGGGATAAGATTCCTGCTTAAATCTCCAATGCCATTTCAATAATAGACTTATGTTTAAATGTTTAAGAGATCCTATCCCAAGACCCCCTTCATTTTTCGGAGCCATTACCTTGGACCATGAAACCCAATTTATTTTTGCATTCTTCAGCCTATTAGCTAAAACTTTTGAAATCATTTTAGGGATGCATCCCACTAAAGAAATAGGCCTAAAATCTTTAAAGTGCATTGGATCACTAGCTTTGGGGATAAGAGTAAAAAAGGAAGAATTGCATACTTGCTTATCTTACCATACTTGTGAAAGTCCTCCATCATTATCATTATGTCATCTGGAATTGAATCCCAAAACCTTTTTATAAAAGCAAAGTTAAAACCTTCTGGACCGGGAGCCTTGTTACTTCCACATTCCCATATTGCTTCCTTGATTTCGGTCCGAAGCATCAGATTTAGAGAGTTTGATGCTGTCCGAAAGAGTAAGAATCGGCCTGACTTCCATTGGTTCTTGAAACTTATTAGCAAAAAAGGAAACAGCTTCCTTTTTTATCTCGGTTGGATCCTCGACCCATTTTCCTTCCACCCAAATGCCGCTTATGTTGTTACTCATATATCTAGCATTTGCACACCCATGAAAAAAAAAGGAGTTTTCGTCCCCTTCAACAGCCCACTTGATTCTTGCTTTTTGCTTGAGATCATTCCGCTTGTCTTCCTCTAATCTCATCAAGTCATATTTAGCTTTTGTCTTAGCTTCAATCTCCTGCTCAGACAATAATCTGCTCTCTGCCTTTTTATCCATGTCTTCCAAAAAAATTTCTAATTCCATCGCCGCCCTTCCAGATTTTTGTTTCTCCTCAGCCATCCAGTCTTTAAATGCGAATTTCACATTCTTAAGTTTCGAGTGAAGCATATAGTCTGGCCTGCCTTTCTTTACCTGTTTGCTAAGTGCCCCAATTACCACTTCATCAAATCCTTTTCTTGCCATCCACGAGGAAAAAAGCTTAAAAGGTTTCATTAATTGTCCCGTTAATTCCTTATTACACTATTATCTTATTTATTATATATATTTGGTCAATCTAAGTGCTTTTCATAGCATTATTCAAACCCGTCTCAATTAAATTTATTTGTCTTCATGCATCTTTCAAATGACAATCCATTCAGTACTTCTCAAGTTTATGTGCACAATAAAAGATGATTTTCCCTACTTATGTTAATATTGTGTCCATATGATGGTCATTTGATTTTCTAAATGCGAAAGAAGAAAAGTCTATGATGGTAATTGATCGATATGTTTTGTGTATCTTTTAATTTCTCTTGTGAGTTCCCATTTTATTTTATTTTATATTTTTTATATCAATGTTTGTTTACTTCTTAAATGTATTGTTTTTAACTTTCTAATGATGGATCGAAAATTGTTGGGTATGACAATGTCGATTTAATATTGGTTTTTCGTGATTGAGGGTTCGGACATGTTGTTTGTGAAACCAAAATCCAAATATGTAACGATGTGATTAGTTTTTGGTTGGCTTTGCTTATTTGGTATGGTATGTTCAGAGTGATATGTTGTTTTGTATTTTAATGTTAAATTGATTGTTGTTTGTTATTCATTTATTTATCTAAAGGGATGTTTCAACGTTATGCCTATTTACCATGCAACCTACGAAGGACTAATATGTAAGTAGCAAATCTTCAAATCAAGGTCCCACGTAACAACTACTATCTAACCAACGATGATATCATTTTTTTTTACTTAAACCCACATTTATTTTTCATGCTACCCTAATAAGTCAATGGATGTCGGCCTTCTTAGTAGATATTAAATTTGCTATTTTAGTTATTATATTTGTTCTTTTATTTTTCATGCTACCCTAAAGAAGGTTATGTTAATTTAATTACATGTATTTTTACAAGTTTTAGAAACTTAACTATAACGTTATTGCATGAAAATAAACTTCAAAGATTTTTGCTTTTAACTATGATGGGCAATTTCTACTCTCTTGCAACACTATTGCTTAAATTTATGAAAAAATAAATAATCTTTAACATAAGTTTAATTTTAAAATTTGAGTAAAAGTTATTTTTAAAATTTTTTAGCATTAGAGCATATACAATGCATCGTTGAATAGAATGAAAATTTTGATGAGTCAGCGTATTAATCCATTGTAATGGGCTAGGTATTAATGCGTCAAATCTACCGTTGCTACCTGAACACACTCATCTTAAAACGGTAATGTGGGCCTAATCTTTAATAAATTAATCTTTTTCAAACTTTAATATTCCGATTCATTTGCTTGATCAAATCTATTATATAATTTCATAGTGCATGCAAACATATAACCTAGAAATATTTAAACATTAAACAAACTAATAATTTACTATATTGTTACACTAATTTTCAACTTCATGTAACAGTAAATATTCATAACTAGATTTAAATTACTAATGAAGTGTTTAAACAGATTAAAATTACTAAACATACAATACACATTAACTATGACTGCTTTCAAATAAAAAACGCTCCCAAACATGCTCGATCAAATCACTTCGAAGCTTGTGATGCATTCTACTATCTCGTAGTTCTTTGTTTTTCTGGATTTGATATCGAATTTCTACAGTAGCTCCTCGATGCACACGTATCGGGGGATCTACATCATCCGACCATTCACTAATAGCATATCCTTCATTCTCAACAATCATATTATGTAATATGATGCAAGCATACATGATATCTTTTATGTTTTTAACTTGCCAAACTCTTGCCGGACCTCTTACAATTGCCCAACGAGATTGGAGGACACCGAAAGTTCGTTCTACATCTTTTCTTGCAGCCTCTTACTTTTCTTTGAACTTTGACTCCTTTTGGTCATCTGAATGTGAAAAACTTTTAACTATTGTAGCCCATTCAGGACATATACCATCTGCAAGATAATACCCTTTTGTATATTGTGAGCCGTTTACTGTGAAGTTGTATTCTGGAGCGTACCCTTGCAATATATCGTTAAATAACGGAGATTGGTTGAGTACATTGGTGTCGTTGTTAGAGCCCGCCACCCCGAAGTATGTGTGCCATATCCAAAGGTCATGTGATGCAACTGCTTCAAGCATCATTGTTGGACATCCTTGGTCACCTCGAGTAAACTGACCTTGCCATGCTACATGACAATTTTTTCAAGCCCAATGCATACAATCGATACTTCCTAACATGTCGGGAAACCAATGTTTTTCGGTATGTTTTTGAAGTAGATTGTGTACATCATTTTCGTTAGGCCTTCTGAGATATATATCGGAGTAAATTTTAATCACACATCGACAAAACTTATTTAGACACTCAATTGCAGTTGTTTCACCAATTCGTATGTATTCATCAAATTGGTCGGCTGTAGTGCCGTAGGCCAATTGTCGTATGGAAGCGGTGCATTTTTGTAGTTGGGAAATACCTTTTTTTTTCAAAACATCATCTCTTTGTTGAAAGTATACAGAGTGATTTGTGAGGTCCTTCACTATTCTAAGAAATAACTCTCTTTGCATTCGGAACCTTCTTCTGAATATATTAGGTGGAAAAACCGGCTCACTATCGAAATAATCTTTCCAAAGACGGTTATGTCCTTCTTCACGTTCTCTGCGAATATATGTTCTATTGCGTATTGGACGTTGTACACTTTCAGCATCCGCTTCTTCTTCCGCTTCTAAACGTTTTGCCTCCATATACAATTCTAGTGTAGAACTGTCTGTTAACTCATTAATCATGAAGATAGTCGAATCGGGGGAAGATGACATTTTGTTACAAGAACACAAGAAAAAATAAAATCCCACTGGCACTATATCAATCCATTAGTTACTCGGTTTAACGCCCAATACTTGGTATTGAAAAGCCAACACCATAGCGGGTGGTCTGAAGAGAACTACAAAGATGGTACTCGCGACAAGTATGAAAATGCTTACGACTCTAAATTCAGACATGAGCACATTTGGAATTTGGTTAAGAACGAACCAAAATGGTTGGCTACAACAGAGGCATCTAATTCTCAAACTTACATTAACATAGAAGATAATGAAGTTGTAGAACGTCCTATTGGAAAGAAGAGAGCAATTAAAGAAAAACGAAAAGCTACTACATCATCAAATTCATCAAAAAGTAGACTTGATGATATTTTTGAAAAGCACGTTGAAGACAAAAAACAGGCATGTGACCGCTTCCAGAGTTCTTTAGATGCTAAACATGCCCTCAAAGCCGAGAAGGTGAAAAATGAGGAAATTGCAATACTATTTGTGGATCCCCACACAATGACAGAATCGAATGCAGTCATTTGGAGAAACCGTTGCGAGACAATCAAACAAAAACATAATTTGTAGCTCTTTTATAATTTAAGTATTGCATTACTAGTTATTTAGTTTGTTGTTCTAGAATTCTGAATTATGTAGGGACTAATGTTTTAAGTATGTTATTTTTATTAAGTACTCTGTAATCTCGTTTCTAATTAATGTAGTGTTTGATTTTATGCAATAGTTGAATACATTTAAAATGATAGATGTATATATATATATGTGTGTAAATATAAATTAAATTAGTTAAAAAAGGTACAATGATATATCAGTCTAATGAATTCAGTTTGGTTTAATGCACTGTAGAGTTTTTACTGGAATTGATGAAATGATGATGTGGCAATATATTAAACCTTCTAGAGTAGAATCCGTGGATGCTCTAATAGTTCAACTAAAAGGGATTATTGTGTAAAGTTTACACTTTTAGCAGAGAGTGTAAGAGAAATCATCACATGATGACATCACAAACTCCCGCCAAAATGATCAAAAGTTAGATCATCATGGCCCTATTCATTAAGGATGAAAAGATGACGTCATAATTATCAATTTCAAAATTTTATCACAAATCATATGTGATTATCCACAAAATCACATAGAAGACGATTCACATCAAATTTAAATAGTTCATGTAAGTGTGATCTCATTTAATTCTTCCCTAATTCTTTACATAAGCAATAGAGAAAATTACATAAATCATACTTATCGTTTGCTCCAATTTCACTAGCAGTCATTTAATTAATTTAGTTACACTGATCATCCTTTCTTTTAAAACTTGTTATGTTAATAGTCTTTTACACTAATGATTGTTAACTCTATGATAAAAAGGACAATGTGTATAAAAATTTTTGTTCTTATAAAGATTTTAAGTAAAATGTAAAATACAGATACATAAAATTATTTTTCATTTCCCTCATTTTATTCATCAACAAATTTGGTCCTATTATCCTCTAAAACACCAAAATTTATATTTGATCACCATCTTTCTCTAACTAAGTATACATTTTTGACTTAATTAGTTCCTACTTTTCACGTTGTTTTAGTTTGAAGCTAGGGTCTATTTTGGATGCAAAAGAAAAGAAATGGTGACCACCAAAGTCATGACGAGATAAGATGAATGGGTGACGAAGGGTCCTTAAGTGGTCAAAGACGGTTGTGGACTATAAAATTGAATGTTTCAATATAGAAGAGGAACAATTTGATAATTAATCTGCTAAGTGAAATGTGAAAAATGAAAATGATGTTTATGCACCTAATAATGTATCCATACATATTTTAGATCATTTAATTTATATTTACTCAAAAAATTTAAAAGAATAAAAAAAGTTACACACATAGTCATTTTTAACGGAGATTTAACAATCGTTGGTCTAAAGAACTATTGACGTAACAAATTTCAAAAGAAATGATTTTTATTTTCCAGAAGAACTATGATATTATTAAAAGCAGCCAACGAGACTACACGGAGCTTCAAAAGAAATGATGATCTCGGTATAATTAAATTAATCAAAGAACTACGAGTAAAATTTGGACCAAACCAAAAGGACGGTTTGTGTAATTTTTTCTAAGCAATAATTATATGCTAAGATTTAGAATCAAAACATAAGAAAAGATTATCCAATTAGTAACCACTTTTAAGGTAGCAACTCTCGTATAGTACAATGCTACAATTTAACTACAAATATAGCTTATCATTTACTATATACTAGAATATAACTCGCGAATTCGTGAGGTTTTAGCTGATAACTGTGTATACATGATTTATGAAATAGTGATTGAATTCATATAATATGGATGTAGGGTGTATGATTCTAATTTTTTGTGATTACAATGACCGAAGAAGTTCACCCTTAGTATAGTATGCCATCAACGATTGAGTAAAAGTTAATGTTAAATATTCTCTTAGTCGTGCATTACAAAGAGTGCTTAGTGTTTGTAGCCTTGCGATTTAGTATTTATTGACCTGTGAGGTTGTGACTATGTGGGATAACACATTTTAGTTAAATGTAGCAATCGTTATTTGTGAAGAAAAAAAATTAACGAAGACTGTTGCGATCTTCTTGTAAGTTTTATACACACGGGCAAGTTCAAATAATTAAGAAGTCAGAAGTCGTATAGACTTGAAAGTAGACAAATGTGAGCAGAACGAATAGTTCAATTAGGGATGGTTGTGTGAGCCATTAGTATGTGTATTTTTAGTTGCGAAATAAATGGTGTTAAAAAGTGGGTATACCTTAGCATCATTTTACAAATAAAGTATAACCATTTACAAACTAGACAGAAGACAATCAATTGGATCGTCTATAAATCTCATTTTAATTTTTAAGGATGTTTGATGGTAGTGTGTGATGATGGACTTGGGTAGTTGATGTGAGGGAAGGAGTGGTTAGGGGATGGAGCATCACTCCAGCAGGGTATGGTCAATTTTTGTCTATTTTTAAAAATATTTTCAGCGTAAAAATTAATGATGTACGATATATAACAATAATAACATAAAATGTAATTTAGAAAGAAAGAAAAAACGTAAGGGAAAACTTTTTAAGAAGCTTTTATTTCGATGATGAAAACCTTTTCAGGCGTTTAAATATATACTTTTGACAAACAATAATAGATAACTTCTATGTGGGTGTAATGTTGCATCGTCTTTTTAAGACTTCGATCTGGGCAAGTAGCGATCGCAGTTGCATGATTTCATTTATACCTTTCTAAAAGTAATTCACCTTTAAAACATTACGGATATCAACATGAGCCATGCTAATCGCTGCAAAAAAAACTCCCAACTTTTTTTATAAAAACTTCCTAGTTTTTTTTTATAAAGAACAAATAAGTCAAGCTAAACCAGACCCAACCCAAGATAACCCAGATTAGTAAACATCCCATGTAAACTCAAACATGTTTTGCCCGTTACTCAACCCATTCATTTTACTACTACTAATAAAAGGCCAACTTCATACACTATCTCATAACAATTACTCCATATAACATTTATCACAAAGTACTACTTCTAAAGTGATTAATACCCAAAAAAAATCATCTACATACATAAGTTGTATAATATTATTCCTTTTGCATAAAAGTACTAAACAATTATCCTTTTGATAAAACTATCTGAACATTATCGAGTCATGTGGCGTAAATGCGGAAATCTGCTCATGTCCATTGTAAGAGATCACCGTCACAAACATCAGTAAGTCAAGTGCTAACTGTTGATTGATCTGCAGAAAAAGTATTAAAAAAGATCATATCACAATTCATAGACATCACAATTTTTCCAAGAAACCCAATAATTTTTTATGTTTTCTCCGACATCTCCCCAAAAAAATCGATTCTGATTGGTTTATAAGTCTTTAAAACCGTTTTGGGAGTTCTAAATAGTGAAAAATGATAATTACCCAAACCTCCTAATACCGATTTTAACAAAGTAAGACGACCTCAAGAAGTTTAGAAGCTACCAATTTAGAGCTCTTAATTAAATGGTGGTGAAGGTTCAAATCGAATGACGAGGGCCTTTAGAAAAAAGTAATTTCAACTCTATACGGCCAAGATGGTGGTTTAGGTAAGTTGGAAGCAAATGCCGATATAAAAGGACAGTGGGAAGGTAACCTCGATAGTGAGGGTCGAGCCTACAACATTGGTAATAATTTACCTTTATGTTTTAGGACTAAAATTGATAATGGGACAAACACCAAGTACTTCGTTGATTAATGGATGGGCCTGAGATGCTTCAAAGACCGTTTCTCGTTTGCACGCATTAGAGACAGATAAAAGCATAACTGTTGCTGTTGCTGAGTTTCATCCATTGTTCAGTTACGAAGATATCCAATCTTGGAGACATATGCCCAGAGGGGGTCGTTAAGAGGAAGAATATATGGCTTATAAATGAAATAATTGATTTGGACTAATGGGACTTCTCAGTTCTCTGTTAAATCCATGAGAGACGCCTTGGATGCACTTTTGCTTCCAACAGATGGTACTAGATTCCAACGGATCAACTTAATTCTGTCCAAGGTGAACATATTATAATGGAGATTCCTGATGAATAGATTACCCACTCGTAGTAATCTGATTAGAAAAGGAGTGCATCTCGAATCAGTTGGCTGCGAGTTATGTAGCCACAACACAGAGGATGATAAACACTTGTTCTATGAATGTGAAGTTGCAAATCAGATTTGGGATGAAATCACTAAGTGGTGTGGGGTTTACCTGTTTTGCAAGATCTCTCCATTAATTCGATTTGGCTGGCAACGAAGGCATCTCGGTTTTCATCTAAAACTGAACAAATATTTGAGGCTCTGTAGAGGGTACTAATTTGGGCTCTTTGGGATTTTCGAAACGATAAGGTCTTTGGTAGTTCAACAAACTCAATGATAGGCATGGTTAATAGAATTCAAGCATTGGCATTTGGATGGATTGGCAATACGTGCAACAAGATAAACTTAGATTGGAAAAAATGGTTAGAAGATCCTAGTGCATGTTTTATCTAGCTATTTATTTGGTTCATATTTAGGGAAGTATCTTCGTTTTTGTTTCTTTGTATTTTTTCTAGCTTCTTACTAGCCCATCAATATATATATATATATATATATATATATATATATATGTCCTTCTTAGCTGTTCAATCAGAAAATTAATTTATAACAATTAACCATGATGAGTTCATATTCAATATAAGTAGCGGCAACAAACGCATTAAGTATTGTATAGCAAATTTGCTATGCAAGATATACCTGAGCAAAGAGAACGACCTGATCATCTGTCAACGCGAAATGCCTCAGCTGACCAGCAGCGCCCGACAGAACAACCTGAAATCAAAATCAGATCAACATCTAGAAGAAAATTTACACGACGAATGGTAGAAAAAACCATACAGATCTTGTTTCTTCAGAGGTAAAAGAGATCTCGTAACGAACACGGTTGACATGAGCAACCTGCAGAAAAGATACGAAAATACATATTAATAATTTACATATAAACGAAATTCACAACAAAAATATACATTACAAAGCCATTGATTATATACCTACATTAATGATGTCAGTAGATGAAAATTCACCAACGTCATGCTGCCCCCCCAGTGAATATGTCGTTAGCAATGAAGCGATACTCACGTGGTTTGCACCTCCGAGTCTGGACGTGGATAACGTTGAATACCTAATTACAACATAATCAACGTGAATAAGTAAGCTGACACCTACCTCATAAAATCATATCATATACTCCGTAGTATTTAATAAAAATAAACCTTGCAAGGTCGGTTGTTAATCAGAATGCAATGGCCTTCCCGAATAGTGTCAGCTTGTTTAGGAGTAAATGCCATATTCTCCGATTCAGTGGTGGATCAGATGTGGGAATTTGTCTTGTTGGGTGCTACTGTATTATTTTCATATTTTGTTACATAGTCAAACTAAATAATCCAATTAAATTAAATTAACAATTGCGTCATATTTAATACTATTAGGCTAATACTCAAATAAAACTACATTAGTATAACACTGTATCTCAGATTTAACATTAAAAAAATAAATAAAATAACAAACCCTAAATCATTGAAGAGACTAAATTACCTGATTGTTGAAGGAGGAATGACTTTTTGGAACCTTCTTTGGTGAGACAATCAAAACTATAAGTGACTAAAAAAAAGAAATCGGGACATTGTTGTTGGTTAGGAAGCAAGCAGACACTTGAAAGAAGAAGAAGAAGAAGAAGGATTTAGGGCCGTATATGATTTAGGGTTTAGTAGGCGTATAAGATATTGGGTTTAGTGTGTTTATGTGAGAGCTGTGTGAACCCGGATTCGAACCAACCCGAATATGAGTAAAACAAGGGGAGAAGGATGGTGTTGGTGTTGGTGATGGTGTGAGTTCAAATAACAATGATGGAGGCCAGGGATGTATGGAAATAATATGATGATGGGTCGGGTTCATCATCAAATGTATAATTCGGGGTCGGGTTATCATCAAATGAGTTTGGGTATGGGTAGTCCGAAGGGCAGATCGGGCAGCTTGGGTGCCTTGGTGGTACTACTGGTGGTGGTAGCCGTAGGAGTGGTATTATAAAGCCTAAGGTAGGTGGTGGTTTGTATTTTATAAAAAACTAGCGTTATACCCGCGCAATGCGGCGGTGAAAGTAGTGACGGTGGATGGAGGTGCGAGTAACGATTTTAAAATAAAAACATAAACGTAAATATTTTGTAGATTTATTGTATGATGTTTGTGTTATGTATTATTTATCTGTATGATAGATATAATAGAAACAAATCTGATTTACTTATAGTAATCTACGTATTAATGAAAATAATTTGGTCAAATATTATATACATTAATTATTAATTAATAAAATAATAGGTATGAATGTGATAAGGGTATTTTAGGAACTTCAATTATTTTTAAGAATTTTAAATTCAACATTGAATATGCTTTATATATATATATATATATATATATATATATATATATATATATATATATATATATATATAAAAGTAAAAATAGAAAAAGAAAAAAAGCTAACCAACTTTTTTGCTGTCTAATGTAATTTGTAACTAATCACTGATTTAACATGTGGGATTAAAAAAAATGTAATTTGTACAATCATCATCTTTGTTTTTTCGTTGTACAGTGATCATCATGTATTTTTATAGACTGTTATTATTAGCAAAAATGTTGTAAGTAAAAACTACGAATATAGAAAATAAACGTCACTCTCATATTATTATTTGATTTGATATCATTACGATTATGATCTTGTAACACCGTAATTATGTACTTTAGAAGTTTAGATATTTTTTTAATGTAGTTTTATTATCATGGTAACCTACTTATTAATTAAATGATGAGACTTTCATTACTACCTATTAGATATGTACGTTGTTTTATAAAAAGGATCATTCATCTTTAGTTTAATTACAACCTTTTTATACAAAATATATTTTGCCTTTCTCTATATTATATATATATAGAGAGAGAGAGTTTGGATCAAATAAGAACACTTCAAAAATAAGAACGGTGAGAACACCTCATAAATACACAACTAGCCAACAAAAATCATTAGATTCACAGTCATACATCTCAAATATGCAAAGAAAAACAAATGCACACTTCTAAAAATGCACAAAAATCGAAAAAAACGATTGATGCACGATTATCTCTATAATTGTGCATCAATTGTTTTTTCAATCTTTGTGTATTTCCAAAGTCCGCATTTATTCTAATCAATTTTTCTACACATATTTGAGATGTATGAATGTGAATCTAATGATTTTGTTAGCTAATTATGCATTTATGAAGTTTTCATACCGTTCTTATTTTTAAAGTGTTCTCATCGGAACCTTACATATACATATATATATATATATACATATATATATATATATATATATATAATGTTATAGAGTATAAATTTCTTAAACGATGATATGTCACTAAGTTGACACCTAGAACCCAGATTATGAGTGTTACTATGATGACTGTCTACAAAATTTGACATGAAATGTTATTCAAAAAGTATACATTCATTTTTTATTTAACTCTAGGCCAAATCAACAAATGCTACTTTTAACACAAGGAAATTACATGTTGATTGAGATGGAACAACTACAACTTTGTTTTAAACACTACAAATTGTAAAAACAATCAAGGCATCACCTAAGATGGAGAAGTTGATACTGCAGCAATAAATACATTAATGGCCACAAATCACAATCATGCTAAACCCCAAAACACCAAAGACACCGCAACCTGAAACTAAATTGCAAAAAATATTCCAACAGTCCAAGAACCCAAAGACTTGCAGCAGCAGATTTCACTAAATACTTGCAGCATTATCCTACCAACTAAAATTTTATGAGGTGCTACTGAAACTACGACTGAAGTCGAAACAAGAGCTCAAAATAGAGTTACAATATTTGTGCACTCTCTTTTAGATCAGTTTCCATTCACGCTATTTCTGATACTGGCTCTCTATCGAAAGAAGTAAATGAAAGCAACCTTGATCTTTCTCAATGCTGAAGCTATCACAATCACGTGATAACAAATTCATCCACTTAACAATTTCAAAACACGAAAAGGATGTTCCCAAAAGATACAAAAATACTATCAAATTTTCCACAAAAAAAAGTCAATCTAAACCTTTTTAAGTAGATTTCACAAAATTTGACAAATATGAAAAACAACAACTTGAAATGATGTATAAACTATAAACGCATGTACGCCCTTTTCCAGAGAAGCAATTCCCAAATCCAAAGAAAAATGCAGCAATTAATATATGATTTACAAATAATCAAAACATCATTGCTCTGGATTTGAAGATTACAGCTCGCGGAATAGGGTATTAACTCAAAGTAATGACGTATGTAACAAGTATATTTCTTCTCACCAATTCCCTTTTTTTTTTATCTTTATAAACTTCATTGCCAACCATTTATGAACATGTATACCACCTCCAACGTTTTTTGATCTGTTATATGAAATCAAAAACAGTAAAATATATCTACGTTAGCATCAAAACCGACTGAAAAAGAAAAAAAATTACCTTGCATGATTTTTTAGTGATTTAAAATACCAACCTGAAAAGTACACGCTTGGAATAGCTTCTCATAATATCACACACATGCATTTTGGCTGCTTCTGGTCACTTTTCATTTTCACCTCTGCTAAATGATAAGGGGAATTTTAAGATTAGACCAGAATACAACTACAAGGAGTCAAACAAACGTCAAATCAAGGTCATGTGAATTCCCTAAATTTGTTGCAGTGATTTTTAGTGCAAGTAAACAAGAAAAAGTGTTATTGTAGTGTGCACATGAGAAAAAAGATATATAATGAAGGTGCATAAACATTAGAATTTAGAAGCATGGTTAAAACACAGGTCTCAGGTCAATTATGCACTTTTTTACACACTTAACACCATGTTTCGGTACACAGTAATCTCTTCATCCAACAAACAATGCAACAAACTTCATTTTCAAATATCTTGTGGAAATTTCATCAAATCCGTTTATATAAAATTTTCTTGATCCAATGCATTCTACGGTCTTGTCAAATTGCAGTTGTTTCAATTCAAAAAAAAATTAACTATTTCCCTTTTAGACTGGATCTTGTATAATAAGTATCTAAACTAGATGCCCGTCATCAACACAAATATAGATGATATTGACTTAAATGTACAAGTTTTCTATAATTTGTGATCCAGTCTACTTCTTCCGATACAGAGCCAGTAACAGAAATGGTGATAAGAACCATAAAACAATATGTGAAATAGTTTTTTGAAAACGAGGCTAACCTTTTTCCTGAGGTGGTTGGCTAACAACAACATGCATGGTCGTGACAGCACCAGGAACATCATATAAAGGACTTCTGCAGTCTCCTACAGTTTTGTTGTTCTCCAATATTTTCCCACCACTTATTATTTTTACATCTTTTACCGTTCTTGGACCATTCGCCTTCTCTGCAAAACCATTTTATAAAACAGTTATTCCATTTAGTCACGAAACAAACACTGGGACTTCGTTAATGAGCTTCAAGTAAATATTTGTTGTTTCTTGTCGCATTTGAGCATGAGTTGTTTTTATCAAGGAGTAATGCTAAATAGGCCTACCTACAAAGACCTAAATACAGGCCTAATTTTTTGATTGGTTAAGTTTTTCTCTCTCTTAATCTCATCTAATCATTTTTTCAAACCAACCAATCATATCTTTAGGTCCATTTTTAATCTTACCATATTAGGTCCACCAATCATTTTCCTTTATCAAGATAAGGATGTCATGAGAAGAAAATAATGGTTAATCATGTTCGATGTGTATGAATGCAACTTATGAAGTGAGATTCATTGAACCGGGATACACATCGAGTTATGGCTCTATTATAGTTGACAGAAGTAATCAAGTCTTAAGTTCAGTTGGTTAACATGAGCTTTGACCACTTTTAGAGTTATAGCTAATAGTACTATCTTACACAATAGGCGTATAAGGAAAACAAGAGTGGATAAAATAGAATCAGTGACTTTGTTTTAACTTGTGTATGCTTATTTATTCTTTTCGCTAATACCTGGCTCTAAATCTTTTTACTTTTTTTGTCTGACATCAATTGTTGTAGATTAATTTTTCTAAAAGGGGGCAATTCCAACCAACTTATGAGGAAATGGATCAAATGGTGTTCTATTTATATTGATAAATGACAACAGGTCAAATGGGTCAAATAGAATAAACAATAGCTAAAAAGGGAACTTGCTGAACAGTTCAAAAGTAGTCCAAGTGTCCAGCATATACTAAAATCTTTACACTTTACAGGCTTCTAACTTACTTTATTACAAAAGGGGCATATTCATATATCTCCTTCTAATTTCATAATTCCAGATATGTTCTTTAAAAAATTCAAACTTTCGTGTGTATCCTTCTGAAATTCTTAATATCATCTTGTAATAACCTCATTTATCCAACAGAAATTCAATCACATAGATCAATAATTCTTAAATGGATTATCTATTATGATGAAAACCTTACATATATGCATCAGTTAACAAGAGGTATATTTGATATCTTCTGAATTCACAATTGATATATTCATATATATGAGTTTTTAGTATTATGACAGGGCAATTATGCTCTGGAAAGATATCCACAAAGTTTTGCATGTTAGGCCATATATGAGTGAATATCAATTTGTAAAGTTTATAGAGATGTATACGAAATTTTGAACTTCTATAAAGACATACAAATTTGCCATTAAAATTTAAGATAACTAGCTTATAACAGTTTGTGGTCGCATCAAACGTATTAATTATATATCAGATTTGGAAAATACCTTAACCCATTACCAACCCACCTGCTTGAGATCATTTGAATGTCATTGGTTAATACATTGATTGCATTAATACTAATAAAATATTTACTTTTTATAGAGCAACACCATATCTATCCTTCCTAAACGTATTAACATTCATTTCCATTCCAAAGCAAAAACCAAAACATTAGTTCTTCAATAAAACACACTAAGCCACAATCTCACATAACCTCAAAATCATAATGGCAAGTGCATAAATGTCCACAAAGCAGAGCACATCGTTGACTGTACTAACCTTTAGGCCATTGGGAGAGGATGGTTTCCTTCAAGGATGTAACACTTGCAGCCACTGGGAAACTCTTAGGGCCAATATCCGATCCATCAATCAGACGGAATTTAATCTCCAATGAATCTTGCACTTCAGACATGTTTTACTTTTAATAGATACAAATATATTATCTAAACACCCAGAATCTTCACTTCAAATGCTAAACAATCTTTACCAACTCAATTAGCTACACAAACCCGATATTGTGTTTGATCTATGACCATCAACTACAACCCTCAATGTGCACCCTGAAAAGTTCAAAACTTCTATATCAAAAAACAGTATCTCTTAAGGGTGTTTGGATGTGCAGATTGAAAGTGATCATGTGACATTGAAACATCAAATTCAGATGTGAGTCGTTACATAAGATGCTCTATATATGGTTCGAGTGTGCTTTTACTGGTTGAAGTTTTAATAACTTAATAATTACTTCCGACGGTGTAAAGCCTATAACGGTTCCTGATTGTAAAGGATGTAACAGATAACATGAAGGTGAGGAAAGACTATGTTAGTAATTTTGTTCTATCAATTAGTACTGTAATTAGCTTCTTGCAAATTATCAAACTGATTATTTGACTAATCAGGTAAATCACTTTTTAGAACACACATCCAAACATCCCTTAGCTGTTATTATGTAAGCATCATATATCTATCAGATTTACTTCAAAAATGGCAATAATCAAGATGGCTTTAGCATATAAAAAACAAAAGAAAAACAGAACAAATCAAATCAAAACAACACAAAAATTTTAATATTGATAGTTCAAGAAAATCAATAAAAGACATAGGGTTTACATCTATAATCCAAGGTAGCCCTGGCTTCAAAAACCCAAACATCCAAATGTTTTTTTTCATATTCATCTCATTAGAATCAAACATTCACTCTAATCTCTAACTGGATCATCCTAATTAACCCCCTAAAAAAAGTCAACATCCATCAATGAATCACACCATCTACTAAAAGTCTCAAGTGTATTAAACATAAAAATCAAGAAAACACGTATCCACAACCTCGAGATCCAACAAAAGTCAACAACCGCCAAAAAAATGATTATCTACTATAAATCTCAAGTTGGTTATATCCATGGAACAAGTCAAGTCAAAAAAAAAATCAAGATCAGATTTTTTTCTTATACATGCATCATGATTAATTGTACAGAATATAAGGGATGGAAAAGATGCTTACCTGGATCAAGATTTCAATCTACAAACAGTGATGAATTTGGTGAAGAACAAAGATGAAAGGGGATGTACTTATTTGTTTATTAATTAATAGTAATTAATAATAGGAACAGAAGGTTCATAAAAATTGTGCGAAACAAAAAAATAAAGAGATTGAAAAGGAGAAAGATTTCTATTGAAGAAAAATGAAAAAAATGGGGAGTATTTGGGAGGCCTCGTAGCCTAAGAATGTGTTGTCAAATGTGCCCCCAACTCATTCATTTATTCATTTAATTCCTTTAGAAAAAATTGAATATTCATCCCTATCCTATGGTCAAAACACATATTTTATTCTCCCATGATGATAGTTGGATACAAGATTTTGTAAACCATAGTTAAGGACATCAATAATACCCATATATTATAATAATGAATTAGGCTGCGTTTGATAAAACTGAATAATTTAGCACTAAATAATCCAAAGTCCGAAATAATTCAAAAACTCTGAATTAATACGGTTACTGAATGAAAACTCATTGTTTGATATTTGTTGTGAACCCTTCATCTGAATGAATGCAAATTGCCATTTTTAACCTTCTATATGATTCAATTATAAATAAAATATGTTTTTTTTATAAAGAAGAGAAGCGACATAAAAAATAACAATATATATAACTAAATGAATAACTTGATTCTAGATGAAATTAGGTTATTTGATCGGTATAAACTGATCTAGACACCAAAACATATTAGTTTAGTTAAATCAATTCGATATGTGTAAATATAATATCGACAGTATTTATAATTTCGAAAACGTTAACCAAAACAAAATACTCCATAATACAATAAATTGGTTTATTTCAGAAAATGTTAAGAAAATATCAAAGAATATCCACACTATAATTTATTTTAAAATTCCATATTATAATTTGCACATTAATCGTAAAACTATTATTTCGAAAGTAACTGCACCTGGAATATAATATACGGAGTAATTGCGAAGATAGTTGGGGATATATTTGGAACATTCACTTGCTGAATGGTTAGGAGTGTGAAGCGGTGCTGAAGAATTCTGTGCTATTTAATCCAGTTCAGAAGTCATCAATTTTTGAAATCAAACACCAAAGGTGCTGACCGAATTAGAAGTCCACCTCTGAACCATTTCATTAAGAGTAGTAGAAACTGTTACAGAAAATACTTATACTATGAAATAATTATACAATCTAGTTCAGATGAGTAGAGAATTAAAATGTAGTGAAAAGTTTAAGGGTAAAATGCTCTTTTATTATGATGCATAGATATACGTGCATGATGCAAGATTTTTATGATGTAGTGATTATTGGTTTTAGATTAAAAAAATATAAATCAAGAGATGTAATTGGATACCCCTCCTTCCCTCTAATACCAAACCTAATAAAACATATAACTTTTGGTAACAAATTTCTTAACCGTTTCTATTTTATTTTTCATATATCATATAAATTGAGAGATGACTTTTTATGTGCAGAGAAAATATTTCCTGTACTAAATTTGACACATTTTGCACTTTTGTGTACAAATTACCTTTTTTGAGTTTATTTCAAAGTTTTTGTAATGTCCATAGTTAAATGATTGAAAATAAGGTGGTTTTAGTAACTAAAATGCTCTAAAAGTACACACTTCAATAACTCTAGAGAAGTTTTATTGTGTTAATTGATACGTAGACAAGAGATTTGAGCGTTTTTTCAGTACACACCTCAATAACTTTAGAGAAATCTTATTGTGTTACTCAACACATAGATTAGAGATCTAGGTCTATGTGTCAAAGCATTGTAATATTGTTCAGCTATGACATAGTCATTGAAGGCACTTGGCCGTTTGTTTTCTTCTCCAAAAATTCTCAATTGATAACGCGTATGGAATAGGGTAAAAAAAAGAAAACTTGACCCGCAAGGAATTGGATGAATACTTGACTAATAAGAAGAAGGATTAGAGTTTGAGTCATTTACGGATCCTTTTAATTATAATCGTTATCTTTAACTATATTAGTGTCTCTATTTGATTATAGTATCATAGTAGATTTGGTATTTGTTAAGTATAAATAGTGTTTTATTGTTGTAGTTTTCATTAGCTTGAATATTATTACTTTGATTTATAAAAAGAGTCTACAAGAGTTTTTTCAACTCTTCTGTGGTTTATCTTTGTCCGATATACGATAATACCCCTTACTCTGTTCAATAGATAGTTATTATATTTCACGTATAATTTGTAATCTTTGTGCTACATCATAATGTCAATTCCGAATAAGTCATAGATTAATAATAATTATATGTTTTATGTGACAGACTAATCGACTGAATAATTAGAAGTGACCAATTTAACCATCTACATGAGTCACTTGAAAGATACGGATGTCAAATGTTTTCTTAATATGGAAATTTACATTTTCAAGAGTTATAGTGTTATACTATTAACGGATGTCTTATCTATTAAGTCAAAAACAAACACCCTTATAAGAACTCACCCTATGGAGTTTCACACCATTAAGTTCATTAAGTCGAAAACAAACTAAGGGCTTAGTCCCTCAGAATTATAATGGTCATCTAGCAAAAGCCTTCATCAGAACCATGTTCTTGTCCTATGTTTTGTGGCATACGTGAGGTCTCAAAAAGACACACTCCACACATACAGAAAACTTACAATGTGGGTCAGCATCGAATACTAAATATTGAGATAGAAAAATAAAGTAGATATAGAAGTAGTTGATTTGGTCAGTCAATCTCTAATGTCACGTCATTTTGTAAGAAAAGATGAGTACATTGTACCGCCAAATACTTATATCAAGGGATTAAAGAAAGCATGATCTACTAACAGCGTAATCGTGAAAATAGCAAAATATCAAGATTCACGTTCAATATACAGCAACCAAACAATGAAACTCGGATCAAAAAGAATTTACTGCACATTTTAAACGTTTCTCATAATAGTACATGACCACTACCGACATATAACCTATAAATAATGTTCCCCGCTACAATGTTCCTGTGACAAATAATTCAACCATCTAGTGCCTCTGAATTAACACAATTAATTAAAAATAAAACTTATATGGGAATAAAGAATCATATCATTTTCTGAAGCTAATTGGGCTAAAGTTGAGGATACTCATCTTCTCAATCTCAGGGACTTTCAAGCTAAGAGCATTCTTCATCCCAGCCCCATACTTAAATTCCTATTATTTCATCCTATCAATAATGTATACCCAAAGCGCCCTCCTGATCTGGAGGGCTAAATATTGTCTGAATAAAGAAAGGGTTGTGTTACAGACCAAAAGAATGCTGCTACTGATGTGGGTCCCAGGGTCCATGTCCCAGAATTTTCAGGAGTTGTACTGCCATCGTGTGAAATAAATCTCAACAAAATTCTTTGATTTTCCGTCATTACTCCAAGATGTGGCAATTCTTGACAAAATCGTTGGAGTAGTTGACATATTTGGACCAAAAAGGGCGAAGATGTTCATAACCAATCTCTAGCCATGGTTTTGATTGGCCGTTGTAATGAATTACTGCAGCCTTCTTTACACTCTCGATGTTTGTGTTGTTCTGGTAGCCCAAACCCAGCATGTGCCATGATGGGTCAATTGGTTGAACATGACCTCTAAACGCAATCAGGGCTGGGGGTAGGGTTCCAAGCTTCCATAATGTCAAATTTGACTTCAGATTCTGCAAACAATAAAATCTCACATCTTTATACATTTTGCAAGCCAGATATTAATATTAGATCAACAAGTATGCACAGGATGATCAATTATTAAGGAAAGAATATCCTCATAAAGAAATGTAGGGCCCATTATGTAGAGTGGCGGACCTAGAGGCAGCTATTGTGTAGGAGGGGTTCTTTCTTTATACAATTCCTACATTATATTTCAACTTCCAAGAATTCTTCCTAGAATTACAACCATTTTTTATAAAGTCCACGTACAGATACTCTCTCAACCAATAAACTACATAATTAGAGGTAGCAATTCGAAGGTCAATTTTAGATGTATCAAATTTTTACAGGTTAGTAACATTTAAAGCCTTGGCAAAATATGAAAGGGATCGTAACTAGCAGAAATTGAACTTCTGCAACCACCACCTAATTGTTTGATTATCTAAAGACTAGTATTGTTACTTAAATTCTAATTTTTACCATCGATGTAATACATTAGAAGTAAATTAAAATAGGACACAGTAAGTGTTGGTAGGTCCACCAAACCAGTTTTAAAAAACTAACCATTACCCCGTCCACCCATTTTGCCAACTCTAGAAAAGACCAACTTTGGTTACTCTAAGTGCACACATTTCTCTATATAACATATAGCAAAAGGATCCAATGCTGATTGAAGTATCTACACAATTGCCAAACAGATAACAAAAAATAAGAAGAAAAAAAGGTTAAAAAAAAAAGCTATGGCATGATAACTGGACTACCTAAAGAAACATGAACACGATTGGGTTCTAACTTCAGCCATAAAAACACAGAAGACATAAGAAAACAGAGTAATGACGCTTGAATATATTCATATTGATTTTCAAGTGCATGCTGATGTTTGCATATAATATAATTACAAAACTTACAGAAAACCTTTGCATACTACAAAACTTATTTCTTGATATTATACACGGAACATTTACCTCTTTTAGCCATGCGTGATATGTTTCTCTTATATTAGTCTTTCTCCATGCACTTAAATCAAAGATATTCATCCCAAAAGCCCAAGCACATTCTTCCGGGTCCAAATTTTCTGCTACAAGTGGGTGAGAAAAGTTGAAGTATATTTTAAATCGCTTACCCATCACCCACGAGTCTTCACCTTTGCAGGTTTCAACAGCTCCATTAACCTTTCCTCCAAGATCAACATCCCAAAGTGGAGACAAATCACGTTGAATTACGATGTCATCATCCAAGAAAACCACCTTGTCAAGGTTCGGGAAGAGCTGTGAAAAGTTAACGATGAATAACATCAGTAAAGCACCATCTGAATTGAGCAGAAATAGAAAAAGCATCGAGAAGAAAGATTAGAGGTGCCAATTTTGGAGCATTTAATTATAAAGGGGTTGATTTTCTTTCTGTTTTCGGGTCAAACCAAAAGAATAGCTGAAAGGCAAACAGGTCCCAATGGATTATCAGTCAGCCAAAGTCTATCTTAAATGCACCCATCTTCTTAAATCATTTTATTCAAGGATATCTATATAAGTATACATATATATTATTAAAAGAAAAGATGATGTTTTTCTATTTATAACTTATACATCACCATTCTTAAAGCAGAACCAAAGACTGTACAAACCCCATAAAAAAATTTATTCTATCATCACTCACATAAGGAAAGCGCTAAATCTCATAACACACACCATAATGTTTTTTCTGTAAATTTAGATAAAGGTAATATAAATTTATGATTACCTCTGGCAAATATATGCGAATATGATTGAGTAGTGATATGTACTTGGGACTTCTAGCCTGCAATTTGGAGGCAAATAATCTTGGTGTAACACTAAGATTGGCACCGGCTACATGATTCCCATGGTAGTAATTCCGGACTCCATGATGATTCTCCACAGCTTCAAGTACAGGAACATTTTCTCTAGTTAACCAATCAAACTGATGAATCCCTTTGACTTCAACAATGCTCGGAGAGATGGGATTTAATGCAAACCATGAGTGCATGCCTGCGTAAGTTTTCTTGTCAGTTATTACATGAAAGACTATCTTTTCAGGCCTAAGAGATGATCGCACAGCAGAAGAGACTACAACTGAAGCTGCGAGGATATTGTCAGTCGAGACAACAAAGTGGTGATAGGAGTTATCAGAGAGAAGTGGGAGTAATTCCGGTGAAGGCAACTGCTTTCGTGCATGAGCATTAGAAGAGTACTCATCAGTCAAACGCAAAGACAGACAATGGATGCCTTTGGGAACAGAAGTTGCTGCGAAATGTTTGTTCATTAGTTCTTGGAATTTAGTTTCTCTGATTTCCCTCTCTGATCTTTCCATCTGTAAGAAGTTCAATAAGAAGAAACTTAGCTCAATAATAGGCCGATTAGTGAAGTAAATCAGTTAGAAAAGTCAGAATAACAAAAACATGGAGAATATTATCACTGTTTACAGTCAAAATATTAGGAGGCTACTCGTTATAGAAAGTAGAAGTGCTAGTTGCATAAGAAGCTAACGAACTTTGGTTTCACTTCTGTTTCGGGTAACTAACTTCATTGGAGGTAAAAGGCCCAAACTTTAAGAAAGTTTTCAATTAAGGTTATCTTATAAGTTCTTTAATTCCAAGTGCCACACCAGAAAAAGGTCAACATGGTCAATGTTCTCAACGCGTCAGCTGACACGTCATCATTTTAACCACGTTAGAGTACCCTAAATCAAATAATTGAAAACTTGAGAGTCTAATTATCAATGTGTTTGAAGGTTTGAGCCTTTTTTGTCAGAAATAGTGGGAGTATGAGCCTTTCCGTGTTAGTAGAGCTGGTGCCCAAAACAGAAAGCAAGTCAAAGTCTAATACCTTTTTATGCAATTACTCGAGGTAGAAGGCAAAGTTTAGGGCAAACCAAACATGCTAAGCATTGCAAAACAATACTGAGTCAGTTTAGTTGTAGGGAAGATTGGAATACAGAGCAATAGTCAAAACACGGAGTTGACATACCATTCCTTTCAATATAAACGCAAATTCCTTGGCATTGTATGTGTTGCTTTTCATTTCTGTAACAAGCTGTTTAAAGTTATCAGGAAGCTTGAGATCATCTGGGACCTCTTCATAATGCACTTGATCAAGGATTGCGTAGAAGTCTGTGAGATATCTCTGGTTGTCACCAATATAAAAATGCTTAAGATGCCAGTAATAATGAATTTTTTTTATAAGAAACATCAGTTCGACTGAAAAATCAACACTCTAAAGAGAATAACTAGTAAACTCACCCCTAAATCATCACCCCTCCCAAGAAGCTTTGGTCCCAAACGCCTGCCTAAACAATCTGAAGCGTGGAAGAATTAACTAATGAGCTACATAGAAATGGATATACAGGGATAAAAATGAAAACACTGGTACCCAAAACAAGTAGGAAACCAAAGAATAACCAAAATATACCTTCAACAATTAAATGTACTCAAAAAACTGAATATAGTATTATATGACATGTTCAGAAATAATTAGGAGAGCATGTTCAGAACATTTCGTACAAGGATTAGCATATTATTAACAAAACGATACAGAAAGACAGATGGAGATATATAGAGAGACAAATTTCACAAGCAGGAGCTTTATAAGACAACAAAAGTTGCAGCAGAAAAACCAAAGAAACTTAAGAAAAACACAATTAATAAAAGATATAGAGAGTGCAAATACAGTATTGTGCAAATACAGTATTGTGCTACCTATAATGACGACTATAGACAGACCATTAAGCTTTAAACTGTTTATTATAACAATGTGAACACCAAAAAAACATTGAATAACAAGGGACATTTCAAACCATGTTTTTTGAGCAATTTCTCAACAAATTTTCAAAAGCATATCGAAAGGAAAAAATATATATACAATCTGGATCAATTTGAAGGGTAAAAAAGTTCAAAGCACAGCTATAGTATTCCATCCTAGCAGAGAAGACATGGAGCAGTCATTAGCGATTCAGACTACAATGTGTCATCAACGATAAGTCCACTAATCATTCAATTCAGATCACGATCCAAATCACGTAAAGTTCCATCATCAAAAAACAAAAAAATCCCTATATTCATTATAAACTAATAATCTGCTTATATTCATCTAAGTCCGTCTAAGCATTCCAACATATTCAGCTTACTAACTAAACTTAATCCTCCCTTACTTCCATTATCCCTTAAATAAAATATGACAATGCCATTGCCAGATCTAGAAACACCAAACTTATACCAGGTTCTCAGTTCTAGTTTTCACTAATGCAAATCAAGATCTACCATTCAATCCTAATTTCATAATAACACATTCATAAATAACATCTTACATACATCCATATCTATGTCAATATAGCTATAGATATACAAATATAGATCAATATAAATAAAAGAATAAGAGGAAGTAAAGTACCAATAGAAGAGCAGTTGTTGACACCTTCAAGAGTGATAAGAGCAGTAAGAATAAAAACAAATGGCAATAAAAAAGCCAGGATTAATATTGTATGAAATATGGTACGATACGAGATATGACGAGCTGCAACTTTAATCTTCATCAAGTCAATAGTAAATAATCCATTGTTACTTGATATCGTTATACTTTTCATACTATTGTATGATGATGATATCAACTGTAGCTGGATAATAAAAACATATAAACCCTAACACCGACATCCAACCACCTCAAATTGATCACCGGAAACTTTCTAATTATAATCAGATCTGATTACACACTCGTTTCTATTGCTAATGATGATTATGATTCAATGCATTTGCTTGAATTCAACAAATGCGCGAAATTAGGTTAGGGTTTTATATAAAAAAAATGTATAAATCTAGGAATTTTATGAATCTGGAGGAGCTGGAAATATATATACGGAGTATATATATATATATTTATGTATGTATCTAATTGTGTGATTAAATCAGAAGCCTGTTTGTGTAGATTTGTTGTTCATTGATGATTGACTTTTTATTTCTTTCTCTCCCATGGATCAGAGAGAGAGAGATGAAAATATTTTATTAAAAATAATATTTTTTTTATTTATGTTGTTTATTTTTGTTTGCTTTTTCTTCACGAGTTATGATTGGTCAAATGGTCGGATCTACTTCTATTTTTACTACAGTAACTATTTTTATTTGTTTTGTTTAATTGACTATAAAAAATATATGGAGTATTTAGCTGAGATTGAGATTTACTTAACTATTTGCTATTAATCGGGGCGGAGCTAGGATTTATAAATAGGAGGGACAATTTTTTTTTTTTAAATTACTTTTGAGGGTAAAACTTATAAAATATTGTAAATACTTTTTTTTTTTTTTTTATCTTTTGGATGATTTCAAAGTTCTTTGGGAGTTCCTCTACATACGCTCTTGTTATCAATGGTTATTAAATATGAAGATGAAGATTATTCATGTAACTTCATTGATATATGCTGTTGTTATAAAGATAATAATTAGGAATAACGGAGACGGTGGTGTCACTTGAAAGTTATAGACGGTATCTGACGGTGGCAGATATGCCACGAAAGCAACGGTGATGGTTGGGGGGAGTTTTTTGGTGAATATCGAAGCAATCACATAGTCGTAAATCGTAAGTATATTATCGGCCACCATGGTTTCCTTTAGTGTTTTTATAACTTGAAAGAGTTAAAAGATGCTTCTACTTGCGTATAATTTGGTCAGAAAATTGAAATGTGTTAAAATGTTCAAATGTACAGCAACTATCATCGTTATGATAGTTGTGAAGTAACAAAAGCTACCCTCGTATGCAAGACACCCGAGTCCCTTATAGCCCCATTGTAATGGCTACGAGAAGATAAGGACATAATCGGAAATAAACCTTAAGAACATAGATGATGTTATATCATAGACAAATTTTGTGATTTTAAGCAAACAAATGGACGAAAAATATAATATGCTCAAAAGGACAGTAGTTAATGTACAGGTCAATAGCGTGTTGGAAACGAAGTTTTGACACAATTACAACCACAATAATTAAATGGGTGAATTCTGTAGCATGGAGTACTTTTTATTTACTCCTATACTAGTATCCAAAGATACCTCTATAAAAAATATAACTTTATGAATGCATAGACGAAATGTCTCATTTTTCCCCTTTGACTTGGCCAGTTCTATATTTGGCCAGCAAATTGCAGTCTATTGTATGAATCTGGTATTGTTGTTTAGTTGTATGTATGACTCTGTTAGGATAAAAATGATCACTCGAAAATTTGGATAGTACCAAGCAATTCTATCATACCGAACAAACAAATCAGTTCTGCCCCAAGTAATCTTTACATCTTTGATCAACAAAAATATGTGCTTTCCCTTTCTACTAAAATGACAAAAATAGAGTGTTATATGGTAACAAGTAACAGAATTAGCAAAGTTTCAGTTTACCAACAACAGTAACGGGCCTCACTCGATATCATTGCTGAGCCATGTCATTCTTGATCCCTCCTTCAAGATCCATGCGTTCCATGTGTTCATGAATGTTAAAAGCGTCAACTGTTTCTTCTTTAGAATCGGTCTCATTACTTGTAACCACATTGTAATGGGCCCTCATGTGACCCCCTAAAGCCTGTCCTGACACAAACTCTTTGAAGCAAATCGAACATTTATAAGATTTTGATGTGGTGTCACATTGATCATCACAAACCTTTCTGTTACCATTATCACGAACAATTTGACCATATTTCTTCAATTCGTTACTCACTATATGCATGGCATTATGACCCGACCAGGATTCACCAAAGTCCACTTTCCTGAAACGCATTATGGACCCGTCAACAGTACATTTATAATCCTTTGATTTCCCTAAATTGGTGTCACATTGATCATCATAAACCTTTCTTTTACCTTTATCCCTTACGTTTTGACCATTTGACCTCAAATCGTTATAAACGATATCCATATTCGCATGACTTGACCCACATTTACCAATGACCTCTTTCTTGAACATGGACCCATCAACAGAAACACCAACTTCCTGATTAGGTGAAATTACCATTTTACCCCCACCCGAATAGTCTAAACCCCTAGCTAGCATCATCAAGCACAAAGCCACTTCTTCCGTTTCCTCATCAGTTGTTACAAATGGACTCAAACTGGTACTGCTTGAAGGATCATTAGGATTAGCAGGCTTGTTGTACATTGTGCATGATCTCTTTCTCCTGATTGGACTATAAAATTCTCCTTTAACCCTTTCATCCAGTAGACCATCTTCTGATGATGATGATGAAACAGAAAACGATATAGATGTCGATTTTTTGAACGGCTGAGATTTCTTGATTTTATGCAATCTCATATGACCATACAATGCCCTCAATGAATCAAAACCCTTACCACATTTTGCACACAGATTTTTCTTGAATGATTCTTTGCTTTTGGGTGAATGAAATCTCATATGGGTTTCTAAATCTGTCATTGAATCAAACCCTTTTCCACATTGCTTACAAATCGAATTCAAATTACAAACCGAAACCTTCCAAGATTTCTTGGGGTTTTCCCTTGGTCTACAGAAATTTTCATCAAGACCCAAACTTTCTTCACTTCTATTGTTTATTATCTCATCAGATACAAGACCCAATTCACCCAGTTCGCCATTAATGGTTTCTTGATCATGTTCAATGGTGCTCTGTTTTACTCTCCCAGAAAACAATTCCATATGTCGTCTTATATGAACTCGAAATTTCATTCCATCTGTAAAACTTTGATTACAGAACTTGCAGAGATAACATTTATGTGCGTTATTTTCTTCCATGATTCAAGAATGACAAAAACCCTGGAAAAGAACTTCAATGTAGAAGGATTTTCAAGAAATTAGAAATCCGTACACATACAATCAAGAAATTGAGAAATCAGTGAATACCTATTACGAAACCCTGAAAACCCAGATCAAAATTATCAAGAATTGGAAGATTCTATAAACACCCACCGTAGAAATTGAAAGTTTAAAAATGACCAAGAAACAGAGCGAGAACAAGAAGTGTTGCAGTAAATGACCTGTCTTAGACGGTATGTGAAGTTAAGTTTTTTAGTAATATATTTTGATTTTCTAACATTTCTTGTAAAATTCTAACGTATAGATTTTTTTAAAATTAAAATAGATATGCAGCTGTGGAAGTATAAATATGTTGCAAATAGAACTTTTCCACATTTATCAAAAACAAAATTATCTGATAAAAAAAATTAAAAATAAATAAATAAAAATATTATCCAATTATCTTATTTAACTTCTTTTAATTTATTTAATTTGCATGCCAATAATGTCATTGATGTAGCTGTGGAAGTGTAAATATATGTGTTAAAACTTATAACTATTGTGTTTAATTTTATATATTAAACACATAAGTATTGTTAAAGACTGCCCTAAACGTTGTCAATAATCAATTTGGAGATGCATAAAAAGGTCAATTAAAATTCAGAGGTCATGATATTTATTAAGGTAATAATACAAATGTTAATGCACATATTAGAGACTTATTGATAGTCCTTATGTCTGTTTTATCATATTCCTAAACAAATATACAAATGCTTATATTTTGCCCAAAAGTATGATTTTTAATTTAAATTTACTCATTTTTTCCCAACTTTAGTGTATATAGTACCTCAAATATATGTTTTTCGATCAAACTGGTTGTTAGACCAACTTAGATTATTTACTTCAACAAATGTACATTCAACCATACTTATAAGTCATGAGACAAATACCCAAAAAGAGATATGCTAACATCTTTCCTCTCAAAGTAATGCTAACATATTTATTGGAAGGTTTCGGTTTGTAATTTGAATTCGTAAGACATATCATTCCTCTCAAAAAGAGATAGTACCAAGCAAAATTTGGTGTATTATCAACACGTAAAGACATATCATTTCCTCTCAAAGTAATGCTAACATCTTTCATGGATAGTAAAAATGTCGTTAACAAGTTACACAAGTGGAAAAGTTAACAAGTTACACCAGTCGAAAGAGTGGAAAGTTTCAGTTCACCGACAAGAATAGATTCAGCTTGATGTCATTAGTGAGTAGTGACCCATGTCAAAGAATCAGCCAAATCTTCGTATGTTATGCGACCTAACGTGGCCCCCTAAAGCCTGTTTCGAACCGTATACCTTAGAGCAAATCTTGCATTTATAAATCTTTGATGTCCTTAACTCAGTGTTAGCTTGATCATCATTAACTTTTCTTTTATCTTTGTCCTCAACATCTTGAACATTTGACTTCAAGTTCTTCACATTATCCGTATTAGTTTCACCAGGGTCAAATTCACCGTAGCCCTCAACAAAATCATTACGAGTTGAAATTACCTTTTGAACCAGTCCGAAATCCAAACTTGTTTTATCCTTAGAGATCATTTTCAATCCTAGAGCTGCTTGTTTCATTTCTTTACTGTAATCAACTATTGGTATAGAAGTATTACATATTTTGCATGATCTCATATGACCGTACAAAGCCTTCCATGAATCAAAATGATCACCACAATTTTTACACAAATGTTTCGTGATTGATTCTTTTCTTTCGCCTGACTGAATTCCACATTCCCGAGTTAAATCCGATACTCCTGACTGTTTATTATCTTCTTCCATGATTCAAAAACACTAAAATCCCAATCAAGTGATCAAGAAACTGATTGGACCCTAATCGAATGATCAAGAAACAAACAAACTTATGAACACCCACTTCAGAGATAAGAAATCCCAATTTGAATGATCAAGAAACAGAGGAAACTATGAACGCGCACTACAAATTCAAAAATGAATCGAATAACCAAGAAATGGAGGAATCTGTGAACGCCCTTCACAGAAATCGAAGATCCCTGATCAAATCCGTAATATAAGAGGCTATTTTGATACAAAAGAACGAAACTTTCATGGTGAGAGCATTAACCATTAAAGAAACAGAGACATTTGAGAGTTTTTGGAGATGAGAAGAAAACTTTATAACTCATCAATCCATGTTATTTACCTCTTTATATAATGCAACCGCAAATAACATATATATATATATATATATATATATATATATATATATATATATATATATATATATATATATAACATTTACCATGCTAAAAAATTAACCAACTAACTAACTAACTAATTTGACTTCAAGACTATGAGTTGTTATTGGTCTTCGAGTTTCTTCACACAAAGCCCATTTGGTAAAATGTGATGTTTAGAAGGACAAAATATTGTTTCTTTCACATTGAGTCCTCTATCTCATACACAAACGCACAAGCAAATAATCTGTTGATAAAATTAATACAAAGTTAGGTGATTAAAAACATCCTTATAATATCTCCATCTGTATGTAAAGACACATTAATAAAGCCTACTCTACTGATGCTCTCTTAGACAAGTCACTCACAAGTTTTAATGTATTGTGAGGGAACAAAGTGACAACATTACATACTATAGGGGCTCAAACTGTAATACTTAATTATATTGTTAAGTTAGTTGTAGAGTTAGTTAGAGTCAGTTAATGACAATTATTAGCTCAGGTGTATATATGGTCTTCTTCCTCATTGCAATAGTTAACTGAATTAATCATAATGAAATTTCCCACATACCTCTCTGTTCTTCAATTAAGTATAATATGCTTATCAAAATCCAATAAATTTTGCTATAACTAATTAACTATTATAAAATACATATTTTAATTAATAATTAATTAATTATAATTATGTTAAGCACATGAAAACTGAAAAGAACTTTTGTAGTACATCCAAGCACCCCCTTGACATAAGTATTTTATGTAAATGCTATCAGAATTCAGAAGTTGGGAAAAAGGTTCATGAAGTGAGAAAAGGTTGTATGAGAATCTTTGAAGTTTGAGGTAACATACAAGAAGCACTTAAGATGGCAAATATAAAAGATACGTGGGTTAGATTTAAACAATTAATCTATAAAATCTGAGTAATTAGTTAAACAACAGAATGACAAGGGGAAAAAAAATTCTGTTTCAAAATTTAAGTAGAAGAAAACTTTATACAAAGCATTTAACTGCACATCTGTAAGCTTACAGCAAAGCTGCACTCAATATTTTCCACTATGGGCAAATCATCAATGCTACAGCACTAAAGCTTAAGCTTTGTGTTGTTGATCAACAGGAAATTAAGAAAATCGTATTTTAATTTTCAGTCCATCCACTTTCTTATATTACATACTCAACCTTAAGTTAAAGCTAACTACACATTTGTAACCGTGTAGTTTTGCTGCATGGAATATTTCCTCACCGTATTATACTCTATAATAGGGGTTGGAACGCTAAACAGTTCTTTAGATTGTGTTAGATTGTCGAATAGTTGGGTCATCGGCCTTGATTGAATTATTTAATTTGGGTTTTAAGGATCTACTAAAATTGGTTTTGTTATAGAGTTGACAGTCATGCTATTTAAGTGACTTGATCGGGTCTATACAATACATCAACAGGCCATATGCAAATGATTCATATTCACAGTAGACCGACAATTTTGACTCATTATCTTATGATCGAGTCCATTCTAGTTATGTTTTATCTTGAACGATGGGCCAAATATAAATATTAGCTAAACATAAAACAGGTAGAACGGGTCAAACATTGCCCAAAGTGTATACTAAAAGCATGCAGCCTCCAAAGCTGCCTATGCAAAAATGTGTATTTTTATTGTAATAATATACGTAGTAGTTTATTATCATTAATAACTTCATTAACATTAATTGAAATTTGATATTACTTTATATAAAATCTAGCAAAAGAATGTTTTTCGGGTCCACCTGATATGGCCCATGCTAAAAAATATCCATTTTGATCATTTACTCAACCCGCCCGCAGCACCTGTTTTGCCGCCTCTATTGCATAGCTTCGATCAAGGTCAAAGTCAACTTCAAAACACAGCATATGAAAAGGTTTAATGCCCTTGGATCCATCTTCAACAAGAAAAAACGAAGATTATATTGAAACGGGAATAACGCATTTATTTAGTACCAGCAACATTCAGTGCTTTATAAAGCGAAAAAGAAATCATCTCCGCTTTAAGTACAAGTTTAGAACTTTAGATCTTTCAACCAAAACAAAAATGTTGTTAACTAGTTAAACGAGCCATAAGGTTTCAGTTTATAAAAAATAATAGGTTCCACAGCTAGATGTCGGGTTGCTGACCCATGTCAAAGAATCAGTCAGGTCTTCTTACTACTGAGAGGGTCGATCCGAATTTTATGGCACTTCATGTGACCCCCTAAATCCCTGAACAGCCCGAATTCCTTCCTGCAAACCTTGCATTTACCCTTGATTTCCTTAATTTGGTATAAAGTTGATCATCATTAACTTTTCTAAAATATTTGTACTCAACATCTTCACCATTAGACCTCGAGTTCCTTGTAATATCCACATCAGTTTGACCCAGCCCAGATTCACCATAGCCATTTGACTTCGACTTCTTGAGAATATCCACATTTGTTTGACATGACCCGGATTTGCCATTACCCTCTTTCACTAACTCATCAACAGAAACATTATATCCAGGATGAATTGAAATTACCCTTTTACCCTTCTTTAAATCTGAATATGTTAAACCATGAGAGATCACAGCCCCTTCTTCTTCTTCTTCTTCTTCTTCTTCTTCATCATCATCATCATCATCATCATCATCATCATCATCATCAATTATTGGTAAAGAACCGAAAATAGTACTACTTACAGGATTATTAGGCTTAGAAGTCTTACACGTTGTGCATAATCTCTAATGCCCATACAGAGCCTTCGATGAATCAAAACACTTAACACAATTTGTAGACTTATAGTTCTTGTTTGATTCTTTTCTTTTGACTGACTGAATTCTCATGTGATTAGCAAGAGATTTTGATGAATTGAACACCTTTCCACATTACTCACAAGTAGAATCTGATACTCGGGTCCGTTTTCTATTCATATTTAAATTTGAAAATTTGAAGCCCTCCAAGATATCATGGGGTTTTCTCTCATTCCATAACAGCTAATACCATTATCATCATCAACAATTAACTTGTACTTGATGATTTCTTGATTAGTTGAAAACGCTGTATTTTATCTTCGTCCATAATTCAAAAACAGTAAGATCAAAATCAAGTGATCAAGAAAATGAACACCCACTTAAGAATTTAAAAGACCCAAATCGAATGATTAAGAAACAAATGAATTAATGAACACCCCACTTGAGAGATAAGAAATCCCAAATGAATGATTAAGAAACAGACTATGAACACTCACTACAAAGTTTATTTTTCGTTTTTTGCTAAGTTACATCTTGAATATTTTTCTCTAATAAAGAACTGAAATTAGAATGGCACGTAATATTCATAGCATGAAACCTAATATAGATAAATTTACTTAGCAGAACTGCAGTCAAATGAATTTGTCAACCAGATGCATCTATAAATTTTGACATTTATAAGTTTACAGACATTGTAGAAGGATTATATCACTTGGATCCAAGTTTGACAAGAAACAATTAGATATTACTCCTGTCTAGTTTATTAATAAAAGGATATATCAACATACTTAAAGGGGAAACAACCTAACTTAAAAGTCCTGTCCCATTATGTCCTCTGGTCCAGTGATCAGTTTAACATGTTAGTATATTTATATGGCCACGCTTCATGCCTCAGTTATCTAGTCCTTTCTGTAAACTTTTACAACTAATAAAACAGTTGTATCATTTTAGCAATTGAAAGAAGATAAGAGTTGAGATTAGGTTATATTAAATGAAATCCAAGATTTAGTAATATTCATCTGTTACAAAATTTTAGTAAAAGTAACCTTATAATCTTCTTTAAGAGATATACCAACACTCTTTAACTAGCAAAACAATAAGCCAAAAATATTAAGTAAGAAACTCAACTGACTAATCTCCCAAAGTTTAGGCAACAGCAGGCATGTCCTTGAGCCAGGCATCCAATGGCTTGCCAATGGAGTAAACAATGAATCCGATCTCCCTCATTTTCTCGATATCCACCACATTCCTTCCATCAAAGATGAAAGCTGGTTTCTGCATGTTATCATATATCCTCTTGTAATCCAGATTTTTAAACTCGTCCCACTCGGTCAAAATGCAAACAGCGTGTGCATCCTTAGTGGCTTCATAAGCATCCCAAACAACTGTCACTTGCTTAACCGCAGTTGGGCTCATTGGTAGTAGGTGAAGTGGATGGTCCCAGTCGAACTTGTTCAGCGTTAAGTCTCTTTGGATCTGATCCTCAGTGACTTGTGGGTCATAAATGCTCACACAAGCCTTATCACCCAACAACCCCTTACAAACATCGATTGCCGGTGTTTCACGTGTGTCCCCTGTGTCCTTCTTAAAAGCAAATCCAAGAATAGCAATCTTCTTGTTGGAAACTGTGTTAAACATAGAAGCTACAACACGGTTCACAAAACGGGATTTTTGGTAGTCGTTGATTTTAATAACTTGTTTCCAGTATTCTGCCACTTCAGGGAGACCATTGCATTCACAAATATACACCAAATTCAAAATATCCTTCTGGAAACAAGAACCACCGAATCCAACACTAGCGTTCAAGAACTTTGGACCGATTCTAGTGTCCTTTCCAACAGCATAAGCAACTTGAGTAACGTTTGCACCTGTAGCCTCACAGAGAGCTGACATGGCATTAACAGACGAGATTCTTTGTGCCAAGAAAGCGTTCGCAGCAAGCTTTGACAGCTCCGCAGACCATAAATTGGTTGCAATAATATTTCCTTCAGGGACCCAATGAGCGTAAACTTCTTTTAACACTTGGATAGCTTTTTGGCCTCCAGGTGTTTCCCGTCCACCAATAAGAACCCTATCGGGATTAAAAAGATCTTCGATAGCAGTTCCTTCAGCAAGAAACTCAGGGTTCGACAGAATTTGAAAGTTGATTCCTTTACTGTTATGGGTCAGAATTTTTTCAATGGCTTCAGCTGTTTTCACAGGAACAGTCGATTTCTCAACTACAATTTTGTCTGACTTAGAAACATCAGCAATCATACGGGCTGCACTTTCCCAGTACGTCAGATCTGCAGCTTTGCCAGCACCAAGTCCTCGAGTTTTGGTAGGGGTGTTGACTGACACAAACACGATGTCGGCCTCACATACGTGCTTCTCGACATCAGTGCTGAAGAAGAGGTTTTTGCCTCTGCATTGCTTCACAATATCCTCAAGACCTGGCTCGTAGATAGGAAGCTGGTCACTGTTCCAGGCAGTGATCCGAGGTACAGATATATCAACCACAACCACTTGAATGTCAGGGCACTTAAGTGCTATAACCGCCATAGTAGGACCCCCGACATATCCAGCTCCAATGCAGCAGATCTTCACCATTTCTGCGGGTTCCAATAAGGCAATAACAATTAGTATGTAAGATCTACGATGTAGCCCCATCTTATAATCAAATTTATATTCTTAAATATACCAAATGTGAAATGGGTTGTTACAAGAAGACTCACGTTTAAAGAAATTAGTTAGTGCTCGAGTTACAAATTCATGGTATAAAAGGATACATCCCGGTTATAGGTGTCAGGCCACAAGTCAAAATATAGAACTATGGTGATGCAATTTGTGTCGAATTGAATGATCCTATCAGATCTGCATTACTGAATATCATTGCAAACAATCTAGCTAAGTAGCTATGGACTAACAAAGACGAAATATGCGTACAAACATAAATACATTTTCTTCAACTAAAGACACAAAAACCAATTAACCTATAGAACATTGCTAATTTTGTCTAAAACCACTAAAACAGATGAACATACATTAAAATACTAAATCAATATTAAATTTAAATAAGCTATAAACTAAATCGATAATAATAAATTATAAGACACAGATGAAAGATCCAAAGCAAAACAAAACTAAATCAAAAAAATTGCAAATAGATGTAATAACGCGAAATGGATCAAATCAACTAAAGAATAAACTAAGCCATGGATTCGATCATCTCGATAACGAACAACTCAGACTTGCATCAATAAGTGAAATAAAATAAAACAGAATTTGGATTAAATATATGATGAAATGATTTGGTACCTGTTAAGATCGGTTGAGAGAGTGTTAAAAGCTTCTGTTACAGAGATCTATCAAGTAGTAGTAAACTGGTAATCTGGAAGATGTTAGCATAAATATCGGAGACGTCTTTATATACTTGTTTAATGTAACTGATCTGACCCTGATCTATTAGAAATGACACTTTACTACCCTTTGGTTAAATGAACTTTTCATTCGTTAGCCCAAATTTTCATTAAGGTAATTTTTGCGGTGTGTTAAGTTTAGTTTATTTATTCATATAATTACTCTATGATTATAAATTTGTATTTGTAGTTTGTAAAGCTGATAATCTTATTTTTATGGCTTATGAGATAAATAACTTCAGCTTGTGAGTGTAGATAATTACATGTTTTGACTTTTAGTTTTACTAATGATTAGAAATGTGATTATATGACTCTTTTGACTTTTTAATTTTGTAAGAGCATAAACCTTGTTACAAAGATTAGTCAAACATCCATTAATCGGTTGTTCATCAAGATATGGAATCACAATCCAAATAAAGAGGTAAATAAATCGAAACTTGGATCAAACTATGATGCATAACTTTTTAATTTTCATTTTAAACATGAGATAAAAAAAATCACACGTAATGTACTTGGAGCAGGACGCAAGTTCAACATTGTCACTTATTAAATTTTCGCTAAAACTTAAAACAACAAGGGTTATAATTGACACTTAAATTGTGAATAAGGTGTAATGTATTTGAAGAAAGGTGTAAGTTCAACATTGCCCCTTATCACATTTTCGCTAAAACCCAAAACAAAAAAGGGTTATGATTGACACTTAAACCACGAATAGGGTTGTAGATGGATTTAATGACTGCAAATCGACTTTATAATGAATCTGCTACTGAAAATTAATTTGAAGGGTTATCATAATCAAAATGAATATGAGTGATATTCATTGAACCTAGTTTTATCACTAGTCCGATAGTGATAAGTTTTATTCATCTTTACTAATTTTTGTAAACATCACAATTTAAAAGCATTTAAACATAGTGAAGCGACCATGTCAAATTGATATGAAAAATGATTGATGGACTTAATTAGAGGACTAAATATAGACTTAAAGATGTGATTGGTTGGTTTGAAAAATTGAAATGAGATTAAGAGAGAGTGAAAAAATTAAACAAATCGGAAAATTATGTCTATTTTTATGTCTGTGTGACTAAGTCTATCTAACATTACTCGATTTACATTATCTGATTTTGGTTCATTTCAATATTTTTTCACAAACATAAACCAACTTTAAATAAATGGAAGTATCTATTCAATTAAATGTGGGGCAAAATGCAATTAAAAGAAAGTTTGTGGCTATTAAGTTTAGAAAATAGATTTAAACGTGTAGAATGATCAAACACGAGCGGTGGTTGGCAATTTGGCATTAGTGCATTACCATTTTGAAACCCGTTGACGTGGAAACCTCAACGCGTCAAACCAAACACATTTGGCGGAAAAACACCAAGGGGTATATTCGTAATTTACGTTCTTTTTTTTCCCTATAAATAAATGCATTATCTTATTTCTTTTATTTGAAAAATTACATTTAAAACAATTTTAAAATTTGAGAGGATGCATTTTATTTTAATAAAATATACAAAACACATAAAGGGACAAAAAAAATGATAAATAATCAATAAAGAATATTATGTAGTTTCTCATTTCATAAGGTATGAGTTTATGTTTATAAGAAGTAGTAGTTTTTTTTCCAAGAGTTTATTATTTGATTATAAATTGATATATGTAAAACAATACTATAAATTTAAGCTTACTAAAAAATAAATTTAAGCTATTATAAGTTTCATACTTTGCCAAACACAGCCTTAGAATAAGTTGTAGTATTATTATTTTTATTTATCAGGATTATTATAAGAACAAAAATATAGATGTGACCCGGGTCGGAATTTATAGAAATTGTATTTTGTTCGCCACTTCTCGAGGTGCACTTTCATAGTTTCATGACGGTGCCTAACATGGGTAATCCATATTTATTGGGCCGACGGGTGATGGGTGACCCGTCTGAATTTGGATAGAAAATAGAACCTACACTATAGAATAGAATCAGAATCAACATGTATTCGCGTGTCGTTTCTGAAAGTTATGTAACATATATTTTAAGCGAAGTTTATATTTCTGGACTCTGGTTGTCGAATTTTGTAGTAGGATGAGGCATCCATTGTAACACCCCGCCCTCTCGAAGGGGCGGAATGTCATACTGATATAAAGCATATTTATACCTAAAGGCAAATGCTAATCTTCACTTGGTCTCTAATGGTCTTCAAGTCTCAAATCCTAAGCATACTTCACTTATCCTCAAGCTATACCTGGTTACCTGCCGTGGAAAAGAACACGGCTGAGCCAAATGCCCAGTGAACAAATAAACAATAACGATAACAATATTACGAATATGAACGAACCGAACATGCAAGGAACCTGGTCATCAATAAACAAATAAGATCATATGGAATAAGACATATATCAAGCCAAACGAATCAGATTATATAGCGTACAATCAATGTCAAATGAGATATCGAAATGAAATGAATATCCAGACAATCATATCATATGGAGATACCCAGTGAGCTCAGACAGAACATATCATACAGACAAATGTACATAGGACCGGCCGATCCATATGTACCAAAAAATGTGCGATAGCATGTGGGCACAACACAACCATCCACCAGAACATATCATATCATATAAACTAGGGTCGACCCATACGCCTCCTATCATATCATAATCAAAATGGCCAAAGTGCTACTCCCGAGCACAACAAAAGAAGACGTCGTGAACTGATCACACCGCCACGGTGGCTCGACGCTATTGGTGCCACAATAACGCCCCTATGGTCCACTCCATAGGTAGGGAAATAGCTCGGGTATCGGAGTGAACCGAAACGTACAGATCAAATAATAATTTCTAAATCAAAAGCTAATGCAATTTCAACATAAGCCAACTTATCATATCACATAGAGGAACAAATGGGGCCAAATAGAGACGAATAAAAGCATACCGGAATCCTTACATAAAGGATAGATATCGAAACGAACATATACCGAAATCAAATAAAATCTTATATAAAGGATGAGAAACCCGTACATAGCATAAGAACTAAACGAATCAAGAAGCAAACGAACCAAGAGCTAACGAAGCAGTCAGATCAACAACAAACAAATTAAATTAATGAAGAAGCAAACAAATTAAGAGGCAACGAATCAAGAAGCAAATAAGTCAAGAGATAACAAAGCAAACAAGTCAAGCACAAACGAAGCAAACGAATCAAGAACCAACGAATCAAACGAATCAAAGAACTAAAGAGGAAACTAAATCAAGAACAACAAAGGAGCCGAATCAAGAGATAACAAAGAAGATTAATCATGAGGCAAACTATTTAAGAACTAACAAGGCAAAAAATCACGAGCTAACGAAGCAAACGAATCAGAACTAACGAAACAAACGAAGAAGCAACGGATAAACAAATATAGTCAGAATATATGCAAGTAATCAAAGGAGATACTACAATGGAACAAACCAGCATATATCGGATCATACAAGATCTTAAAGTAAGAATAGAATCCATACAACTAATAAATGAATCACATAGAATCAAAAGAACTCAAAATTCGTATCAATAGTTAACATGAATCAAAGATGGAATCTGTACAACTAGTCAAACGAAAGCAGGGCCAAGGGACAAGGAGTACATGCAAACATTTATCGAATCATATATAAGAAATCTTAATTAATAAGATCCGAATCCGTACAACTAATCAATGAATCACATAGAATAAGATGAACTCAGAATTTGTATCAATGGTTGACATAAATCAAAGATGGAATCTGTACAACCGAAAGTATGAACAAACAAACACATATCGAATCATACGAGATCTTAATAAACAAGATTAGAATCCGTATCTCAAAAGTCACGGTGTTGATTAATATGCCAATAGTATTTTCCCTTCAAACACTCTACTTTCCTTCAGACACTCTACATGAATTAACCAACTATTTAAGTATATATTACCGAAATTTAATCTTGCTACTATCTAACTATATTTGTTTGATCTTAGGTTTTTTATATACTTACCTATTTCACATCAATGATTATGAGAATAGAGTGTAATATATATTGGGCCAATCCTTTATAGTCAAACCATCAATATGTTCATTTAAGGGTTTGTGTATTTCAAAGAGATAAGTTGCTAACAGAAAGTAATTATGAAAATATATAATTTCTAATACAAACTGGCCAAGTCAAAATCTTGCAATCTACTAGATTATTAAGATCCTATATTGCGTTACATGTGAAACAGAATGAAAATATATTTATTGAAGAAATCTTAAAACCTTGATATACGTACATACCTTTTACTTCAGACTAGTTTCTTGTAATACAGTTTACTCCTTTAATCTATTTTATGTGGGTTTCATGTCTGACGCAAAGATGCATGATCGAATAAAGAATGGAGAGACCAAAAATATCTTTTGTGTTTGTGTATCAAAAGGAAGGATACAAGGAAAAATGACTCTACAATTTTTTTTTTTTAACTGATTTTAGTTAGGAGTCTAAGAGATAATTTCTTTATTGCTATTTACACATTCTATTCAATATTAATGCTTTCTTGCTCAATCCAAAAGCCGTATGGCAACCAGGGGCGGAGCTAGAATGGGGGCAGCGGGGGCAACTGCCCCCACAAATTTTTTAAAATTACGTAAAAAGGGGAAAAAAAATTAAGGTATTAATGATAATTTTCAAATTTTGCCCCCTCAAAACCATAAAGATGTACAAAATAATTTTTTTTCCCCCTCTATGTAGACATCCTAGCTCTGCCCCTGATGGCAACCTCATTTTATTTATAAACTACCACCTAATTTTATTTATAAATTATTCATAGTTATGGTACATATATAATCATAGGCACTATGATCATTATGACGATCATTATCACAAGTTTGTTACGTTTTTACTATGCATACTTACATATCATATAATAATAATAATAATAATAATAATAATAATAATAATAATAATAATAATAATAATAATAATAATAATAATAATAATAATAACTAAATTACAATGAATACTTTTCTATTCATATAATTATTAGGGTATTACATCCATTGTCTTGCATTGACCACCATTTTATAAAGGATATTGTTGGGTATACTGGTACAAATCTCTCCTCAATTAGTTGACGCATTTTGAGTTGGCGTATAAACTCAATTCATTAACAAACCCGTGGAGTTTAGTTAACCCGTGGAGTTTAGGTACTAAAGTTGACAATATTCGCTAGACGTAGTGGGTTTATAGCATAAAATTGTGCATAAGTTAGCATAGATTTGGACATAAGAGTATAGTATAGGTCAGAATTTATCGTGTATCCAATTTAATATGATATATTGTATGTATTAAATTTGGATTAATGATAATTTAATTATCAAATTTTTAATTCACTTTTTTTCATTTAACTTTCCAACTTTCTAAATGTTTTTGCACATATACTAACTTATAAATGGACCAAAAATTAGTCCATTAGTTCATTTGACTATTTAAAATAGTAATCCTTTTGGTACCCAGTTGGCCAGTTGACTAGGTATCAATAGTGGCGTGAAAATTGTTGACATATGACTTACAAATTGTTTAATCCTCAAAATCTTATGAAATATTCACTTTTAACCCTACAATTTTTTTCCTCATACACTTTGTCCTTGAATTAGTTGAACGGTGGAAAATAAAGTGTCAGGATCGGCTTGATGACATTCAAGATTTACGACGTACACAAGCTTTGAATAATCAACAACAGGTTGTAGAATAACACTTGTTAATTTAGGAAGATAAATTACTTGTAAATATAAACAAGAATAAGTAATGTGATTGTCAAAAGCTTCAATATTATTAAGTGATAATAATACAGATACATTTGGTATTGTATCAGGGTTACAAATAACCTTGAAGCTAACTCTATTATCGACAAGTACCTAAACAGACTTAGATACAAACATATATAGCATGCATGCCATACATGTACACCAACCATTCCTCTAAGATAGGTAACTCTATTATAAAATGTAATGTTGTCCTTTACACGTGGCTGTAATTAAAGAATAGAAACTAATCTATCTAAACGTGATCTACAACCTTAAGCATGGTCTACAAACAATGTACATTTGACTTATTATAGATTAGGTAATATGACAGACCCACTAAGCAATGTTAATACTGTAAATTATACTAACAAAATTAATCACTGCATTTACAACCAGCAGTACTAACTGCAGAATTACAACTAACATTAGAAACTAGACGAGCAGTAGTAATCCTTGCAGCAATATAAACTTTGAAGCTTTGGCCTGGCAGTTTTAACTCTGAATGCACTGGCAGTATTAGCTTCTTAAGCAGTGGTAACTTTGCACGAGAAGTAGAAACTAACACCAGCTATAACACACCTCATTTCAAAACTATATATTATTTTTTTTACCCAGGAAGCGTTGTTCAAACATGTATATTATATTTTATCGAATACTGTACCATACATCGTATTATAACATAATACAAGTTCTGTTTGTACAAAATACCAAAAAGACATAAGTTTGGGTGTCATATCAAACAACTACATCATTAGTTTATATTCAAAACAGATCATAGTAACAGATTGCCAAACATTCTTCATATCCCAAACTTCTTGTCCCCAACATATATAAATTTAACAACCTGCAAGAAGTTTAATTGGTGGGATTAGCACGAAGCTAAGTGAATAGATATGTAGCTAACAATCTGTTGAGTCATTGATCGCTGACCAACTCAATGATGACTAACTCGATGAAGAAAATGATTAAATCAAAGCTGCTGTTGCTAAAGTTATTACTCGCTGGTCACCGATCTCTCTAAACTTTATCAGCAACAAGTTTGTCTAGGGAGCTTTGATCACAACCATTTATGGGGAGATTGTTGAGTCACTGGTCACTAATGAGTCATCAGTTGCTTACCATCTCAATAATACAAAACTTGATGAAGAAATGATTTGTGTTAAAGCTGCTGTTGCTGAAGTTAACAATTGATGATCGCCATTCATTCTACTCCTGGATTTAACATACTGAGGAAGATTAAAACTCAACTTTGTGTGTCGCTAATACAAGCAGCGAGAGTTTTATATCTTCATGTTGAATAAGGCAAAATTCACTGTCCAAATAACAGCTAGTCACTGAAGAACAATATTTCAAGTCATTCTACAAGAGCATGTTAGCTCGCAGTGAGTGAGGAGACTTACTGCTTCTTCAGTGACTATTCAATAAAGTACGAAGTGCTCTACTCTTATATGTCAGCAAGTGTTTCCCGTACTTGAAGAATGTTTGAAGGATTACGTGGCAGTGAATGATTGGTTTTAAGGTAGATGCGATATTCGAGGTAACAGAATTTGGGACCACGGAATAATCAAGGATCAGAGATCAAACCAATCAAACAGTGACACGTGTCATTCCAAGATCATGATTTTCCATAAGACATTTGCACTATAAATAGAGCAGTACTTTGTACTTAGAAGTTTGCCGTTGATACGTATTATTCACTTGTTTGTCAGTGAATACAGTTTGTCTAAGTACGTATCTTCGAGCAGTGAGTAAACAGTTAGCGTGTTTGTCCACTACTGTTTAGCTCAAATTGTAATAGTTTAGCACAAGTGTTTGATTTGGATTAGCCTTGTCTAGTTCATTTCGCAATCAACACTTAGTGAGTTTATGATCAATAAAATTATATTCTCAGCTACTATCTATTACTTGCTTTGATATTGTCATATCTATCTCTTACATACTGTGTTATTATTAAACAATTAAAAACTGTCTAAGTAACTTGATTAAAACCAGAGAAAAGTTTTTAATTGTATTCAACCCCCCTTCTACAATTAAACTTTACTTATTGCGATTCCATTTCACTAATCAATAGTGAATTCAGGACTCTCAATTGGTATCAGAGCAGAGTTGGTTTAAATCAATTAACCAGATCTGCAATGGAATCAGTAAAGTACAGTTGTGTTGACTCTGAGTATCAAAAGGGAAATGGTTCTACTACCAAACCTACAACGTTTGATCCCTCTAGGATTGAAACCTGGATGTCCCGGATGATGATGTTTTTGGATCTAGTTGATGATCATTTTTGCAATAAAATAACCAATGGTCCCCACATTCCAACCACAATTGTTCCTGCTGTTATTGCTACAGCTACTACTCCTGCTATACCAGAAATGGTTGTGTCCAAGAGAGAGGAACAATGGTCGGATGAGGATAGACGATTGGTTAGGTTGGATAAACAAGTTAAAATCTACATAGGCATGGCGCTCCCTGATGAAGTGTTTGAATCTGTTAGACTTTGTAAAACTGCTAAAGAAATGTGGGATACCCTGAGAAATATCTATATTGGAACTCCTGATATTATTCGATGCAGGGAAGTGAATCTCACTCGCCAGTATGAGTTGTTTGCCATGGAGCCCAATGAGTCTCTATCCTCTACTTATACCAGATACCAGTCGCTGATGAACAAAATGGAGAAGGCTGGTATAGGTAAGGAACAGAGATTTGTTGTTGAGAAGTTTCTGGAGTTGCTGCCAAGGAAAGTTTGGGGAACCATTGCAACATGCACCATACAGAGGAATGATTATACAACACTGAATCTTACTCAAGTCTATGGTATTCTGCTCAACTGGGAGCAGTCTGAGAAGCAAGCTGATCAGAGTGAGCATATTCGTGCAACTCTTGGAAGTCAGAAGATATCAAATGCCCTTTTAGCTGAGCTGGATGAAATCGATAAGAAATAGAAGTCAAAAGCCTCCAAGCTGAGCTCTAAGTCGCTGAAAGTTGATGAAGAAGGTGATCATGTTGATGATCAACCAGAGTATGAATATGATGAGGGTCTAAATAAGCTGGAAAGAGACATAGCCATGATGGTTGCTAATTTCAGAAGGAACACCAGATAAAAAAGATTCGCTGGTGCTCCATCATCTGATAATTTCTAATCAAAAGGTGAATGCTATAAGTGTGGCAAACCTGGTCACTTTGCAGCTGATTGTAGATCAAAGTCAGTATACCCAATCCCTGAACCAAAGCCTAACTTCAGAAATGACAAGTACAACAAGTACAAGGCAAAGTACAAGAAGCTGAAGGCAATGTCCAAATATGGGAAAAAGAAGGGAAAAGGTTTCGTCGCTGAAGAAGGTTCACTCAGTGACTCTGACTCATCCTCATCATCTGACAATGAAGAAGCAATGGTTTGCTTGGACAAGGATTACTGTCTGATGGCTGATGACGCTGAATTCCATGAAGATATCAAGGAAGTAGCTCAAAAATGTTCAGCATCTGGATGGGATCATGAAACTCTTTATAAAGGCATTCTTTGAGAGACTATCTAGTATCTGGACTGCGGATGTTCCAGACACATGACCGGGTGTAAGTCTTTACTCAACGACTACCAGGACGAAAAAGGTCTTGATGTAGTATTTGGTGACAACAAGGTTGGGCAAGACGAGAGGGTATGGTGTCTTGTCCAATGGTAATGTGATGTTTAAGCGAGTAGCATATGTGGAGGGACTGAAGCACAATCTATTGTGCATTAGTCAGTTTTGTGACTCCAAGAATAAGGTACTATTTGATCATGAGGCTGGTGTTGTTTACAACGAGAAGGGAAGTGTTTTACTTGCTGCTAACCGAAAAGGGAATACTTATGTGGTCAACATGGACTCGGCTCAGTCAGGAACATGCTTTTATTCCAGAACCGTTTCAGAAGAAAAATGGTTGTGGCATAAGCGACTTTCACATCTGAACTTAAAAGCTATCAATAAATTAAGAAAAAATGGACTAGTCACTGGACTTCCAAAATTGTCTTATGACAAAGATAAGCTATGTTCAGCATGTGAAAAGGGAAGCATCACAGCTCCTCATTCAAAAGTAAACAAGTCTCATCAGTGACTGAATGTTTTCACCTACTTCATATGGATCTGTTTGGTCCAGTGAGTACTCCAAGTCTTGGTGGGAAGAAATAATGCTTGGTCATTATAGATGAGTATTATATTCCAGATACACCTGGGTATTCTTTCTTAAAGCCAAGAGTGATGCTGCCAGCGAGATCATATCCTTTATCAAGAAAATGGAGAACCTAAATGGTATTCTGGTGAAACATTTAAGATCTGATAATGGTACTAAATTTAGAAATATTGACCTGGAAAGTTTTTGTGATTCAAAACGTATTTCTCAAAAAATTTCATCACCTAGAACACCCCAACAAAATTGGGTGGCAGAGAGAAGAAATAGAACCCTGATTGAATCTGCCAGGTCAATGCTCATTGATGCTGATCACTGATTGTCAAACGACATAATAAGACAGCATATGAGGTGTTAAGGGGGAGAAAACCGGACATAAGTTTTCTCCATGTTTTTGGTAGTACTTGCTACATCTTAAACAAAAGAGATCACTTAGGAAAGTTTGATCCAAAAGCTGATGAAAGAATATTTGTTGGCTACTCAATCATATCTAAAGCTTTCAGAGTTTACAATAAACAAAGAGAATGCATTGAGGAGTCAATGGATGTTACTTTTGATGAGTCATATGATAAGTCACTCACTGATCCAACAGAATATGAAAAACTTGCTTTTAATGAAATGGATAGTGATTCATCAGTCAAAGGAAAACCAATCAATGAGAAATACAAAAATTTCTCATCTGATTCTGAGGATGAAGGTAATGTCTCTGAAAACGTCTCTAGCTCTACTTCATCTGAGAATATTTCAGGAACATCTCCCTTACCCGCTGACAATCAACCATCACCATCTTCATGCTCAAACCAAAGTTCACAAAGTAATAATAATTCTCATAACTCTAATACTGATCATCCATCTGGACCATCAATGGATAGGCAAGTCACTGCTGAACCTCAGCGAATGACTAAGTGGACCAAACATATCGATAATCAATTGATTATTGGTAATCCTCAGTCCAAGGTCCAGACGAGATCAGCAACTGGTAACTTCTGTCTGTTTGTTAGTTTTGTGTCTATGATGGAACCAAAGCAGGTTGATGAAGCACTCATTGACCACAACTAGATATCTGCCATGCAAGAAGAATTGACACAATTTGAAAGAAACAAAGTCTGGAAGCTAGTGCCGCAACCTGCTGGTAAATCAGTGATTGGAACAAAGTGGGTATTTAAGAACAAAAAGGATGTTGATGGACTCGTGGTCAAAAACAAGGCATGCTGGTTGCTAAAGGTTATTGTCAGCAAGAGGGTATTGACTATGACGAAACCTTTGCACCAGTGGCTAGACTTGAGTCGATCAGACTATTTCTGGCATATGCAGCTCACAAGAAATTTAAAGTCTATCAAATAGATGTAAAAAGTGCTTTCTGAATGGAAAGCTGGAGGAAGAAGTTTATGTCAAACAGCCACCTGGATTCATCTATTCCAAAAACCCTGGTTATGTGTATAAACTTGAAAAAGCTCTTTATGGACTATAACAAGCTCCTAGAGCATGGTATGATACTCTCTCTGATTATTTGATAAAGTGTGGCTATGTCAGAGGTAAGATTGAAAGCACACTATTTATCAAAAGAGATAAGAGAGATGTCATATTAGTTCAAACTTATGTGGATGATATCATTTTTGGGTCTACTAACAATGACATGTGCAAAGAGTTCTCCGACGTTATGACAAAAAGTTATGAAATGAACATGATGGGTGAATTAACATTTTTCCTTGGTCTTCAAGTAAAACAAACCAAAGCTGGAATTTTTATAAACCAAGGAAAGTATGTTAAAGATTTATTAAAGAAATTTGAATTCACCAACTGTTCATCCCTTGCTACACCCATGTCACCTGCAGTGAAACTACATGCTGACCCTGATGGTAAATCTGTAAACATTATTGCTTACAGAGGTATGATCGGGTCGCTGTTGTATCTAATTGCAAGTAGACCAAACATTATATTTGCTACATGTCTCTGTGCTAGGTATCAAGCTGATCCAAAGAAATCTCATTTACTCGCTGTCAAAATAATATTCAAATATCTGAAGGGTACACCCAATCTTGGTCTCTGGTACCCATCTGGTTCAGATTTCTCTCTGAAAGGATATTCAGATTCTGATCATGCTGGATACAAGCTGGATAGAAAAAGCACTTTTGGTAGCTGTCAATTTCTTGGAGAAAAGCTTGTAAGCTGGTCCAGCAAGAAACAGAATTCAGTTTCAACCTCAACCGCTGAAGCTGAATATGTTGCTGCAAGTGCCTGCACAGCTCAAATTCTCTGGATGAGAAATCAGCTCGCTGACTATGGATTTGACTTCAACGAAATTCCAATCTACTGTGACAGTCAAAGTGCCATAGCCATTGCCAATAATCCAGTTATGCACTCAAGGATAAAGCACATTGATGTACGATATCATTTCATCAGGGACCATGTGATGAAAGGTGATATTGAACTTCATTTTATTCCAACTGATTATCAACTCGCTGATTTTTTTACAAAACCTCCGGATGAGAAAAGATTTAATTATCTCATCAGCGAGCTTGGTATGTTAAACCTCAATGAATGAATGAACTCCCTGAGCTCATTTATTTATTGTTGTTTAAATTACTTTTATGCTTTTAAATAAAACGACTGTGCGAAATATAGCTTTAGCAGAGCACATTCACTGATCGATTTACATCAACTAAGTATTTAGACAGTCGCATGAGTATTTATTATGTTTTTCTATGAGTTTTATATTATTGATCTATGTTTTCTCTAACTGATCTTGTTAGTATTCTAAATTGTAACTAGATCAGTGAAAGTTAATACGGTAATATGCTATACAATTTATAATCAACATAATCTATACTCATTTCTGCTTAATAAATAATGTAAGTATTCAAAATTAATAAATTTGATTTATATCAATGTTGTGACTGCATCTCAATGATTTATTCAGTATTCTAAGTTGTGTTTAAATCAGCAAGTTAGACTCTCAGCCAGATAGATGATTATTTTTATTTCTCTTTGATACTTACATTTCTTTTTGGTAGATAATCAACTCTTGTTGATTATATATATCAGTGACTACCTAATATATTGGCTAATGACGGTTTGATTACGAATTTTAAAACTAATCATTTTGAGGTACAACGCAAAAGTCGCACATTCTGACATTCTCTCTCTTACGTCAGTGCATTTTTCTGGCACAACTCTCCAATCACCATTAATGCAACCAGTCCACCATCATTACCCCTACGCCACTACCACCTCTACTCATCATCATCATCATCAACCACGTTGATTAAGTTTTAACCACAAGAAAATCAAGAAGCGCCTCTATAAATCAGAAACTTAATCCCATCTTAATCTTTACGCCTTCTTGATTTCCATAAAACTTTTTTCTTTCAAAAACTTTAAGCGGAAATCCTTCTTTTTCTATAATGACCAAATCAAGATCTTCTCACAAAACTTAGTGACACTGCAGAAGTTAAAACTCTTCGAACTTCTGCAGTGTAAGGATTTTGTCATTACGGTATCGAAATCATATTGTTTAAAAAATCATTTTTACCCAAAAACAGAGAATGCGGAGATTCTAATCTTTTTGAACAAACTTTTTATTCTCCCTGCTCTTAGAAATCACCAATGCCCTGCTTTCAAATATTCTTCACTTTTTGGGCACAGATTAACTGGTCACTAATCAACACTTTTAGAGTTGATTATGTAAGTGTGACTTTTGAACAACTGATTGATAGAGTCACTGAGGCTACCCAGGGTTAAATATGCACCTTATCCTAAGTCTCTTTTACTTATCCTTAAAAATCAGTTCAAGACTTATGATAAAATTTCATTCAAATTTTCTGAAACAACCCTGGTAAACAGTCAAAACTTTTCTAAACCAGTGACAGTTTCTCTATCTATTGTCATAACAACACAGGGGATACTTGCACCCCATCCTGTAACTGCTAAACAACTTTCAGATCATACCCCCCCCCAATCGACTATGTCACTGACAACACCCCTAGTGACTACATTTGGTCAACCACCAAAGAAAAATCCACCAACCACCAAAAGAAAATCCAAACTAGGGTCCCTGACATTAAAGGATCAGGGACATAGCAAAAAGAAGACGTCTAAGGACGCCAAGGGTGAAGCAGAGACTGAACGTTCAGTCCCTGCGGGCACTCCTGATAAACCCAAGCCTTCAACTGCTTCGCTGGACTCCCGAAAGTCCAGTGACTCTAAAAAGGGAAACCTACAGACAGCTACAATGGCTCAACCCATTGTTAGCAGTGATTCGGGTGCAACCCATACCCCCTTATCGAGTCAACCCATTAGCCACTCATCATTCTCACAAAAGAATGGTGTTGTAAACAAAGGGCAAGTGGCATCAGTGGGTGATAACACACCTATCGCTGATGTCACATCACTGGCTACAGACCCGAGCCATCTCTCATCTAACACTGCACCAGTTGTCAATGTCTCTCTCCAGTCACAAGGAGAGACACAGGCTGAATTTTCTGTATCCGATGATCCAACAGCTAAAACACAAGTTGGTGATGACGAGGATACCCAATCCAATGATATAATTCAATAAGTTATTAACAAAGGCATTTCGTGCTACCATCAAGGGGGAGAAAACGTGTAAATGAATGCAAAAACCAATGTTGCTCATGAAAACGTGCAAATGAATGCAAAAACCAATGTTGCTCATGAGCAAAAGCTGCTGATGTTACCAGAAATGCTTGGATGTAGAAACCAATAAAAACATGTTCATCCTTAGGCTCTGGTTTGCATTCTCCAAAGTCAAACAATGCCTGAGCAACAGATCTCTCAAACTCAGTGGGTTCGACATCCTCCCTGAATGTGTAGCAAGTCTCAAGATGACTTCTGTTATCAAGGATCGCTGAAGATAATAGGTTTGATATTGATGGGCTGCACACCGGTCCTTGGAATTTCTAATGGAGATGCAGAACAACAGTGGGTTTTTAATTTGTAAGGCTGGGGCCTAGGGTTACTAGTATTGCTAATCTAAGGGCTAGCAAAGGATAAGTATGACCTAGAGTCGTTCTTCAAAGCGCGACGAATTGAAACTAGGAGGGTTTAGGAACTTTTATGAATTTTGCTGAGGCTCAGAAAGATGGTTTTGGTTTTGGGTTTTTTTGTAAATTAAAGTTAAGTTCAAAATAAACTAAAAGGGTGGAGGTTACTTCGGGCGTTCAGCAATTTAAGCGATTGTCTACTATGAAGTGATTTAGGTGAAGTTAAATAAGAGGAGTTCTAATGAGGATAAATTTGTAGGTTAATGTGATCTATTCTACAGTCCTTCTATTGGGCTAACGCGAATGTGTCCACAATCAGGCAAATAGAATGTCACATGGGTTGCAGAATATATTAAAACATACAATGAAAGTTCTCTCAAATGCATGTCCATATTATCCAACAGTTAATCTCAATTCCTATTCCCAAATCTCGGTCATCAGGGACGTCCGAATCATGGCACAGTTTGTTGAATGAACAATCTTGTAAACGGGTTTTACCCTCGCCGGAATAGGTTGGAATAACTGGTCTAGACGGTTGGATAGCATGTCATCACTTATTCATACAAATTATCAACATTACTCAAGTATGCAAGAAAACAGGGATGATTTATGCTAAGAATAGAATAGGTTGGAATAACTGGTCTAGACGGTTGGATAGCATGTCATCACTTATTCATACAAATTATCAACATTACTCAAGTATGCAAGAAAACAGGGATGATTTATGCTAAGAATAGAAACCTAATTAACACGTTTGTTAATCGATTCATAATATGACTACCTTCGGTCGTTCTCGACTTCCATACATTTGTACTCGGCCATAGGCGTTTCCATTACTATATCAAAGAACAGTCGAATAGGGACCGTCACATTATTTCACGATGATTAAGGCTAAATATATTTGACTATCATGATAATCCTAAGGCAACAATCAAACAAGAACATGCAATAAGATAATCAAGGTAATAGTTCAATTTGAGCATACAAAAGTGTTATCTAAGTCGAGGATATTCTGAAAGTTGTCTCAAAAATATCGTCTGTTTGAATTAAATCTTAATCTACCTCTATTCCTATGTTCCGTGTCTCTTAGATCCTAGTGTGGTCTAGAGAACACCGGCCATGTCGAGCTCAATGATTCAATCTAACATAGTATAACTAAGTGACCTATACCCTATGAGTTAGCTACGTTCATTTTTGGATAAAGTTTTAGTCATAACATGAATTGGGCAAATAAACGATAAAGATTCGATTCCTACATCTATTTATAATATAAAGCATCCGCAATCTCATAACATACAATACAATCACATATTTAAACTTTCCCTAAACGACTATCATAGCAGACAATTGAGTTATTTAGTTAATCATGGTAATTCTAGCATGCATATTTAAATTTATTAAAGAAAGAATGAACATATTAAATATGAAAGATAGATTAACACCTGGAGAGAAGTACAATAACTCGTAGCTAAAATGTGCGTCCCGGAGCACCTCCGTACAAATCTTCCTTTCTTAGTTAATTAGCTAGTCTAATTAACTAGGAAGAATTAAAAAAGAAAATACAAGTATTAAGAGAATGAAGGTAATTAAGGATGATATTCAAGATTGAGGAGGTGTGTAAAATGAGGTCTAGGGGCTGCTATTTATAGGCAAAATATGGCTCACATTAGCAACCATAGGCTCACATTAGCAAAAGTAGCGAAAGGTGGTGCACCAGGTATGAAAAAGTAGCGAAAGGTGGTGCACTAGGTACGAAAAAGTAGCGAAAGGTGGTGCACCAGGTACGAGCAAGGACGAAAAAGTGCAAGAAAGACGGGAGGGTGGAGGCCGGCGCCGCCTGGCTGCTGGCCGGCGGCGGTCGGCTGCCACCCGTCCCGGTCCGTCGTCTTTCATTGCGTTGCTTAATTTGTGCGTATCTTCGTCGTTATGCGTCCGTTTGCGTTGATTCTTTTTGCGTTGGATTCGTAATACAAAAACGAAGACTTTGATGTAAAGATATCCCAAAAATATGTCTCTTATCTCCAGATGTTGCGTACGAATCATTTGGATCTTCCGGCGGGCGTAGAATCTTCATTCTTTATCCGTTTTTGTTGATTCTTCTTCTGTTGGATTCGTAATTTGAAAATGAACATTTTGGGTGAGATGGATGTTGATGATGGGCACTTTTGTCTTGAAATTTCATTTTGATGCCTTGAATCTTCAAACGTGTGTGGAATCTTCATTTTTCACCCGTTTTGCCTGATTTTTATCGTGCAACCTGGTTTTGACCATCTTGGCATAATATCATTGATTTGTGTTGGTTTTGAGTTTAAAATGCCAAGAATAATTATAGAATGAGAAAGATATCGGTAGTAAAAACATGACTTTTTACGCGATATCAGATATGTCAAGAGTCACTACAATTCATGATCGCTGAAGATAGCAGGTTTGATATGTCAAGAGTGACTACAATTCATGATCAATTGAAGATAGTAACTTAAAGCACAACAAGATGATCTACAGAAACTTGTTCACTTTTATCATTGAGGAAGCCATGACCAGACAGTTCAGATACCTTCCATCCATAGAGAAATACGAGCTAGCTGATGAACTTGGTATTGTGAAAGAAGAAGAAATCTGGAGCAGTTTGTAAATAACTTTTGTAATAGATTAGATGAATTTTAAACTGATCTCACTTGTAATATCTTTCATTTACAGTTTCAATAATATCGGATCTTTTGAGAAAACCAAAGTGCAAAACTCAGATCATGTTAAAAGAATCGCGCATTTTTGGATTCTTAATTGAATCTTTCGCCTTCTGCGACATTCTCTGTGATGTCGCTGATTATTCTGCGACATTGTTACTTGTATCACAATTAATAGTGTAATTGAACGTTTGTTTTAATGGCTTCTGACAAAGATAGTATTCGGGGTATTAGGGAAATGCTTAAACAAGGTAATGATGTAGGATCTAATAGTAAACCTCCTTTGTTCTCGCCTGATATGGACTATACATACTAGAGATCTAGATTTGAACAGTACGTTGATTTTCTTTGCCCGGAATTATGGGGTCCTCTCACTGAAAGATATGAACCACCTGTTGCTGAAGGTAATTATAGAGGAATAACTCCAGCTAAAGCTTATAAAGCTATGACTCCTGAAGAAAAGAAAGAATATGACATAGAACGTAAGGCTTATTTTGCTATCTGTATGTGTTTGACTCAAGATGTTTTGCAACTTTTCAAAAATCATGACATCACCTATGATCTATGGAAAGCCATTGAAACAAGATGTGGTGGAAATGAAATATCTAAACAGGCAAAGATGGAGTTAATTAAAAAGCAATTTGATTTGTTTGATTTAATTCCTAATGAAACCGCATCTGGGGTCTTTGCACGATACTCACAGTTGGTGAGTGAATTGATAGAAGGTGGTTATACTTTTCCTGCTCTCGAAGTTAACAAGAAGCTTTTGCTTAGGATGTGAAAGTCCAACTTTTAAAGGAAAGTCAGGAATTAGCAACCATGAAGTTAGATGATCTGATTGGAATTCTTCAGGCTCATGATATGGAGTTAAGAAAGAAAGGATGTAAATCAGGTGGATTTGTGCAAGACCCATCACTGTATGGAGGAAAGGTTAATACTGGAGTAGCGTATGGAGGGATGGCGTTTATGTCTGATACCAAGTCTCAATCAAATCCTACTGGAGCTTATCACTCGATTTATTTAATGGGTGCTTCCCAACAACAGCAGGTTACAGTTTCACCTGCCATTGCGGAGCAAGCTGCAATTTATACAACTTTTCTTAGTTCCTACAAGGATTTGGTCTCATACCCAAATACTACTTTACAATTGGCTGATGAGGACTATGCTCAATTGGATGCAGATGATCTTGAGCATGTGGATTTGAAATGGAACATTGCGATGATTACAAGGAAGGTCAAGAAATTCTTGCAAAAGACTGGTCGCAAGAATTTAGATGAAGAGGGTAAATCTGTAATTGGTTTTGACAAAAGCAAGGTTCGTTGCTATAATTGTCAAAATCTGGGCCATTTTGCTAGGGAATGCGAGAAACCCAAGTTACCACCTTCAGGCATTACTATGCCCTCTAAACCAGAAAAGGAGCAAGTGAAGACTGGGGCTGCTGATAATGCCTTAAGCATTTTTGAGCCAACAAATCCTGATTGGTCTGCACAAGCAGAAAAATTCAATACGGCTCTAATGGCTCACATTACTCATGAGGTTAGCGAAGAACCTTTCTCATGTACTTCATGCATTAAATTATTTGCTTCTTTAGATGATTACAAAGTAGATAATGATAATTTGAGAGATAAAATTGAAAAGCTTATGGAATCTAACGAGTTTTTAAAAGCTAATGAAAATTTTTTTGAACAAAAGTTGGAAGCTCATAAGCTAGATACTCAGACTTTTAAGGCCAAGGTATTTAGCAAGCAAGATGCTATTAGCAGTTACTTAAATGAAATTTCTTTATTAAATAAAGAGCTTGCTGAGTTAACTTCTGAATCTGTAAATTTCAAAAGAAAAATCTCAAATTACTCAACATCTTCTTCCATCTTTGATGAAATCGTTAACAAGCAACAGACAGATAGTAAGAGTAAGGCTGGGATAGGCTATGCTGTAGTCCCACCTCCCACTAACTATTGTCCCACGCCAGTTAATAAGGGCACCGAAGATCTTGTAGTTGACTATTCATCATGGTCAACTACAAAATCTAAAGAAGCAAATAACAAAAAGCAAGCAAAGGAGAAAACCAAGAGGTCAGAGTATCCTTTGCCTACTTTTGTCAAATCTGAGAATTCATCTCCAGTTAGTCATAAGGAGATTGTGGAGATTGAAGATACTACTGATCAAGAGTATCCTAAGGTTGAGAAGATTGCGGTTAAACCTGAAAATGTTATTTTGACTAATGAACCGGTTGCTAAGGTTCAAAATGTTAAACGAAAAGAAAAGGTTATCAAAGAAACATCTAAATCTCATTCACAGATTCCTGTGAAAATTTTAAAACGAATAGTTAAAGATGAACGAGTTTCAATTGAAAAACCTTCCTCTTCTCAACCTATTAAAGCATCCTTGACTACTTGTCCACATAAATGTGCATGTTTTGAAGGTGCTTTAACTACTCGATCAGTAAGTCCTCAACCTCAACCCACTGTTGAAAATCATTCTTGTTTCTATTGCAAAAGACAAGGACATTTGATTAGAGAGTGTCCTAAGCTTTCCTATCAGCACTATGGGAGAGACATGCCTAGAACGTCTTATTATCAAAAATCATTTTCACGTTCACCACCTAGGCGTTACTCTAACTCTCCAAAGTCTGTTGAGAAGTCGAGTATGGTTGGACAAAATCCTTTGCCAAAACAAAAGCCCGACTGTATTCCTAAACCATCTTTCGAATCTTTAAAAGTTTGGAAAAGAAAAGAATCTACTGATGATTCTACCATCATTAACAATAACACATCAGATGAAAAATCTGATATGTTTAAAAATAAAATTCTGTCTGATGTTATTGTTGATGACTTCGGTAGACTTAAGTCTGTAAAGGCTTGGGTCTCCATTTCTCACTAATTCTCTCTAATTTATGTGTCGCAGCAGTCAGAACGAATTAAGGACAGTGAATGGTATATGGATAGTGGATGCTCACGACACATGACAGGCGATGTGTCCCTTCTAACGGATATTAAACCTTTAGACAGTGGATATGTTGCTTTTGCGGGAGATACTGGTGGGATCATTTCTGGTGTAGGAACACTTACTAATGGAAAAGTAAGTTTTGAGAAGGTCAACTATGTGGAACAATTAAAGCACAATTTGCTTAGTGTTTCACAAGTTTGTAATAAGGAATTGATGGCACCCGAAAGCGTCGGTATCATTGATGGTAACAAATCGGGCGCCAACAAGGGTTTTAAAATTTATAATTAGCGGGGCTTAAATTATATGTACTACCTACTCTGGTTAGTAAGCGGTAAGTATAACCTAAGATCGTTCTATGAATCCAAACGTGTGGGCAATTAAAGTTGGCACTTTCGGTAGGGAAGTATCTAGGATGGAACAAAGTAGGTAGGTTTGGGGGTTTTAAACTAAAGACAAGTAATTAAAATGCAGGAAATTAAAGTACAAGAAAGCAGATAAAGATAAATATGTGATTGTTGAGATTTCGATAATTAATATTTCGGGATGACAGAATAAATAGGGATGATACTAATGTGGCAACCAAACTACTAGGCGTAAACTCTAGAACCCTACCAACTCGATTTCTCATTGGCATGTCACTAGGAACTAGGTTATCATGATTCTGATCGGAGCAATACGCAAACTTCCAATACTTATCTAGTTGAAAGATAAGCAACCTATTTTGATTCTATACCGAGGTTCATGAATCAGTAGTGTATCGTCTCATAGGTCCGACCGTTCTTAACTCCTAAGGTAGTTTACTGTTCTATTAGCATGCAGATTAATAACTTTGTATGTTTAGACCGCCGATTTTATAAGATTTGGTGTTTTAAAGATTACGACTTTGATCTTATTCCGAAATCCTGTTATCATTCATTTAAGCTCTAGTTACTTTGACTTATGATTCAAATCTCTCATTTTCAAACAGATATACATCCCCGGATTATTCGCAGTTTGTTAAAACGTGTTTCATATGCGGACCATGCCTTTCAATGATAGACAGTGTACTTTACGTAGTAGTTCCACAGTTTCTCACATCAACATGCGGTCGAGAGTAATTGACAGTGAAAGTGACACTCTATCTAACTAAATGTAAAGCAGTGCAGAAATGTAAACCTAATATATACAACGAGTGGTTTCAATGTATCTTACTTATTGCATGTCATGGGCACAGATAACTACTTACCATAATTAAGGTTGATCAGGTCCTAATTACTAAGTTGTAGTCACGTGGATAACCAGAAAGGGTAATCCATAAATTAAACTTGAATTCATAAAGTTTTGACGCTACAAGGGTTATTAATTCCTATTTTATCTGAACGTATTTCACGAACATCATTTTATAGTGTTTTGACTTTCGTAGGATATACCAGTTAGTTGTGAAGTTGTATTACCCCTTCCGGATTCCAACTATTAAACCAGAGCTGATTCCAGAGATATAACTACCTTCGGTCGTTTACCGACTTCCATACATTTGTACTCCGCCTTAAAGCGTTTCCAGTACTATATCGGATAAACAGTCGAATAGGGGTCGTCATATCTTATTACGATTTTCGTGCATTAATTATATAATGTCATCCTTACTTATATATATCTACATCATCAACAATTATAATAATAAACTACTCTCAATTCATGGCAACAAATATATCACATACCAAGTAATAACACATATTTAAAATATGAAATAAAACAAGTATGATAAAGGTTTAGATATCACCCGGAAATAAATGCGTAGCAGCGTATTATTATGATTGAAAACTCGTTTAGACGTACAAAGATGAATCTTCAAACCTCCTAACGTTCGTTCTAGCCTCTACACTAATCCGAAGATTAATTACAATAATCCTAGACTATAAGAGAATTTCTAGAGTGAGAAAGTGGAAATGGAAAAGGAGTATGTGAATGTATTAGAATGTAGGAGTGTATTTTTGAGTGTGTCTTCAAATGAGGCTTAGGAGCTACTATTTATAGGGAAAATATGTCTCACATTAGCATCCCTAGGCTCACATTAGAAAAAGAGTGAAAGGTGGTGCACCGGGTACGAAAAAGTAGCGAAAGGTGGTGCACTGAGTATGAAAAAGTAGCGAAAGGTGGTGCACCGGGTACACGGAAAAGCGCAAAAGAGACGGGGATAGGGGAGGCGGCGCCGCCTGGCTGCCACCCGCCTCGGTCCGTCGTCTTTCATTGCGTTGCTGAATTCGTGCGTATCTTCTTCGTTATGCTTCCGTTTGCGTTGATTCAATTTGCGTTGGATTCGTAATTCAAAAACGAAGACTTTGATGTAAAGATATCCCAAAAATATGTCTCCCATCTCCAGATATTGCGTACAAATCCTTTGGATCTTCCGGCGGGCGTAGAATCTTCATTCTTTATCCGTTTTTGTTGATTCTTTTTCTGTTGGATTCGTAATTTGAAAACGAACATCTTGGGTGAGATGGATGTTGATGATGGGCACTTTTGTCTTGAAATCTCGTTTTGATGCCTTGAATCTTCACACGTGTGTGGAACCTTCGTTTTTCATCCGTTTTGCTTGATTTTTATCGTGCAACCTTGTTTTGACCATCTTGGCACAATATCATTGTTTTGTATTGATTTTAAGTTTAAAATTTCAAGAATCGTTCTAGAATGAGAGAGATATCGGTAGTAAAAACATAACTTTTTACGCGATTTCAAGTATCCCACACTTAGAACTTTGCATGTCCTCAAGCCAACTTATTCTTAAAAAGCTGTGGAAGGATTCTAATCGCATTAGTTTTTAGAGACACTATTTCCAAAGAATATAAAGTTACAGTTATAAAAGAGTTTTTACCGAAAACTAAGGGTTAATAGAATTTGATACCTTCTTCGAGCAACATATATGATGATCATGACTAGACAATCCTCACAAGTGGGTCACTCAAATCACTCAAGTGTTTAGGGTTTCCTACTTACTAGAGTCAATCACTCAGATAGCCTGTCATGCAGCATTCTCGTCATAGGCTTGATCGAGAATCATATCTCCATCACTTTTGATGAGGACGGTACTAACATTTCGAGATATCTTGGAAGGAATCGAATGTTTGGGTTGAAGAAGGTATGATGGTTTTCCCTGTATTTTCTCGAAACTTTTCTTGAGAGAGTTTCTTTGGAATTTCTCAAATTTTGAAAGGACTACATAGCCTTTTTCTTTTTTTTTTTGGAATTTTTCTTTTCTTGGCCCTTTTCTTGGTTGTGTCGGCATAATCTTTTTAATTTCTTTTTCTTTTATTTTCTTTTCCTATGCCGACCCTACCGATATATTTTATGGCCTTGTACTAGGTCTTGGGAAATCAAGAGTGTCTTTGAGAGTTTGTTTGAATATGAAACTTCTGTAGGTTCGGGACGAGTACTAGGAGGTTTTGATTGGGTGTGAAGAGTGAATGTTGAGTGGGTGGATGTTTGATGGTGGAAGGGTGTTTGGATTCCTTAGAAGTTATCAAGATGGGTTGTACCTATACCACGTATGGCACTCATCGGTGTGATCTCGAAATGCATTACAAGAGCAAGTTCTAATTCAAATGCATACATCGGCGCACACATGAAACGAAAATTGAAGCATTTTAGAGATGAATGCTAATGATGGGCTCAATCCTCACGAATCAAATGTTTTGGTCAATGTGTGCCTAGCCATGTGTTGCCCTTTTCGTCCGTATCTTATTCTAAAACAGTTTTGTTTCGTTGTCAAAAATCGTTTCTTGCTGTAATTTATACTTTTGAAAGATAGGATTTCTAAAGAATGATGTTTTTGAATCTAAAAATTTTGAAATCTTATCCGTTTTTAGCCTTTTAATGAAAATATTGTTTGACTTACGGACAAAAGGTAAAAACTTGCGGTTGAAGGCCGTATATCCCACACTTAGAGGAACATTGTCCCTAATATTCGAATCTATTTGTTGAGTACCTCTTGTTGAAGTATTCCACACTTAGAGATTCTACTTATTTTTGGATTTTTTTTGTAAGTGTAGTGTGATTTTGATGATCCCACACTTAGTGTTTGGAATATCGGATTAGATAATCAATTCTTTAAATGGGTAGAGGGTTTTGGAACGGTGTACCGCTTTTGCTGTGAACGTTGTTGGTTACTCATTTGAAGTTTGCTGGTCCGTGGCTTGTAGTTTATGGCTCTCGGCATTCTTCATTGTGTGGTCCACAGCTTCCCTTGCTTTGGTCTTCTATAGTTTCTCAAACAAACCACTCAATTCAATCAAGTAATAGCTGCTAATAAGAAAACTAAAGTAATAGCATAATAAAGTAATAACTGGATAGATGTGATGTCTATGCATCCACAGTACATCAAATACACATAATAATAATGTCTTGATAGAAAATAGAAAGGAGTGAGAAAGCGGAGCAATCTATTGCTCGACTGGTGGTGATACTGCAGCTGAAGATACTATAGGTCCAGGAGATGTCTCATCCGATGAAGAATCATCATGCTGATAGTGGGTGTCTTTGTCTGATGCATCTCGATCAGCCTCTGCATCTGGTGTACCTATGGTGAATACTCCATCTTGTATCAAATGATCAACAAATTCCCCTGCGGGCATGTCAAAGCTGTCAAGTGGAATCTCAGGTGTCCTCTGCTGAGAGTGTCCTCTGAATAAATCAGTCTGTCTATGAGAGGATACTGGATCAATCGGTGCAGCTACAGGGCTGGTGCTCCTGAGAATCCTGTGACTCTGAACAATGGTGGCTCGTGTAGGGACTTTGGATATCCTACTGCCTCTCGAAGTCTGCCCTCTAGCCGAACCAACAATAGAAGGAACATGCTGTCTCTGAATAGGAACCTGTGCTGGTGGTGCTTGTGGCCTAGGTGGAACTGTGTGAGGTGGTAAACGATGGCCACGGTTAAGAACTGGATGTCGGTGAGGTGCCGGAGTAAGAACTGCTAGGGGATATAAGTGTTGTGGTGCTCGGCCCAATCCACAGGGTAAGTCAGGAAGTGGGCTCACTGGTATCCCTACTGTTTGCTATCTGATAGCCTTATAACATTGGACTTGCATCTGCATCAGCCAGTACCAATAGTCTGGCCCTGGTGGTGTCCCATAGTGGTATATGTAAGGGGGCACCTGAGATCTAGGAGCTGGGGTGGAAGGTCCTGCTCTAGTAGGCTGTGGCACTACTGGTGGTGGTGCAACTGGGTCGTCATAATCATCCTTATCTTCGTCTGAATCTGAGTCTGAATCTGAGTTATTTGGCTCTTTTGGTTGATGCCTCTTTCTTCCCTCTCTTGGTAAAATTAGACCTGGTACCAATTCATCCATACTTTCTTTGTCTGATGATCGTGCCCTGATGTAAACGGTGCCGTCTCTCATAATCTTGAGTATATCCATGCTCCTAAGGAATTCATAATCTATCGGGTAGGCACTCCATACTGGCAGACTTTTGAATTTTTCTACCTCTGTCGTCTTAAGCAATCTCATTCTGCGAATTAGCCTTGTAATTATTGGACCCATATATGATCTCTTTGCACCAAAATCCTTTTCTTCCAGAATCCGCTAGGCAACTAAATGGGAAATGATATCGCGTAAAAAGTCACGTTTTTACTATCGATATCTCTCTCATTCTAGAACGATTCTTGGCATTTTAATTCAAAAACATTACAAATCAATAGCATTATGCCAAGATAGTCAAAACAAGGTCGCACGATAAAAATCAAGCAAAACGGATGAAAAACGAAGATTCCACGCACGTTTGAAGATTCCAGACACCGGAACGAGGTTTCAAGACAAAAGAGCCCATCACCAACATCTATTTAACCCAAGATTTTCGTTTTCAAATTACGAATCCAACAGAAGAAGAATCAACTAAAACGGGCGAAGAACAAAGATTCTACGCACTCCGGAAGATCCAAATGATTCGTACGACACATCTAAAGTCCAGAGACATATTTTTAGGATTTCTTTTCATCAAAAGCTTCGTTTTTGAATTACGAATCCAATGCAAAAAGAATCAACGCAAACGGACGCATAACGAAGAAAACAAGCACGAATCGAGAAACGCAGCAACCGGCAGCGGACTGGTGCTGCTGGCAGCCAGCCGCCGCCGCCAGCCAGCCAGCCGCCGCCGGCTGCCCGCCACCCGCACGGATCGTGCTTTTTCGTACTTTTGCGTACCCGGTGCTAGACCTTTTCCTACTTTTCGTACCTGGTGCCACTACCTTTTTCGCCTTTTGTACTTGGTGCTACTACCTTTTTCACCTTTTGCTAATGTGTGCTACCTTTGGCTAAAATGCACCAAAACTCCTCTATAAATAGGAGGCATGGGTTCATTTGAAACACACACCTCACACCTTGGATGAAACACACACTTTCTTCTAGCTTTCTTTTCTTTCTTTCTTTGTCTTAAATTAGTATTAGGCTAGTAGCAAGGAACGTGTTTGTAATCTTTGGTGAGGAACGCAATTGTAATCATTGGTGTACACTTGGAGCAACTCTTATTAATTCAAGTCTACTCCTTCTCGCATACTAATCTCGGTTATTTCTATCCTTATCTATCTTGATTAAATATGTATGCTTTAATTATGCTAGAGATAGTTTGTGCCATGATTAGTGAGTAGATTACTATTGTATTTGTTGTGATGTAGTTAGTATATATAATTGTGGGATGACTTTAAATGTGTTGTGAAATAATATGACGGCCCCTATTCGACTGTTCTTTGATATAGTACTGGAAACGCTTATGGCGGAGTACAAATGTATGGAAGTCAGAACGACCGAAGGTAAGTATATTATGGATCGACATTATAAAATGGAAACTTTATGAACGGACTTATCTTATGATTTTAAACCTAAAACTTACATTCGCCTTTCGATTAACAAACGTGATTGTAACCTTGTAAAGAGGAGTCGCGAACCTCACTACTTGGTCAATAGTTATCTGTGTAAAACTATGGTTTCAATTGTAACATTATGCGTGCATCATAAAATGCAATGTGATTACGTGGAAGTACCATGAGTATTGTACACTTAGAATCACAATGTACTTATCATGTAAACATCGTGAAGCAATTGAATCCACAATGGAAACATCGGTAAACGATTAAATACATTGTGGACTACCATAGCATTTTCCGACATGGTCTGGGTTTAACTCTATGCAAAAAGCCGTCAGCATTTTAATTATTGCTTTAATTAGATTAGTTTAGATTAGATTAGGTAGGCTATAGGCTAAATAACCATTTACGAAAACCTAGGGATTTGTTAATTGTATTGAGAAAGGCAAGTTTAAAATCCAATTTAAATCGATACTTTTCCTTAACCTATGAAATATAAAGTAAGGTACGCAAGAAACCTCAACATTTCCCTTTGCTTACCATGCTTAAAATTCATTAATAGGAATTGATCAACTAAGTCCGAACATATTTGCTAAGTTCATAGTTTGCTAAATTTATAGTCCTTATGGTATTAAGAACGGTTAGACTTGTTATGGACATGCTACTCTATTCCTTCGCCCACGAGCAAAATGTGCTCAATAATAAGGGCCACTGACTCCCTCACAGGAGAGTGTGGAGAGTTGAGCATTGTCTGTCTGATCAGAATCATGATACCGTGGTTCCTCGTGACATATTAGTTGATAACCGACTAATAGGGAATCTATCGGTTATGCCATAAACTACCAAGTCTAGTGAACACACCAAATTTAGTAAACGTTTCCCCTATAAGTCATCATCCCACATTATAAGCTAACGAACTCACAACAAATACTCCTTTTATTATCTGATTTACAATTATCTTTTATTCGCTTTAATTAGTTTAATTAAGTAACTGAACCAAAAACCCCCAACGTACTCTTTTAATATTTACTAGAAAAGAAAGATTGATTGGATTCCCTCTGTTTCAATTCAGTTTCTCTATAAGAACGACTCTAGGTCATACTTACCATCTACTAGCCTTTTGGTTCAGTATCAGTAAGTCACACTTAGACCCCAGCAAATACAAATTTAAAACAAACACGATCGCGGTCTGAGCGCCGTCTTCACACGGACGCCTCGCAGCGCATCAAGTTTTTGGCGCCGCTGCCGGGGAGACTAACTGTCCGATACAGAGGCCCAACCAATCCCAATTCTAGTAAACCCTTAGGATAAAACCTTCTAAAAAAAAAAACTTTTCTTAATTTTATACTTTCCTTATTTCTAGTTTTTCTCTATTTACTGTTTCTCTTTAGTGTATGACCTGTTCCCCTAGATCTGCACCACTGTTTAGTTTCCCTGATCCAGAACTTATAATACGTACCATTCGACGAGAAAAGAAGCAATCCGCGCTTGAACAAGCAATGGCTGAACGCATCACTCTCGCTGACAACAGTAAACCCTCTATCGAAGGAAGAGGAGAACCAATTCTCTACCCTGAAACCCCTGGTCAATCTTTCGAGCTCAAACACCACATCATCCAACTAATCCAAAACCACTGTCAATTTCATGGATTGCCAAGTGATGACCCCAACTCTCACCTCGACAAGTTCATATCTCTTTCAAATTCCTACAAACAAAACGGAATTAGCCAAGACACGATCCGCTTGTATTTTTTCCCTTATTCGCTCACTTATCATGCGCAAACATGGTTTGAAGGTTTAGAGACCGGCTCTATCCCTTCATGGACGGTAATGGCGACAAAGTTTCTAACCAAATACTTTCCGCCTTCTAAACAAACCAAACTTCGAAATGACATCATGAATTTCCGACAAGCTTTTGATGAGTCATTATACACCGCATGGGAACGATTCAAAGGAGCCTTGAAGAAGTGCCCCAATCACCGTCTCGACAAATCCGCACAATTATGTACCTTCTACAATGGTTTAGACCCCAACCACCGAACCACCCTCGATGCTGCTGCACAAGGAAGCTTCATGGCAAAGACCGACGAAGAAGGATTGAACCTGATAGAGAACATGACTATGCATCACCATGATTGGAACTCTGGAGATCACTCTACATCTTCAGCACCTATCGCTGCATCAAATCCAGTTCCAGTTGAAGCACTTAAAGTATTAATGGAGAAAATGGACTCACTTGTCAAACAAGTTGGAGAACTTAAGAAACAACAGCACCAAGTACACCAAGTGCAAGTCTGTCAACATTGCACCAATCCGCAACCATCTGGTGAATACCAAGTGGAGTACGAAGAAGCAGACGGCACAGTCTACTATGCTCAGTTTCCCGCTCGACCACAGAATTTTCCACCTGGTTTCAACCAAAACAATAGCCAACCTAGAGGACCTCCGTTCCCACAAAGAACCAACCAACCATACCAACCCCGATACCCACCTAGATACCCACCTTACCCACAACAATCACAACCTTCTTATAACCAACCCCTCGCACTTCCTGCACCCACTTCCGATACAAACCAGACCCCTGAACAACCTGTAAAGACAAATGCCCCAGCTTCAAGTTCAGATGACGCCTTCACCCAATTCATGCAAGGGCAACACCTACTCAACCAAAAGACGTCCGCTAGACAAGATCAAGCCGACCTCTTTATGAGAAACCAATTGGCCGTGCTAAAGAATCTGGAAGCCCAAATTGGACAACTGGCACAACGTCTTGATAACAGACCCAGAGGAATTTTGCCTAGCAACACGGTTCACAACCCACATGTTGAGGAAACAAAGCAACTCACTACCGCAAATGAGGCAGCCACTCCACCTCCTGCTGCTGTACCCATAAAAGAAGAACCAAAGATCAAGATACCAGCTGTGGAACCCACTCCGACCATGAACAAAGAGGTCAGGATCCCTTATCCCGCTAGACTTAAAGCCCAACCTAAGAAATCATCATCCTTTAAGCTAGACGGAAAATTTCTTGATACCATGTCTAGAGTTCCCGGTCGAAATAAATATATGAGGAAATTGCTATCCACTAAGGATAAACTGCCCGAAGTAAACAACATTCCCCTTAGTTCTGAAACATCAGCCCTACTTAAGAACATCCTTCCCGAAAAACTAGGAGATACCGGTAGATTCACACTCCCTTGTTCTATTTACCAATCCGGAGATATCAGCGCCTTGGCCGACCTAGGAGCCAGCATTAACCTTATGCCCTACTCCCTGTTTAAAAGGCTAGAACTTGAAAATTTGAAACCCACTAAGATGACTGTCCAGCTAGCTGACCAATCTGTTAGATACCCAAAGGGAATAGCTGAGAACGTCTTAGTTCAAGTTAACAAATTCTTCTTTCCAACTGATTTCGTGGTAATGGATATCCACGAGGACATAAACATCCCGATTATCCTTGGAAGACCATTTATGAACACAGCCAGAGCAGTGATTGATGTGTATAACCATACAATTGTTCTACGAGCACATGGTGAAAGCATCACTTACAAGATCGACCAACCGGACTATACACCTGAGCAAGATGAATGCCACGCTATATCAACAGGCAGAATATGTTCCGATGACGAATCAGACCCCGAAGAAGAACGATGCTTCACTCGCCCAACAACCTTAATCTACGACACTGAGACAAACCGAGACGAGGACGAGGAGTATCAGGAAGTTGAGGAAGAAGAAGAATCTGATGAGGACGAATCAGAACCTGAGGAAGAAGAGGAAGAACTCGCAGAGGAAAATGAAAGAACGGAAGAAATGGAAGACGAACCTGAGGAAGAGGAAGAAATGGAGGAAGATGAAGATCAAACTGATTCACCACAGATGGCTGAAGTCAAGAGGATGCAAGACTGCGCAAGCTACACTTCATCAGAAGAATCCTTTGATTACGAAGCCATCTACCAAGAGCTTAGATCCACTCATCTCAAAAGAATGGGAAACATTCTCGACTCTTATCTCGATCCATCAAAACCCTTCACCAGAACCCGACTTCGAGACATAGAGACTTTCGAAGAAGAACTCCGAACATCACAACACCCTGACTTGTATGCTAAACTCCTACAGAGAATTTCTGCATATAAGGCAAGACAACCAGGAAGCTTTGTTGAAGAAAACCTTCAAAACACCATCACGGAAGTCAGGATCGTCAAGGTCGACAGCACCCAACCTTTCAACAACGCACCCTCAGATGAAGAGTTCCACCAATTCCCAGATTCACGAGATGAAGATTCCGACTACCAGAGTGTTGAATTTGACGGCGATTTTGTTGACGTCACTATCGATGAACGCTCTATTCCAAAAACTCCTCTTGCTCCACCAAATTCACCCGTCATCACAACTGAAAGATTAGAGATTCCCCTCATCGACACTCACGAGGAAATGATTGATCTGATTGATGAAAACGACGATGTACGCATCATTGTGGAGGCTATCAAAGAGTCAACCAATGAATACAACACCACTCAGAGACACCTGATAAGGCAGATTGAACAAGAATACGATTCATATCTCGCCAACTATGGAGAACCAATACCCCAGACTTTGCTCAGACATATCCAAGAATTCTCCGATTCCCTTCAAGAACAAGTCACCAGAGGAGCTCAATAGCCAGAAAGACTAGACTACCCAATGGGAGAAATCGAGTTCTGCAACAACCAAAGGCAAATATAGCAAAAAGTATATTGTGCCTTGGCCGGATCAGCCTTTCCCTACTCATCAAGTCAAAAGGCTACACTAGCTTCGATGAGGACCCATCTTGAGAGAGCTACTGGAAATCCGCAGAATTATGCTGACATAAGAATGGTGGGAGATCTTAGAACTCTTCTAGACCTCATCGAAACTGGAGAACATCTTACAACTGCAGAAAACTTTAGGATCGTCATTCACTCCACCATTGGTCATCACGTCGAACTAATAGTTGACGAGCTAAACCAGGCAGCATTTGAAGAAAACACTCGTGAGATTCCAGCACGATATTGGAATATGTCACCAGTCAACTTAGCATCCTATGTAATAGATCGAATGCGTGGAATGTACAAGGAAGAAGACATAGAAATAGACGCTTACCGCAACGGGTATTGCGAAATATTCAGCAAGTTAATCTACGTCTTCACGGACTCAGATTTTCCTTTCGACCGTGAGCAACATCAACTCATCAGATAAGTATGCCAAGCAACCCGATCTTTTGGAGGAGACCCTTTAGCTGAAGACTTTCAAGAAGTAAAGACTCAATTCATGGCTTTGATCACCTCAATAGGAAGAAACCACCCCCAGCGTGAGATTGTTCAAACTCACACCTGCACTCGAATTGACCCTAACGGACCAGTCACAAGGGCAGTTCGATACATCAGCTATGGGATGGCAATCCTCGACAGACTAGCCACTGACCACTTCAAGAGCTTCAGGATGGAATCCACCACTCCACCAACTCTCATTGCCGACATGATAGAGCAATTCCTGCGATACTTTCCCCCCGCTACAGCTTACCTAGGAACCACAGTGATCACTCCAGCACCACGGACACATCCAGCATCATCTGAATAAGAAAGTACTAAGTCGAGCTCTCGACTTTAAAAGAGCACTTCTCGGGAGGCAACCCGTGTTTTTTTTACAATTCTGCAATTTTACTCTCAAAGAAATGATGAAATCTCCGACTATCTTTCACACCCGGATCATACAAAGCATGCTCCAGCCTGCAAGGAAGCATCAACACCTGGAGAAAAAGTATATCCGACGTGTTCACACCTACGAGACCAATCACAAGAAGACTTGATCAAGACTACAACAAGGAAGACGAAATCCGGCATATGCACCAAAGGAACACTGCAACCACCGGGGAGTACTTCTATACCGTCTTTTTCATTCGTTTTAAATATACCATATCCAATAAGCTTATAACTAAGTGTGGGATTCAAACCCAACACACACTAAAAGAATGCGCCTTAGATGTTTAAAACCCTAAGTGTGGGATTTTACCCCGTTCAGAGCTTAGTATAACATCGAGGACGATGTTTCTTTAAGTGTGGGATAGCAGTAGTTGCACTACTGTAAAATGGATAATGGTATACGCTTGATTCTAAAATCGTTGCTCTTTATTAGACCATCTTTCTCCAAAAAGTAAACAAAATTTTCAAAAATGTGTTGAAAATGAAAAATTTTAGATAAAGAATGATTTACTTTGGGAAAAAGGATAATTAAAATACAAACTCTTTTGAAAAATCAATTTTGTAATCCCATAAAGAGCATCGCATGACTAGGCACACAACAACCCAACTTTCGATTCGTGAGGTATCTTGAGCCATATGAAAAGCATTCACTTTTAATGCTTCACTTTTTCGATTCTTGAGTGTGCCGATGTATGCGTTTAGAATCAGAACTTGCTCCTGTTATACATTTCGAATCCAGATTGGTCAGTGAAAAGGAGATCGAATCACATCATTCTAAAACCCAGCTGTACAACCATACTCCCAAAAGAAAAATAGATACGTTACCCCTCACCTACTCAAAAGCATCCTTCAAGCTTCATAAAAAGTTTCAGAGATGATCGAAGAGAAATCACAAGGGGTTGACGCCGCAAAAAAAAATAAAAATATCCAAAGAAAAAGGAAATCAATAGGAGAAAAAGAATCCTTCCGCAAATATCCAAAGGCGTCAATCTCCCAAAAATCCCAACTTCGACAAAAAGAAAATCAAAAATAAAACCTCCTCTCATACCACCAACCTTTCACTCCAAAAACCTTACACCCCCTCTCCTTGAATGATGATGGCTAGATCGACTTCACACTCGCCAAAAAGGTAACGATTTGATTCTCGATCAAGCCTATGACGATAAACGATACATGACTGGCGTTCTGAGTGATTGATAATATTAGAATAGGAAACCCTAAACACTTTGAGTGACCACCTTGAGAGGATCGCCTAGTCATGTATCCAAGATCAAAGATCACAAGCATGCTCCTAAAGATTACAATCCTTCCTTTTCCAAGGACAAGTATTTTACTTTCCCAAAACCTCTTAGTAAAAAGTTCCACCTTAAAATTATTTTATTTTTAACATGTTGAAAATCGAGTTTGCTTGAGGACAAGCAAAGTTCTAAGTGTGGGATACTTGATATCGCGTAAAAAGTCACGTTTTTACTACCGATATCTCTCTCATTCTAGAATGATTCTTGGCATTTTAATTCAAAAACATTACAAATCAATAGCATTATGCCAAGATAGTCAAAACAAGGTCGCACGATAAAAATCAAACAAAACGGATGAAAAACGAAGATTCCACGCACGTTTGAAGATTCCAGACACCGGAACGAGGTTTCAAGACAAAAGAGCCCATCACCAACATCTATTTAACCCAAGATGTTCATTTTCAAATTACGAATCCAACAGAAGAAGAATCAACTAAAACGGGCGAAGAACGAAGATTCCATGCACTCCGGAAGATCCAAACGATTCGTACGACACATCTAAAGTCCAGAGACATATTTTTGGGATTTCTTTTCATCAAAAGATTCGTTTTTGAATTACAAATCCAACGTAAAAAGAATCAACGCAAACGGACGCATAACGAAGAAAACACTCACGAATCGAGAAACGCAGCAACCGGCAGCGGACTGGTGCTGCTGGCAGCCAGCCAGCCGCCGACTGCTGGCAGCCAGCCGCCGCCGGCTGCCCGCCACCCACACGGATCGTGCTTTTTCGTACTTTTAAGTACCCGGTGCTAGACCTTTTCCTACTTTTCGTACCTGGTGCCACTACCTTTTTCGCCTTTTGTACCTGGTGCTACTACCTTTTCCACCTTTTGCTAATGTGTGCTACCTTTGGCTAAAATGCACCAAAACTCCTCTATAAATAGGAGGCATGGGTTCATTTGAAACACACACCTCACACCTTGGAAGAAACACACACTTTCTTCTAGCTTTCTTTTCTTTGTCTTAAATTAGTATTAGGCTAGTAGCAAGGAACGTGTTTGTAATCCTTGGTGAGGAACGCAATTGTAATCATTGGTGTACGCTTGGATCAACTCTTATTAATTCAAGTCTACTCCTTCTCGCATACTAATCTCGGTTATTTCTATCCTTATGTATCTTGATTAAATATGTATGCTTTAATTATGCTAGAGATAGTTTGTGCCATGATTAGCGAGTAGATTACTATTGTATTTGTTGTGATGTAGTTAGTATATATAATTGTGGGATGACTTTAAATGTGTCGTGAAATAATATGACGGCCCATATTCGACTGTTCTTTGATATAGTACTGGAAACGCTTATGGCGGAGTACAAATGTATGGAAGTTAGAACGACCGAAGGTAGTTATATTATGGATCGACATTATAAAATGGAAACTTTATGAACGGACTTATCTTATGTATTTTCCGTCAAATGAACAAGCTATCAGCTTGTGTAGGATTTTTAAGACTGGATCTCTGAGTCTGGTAGCTTTTATACCCGAGAAATATCTTGCTGATGATAACTTACTCCATGCGTCGGATGGTGTGGTCGAGATGGATATCGAAGTGGCTCCATTAGTGAACAGAGGGGAATGTATCTCCTCAGGTGTGTATAGATCCAAGTGTTGTGCGAACTGAGCCAGTGACAAGGTGAATGAACTTCCCATGTATCGAAACGTGATCAAACTGTCTCCAACTCTACTCCTTGTCTTAAATGTGTATGTGGTCATGAACTCGGTAACCATTTCCATGTATACCGGTTCATCAATGCTGAACAGTTTCTTGAAGGACTCGAACTGCTGACCTTCAACTGGATAACTGAGTAGGTTCTCTAGTCTTTGTCTGAATCCCAATACTTGTAACTTTTCCCAGTCCACATATCTAAAACGCCCGAACTTCTTGTCTCTCCAAATGTGTGCCATCTGGTCGTGATTAGGTGATGCACTAAGATATGCAAGAGATCCTGTAAGTGGTCGTGCTGGGTTTAGTTTTTTCTTCTTCGGTGACATAGTACCTTTATTGTAGTGCGTAAAACTTCAAAACCGAGAATAATATACAATGAGGAGTTCAAATGGACACAAAATTATAGAGTTTGATGGAGATTAATGGTGGTTCATGGTGGTGTGGGTGGAGGTGTGGAGTGGCCGGCCATGGGGATAAAAAGGGGAGGAAGAAAGTGTTTTTATTTTTGAATTATGGAAGTGCATGGAAGTCTTAATGGTCCCCTAGGAATATATGTCCTAGTTCCAAGTACCATATTCCTTACATGGTCCCTAATATAATTTTAAGCTAATAATCTAAGTTAACTTCTAATGTCCTGTTAATAATGATTACGAATCCTAAGTGTATTTATTGTGACTTGTTACTTGTTGGTTTCTTGTCACGTTATAAATAATTTAGGGAACGCGCATATTTTTTTACGGGACGATTATAATTAACCTAAAATATTGAACTTAAGTTATTTATTATATATATATATTTATATTTTATTTTATTTTATTTTATTTTTTAAACAGAAACTTCAAAAATTATATATTAAAAATAAGTTCGTTTAGAGTTACGAGCCTCGACCTTTTAGGAAAGAATTGTTTTATGATTCGTTCTGATCTCTCCGTAGGGAAAGGGTCGAGATTTGTTCCCTTAGATGAATGTTTTTAGGCACAAAACATTTTGAAAGCTCCCAGATGACGTTATAAATTAAATAATGAATGTTCTCTATGTCCCCAAGGGTTTCTCTTTCTTCATATCCTAAATTGACAAGATCACTAATTAACTTATTATATACCTTTCTTATCTTCTTAGGGTTTGATAATCCGTCGCGAGGTCCTTGATCTTTGTAATTTAGATCGTGATTGAGTTTATCCATGATTTCCAGGAATGCTTTATCTTCTTGCGAATCAGGTTCTCCGGTTGTAGAATTGACTATTATTACGAGTTTACTGATTAGGGCTTTTTGTGTGGAAGTGAAGAGGTATTTGGTGAAAGCGAAGATTTGAACAAGCTTGACGTGAAGGTCTTTCCGTTTAGCAAAGAAAGCAGTGTCATGTCTTTTGGTGGAATCAGGAAAAACGTCTCGCAATTTTGAGATCAAGTAAGAAGCGGGGTCAACGAAGAATGGAATTTTACCAGGGATGATGATAGGAATCATCGCGTCCCGTTCTACCCAGAACTCAAGTTCATTGATCATTGCAGCAACATTATGATTGATTAATATCATAGATATTGGATGAAAATCCATGTCGGCAAGTGATTCAAAAAGTAGATCCAAATCAGCTATAAACTTTAGTTCTTGGTCTCTGAAATTGGTGGAAGTGCTTTCGCATTCATGATTTGACAAGCGAGATGAGAAATTGAGTTGTTCGTCAAGATTGGTAATCTTTTCTCGTTGGTCATATGAAAAAGGAAAGTCGGAGGAGTCTAATTTCCTAACGAATGTCCTATAAACATTTATTCTGCGAGAAGGATTAAAGGATGTGCCGAGGTGGCGTTCTTCAGAACAAGGTTTTTCTGGTTCGACTGATGGAACTTTATCCACCACTCGATAGATGGTGGATTCGTGTTCTTGTGAAAGGAATGGAAAGATGTCGTCATTATGAGAATTTGACAGAGTGTTGCTATACACTGACGTTTCGGGAATGAGGGTGATTAAGTCACATAATTTCGGAGGTTTTTCTTCGTAATCTTCTTCGGAAGGACTATCGAAGTGGACATAATTTGGTATTTGAGGCGAATGCAAAGTTGGAAAGTGATCTTCTGGAGATGATGCCAGGTCAGGCAACTGATCCATGTCATCAAAGTCCAGGCAATGTTTTGGAATAGAAAATGAGGTCCTAAATTCTTCTAGGGTTTCGGAGGTTTCTTTAGCTTTAGAGGAAGAGGGTGAAAAGAAATCAGATACTATTTCTCCTACTAAGTAGTCAAAGAATTCCGTATCGTCCATTGCCGTCAGTTCGTCTTTTGAAATGAGGTAAGAAGTGGGTTTTCGAATTGTCATTTTAAACTAATACTATCCTAATTAACTAATACTAAACTAATACTTAAATTAATAATTAATACTAGATTACTCAAATTAACTTCCGAAAGATACCTGAAAAGGTTTCGTTCGGAAGGATCTCCTAAATACTAATACTTAAGGTGGCTTTAAATTGTACGTTTTTGATTCCCCGACAACGGCGCCAAAAACTTGATGGAACCCGAAAACGTCGGTGTCGTTGATGGTAACTAATCGGGCACCAACAGGGGTTTTAAAATTTATAATTAGCGGGGCTTAAATTATATGTACTACCTACTCTGGTTAGTAAACGGTAAGTATAACCTAAGATCGTTCTATGAATCCAAACGTGTGGGCAATTAAAGTTGGCACTTTCGGTAGGGAAGTATCTAGGATGGAACAAAATAGGTAGGTTTGGGGGTTTTAAACTAAAGATAAGTAATTAAAATGTAGGAAATTAAAGTACATGAAAGCAGATAAAGATAAATATGTGATTGTTGAGATTTCAATAATTAATATTTCGGGATGAGAGAATAAATAGGGATGATACTAATGTGGCAACCAAACTACTAGGCGTAAACTCTAGAACCCTACCAACTCGATTTCCCATTGGCATGTCACTAGGAACTAGGTTATCATGATTCTGATCGGAGCAATACGCAAACTTCCAATACTTATCTAGTTGAAAGATAAGCAACCTATTTTGGTTCTATACCGAGGTTCATTAATCAGTAGCGTATCGTCTCATAGGTCCGACCGTTCTTAACTCCTAAGGTAGTTTACTGTTCTATTAGCATGCAGATTAATAACTTTGTATGTTTAGACCGCCGATTTTATAAGATTTGGTGTTTTAAAGATTACGACTTTGATCTTATTCCGAAATCCTGTTATCATTCATTTAAGCTCTAGTTACTTCGACTTATGATTCAAATCTCTCATTTTCAAACAGATATACATCCCCGGATTATTCGCAGTTTGTTAAAACGTGTTTCATATGCGGACCATGCCTTTCAATGATAGACAGTGTACTTTACGTAGTAGTTCAACAGTTTCTCACATCAACATGCGGTCGAGAGTAATTGACAGTGAAAGTGACACTCTATCTAACTAAATGTAAAGCAGTGCAGAAATGTAAACCTAATATATACAACGAGTGGTTTCAATGTATCTTACTTATTTCATGTCATGGGCACAGATAACTACTTACCATGATTAAGGTTGACCAGGTCCTAATTACTAAGTTGTAGTCACGTGGATAACCAGAAAGGGTAATCCATAAATTAAACTTGAATTCATAAAGTCTTGACGCTACAAGGGTTATTAATTCCTATTTTATAGTGTTTTGACTTTCGTAGGATATACCAGTTAGTTGTGAAGTTGTATTACCTCTTCCGGATTCCAACTATTAAACCAGAGCTGATTCCAGAGATATAACTACCTTCGGTCGTTTACCGACTTCCATACATTTGTACTCCGCCTTAAAGCGTTTCCAGTACTATATCGGATAAACAGTCGAATAGGGGCGTCATATCTCTTTACGATTGTCGTGCATTAATTATATAATGTCATCCTTACTTATAAATATCTACATCATCAACAATCACAATAATAAACTACTCGCAATTCATGGCAACAAATATATCACATACCAAGTAATAACACATATTTAAAATATGAAATAAAACAAGTATGATAAAGGTTTAGATATCACCCAGAAATAAATGCGTAGCAGCGTATTATTATGATTGACAACTCGTTTACACATATAAAGATGAATCTTCAAACCTCCTAACGTTCGTTCTAGCCTCTACACTAATCCGAAGATTAATTACAATAATCCTAGACTATAAGAGAATTTCTAGAGTGAGAAAGTGGAAATAGAAAAGGAGTATGTGAATGTATTAGAATGTAGGAGTGTATTTTTGAGTGTGTCTTCAAATGAGGCTTAGGGGCTGCTATATATAAGGAAAATATGGCTCACATTAGCATCCCTAGGCTCACATTAGAAAAAGAGTGAAAGGTGGTGCACCGGGTACGAAAAAGTAGCGAAATGTGGTGCACTGAGTACGGAAAAGTAGTGAAAGGTGGTGCACCGGGTACACGCAAGGATGGAAAATCGCAAAAGAGATGGGGGTAGGGGAGGCGCCGCCGCCTGGCTGCTGGCCGGCGGCGGCTGGCTGCCACCCACCCCGGTCCGTCGTCTTTCGTTGTGTTGCTGAATTCGTGCGTATCTTCTTTGTTATGCGTCCGTTTGCGTTGATTCTTTTTGCGTTGGATTCGTAATTCAAAAATGAAGACTTTGATGTAAAGATATCCCAAAAATATGTCTCCCATATCCAGATAATGCGTACGAATCATTTAGATCTTCCGGTTGGCGTAGAATCTTCATTCTTTATCCGTTTTTGTTGATTCTTCTTCTGTTGGATTCGTAATTTGAAAACAAACATCTTGGGTGAGATGGATGTTGATGATGGGCACTTTTGTCTTGAAATCTCGTTTTGATGCCTTGAATCTTCAAACGTGTGTGGAACCTTCGTTTTTCATCCGTTTTGCTTGATTTTTATCGCGCAACCTTGTTTTGACCATCTTGGCACAATATCATTGTTTTGTATTGATTTTGAGTTTAAAATGTCAAGAATCGTTCTAGAATGAGAGAGATATCGGTAGTATAAACATGACTTTTTACGCGATATCAGGAATACACTGTTGCTTTTACAAAGGATGAATGTGCAATTTTGAAGCCTGGATTCGTCATACCGGAAGAATGGGTGCTTATTCATGCACCAAGAAGAATTGATACTTATATTTTGAACATACGAACCGTTGAGACTACTTCTGATTATACGTCTCTTGTCAAAGGCTTCAGAGAAGGAATCACGACTTTGGCACAGACGAATGGGACATATTTATTTTCGCAAAATGAATTTCTTGATAAAGAATGATTTGGTCAACGGAGTTCCAAAACAGTCTTTTTCATTAACAGACGATCGTGTTTCATGCCACAAGGGCAAACTTCGTAAGAAATCCCATAAGTCTAAGTTAGTGAATTCCATTAATACTCCTTTGGAATTGATTCATTTGGACCTGTTTGTTCCTATCTCTACTAAAAGCATGGGTGGTAGATCGTATTGCTTGGTTATAACGGATGATTACTCATGATTTTCTTGGGTGTACTTTCTTGCTACTAAAGATGAGACTGCAAGAATTTTGATGTATTTGTTTGATAAGCTATCAAATTTGAGCAACTTACCTGTTAAGAGATTGCGAAGCGATAACGGTACCAAATTCAAAATTAAGACTCTCGTATTGTACTGTGATTCAAAGGGTATTGAGCATCAATTCAGTGCTCCTAGAACTCCTCAACAAAATAGAGTTGTCGAACGCAAGAACAGAACTATCATCGAGAAAGCTCGGACTATGCTTGCTGACTCTAAGTTACCTATTATTTTCTGGGCTGAAGCAGTCAACACTGCTTGTTATCTTTTGAATCGGGTGCTCACTGTGAAAAAGAAGAACAAAACGTGTTATGAACTTTTCAATAACTGTAAGCCAAATCTGCAATTTCTTGAACCGTTTGGGTGTCCATGTATGATTCTGATCACAAAAGATAAAGTCTCTAAATTTGGGGCACAGGCTGTTGAAGGAATTTTCCTCGGTTATTCACTCAATTTGGGGCTAAGATCCAGTTGAAGAAGTAGTAACTTTGTTTCATGGAATTGATCTTGCCACTGATAGTTCATCTTCATCACATAAAACTCCATCCACTCCATCAACGGACCCTACTCCAACACCGACACCTACACCTGCTTCAGTACAAACACCGACAACTACACCTACATCTGTCTCAACTGAAGTACCTTCTACTTCCAGAACAGTTCCGGATTACAGTGATATTCCTATTATTCATGATTTACCTCTGATGTCTAAAGAAGAGGAAGAAGAATCAGAAGATGATGATACCCCTAAGAGACTATCGTTAACTGAATATAACATCATCCTTGATAAGGAAGATATCTCAGAACGCGGGGGAGATTCAACAAATTTGGATTCGGTCATTATGCCTGATGCGATTTCTTAGACTCGTGTGCATAAGAATCACCCTACTGATAATATCATTGGTGATCCTAATGCGGGTATTTTAACACGTAGTCAAGCATCTCAACAACTCTCTAGTCTCAAAGCGAGGGTTCATTCTTGCTTTCTATCTCAAATGGAACCCAAGAACATCACAGAAGCGCTGAAAGATCCTCACTGGATTACGGCTATGCAGGAGGAACTTCAACAGTTTGAAAAGCTTTCTGTATGGAAGTTAGTTGAATCACCAAAGGATGCATATCCTATTGGTATCAGATGGGTTTATCAATTTAAGCGAGATGATCGAGGAGTGATTTTTAAGAATAAAGCTCACTTGGTTGTTCAAGGTTTCAAACAGATTGAAGGCCTTGATTATGATGAAGTATTTGCTCATGTTGCTCGTTTGGAGTCAATTCGACTATTTCTAGCATATGCTTCATATATGGGAATTCGTGTTTTTCAGCTGGATGTGAAGTCTGCATTTTTATATGGCGATATTGGTGAAGATGTATATGTTTGTTAGCCTCCTGGTTTTGAAGACTCTATACATCCTGACTATGTCTATAAATTAGACAAAGCATTGTATGGTCTTCATCAAGCTCCTCGGAAGTGGTATGAAACACTTTCGAACCATTTGCTTCAAAACGGTTTCAAAAGGGGTACTATAAACAGTACCTTGTTCATCAAGAAGTCTGGAAATGACTTACTGCTTGTTCAAGTTTATGTGGACGACATCATCTTCGGGTTTACCAATGAGATGCTTTGCAAGGACTTTGAGTATCTTGTGAAAAAGAAGTTTGAAATGAGCTCAATGGGAGAGCTTAAGTTCTTTCTCGGACTACAAGTAGATCAATATACAGATGGCATCTTCTTACATCAATCTAAGTATGTAAAAGACATTTTAACAAGATACGATATGCTAAACTGTAAGTCCTTTGGAACTCCCATTGATGTGAATCACAAGCTTGGTCCTGCTGAAAATGAGGATGATGCAGATCTACGCAGCTATTGGTCAATGATTGGTTCACTGATGTACCTTATTGCCTCACGACCCAATATTATGTTTGCAGTCTCGATGTGTTCACGATTTCAAGCAAAGCCTAAGGTTTCTCACGACAAAGCTGTCCGACGCATTTTAAGTTATTTGAAGGATAACCAATCTCTAGGGCTATGGTATTCTAATGAAAAAAACTTTGATCTGGCGGCTTTCTCGGATTCGCATTATGGTGGTTGCAATGTGGCAAAGAAGTAAAATTCAGGAGGATGTCAGTTTTTAGGAAATCGGTTAGTCTCGTGGCAATGCAAGAAACAAGCGACGGTCTCAACTTCTACAGCGGAAGATGAGTATATTGTTGTTGCCAGTTGCTGCTCACAAATCATTTGGATTCAGCATCAAATGCGTGATTACGGGTTCCTTCTAACCTTTACTCCTATACACATTGATAATAATGCTGCACTCTCAATCACACGCAATCCCGTTCAACATTCCAAAACTAAACATATTGAGATACGTTTTCATTTCATACGGGATTGCTTTGAGAAACGTTTAATAGACTTAATCCATATCGACACTTTAAAACAAAAGGCAGACATTTTCATGAAAGCTTTTTCGAAGTCTCGATTTGATGAGTTAGTCTCTATGATTGGGATGAAAAATCCTACTCGTAAATAATTTGTGACTTGGACATCTTTTGTATATTTGCACATTTTTATGTGTGTCTTTATTAAAAAAAAATTAGCAACAGCCACTTTTTATACTCTTTAGTATTAAAGAAAGGGTTAATAGACAATTTCGTTACCGTACTTTCTGTAAAAGTTCAATTTAGTTACCGAACTTTTATTTTGTTCAATTGAATTACTCAACTTACAAAACCAGGTTACAAGTGTGATATCCTCGTTTTTTATTCCAGAAAAATGAAAGTTCGGTAACGAAATTGAACATTTTCGTAAACTACAGTAACTAATATGTGTATGATTAGAAACTTAAGTAACAATTTGATCAATTATTTAAACGTTCAGTAATTCAATTGAACAAAATAAAAGTTTGGTAACTAAATTGAACTTTTCCGGAAAGTACAGTAACGAAATTGTCTATTAACCCTTAAAGAAATGCACGGTTGCTACATTTTTAAAATAGACGTGAGTTGTGTCTATAAACAACTTGGGATATGATAGTACATCAGGTGACATGCACAAAATGGAATCTTAAGGTTTATCTTGGATGTGTCAGTAGGTTTATCTGACATGTTAAAATAGTTTTTTTAAACATTGTCTTCATCATACGATGTATTAGTAGGAATGTTACACAAAACTCTTTGAGTCCTTTTAAGAAGCTTAATATACTTGTTTATTTCAATTGGTTTAACACCGTGAGATGTATGACAAAAGTCTTAATATCTTACTTATGCTAGATATATTTTCGTGGATGAAGTCTATTTGATATCATTTGGGGGTATATATTGACAGATTCCTCTGTTATATGTAAGTATAAACCTGGTTTCGGTTAATATATACTTAAAAATATTAAGCAAACCCAAGTCAAAGTACTTGAAAAGTCTTTAAAAAATAAAAATACCTAACGAGGTTGCCAAAATGGTTTCACCAAGACTGGTTTTGCTTAAACCTGAATTAAGCTATGTCGCTCTGTTGTACGTAAGTACAGACCTGTCACCGCTGACTTGATTCTTAAAAATGATCTTTTTATATTCTTTCTATAAATGGAAATATAGTCTATGTACTAAGTTAAGATGTATATCAATGGTGGGAACCACAAATAAATATACATACGAATAATAATAAATTAGATCCTAGATGTGAGTGTAATATGTATAAGAGGACAAATATACTAATAATCGTTTTGAAATAATTTTTATAAAAGGTGATTTTAGCATGCCAAGTAAATTTAAAATGGACAAATATACTGATGATCGAAATAACACTTACTATTCCTAATAATTGCATGTTATCCCGATATGATTCCTAACCAGATTCAAACAATTCCGTCACCAAAAATAATGTATTTGATTTGTTTGAAGTTTTCTTGTTTATTTTATTTTTTCTTTTACTTCTATTAAATTTTTATTTTTCAAGTCACATATTATTTTTAAATCACACTTCGAAAATTGAAAATCAAAATCGAATTCAAAAATCTTTAAGTCTGGAGCTGCGACATTAGCACTTACGTCGCAGCCCATGTCACATGCTATGTCACAATTAGGGTTTGGGTATATATATACCCATCATATGCGACGTAAACCATCACACTATTTCAAATTACTTTGCGACATCCCCTGCAACATCAGCTTCGATATTGCGACATCGTGACGATCGAGGATTTTTCGATTTGATTTCGATTTCTAGCAGCGTTCATTCCGATCCACTCACGTTTTCCTGTTCTACCATCTTTACTTGACATTTAGGTACTCGTTTCACTTCTTTTCACCATGTCATTCATGATTAATCGTCAATTAAAGTTACGGGTTTTAGGGATTACGGTTTTTGGGAAAATAAGACTTGAAAATGATTGCTTTACATGTTATAATATATATTTTCATGATCTTGGTTGACTTCCGCACCGTGTTGTGTGATCCATTAAGAAAACCCCCAAATTTTGTCATTAAGGGTTTCTGGATTTGGGATGATGTTTGTAAGTGCGACGTCGACTGTGACGTAGCAATCGATGTCGCATTTATTTGGTAATTTGCCGAAACACTGCGACCTCACGAGCGACAAAGAGTTTGTCGCATTATCTGCGAACTCACATGCTATGTCTCATTATTTGCGACCTCAGATGCTATGTAGCATTTTCTACGACCTCACGAGCGACAAAGAACACAACGTCACAGTTTTTCAAAATGTGATTAATTTCACAATCAATTGCAAAATGCGACATCACCTTTAACGTCGCTCAAATTTTTTGCGACATTATGGTCGATGTCGCTTATGATTTTGTACTTATTTTTTGCGACGTTGCGACAAGGTCCCTAGTATGAGAGCGACATCGGTGTTGATGTCACATAACACAGAAACTTTGTGACATTTTGTAAAAATAGTTTGTCGTTTATTCTAACGTCTTTCGAGTATATATTTTGTACTGTTTTTCATATACGACTTTAGCATTTGAGCCTCGTCACAACATGGTGGCTTTCTTAGATGATTCTCACAAGAACGCTATTCCGTTTCACCCGATGATTGCATTTGTACATCGTTAAAGGATTTTTCATGCAATTTCAGATACGACCGGGGTCTACAAGAATTTGGTTGGACCATTCTGGAGGAACGCATTAATAGTTACTGAGAACAATGTGCCTCGCATTGTGTCTACAGTATTGGATACACAGATCGTTGTAAACATGAGTTACTGCAACTGAATGATCAGCCTGATATGCCAGTGAATTTTGAGAACTCTTTTATTGTGGGTGGAATGGCTAGGATGGGTTATCCGGGGGTTCTGACTGATCAATATCGAAAGGCCAATCTTACCAAGGTCTGGAGATATCTCATGCATATCTTTATTGTTTGTCTATCCACCAGGAAGGCCGGTACAGATGGTATTAGTCATCGTTTGGCTTCTGCAATACTGGCACTTGTGTACAATAAGCTGTACAACTACTCTGGCTTTATCTTCAAAGCTATGGTTGACAATGTGAACGCTGGGAATGCTAAATGGGCGTTGTATCCAAGATTTGTTCAGCTTTTTCTCAATCGCCATCATCCGGATCTTCAACAACGGGGTGACGTGGATAGTATTTTAAAGATTATGCCCATGATGAGCAGGATTTTTGCTGTATGCTCTGCTCAAGAAAAGGGGGTTCAGGCACCACCGGATACTCCTTTTTTTGGTGCAGTTATTGATGAGAATTATGTACCACCTCCTCATCCTCAATATATGGATGCTCCTGCTCAGCAAATACCTCAGGAACAGTTTGTGGAAGTACAGGTTCTGGATGAGAATGTGCCTTTTCAAAATGTTTTGGCTGAAATAGATAGGTTTGGGCATGTCGAAGATGAACGCCAAGCTTCTGATTCACAACATACGGTTGAAGATTCATCTTCTTCTGATTCAGCATTTGTGAGACCAAAGGATGGCGGAGAGACACCTACTGATTCAGATGGTGAAGTACCCCACCAATCTCAAATGGAACGGATTAGGGTACATGAACCAGCTTGATTTTTGCGAATTCAGCGCCGTATTTGTGCAGGTAAGCATTACATGGGGAAGCGTGCACACGTCGGTGATGATATCACTGACACTGCTTATCAACCATCTCGATGCCGTGCACGTCTTACTTCAATGTCTTCTGTTCCTGTTACTCAACCATCACAAGAAATGGTTGTTGAGCCTACTCCTGCATTCCTACAAAAGATGATGGATGATATGCAGAAGATGCAGCAGTTGTTGAAAGAACAAGTTGAACAGAATGCTTCTCAATCTGCTATCATTGAAGTTCAATCAAAGCAGATTGCTGAATTGCAGACTAGGGTGAATGTTATGGAGTCTAGGTCTATTGCCTCGGGGGAGTCTGGGTCTGGGGTACCCAATCTAGAGTCAATAGGACCTGAGTCTGTAAACCCCAACCCTGTACTTGAATCAGCTATTGATGAAAATGTTCCCCGTTTGGATTATTTCTCCGTTGATGATATTCAGTCGAGACCTCTAGCAGTTGATTATTCATTTGCTGATTTGTCGTATATTCAGAGAATGGTCAATGAAACTGGTTCTGAAACTGAACAAGGTTATGTGTTTGATATGGATGATGACGTGTCGGTTGAAGATGAGCATTTGGGCGATGATGAATATTATGACGATGCACCAGTTATTGAAACTGACTCTAGTGAAGATGAGGAAGACCCAGCTAAAGCTACTCATGGAGAATCTAGTACTCGTCAACCACAACATGCTCCAGAATCTACATCGACAACAGTCCTAGAGATTGTTTCTGTTTCTGAAGATAAGTCTGAAAGAAATAAGAATGGGTAAATGCATAAAATCGGCAACCTACTGCCACCAAACTTTTCATGTAAGTAACCAACCCATTTTATTGTCTATGTATGCAATAAACTGAAAACTTTTGTATTGATATCAGCAACATGGTAACCAGTTATCGGGTTAATCGGTAACTTTGATTATTTAGCATTTTCAATTTAATAAAATCGCTTACATGGCTGAATTTTAACTTATGTGGCAATACCGGTTGTTATTGTTATTTCTTAATTCCATTATAACTAAAATGAATATTCCCAAATTCAACCCAATATTATAAATCCATCTCCGTTCATGAATCCAGTCTTGGTAGCCCCATCACCACCGATATCTACCTTAATCGTTGGCGACCAACCAACACCCACAGTCCCACACTAAGACCAGCTAATACGCTCCACCACCACCAGAATCCAAACTATCTTTCATCATCCAACACCATCACCTCCGCCTCACTGTCATCAGCACGACTCTTCATCTTCTGGTGATACATTCGAATTGAAGTGCTAAAGGTAAAGACTACAATCAGTGGGTTTAAAACGAGAATTAATGTTCATGTTTGGAATGGAATTCAATTTCACACTCTCGCCGGAAAATACGTTGAAACTAACGGAATTGTATTCACGAATCATCAAAAGTGAGGAAATTGACGAAATTCGGGCTTTGTTTAGCATTCAAAATTGATGAAATAGACAAAATCGTATAAGTTTGTTCATCGATTTGGCAGTGCTTTATTTGATTTGTTTATATAGGATAGATTAGGTTAATATAGTTTGTTCAATCCATCTATTTTTTATATATAATTTGGTAGTAGATCGATTCGTTTGATAGATGATGATTCAATTTGGGTGTGGTAGATGTGATTTAATTTAGTATTGTGGGTGGATGTTGTTGCTGTGGGTTTCGTTCATGGTAATAACCCCCGTCTCTGATCTATAATTTGAAGAAGACGATAAATATGTCTCTCTCTTGATTAAATGACGTGGATGCCACATTTAACACACAAAGTGAAAAAGAAAAAAAACATAGGTGGCAGCCGACATGTCATCTAGTCGGCATTTTAAAATGTTAGCAGGTAAAATCATGATTTGTAAACATCATAGCACGAAATTACCCAGTTCGTTGCGTACATAGACAATAAAATGGGTTGGTTACTTACATGAAAAGTTTTGTGGCAGTTCGTTGCCGATTTTATGCATTTACCCAATAAGAATTGGTGGCCTCTTGGACGTTCGACGGAACCTGTTCCTGTTACCTGCAAATCTTACAAGGTACGCGGTGATTATACTGGCATTATCAAAAGTTGGAAAGTGCAGCAAAAGAGGTTTATGATTAAAAGATTGGATGGTGTTCAATACGTCGAACTTAGATTTAAGCAATTGAGCACACTGCCAAAAGGAGAAATTAATCGATTGGCTCAACTACAGTTGATTAAACCATTTAAGGACGATTATGCTGAGTTTATTCAGAGATCCTTGCGTCAAGAGGTTCGAAGTAAAAGATACAACAAATTGAAACCTACGCTTGGTACTCGGTATACTTTTAAGAAGAAGTTATATCCAGTAACAGGGCAGTCGATGGTTAAAGTTCATTATCCGTCAGCTGACTGTTTGACTGAAATACCTTTGGAGTCGGTTCCCTGTAAATTTCTTCGTAGAGTTGTTCATTGGGAACTTGATCCACATACTGGTGAAGCGGTGATAGTATTTGTTCCTGATTCAGAGCCAGAGCCAGAGTTTGGAGGTATTTTGAATTTGAGAAAGGCTACATTCAGAGTCTTTGATCCTATGAGTTTGATAAATCTCCATGAAAAGGATTTGAGAAAACTCTTCGATAATAGGATTCGGGTTAATGCAAATAACGAATTCAACAAGAAGCTTGCAGATAAATATCAGAAAGTTGTTGAAGTTTGTGCTACACATGGTATTCATGCAGATGGACAGTTTCCTGCGGGCTGGGTTTTATTGAAGAATTGTTTTGACGACCAAGCTGAAGACACGGGGGAGTTTGTTGGTACATTTTAGTGTGTCTGTCAGTTGGTCTAGCTCGTAGTTTGATTTTGTAATAGTTTGAGTTCACTGACTCCTGCAACATTGTGTGTAATGTCGCAGGTGCGACGTCAGTTAGTTGGGTCTGCGACATTGTCTATGTCGCATGGACTTGGGCCTGCGACATTACATGTGTTTAGCATATAAACACATTTTGTAATCAGTTTTAATGTTGACGAAAAACCCTAAACGTAATATGTCGAAATTACCTGTAAGCTGGTCGATTACAATCAATAAAATACTATTACGTTTGTTCAATTTTGAGTGTTGATTGATTGGTTGTTTTGTTTAAGATTCAATTGTTTATTCCGCAAGCAATTGAATTGATTCGGTTCGATAAGATCCTGAGTTAGGGACAAACATTTGTTGAACTATTACAAAATTTTATAGGTATTTTAGATATTATGTACTACTTTGCTGAGATATTTTATAGTTGATTAGTTTCGTAGCTTAAATGTAGACATCTCAATCCAATTACTCCTCGATTATTCGCGTCTCAACCGATTACTCCCTACAAGTTCCCGATGAGGCAACGAGTACTCTCCATCTCTGCCTAGTGAATTTTACAACAGTGCCCATAACTACAGCCATGCTATCCAAAATCCAACAATCGAAGGAGTAACTTGCAATCCAAACGCAAACACCAACATGACCAAACAAGGGCAACTACTCACTAGATGATCAAGATCAAAACTCCTCAAAACCTCAAATCAAACACTTTCAATTACATAAACATGTACAATTTTTAGATACAATACTTACGCAGCACCCTAAGAATTGGTATAATCAATTAATTTCAAAGTTCATCTTCATAAACGATCTTGATAAAATTTGTGACCAATATTTTTAGTACGAAATTTCAATGTCATCAAACATAACAATGTTTTATCTTATCAGTACTAATATGCACTTTATCCAGTTGATTCTTTTTAAATAGAAGTCTGACCAAATATTATAAAACAAACATCCTGAATTCCTGACCCACTAAATTAACGGCAATCAGATCCAAATACCACTAAAAACAAATTATTAATTAATTAATTAATTACTCTAAAACAAATCCATCGATACGACGCCGCTTAACCCAAAACCCTCATAAAATCCAAAAAGTAGCCGTTACAAAAAGAGCGTCCATATCTTTCAAACGTTATTCATTTCTTCCCCATCATTCACCACCGTTGATCATCCTCCGATAAATCACACACCGTTTTACATCATTTCCGGCGATATTCCGATGGAATCGAAGGGCGGAGCAGTGGCAGTGGCGGTGACAGTTACACCATCAAAGTCAAAGGTATCTAGTAAGTCAAAATCACCGGAGAATGTAAACCCTAACGTTACAAGCCCTAATTTGAAATCTTCGAATTCGCCAGCAATTAAATCAGCGACTAAAATTCAGAAATCAGAAACGAAGAAACTGAATCCGATCTATTCACCGAAAAACAAGATCCGTGAGAGGAAATTTGTGGTGGCAAAGAAGAATTCAAAAAGAGATAAAGATAAAACCCTAGTTTCAGTTGAGTGCAAGTGTAAGGCTGCTGGTAATAATAATAATAGGTGTTTGTGTGTTGCTTATGAGACACTCAGGGCTTCTCAAGAGGAGTTCTTTAAGATCCGGCGCGAAGTTGCGGAATCGAACTCTGAGTTAGTAACTGATGTGGTTGTTGAGATGCCTGGCGAGAAGAGAAAGAGTATTCCCGAACCTGGATCTGGTAGAGTGATGAGTTTGATTAAGGCTTTTGAGAATAAACTTACATTACCGAACTCTGATGATGAGGAGGATGAGGTGGATGAAGTTGAGGATAAGACCGACAGTGATTCGAAATGGGAATTGGATTCTGAGTCGTTTTCTGCATCAGATCTTTTATTGACAGCTGAGAATTTGGGGTTGAGATCACGTGTTTCTTCTTCGTTGGATCGTAACCATGAGAGGTTGGTTCATCATGATGGAAAAATTAGCTTGATTCTTTCGTTTGAATTGTATAATTTTGATTCTGATTAGTTTGTCTGTTTGTTTTAGCATTTTAAGCAGGAATTCAAGTGGTGGGAGGCAAAGCAGACGAAATGTATGTTGTTAATCATTATGGTTTCCATAGAATTGATGTTAATATTTCTGTATTACTTTTGGTTGATGTTGATCTGGTTATTAAATTTTAATTTTGATTATTCAGAGCTCTGAATCAGCTTCCAGTTTGGGTGGTAGCAGATGGAAAAGGAGGACAGTTAGAGCTACTTCCCAGCAACCTTTTAAACTCAGAACAGAGGTTAGCATTTACAGGCACTTTGACCAAATTTTCATATGCTGATTAGTAAATTTTGCTCTCTATTATGGAGGTTAATTCACATTTTTACATTTAGAACATACACTCTGTTCTGTTCAACCGTGCCTGATGGCGCTCCAAAAATTGCATATTTGATCATCTTTGAGTTTTCATTATAATTTAATGATTGGTGTTGCATAAATGTCAAATTATCAAATTTTTATTAGCAAGTGCAAAAATGGACAAGTAGTAGGCTAGTAGCAAGTGGTATGGTATTCATGTGTAAGCGGACAAGTGATTTTGGGTTGTGTAAATCTCATATAAATTAGCCTATTTTATAGTAACAAGTGCAAATGGATAAATAGTGGCAAAGTATACGGTTTTCTTGTTTTTTAGTTATATATCCTTAATTTGGGGTAAGTCGTGCATTCTATAGCGTCGTTTGATATCTTAGTGAATACAATAGTAAGTGAAGTCACTTAATCAAGTTGAATAAGAATCTCCAATACTATAAACAGTGATAGCATTTTCTCATTTACTTCATTTACTTATGCCATTAAACGTCTTATAGTGTGAATCCCAGTATTTTATTTTTGAGATATTAAATTGATAACTTTTCCTTCTTTGGTTAGTAACGAAGTTGAATTACATGGTTATCCATTATCATCCTTATTGATGGTATGAATTACAGTCTAGAAGAGTCTTAGTTCTACCTTTGAGAGTATATTAATATTAGGTATATTGTGAAAAGTATTACTACATCCACTTCACTAGTATTTTCTTATTAATCTGTATATATTTATCAAGTAACTGATCAATAATACAGGTTTGTATCTTTGCCCTCATTAACTCACCAAACTGTTGCATTATTTGTCTCCAGCAAAGAGGAAGGTCAAAGCAGGAAGAGTTCATGAAAAAAGTTCAGGAAATGATGATTGAGCAAGAAAAGCAACGAATTCCCATTGCTCAAGGCCTCCCATGGACAACAGATGAACCGGAAGTGAGCAATTCTACAGCTATTTTTTAATAAAATGTTACAACTGGTCAAAGAATCTTAACTAGTTTGCTTTAATTGTTGGACTTTGAGTAATTTCAGTGCCTGGTGAAACCACCTGTGAAAGAAAGTACGCGACCGGTTGATTTGGTATTGCATAGTGATGTGAGGGCTGTGGAACGTGCTGAATTCGACCATCTGGTATATTTTTTACTCAAACAATAGGTCCAACTCGTAAAACTAGTCTTTTAGATAGTTATACCCTTGATTAAGTACTATTCAAAGCAAATTTACTTGTAAGAAATCCACCTACCTTTGACTAATGATTTACTACGTTTGCATGGCAGGTGCAAGAAAAGCTTTCTTTTGCTGAAGAGTACAAATTGGAAAGAGAAAGACAGCAGAAGGTATAAAATGACATGGTTTTGATTTACCATTTGGTGTATTTATGCTTGAACTCAACCCGTTGATAACTTTTCTTATCTGTTGTAGTTGGAAGAAGAGGAAGAATTAAGGAGGTTAAGGAAGGAACTTGTACCAAAGGCTCAACCAATGCCCTACTTTGACAGACCTTTCATCCCAAGAAGGTAAGAAGGCCTATTAAATGCTATTACAGAAAATCCGGTGTATCAAATATGTAAGTGGTGCTATAAGACATGCACTTTAAGTGTGGAGCACGCTTGAAGTGCATGTCTTGAAGACTGCCACTTATATAACCTATGGGTGGAAACATGTCTGAAAGCAAACGCTTAAATTGCTCAAATATTTGAGAGTTTCCAGTCCCTATAAAACATTTATGTTGTTGTATCACACTATCACTACTTTCATTTGGCAATTCGTTGACCAAATGTCTGTTTATAATTACTGTACATCGTAGTGTGTTTAAGACATATACAAAGGGTAGAAACATGTTCTAAATCGCTTAAATTGATTACATTTTTAATAATTTTTGACAGTTTCCAGCTTCTATCTAAATTTTCATCATATATTACAACATACTTTTACAATAGTAAAATTTCATTGTTATTGTATCACCTCATGCCAATATACACAAACTGAAACTGCGCTTATTTTTATATGCTGAAAGCCTGAAACTCTCTTAAAGACCAAGCCATATTTACTTTTGCTGTTTATATGCATGTTTTTAATGTGTTTTTGTTAGGTCAGAAAAGCAACCTACAATACCAAAAGAGCCAAAGTTCCACAACCACCCTCAGCATAAGAAGATCAAGTGCTGCATGTCTTGGAGTGACATGTATGCTCAATGCCGGCAGCAACAGTGACCTTTCGATTTGCTTAGCTCTTCCTTTTTCTTGTTGGGATATTTTTTGGGGACTGATGGTGAATAAGAGTATTTCATACCTGTTCAGCAAAACAATATTCTTTTCTTCTCCATTTGTGTAAATGATGCAATTAAGCTGGTTGCAGTTTTGGGCAAACGATGCTGATTTGTTACACAGGTTTATGGCTGTGTCAATTTCTAAATGAATTCCCCATTTCTTTGTGTATTTATGTATTATTGTGTTTCTTTTATGAAATATAATCCGCATTCCAGGTTTCTTTTAAGTTTCCGGTTGACTATGCCTTGAAAGTTAAATTCAGGGTAAATGACATGCAAACGAAGCTGATTTGTTACACAGGTTCATGGCTGTGTCATTTTGTAAATGAATTCCCCATTTCTTTGTGTATTTATGTATTATTGTGTTTCTTTTATGAAATATAATCCGCGTTCCAGGTTTCTTTAAAGTTTCTGGTTGACTATGCCTTGAAAGTTAAATTCAACGTAAATGACATGAGAAATGCTGTCCATATATCACATAATCCAAATGTATTAGCAAACTTGAGTTTTTGGGTCTCGACTGTTGGCAGCTTGATGATCATATATAATGTATCATTATCTTACGAGGACTTGTAATTGTAACTTAAATGAAAATGGTTCAACTACTTTTATTTAATTGTTTGAGATGTTTGGTTTTAATGAGTCACTTTTTTTTTAATAAAGAATGTCAGGTTCGAGTGTACATTTAATCAAAGATTTGAGTATTCTGGCTACCAAAAAGTCGACTTGAGATAAGAATTGGAAAGGTAAATGGTGCGACCCCAACAATAGCTTAGTAGACATAACAACCCAAAACCCCTCTGACTTTTTCACAAGCCAAGTTCAAAGCCACACTACACTCAAAGCACCCTTTTGATCACCATCAATGGATGGCTAGGGTTGAGAACCTATACATTTTTACCTTTGAAGTGACAGGTTGGGGTCGCAACTGGTCACCCTAATTTATTTTTTAGAAATGACAGGTTCAAGAGCAGGTAGCAGGTAGCAGTGCGCATGAAGCGAGTGGACTTCACTCGATCAAAGATTGAATACTCAAGTTATCAAACAGGGTCAATGCGGAACTGCAGCTAGCGAGAGGTAGTGATTTGACTAGTAACAATGGCGTGATTAAAATGAGGACAATGAGTCACACACTACGAGAAACGGGAATGCCAGACTAAACCAAACCATGTAAAACTCAAAAGTCATAAGTTTGACTCTTACAGTTGATTTACTAATACTGATGAGGTTTCACCATGTTACACTTCTGAATGACCTAATCAACTAGTAACATTATTTTTGTAGATTACCAATAACGCAACATCCAATAAAGCAATTGCATATTGCAGAATGGAACTTAGAAAATATATCAGCATTAACTAAACACCAGCTCATAAATATAAAGGTACCAAAATTTTCAACAAAACGCATAAAAATTATAAATTAAACGCAAAACTACAGGTGCAGTCCTAAGTTTAACTGACAAAGTAAAGAATAAAAAAAAACCCAGAATTGGTCCTCTAGACATGTGCACTGATCAAGAGCTTACACATCACAAAAGCGATGAATCAAGAGCTTCAAGATTCCTTCCAATCTACTCTTCTTGAGCATCTTTCTTCTTTTTCTTCTTCTCCTTCTTCGAGCTTTTGCTTGCTTCATCATCACTCACAGCAGCTGATGGAGTACCAGGGGTGTCACCGTTTTCTTTATCCTTCTTTTTCTTCTTCTTCTTTTCAGACTTATCGGCATCAGATAGCACAACTTCTTCAGCGTCTTTCTTCTTTTTCTTTTTCTTCTTCTCAGTTGTCTCACCTTCTACCACTTCCTCAGCTGCCTCTTTCACATCTTCAACCTTCCTTTTTTTAGAAGCTACCGGCGTATCAGTAACATCCGACTCTTCCACTTTCCTCTTTTGTCCTTCATCACCGTCTTCAACAGCCTTTTGCTTCTTTTTCTTCTTCTTCTTTTCACCATCATCTTTCACGTCATTCTTAACTTCCAATGTTTGTTCAGTCACAGGTGCAGCTGCGATACTTGCAACCACCGAATCCCCACCAGTAGGCAGAACAGCATTTCTCATCCACTCAGCAGGTGTCTTCTCATTCGGCTTCCCATGTTTACTCAGTTTCCCCTCAGTAATCAGTTTCTTCTTCATCGAAGCCGTGGGTCCTAGACCCCATTTCCTCGGGTATGTATCTCTATCCATCACCACCCTCTTGATCTTAGCAACAACCCCATGATCACAAGTAGCCATCACAGCCGTAGTCATCTCTGCTATACCTAAGGCAATCGCCTCCCCCTTTGTCGTCATCAACACCACTTCTTCACCATTCTCAATATTATTTTCGAATCTCAACAACCCTGGAATCATCAACTTAGCACCATAACAAATAGCATTAACAGCAGAATCCTTCACCACCAACCTCTTATAACTAGTCAACAACACTTCCAATGGCATAATCACACGCCTCAGATACGTCTCATCTCTATAATTATCATACATCCATTGCGCATCCATAACATCGTGCATCGTTATCATATTATCCTTCTCGCCCATAATCCCAGACCTAACCCTCCTCAACTCCTGCATATGTCCACCAACACCTAAAATCAAACCTAAATGAACACACAGAGTTCTCACATACGTTCCAGCCTCACAAGAAATCCAAAACACAACCAAGTGTTTATCAGCATCATACTCCAATAGTTTGCTCTCATAAATAGTCCTAATCCTAAGCTGCCGTTTAACAGCCGAAATCAATGGAGGACGTTGAAAAACCGCACCAGTTAACGTCTCCAACGCCCTAGCTACTTTCGCAACATCAGGCACTGCAGAATGCAACCGCGCAACACAAACATACTCTTTCCCTGCACCTTGTTGTGACTTAACTAGCCTAGTAGCTCTATCAATACACACAATTAAATTTCCAGTAACTTTCGGATCCAGCGTACCACTATGTCCTGTTTTTTCAACTCGAAGAATACGTTTAATCCAGGCTACAACTTCATGAGAGCTAGGGTTTGCAGGTTTGTCTAGATTAATAACACCATACCTGATGTACTCAGCAAGTGGCCGTTTGAGCGGTGAGTAACCAGACGGAAGTGGAGTGTAGTGGCCGGTACGGACGTTGAGCCGGTCGTAGTTTTTTAGAAGAATCGGCCACTCGGATGTGTCGATCGACGGCGTGAAGGACTGCGGTTTGATCATGTAATCAACGGCGTCGGTGGCATCGTCGGAGGTTTTGGACTTTGACTTCTTTTTCTTGCTCTCTGAGCGACTGATGTCGGACATGGTGGAATTCCGGTGACGGAGGCTGCAAAATGGGTGCCGGAGAGTGAGGTGTGTATAGGGTGGCTAGGGTTTTGGGGAGAAGGTTATGGTTTTAGGGTTTAGGAGTTTGGGTAGTTTTGATAGAAGGGGTTAAGTTTGTGTGCAAGCATGTAGAGTTGTTTTTAGTGCATTCCTCCATTCATGAAATGACACGTGGAATGAATTTTAGTGGGAGCAATGAAAAATAAAAAAAATAAAATGCAATTTAAACAAAATTGAAAGCATTCAAACAAAACTAAATCATGTTCATTGTTCAATGTTAACGCTGACACTTATCATCTGTGATACTCATTTTTAAACTTTTTTGTTTGAAAATTTAACGAGTTATTCACGACATACCCTATCATATACATAGACTTGATTGAATTAGTTGAAATGGTGAAGTTGTTATTGCGTTTTTCAAATATTGTTGTATGGGATATTAATTGTACATGTAGAATTTTTGAAACCTTAGATATATGCGAAAGTTAGTTTGTATTCTATTTGATTTTAACAAGAGTGTTCGGAATTTCATGCATCTAATTATTAGTGAAAATTCAAATTTTAGAGAGCCTAAAGAAATATATTTGAGGAATTTCCTTAAAACTCTACTCCGTATTTATTATGAGGTGAATAACCAAGAAATTTTCTTTTAAACTCTATATGTTATGTTGAGATGAAATATAAGATCTTTGTTCAATATGTAGTGTTGATTGTAGGAAGCAATAATTTAATTAAATAGTTATTCCAAAGAGATATAATAATACTATTGATGATTTGGCCTTTTTTGCTTTAGTGGGAGAGATTTATGTAATCTTATAAGTATCTGTGTAAAATAATGTTTTTGTGGTCCAATCAATCGTTTAGTAGGTCATGATTTGATTTTCTTCCAAGTTCTATGTTACCTCGAGGTGTAATGAAGCTCTAATCTTCACTTCATATTCACAAGTTGGTTAAACCACTTCAGGAGTACTATGCTTATCAATCTTGGAAAACGTTGCCAAACTTAATCATCATCATATGATATCATTTATTTTCTTCATGTACATGATTTAATATATTGTGATTTCTATTGCTTTCTTTTGAAATGATAAGAACAATTCCAAATAGTACAATTTTAATGCATCATGACTGATTCATTTGAACAAGGGAATGCACGATAAGTGGAGACTATGTTCGATTCAAGTTGTATCGATAAAATTATATATATCTCTGATTAGTTAGGGTGTGTTCGATTAGAGACTTGAATTGAGTACCAGTATGGGGTGAGGGTCTAATGGATTTTCAAACCCTACGACTAAATCACATACAAATAAGCTTAACATAACAATATAAGGCAAACTAATTATTTTTTGGAAAATGATATATGTAGCCCTAACGGTTATGAATAGAAATACAACCACGCAACAAATGTTTGTACCTTAATAGTAATCACTCACCCACTAAATATAACTTCTCTCAACCAACTTGATATACCACATTTTTATGCGTGAAACTAACTCTTAAACATAACCCTTACAGCTACAAATAGCACAATCCATTTTTTACTCTAAATATTTAACAAGTTAATCGTCACTTTGCCATTGCTTACACACTGACATTCAAGAAGCTAAGTCAGGGCCTTCAAGTAGAGGGAAAACAGCCTTGAGTAACTCATCGCATGACATTTCATATGGCTAACAATCATGGATTCAGTGGTTTTTCCTGCAAGCATAAATACAACAACATAAATTCACCATAAAGCTGTGTTGTGCAGAAGGAAGTTACAGATCGAATGTTTTGGGGTCTAACTTTTAAGGTGAATTTGTTTGTTTGAAGTTGAATAGAGTCGTTTTGGGGTGGAATGAAGTTTCAGAATCAATATAGTTGCAGGGTCGCTTCGCTTTGTAGTAGTTATCGTTACCAATTGTTGTAATTCCTAGCATCTTGCTAGTTTTTTCTTGGTAATAAAATTGTCCGCCTTTTCCAAAAACACCATAACCTATAATATTTTCTTTAAGAGAATTTGTTTGATATGAGCAATTAACGTGAGTGCTTTCGTCTGGTGGTCTATGTCAGAGAAAGTTTTCTTCAAAATAGACACAATTTCCCCTTTAGTGAAATAGTGTAAAATTGTGAATTGAAACCCAACTAAACTTTCATTGCCCGGGTAGACGATAAGAGTTAATTGTAGTTCTTTAACACATACAAATGGTCGAGAATTAGGTAGTGTTACATAATAGTTTGTTTGTTTATATGTATGTTTTATAGAATCTATGGAAGTATTAAAGTAACTTTTACTTGCTCCCTCCCCCAAATTAATTGTACATGTTTGTTCCCTTTTTAACCATCCAGTTACATAAATAGATGTGTATATAAAAATGAATTGACTTGATTACCCTTTAATGTATGCATATGGCATTAAAAGTTGTGTAAAAATTAAGTTAAACTTGTCATAGTAACAAAATAGCTCTGTTTCAAAATAATTATTCAGTTTTGAATTTTTGAAATCTTTTATTTTCAATTTTAACATTAAATATTATTGTTTGTGTTACATAATATTTGATTAAAATTATACCCATGAAAATAAATTTAAAACTCAATCCATTTATATAATTTACATCAGGTATTATATAACATAAACAAGAAAATTTAAGATCAAAATTGAAAAAAGAAGACTTCAAATAGTCAACACTGAACAATTATTTTAGGATGGATGTAATATATTGTAATGATTGTGTTTTTTTAAATTGGTGTGTTTTTTTGTTTTTTTTGTAGACAATAAAATGGAGGGTGCAATTCTAGGTTCGTAGTTATACTACCTATAGTTATTGGATACAAACAAGGTATATTATGCTCACCCTTTAAGTCCGGAAGATATTATTTATTCGATCAAATAGTATCTTGCACTTTGATATATATTAACTTTTTTTATTTGTCCGATCAATCTCTTTTAATTACAACTATTGAACGTTGACTTAATATTAATAATTAACATCTTTTTCATCAAAAGTTGTAAGATGTATTAGAAATGATTGTTGTTACAACTTTCATCATCTTAACGAATGTCCACAAACATTTTTTCCTAAAATATTTTAGTTTTAATTAAATAAAATGATTATATATGTATTTTTTAATAATTAATATTTCAATAAAGCTTCAAATGTTTTATAAATAGTTTTTATAGACATAGATAAAGCATAATTAAAAATCACATATACTTATAAAATAAATGTAAAGAAGTAAAACTATTTACAATTGTATGATTTTTCAATTTCAATAGATAGTTTGATAATATAGTTTAATTTATAAAATAAGTATTGTCATGTCACTAAAAAAAGTACATAACTAAAAAAATAATCATAGGAAAATAATAATTTGATTTATTTCAAATTTCACATAAATTAAAAAACTTGCCTTACCAAGTTATCAATACTAAGAGAGATTGATATCCATAAAAATGTGTTGCACAACTTTAATAAATAAATTAAATCTTATGAATTATTTTAAATAGGGAATTGAAATTAAACCTAACAAACTATTTTAAAAGTGAAAATTAAAGTATGCCATATAAATTTAAGGCATGAGGAGAAGGTTGTTATGTTTACAAACAAATTTCTTGAAATATTTCAGTTTTAATTAAATAAAACGATTATATATGTATTTTTTTAATAATTAATATTTCAATAAAGCTTCAAATGTTTTATACATAGTTTTCATAGACATAGATAAAGCATAATTAAAAATCACATGTACTTATAAAATAATTTTAAATAAGTAAAACTATTTAAAATTGTGTGATTTTTCAATCACAACAGATAGTTTGATAATATAGTTTCATTATAAAAATTAGTATTGTCATGTCACTCAAAAGTACATAACTAAAAAATAATCATAGAAAATAATATTTTGATTTGTTTCAATTTTCACATAAATTAAAAAAGTTGCCTTACCAAGTTATCAATATTAACAATATTAAGAGAGATTGATATCCATCAAAAACCCTTAAACAATTTTAATAAATAAATAAAATCTTATGAATTATTTTAAATAGGGAATTGAAACTAAACCTAACAATTTTGAAAGTGAAAATTAAAAGAATGCTATATAAACTTAAGGCATTAGGAGAAGGTTGTTATTGGATAAAAAAATAATTAGATTTGTAATAGCATTATCTTTTATCTTTTATTATAACTAAAATACCAAGTATAGACAAAATAGAAACTTCCTTTTTTACTATTAATAAGACTTCAAAGATTGATAAGATAGGTAATAAATTGTTAAAATTCAGGGAGTGTTACATAAAAGAGCTTTTATATATATATATATATATATATATATATATATATATATATATATATATATATATATATTTGTGTGTGTGTGTGTTTTTATAGAACATGTGAAAGTATCAAAGTGACTTTAACTTACAATTCTAGGTTGCAACTTTAGCATAGTAAATAAATCAGCCAAAAATCTTAATGCGACTCAAGTAAAACGTTATATAATCATAGAAGCACATAAAAGGGTATGATCAGTGACGGAGCTAGAAACTTTAATCGTGTGTAGCAAAATGTAAATTGATGATCACTTCGTTTAACAAGTCAAATTGTAGTTCAATATTAGAAACTAAACCAAATAAAATGATACAGTCTAGGAAAAAAAATTAAGATCACGTAAAGATTTGAACATTTGACTCCTCAATTTATGCTCAACATAATAACCAATTAGGTTGAAAGATGATATGTGTTGTGTTTGGTGAGATGAAATACTTAACTAGATTGTAGAATTATTAAAAGTTGATTACTTTGAAATTTTTTTAAACTATGAACGTACATTCGCCTCCCTCTAGGTATGATGATGTCACACGACCAATCAAAAAATTAGAGTCAAATAATAAGAATTTGAACAAAAGTAAATAAAGTTAAAAAAGTAGCTGCAATTTTTGAATGTCGACAAAAAAAATGGACGCGTGGAATTAAGATGGAGTGTATCGTAAGAATTTCCGTAATGAACAGTAAGAATACCTCAGCTAATGAGGTTAATGAGGTCACTTCCACGCTCTGCGTCGGAAACATTTACTCATTTAAAATTTAAAGAATGTAAGCCTTATGAAATAATACTCCATATCTTATATTTAATATAATACTATATACAAATATAATAATAATTATTATTATTATAATTATAATAATAATAATAATAATAATAATAATAATAATTATTATTATTATTATTATTATTATTATTATTATTATTATTATTATTATTATTATTATCATCATAGTATAATGGTAAGCAGTAAGTTTTACATAATTTTATGGGTTGTTGTGTATATTTTAACAAATTTAAGTGCACATGGTTACCTCAGTAAACTACAAGGGCTTATCTTGTCATTGTCAAAAGGTTAACACATTAGTATTTGGACTTATTATTGAAAGGATGGAACGGAAGTTACGGTGGTCAACAAAAACGACCGAATAATGAAAGAACACATGGCATGATTTTTATGGATCATCTATTGTTCATTCCGCTTGAAAATTGATTATATAGGAGTAAATCATAATATAATGGTAATTTTTGAAAGGATGGAATGGAAATTACGGTAGTCAACAAAGACGGTCGAATAATGAAAGAACACGTGTCATGATTTTTGTGGATCATCCACTGTTCACTCCGCTTAAAAATTGATTATATAGGAGTAAATCATAATATAATGGTAAAGTCTATGTTTTACATAATTTTAAGAGTTGTTGTGAATATTTGAACAAATTTAAGTGCACATGGTTACCTCAGTAAACTGCAGGGGCTTATTTTATCATTGTCAAAAGGTTAACACATTAGTATTTGGACTTATTATTGAAAGGATGGAACGGAAGTTACGGTAGTCAACAAAAACGACCGAATAATGAAAGAACACATGGCATGATTTTTATGGATCATCTACTGTTCATTCCGCTTGAAAATTGATTATATAGGAGTAAATCATAATATAATGGTAATTTTTGAAAGGATGGAATGGAAATTACGGTAGTCAACAAAGACGGCCGAATAATGAAAGAACACGTGTCATGATTTTTGTGGATCATCCACTGTTCACTCCGCTTAAAAATTGATTATATAGGAGTAAATCATAATATAATGGTAAAGTCTATGTTTTACATAATTTTAAGAGTTGTGAATATTTGGACAAATTTAAGTGCACATGGTTACCTCAGTAAACTGCAGGGGCTTATTTTATCATTGTCAAAAAGTTAAAACATTAGTACCTCGACTTATTTTTGAAAGGATGGAACGAAAGTTACGGTAGTCAATAAAGACGGCCGAATAATGAAAGAACACGTGGCATGATTTCTATTGATCATCTACTGTTCATTCCGCTTGAAAATTGATTATATAGGAGTAAATCATAATATAAATGGTAAAGTCTAAATTTTACATAATTTTAGGGGTAGTTATGAATAGTTGGATAAATTTAAATACAAGTGGTTACGTCACTAATCTACAGGGGTTTATTTGTCATTGTCAAAAAGTTACAACATTAATATCTAGAGTCTGGACTTATTTGTGAAGGGATGGAACGGAAGTTACAGTTGTCAATAAATACGGCGAATAATGAAAGTACACGTGGCATATGATGATTTATGTATCATCCACTGTTCACTCCACTTAAAAATTGTTTATACAGGAGTATACTTTGATGGCATTGCCATCTAGAGCCTAAAGTCCATCCCAACTACGTGTGCCTTTTTATCAGAACTAAGCATAAAATATATTTAATTTTATTTATTATGTTGGACTTAAAAATTTCATATTAAACATGACTTTTCATGGAAGATACCTTTTACGTTCAACTCACGATATCTCCTTAAAGTTAAGACGATAATTTCACGATTTACTTTGTAATTTGCATATAAGGAAGGATTAATTACGTAGCAAAAAATTCCCACGGTACACTCTAGTACCCACAGTCAACGTCAACGCTTGATTGTCCACTTCAAAACTAAAATGGGCATTTTTGTGATGGATTGCATGAAAGTAAACACCTGAATCCTTGGATAGAAACTAGTACATTATTATGTGATACTTGCACATAAATTATTGTATATACATGCCTGTATTAGAAAAGTTAGTAACATATACTTCTTGCTCTGCAAGAATAGAAGGGATACTGCAGATACAGATAGAATTTAAGGACTGTAAATCTGTGATCAAAAGCTGTAAACTATAATACTACTATAACTAATTAACAAAGGCTCCTCAACTTATGTAAAAATATTTATTCTGCTGAATATCATTCCCCTGTGCAGGAAGAAACTACCTTTTTATGTAATTCGGCTTATGAAGACTAATTGAAAGTCAAATTTCAGAAGCAATATCAATATTAAAAGTTCTGAATTTATTTTCATTTCTCTAATTTTTGGAGGAAGCACAAATTACATAATCAGATATTATCAGATCATGATCGTATAAGTGGGCACAGCTGCAATGCCAACCCAAAACCTATCAACTTTTCCAGAAACCAATATTCAAACCAGAAGGCAACCCAAATACACTCAATCTATTCATTCACCATCAGTCCCTGATTAAGCTGAAACTTAAATTTTACCTTTAATGTGAAAGACGGGTTCGATTTGTAGATTGAATCAAAGGTTGAGTATTCTGGTTACAAAAAAGTCAACTTGAGATGCAGATTGGAATGGTAACTGGTGTGACCCCTACAATGTCTCAATTAAGATGAACACACGGTTGTACACAAACAATAAACAGGATGCAGATCAAAGAAAACCATTTATAATTTCACAAGACATTGAGATGTTCTGTTTCAAGATACCATGCCAAGTTATTTGAACTTATGAGTTCGCTAGAACCACGACCATCCAAGTTGAGGTAAGTGGACTCACCAGCCATGACAACCAAAAACTATGGACTTTTTCACAAGCCAAGTCTGTCAATGGATGGCCAAAGTTGGCAACCTTGATATTTTAACCTCCGAAGTGAAAGGCTGATGTTCAAGCTCACTTGGTCACACTAATTTATATAGTAATGGCACTATGGCAGGTTCAAGAGAAGGTAGCAGTGCACATGAGGCTTGAAGACATTACTCAATTAATGGTTGAATTCTCAAGCTATCACAAAAGTCAACATGAAATGTAGCATGCACAAGGTAATGATTAACTTGTAACAATGACTTGATTAAATTGACACACTATGAAAAAGAAGGAATGCTAGGCTGAACCAAACCATGTATAACTCAAAAGTCATAAGTTTGACTCTAACATTTAATCTACCATTAATGGGTGACATTTCACGATGCTTGATTTCTGGATGACCAATCTGATAATAACATTAACATTAACTCAACACCAGCTCTCAAATATAAAGGTACCAAAATTTTCAACAAAACACATAAGTTTATAAATTAACGGAAAAACTACAGGTGCTGGCCTAAGTTGAACTAATAAAGTAAAGAAGCGACGAATCAAGAGCTTCAGGATTTCTTTCAATCTACTCTTCTTGAGCATCTTTCTTCTTTTTCTTCTTCTCCTTCTTCTTCGAGCTTTTGCTTGCTTCATCATCACTCAAAGCAGCTGATGGAGTAGCAGGGGTGTCACCGTTTTCTCTATCCTTCTTTTTCTTCTTCTTCTTTTCAGACTTATCGGCATCAGATAGCACAACTTCTTCATCGTCTTTCTTCTTTTTCTTTTTCTTCTTCTCAGTTGTCTCACCTTCTACCACTTCCTCAGCTGCCTCTTTCAAATCTTCAACCTTCCTTTTTTTAGAAGCTACCGGCGTATCAGTAACATCCGACTCTTCCACTTTCCTCTTTTGTCCTTCATCACCGTCTTCAACACCCTTTTGCTTCTTTTTCTTCTTCTTCTTTTCACCATCATCTTTCACATCATTCTTAACTTCCAATGTTTGTTCAGTCACAGGTGCAGCTGCGATACTTGCAACCACCGAATCCCCACCAGTAGGCAGAACAGCATTTCTCATCCACTCAGCAGGTGTCTTCTCATTCGGCTTCCCATGTTTACTCAGTTTCCCCTCAGTAATCAGTTTCTTCTTCATCGAAGCCGTGGGTCCTAGACCCCATTTCCTAGGGTATGTATCTCTATCCATCACCACCCTCTTGATCTTAGCAACAACCCCATGATCACAAGTAGCCATCACAGCCGTAGTCATCTCTGCTATACCTAAGGCAATCGCCTCCCCCTTTGTCGTCATCAACACCACTTCTTCACCATTCTCAATATTATTTTCGAATCTCAACAACCCTGGAATCATCAACTTAGCACCATAACAAATAGCATTAACAGCAGAATCCTTCACCACCAACCTCTTATAACTAGTCAACAACACTTCCAATGGCATAATCACACGCCTCAGATACGTCTCATCTCTATAATTATCATACATCCATTGTGCATCCATAACATCATGCATCGTTATCATATTATCCTTCTCGCCCATAATCCCAGACCTAACTCTCCTCAACTCCTGCATATGTCCACCTACACCTAAAATCAAACCTAAATGAACACAGAGAGTCCTCACATACGTCCCAGCCTCACAGGAAATCCAAAACACAACCAAGTGTTTATCAGCATCATACTCCAATAGTTTGCTCTCATAAATAGTCCTAATCCTAAGCTGCCGTTTGACAGCTGAAATCAATGGAGGACGTTGAAAAACCGCACCAGTTAACGTCTCCAACGCCCTAGCTACTTTCGCAACATCAGGCACTGCAGAATGCAACCGCGCAACACAAACATACTCTTTTCCTGCACCTTGTTGTGACTTAACTAGCCTAGTAGCTCTATCAATACACACAATTAAGTTTCCAGTAACTTTCGGATCGAGTGTACCGCTATGTCCTGTTTTTTCAACTCGAAGAATTCGTTTAATCCAGGCTACAACTTCATGAGAGCTAGGGTTTGCAGGTTTGTCTAGATTAATAACACCATACCTGATGTACTCAGCAAGTGGCCGTTTGAGAGGTGAGTAACCTGACGGAAGTGGAGTGTAGTGGCCGGTACGGACGTTGAGCCGGTCGTAGTTTTTGAGAAGAATCGGCCACTCGGATGTGTCGATTGACGGCGTGAAGGACTGCGGTTTGATCAGGTAATCGACGGCGTCGGTGGCGTCGGTTGCATCGTCGGAGGTTTTAGATTTTGACTTCTTTTTCTTGCTCTCCGAGAGACTGATGTCGGACATGGTGGAATTCCGGTGACGGAGGGTGGAAGATGAGTGCCGGAGAGTGAGGTGTGTTTAGGGTGGCTAGGGTTTTGGGGGAAGGTGATATTTTTAGGGTTTATGTAATTGTGATAGAAGGGTTTATGTTTGTGTCCAAGTGGGTGTTTGGGGTTATTTTCATTTCTTATTGAATTCATGTTTTGCGTTTGGTGAAAAGTAGGAGTGACAATTCGGGTCGGGTTGGGTTACTAGGTTCGGGTTGACGGGTCAGAAATGATCAACCCAAACCCGACCTGATTTTATAATTGGGTTGAAAATTACAACCTAATCCAAAACCCGATAATCCGGACCCAACCCGGTTTTTATTTATCTAAATAGGTTTTTGGGCTACTTTCATGTCAAATGGGTCGGTTTTGGGTCAAATGGGTCGTACAGGTCAAATGGGTCATGTGGGTCAATTGTCTCAAAAATAATAGGTAACCATTAATACGCATAAAAATGGTTAATAATCATAACTAAAGTGGTCATGTGGGTTAATTGTCTCAAAAATAATAGGTAACCATTAATAAGTATAAAAATGGTTAAAAATCATAACTAAAGTCTCAAGTTATATAAATAATTGTGCTCCATCATATATAGCATGTATCTTTAACATTAAAATTGTCATTTAAGTAACACAATCAATTTATATATACAATACATATGTAGAGGTTAAAAACTACGTAAGAGAAAGATAATGTTAGATTAAAGTAAGTAAAATGATTTTGTAATGAACATTTTGAAAATAAATTATCAAATTTTAACTATTTAACTATAGGTGTTATTATATAATTGAAAATTTTATCACTCCTCACTCCCATGTATAATTATAGGGTTTTTGTTTCGTTATGTATTAAACATTACACTTTTTATTATTATAGGAAAAATTACGAGTTGTTGGAATTTGGGCAAATAGAGGTTCATATTTCTATATATTACCTCAAATATAAAAAATTTAAAATTTTAATTTATATTTTTAGGTTTCGGGTTGACCCGAACCCGACCTGAAAAAAATCATGTTGTCAGGTTGGTGGGTCAATGGGTCAAAAAATCCTGACCCAACCCGAAATTTTTTGAGTCGGTCTCGGGTCGTGTCGGAAATTGTCAGCCCTAATTAAAAAGTATTGTTTACAAGTACATTGGTCTTTGTAATTTTTTTTCGACGGTTTCATTTTCATTTCTAATTAAATAAATTAACTTGTCTATTTTATTGAATACAATAAAATATTTGTTGCTCCACGCTATCGGTTTGATTATAACTATTTTTACAGAGCACATTAGATTTTTTTTTTGGCTGTTTCATTTCTTATTAAGTTATTAGTGTTAAACTCGTGCGATGCACGACTAGTATTATAAAATGTCATAATATGTGAATTGTTGAGTCACTGATCGCTGAACTCAAGTGGTCACTGATCACAAGGATTAAGGGGGAGATTATATAAGAGATTGTTAAAGTCATTATTCGCTGATGAGTGAAGTCACTGATCATGCTATCTGTTCACAGTCTCTGATCCTCTCAATAATGTTCCATGAAGAAAATGATTCAAGTCAAGCTCCTGTTGCTGAAGGTCTCTAAGTCGCTGATTATGTAACACCCGCCAAATTAGGACTAGTAATTAGTGCCTGATTCTCTGTTAATACATGTAATTAGTTCTGTATTAGGCTGATTAATGTATCAAACTATATATTGTTGAATATACACAAAAATGCAATTTGCTTAAATCGTACGCAAACTAAATCGAATGTATTTCGGTTCAAGTAAAATACGGACGTTGGTGATCAATTTCATTGATTAATATAAAAATTATATATTGACAATAACGTAACAAAAAAAAAATATTATTTTGATAATATTTCGAGTACTCTTCATATCGTATTATAAGCACCTACGCGACTCAAACATTAACGCGCAAACAGACGAGACCAATTGAGTCATTAAGCAATTGGTAAAATACTCCAACAAGTTTATTTAATTAACTTTCGTTTTCTTTAAAACTTACATTATTTGACACTTAAAATAATTACTTAACGATTTACGATCGGGGAATCGAACACCACACGGAGCGCGAATACACGGAGCTAAAAGTGGAGACCCACACATGGGTGGGCCCCCACCCAAAAATCTGCCAAGGGGTGAGGTCACCACCTCCCCACCCCATTCTTCACTTCCATCTTTCTTTTTCACTCTATCTCTCCCTCTTTTTCTTTCTTCATTTTCATCACCATCACCACCTTAAACCCTCAAATAACCCACTCAAACATCATCAAATCACCTTGGCCGTTTGGAAGAAAATCACCACGAAGCAACGATCTACATTTCTATCTTTCCGGATTCTCCGCGAGACGATTTGTAAGTTTCCGACAAAAACCCGAAATCTTACGATTTTGAGTATTTTTAAGTTTTAGTTGTTTCTTTAAGCTTAGAATGTCCTTATAAGGGTTGGGTAAAAGAATCAGACCAAACGGAAACCCGAAAACTCATTTTTGGCTCAAAAATTCGCTGACAGACCTAAGTGTCGCAACGAAGTGCAGTATAGCGTCACTTCATGCGTCACTTAAGTGACGCATTGAGTGTCGCTAAAAGCCCTAATCATGCGTCACTTGCATAAGTGCCGCGTAAAGCCCCTTTTTCCCGACACTTCTACCGTCACTTGACTAGTGACGCACAACAACGTTAACCGACACTTATAGCGATACTTCCTGAGTGACGCCTAGACCCATACCCGACACTTATATCGACACTTACCTTAGTGACGCCCTACCATGCGTCACTTCCCTTAAGTGACGCATATGCTCAGATTTAATATTTTTAGCGACATTTCCCAAGTGTCGCCCAAGCCCCTAAGTGACGCTATAAGTGACGCATAAACAGAAAGTTTTAACTAATTTTACACTAAGTTTTGAGACCCAAAATTGACGCCCCATTTCACCCAAATTCGAGTCCAGATGCGTTTTTCACCAAAGCAATATAGTAGAAATAAAATTTTCCAAGCTGACCTGGCAGCTCGACCCCAGCCAGGGGCTCTGCCCCTTGGACCCCGCCAGGGGCTGCCGCCCCTTGGACCCCGCTACCAGGGGCGCTGCCCCCGGACCCCCGTCATTAACGGGCTGCGCCCTTACCCTAGAGTCACGAGTAACAGTGTTACATCTAAATTTTCACACAAAGTGTTAAACTTGTATAACATCAAACACGAATGCGACATGACTTCTAAAACACTTTAGAACATGTTTTTCAAGAATAATGATAATATTATTATTACCAACAATCACCAACGGGCCGTACACATTTTCAAACACTTAAACAATCAACCAAATTGTAATCATTTGGACATTCTAGTTGGACAAACAACTACAAGGTAGTCTTATGAGATGCCTTCATATGTTTATAACCATCGCGTGTCGTGGACACCCTCAGGTTACAAGTCTTTGGACTTCGATTCCCGACTCATCAATCTCAGTTTATTGATATAAACTCTAAAGACTCAGGTGAGTCTCATAGCCCCTCTTTTACTATTTTTACTCAGGGGTGTGATATATTGCTTGTTTTAACGCATGAACGCAAGTACAACTTTTACATGTACTACATGAGTTTTACACAACTAATCTTTTAAAGCCCTCCATCAGCATAGTTGTTAATACATTTGTAGCGTGAATATTAGTATATGGTACCATATAGGATTGACCCACCTCGTCCGGGTTAGCAAGCACTAACCGGGTAAACGGACGTACTAATATTTAAGGAAGACGGATGTTGATTAGGCATCCGTGGAGGCGAAAACGCTCAGGCTGTGTCCTGACCCACGAGTTAAGCTCAACTATGTGCTCATGGCTGTATACTGTTACCACTATCATTTGCTGGATGCAAATCAACTATTTAAATCTTGCGGTTCACACAACTTATTTGATACTCAAACCTGTGAGCTCACCAGCGTTAGCTGACCCATTTTAGCATGTATCGCAGGTACAAAGCAGTAGGCAGGATTGCCCCAGGAAACTACAGCTCGAGTCAGCATGCAGACAATAGAGATTTTCTTGCATTAATATATTTTGTATAAGTATTTATGTATTGAAATCTCTCATTTTAAACGAACACGAGCTATATGTGGCTTCAAACCTTGTAAACATTTTGCTATTAATACATTCTGTTAAAACGACGCATATAGAGTCGTTTACTATTAATCTCTGTGCTTTGAATATTGATTAGTAACACCCAAATCTTGCTTCCGCTAAACAATAAATTTGGGGGTGTTACAGATTATATGTTAAACCAGTAGATGAAGATCTTATCAAGATAAAAGACTCAACTATGTGTGTTGCTGATACTCATCTATCAGTGAGAGTCTCCAAGTCTTCTTGAGTTCTCTCTTCTGGTTAATAAAAGAAGTCACTGAAGATTAGCTGTTCAAGTCATTCTTTAGAGCATGTTAGCTCGCATCGAGAATGAGGAGAATTGTTGTTTCTATCGGTGACTGCAGCATTAAATGCCGCATTAAATAAGAAGTTGACATTCGGCGTTATTACGGCGCAGCACGTGTTCCTCGAAACTTGAAAAGAGTAACGTGGAAGCATTTGATTGGTCTATGGTACAAGGTGATATTTTCCAAGACAGAATGTCGTGCCATGATACATCACATCTCAACTACCTCTCCAATCAAGCAGCGACACGTGTCCTTCAGATCCGGAAATTAAGGATTTCAGCGTCTATAAATAGCGTAGTATGTTATACTTCATTTAGTGTCGATTACTTGTATTGTCACTTGTTTGTCAGTGACCAGTTTGTCTAAGATACAAGTAACACCAGCGAGTGAACTAGTAGCGTGTTTGTCCACTACTAGTTTACCGCAGCGAGTGAGCAAGTTAGCGTGTTTGTCCACTACTGCTCATCTCCTTTGTAATAGTTGTATTGTTTGATTTGGATTAGCTTTGGCTAATCTATTCCGCAATCAACAAGAGATAAATTTTATTAATAGAAGAATTTATCTTTCAGCTAGAATTGCACCAGCAACTGAACTGCTTATCTCATATATATCTGTGTTCATTTTGCTGTTACTTTAATACGGTTAAAAGCTTGCTAAACAAGATAACACTATAACATAGAAAAGTTTTTAATTGTATTCAACCCCCCCTTCTACAATTAACTTACTGTTAACGATTCACAATCACTGACATAATAGTGATTAGGGACTCACATGAATCACAAGTCAAAATGATATATGAAATGGTGAAAACTTTCAGATTATAAAAGGAAATCTTTTTATCAGTATTAGTGATACTTTATAAATTTTAACCCCTCAAAAATGAGTTAATAACAACATATTTTTTCCACAATATATCAATGAAATAGAAAGGTTAAAAAAGATGTGTATGTTATAAATTGACATTTTTCTAGCTAACAAAAATTGTCTAGTCATTGTGACCTTTCCGTTTCCTATGATTATAATATGTTAACCTTGCAACAATTGATAAACAATGTATACGTTTATAGTCTTGGGAAAAATAAATTGTAAAAAATACTATAACAATTTAGACGTTTTATTGAATAACTAATGTACATATATATGCACAAAATATAAATTATTCTACAACAATCAAATATATACCTAAATTAAATAGATTTGAAAAGTAATATAGAATTAATAGAAGTACACGTCTTACCATTCGCATACTTAATTGTAATTAAGGTGTGTGAGATTAAAAAAATAGAAAAAAAACTCTTTAAAAATAAATGATGACCTTGATCTGCCTATCCATAAAGCTTGTATTCATTTTATTAAATAATAGAAATTGAATTCCCTTAATCTGTAAGATGATAATAAAAAAAAATCAAATTAACAAAACTTTAATGAAAGATATAATTACATTAAAAGTAAGTTCTCATAATTTACTAAAAGTTTATTTATTTATTTTTTTAAAAAGAGAAAGTTAGAGAAATTTAGAGGAATAACAGTTAAGATTAAGATGAAAAAATTAAAAGATTAAAATTAGAAGGAAAAATAGATTAAAGGATGTCATGAGTTTGGATTATAATAAAAAGTTATAAGTGTTATTATATGACACATTATTTTGAATTAAAATAGTATAACTTAATTTTATTAATTTCCTTATTAAATTAAAATAGTTATATCATAAATTTTAATTGAATAGTACCTTATTTGGAATAAGAGTGTAGGAAAATTCACATCATCAAGTTTTTTTTATATGGTGATGACACATAAGATTTGTATGATGTGGCATGTGTACATATTTGACAAATAATTAAGGGTCTCCTCCCTTAGTTATAAAGATAGATTTGTTTAATCTATTGTTTAATCTATGGTGATGACACATAAGATATTATTGGTCCGTGCTTTGCATTTGGTTAAAACTATTGTTTAACTAGTACATTAGATTTTGTATTTTTTTTTAATCAAATAAGGATACTTTTTGGTAAATTTATTGTTCAACTATGTTATCATTTTAAATAAAATGATGTCCTTATGTGTCATTATATAATTTGAAGTTACAGTCACAACTAGTTACTTAAGAGTCATATACAAAACACGTATAATTGAGATGAGCAAAACAGACTAAAAATGAAACTGGAACTGGTCCCAAAAAGGACTGGCATGGAAAAAGAGTAGAATGGTTCTGGAACTGTCTGTCAATCATAATTCAGTCAGAAGACTAATTAAAAATTTAACTGAAATCAATTTAAACTAGTTAAAGACCGATATTGGTTTAAAAGTTTAAAAAATGAAATATTTTATAAGCTATTTATGTTTATTTATTAATGTTTAACTTTTTCTATCTTTTAAATTTTGAATTTTCAAACAAGTCCTATTAGATGCATTTTTATCTTTTTATATAAGAACTTTTCTTTTAAATTTTACCAATGGATCGACAATTTAAATGTAAGACATTTTATTTTCATTCAAACTTCTCATTATTGAATTTTTCTCTTCATAGTAGAGTTATTCACCACGAAATATGAAGTTGTCTTTTTCTTTAAAAGTTCGTTGTTATACTAACTATCAATAAAATTTCGATAAAAAGTAAATAAAAGTTCAAATTGTAAGTACTGCCAAATTTATCGACTAGGAAATAATAGAATTGGAAAGGTCTAAAACTGGTTTGGAACTGGACTGGATCCTAAGAAAAACAAGAAAATTGGCAAAAAAACTGGACTGAAACTAGTCTGGAAGTAGACTGAAATTTTAAGAAAAAACTAGGAAAACTGGCAAAAAAATTGGACTGAAAAAGCAGGCATGCTAAGCTGTACCAAACCGTATATAACTCAAAAGTCATATAGGTATAATTTTCTGTTAGAAAAGACCGATTTTTAATTTTATAATAAAAAACTGGATTGTTTTGAACTGGACTGAATACTGATTTAAACCAGTATTTGGTATCTGCCCTACATCTACAACTTACAACATATACGTATAGCTTACAGCTACATGATACAACTATTTTATCAAATAAACCCTGTGTGCACGTTTAGTTACAAAAAGATCCTCTACTTTTCCATAAAACTTTTCAAAGAATGTTAAAAAATGTGTTCAAATTCATTATAAAATACTTTTATAAGAAAATAAAAATTCTCATCTTCTTTTTTATAATAAAAAGTTGAAAACTACTTTTCATAGTTATCTAACTTTCCATCTCAATTTTGCTCTTGGAATAAAAAAGCTCAACCCCTAGCAAAATAAAAAATGGAAAAAATAATTTGTAATCAAACGCACCCTATATGATTAAATTTTTTTGGTGAAATAATATTTGATGCTAAGTACTTTAGTAAGAACTGTAACATCCTCTCGAAGGGTTTAGGGGTAAATTGGTAATTTTTCCTAACTTTAACTTATTATTTAAATGTGTTAGGAGATTTTATTTGTTATATCTTGTTAATTGTGGAAATTAGGAAAAAGAACCAAATAGTTATTATGACTAGTAAAATATTGTTTGTTTTAAATTGATTGAGTTGTAAGAACAATAAAATAGTTTGCCTCGCAAATGATTTTTAGGTTCCAGACAATAGGTTTAAAACGCGAACAAAATTACACTGATGATATCGAGGTCGGGTTAGATGGAGCCGACCTAATCTTCTTACTTTCCCAAATTGGTTAAAACACTTCACCATTGTTGCTCCCCTTAATACCTAACAATAATCACACTGATTTAGAAATCCAAAATAGAAATATGAAGGCTTGTGATTTTGCTTAACTTGCATCAACTTCATCATCACTTATCATCTTCAAGTTGTAAGTGTTTTTGATTTGTTAAGTTCTACACGAGTTTGATTGAGATTAGTTAGGATATTGATATGTGTATGAATTGAGAGTTTGAAACTTGTTATTGATGTTATTTGATGTTATAAGTTGTTGTTGCTGAATTAGAAATGGTTAGAAACCTGATTTGAAGTTGTTTTCGTTATAAAAATGGAGTTAGGATTCGTATTAAAATTTCAGGTCTGAAACTCTCTTTTAAAACATCTTTACGCGATCCCAGCATTGAACCATGATTGCATTCCATAGTTATAATTACTTGCAGTTGAGTTTTGGTCTTGTGAACGTGATCCCAAGCCTTTAACCAGATCACGTTACCAAGTGTAAATTGATTACAAAATGTTTTTATCTTCTAAATGCGATCCCCACTTCTATTTCCTGGATTGCGTAAGATAGTTGATTTCAGTCACATATTGGTTTCCTTCTTGTAAACGCGATCCCAACCCCTCACGTTTCATAGTGTTGAATGGTAACAAAAATATTTCTTTAGTGTAACGCGATCCCAACCCCTTGAGCCGGATCGCGTTTGCATGAATAAAATGAGTATAAATAAGAATTGTGGACTTATGTATTTATGGTACTTATGTAGTATTTAGTGTGTGTATATATATATATATATATATATATATATATATATATATATATATAACGTGTATTATTTGTTATGGTATACCTGAATAGGTTATAACAATTTATAAAATGAATTACTAACTTGTGTTTTGGTTGTGTTCTCAGATCAACCGAAGATTTGGTAATATAAGACCTCTGAGTGGAGGCTGGGACAATCAGGTGAGTGGATCTGTAACTCTCATTTTGATTTAGTTGTAACAAATTTAGGTTACAACAAGTAAACATGGTTTTACTGTTATAGTTTGTTTATCTGATTTAATACCATGCTAAATATGGATTATATGTTATATGGCCTTTAGGCGTATGCGATTTATTTAAGAGGTCAACATGGATTAGGCTTGAGGTTGCTATTGATTGGCCAACACAGAGTCTTGTTCATGTGTTGATTATAGGAATATGTGTTGTGTAGGGATATAGCACATAAGCTATCGGTTAACCGCTGTATTGACTTGCAGTTGGGTTTAAGTGTTACTTGAGGGCCACCGCAGCCTGAGGGTTCCTCAAGGACCACCGATCCTCTTTGATATTAGGTGTTTATGATTTTTTATTACAAAGTTAGACTGTTAGTCACATGTCTATTCACTTAGCTCTGTGTTAATCCCACCACTTCACTCCTTGCAGGTTGTGAGATTATGTTATGGGCGGGACAAGGAGTTATTAGAAGGAATGTTTGACGATTATGCACTCTGATGTCATTTTGGATATATGTATATATGTTAGGTTTTGAATTATATAACGTCCAGATACAATATAATGTTTCATAATTATAAAAGTTAATACATATATGATGTAATATTTTGAAATGACACGATGTCATCTACACACACACACGTGTATATATATATATATATATATATATATATGTTGACATATGAATAAACTTTCACTTCCGATATTATACATTCATTATATGTAAAAAAATTAAAAATGAGTTTTAGATTAGGGGTATTATAAGAACCATATTGTTAGCTTAAAAAAATAAGGAGCTCTTGTAGTATATAACAATTTGAAAGTTAATAATATAAAATATATAACATTATTTAAATGTTGATCGGTCCAAAGCATATATATATATATATATATATATATATATATATATATATATATATTAAAAAGTGGTTACTCTATTGGATTGAAGTTGTATCCGTAAAGTTATATATAGAACCCGGTGAACATTTTTTTTATAAGTGAAGGAAAAGAGGAGAAGCCTCAAACGAGTGGAAGAAGGAGTATACTGATGATACTACATTTTATGAATAAATTTGTAGGTGTAAAATATAAGGTTGTTAAAATGCAGTTAAATTTTATAGGTGTAAAATATAGTATCATAAAATGCAACGTTGTGTTGGTAAAATGCAGTGAATATGGGTAACAATTTTGTCCTAAAATGCAATGAATTCGATTTGCCCTTCATTCTCATCATTTAATGTCTCCCCCTCATAAATATTAAGTTTTTTATTATTATTATTTTAGTTTGAATTGCGAGGGGTTTCTAGTGTAATATTATACAATACGTCGGTCATGAACTCATGATCAATTAAAAAGTATAACTTTTAGTGATAAGAATATTGTCGTTAAACATACAAAATTACTCTAAGATCGAGACATCTAATATATCTTGATGTCAAAAGAACTTGAAAGTTTGAACATATAACGTGGAGATATATAGCATCACAGAATCTATCATTATAAAGCATGAACTTTTATCATAAAACTTTCACTTATCTTGCAAATTTTGTTCAATCAACTTCATAACATATATGAAAGAAGAAATAACAATGCTTCATATTTCTAGCTAGATTAATCATATTAGTTACACTTATTAATAATAACTTTACAACATATCTATGAAAAGAGTTACAAAATGAATAATTTACCCCTAATATAAACTTTTACTTGGTATTATCATTTTTATAGTATTTTATGTTCATCCTTAATATTCAATAATGACCGACACATGTCCACAACTCTCCACCAACCTTGTGAGTTAAATTTTAGAAGTTGATCTTTGATTTATTAGAGTTAAAAGAGAAAGAGAAATGAAATTGTTTTGAGAAAAGTATTGAAATATATGACTTAATAAAAGTAGAAAACATTTATATATGTTTATAGTTTGTAGTGGATACAAAAGGTTGTAGCAAAAAGACAATTTTACCATAGGATATATCATGAAAACTCAATTTGGCGCTTATGTCATACCTCTGATTTGTTCTAATCTTAAGCAATAATCTTGATGATGTGACACGTTCGAAAAGCAAGAAAATTTGTGGTTAATTTAAATATTCTTAATATATCTTATAATTAGTTTGATTCAAATTTTTCTGTGACTTTCTAGACATGTATGAGCTTTTGGCTGCCTTTTTCTTTTAAAATATGAAATTTGGTTGCACACTTTTATTTTTATTGGCCCCTTTACCACCGCCCAATTGATTTGTTTTTTTGCATCTAAAAATAAATTGGCTGTACATTTATCCTTCTTCTTAATTCAAGTTATTCATTTCTATCTTCTGTATCTATCATCATCTGCACTTTTATTTTCAGTAGCTTGAGTTTTCCTTTCACAATTCACATGTGAGAGAAATTTGGTTTTTATCCTTTTGCTACATGTGAGTGTAAACAAGAAGGCTATTAATTAGAAAAATGATTTTATCCATCCGATGTACCGTAGTAACATTTTTCAGATTTAAATATGGTGGTTGCTTCTACAAATTTGTGGTTGATTTGGTTGCTTCTATATGTAATGATTGATGGAATCTGAATGAGAGAATGGGGTTAATAATTAGTAAAGGTTATTTTGATATTAATTTTAGTGATAAATCACACTTGATTTTAGGTCATTTATGCTATTGATATCAAGTTAAGCTCATTTTGAAGTATGATATTGAGATTGTGTATGGGACTGCTATGAAGAATGTAGGTGGTTGGGTGTGCTAGATCTGTGGTGATACAGTTGGCACTATAGCAAAAGGAGAACATTTTGTTGCTTGTGATGCTTGTGCATTTTCAGTTTGTTGTTTTACCGCTACAAATTAGTGTTATTGTTAATGGTTCTTCATTTGTGTGCGGGTGTTGAAGCAGTTAGTAAAGTTCAACAAGTGGAAGTATGCTACTGCTAGAGATAATTTGATAGGCTAATTAAAGGTGTTGATGTTAGAGGCATGACAAAGATGTGAGGGAACTATGGGTTCAAACGTTGCTGAGATGATCATGTGCTCATGATGCTCCTGCTAGAGTGGAACAAATAAGGTATTTACTAGAGTGGATTTTATAATTAACTGCAATTGTAACCTTAGTTATCAAGAAGGTCACCTTGCATGGATTTGTTTTTTACATGTGTTATTTGAATGAATTAGTTTTGCAGGCAAAGTTTCAGCTAAAGGACACATATACATCTCCAAAATATATTGAAAATGATCAAAGGTAGCTTTGTTTCTTACATGATGGCTGTAAACAAAGGGAAGTGGTAGTTTAAACGGAGCTATATTGATTTGAAGGTTTCAATTTTTTTCAACCCACATGGTGTGAGAAAACCTTTTTTTTGTTGTTAATCTAATCCGTCTACATATGTTGTTTTGCTGTTGCAGGTTAGGCATTTGGAGAATAAGCAAACTTCATTGATAAGGGTAACTAATTCACATTGGTAGGTTGAAATTTTCAAGTAAAAGTGTCAAGTTCCTCATTTATAGTTTCCTAAAGTAACCTTATTATAAAATGTTGTTGTTACGTAAGAACCTTCTCCTCTTTTTAAATGGAAATCTCCAAAGTGTATGTATCTTCTTTGAAATTAATTCAATTTGTTCAATGTGTATGGGTTTTTATTATGATTTGCCCCAAATTTGAATCCATGGTCTTATTACATATGCCTTTCATAACCATTATGCTCTCTACACATTCCATGTTCTCCAAGAATAAAGTGGGGTAATACTTATATTTTGAGGCACTATAGCAGAATTTATATTTGTACAAGGAGTTGTAGATACATTCAAGAGAGTAATACATCTTTATTACTTTATACAGGGCATGCAAGTAATGGAAGACGGACATGACATTAAGTATCTTGATTTTTAAATGGTTAATATAGCATATTGAGTTGATTAGCCAAGAGCCAACATGGGTCGATAAAAGAGGTGGTTTCATATGTGTTTCTTCTCATTACGTAGCTTAACATAAAACTTGGCACGCATTATATCAGTGAACCTGAACGAATCGTTGTACATTTTCTATTTTATATTTTTGGTTGAAGAACGAAAAACCATGAAGAAAGTTTTGAAGATTCAAAAAGCCAAAGAAAGAACTGCTTCCAAGAGTTAGATTTTGGAATGTATCTGAGTCGGTATTTTTTGAAACCCTTTTGGAGTAATTTTGGATACAACCCACCACTGTGAAATGTGAATTAGATTTGTGAGGTGTTTCCTGAGTATGTAATTGAGCCACTTTTGTCTTTCAACTTTGTCGACTGTTAATCTAACCATGTCATTTAGGTTCTCTTTACGATATAGTCTTTTTGATGGTGTTATTGAGTTATACATATAAAAGTTGTGTACTGGGATTTTGTTGTTAAAGTTCGGTAGGTATTTAAATTCTTAGCCTGCTATTTCCGGTGTGTTTAAATTTGATGCTACATTGTGAATCTATCAATCATCAATGTTTAAACACTTTGTAGCTAGTGACATAAACATCATTAAAATTTATAATATGCAGGCTATCTCTTGGTGATAGTTGAGTAGAATGATTTTATAAGAGTATTGTCAAATAGTCATGTTATAGAATATATGCCTAGACTATACCTGGCCAAAAAAAAGAAGATAAGAACATCAAATTTACTTATTCTGAATTGCCTACAACACATAATAAAACAAATTTTACTTATCAATAACAATATTCAAATTTTTATTTATAAAACTCGTGTAGTCACTGGTCATTAAACTAGTATGATATAATCATGAGAAATCTCCTTGAAATTAAATCCCCTTCACAATGCAAATTAATATAAGGGATAATATAAACATTTATTATAATTAAAGTTCATATACATTGAAAAAACTCATTCGATGATTCAATACATTTATCTTATATGATATTTTAAAAATACTATATTAATACATGTGCTCTCATTTAATTTTTAGATACTTAATTCTACATAAAAGAGAAACTTAAACAGTATATATTTATGACGATTATAAGTATTATTATTATTATTTTATGTTTTTATACAAATTAAAAATGTGTTTTTATTAATTAAGTGCATATAACACACATATTTTTATAAACTTTATTATTTAACTCAATTTTAAACTTAACCTTAACTAGGTCTAACATATACACGACATTCAAAAGATCGAAAGATAGACAATCATCCTTTTTAACCAAACTCCATTCTAAACCGTAAACTTCAACTAGATGACTTTACATGATCAACCACACCTTACAAACTTGACCTGTAATGAACGCAACACATATAAACTTGACCCAAACATATAGTTTAATCCATACTCCAAACGATAATATATCAAAGTTCATACTTCACTTTTAATGCAAACGTGATAAAGGTACAAGTGATACTTGCAAGTGATACTTGTACCAGGCAATGGGTGTATATAGCATGAAGAGCAAGGTAAAAGAGTGCCCGTTAATCAACTATTGAACAAGTTTCACCACTAGCACCCCATGAGTCTTTTCTTAGAATCACCTAAAACAAATTCAATAAGCATAAAATTTAGTGAGATAACGGTAATATACTACATTCATGTAACACGTGATTGTCTACTACAACCTTTACATTAATATACCGAATGCAATTCTACTACAACTTTTATTTATGATTAGCATTATACCCGGTTCTGTATCGGTAACGGATAGCATACAAAAGCTTTGGAATATTCTTATCGAGCACTAAAACGAACCCGTTCTTACCACAATCGAATAATATGTCTGTCATTACGTGCGACTATCTACACTATAGAAAGAAAAAAAAGGAAAGTACTGAATTTTCAGCACATTTATACGAATAAGTCTTTCTTTTTTTAAAAGCAATGACACGGTAAAAGTAATGATGAATGGCGGGGGCGGTCACAACATAAATTTACACATGGTAAATTAGCTATATTTATAGAGTAATAATATGAAATCTTTTTAAGTAATGGAAAGGTTGTAAATAAATTAAGGGCAATTTTAACATCTCCTTTTGTCGAGTCTATTTTTAAGAACAAGTGAAGATAAATAGTAGAGATAGAGATAAAAGATATGGTACTTTTGTGAACTACGATTACTCGAATTGTGTATGCACACCGATTACATTTAAATCACCGAATCATGAGGTGATTTAAATAACTATATTTAATAGTTAGTGTTTTAGGATGCTAGAAGAAAAACACTAAAACAACTCACCTAAACTAGCACAATACCCGCACAAATGCAGCGGTGAAAGTGGTGATGATGGATGGAGATGCGAGTGAATGTTTTAAAATAAAAACATATTATATTTCGTCTGTCCCATTTAAAATATCCACATTACTATTTTGTGACGTTTCATTATAAGTGTCCACTTTGATATTTAACCAATCAAAAAAGACTTTAGTGGGTAGATATAATATTTGATGGATGAAAAATGTAGTTATAGTGGATAATAAGTAGTAATTAAATATAATAGATAATGGGATAGGGGTATTAATGAAAGTGTAGTTAGTGGAGAATAAATAGTAATAGTTAATATATAATGGGATAAGTTTATTAATAGAAATGTTATAAATAAATCAAATGTAGCATAGTCTTTTCCTAGTGTTGAGTACCAAAGTAGGGAATAGTGAAATGATGGAAATGCTTTATATGTAATAATACTTATATAAACTTTTATAAATTTATTTCAAATCAAAATCTATTTTTGTATAAAACTAGATAAAAGACCCGTGGAAACGCGGGTATATCTAATTTTAATATATATATTTATATTATAATTGAGTGTTAGTTTTAATTATGTGCTATCATTAAGAAAATATGTATTTTAAATATAGTTTGATATTTATAATTAAATGCAATGTATGATTTTTTAAATTGGATAAATATGGATCAAGAAATCATGTTGTATTATTAAAAAAAAAGATTATTGGTGTACGAAATCAGTATGGTTAATAGGTATTTTTATTGGTTTTAAATTTTATATTGTATTTTTGATAGACTGTATATGAAGTGTCAATATATATTGTATTTAAACGAATGGACTAAATAATGGTTGGCTCATGTATGAATTTCTTATTCATAGCCCTAAAGGTTACGTATAATATTTTCCTTATTTTTAATTTGAAGATAGTATATATTTAAGTGTGGAATTATTTTTAAAATGATTAAATTTAGTTGTATTTATGTTGTTAATAGGTATTTTTATTGGTTTTTAATTTTATGATTGTATTTTTGATAGACTGTATATAAATTGTCAATACATATTGTGACAATTTTCAAATTAGGTAATAATCAAACTTAAGCATGTGCATTCTTACGCTAATTTCCTGACAAAAGTTTAAACAAAAACTACAAATGTGAAATAAGTCTAGTAAGCCCGAGACCTTTGTACAAAAAGTTCTACGTATTTTGTAATTAATTATAATTACGTACGAACTATCGGAACGAACTAACAAAAATAAAATACAAATGTTGGTGAACATTTAATTAATAATATGAACTATTAATTACGAACATTATTTAAATTATATTATTGCGATAATATAAAGTAATAAAGGTTTCAGAAATAAACGTATCAAACGCGAACGAAACTCACAAACTGTACCGACACACATTTCAAATACTATTAATTATTTTAATAAAATATTTCAATTTCATTTTTATCAATTATACTGTTTGAAATAAATTTTAAACAAACGAATAATTGAGTGGGACACGGGGTATAAATAATTGGACCCGTACACGAAACTAACGGGTTAAAAACCTACAATATTACTACTTCCAAAAATATCTGGAGACAAAACACATCGCACACCATACTCCCTCGTGGAAAAATTTGAAGTTGACTTCCTTTTTTTCTTTCAACTACTGCAACACTTAACCATCTCAATTATTTTCATCACTATTTCATCTCTCTCTCGTTTGAAGATTTCACAAAGCCAGTAACAAAAGTCATACTCATTTCATATAAATTCTCATAATCTTTTATAAGTTTACAAAGAGAAAAAGGGAGAACAAGTTCAACATCAACATCACCATCTTCTGTTCTTCTTCATCGTCAACTTTTCAACATTTTCTTCACTGTTAACTTTGTAAGAAAACTAAATTCTTTCAATTTTATGTTATATAATGTAGTGATATTTACATGTTTTGTAGTTTACATTAGTGTAATACTTATCTCAAAACTATGAAAACCTTTGAAAAAAAAGTAAAGACCTTTAACAAAGATGATGAATAGTGCTAAACAAAACGACGCGATCGCGTCATTTTATGGTTGGACCCCGTATAATATCTCACGCGATCACGTGGATTTCAAAAGAAAACCTACAGACTAAATTTAGTACGCGATCGCGTACTTTTAAGTTCACATGATCGCGTAATTTAATTGAGAGAATTGCATGGATTGTTTTGCTAGGCTCGCGTGGTTTTTTGTGTACATGATCGTGTCCTTTTAGATTAAGGGGTTCTGTGAATATTTTGATCCACTATGATCGCGTAATTAAAAACATATAATCGCATGATTATATGATTGCTTGAAATTGATAAGGACATATATAATAACATGTAAATCACATATATGATAACACGTATTGCTTAACAATTTATTATATATAATCACATAGCCATGGTCGTGTCCTAACTTACAGCCACGAATCATGCCATTATTTTAAAGCCTCTAGGTATGTAGCTTCATGATCATACGATTATTTAATACCAATATTTGATTAAATGGTTTTTAACCCACGTGAGATGAGTAATACTGAAAGGTATTATTGTAAACTCATAATTTCTTAACTAGAAGTTCATGATCATGTATAGTTGTTTATGACTGTGTAATTTAGTTAAAAAAATGATCGCAGAGATATAATTAAGTATACACGACGATTTTGGTAATGAATATTTATTGGTTATACAAATGAAATAAAATGCGTACGGGTTAACCCCCAAACCCAATTGGGCCGAAGGTTTTAAAAGCGGGCGAGAATCGGGCTAGATAAATAGAACGAGTATTTATTTCAAATAAAACAAATGAAATATATTTGGAACAAATTAAGGTTTTGGTACCAATTTTATTGGATATATATATTTAGACGTCGACTAATAATGTATATATGTATGTATTAGCAACAAACTATCCTATATATATATACGGACTTATGACAATCATATATATATATATATATATGTAATGGGATCAAACGAGGTTATTTTCGTAACTAACGAAATATACATTTTACAAATGTACGACGGTAAATATACAACAGTATATTTATATACATATATATGTACAACAAATATATATATGTATATGTACGATGGGAAACAAAACAACCTTTAAATATATACAACTACATACATGAATATACGTATGCCAAACAAAATATACGACATAAGAATTACTAACGATAATTCAACATAATGTTAACGACTATTTGTACAATTTAAGAAATCATCAATTTCTTCAAATAAACAAACTATTAACATAAATTGATTTAACAAATCCAAGTACTTATGTTAATACAATTATTGCGTATAGGTTAACATACCTGGGATGCGCCATCCATCTGCTAGCATTCACATCACTACCACTACTATGAGTTTACACCCCCTACTTTTAAATGTTTTTTTGCTTTTAAACACAGGGGTGTTAAACATAGAAATTGCATGCCAACACATGCAATCAAATTATAAATTACTTTATTGCTTTTATACAACTACTGATTGATGAAATTACATTTTCACAAACTGTTTTGGGAATTAGACAACGTATCCTAGTACGAACCCAGACTTGCAATGTATGCATAAAAAGACCTTATGACGTACATACTGTAACCATTAGCTAGGTGACTCTAGCCACTGAGTATACGGATAGTACTATCGCCGTGATGACCCTCCTACGGATAGGAGCGTATACTTACATGTCCTTCAGGCAAACAACATAAGTGTTGGTCGTGGTTTGGTTATAGGGTTAGCTCGTGTTACTTTAACTTGTAAGGTTTAGCTCACCTTGCACGGGATCATAGTCTAAGAAATTCTCACATATTTTTAGGAAGAACGAATCCTACAACTGTTTCTTACCGGAAAACACACCGGTTACTTATTTTATGCTGGCAGACTACCAGTAATATACTTTGGGATAACATCCCACATATAACTTGATAATTTAGGGTAACAGCCCTACAAAACTTGCATTTTGTAAATGAATAACATTTCATTAATACAAACAAACTTGGTTAAACAAACCACATACTCATATAAACCTGTAAATTCACTCAACAATTTTGTTGACGATTTCTCTATGTTTTTCACGAAATTAGATATGTAAGTAAGAATCGCATTCATTCAGGATGGACAACCCTGGACTAATAGGATGCCACATATTTTGGGATGCTTTTGGAGATTTCCTCTGTATGACTGCAAATATTGCAGTCATACCCATGAAATCTTACTTTTTCTATATGTATTGTGAAACTTAATGTTTTAAACATTACTACTACTGTTACGACTTACCTGGTCGTAATCTTTTGTAATAACCATTAAACTTGGCATCCTAACATATTATATTCTGCAATAACCATATGCTCTGAGTATGTATATACTATTTGGTTGTATTGCTGTTCGCAGCCCCGCCACGTCACTAAAGCTTCCGCACACTTAATTAGTATTGATTGTAATCACCGTTTGGCGGGGTGTGACAGACTTGGTATCAGAGCCATTGGTTATAGCGAACTAGAAGTCTTTAAGTGACCTAAAACCTTAGGGACCTAGACTATAGTCTTGGCTAGAACATTCATTGCATTCATACATACTTTGCATACATCTGACATACGACTGACACGTCACCTACGACTTCTTTTGTCTCATCATGTCGAGGCACAGTCCGATCTACTTGTATGCTTCTGATGAGGAGCCGAACAAGGATTCCTACCATAGTGACGCTAGCACCGGAGTTGTGAGTCCATCAGTTCACCGGAGAGCTCTATCTGATGACACCGGTGATGCCTACATCACCCCACCACCGACTACACCTGTGGTCCCACCTACTACTGCTTCCATTGACCCTACCACTCGTATACTAGGGTCTACCTTTATGGCGACACGCCATATGACTGCTGGACCTTTCAGAGGACCGGTACCTAGGAGGACACCCCGGATGTGTGTCCGAGATTTCCCTAGAGGACCACTTGCGCCCTGTGACAAGGCGTCGATGGCAGAGGAGAGAGAGATACATTGTGATGAGCCACCACAGAGGATACCTAGGTTTGCTCACTTGGAGTGGATGACTCCTATGTTAGGGCGGTGGAGATCGTTGGAGGGTTTTCTCTCTACTTTTGAGACCGGGGAGTCCTCCCGATCCTCCGCACCACTGCCTACTACTGGAGAGCCTGTAGAGTTGACCCTCCCTACTATTGTGGCTGTGATTCGTACCTTGTTTCGTATTTCTGGTAGCAGGGGTGTTCACCTTGCAGAGCTACAGAGCGATGTCTCTCGTCTGGATGGAGACATGATAGACATGCATGAGCGTTGCCACTTCCTGTTGGGCAACGTGGTTGCTTCCAGAGAGATAGCTGAGACCGCACGTGCTCGTGTCAGGGTACTGGAGAAACATGCGAGGACAGCAGGGTTGGTGATTGGAGCTTGTGTGTTGATGGCTGTGTTGAGGACAGCTGTGGGATTGTTCTTACCTTACTTTCATTAGACCTACGTATGGCGGTTTATGCCTACTTGGATTAGATAGACTACTTTTGGCTGATGGGTATATTAGGAGACCCATCACGTATTATATGGATGTGTATCAGGCGGGCATGTGTATGTATTTATTAGTTTGGTACTAGGTAGAAACTGATGTTAGAATAGGTATATGTATAGGAAAACCCATTGTTTTGTATAGCGCTAACCGCTGATGGGCGTATTAGGGATCCCATCTTATTTTGTACGAAAACATTGTATCAGCGCTACACCTTTTGATATAATATAACTTATGTTGGTTGTATTTCCTGTTCATTACATTTGACAACGACTATAGTATTATATCTACATTTATATGCGTGTGTTAGAAACGATAACCAATCAATAACATTTGAAATCATTTCTGGAAAACCTTGAAACATACCACACTTTGATTATTGATTCTTATCTTAAATTCCTTTGAACCTGATTGTGTTAAATGATGATGAAAAGAAATATGTATTTGGCATTATATAATGACGCCTAGCCAACGTGATTATATTATACTAAGTACATATGGGCATTTCAAAGTCGTGCGACATGTGATGTGAAAACCTGTTCTTCAATCCCTCATACTGTTCCCTTGTTAAACAATGTGAAATCCTGGTCATCACATTCATTATCTTGGCATTGACTTCTGCATTTTATTCATCACAGAATGGAATCATGCCATCAAAACGACAAAATACTAGGAACAGTTGATGGATGACTACACCACCAGCTCATGAAACAACTCCCCCACCCAACAACGAGGAAACTACTGAACAAATGATCGCGCGTCGAATAGCTGAAGGTATTGCTGAGTATGAGGCAAGCCGAAATCGCGAGAATGGGATAAATAACAGCGGATCTACCCCTGTTAACACTGAGACACCTGCGAATACCCGCCGAAGGTGTTCATACAAGACATTCCAGGCTTGTAAGCCAGTTACTTTTCGTGGCACCGAGGGTGCTATTGGTATTATACACTAGATAGAGAAGACAGAGTCGGTATTGAACATTAGTGATTGTTCACCTGACTGTATGGTGAAGTATGCCACCTGCACCCTTGCTGACAAAGCTCTCACATGGTGGAACAGCCAAGTCCAAACACTTGGCCGACCAGCTGCCTACTCCATGTCATGGGAAGTACTGAAGAACATGATGTTGGAGGAATTCTGTCCCCGTAGCGAGATGTAGAAAGTTGAAACGGAATTATGGGACATCAAAATGGTTGGTGCTGATGTCACTAGGTACACCACTAAGTTTCAAGAGTTAGCACGATTAGTGCCACATATGGTGACACCCGAATTCAAACGCATTGAGCGTTACATCTGGGAACTGGCACCTCAGATTCGTAGCCTTGTTACATCATCAGAACCTGCCACATTCAGGAGTTCTGTTACTCTAGCTCAGAGATTGACCGATGAGGTGGTCAGAATGGGGACCTTAACCAAAAAGGTGGTGACGGGAAATGTTGAGCCAAGCAGCACTGAAGCTGGTAGTTCTGGGGGTGCGAAGTGTAAGTGGAACGGCACAGGGAGTGACCGTCAGGGTCAAACAGATAAGAAAGGATCTGGAAACCTAAAGTCCTATGCTGCTACCACTGTGGAACCAAAACCATACTTGGGTAACAAACCAAGGTGTGACAAGTGTAACAAACACCACGAGGGTGAATGTTGGTTTTGCAACAACTGTAGAGGTTGGGGTCACAAAACCCAAAACGGTAAGGTTAACCCTACACCTAGGGAAAACACAGAACGCCAAAATCAAGGGTGTTTTGAATGTGGCGACAAGGGGCATTATCGGAATCGTTGCCCTCGACTTAATAACCAAAACCCCAACAATAACAACCGGAATAATCAGAACCGCAACACCAACAACCGCAACAACAATGATAACAACCGCGGTAACAACAACAACAATCAGCCAGCTCGTGGACGTGTGTAACACCCCCAAATTCTGTGTTTAACGGAAGCAAGCTTTGGGGTGCTACTAATCACATATCAACAACACAAAGATAAAGCAAACGACATCTATATGCAACGTTTGAAAAATAGTTATATTTCATAGATACAAAGTTTGAAAACATAGTGTTTTCGGTTACAAAATGTAGTTCCCTAGAGTCCACGCGTGTAGCGGGAGATTCTATTACATAATCAAAGTATACAAAAGATAATGCTGAGAATCTCCGTTAAATGCAGTGTAGAAAATCATGCGACTCTAGCTAATGTCCAGGGAGTAATCCTACTCCGTCTGTGTACCTGAGATACAAATCTAAAAAGTGTCAACCAAAAAGGTTGGTGAATCTTACAGGTTTAGTAGTAAAGTAATAGTTATGAACTACAAGTATGTACCGATGTTGCTATCAAGCAAAGTAAGTAAATCAGTAAGTTAGCACAATTTCCATGAGCTCACAAGTTGAAGCTTAACAGTGTAGTGTGAATGGTACAATCAAGTACAGTATCACGTACCCCCGTGAGTGCTATCCGAACACTCATATGTAACAAATACTAATATACATGTTTCTACGGTGTAATCTGTGGTGGCGCTACCACCCCAGGCAGGGATTGTCAGTCCCAAATGGATCCATTTACTAGTAATCGCGCTTAAGTCCATAACTAACAACTTATGATAGGAGGCTTTCAGTGGATAAAGGTAACTCATGCAGTGTGTGTAAAAAGTAGTGTAATCAGTTCAGCACATTGTGTTCATATGTAAAACAGTTGCTAAGTATCTCACCCCAGGGTAGAAAAACAGTAAAAGTGGGGCTGTAAGACTCACCTGAGTCTAGCAAGTATGTTTGGGAAATCAAACAAGTAGAGCGAATGTAAGTCCGTAAGGGTGTCGGGTGTAATCCCGTATGTTGGTTCTCTGAACCCTGCAACCTTCTGGCGTCCAAGTGTTTGTTTAGTAATCCGTTTATAATTTGGAAACAAGTATGGCCCGTTGATGACGGTTTGTAATAATAATCCAAAGTGTTATTATTATATGTATCGTTGTATCAGGTTTCATTATTTGTAAGTGTTCAACACTTAGTGTGAAAAGTATTTACAAGTTCCTGGATGACGGGGGTTCGGGGGCAGCGCCCCTGGTAGCGGGGTCCAAGGGGCGGCAGCCCCCTGGCGGGGTCCAAGGGGCAGAGCCCCTGGCTGGGGTCGAGCTGCGGACTGAAAAGGTGTTGCGAACTGAGTTCACGGTGCGACTTAAGACTCAGTTCGCAAGGTAAGGTAAGTTGCGAACCGAGTTGGGTTCGCATGTTAGGTCGGTTCGCAGGTCAAGTCGGTTTGCAGGTCAAGTCGGTTCGCAGGTCAAGTTGGTTCGCAGGTCAATTCGCAAAAATCTCAACTCGCAAGTCGAGTTCGAATCGCAAATCTCGACTCGCGGATAAGGGTTGTGAACTGAGTTGGATCTCAGTTCGCAGATTGAGCTGTCCGTGAATTTTGTATGGGTTTCAATTTTTAAAGCGTTTTCCGTGGAATTTTGGATATAATCTTGTTGTGTGGACATTCTAGCATGTAAATAAAAGCTTTACAGGTAATTTAAAAGAGTTTTACAGTTTTATACCTCGAAATTGAAAACGAAGAAGATGAAAATGGAGAGCTCGGGATGGTGATCGTTTCTCCCTAATCCACTCCGCGAGATGATGAGTTTTTAGTGTCGTTTTTGGGTGGTTTGGCTGCTGCGATTTGAGAGCAAAAGTGTGTGTGTGTGTGTGTGTGTGTGTGTGTTTGGTGAAATGGAAGATAAAAGGAATTAAAAGGGGTTTTTAAAGGTGGTTGGGTCATGGGTTGGTGGGTTGGGTCCTCGGGTCAGGGTCGACCCGTTTGGGTCTTGGCTCGTGGGTTTTTGTTTCTAAATTTTGTATCACGAGTCATAATCGGTTAAATCCCGTAGTTGTTTAAATGTTGTTCCGCGTTTCATGTTAAAGTTTATCCGAAATATTTTTAACCGAAGTATTTTTATCGAAATACTTAATAATGAGTTATAAAAATATGATTTGATTTATTTTCTTTTGTTGGGCGTGTTTCGTGTGCTTTCGCCGCGTTCGGGGCATTTTAACTGATACGAAATACGTGTAATATATTTCTCATAATATATTAATGTAAATAATGTTTGTTTGGATAATTCCACATTATTTAAATGTTTTGTCACCAACGTCCATACAAAGTAGTGTCGGAACTCGTCCGTTTCATAAGTGTACGATTCAAACAAACCGCGTACGCGTGTATGTAATCACACAAAATGTCACATATATTTAGCCTATAACAAAACTAAATACACGTAATTTCAAGTTGTTTAGCTGCTAATTACAGTCAAAATTTGGCGGGTGTCACAACGTGCGTTTGTGATAGCAGCAGCAGAAGCACGACAGGATCCTAACACAGTTACGGGTACGTTTCTAGTAAACAACCACTTTGCATCTGTGTTATTTGATTCTGGTGCTGATTTAAGCTTTGTGTCCACTGAGTTTAGACCACTATTAGAGATTGAATCCCATAAGTTAGATAACAAATACATTGTAGAGCTAGCCGATGGTAAGTTGATTGAATCAGGAGAAATAGTACTAGGATGTACCTTAATGTTGGAAGGTCATTCTTTCAAAATAGACTTACTACCGGTAGAACTAGGGAGCTTCGATATAGTGGTTGGCATAGACTGGCTGTCGAAAAACCGTGCAGAAATTCTATGTTTTGAGAAATTGGTACGTCTACCGTTATCATCAGGTGAAACCTTGGAAATACAAGGAGAGAAAGGAAAACGTGCAGTAAAAATGATTATGTGCATGAAAGCAAATAAATTCCTACGAAAGGGTTACCAAGAATTCTTGGTACATGTGGTTGAAAAGAAACCCGAGGAGCAACGCATAGATGATGTAACTATCGTACGCGATTATCCGGGAGTGTTTCCTGATGAGTTACCAGGATTACCACCTACGCGACAGGTTGAGTTTCATATCGACCTAGTGCCTGGAGCAGCACCAATTGCTCGTGCACCTTATCGTCTAGCTCCATCGGAGATGCAGGAGTTGTCTGCACAATTGCAGGAACTTTTGGACTTAGGATTCATCCGACCGAGCTTTTCACCTTGGGGAGCTCCGGTTTTGTTTGTCAAGAAGAAGGATGGATCAATGCGAATGTGTATCGATTATCCGGAACTGAACAAAGTAACTATCAAGAATCGATATCCATTACCACACATCGATGACTTGTTTGACCAGCTACAAGGGTCAAGTTACTACTCGAAGATCGATTTGCGATCTGGTTACCACCAACTAAAGGTTCGGGATGAGGATATTCCTAAGACTGCGTTTAGGACTCGTTACGATCATTATGAGTTCTTAGTCATGCCATTTGGGCTGACAAACGCACCAGCAGTGTTCATGGATCTCATGAATAGAGTATGCAAACCTTATCTTGATAAATTCGTCATTGTATTTATCGATGACATATTGATATACTCACGAACGAAGGAAGATCACGAACAACATCTGAGAATGATTATGGAATTACTGGAGAAAGAAAAGCTTTATGCAAAGTACTCTAAGTGAGAATTTTGGATGCGTGAGGTTCATTTCCTTGGTCGTGTGATCAATAACAAAGGAATTCATGTGGACCCATCCAAAATCGAGGCAATTAAAAACTGGGAAGCCCCGAAAACACCATCCGAGATACGACAATTTCTTGGGCTAGCCGGCTATTACCGACGATTCATCGAGAACTTCTCGAAAATAGCCCAACCACTTACCGCTCTAACGCAAAAAGATAAGAAATTTGATTGGGGCGAGAAGCAAGAGAATGCTTTCCAACTGTTGAAACAGAAACTAAGCAGTGCACCCATACTATCATTTCCCGAAGGAGTAGAAAATTTTGTTGTCTACTATGATGCTTCACATCAGGGATTGGGTTGCGTGTTAATGCAAAACGAAAAAGTTATTGCTTATGCATCTCATCAGTTAAAAGTTCATGAGAAGAACTATATGACACATGACTTAGAACTAGGAGCAATTGTTTTTGCTCTTAAGATTTGGAGACACTATTTGTACGGTACAAAGTGTACTATCTTCACTGATCACAAAAGTCTCCAACATATATTTGATCAGAAAGAACTCAACATGAGACAAAGACGTTGGGTTGAACTACTGAATGATTACAACTGTGAAATCAAGTATCATCCGGGCAAAGTTAATGTAGTAGCGGATGCCTTGAGTCGTAAGGAATGAATTAAACCTCGCAAAGTTCGAGCTTTGGGTTTGGCAATCCACTCGAATCTCATTACTCAAATTCATGACGCTCAACAATTAGTCTTCATTCCCGAACGCCTTAAGGAAGAATCCTTGAAGGGAATGGAGAAACAACTTGAAACCAAAGACAATGGAGTGTTGTACTTCATGAACCGAATTTGGGTTCCAGATGTAGATGAATTGCGCCGATTGATTTTGAACGAAGCACATAAGTCCAACTACTCGATACATCCTGGTGCAGATAAGATGTATCACGATTTGAAAGGTTTATATTGGTGGCCTGGCATGAAACGAGACATTGCCACCTATGTGAGCAAATGCCTGACTTGTGCGAAAGTCAAGGTCGAATACCAAAAGCCGTCTGGGCTTTTGCAACAACCCGAAATGCCCAAATGGAAATGGGAACAAATAACAATGGATTTCATCACGAAATTACCCAGAATGACATCGGGAGCTAATGCGATATGGGTAATTGTCGATCGATTGACGAAATCAGCCCACTTCCTTGCTATCAAGGAAACGGACAGAATGGAGAAACTGACCAGAATCTATTTGAAAGAGATCGTTTCTCGACATGGTGTGCTATTATCCATCATCTCTGATAGAGATGCACGATTCACATCTCGCTTTTGGCAATCACTTCAACAGGCATTGGGTACTCGACTCGATATGAGTACTGCCTACCACTCTCAAACCGATGGCCAGAGCGAGCGAACGATACAAACGCTCGAAGACCTGTTAAGAGCATGTGTGATAGACTTTGGAGGTAATTGGGATACTCACCTACCTCTAGCTGAATTTTTCTATAACAATAGTTATCACACTAGCATACAGATGGCACCATTTGAGGCGTTATATGGACGCAAGTGCCGATCGCCACTCTGTTGGGCAGAGTTGGGTGACAAACAATTATAAGGTCCTGAGATAGTCCAAGATATATATTTAAACCGATTGAAAACAGCACATGACCGACAAAAGAGTTATGCCGACAACAGACAGAAACCTTTGGAGTTTCAAGTAGGTGACAAATTCCTACTCAAAGTAGCACCCTGGAAAGGGGTTGCACGATTTGGCAAACGAGGAAAACTTAACCCACGATACATCAGACCGTTCGAAATCCTTACGAGGATTGATCCTGTCGCCTACAAGCTCGAACTACCGCAAGAGCTTAGTAGCATCCATGACACTTTTCATGTATCTAACTTGAAGAAGTGTCTATCAGACGAAACGTTGATTATTCCTCCTGACGAGGTCTTCATTGAATCAAAACTAAACTTTGTGGAGGAACCCATCGAAGTAATAGACACAAAAACGCAGAAACTTCAACACAAACGAATCAAACTTGTTAAAGTTCGTTGGAACTCGAAACATGACCCACAGTTTACCTGGGAACGAGAGGACGAGATACGAAAGAAATATCCTCACTTATTCGAGAGCGTGACCATGAATCACGGCTCAACCTAAATCACGTGGATTTCAAAAGAAAACCTACAGACTAAATTTAGTACGCGATCACGTACTTCTCAAACCTATGATCGCGTACTTTAAAGTTCACATTATCGCGTAATTTAATTGAGAGAATCGTATGGATTGTTTTGCTAGGATCGCGTGGTTTTTTGTGTACATGATCGTGTCCTTTTAGATTAAGGGGTTCTGTGAATATTTTGATCCACTATGATCGCGTAATTAAAAACATATAATCGCATGATTATATGATTGCTTGAAATTGATAAGGACATATATAATAACATGTAAATCACATATATGATAACACGTATTGCTTAACAATTTGTTATATATGATCACATAGCCATGGCCATGTCCTAACTTACAGCCACGAATCATGCCATTATTTTAAAGCCTCTAGGTATGTAGCTTCATGATCATGCGATTATTTAATACCAATGTTTGATTAAATGGTTTTTATCCCACGTGAGATGAGTAATACTGAAAGGTATTATTGTAAACTCATAATTTCTTAACTAGAAGTTCATGATCATGTATAGTTGTTTATGACTGTGTAATTTAGTTAAAAAAATGATCGCGGAGATATAATTAAGTATACACGACGATTTTGGGAATGAATATTTATTGGTTATACAAATGAAATAAAATGCGTACGGGTTAACCCCCAAACCCGGACGGGTGAGGGTAATTATTGGGCCGGACTTTTGGGCCAAACCCAATTGGGCCGAAGGTTTTAAAAGCGAGCGAGAATCGGGCTAGATAAATGGAACGAGTATTTATTTCAAATAAAACAAATGAAATATATTTGGAACGAATTAAGGTTTTGGTACCTATTTTATTGGATACATATAATGTATATATGTATGTATTAGCAACAAACTATCCTATATATATATATATATATATATATAATGGGATCAAACGAGGTTATTTTCGTAACTAACGAAATATACATTTTACAAATGTACGACAGTAAATATACAACAAGTATATTTATATACATATATATGTAGAACAAATATATATATATATATATATATACATGTATGTGTTGAGTCACTGGCCGCTGATCTCAACTCATTAGTCGTTGATATGAAGTCACTGATACTCTCTCTGAAAGACTTATTGAAAATGATCGTAGTTGAAGCTGCAGTTGCAAAAGTTTTAGTCTCTGATCCTATCTCTCCAGTTAGAAGTTGAAGAACCTATCAAGATAAAAGACTCAACTGTGTGCGTCGCTGATACTCATATATCAACGAGAGTCTCCAAGTCTCTTTAAGTTATTCCTTCTGCTGAATAAAAGAAGTCACTCTAGTACTGTAGCTCAAGTTACTCTTCAAGAGCACGTTAGCTCGCAGCGAGTAAGGAGAACTTCTACTACTTTAGTGACTGCAGCATTAAATGTTGCATTAATAAGGAGTTGACATATTCTACACTATTACGGCGCCACGCGTGCTCCTCGTGACTTGGTCCAACATAGAAACTAACATGGCAGCAAGTGATTGGTTTCAAGGTAAAAGGTGATATTTCCCAAGACAGAATGTCGGACCATGATGTATCACATCTCAACTACCTCACCAATCATGCAGCGACACGTGTCCTTCCAGATCCGGAATTTAAGGATTTCAGTGTCTATAAATAGCGTAGTATGTTGTACTCCATTTGGTGTCGATTGTTCGTATTGTTACTTGTTTGTCAGTGACTAGTTTGTCTAACATACGAACAACACCAGCGAGTGAACTAATAGCGTGTTTGTCCACTGTTGGTTCATCTCAGCGAGTGAGCAAGTTAGCGTGTTTGTCCACTACTGCTCATCTCCATTTGTAAGAGCTGTACTGTTTGATTTAGATTAGCTTTGGCTAATCTATTCCGCAATCAACAATAGATAAATTTTATCAATAAAAGAATTTATCTTTCAGCTAGTATTGCATCAGCAATTGAACTGCTTATCATACTTATATATTTGTGTTCATATTGCTGTCACTTAAATACGGTTAAAAACTTGCTAAATAAATTAACACATTAAAACAGAAAAGTTTTTAATTGTATTCAACCCCCCCTTCTACAATTAACTCACTGTTAACGATTCATAATCACTAACATAATAGTGATTAGGGACTCACAGTATGTATGATGGGAAACAAAACAACCTTTAAATATATACAACTACATACATGAATATACGTATGCCAAACAAAATATACGACATAAGAAATACTAACGATAATTCAACATAATGTCAAAGACTATTTGTACAATTTAAGAAATAATCAATTTATTCAAATAAACAAACTATTAACATAAATTGATTTAACAAATCCAAGTACTTATGTTAATACAATTATTGCGTATAGGTTAACATACCTGGGATGCGCCATCCATCTGCTAGCATTCACATCACTACCACTACTGTGAGTTTACACCCCCTACTTTTAAATGTTTTTCTGCTTTTAAACACATGGGTGTTAAACATAGAAATTGCATGCCAACACATGCAATCAAATTATAAATTGCTTTATTGCTTTTATACAACTACTGATTGATGAAATTATATTTTCACAAACTGTTTTGGGAATTAGACAACGTATCCTAGTACGGACCCAGACTTGCAATGTATGCATAAAAAGACCTTATGACGTACATACTGTAACCATTAGCTAGGTGACTCTAGCCACTGAGTATACGGATAATACTATCGCCGTGACGACCCTCCTACGGATAGGAGCGTATACTTACATGTCCTTCAGGCAAACGACATAAGTGTTGGTCGTGGTTTGGTTATAGGGTTAGGTCGTGTTACTTTAACTTGTAAGGTTTAGCTCACCTTGCAGGGGATCATAGTCTAAGAAATTCCCACATATTTTTAGGAAGAACGAATCCTACAACTGTTTCTTACCGGAAAACACACCGGTTACTTATTTTATGCTGACAGACAACCAGTAATATACTTTGGGATAACATCCCACATATAACTTGATAATTTAGGGTAACAACCCTACAAAACTTGCATTTTGTAAATGAATAACATTTCATTAATACAAACAAACTTGGTTAAACAAACCACATACTCATATAAACCTGTAAATTCACTCAACAATTTTGTTGACGATTTCTCTATGTTTTTCACGGAATTAGCTGTGTAAGTAAGAATCGCATGCATTCAGGATGGACAACCCTGGACTAATAGGATGCCACATATTTTGGGACGCTTTTAGAGATTTCCTCTGTATGACTGCAGATATTGCAGTCATACCCATGAAATCTTACTTTATCTATATGTATTGTGAAACTTAATGTTTTAAACATTACTACTACTGTTACGACTTACCTGGTCGTAATCTTTTGTAATAACCGTTAAACTTGACATCCTAACATATTATGTTGTGCAATAACCATATGCTCTGAGTATGTATGTACTATTTGGTTGTATTACTGTTCGCAGTCCCGCCACGTCACTAAAGCTTCTGCACACTTAATTAGTATTGATTGTAATCATCGTTTGGCGGGGTGTGACACATATCTTCTTTATATATTAAAAGAAAGTGTTGATTAGGTAATCTAATTTAATCTCAACCTTTAAATGATTTAAATAATTAAATGTGAACCATTGATCTTAAGTTGAAAATCATGATTACCTAAATAGTGGAGATGAGGTGCCAAAAAGTCTAAATTGCCACTACCCTTTAAATAAATAATCAATTAAAATCCTATTAGAATAATCAACATTTAATGTTCTCATTCAATTTTTAACACTTAAATTAAATGCAATTTACTATGCAAATTAATATATAATAATTAATTTTTGGTTACAAATGTAAACCCATAAATATATCTTTTTTATAACTTATATGATACATTAATGAATATTCAATTAAATGTATCTTAAGATTATTTTAATATAACTTAAGTCACATGTTTGTCATAAATATAACTTAATTTTATCTTCTATATCTTTTATCATTTAATACTAATATATAAAGAATTTACTATCAAATTTTTAAACTATAAAAATGAAGAATACTTAAAATTTATATACTATACTATTAGATATGTTATTCAACACTTAAGATTATTATAATGTAACTACTAATGAAAAGTCATATGTTCTTTTTATAAATATAATTCACTTCAATCTTCTATATCTTTTATCATTTATACTAATATATAAAAAATTTACTACCAAAATTTTAAACTATAAAAAAGAAGAATACTTAAAATTTATATAATATATTGTTAGATATGTTATTCAACACTTAAGATTATTTTAATATAACTACTAATAAAAAGTCATATGTTTTTTTTTTAAATATAACTCACTTCAATCTTCTATATCTTTTATCATATATACTAATATATAACGAATTTACTACCAAATTTCTAAACTATAAAAAAGAAGAATACTTAAAAATTAAATATTATACTGTTAGATATGTTATTCAATACTTAAACATTTGAAGTGACTCCAAATAATTATAAAAGTTAATATATTAATGTTATATAAAGAATTTACCCATTTGATTCGTAACAAATGAGTAGAAATTATTATATTAGTTTATACAACGTCAAATTCATTACTTGAAGCATTTTATAGTTATATTAGATATTTGTTTCTTAATTTTAATTAACTTTCACTTATGATAATTAGTGATTGCGATGTGGGTTGAGTTAGGTTTGCTGGTTAAAAGTTAAATAATTATAAAAGTTAATATATCAATGCTATATAGAAAATTTGTCCATTTGATTTGAAACAAAATAGTAGAAATTACTATATTGGTTTATACAACGTCAAATGCATGATTGAAAACATTTTATAGCTGTATTAAATATTTGTGTCTTGATTTTAATTAACTTTTAATTATTATAATTAGAGATTGGGATGTGGGTCGAGTTAGATTTGCGGGTCAAAAGTTCACATTATAAACTCGAAACTAATTTGATAAATGGGTTAACGGGTTAAAAGTAGCCAACCCATATATATACAACATGCATTGTGCTGTTTGATCGGTCAATCTGTTGACGTGGACTTTAACCCAAGCTCAATAGGATATGATAAACAGGTTGACGGGTTGAGACTTGAAAATGCAACTATTCATCATTTATTTCCGTGTAAAAGTTCAAGTTGTATTGAGAATTATTACCACTAATTAGAATAATTAAAAAATAAAGTATACAAAATAATGTACAAATAGTATTATTATTTTACTATTTACACAAGTACGACATGTCGTTAAACAAATATATCGTGAGTAAATGTTTTGTGGCCACTGCATAGCGGGGGCAAAACGTGCACCTAATCAAGTTATATGCAGAGATACACGATGAGAGTCATTTGAAACATAATAATTAGATTTACCATTTTGGCAACCGGCGTGATTTATTGTATTGTTCATTAGTGATGGCGATTTCGTTTTCAGGTATTGAAGTTTAAGTATTAATCACTATTTTCAATGATATAAATGTGCTTAATAATGTCTAAAACTATTATCAAAAGACAAACGTCTCCTTTAATTCAAAATCATTTTTCAAAGTTATATGTGAAAAGTGTCAAATGATACGTTATACAATTAAACAAAAATAAATCTTCGTACTAAAATTATGAAGTAACCTGCAAATTTTACGGGCTATAATTTAGTTGTATTTAAATGAATGGACTAAATTATAATGTATTACTTTATTAAATCGCACGATGGCAAAGATGAATAATAAGAACTATAACTATACCCAAATGTTCCAGATATATTTTAAAAATGTTCCTCAACTTTATACCCAATTCGATTGACTTTAACTTTATCATCCTTCACATGACCTTCATTATTTTCATAGTCTTGATACTAACACATAGTTTATCTTGGGCTATTGTTTTGTATTCTATGCGACAGTGCCGATTCCAAGAAGCTATTCATGTTACTAAAACTTTGTTGGTTGTTATAAATTTATGTATATAAATTGTATTTTGTATTTTGTTATAATGTTTATAAATTTAAATTTTTAATTGTATAGAAATGAATGGAATAAACGATTCGTACCTTTGTTTTTAATTGTAAATATGATAACTTTAGATGTGTGATTTTTTTTTTTTAGTTTTTTGTAGCTAATCGAAGGTTATAAATTAAGTTATTAAACTTGTCAGTTAATCTCAATATCAATTTAAAGTTTGCTTTGTATATAAATCAATGGTAAAAAGATGTTAGAAAATAATGCCACTCAATGAAACTATATTAGGACCTATACTATTTTGGTTGATCGATTGCATGTCAATGAAACTTATTTATTTATGAATCAATTGATTGGGTGATGTTGGTCTTTATATACTTTATCAGATCAGATGACACGGATTTTATACTTCCCAAGCTATGCGATTGCGTTTTGTGTTACTCATGTTACTCCATACTTTAATTGACAATTAGAGTCATACATGTAATACTTTGTTGTTGTTAACAGATATTACTTTTAATATACTGTAACTCGTGGCAACACATTAAAAAGATGAATATATGAAGCGATACAAAGTCATATTCATAAGTATCATTTTGCTAGTCAGAAGCAGCAGGGAAGTAAGCAAAAAAAATTTCATGGTCGTGGAGCAGTCTGCTTAACCCGACAATTTTCAACCCATATTAAAATAACTTGTTTGGACTCATTAACTATCTGATCACAACTTGTAAAGTTCTACCTTATCAAACACAAATGACAACCTACAACCTTAAGAGCCCAAATATACTTGTTGCATATGAGTACTATTTGACCCGTTTCGCCTAGGCAGACCCAAAAACAAATAAAACATACCTATATTTTGTTTGGACTCATTAACTAATCTAATCACAGCTTGTAAACTTCTACCTTATCAAACACAAATGACAACCCACAACCTCAAGACCCCAAATATACTTGCTGCATATGAGTACTATTTGACTCGTTTCGCCTAGGTAGACCCAAAAACAGACAAAACATACCAATTTAAAAAGATGAATATATGAACCGATACAAAGTCTTACTCATAAGTATCATATTGCTAGTCAAAAGCAGGTAAGTAAGCAGCAAAATCTTCATGGTTGTGGAGCAGACGACAATTTTCAACCCATATTAAAATAACTTGTTTGGACTCATTAACTAATCTGATCACAACTTGTAAATTTCTACTTTATCAAACACAAATGACAACCCACAACCTCAAGACCCCAAATATACTTGCTGCATATGAGTACTATTTGACGGTTCTCGCCTAGGCAGACCCAATACACACAAAACATACCAATTTACTACTCAACCCATTACCCATTCGACACCACAAATCTATCTATCAGTGGCTATACTATTTGACCCGTTATGCCTAGGCAGACCCATAAACAAACCCAATGTGCTTATGTATATGCTTCAGTATACGCTTCCGTCAGAGCTTGATGCGAACCCGATGTGAGGGGGTTTCACATTGCTATTTCAAATCATATTTACCGCAAACTAATTATATAATATAAACAATTTTAAATACATTATTAAATTTAATGTATTTAAAATTGTTTGTTAAGAGAATAGGTGGTTGGTAGTACAAAGTTGAATACAGTTAATTAGTTTTTATCACAAACTAATTATATAAAAGAAGTTAGCAATTTGTTCTTATGATTCTAGGATTACATCAGCTTGTTCATCATCTTATTATCATCATCATAGTTCCTTCCTCCCAATTGTAAGTATGTTTATGTTTCATATATGCATAATTTTGATTCAATGAGGTAGATAATGATCTTGGTATGCAATTGATGCTTGGAATGTTGTTATATGATGATATGTGATGTTATTGAGCTGTTTATAATCTTAGAACTCAGTTTAATGCAAGTTTGGTTGTGAAAGTAATATTAGGGTTAGTACAGAAATGTTGTGCAGGTAGGTAGAATCTGGGTTTTGAACCTCACCCGATCGGGTAGGTTACGATACCTGGACGGGTATGCATGGTTACCCGAACATGTAATTTGACCCGATCGCGTAAGTTAGAACAAAATGGTTACAGAATGGGACTTAAGTTAAAATCTAGGAATTCTCTTAGTTACCCGATCGGGTATGGCCAGTGACCCGATCAGGTATGCTTATTTGTAACACCCTCAAATTCACTGTTTAGCGGAAGCAAGCTTTAGGGTGCTATTAATCAAATATCAACAGTACAAGGTATACAGCAAACGACCTCTAAATGAGACGTTTAAAAATAGTTACATTTCCAATATAAAATTGTTTGAAAACGTAGTGTTTTCGGTTACAAAAATGTAGTTCCCTAGAGTCCATGCGTGTAGCAGGAGATTCTATTACATAATCAAAATATACAAAAGATAATGCTAAGAATCTCCGTTAGATGCAATGTAGAAATCATGCGACTCTAGCTAGTGTCCAGGGGTAATCCTACTCCGTCTGTGTACCTGAGATACAAAGCTAAAAAGGTCAACCAAAAAGGTTGGTGAATCTTACAAGTTTAGTAATAAGTAATCATTATGAACCACAAGTATGTACCAGTATTGCTAGCAAGCAAAGTAAGTAAATTAGTAAATCATCACAAGTGCCATGAGCTTACAAGTTGAAGCTTAACATTGTAGTGTGAATGGTACAATCAAGTACAGTATCATGTACCCCCGTGAGTGCTATCCCAACACTCATATGTAACAAGTATCAAACGCCCATTTCTACGGAACGGTTCGTGGTAGCGCTACTACCCCGGGCGGGGATTGTCAGTCCCGAATGGATCCATCCTACTAATACTCGCACTTAAGTCTATAACTAACAACTTATGATAGGAGGCTTTCAGTGGATAAAGCGGATGTAAGTCTAGCAAGTGTGGTGTGAAATCAACCAAGTAAAGCGGATGTAAGTCCGTGTTTCGGTTCTCAGAACCCTGCAACCTTCTGGCGTTCGAAACGCACAAGGTTGTAAGCAAACAAGTAAATAAGTTGGTGTCTTAAAAGATCACCCATTCAAGTTGTCCACTCAACTAGGGAATGTCCAAGTGTTTGTTTAGTAATCCGTTTGTAATTTGGGAAACAAGTATGGCCCGTTGGCGACGGTTTGTAATAATAATCCAAAGTGTTATTATTATATATATCGTTGTATCAGGTCTCATTATTAGTAAGTGTTCAACACTTAGTGTGAAATGTATTTACAAGTTCCTGGATGACAGGGGTCCGGGGGCAGCGCCCCTGGTAGCGGGGTTCAAGGGGCGGCAGCCCCTAGCGGGGTCCAAGGGGCAGAGCCCCTGGCTGGGGTCGAGCTGCCAGGTCAGCTTGGACTAAAAAGGTGTTGCAAACTGAGTTCGTGGTGCGAACTGAGTCGCAAGGTAAGGTAGGCTGCGAATCGAGTTAGGTTCGCAGGTCAAGTCGGTTCGCAGGTCAATTCGCAAAAATCTCAACTCGCAAGTCGAGTTCGACTCACAAAGCAGTAGGCTGCGAACTGAGTTCGGTTCGCAGCATAAGGTTCGGTTTGGAAAACTCGACCCGCAGGTCAGTTCGCAAGTCAACTCGCAGTTCAGTTCGCAGATCAGTTTCGGTTCGCAGTTTGGCTTCGCGAGTCGAGATCTCGGTTCGCCTCGCAGGACGAACGAGATATGGGATCTCAACTCGCAAGATGAACTGTCTGTATCTTGGGTTTTCAAAACGCATTTCTAAGCCGGTTTTTGGACATAATCTTGTTGTGTAAACATTCTAGCATGTAAATAAAAGCTTTTTAAGTAATTTAAATGAGTTTTAAGTTTCCATACCACAAAATGAAAAACGAAGAAGATGGAGAGGTAGAGCTCGTGATGGTGATCCTAGTGCTTGTTCCCGATGATGATGATGAACGTTTTTTTTTTTGGTGATGTTTTTGGTGGTTTGGGGCTGCGGTTTTGAGAGGAGAAAGAGAGAGATTTAGGTGTAAGTGTGTGTATAAAGTGAGGTGAAGTGGGGAGGGGAAAGGGATTAAAAGGGTTGGGTCTTGGGTCGGTGGGTTGGGTCCGCGGGTCTGGGCCGACCCACGTAGGTCTCGGGTTCGCGTATTTGTGTTTCCGAATGTCGTGTTATGACCCGTAGTCGTTTAATTGCGAAGTCTTTGTAAGATTTGTAAATATGTCAAAGTATACCCGCAATATTTATTTAACCGAAGTATTTTATCAACATACTTTATTTTAAGTTATAAAATCATAAAAATATAATTTTTGTTACTAATCGCTCGTTGGGGTGCGTTTCGTGCAAATTCGTCGCGTAGGATATGTCTTAAACAATATGATATTGCGTAATATATTATCGTAATATATTATAGTAAACAATGTTTGTTTGGATAATTTCACATTATTTATAAATTTTGTCACCAACGTCCATATTAAATAAAGTAGGACCTCGTCCGGTACATAAGGGCATGATTTAATCGAATCGCGTAAGCGTGTATGTAATTACACCAAAACGTTACATATATTTAGAATATTACAAAACTAAACACATGTATTACAAGTAGTTTAGGCACCAAGTAAAGTCCTAAATTGGCGGGTGTTACATTATTAATATCAGATCGTGTGTATGTATGTGTTTGTGTTTAAATTTATAATGTAAGCAAGTTATTAACTCATTGTTGTTATGTTTTCAGATCCACCGAAGACTCGATAACATTAGAACTCTGAGTAGAGATTAAGATTGACAGGTGAGTGGACGTGGAGCTTTCAGTGTAAGTTGGTGATAGCCTATTTGGTTATATCAAGTAATGTTGTTTATTAGTTTAATGTATTAAGCTGATTAATTATGTGTGATTATGTGTTAAATAATCTTTTGGTATATTGTGTTATGGAGGTCAACAATTGTTGGGCTGGGTTGCTACAGGTTAACCAACATAGGAATTGTGAACATTTGTTGTGAATGGAGCTTATGTTGGTTAAAGGTAGTAAACAGTTATCGGTAATACTACTGTATTGGCCTGCAGTGGTTATAAGTGTCGCTTGATGGGCCACCACAGCTGAGGGCGCCACAAGGGCCACCGATCCTCTTAGTGATGTTGAGTCTTAGTTTTAAGTGTTATAAACAAATAGTGTATTTTAAGTTGTATTGTTAGTGACAGGTTGACTCACTTAGCTTCGTGTTAATCCCCACATTACTCCTTGAAGGTTTTGATATGATTTTGGGCTGGGCAAGGAGTGGACTTGAAGAATGTTTGACCATAGATATTATTTTAATACTTTAATGTGTTTTGATTTGATAACGCCCAGGATACAGTTTAATAGTTTATTTCAAATCAAAATCTCTTTTTGTATAAAATTATCATCGCAACGGGCGAATAAAAATTACTCAGGCTTCAGTAGTGGTGCACAAAAACCGGTTTCTCCAAAACCCGACCCGACCCGAAATCGGTTTTGGTCAAACTTGGCCAAAACCGGGTTATCCAAAACCGGTTCGGGTTCAACCCGATTTGGACACCCCAAAAACCCAACCCGACCCAACCCGGTTTGGGTAGGGTCCAAACCGGTTCGGGTTCAAAACCGATTTTAAACCGGTTTTTTTATAAAAATGGTATTTTCGTTCGATCGTTAAGCGTTTTAAGGAAAATGAATGTTTGGGCCAATTTCATTCAATTCGTAAAACATTAATAATGGAAACTCAATTGATCAATAACTAAACCAAAAAGGCTTCTAAATGTTCTTTAAAAAAAGTATGTAATCAAAAAACTCTATATATTTCAATTTTCGTTGAAGCGTTAAGCGTTTTAAGGAAAAACAACGTTTGGGTCAAAAAAAGTTTCATTGAGTTGGTAGAACAGTAGTAATGGAAACACAATTGATCAATAACCTAGCCAAAAGTCTTCTAAGTTTTCTTAAAAAAATTATTGAATCGAAAAAAGTCTATAAAATTCAAAGTGAGCTGATACATTCAAGGAAGTTTTTACTAAATGCAAGGAAACATGTGCATAAAAAGTGGTACTATAAGCATAAAGACTTGTACTTTTCCGTTAATTTAGTAAAAACTTTCTTGCATTTATCAACTCCCAAATCAAAGTGGTTCGAGCGTTAGGCTTTTTAAGGAAAAAACAATGTTTGGAGCAAATTTTTTTTATTGAATTCGTAGGTCACTAGTAATACAAACATAATTGAACAATAACTTAAACAAAAGTCTTCCAAGTCTTCTTGAAAATATTATCGAATAAAAAAAAGTCTTCATAATCTTTGTAATTTTCATAATCTTCAACTTGTATATATCTTCAAGTCTTCAAACATCTTCAAGTATTCAAACATCTTCAAAGTCTTCAAAAGTCGAAATCTTCATCAGATGTAGCCTCGCGCGAAGCTTGATCAAGAGCAATTTCTTCGTCGGAAAGTGATATTGTCACACCTTCTTCCACCTCGACATTGTGTATATCTTCTTCGTATTCCATTTCACCTTCAAAACTTGAAACATTTTGTATACGTTACGCGGCATCCAAGTGATCCTTCAAGCAAATGCACATCTCTAAGGAGGCCGGTGTGAGTCTTGTTCTTCGTATAGATAATACCCTGCCACTAAGAGAAAATGCGGATTCCGAAGCTACCGTAGAAGCTTGGACGGTTAGTAAATCTCGGGCCATGATGGTTAGAACGGGAAATTGAGATTTCCTCTCTTTCCACCAAGCCAAAATATCAAATTGTTCGAACTCATTGGGTAGAATAGTGGACAAAAAATCCGTTCTGGTATATCTCCCATATTCACTAGTGGTGTTTTGGTTGCCTTCACCCCTTGCCCGTTTATTGTTTTCTTGTCTTAAACTATTACATAAGTTTAGCATCGCATTGTTGGAAGAAGATGAAGTAAACATTGAGTTAACCGAACTAGCGGGCACATTTGATGTTAAACTATATTTTTGAAAATATACACCAAATAAATCTTGTAAACATTTATTAAAAGATGTTTTTGCATTTTGTGAAAACATTGGGTCCTCCTCATTCAAATCCAAATTGTGACAAATGTTATCGATAAGCATTTCCACCCGGAAAGGTTCAAACATGGGTTCATTGCGGCGGAACAAGTAATTATCGGAGGCATTTTTTGAAATATTTTTTTAGTTTTTCTTTCATGGGAGCCACAATTTCTTCAAATATTGGACCTTCATATAGGTAGTCGTTTAATTTTGTAGTCATTAACCAAATTTGATTAAGTACTAAATGACTAGTTGGATAATAAACACCCGATAATAAAGTAGTCGCGGTTTTGAAAAGTTTGAGCAAATCGGTTATCTTTTTAAGATCTTCCCAATTTGCGATTGGAAATGGTGTTGCAAGACCTTTTTGAACAAGATAATCATGAAAAACTTGTAAACAATCGCGTTGGCGTAAGCCACATACAAACATATGGTAGGTCGAATTCCATCTAACGGGCATGTCCCAATTAGGGGTTAAAAAAATAGAATTCGTTTCCTTACACAATTTCATATAAGATTTGTATCTAGCTTTACCCCTTTGAAATATGTCTTGCAACATAATTTTATACGCCATTTTTATGTCGTCTATTTCTTCAACCGCTAGTCCGGCTTGCACAACCAAGTTAATGATGTGTGCAACACATCGACTATGATAAAAAATGCCCTTCAAAGGTGGTGCGTATTTTGTTGAGACATAGTTTGTGACAACAGATCTAGCTTGAAATAGGACTGGTGTAATTATTATTATGTTTGTGTATTGGTTTAGATTTGTAAATGAATATTTCGTTAATAAAGATAGACGAAATTTTATATTTAATATATACGTTTGTTGCGAGTCGAGATTTCAAGTCGCAAGTGTTGCGAAGCGAGGTGAGATCTGAACTCGCAAAGCAATGAACATAAGGAGCTTGGCAAGTCGAGTTTATTATGGGCTTGGGCTGCGTAGCGAGTCGAGTCAACTCGCAAGTCCAACAGCTGCGAGTTGAGACGACTTATTTATATGATTTTCTGTTTAGAAAATTAAGAACTTTTTGGAAAACTTTGAGAGAACTTTTGTCATTCCTGCGAATTCAATATCCAGAGAAAACAAAACCTAACGGCTAGGCTTTGACGGTTATTCGTTTAAAGCGAAGTATTAGATTACCTAAACGCGAACTTATTCGTTGTTAGTAAGATAACATCGTATTGAGGAATTCCGCACCTTAATACTACAGATAACGAAGTTATCGATCCTAGAACTAGGGACTTACAATTGGTATCAGAGCTTTCGGGCTTGATAACGAAGGTAGTTCGAGGTTTTAGTATTAATCATGTTTGATTCGGATCGTTTATACGTGCATTAGTACATATTAACGATCAAAATCATTCTCTGGACGATTTAGGGTTTGTTTACGTTCGAAATTTCCACTTTCAATCGTAAAAATACCTAAAATTTTTGTTTTCGGGTTTTTCAACCGTTTTGCGAGTCGAGATTAGGGTTTCAGATAATTCTGCGAACCGAGTTGAACTTGCGAACTGAGATTCTGCGAGTCGAACTTATTTGCGAATTGAAATATTCTGCGAACCGAGATCTCCTGCGAACCGAGATCACTTGTGAGTTGACATCACTGCGATCCGAATTGAGACTTGCGAACCGAGATTCTACGAGTCGAGCTGAGATTGCGAGTTGAACTGAGTTTCTGCGAGTTGAGTTTTCTTTATCTGAATTCGCAAATACAGGTTAACTTTAAACTTCACGATGTCTGACCTTAGCAAAATGTTTGAGATGGAACACGAGATTGGAAAATCTAATGTTTCACCTAAATTGTTAAGAGTTGAGGATTATTACAGCTGGAGGGATAGGTTTAAATCTTACTGTAGATTCCATGATCTATCTATCTGGATGTGTATCAAGAATGGATACACGACACCTACACAAACTGTTGAGAATGCTATTGTGGTTCTCACTTATCAAGAGATGAGTGAAGCACAAAAGAAGGAATTTGAGGTTGAGAACAAGGCTCATTCTTCAATCAAGATGAGTCTTCCTAAGGAACTTAATCATCAACTGAAATCCTTCCAAACTGCTAGAACGTTGTGGACAGCTCTTGAGATGAGGTGTGAAGGTAGTCCACAAGTTAAAGCAGGCAAGAGGAATCTCCTGAAAAAGCAGTTTACTATGTTCAAAGCTTTGAAAGGAAAAGATCTTGATGCTTATACCACAAGATACTACCATTTCCTGAGTGAGCTAGATGACCATGAGATTATAACTACCGAGACTGAGAAAACCGACAAGTTTATTGAGGGTTTACCGTCTAAGTGGGAAATGCATGGCATAATGCTTAAAGACAATGATGAGAGGTATGCAACTATGACCTTAGAGCAGGCTATTGATAAGCTAAGAGGTTATGATTTCACCAAGAAGACTAGAGATACTGATTCTGATCAGGCTCAGGATCCGGGACTATATCACGGAAAATCTACTATCTATACTGCTTCCTCAAGCTTGACCACTGCTTTGTTTGTTGGTAATGCTGATGGAAAGGGTGAAATGATTACTGATGATTTGTGTCTTGTTACCTCATCTGGTAGTGAAGCAAAGGGAAAACCAACTAAGAAGTCACCTCAGGAGCATCAAAAGATGCCTATGAGTGTGAAATCTGCTGAACAACAATTATCTGTTCTTGCTTCCTTTGTAGCTTCTTATGAAAACTACATTCAGGGTAAAATCAATGATCCAATTATGTTTGACGAAGATTATGATCAGATAGACCCTGAGTATCTTGAAGAAATAGAACTTCAGGATCAACTTGCTATGTTGTCTAGAAGAGTAAAGAATTTCTTGAAGAAAACTTGTAGAAAGGTAGTTGGCAATCGATCAGGGTTTGATAAGACCAAGATCAAGTGTTTTAACAGTCAGGGTTATGGACACTTTGCTCGGGAATGCCAAAGACCTAAGGTAGAAGCTGGCAATGGAAAACAAGGTTCGGGAAGCACTCTTGCTTCCAAAGCCTTGGTTGTGAAACAGTTGGATGTCTCTTATGAATGGAAAGCTCAGTCTGAGGAAGCTTTCATGGATGAGATTGATGAGTCTACATCCTACATGCCTACTGATGCAAAGTGTGATGTAAAGGTGCCTGAGGTTGAAATGAAAGCAAGTGATGAAGACGTGTTGTATATGGACTCAACTGAAAATATGAATCCTGAAGACTTTGTAGCACGCATGGCAACAGACAAGAAAAGGGTATGTATTGATATTCTTACTCTTGCTGATGTCTGTTATTTAGTTACTGATTTGCGGTCACAGGTTAGTGTTTTAACTGTAACAAACAAAAACATGTCTTCTCAAGTTAGCATATTGACTGAATCTAATAAGACTGTTAGATTTGAACTTGAACTAGCTAAGATTGATGTGCGTAGGTTAAGTGATGATAAACAGGACTTAAAAGATAAAATTAAGTCTGATGCTTCTGATAGGATTGCACTTAGAGATACCATTAATGAAAAAGCTGTTATCATAGATGGTCTCTATATGAACCTAAAAGACTTAAATCAGACAATTGCTAATAAGGAGAAAGAGTTAGCTGATTGTAAGTTGAAGCTAGTTGAGCAAAACCAAAAGATATAAAATTATAGAACAACTGAGATGGACAAGATGCTTGATGCTCAACGAAGTGTAAAGGATAAGTCATGATTAGGTTATAATGAGACACCTCCTCCTTTCAATTCAAATTACACTAGGCTTCTAGAAGATACTGAGATGACTGAAGTATGTTCTGAAGAACCAGTAGCTAAACCTGATCAGTCAGAGGCACAGAAGAATGTTATTAAGAATCCTTCATCTAATGATAGTAAGAGAATTCCTCACACTAAAGTACATTTTGTACCGGATGGAGTAATTAATGATACTAAGACTGATGAAGTGGTTAATAAAGAACATGTTATTGATCCTTTAGTGCCTAAGATGTCGATTGCGGATGCAAAAGTTAGTAAGTCACGAAAACAGATGTCATGCTTCAAATGTCACCAAAAAGGACATGTGGCTTCTTGTTGTCCAAATAAGAAGTTGAAAGCATCACATAAGTTAGTGAATACTGAAAAGACACCGACCACTTCTAGTTCAATTGTAAACAGGTTAGGCTCCAAACCGGGTTTAGGCAGCAAACCTGTAAACATTCTGAAAAGAGATGGTAATCATAGTGTCTCTCCACCTAAATCTAAAAGGCCTTATACTCTGAACGAAAATACTTTCAATAAACCAAGAGATAAGACACCTTCGAGGTTTAGGACCCCAAGTAGAAACCATAGTCAGTTTGAAAATGGTTCTACTTCGAGTACACAGGGAACTAAGTTTGTGCCTAGGAGGTTTTCTACTCACTCTCCTCATAGGCCTAAAACTACAGATCATCATCAATCTCAAACTCCTGTGAAAGTTACCAAGACTCCCGATGGGAATAGTTATGGTTACTTTAAGGAGGTTCAGATTGTAGATGATCAGGGACAAATCAAGACCATAATGGCTTGGGTCCCTCTTGAAAACTAACTGTGTACAACTTGTTATGTGTAGGAGCAGACTGTGAACAAAGATAGCTGGTGGTATGTAGACAGTGGATGCTCAAGGCACATAACAGGTGAACGAAGTCTATTGAAGGACTTCAAAGAAGGTTTCAAGCAAAAAATTAATTTTGCAGGAGACAAAGGAGGAGTAATTACTGGGAAAGGAAAAGTTTCAAATGGAACCTTGACTCTAGAGGATGTGAATTATGTTGAAGAACTAACTCATAACCTAGTGAGTGTTTCCCAAGTCTGCGATAAAGGTCATCCAGTTCATTTTCATGAAAAGGAGGCTTTAGTTCTGAAGCCAGGCTTCACAATTCCTGAAGAATGGATATTGATGAGGGCACCAAGGAAAAAGGACATTTATGCTATAAACATGGGTGTTTCTAATTCTTCAATGGTGTCTACATGCTTACTATCCAAGGCCTCAGAAGCAGACGCACTTCTATGGCACAGGAGAATGGCACATCTGAACTTTCAAAAAATGAATTTTATAACCAAGAATGGATTAGTTCTAGGTGTACCACAGAAACGTTTCGAGTCTGAAGACAAGTGTGTTCATTGCCTAAAAGGAAAGCAGCACAAGAAACCACACAGGTCTAAGACTGAAAACTCAATCTCCTCGCCATTTGAACTGCTACACATGGACCTCTTTGGCCCTATAAGCAAGAGAAGTCTTGGTGGCAAATGGTACTGTTTAGTTATCACAGATGAATACTCTAGATTCTCATGGGTATTTTTTTGGGATCTAAGGATGAAACTCCATGAATTTTAATGGAGTTCTTTGATCTAGTAGAGAATGTCTATAAAACAAGAGTAAAGCGTATTTGTAGTGATAACGGAACGGAATTCAAGAACTCAACGTTGAATATCTATTGCTTAAGGAAAGGGATACAACATCAATTCAGTGCACCATATGAACCTCAATAGAATGGTGTTGCTGAAAGGAAAAATCGAACGTTGATTGAAGCTGCTAGAACAATGCTTGCAGATTCAAAGATTCTGGTCATATTTTGGGCAGAAGCAGTGAATACAGCATGTCATGTTCTAAATAGGGTTCTTACGGTCAAAAACCATAACAAGACTCGTTACGAATTATTGAATAATAAGAAACCTAATCTGAAGGGATTTGAACCCTTTGGAGTTGCATGTACGATATTGAAAACGGGAAATCAAGCTAAATTTGGCGAAAAGGCTAACGAAGGATTTTTTCTAGGTTATGTGCCCAATTCGCCTAATAAAAGAGTTTTCAATAAAGTCACGGGACGACTGGAAATCGTTTATAACATTGAGGTTACGAGCTATGTACCTGCTGAACATAAGGGATTAGATTGGCAATTTGACTATTTAGATCTCTTTCAGTCATTTAAAGTTCCCATAAGTGACTTTGTCAGTGAGTTAGAGATCTCTTAACACTTATTGTATGAAGATTCGGACAATGGTCCCTCTTCAACATCGAGTGTTTCGAAATCTGGAATCAGGATAACAGATGACTCAAATGAAGCTTCTTCAAGTGGGTCACAACAACCTTTAAAGGATATGTATCAATAAACAGAAGATTCTGAGGAGAATCTTCAAACAAAGTTTGATGATATACTTACTTCTTTGAACCACTTAAGGTTATCTTCAGCTAGTTCAGAAGATATGCCTTCATTAGAAGAAATTGGTACTAATTTAGGAGATGATTTAATAGTTGACCCTACACCGGTTACAAAAACGAGTAAGAATCATCCCGTTGAAAACATCATCGGTGATATTAATACTCCTGTTCAAACTAGGACTCAATCTAAAGCTAGTACATCTGAAAATTTAGAAAGCTTGTATACTGCTATGAAAGAGACAGAGATTCCTAATCAATGTCTATATTCATGCTTTATCTCACAAGTTGAGCCTAAAAATGTGCAAATGGCTCTTAAAGAAAGCTCGTAGGTAGAAGCTATGCAAGAAGAACTGCTACAGTTCTCAAAATTACAAGTATGGGAGTTGGTTGACCTTCCAAGGGGAGAATATCCAATTGGAACTAGATGGGTATTTAAGTGTAAGAGAGATGACCGGGGAGTCATTACTCGCAATAAAGCTCGTGTAGTGGTTCAAGGGTTTAATCAACAAGAAGGAATAGATTACAACAAAGTATTTGCACCAGTTGCTAGGCTAGAAGCAATTAGAGTATTCTTAGCATTTGCCTCCTTTAAAGGTATAAAAGTCTATCAGTTGGATGTTAAGAGTGCCTTTTTGTATGGCAAAGTTGAAGAATTGGTGTATGTTTCACAACCACCAGGGTTTACTGATTCTGACTATCCAGATAGAGTATATCGCTTGAATAAGGCTCTATATGGATTACATCAAGCACCTAGGGCATGGTATGGAATACTATCAACGTATCTACTTGAGAATGGATTTACAAGAGGATCCATTGATAGTGCACTTTTTGTAAAGTGGAACAAGAATGACTTTCTACTTGTACAAGTATATGTTGATGACATTATCTTTGGATCTTCTGATTAAAAGATGTGTCAAGAATTTGAGAAAGTCATGAGAAAAAGGTTTGAGATGTCTGCAATGGGAGATTTATACTTCTTCTTAGGATTGCAAGTTGATCAAAAGAAGGATGGATTCTTTATTCATCAATCTAAATATACATATGAGCTATTGAAACGCTTTAAGATGGATGAAAGTAAGGTCTACAATACTCCAATTCCAGTCAATCACAACCTTGGACCAAATACATCGAGTGATAGCGATGTGGATCCAACTTTTTATAGAGCCATGATCGGATCACTAATGTATCTTACTGCCTCTAGGCCTAACATTATGTTTGCAGTTTGTATATGCGCAAGATATCAGGCAAATCCGAAAGAGTCACATATGCAAGCTGTGAAACGGATTTTTCATTACCTCAAAGGGAAACCGAAGCTGGGACTTTGGTATCCGATTGATGGAGACTTAGATCTCATAGCTTATACTGATTCGGATTATAGAGGATGCAATCAGAATAGGAAATCTACAACTGGAGGATGTCAATTCTTAGGAGGTAGATTAGTATCCTGGCAATGCAAGAAGCAAAGCTCAATAGCCATTTCTACATGTGAAGCTTAGTATGTTGCAGCTGGCAGCTGTTGTTCTCAAGTTCTTTGGATCCAACAGCAACTGCGGGATTATGGGTTAAATATAACCAATACTCCTATGATGATTGATAACGAATCAACAATGTCGATCACCAATAATTCGGTGAAGCACAGTAAAACTAAGCACATTGATATTCGACATCATTTTATTAGAGACTGTGCTGAGAAGAATTTGATAAAGTTAGTTAAGGTTCCATATTTGGATAACTTAGCAGACTTATACACCAAGGCGTTCGACAGAGCTCGATTTGAGACGTTGGTTCAACTTAATGGAATGAGAAATCCATAGTGATTAGTCTTCCAAGGGTATATCTGTAATAGTTAGTAGTAAGTTTTATGCTTTTATAAAAAATAAAAAATAAATAAAACGGGGGGGGGGGGGGGGGCGTATGACATTCATTTGCTTGTTACCTGAGGGGAATCGCATCCAATAAAAGAACAACCGAAGTTCTTTTAGAAAAGCTTTAAGTTTTGGCTGTAAAAACTTGAGAAATGATAGTACATTAGGAGAATGAGCTTAAGAATAATAAACCTAAGTGCTAAGATTGATGTGTTAGTAGATTCCTATAAGCTTCATTAGAATTGCATACTTACCTAGGAGTTTACTTATATTTATCTGATTATACACCTATATCCACTGATAATAACTCGTGTCCTTTATATAAGTGATAAGAATAACTAAAGTCTATTCAGCTTCATTATATGATATACTGGTAGGCAAATTATTCTTAGATTTATGAGCAATTAAGAAATTCTAATTTTGTGTGTCATATCTTTTGTGAACTGTTATATACTGTATGATATATGTCTTTATTGATGAATGATGGTACTGCCATACATTGTTATCTTGCATTTATCTACAAATGATAAATAGTTACAAATATGGTTATTAGTGAAAGTAACAGATAACTCTGTTGTACGCGAGTACAGACCTGTTGCCTTTAGTTTTGCCAATAGTCTCAAACTTATTTTAATTATACTAAGGGATCCTCTGTTGTACGTGAGTACAGATCTGGAACCACTAGTATCTTTAAAGGATGTTTGATATTTGTCAAAATCTTAATTCAAGTGTATGTTATATGTTTCGAAAAGATACATCATTTAGTAACATCTACCTTGAAAATTAAAAGATACAGTGTTATGTGTTCTACATAAATTCTTCAGTATATTATATAACGGTACACTTTAGATACTGCTTACATTAATAATAATAAATTTTGCTGAAAAATCTATGTCTAATTTGTTTATGTGAATCATAATACTGGTAATCGTCTTGAACTGTCTATGATATTGGAATGTTCACTATTGTGGATAATTAGTTCCTAATAAATAAAAAGGTTATTTTTGCTTTACAGTTATGTCTTGTGGATAAAGGTAAATAAGATATAATTTTATAAATATAAGTCTAATACTGGATAATTTGTAATTTTATTGTACTTATATGAATTTCATGAGGTATGCATACTAACAATCGTCTTGTTCTTATTAAAATCTAATATAAATGGCTTATTCTTCCTAATATGATCCCTAAGCGGTTCAAATTTTAAGCATTTTAATTTTAAATTTTGTTTGCTTTCATAGGATGTTAGTACTCTTAAATTTTTTATTTCTTATTTTGTATCTATGTTTAATGATTAATAGAAAGTTTTATTTTTTCAATGTGTTACCCTTTGGAATTAAATTATACTGGATATTTATTTTATGTTGAACAAACGTATGTTGACAACTGAAAATACTATATAGGTTACGTGGAATGTTAATCGAAAGTCTTTCGACTCACAAGTAGTCGAGCAGCGTGTCCTGATTTTATATCAGCGGTTAATTTTTCTATTATAACTTATATATATTTTAGACTTGTCTATATACTTAAGACCATAAGGTATATAAGTAAATAATTTTAGCTCGAGATTTTTCTTTATACAAGATTAACTGTATCACGGGTTTAGTCGGTTAATATATGTAAGAAGATTATCATTGAGGAAAAATTATGCGAAAACATTTTCTTTAAAATGTTTAGGCTACATAGTTACAGAGTTAACTATATAATTTTGAATGGGTTTTAATTTATACTTAAAATTTAACTCGCATTTTTCTTTAAAACTTACGAGTTTGACTAGTCAACGCTGCGAAGCGAGTCTAATGCTGCGAATCGACATTAAACTTGCGAATCGAGTAAAAGTATAAGAGGGTGGTCAAACGAGTCAAACCTTCCACCGAACCCACTTCTATTTTGTGAGTTCACTAAAATTTGCGAATCCAGTTTGTGTGAAACGAGACGAAACTTATTTTCGTTTGATTTCGATTTTGCGAGTTACAAGGACAAGTTTTTGATCCGTAGCTTTTATACACTTTCGAATTGCGAACATTTTGATGTATAAACCAACGGATTTCACCATTTAAATTACACGAAATCGAAGTTTTTATGAATCTAGGGTTTCGTTTTAAAGTTTAAACGATTAGCGTAGATTCAAGGTGTTATTTAACTAGAATCCTGAGGATTAATGTTAAACGAACCTTAATGAACGTAAACAAATCGATAGATCTTAATAACATTGATAGATTAATCGATTTTAGTTTCAACCCGCAACACCAGTTCATGTTGCGAGTTGAACACAGGTTCAATTCGTAGAGCCACATTAGCGAGTTGAGATAGCTCTTGATTTGCAGATCTATTTTTGCGAGTTGAAAACTTGTTTGTTGACTTGCGGACCGAGTTGATTAGCGAATCGACTTGCGAGTTGAGTTGCGGATTGACTTGGTAAGCGAGTTGACATGGTTGCGAGTTGAGTTGCGAACCGAATTGAACTCGATTCGCACATAATCCTTATGCAAGTCCAGTACTTAGAAGATTTTCAATTTTAAAAGTTTTTATGAAATGTTAAGTCTTTTTCAGTAATAATTTTTATATCATGGACTTGTATTAAATTATATATGTTTATATTGAAAGTCTACCAATTCAAGCGGTAATTGAGTGGCGTGTCCTAATTATATATTAGCGGTATAACCTATATTTATTTTAAAAAACAAAAAACGTTAATGACTTGAGAATTTCAAATTAACAAGTAACTAAGATGTTTGATGAATTTCGATTCATAATACGTTATAGTTTAAAATTTATTAATGTGTGTTAATTGTTGTTGTCATTTGTGTTCTTACAGATATGGCATGACAATTTGATAAAGGTCACAACATTCTTGTTGATCTTGATCTTTCGGCATGCGGAGCAAATAAAGTTGCTCAAGTGCTGACATTCTTAGCACGTTCACGTATTCGGTATGCTGTTACGGCATCTCCGCCTATTTCTCAGACGATACTGGATGATTTCTGGGATGGTATTCAGTATGATCAGACTGTTGTCCCTCCAGTTATTCATACAACGGTTAATCAGCAACCGATTGTTTTTACTGTTGGAAATCTTCGTGAGATTTTACAGCTTGGTACGGAAGATCAGGATAACGGAGATATAGAGTTTCCCATGGATTTCATTGAGGGAGCTATAGGCCGTATGGGATATACGGGTGATAGACGAGGACGTCAGTTCCAAAAACCTCTGGTTATTGGACAGTGGAGGTTTTTGTGGCACGTGATTGTCACGGTTTTTGCACCAAAGAAGGGAGGCTTCGATGAGTTGAGCCCTACCCTTGTATCATCTGTGTTGTCCCTGGTTTATAATAAACCATACAGTTTTTGTGATTATATTTGTGGCGAGCTGGTTAGACAGATTTCGGGTTCTGTTAGATCACGGTTTCTAGTTTACCCGCGTTTTTGTATGCTGATCATTCGTGCTCGTCTGCCAGAGCTTGTTATTCCTGAGCCACACTTACGTGTAGATACTATCGGCTCAGAGGATACAATGTTATATTTTTGCAGACAGTGAGGAAGGAAGGGGTAGTGAAGCATGAGGAGAGAGAGATTTTTGGTTTTCTTGTCGATCCTGCCTATGTGATGCCACTGAACCATGGTTGGCTAGATGTTGGTGCTGCTGCTGCTGTTCCAGACCCGATAGCTGATGTGGTTCACGCTGAAGATTCACAAGAGCTCATCGAGGACGTTTTGGAACAACCTGGACATGTTAGGGAACAGGTGAACCCAGATGTTGCTGCCCAGGTGATACAGGAGGTGCTGGTTGAGCATGATGATGCTATTGATCCCTTGCTACGGGATATTGATAGTTATGTTGCACCGCCTGAGGTAATATCATAATTATATAATAATATAGGTACTTAGTTGATACATTATTATTATAATATTATTATATAACAAAACTGTTATAGATATTTAGTTAATTAGATAATATTTCTGATTATAAAATATAAATATCATTATGATCAGGGAGCTAAGACTGCAGACCCAGAGGTCACTCGACCTGAGGGTAAGCAGGGACAGCCTGATAGATCTGAGGGTTTACCTTCTAAGGTAATATATCAGAATAATCTTAAAAATATATAGAACTTGTATGATAGAGCTTCTAGCTAATCATAAATGTTTAATATATTTAATATTTAGGATTCTGATGTTGGTCCATCTGGAGGTCGTGATGGTGAATCGGCTTCAGATGATGATGATGATAGTACTCCTTCTCCACCTCCAGATGCTGGTTATATTAGATATCAATCTAGGATGATTCCAGATCCAACACTGAAGGAGAAGAGAAAGGCTAAGGAAGTCGACCCAGACTTCAGTATTATTGATGAGGGTCCTGAGGAAGAGGATACATCTCTTATTTCTCAACGCCGTAAGCGTTCCAGGACATTGACCATTCAGGATGGTATGTGTTATTTAGAGTTAGATTATCTTAACTTGTTGCTTATCAGGAGTTCAATTGAGACAGTTAATTCTGTGACAGTTTCTCGAGATACACCACTAGTAGAGACAATGATACCGGTGGTTACTGAACCAGTATCTGTACCATCTGAGGTATGAGATAAACGTAGGTATGAGATAAACGTTTAGTACTACGAGTATTATATATATTTAATTAGAGATTGAGACAGAGTTATCTGTAACAATTACTTCTTTAATTGTATCTAACTTTACAGGCTGAGAAACTGCTTGAGTCAGTGGAACCAGAAATGGTCTCCAAGACGATTGAGAAGGGAGTTACCGAACTCGTACATGATGCACAGTTCCCAACCAATAAAGCTAGTAAATTTGCAGCTAGTCATCTCAAGGAAGCTTTATCTCAAGCTATTCCACAGCTTACACCTGAGTCTCACATTGCTTCGCTTACACCACCTAGACCATCAACAATTTCTGTTATTCCGACGACCGATGCTGAAAGGATTACATCCTTAGAGTCAAGGGTCAAGGAATTGGAACAGACTACATCCAAGATTCCAGGGTTGTTAGCTGAGAATGTTTCTCTTGCTCAGCAGATGGTTCATATCAGTGAATCGCATTTGACTCTGCTGAAGACTCATCATACTTTGCTTGCTGATTTTACTGCCCAGCGACTGAAGCTTGAACACTTAGAATGTTTGGTGTTGAGAGTGCATTCAGGACAGTCAGCTCAGGGGGAGACATCAATATATCAAGAAGCTTGCAAAGAGGATGAGCTAGCAAAGAAGAGAAGAGATGATAAAGATGGTGATCCCAGTGCACATAAAGATAGTGAGCCGACTGGTCCTTCAAAGACTGGTGAGCTAGCTATGATTCAGGGGGAGTCTGTTGGTGTTAGTGCAAGTGGTGATGGTGCTGGTACAAGTGTTGCGGGTACAAGTGAAACTGGTAAGATAGCTTAGACTTGTGTAGATATTTGTACTTAGGATTTAGTTGAATTATAATTGTAATTTATAATTGTAACTGAATAATTGTAACTTAATAGTTTTGTTAATATATTCGGCTTGAGATTATTATTACAAGTAAAATATATTAGAAATTGTTTTAAGTTATTTGATTGTGAAAAGTTAAATAAATTAGTGATCGAAAGTCTTCCGACTCATTGAGAAGTCGAGCGGCGTGTTCTGATTTATTTCAGCGGTCGAAGTTTATTTTAACTTAGACATTTTAGACTTGAGAGTTTTTATAACTGACAAGTTAAATATGTATGATTTTTAACTAGACAAATGATATATAATTTAAAGATATAATTGGAAGTTAAGTTTTATATAACAGTTCAATTAAGTCTTGGAAATTATATAAGTTAGTTAATTGTAAACTTAAATGTTTGGTGATCATTCACAGTACATTAAAGTTTAAATTTAATTAATGTTTGTTAAGTGTTTGATATAAGACTTAGGAAATCTTAGGTTGATTCAGGGTAATCAATAAAAGATTCATAAGTTATATATTTCGCGTTTATATTAATTACACAAAAGGATTAGTATTGAAATTCTTAGATTGATTCAGGGAAATCAATAAGAGAATTTAAATTATTAATTTATTTGTGTTTGTTTGTTTTCTCTAGGAATGGAAATACTAGATATATCAGATTCAGAAAATGATATTTTGGATGAGATAGATGAAGAGATTGATTATAATCTTGAAGAGGGAGAGTTTCAACGACCTACAGATTGGACTGCTGTTTCTGAGATTGTGCAAGACATGAGTGTAGATCTAGATGAACATATAGATGAACATCATGTGAGCCCATCTAGGACAGAGGTTGTTATTGATAATGATGAAGGTCCAACAGTTGTCGATATAGATGAAGACATCGATGATTCAACCGAGTCTGAAACTGAAGTTCTTATTCATACGAATAATCCTGCTGTGAAATATAGGAAACTTCTGAAACAGAAGAAGAAGATTGGAGTTTCTGAAGTGGATATTACAGGAAAGCGAGAACCACGCAGAGGGATTATTGGTTGGTACTTTGACTCTGAGCTGAAGCTGTTTGCTATTAAAAGATTTGACGGAGTTCAATATTTTGAACGAAAGCTTTCAGTGTTTAGTTCTTTGCCTAGATTTGAAATTCGAGATTTGGCTCGATTACCTTTGAATAACCCAAGTGATGATTTTTTGGAAGATATGTTGAACATATAATCAAGACTGAGGTTAGAGCTAATAAGTTTGAAAAGATTAAGTCAAGAAAAGGAAAGACTATCAAGTTGGCAGAGAGAAGTCAAAGGACAGGAAGAAGAAGAAGAAAGAAGGTTTATCCATCTGTCAAGTGTGTACAGCAGATTCCACTAAAGACAATGCCACAGGATATTTTGGGAAATATGAAATGTTGGTATGTGGATTCAGAAACTGGAGAAGCTGTCATGGTTGAAGCAGATGATGAGGTTGAAAGTGGTGAGCGTGAGATCTTTAAAGTTTATGACCATCGACACCTAATGAATATGTCGAAGAAAGATTTGTTAAACTTACATGAAAATAGAATCTTGACGACAAAAGCATGGGGTGATTTAGCATGAGATTATCAAATGATGGTTAAGACTTGTATTAAGATGAAGATATACGCAGGAAGTAAAATTTACAAATAAAGACTAAAGACAAGCGTGAAGATAAAGATGCTAGAGCTATTGTCAAGTGGGAGTCTGTTGAGACATAGTTTGTGACAACAGATCTAGCTTGAAATAGGACTGGTGTAATTATTATTATGTTTGTGTATTGGTTTAGATTTGTAAATGAATATTTCGTTAATATACGTTTGTTAAGAGTCGAGATTTCAAGTCGCAAGTGTTGCGAAGCGAGGTGAGATCTGAACTCGCAAAGCAATGAACATAAGGAGCTTGGTGAGTCGATTTTATTATGGGCTTGGGCTGCGTAGTGCGTCGAGTCAACTCGCAAGCCCAACGGCTGCGAGTTGAGATGACTTATTTATATGATTTTCTGTTTAGAAAATTAAGAACTTTTTGGAAAACTTTGAGAGAACTTTTATCATTCCCGCGAATTCAATATCCAGAGAAAACAAAACCTAACGGCTAGGCTTTGACGGTTATTCGTTTAAAGCGAAGTATTAGATTACCTAAACGCGAACTTATTCGTTGTTAGTAAGATAACATCGTATTGAGGAATTCCGTACCTTAATACTACAGATAACGAAGTTATCGATCCTAGAACTAGGGACTTACATATTTTAGTATTAACTTTGAAACGGCGAGTGTATTATTACTCGCGTTGTCAAAAGAGATTGAGAACACCTTTTCTTCCAATTTAAACATTTTAATTACATTTCGTAACATGTAAATAAGTTTTGACCCGTGTGAGGATACTCAAAGTCTTCAAAAGCAATGGTACGTTTCATCATTTGCCAAGTTGCGGGATCAACCCAATGTGCGGTAACACAAAGGTACGAACCGGGTAAACCATGAGGAGCCGACCAAACGTCGGTTGTTAATGATACACTTGTATTTAAATTTTCAAAACTGATTTTTAGTTGTTTTTTAGCTTCTTTCCACAATTTAAGGGCATCGCGTTTAAGAGTAGTACGACTTACATTGTTATATCGCGGTTGAAGTGTATTTTGAACCACCCTAGTAAACCGAGGGTTATCGAAGTGGTTGAACGGCAAAGCTTCTTGAATTACAAAACCCGCAAAAGCTTCTCGACATCGTTCCGCATCATATGTAAAAATCGTTCCATCTCGTGCCATCGAAGATTGACCACTTGCTTCCGGATTACCTTTGAGTCCCTCACAATGCTTCTCGGTATGATTTTTCAACGTTGTGTTGGAGTCGGGTTTGAAGAATTTCCGACAACGTTTACAATGTGCCTTAGTCGTACCATCCGACAACAACACTTTGTCGTAAGCACCCCACACCTTCAGATTTCTTTTGTTGGGCAATTGTTTCACAATCGTTGGTGCATTTGAAAAACCAAAACAATGGAAAGTAGAAGAGGATTGAGTTTCCATGAGAATATAGTATGCGTTTTTGAGTTTTTTAAGTTTTTGTAGATATGTATGAGTGTTTGGAAGTTCTGAATGAACCTATACTCAAGCCTTGTATTTATAGTAAATTAGGGATGACAAAATTGTAAAAAAAACCCACAAAAAACGGCTATAAAACGGGTTTCTAACGGCTATGTAACGGATAAAAAAAACCGGTTTCAAACCGGTTTTAAACCGGTTCCAACGGCTCAAAATGCAAACCGGTTTCAAACCCGTGGGTTGAGTCAAACCCGGATCGATTTTGGTCAAAACCGATTTTGACCGGGTCGATTTCGGGTTCAATCCAGGTCGGGTCGGAGAAACCGGTTTGGATGTGCAGGCTTCAGCTCATGTATATTAGTGGGCTTTAGAGGTTCTATAATAAACCAATTCAGTTGGTGTTCACGCGACTCAAAAATAGGCCCAATAAACATGATGAGGGCCCAAACTTGACAACTTTAAATACTGATGATGAAACAAGTAACAAAACCCTAGCCAGCAGCCAGTTTTATCTTATTGTTGGTACAAGTTTGTGTGTGTAAAGCGGCTCATCAACGCAAAAATGGCGACGGCAAGAACAGTGAAGGATGTATCACCTCATGAATTTGTTAAGGGTTATGCCGCTCATCTCAAACGATCCGGCAAGGTATCTATTGTATTAATCACATTCTTCATTTTTAGGGTTTTGGTCATTAATTTTTATTAATCAATCATGTTTGTTTTGATTGAATATATCAAAATCAAGTGTTGATTTGCCTTAGTATGTTTTGTGCTTGTTATCGAGTATTTTGTGTTAGTGATCCTTTAGCTCCCAAGTGCAGTTATTCTGAGGATTTAGCTGTTTTTGTTTTTGTTTTTATTTTTATTTAATTATTTTAGAATGAAGCATATGAACTCGATTTATATAGTATTATACTGTTTTTGGTGATTTGAGTGTTATATGCAGATGCTTACTACATACATTCTAGTTTTTCTTATGCAGTAAGTCAGTTTTAAGATTGTTCAGATCATATAGCATGATGATACTTTGTATATTGTTATAATACATGATTATATCTGCATTAGACTGCTTTCTTGATTTAGTTTTGGTGTAGGCTGTTTGTGTGATTTTGTTATTTTTTTCCTTTAATATAAAGGACACAATTTTTGAATGACTATAATGGTTGTTAAGTACCTGCCAATTCAGAAGTATGATGCTTTGCATTTCATTTCAAAAAGCGTTCGGCAAAGGCATGTAGTTAGCATTTTGTGTCGTGTCTGTTGCTATAAGTTAAACACAGTTGTGCTTTTGCTTCGTTGTGTTAGAACTTATTGTCTTCAATCATATTAGTATCTAATTGTTTCAAAGAGGAGCTCTCTGTTGAATGCATCAGTATCAATTTTTATATGGCTATTTAATTGTGTTGATGTGAATTTTTTGAATAGATGGAGCTCCCTGAATGGACCGATATAGTGAAGACTGCTACTTTTAAGGAACTTGCTCCCTATGATCCTGACTGGTATTATATTAGGGCTGGTAAGTGTTTTTGTACATCATTTGAATGCTGTTGTATTTGGCAATATCCTCTTGGGCACAGTTATTAAACAAAAAGGTAAACTTATATTTTGGTTTTCTATTTTACAGCTTCAATTGCAAGGAAAATATACTTGAGGGGCGGTCTTGGTGTTGGTGCGTTCCAGAGGATATATGGTGGACGCAAGAGGAATGGAAGTGCACCACCACATTTCTGCAAAAGCAGTGGTGGTATCGTACGCCATATTCTTCAACAATTGGAAGGCATGAAAATCATTGACATGGATCCTAAGGGGTGAGTTATGTCGTCACATTTCATTATTGCACTGTTAATATTAATGTTTGCTGAATTCTCTTATTATTAGCATATATAGGTATGGCTGAATTCTCTTAGTATACTCTGATATGATTCATCAAAATTTGGTTCTTTGTACAGAGGGAGAAGGATCACATCCAATGGCCGAAGAGACCTTGATCAAGTTGCTGGACGAATTGCAGTTATTGCACCTTGAAGAGCTTAATCATTTGATTCGTGCCATATTTTTGATGTTATGTAGCTTATAAAGTTAGGAAGAAGAAACAAAATTTGTTGTCTTTTTTTTTTAATTTTATTTCTGAGTCTGTTTTGTTGGTATTCCTGCAAATTTGTGGATCTGACTTGGGTTTGAAATATCAGACTATTAATCAATGAGTTAATTTTGTGATCTTAGTTCAATTAGTTGAAAAGTTGTTCTCATTTGATGTTCAACTTTTGAAAGGTGTAGTTGATCAAATGCAAGCGTTCTATTAACTTGGTATCTGCCCAGAAGTTTTATGATTGAGCAACTTGCAGCTTCTTCTATTTGAAAGGTTAAAAAGAATGCTGGTGGACAATAAACCTTTTTCTTGAATCAATTTATAGGACTAGTTTGGTGACTTTTGATGTAACTGCAGTTCATACTGTTTTTTCTAATTTTGACACCTTATCTATCTTTAATAGGAAGTTCTACCAGATTAATCTAAAAAGTTGGTACCAGATAATTAATTTGTTCATGAGATTTAAATTTATTGCATATGAATGATGTATGCTGGAAATTTTATTTGCTCAAAATAAAGTGAAGATTTAGCATAAGAGCTTATGATTTATAAGACAATTTCATATCAGGAACAGAACCAAACATGAACACAATAAATTCCATTGTTATAGACCCAAATACAACATTTTAGTATTTTACACATCTTGTAATACATCGGAATATATGCAAATACTGATTCAAATTCTACAACTTTACTTCCAATCAAGCATGTCCAACAGCCAGAGCACTTCTTCCTCAGAGTTAGCAGCATCACAAAAATCCATTTCAATCCCAAAGACATCAATGTCACCATCATCACCATGTTCCATGAACAACAAAGCAATCCAAGCACGAATTCCAGACACAAAAGGGTGCGCAGGAGAAAACACAAGATAATCAAATGCAAGTGCTCTACACGTAGTCCGGTCAATGTAGTCAAACAATGCCTCATGGATTATACAAGCAACTTTATTGGTATCCTTTCGTGCCACGAGTACAGAAACACTAACGGTCTGTGTATAAGGAACTGCAAACTGTGGCTTTACAGGCAGCGTTAGCTTGTACTCTGGACCTTCTAAATGATACCTCATTAACGAACTAATCCCACTTGGTGGGGTCCAATTACCCTTCTGCAGGGTAGGGCCCGGAACAACTTCTGAGAAGAGTATATTACCATCTGCCCAGAAGTCGATGTAAAACTCAAGATCGCTTAACGAGATCCTTGGAGGAAGAAGAGTTCTATTGTTTTCACGCTTGTAGAATGTTTTAAATAGTTTGTAGTAAGTTACAGGCGGTGATGGTTTCTTACAAGTCGATGGCCATCTCTTTGCACAAAGACATTTCCAAAAGTAATCATCTTGAGCTATGCTTTGCCATTGCTTACATACTGCCATACAAGAAGCTAAATCAGGGCCTTCAAGCAGCGGGAAAACAGCCTTGAGTAACTCATCAGATGACATTTCACCAAAATTGGCTAACAATCATCGACTCGGTAGATTATCCTGCAAGCATATATACAACACCATAAGCCAAGATATCTTCTTTATAGCTTAGAGTCTACATGGGGGGGCTTATCTTCAAAGCTTATTAGCTTATTTGCTTATTCTAACACAATAAGCTCAAACTTTAGTGTTTGGAAGGGCTTATATGCTAAGCTTATTTGCTTATTTAGAAATAGATTTCAAAGGCTCAAAATAAGCTCCACATTTTTAGCTTATTTGCTTATAAGCAATAAGCTTTCAAAATAAGCTCCCCCAAACACCCCCTAAAGAGACACAAAATAACACTTCGTTTTAATTTACTTCTTCCATACATAATTACGCACAAACAAACATATAAAGTCCACCAACATATTCTAAACCTTTTGCAAACTACAAATTATGGCATCCATATATCACACACCTGAATCCTTGGAACATAGAAAGGATAGTACATTATTATTCGATACTTGCACATTCATTGTACATACATGCCTGTATTAGAAAAGTTATACAGTATTATATATACCATAGAGTAACATGTACTTCTACAAAAATAGAAGAGATACTGCAGATACAGATAGAATTGAAGGACTGTCGATCTATGATCAAAAGCTGTAAACTATAATATAATACTACTACTATAACTAATTAACAAAGGCTCCTCTAAGATGAAAAAATATTTAATTTGCTGAATTTCATTCCCCTGTGCAGAAAGAAACTACCTTTCTATGTGATTTTGCTTATGATTACCATCTGAAAGTCAAATATCAGAAGCAATACCAAAATTAAAAGTTTTAATATTTAATTTTAATGCTCTAATTTTTCGAGGGAGTACAAATTACAAAATCAGATAATAGCATAGCATGATCCGTATAATATAGACACTAAATCGTTCAATTCGGAATAAATTAAGGACGGATGAATGTTATAAATATTGATTGAGGATCAGAGACACACAGAAAACCCTAATCGACAGGCATAATTTGCTATAATTGAAACACTTACCTGAGAGAAATAAGATTAGAGCGAATTTGATGATGGAGATTAAAAATGAAATTGCTGAGTCACCTTTGTGGTTTGGTAAGAATGAAGGATAGCCGTCGTAAGATAACGACGACGGAACGGAGAGTTGATCTACAAAACGACAAAAAGTTGTCAAAAATGATACTCGTATAAATACATACATACATACATATATAAAGAAAAGAAAATCGGGGTATTAAAACGAGCGATAAAATAATAAAATGAGCTTTTTCCTCGTTTGAGTTTATTTCATCCGCAATCCAAATTGAGTAGCGGTGTTCATCGGTTCAGTTTTCGATTTTCTTAAATTAATCAGTTCAATTTATTCGGTTTTGAATTTTTTTAGGGCAAAAACAAAAACGGAATTCACATGTCAAAACTGGACCGAAAACTAAATTCGAATTTGGCCAAAACCGAAAAAATATCATTTTTTAAAACAGATTATATAAATCGAACTATTAGCCAAATTTGAGCTTAGAAAGCACAAAACTTTCAATGTACGTAAATTTTATGGACCAAAGAAAACATTTATTTTTTCACAAACACATGGTAGCTAAAAAAATGTAAGTTTCCAAAATGTTAAACTATTCAAGTCTTCAACCAAATTCAAAAAATTACACACACATTTAGTTTAATTGGTTCGGTTTATTCGGTTTTAAAACTTTTTAAAGCAAAACAAAAAATGAATCGAAAACAGAATTTACATGTCAAAACTGAACCGAAAATCAAATTCGAATTCGATTAAGATCGAAAATATATCATTTTTCAAAACATATTATATTAATCTAAGTGTTACTTGTTAACCAAATTCAAGTTTAGAAAGCATAAAACTGTCAATGTACGTGAATTTTTCTGTCCAAAGAAAATATTTTTTTTTCACAAACACATGGTAGCTAAAAAAATTTAGTTTTCAAATGTTAAACTATTTAAGTCTTCAACCAAATTCAAAAAATTATACACAAACATATATATTAATATATAAAATATATAAATTTAATAAATCAATTTCGGTTTAACCGAATTTATAAATACAAAAAATGAACCGAAAACGAAATCATTAAATGGTTTGAAACCAAATATTGAACACTCCTAAATTTGAGTAATAAACTAATAACCAACTATATGCCGATTGCACAACCTAATAACAACATTAATAGATTTGAGGCACTACTACGAATGTGCTTATATTAAAGTTATATAACATTTGTGATTGTAATATTTTACGTTAACATTTGTAAACATGTTTTCATTTTCTCACGTCGTTATTAAAAAAAAAACTTTAAATTTTTTCTTTTCATATATCTTTCGATTGTTTAATATTCTTTCTTTTTATTTTCAATGTCAAGTTCATAGTTTTTAATTAAAAGTATTAACATTACTAAAATTATTCATAATATATAATTGGTTTTTATATATAACCGTGCATCGCACGGGCTCAAAGACTTAATATTATATAAATAAAATTAACCTTTAAACCCGTGTATTCATGAATTATTTAATGTTATCATACACAATTCGAATGGTTTGTATATTAAGTGATCGTAGTACGTATTTTCTATCTATTAATATTTATAAAATGGACTAACCTAATAAAATATTGTATTGAAAATTTAATTTTACATTATTAATTATTATTTATGACATCAATCACGTTCTAATTTTAATTAATTGAACAAAATTTTAAAACAAATTTAATTAAGTAAGTGAATTATAATGTAATAATTATCACCATTATAATTATAATCTAAAGGAAAAACAAAAAGTACATATATTTAAGAGGAAAATAAGATATAATTTTGATATATATTATAAGAGTGTCTTTGATACATAACTTAACATAAGTAAGTTTATCTTTGATATATATTAAAGGACACTAACGATGACGTCATGAAGCTGATGTGTCATCTTCTAAGGTAGATTTTGGTGCTTACGTGTCAACCACAGACTCATTCGCTGACATATTCGTGACATCATGCTAAATCATAATTGCACCATTTTTATTTCATTAGTATTATGAGCCTTTTAGATTCCAAAGCTCATTAATATTACCAAAAAAATGACTTATTGTTTGCGAGTTCCAAAGCTAAATCATACTTGCACCATTTTTTTTCCTTACTATTATGAGCATTTTAAATTTCAAAGTACATTAATATTACAAAAAATTCGAATTATTGTTTGCGAGTTCCAAAGGCTTGCATACTCAAAAGAAATAATTGCTTTACCCATGCCTATTGTTATCCATTGGTTATCCTTCTCAGCCTTTTCAACTTCTGTGCTAAGCTTGGAATGTGAGAGGTCTCCTAGATCAATTTAAAAGGCTAAGACGATTCAATACATCACATGCACATTGTTCACACCCAAAAACCTCAAAATCTTAAACATATGATTCTTCAAAAATTCAAGCGTTATCTTTCACGATCGTTTACTTTTCTCTTACATTATCACAACAAACCTGTCGGAAAAAAACACAAATACAAATCCGTACTCCTACAAATGTTGTGTGATGAACTAAAGAAAGAGATCGACAGGAAAGATAAAATAGTTATAGTGTTGGATCTGATTAACGGAAGTTTTGACGAAGCTAGACTTCTAATTGAAGAGCTGGAAACAATGGCTTACTCACCGTTTAAAGATAAGGCGATTGCTGCACTTCAAGAAGTCATTTCCTTTCAAGAAAATTATCACTTTTACTTTGACCTGTTGCTTTTTTCATTGGGACAAAGCAAAGAAAATAAAATGAAATTTATTGAATTTGTGGCATGAAGTTAATTGTGTTTTATCATTTTATAAGTAAGTGTGTTACTATGCGTTATCATGTTTTGTGTTTCTACTCACCTTTTTTGTAACTAGCTTCGATTTTGTTTAATGCATGAAAGTTACAAAAAAAATTCTCTAGCAGATTTCATATTGGTGTTGTAGTTTTTGTTATGCCATTAATTTTATCACCACTCAAAAAAAAAAAAAAAATGTAAAAGCAAGTGTTTTAAATCTGAAAATTGCATTTTTAGCAAACATGGTAACTTACAAACAATAGTAACCAATTATAGTATCTTAGAATTCATGTGAATCTTTACAAATTAATTCTTATAACAACCATTTACATTACATTCAATATAATTCACATATAATTCACATGTAGTTTTATCATCGGTGTCTTTTTTTAAAATTTATTAATTTATATTATATTAGTTATCCTATAAAAAATGTATACAAAAAATTTATATTTTTCAGTTCACCTAATTACCAACTGACCATAAGAGTAACATTGAAAAAGGAAAAATAATAATTTCTTTTAAATAACTTTTCATTTGCTCATTTGCGTATCTAACAAGAAAGAAAGATTTTTGTTAGTATTACATTACGTGTTTAAAAAAGGTAAATATATACATAAAATCTGTGACTTTGGCTTTTTACCATCTTTGGTCAGGTCATAGTGGAAAAAATTTTCCTTTTCAGTAATGACCTATCTTATCAAAAGGTATGATCTCTTCCACTATTAAACTTTTACATGGACCAAGTTTTGAGTAAAACAATTGTTTTTCCAACGATTTTGTTTCAACAAATAAACATAGTTTCAATAAATAAAAATAGCTTCAAAACTATGTTACTTTACTTTGGTGTGTTGTAATATTTCAAAGCTTTTAGAAGGTTTATTTTTTGCTTTGTATGGTGGCCTTTGATGTTTATTTCTAATAGAGATGTACCTATTAGGCCCAAATCAACATAACATATGTCTGGAATTATGTAACCTTTTAGTAGTGGGCTTTTCAAATTAGTATAATGTTATAATAACATATCTCTTGAATAATGGAACCTTAATTATTTCATTGCTATTTTATTGTTCGTCATATTCAAACTACAAAAAGAGTCCTTTTACCTTGACCTAAAGCTTGCCATAAATATTCAACCTAAAGCTTGCCATAAATAAAAAAATTTATATGCATAAATGTAACTATAGTAAACTTCTACATGCGTTTATTATTATAATAAATGTAACCATTTGAGTTCATATTGTATAGGCTTTCTCCTGATGTACATTTTTCTTAATCGAGCTACTAATTATAATTGTAACATGCTTACAATTTTTAATATAATAATTTCATATTCGTCAGGGTTGTCACTTGGACCTTATTTGGGAAACCAAGTCATCATATAATAACTTCAAACATACTCAAAGAAGCAACATCACAATTTTCACTTTTGTACCTATTAGCATAACACTAAAATATATTTACATTTACATATATTATTGACTTCGATAACTTGATACTATCAATAAATCATGTCTAACAACATTCAAATAATAATTTAGATATAAAATCATATTAAAAAGTATAATTAAATTTTATTTTTGGTTCAAATCCGTGTTTTCACGGGTCAAAGAACTAGTACCATATATATGACTAAGTGTGAAATTGCTATAAGATATTAATATTGAATGGAACAACTTTCTAATATGAAATTAATTAAGGATGAAGTAATCTGATTGACGATAAAAATTTAGTGCATAATCCTTCATATGTGATTATGTGTTGTACCTCTTAACCTTATCAAACTTATATTGAAATTTGAAAGAAGTAAATATTACTTACACTAACTAAACACATGTGATAATAATAAAAGGAAATAAAACAATGCACTAAAAAGTCTAAGCCATCTGAATGCCTTTGACATTTTAGGATTTACCATATAAAATTATTTGTACGCCACTAACTTTATAATGAGATTTTGTTATCTCGAACACAACACGAGAGGTTATGGTCACGTTACAACACGTATTGAGAGTTCATGTTTCTTTTCTTTTGTACACGCTTTAAAAATCACGATAGAAGACTTGTTGACATTGTCAATTACGGTCGAACTATGCTATTTTTAATAATTGTTTGGAAGTATTGAAGCTGACTGCTGACAAGAGCAATAAGATATTCCGGATACTGGATTTTAAGCTTAATTATCAGGTCTCTTTGTGTCTAGTTTATATAACTAAATCATAAAGTTGTCTATCTAATATGTTGTAGTATATACAGCTTCATATCCAAACCCTTTACTGCTTACTAAGCTCAATGGTACATCATCACTTAATTAATATTCTTCATGTGATCATGTCAACTGTAAGAGTGTAAGTTACACTTAAGCACATGAACTTCATCTTCACAACGAGTAATGGAAAATCGGTGCCTTGATTGGGAAAAGAATCCAAACGAAGCTTATGAAACTGCGGTGAGTTTTGTAGGATGTTTGTATTACATGTGCATTATCATTTACTGGTGTCTGTTGACATTGCATTATCATTTCCTTCCTTAATCCAATCAATGAAATTGGTGAGATTTTGGTTGGAGGTATTCCCTTCTTGCAAACTTTCAACCACCTTTTCTTTCCAATTCAAGGCATTTTCTTTCACTATGTTGTTGCTCAGTAGCTCCTCAACTTTACTCTTGATTTCTCCACGTGTGACAATACCGGTATCATCTTTCTTCAAACCCAAACCAGTTTTCCAGATATCACATATGTAAGTTGTGTTAAGAAACTGATCCGCAAAGTAAGGCCAACACAAGAAAGGAACACCATTGTTGACACCTTCCATTGTAGAGTTCCAACCGCAATGACTCATGAAGCACGCCACTGAGGGATGTTTTAAGACCTCCTGTTGAGGTGCCCAGCTGACCATTTTTCCACGAGTGCCTACTCTCTCTGTGTATCCACTTGGGTACACATAGTCCATATTTCCACTTACACCAGGTCGTACAACCCACAAGAATGGCTTGTTAGTGAGTTCGAGGCCTAGTGCCAGTTCTTCAAACTGCGGCTGGTCAAAAATTGTGAAGCTCCCAAATGCCACATAGATGACCGAACACACAGGTTGTTGATCGAGCCACGTTAGGCAAGTGGAGTCTTCGTTCCAGAAGTGTCCTGCTTGTTTTGCGCATCTATTGGTCGCCAAAAGTGGACCTACCGGCAACATCTTTGGGAATAGGGTATATGCCCCAGGCTCAAGCTCCATAGTCGAATTGCAGATTATGCGGTGTGCCGCTTCTGCTGCTTCCTTACCTTCTAGAACTGTGATATTAAAAATAATTTTGTTTGTGGCTGAATCACCTATACATGCCCATGTAAAATTTGCAGGGTCCATGGCTGGCATACTTGTTGATAGCTGAACCATTTGATTCTTCAAAGGTACTCCTGAAAACAGAAGTTTTATTACATAAGGTTAAATAATTAAAGGTTAAATGCACCTTAATGCATCAAAATATAGTCAGATTTCTATTGTGTATATTGAACTGTCAAACATTGCTATTTGTATGTCAATTTTTTTACGTAGCGCCAGTTTGTATGGATGCCACGCCAACCTAAATTACATACAAATCTCAATAGTCTAAAGTAGGATACACACAACAGAGGTTTGGGAACCAAAATCTAATAGAAATAAATATTAGTTAATAATAATAATTAATACTAATAAAATCATAGAAAGTTATCTCACCATTGTTGTCTATAACTTGATCGTCCAACAGCTTCTGAACGCTCAAGCTCAAGGCCATAAGTGCAGCCGAGCCAGAACAGAAGGTTACGTATCTAATTTCCCTTTTGTGTGCAACTTTTGAGACCCATCCCAAGCAATAATCAGCAATAATACATGTTATTTTCTCATCATCTGTTTTGTTAATATCTTCTATTAACTCTTCTAGTTTCGTGGTCATGACTCGAGACATCGTTTCTGTCAACTTCCCGAGGTCATTCCTGTCGTCCAATGGTTCCATTCCATCTGGGATCCAAACTATTTGCATCAAATCACTTGGACCATCCTTCTCTGACCAGAAACTCGTGACTCGTTTGTGAGTTGCCTCTGTGTTGACAAAGGTGACCTTGATACCGCTGGTGGTGAGGCATCCTGCTACCTCCATGAGAGGAATCACATGGCCTTGGGCTGGATATGGTATTACCAGAACATGAATGTTTTTCATTATTGTTACTCTTTTAGTTCTTTGACAGACTGTTATGTTTTGCAGCTTAGCATGATTCCTTTTCTATACTTATAAACATATATAAAGCTATTTTCAAACTAGTTCGGCCTGCAGGCTTGAATTATATTAACATTGTCAATGTTTGTCTTAATGTGTGAATTTGGGTTTTGGAGTTACTGAAGCTGACAAGTGCCAGAAGACACGCCTGATGGCGTTCATTTAGTTCCTTAATTGTATCCGTATGTACCTAGTTTATAACTAAATCTATTGTTTACATTGTTTTACTTGAATAGGCATCTTTATTTTCCAAGAGTAAAAATAATAGCTTGCATAATTCAATATCCTGCTACTTCTGGTCATTTTAGTATGTCCTATATGGCACAAGAACCAAATCAGTTATGTTTCAAACATTATGAGTTTCTGTTACAGGAAAATTATGAGTTTCTTGGCAACTGTACCCAGGACCAGTTATGTTTCAAACATTGAATAGAGGCTAATGAACTTGCCATCAATACAAGTATGGGCTTCTAGTAGTCCGAACAGACCGACTTTGGCCACGTTATACTAAACTCTTTTTAGGGCTGAGATAACTTGTGGGTCAATCTTACTATATACATATTTATAATACACTTGAGGAGATACTATAATGACTTATATGATACATTGCACTCTGATACATTCTCAGACCATTATTTTAGTATTTAATTGTCTACATGCTTGTGTTAAATTAAGCCATCCAAGTATTTTTATAGTGATCCACAGACAAATTATTACTATCCTGCATCCAGTCTAGAAAGTTCATGAGATCTTATCAGAGAGGCCATTTCTGCAGACAGCGAGTGCAACCTTTTCTGTAAGAACAATAGCCCAAACTTTATATTCATCGTCTTTTAGAAGCTTTTCGACCTTTTTCTTGATCTCTTCTTTTGTGATGATTCTACTTTCATCTTTATCGAATTCCAATCCAGTGCTCCAACCTTCAGTAATGTATCTCTGGTTTATTATTTGATCAGGAAAGTACGGTCAGCAGTGAATGGTATGCCATTGCTGATGCCTTCAACACAGAGTTCCAATCACAGTGGCTCACGAAACAAGCCACCGAACATTGGTTCAAAACCTGCTGTTGTGGAGCCCAGCCCACTATCTTCCCACGACCGTGTATTCTATCCATACATCCTATTGGATTTTTATTGTACATTTCTCCAGTCATATCAGCATACACAACCCACAAAAACGGCTTGTTGGTCAGTTCATGTCCCAGTGCCAGCTCATGAAATTGGGTACGCTCCAAAAGTGTGAAGCTGCCAAATGCAACATGAGATGACTGAGTGTAGTGGCTGTTGGTCAAGCCATGTCAAAATGTTGAGTCCTCTTTCCAGGAGTAGCCAATTTGCTTGTCTAGCATGTTGCTTGCCAGTAGTGGACCTACAGAAAAGATCTTTGGAAATGAAGTAAATGTCCCTGTCTCCAACTCAGAAGCTAAATTACAAATTATGCAGTTTGCCAGTTTCACAAACTCATTGGCTTTTACTATCAAAATAATGAAAATATGAGATCGTTTTGTGTCTTCAAGTCGCCAATGCAGACCCATGAAAAGTGTGTAGGGTTCATAGCAGGCATGGTTGGTGATAGTTGAACCATCTGCCTCATCATGGGGGTTCCTACAAATAAAAGATTGAATATATTATTTTTGTTTACTCCATTGGAGGGTTATTGTTCTCTTTCATAAAATCCATACAAGTCATTGATTTTTTTTATTTTTTATTTTAGAATAAGGTAACTATACTCTTAAGAAACCTTTAAAATGATAATTGAACTTAAAAAGAAACACAGTTGAGTCCCTCCAAAAGAACATGTATCTGATATCGATCAATGCTTGTACTATTTCAAAAAAAAATCTGTACCAGTCACGGGTTGTAATGGGTAAAATTTAGCGAATTATGTAAATAACAAGTTCTGTTAGTATGATGAGGTTGCTGAAAAGAGTGTAAAATGACCCAAACGGATCGTTTGTAAGGGTACAATGACCCTTACAGTAAAGATGTATCATTTTGTTAATATTTGATGAGTACTGGACATGGAAGTATTTTAGCTAAGTGAAACTCAACTTTGTTGTTTATAATTCCATCTTCTAGTAACTTTGGGATACTGAATACTATGGCCAACACTGCAGCAGCTGCTGGCCAGAAGGCTGCGATTCTTATTTTCATCTTCTCTGATACACCAAAGGCTCAACCCATACAATAATCTACAACAATGCACTCATATGTTCCACTTCATATTAAATTATTCGATTGTGAATTATCCTTCATATAGGGGTTTCAACTTGTAGGCAACTATCTGGGACTATAGGTAACTGAAAACACTCACTAGGTAAAAATCTTGTGGTCCTATCTTCATAACGAGTACATGTGTGTGTTATGCCTTATTTCACAAGTCATATGGTTAATGACCAATGTTCCTTTTCTTCTGTAAATCGGTACTCATTTTACGATTCATGCGCCATGTACTATTCATATCAACTTCGTATCAAATCATTCACCAGCACCGCATCACCCCTTTCCTTCTTTCACCAGACAAATATGTTGCAAGTACAGACTATGCGTGCCAACTTGGCATTACCAAGGAACATAGTTACTGGATCCCATCCTAGAAGAATATTCCAACCAATATTTTGATCATATATGTTAAAAGTTATGACCATAATGATCAGAAGTACAATAATCAAAACCTGCTCTAGTTAGACTAGGTTTTTGTAATCATGGATCCATCAAAATATCCTCTCTTTTTATAAGCAAAGCTAATGCAAATAGTTAGTTTACTGACTATGTGCCTTCTTTCTGCATTTGGAGGCCACTTTCTTAATGTAGCTAATGTAAGTGGCATTGGTCCATATTTCATTTAAGTTGTTTGCTAAGTTATTAGAAAATTAGTATATAGTGACTTGATTCCAACTTTAGAACCTTCCATTATAGATTTCAACCACAGTGACTCATAATTCAAGCAACTGAGAGATGGTTTGAGAGCTACTGGTTGAGGTGCCCAGTTAACCATTTTCCTACGAGTGTCTACTCTGTCCATATATCCATTTGAGTAGACAGTCAATACTGCCACTTGTACATGTCATACAACCCACAAGAATGGCATGTTTACGAATTCAGACCCCAGGGCCAGCTCGTCAAACGGAGACTGCAGGTCGAATTATGTATCGCTTCCAAATGCAAATAGAAGACGGAGCAGACTGATTGTTGATCAGATGTCTCGCTTCCAAATGCGCCATGTTAAATAAACACTTTCACATATATAATAAAAGTTTGATGGTAATTTTGGGGTAATCAAAGGGAACATGAATAGTTGGATTGATAAGTTACCAAATTGATAACTTCAAATTCTTTTTTACAACTCAACCAATGGTCTTTCTTAATTATCACCATACTAATTGGTTCATTATTTGTTCTTCTCTTCAATTGAAAACAAACAAAGGAAACATGGATGGAAACATTGGGATTGAAAAGGTTTTAGTGGACGGCAACCTGATTGGAAGCTTGTGCATAAAAGCTGCAGGTGACTTCTACAGGTACATTATTTATTTCCTTCTTTCACCCAATCAATGAAATTAGCTAGATTTTTGTTGGAGGAGTTTTGTTCTTGAACATTGCCCATCACCTCTTCTTTCAATTTTAAGGCACGTCTTTTGACCATATTATTGCTAAGCAGATTCTCCACTTTACCCTTGATTTCGTCTTTTGTGACAATCCCAGAATCGTCATTTTTCAAATGCATACCGGTCTTCCAGATGTCACATACGTTCGTTGTGTTATGTAACTGATCACCAAAGTACGGCCAGCACAAGAAAGGAACAGCGTTGCTAACACCTTCCATAGTAGAGTTCCAACCACAATGACTCATAAAACAAGCCACTGAGGGATGTTTTAAGACCTCCTGTTGAGGGGCCCAGCTGACCATTTTCCCACGAGTGCCTACTCTATTCATGTATTCACTTGGGTAGACATAGTCTATACTTCCATTTAAGCCAGGTCGTACAACCCACAGAAAGGGCTTGTTGGTGAGTTCAAGTGCTAGTGCTAGTTCTTCAAACTGGGCCTGGTCAAAAATAGTAATACTCCCAAATGCTACATAGATAACCGAGCAGATTGGTTGTTGATCGAGCCATGTTAGGCAAGTAGAGTCTTCCTTCCAGAAGTGGCCTATTTGTTTTGTGAACCTGTTGGTTGCCAAAAGGGGGCCTATTGGCAACATCTTTGGAAATAAGGTGAAAGCCTCTGGCTCCAGTTGCATGGCTGAGTTGCAAAGTATGTGATCTGCTGCTTCCGCTGCTTCCTTACCCTCGCACATTAAGATATCGAAGACAATTTGGTTCGAGGTAGAGCTGCCCATACATTCCCATGGAAAATTTGCAGTGTCCATGGAGGGCATGGTTGCTGACAGCTGAACCATTTGACCCTTTAATGGTACTCCTGTTGATAAAAAAAATGGTCTAAGGTCTAATCTTTACTTTAATCACTTAGTAACTTATTAAATATCACACTCACCATGCGTGTCTATAACTCGATCGTCCAATAGCTTCTGGATACTCATGATCATAGCCATAAAATAAGCCGAGCCAGAACAAAAAGTTGTGTGTCTAATACCTATCTTCTTTGCAATTTTTGCAACCCATCCCATGCAATAATCAGCAATAATGTATGTTATTTTATCATCATGTGTTTCGTTAATACCTTTTATAAGCTCTTCTAGTCTGCTAGGCATGACTTGGGATATTGCTACAGTCAACTTGCCAATATCGTTCCTGTTGTCCCATGGTTCCATCCCATCTGGCAATGGAACCATTTGCATAAAATCACTTGGACCATCTTTCTCTGACCACGAACTCATAACCCGTTTGTGATCAACCTCCGTGTTGACAAACGTGACCTTCAGACCATTGCTGGTTAAGCATCTAGCTAGTTCTATTAGTGGAATCACATGGCCTTGTGCTGGAAAAGGTATTACCAAAACATGGGTATTTTTCATTTTTGTCTCTTTAGGAGCTTTTAGTAAGATTGTTATGATATGTACTTATTATGGCCCCTTTCTATATATTAATATACATATACATATAGACATAAATAATTGAGTCTCCAATTATATATATAGTAAGTGATTAAAAATAGTATGTTGATCTGTCAGTTTAATGAGATCTGCAATTTAATTTCAATGCACTATATAACTTTTATTGAAAAAGATGAAATACTGATGTGGTTGTAAATTGCAACCTTTACAGTCATGGCCATCCCTCCATCTTCCCGGGTGATGACCACCTACAACTCTCTGGTTACCAGATATATGCGCAGCAGATTTAGAATCTCTTAATTGAGAGAAGCTGTAAATACTTGAAGTTTCTTGCATATATGATACAATGGAAGGTAGAACCATTTCAATTTTTTGAATAACATGCAAATACATTTGCAATGAGATGCATACTTATAATCTTTATCAATATATATGTTTCTTTGGATATTCTCAAGGGAGCCTACAACTAGTATATAAAGTGTGGTAGCAATATGCAAGCAGGATCTCCCCCTAATTTTTGTAATTAGTAAGCAGAGGGGTGTATATTTGTTATATTGTTCAGCTATAAATTATTCTAATATTATCAAGCTACCCCTTTACTTTTGGCCCCCAAAACCAATCAACCACCATAATAACAAGTAGTACTTAATATAGCATCTGACTAATCATGTTACAATAATACAAATTATATAATGTGTAAATTAATTTTGTGATTGTACCTATAGTCAAACCTAATTTAATTTAATATTATTGCCTTTTACATCAATCTATAATTATAATTATAATTAAAATAATATTACATATACAAATACAATCTGTCTAAAATCTTCTGACAACTAATATACAAATGATATATGAAAATTACAGTAATCAAACTAGTTAGTCTATAATCGTACAGTAATGTGTGAGTTTAATATACATACTTGTTACATCAATGTTATTAAAATCATCAAGCAGTAATATTTCACATGCATATAGAGCTGCAATACCCGTTTACTTATGAGCAGGTCGATTTGGGTGATGTTTTATCTCTGCAGGCCAATCTAGTTGGGTCAAAAAACTCGAGAGTAGCTCAATGCTTATTTTTAACACATAATTATAGCCTCCTAAATCAATTTATTACAAAATAATGCTCCTAAATCATTTTTTCCAGAAACTTTGAAAAGAAAATTCCTCTCATACTATCATATGAGATCAGTGAACTTTATCTAACGGACATGCCATAGATCAATCCGTTGAAATGATACTTTGTAGTCAAATTTGACATACTAATTAAATCTTTAACATGATATTTTGACAAAAAATGCTTCAGGTCAGTTCGACTCATATATAAAACTAATCATCATGACTGTCATCCGACCCACCCATTTTGCTACCTCTAGATGCATACATACTTACACTCTAATAATTATATATCAGTCAGAATATTTTCATCCAATCTTAAATAGGTTTGGCAAAATGTTTATAAGGTCCAGTGTATCTTCTAATTTGTTTTATAATGGCAATGATTATTATAAAAGAGCTTAGGTAACAATACATGTGGCCCTCGGGATAAAACACCAAACAATCCAAGACACCAAATTTTCTAACTCATCCTTTTGATCCACAGATACGAAGTTTCATCATCATAATCATGGAGTTTTGAAGATGACAACCTGGCTGATTGAATTGTAATCCGTAGGAGATTAAAAATGGGCACATAAACATGTCTGTCGAATAATCTTTAAGCTTATTGACAAAGCCAGAAATTGTTTTTAGATTTGTGAAGTATTATAATGTTGCACATAGGATACCTCAAAAGATAAGCTGGAACCCATTAATCCCAAAAAAGATTAACATTCTCACCCAGAAAATCGCCACTAACAGTCTCCCCACTCGCATTAACCTTGACTCAACAAAGTGCCGGTGTACAATGTATATAGATTAATAATCGACTCGACATCTCCTTATTGAATGTAACAGATCCATGAGAAGTGTGCAGCTGGGCATGTAGCAGGAATGATAGTTGATAGTGGAATCGTCTGACTGATTCATCATGGAAAACAAAATACTTCGTAGCAGAGTAAATGACTTATTTACATGAAAGTATTTTGGCTACGTAAAGCTCATCCTTGTTGTCTATGGTTTCATCTTCAAGTAACTTTGAGATACAGGAAGGCGATGCCGAGATTGCCGCTGCTTCTTGCCAGAAGGCTGCTCGTCTTATATACTTTTGTCTTCTCAGAAACTCTAAAGCCTCAACCCATAAAATACATGATGCAAACTTTTAAAAAATTGATCATTTTTGCTGGTTTTCTTAATAAGTTTATTCATTCACTTTCTCGTCTTAAAAATACAGAACATCATATATGGAAACAGTGGAATCTATGGATGTATGAACCACAACCCAACTGTAAGATTGTGCATTATCATATAGGCGTGTATTTTGCAGGTGCATTATTTTCTTCCTTTAGCCAATCAATGAAATTGGTGAGGTTTTTGTTGGAGGTACATCCATATTGCAAACTATCAATGACCTTTTCTTTCCAATTTAAGGCATTTCCTTTGACTATGTTGTTGCTCAGAACTTCAGAAGCTCCTCAATTATACTTTTAATTTCTCCACGTTTGATAATACCAAACGGTCTCAAAGATTCCCCAACAACACAGCCAATGAAAACAGTAAAGAAATATGAACACAAGAATATACGTGAAAAACTCCAAAACCGAAAAAAAAACCACGGGCCTCCAAAGAGAAAAGATTCCACTATATGAAAAATTATTACAATCACATAGACTAATCTCTTAAGCCACCGCCCAACCAACACTCACACCCTTCAAAGATTTGACTAACACCTTAGACACTCTAAACCAAGTGACTAAAACAAAGGGAGAAAGAAATAATCAAATACTTAAGATGTATGTTGATTTGGTGCATTTTGAAACTAAGGCTTAGGCCTCCTTTTATAACCAAGGAGTCACCCCCTCCTTTGTTCCATCCACCAATGTGGGACAAATACCCTATTTTTATTTTAGCCAAAACCAACATCATCTTTGTTCAAGCCCAAACCAGTTTTCCAGATATCACATATGTAAGTTGTGTTAAGAAACTGATCTGAAAAGTAAGGAAAACACAAGAATGGAACACCATTGCTGATACCTTCCATGGTAGAGTTCCAACCGCAATGACTCATGAAGCATGCCACTGAGGGATGTTTTAGCACCTCCTGTTAAGGTGCCCAGCCGACCATTTTCCCACGAGTGCCTACTCTGTCTATGTATCCACTTGGATAGACATAGTTGCTACTGTCAGTTGTACTCCATGATGTACCAGAGCGTACAACCCACAGGAATGGCATTTTTGTGAGTTCGAGCCTCAGGGCAAGCTCTTCAAACTGGGTCTGATTAAAGATTGTGATGCTTCCAAATGCCACATAGATAACTGAGCAGAGTGGTTGTTGACTGAGCCATGCTAAGCAAGTAGAGTCTTCGTTCCAGAAGTGGCCTATTTGTTTTGTGAACCTGTTGGTTGCCAAAAGGGGGCCTATTGGCAACATCTTTGGAAAGAGGTTGAGTACCCCACTCGAGTTCCATAGTTGAGTTGCAAATTATCCGGTCTGCCCGTTCTGCCACTTCCTTACCACCAACCATCGCGATGTCAAAGACAAGTTTGTTTGTAGCTGAGTCACCTATGCAAGACCAAAAAAATGTGCAGGGTTCATTTGTGGCATGCTTGTTGACAGTTGAACCATTTGATCGTTAAAGTTACTCCTGAAAGAAATTGTGTTGCATAAGTTCCAATAATATTTCAATTCTGAAAGTTAGAAAAAAAGTGATCTCACCGTTGATGTCTATAACTTGATCGCCCAACAGTTTCTCAATGCTCATGATCAAGGCCAAAAGTGCAGCAGAGCCTGAACAAAATGTTACTAGTCTAATTCCCATTTTTTCTGAAACTTTTGAGACCCAATGCAATAATCAGCAACAATGCATGTAATTTTTTCATCATGTGTTTTGTTGATACTGTTTATTAGTTCTTCTAGTTTATTGGGCATGACTCGGAACATCGTTTCTATCTTTTTCCCAAAGTCATCACGGTTGTCCTGTGGTCCCATCCCATCTGGGATTAAAACTATTTGCATCAGATCACTTGGATCATCCTCCTTTGACCTGGAACTCATAACCCGTTTGTGAGTCACCTCTGTGTTGACAAACGTGACCTTCAGACCATTGGTGGTGAAGCACCTGGCAGCTTCCATAAGAGGAATCACATGGCCTTGTGCTGGATAGGGAATTAACAGAACATGACTATTTTTCATTTTTGTTTCTCTTTGAGTTTTCTCACAGACTCTAATGTTTTGCACCTAACTGGACTCATTTGTTATTCATATAGACATAAATGATTGAAAGTCCAACTACTTTGTTTTGTTGCTTCCTCTGTTCTAGTTATTTTATTGTTAGCCAATTAGCAACCTTAATTTAACTTAAACAAGTCCATTTGTTGCATTCATATTAGTAGCATGAGTCATGATTCTGTGTCTGTGTTTATTATCTGTTTGTCTTTTTCTTTTATATTTTGGGTTTGCTTTAGTTAATTGTTTCCAATCAATAACATACGAACATAAATATATGTGTCGTAACTTATATGCAATATTATAACATAATAACTGTTTCATCTTCATCCAACTTCAATCAATTTTCATTTCACTAACGGAGTAATGGTGGCTAAGAAATTAGTATAATTTACACGTTTGCTAAATCAATCTTCATTTTGGTCATATCCCACTTTAATTGATACTTCATGTTAATGGAAGTTGTAGTTATATACTTATATGCCATGGGATTTAAAACGAAGTGTCACATCAGAAACATAAAATAAAAATAAAAAAGGTACTCGTATATAAGTTAATGAGCTACTAACTCTATAACCAACCAGTATTAAAGTGAAATATCGTCTGGGATTAGATACACCGGGCTTTAGATATACTAGATGATTGATTGTGAGAAATAAGTATGTCGTTCCTACATGCAACTCTCTTATGATTATATTATATTATAGGCATGTAAATGAACCAGATTGACATGAATGAGCCTTGTTAATGTTCATTCATTTATTTTTTATCGAGTAGACGAACAAAAATCATGTTTCTGTTTGTTCATTAAGAAAACTAGATTGTTCATGTTTGTAAATGAACATGTCAAAACGAACACACACCATACATACATAGTATTTAGAACTTGAAGGCTGTATATAGTGAAAAGCCTAGAGCATATATGCAGGTTCTAATTTGATGCTTACTTTCAAACGTTGATTAATGTTACCGTACGTCACTTCTTATCAATTTAGTTTACTTACTAATTTTATTCTATGAAAAAGAAACAACAATTTACACGGAGACAGTGTAATCTATATGGATGTATGGAACCACAATTTAACACTAAGATTGTGCATCATCATTTAAGGGCGTCTTCTGCAGGTGCATCATTGTTTCCTTCCTTTACCCAATCAATAAAACTGCTGAAATTTTTGTTGGAGGTATTTCTTGCTTGCATCACTTCTTTTTGAAAATTCAAAGCATTTTCTTTAAAATCGTTGTTGCTCAATAGCTTCTCAACTTTACTCTTGATTTCAACACTAGTGACAATGCCGGTATCTTTCTTGTTCAAAGCTAAACCGGTTTTCCAGATATCACATACGTAAGTCGTGTTAAGAAACTGATCAGCAAAGTAAGGCCAACACAAGAAAGGAACAGCATTGCTAACGCCTTCCATGGTGGAATTCCATCCGCAATGACTGATGAAGCAAGCCACTGAGGGATGGTTTAAGACCTCTTGTTGAGGTGCCCAGCTGACCATTTTCCCACGAGTTCCTACTCTGTCCATGTATCCATTTGGGTAGACATAGTCAGTACTGCCAATTGTATTGCCACTTGTACCAAGTCGTACAACCCACAAGAATGGCAGGTGTGTAAGTTCTAGCCCTAAAGCCAGCTCTTCAAACTGGGTCTGATTGAAGATTGTGATGCTTCCAAATGCCACATAGATGACCGAGCACACTGGTTGTTGATCAAGCCATGCTAGGCAAGTAGAGTCTTCGTTCCAGAAGTGGCCTATTTGTTTTGTGAACCTGTTGGTTGCTAAAAGGGGGCCTATTGGCATTATCTTTGGAAAGAGGGTGAGTGCCCCAGACTCGAGTTCCATAGTTGAGTTGCAAATTATCCAGTCTGCCCGTTCTGCCGCTTCCTTACCACCAACCATCGCGATATCAAAGACAATTTTGTTTGTAGCTAAGTCGCGTATGCAAGACCAAGGGAAATGTGCAGGGTTCATCGGTGGCATGTTTGTTGACAGTTGAACCATTTGATCGTTCAAAGGTACTCCTGAAAGAAATTGTGTTGCATAAGTTTCAAACGTTTCACCAAAGGACCTTTGGTCTGATGGTATGTGAGAGGAGCCCAGCAACCAAGAGGTTGTTGGTTCAAGCCTCATGGGAAGAATGTATATATATATTATGATGTATATACTATGCAGGTTAGGTTAGTATGTAGGTTTGCCTTTCTAAAACCAGAGTTCCAAATTTTTAATTTTGGAAGTAGAAAGTTGTCTCACCATGGTTGTCTATAACATCATCATCCAACAGCTTCTGAATGCTCATCATCAAGGCCAGAAGTGCAGCCGAGCCAGAACAAAATGTTACTTGTCTAATTCCCATCTTATGTGCTACTTTTGATACCCATCCCATGCAATAATCAGCAACAACGCAGGTGATTTTCTCATCTTCTGTTTCGTCTATACCTCTAATTAGTGCTTCTAGTTTGCTGGGCATGACTCGGGACATTGTTTCAGTCAACTTCCCGAGGTCATCCCTGTCGTCCCATGGTTCCATTCCATCTGGTATCCAAACCATTTGCATCGAATCACTAGGATCATGTTCCCTTGACCGAGAACTTATAACTCGTTTGTGAGTCGCCTCTGTGTTGACAAACGTGACCTTGAGACCGCTGCTGGTGAAACACCGTGCTACTTCCATCAGAGGAATTACATGACCTTGTGCTGGATAAGGTACAACCATAACATGACTATTTTTCATTGTTTTTTCTCTCTTTGAGGTTTTAGACAAATCTGTTACTTATATATGAATTGAGGTTTCAACTACTCTTTTGTTTCTTTTCTTCTGTTCATGTTCTCAACTGTTAGCCGCTAAGCATATTTACATAAACTTCAACAAGTCTACTGTTGCATCCAATGTAGTTCATGGGTCAAGACTTTATGTCTATGTTTGTATTGTCTGTTCTCTTTTAGATTATAGGTTTGTTTTGATTAAGTGCTAATAATGGTGTTGCGAACTAGATATAAATCAGGCAACTACCCTGGTCTTGTCGTGTAAATAAAATATAGTATACAACTCTTTGTAATCTTAGAGCATAGCATTAACTATTTCATTTTCATCAAACTTCAAGTTGCAAACACTATTGTAGTATTGTTCATTAACAATTGAGATAATATGTGGTTTAATCATCATAGTTTCATATTTTTTTCGTTACTACTCAAGTTTTTTTTCTCATGATTTAACCCTCGAAGTTTCAAAATTTTGGTGGTTTAAGCCTAAAGTTTTATTATACTTCAAAAATTTGATGTTTAATCCCTAAAGTTAATCTTTTATAATGGTTTGGCCCTTTTAAGTTTTTCTATTTTAACCATTTAATTTTCAAAAAATTAATGGTTTAACCCTTTGAAGGGTTAAACGAATAAGTCAATACAAACTTGAAGGGTTAAATCATGATAAAAAAAAAAACTTGAGTGGTTAAAACAAAAACAAAGTGAAACTTTGTGGATTAAACCATTATTAACCGTTTATTTAATACGGATTGTAAAAAAATACTTTAATTGAGATGATTGTGAGAATACAAGTAAGCAACTTATACATTTCTTTTGATGTATGCAATCATCACTAAAGTGGCATAGTGGTAAGGCACCTCGATACCGAGAGGTCTCATATTCAAATATCATCCTTAAGTAAACATGTAAACATAATGAGGTGCTCAGGGAAAGGATTATGGAACGGTCATGAGAACATCCCAAGCAAATACCGTACATTTGAGTAAATTAATTCGATGCCGTGATATATTATTATATTAAACATTATTGTAGTAATGTGGGCTATAGAATCATATATTGGATTCGTTTAAGTACCAATATTAGATTGTTACGCACAAGGACGAAGTTTAATTGGGGTTAGGAGGGGTTGTGGCCCTCCCAAAAATCTGAGTTAGTAGTCTATATATATAAATAAGTTAGATATATTTACATTTTACAACATATTATGTTTGCCTAGTTGGTTGGAAGTGCTTTAGATAAGTTTTAGCAATTAGTTGGCAATGGTTCAAGTCCCACCCTTAGCTTTTTTTTTTTTTTTTTTAGTTTTTTGCTTTCTAAATACTCATAAATAAATTGATAATATGTTTAAACGGGGCCTTTAAGCACTACCAATAACACTTTTATTTCAACTGAATTTACTACTACGCAAATTCATTGCTATAGTAACTGGAATAGAAGTTTTTAGAGTTAATTTTATACTTATGTTCAAGTGCCAATTCATCAAATAATTTTGAACCCCCCACCCCCCCCACCCACCCCCCCACCCCACCCCCACCAAGTCGTTCAAGCTCCGTCCCTAATTACGTGTTATTTGTTAGTATTATATCGTATTCATATTTGATTTGATTTGATTTGTTGGATTTGGATAACACCACATTTTGATCAGCTGTCATTTTAAATTCAGATTTAATTTGTATAACCCCAATTTGATGTGGGACTGGGAGGTGTTATATTGCAAGTAAACTCAAATTTGATTGTTGTTGTATCTCGTGGGGAGCCCAAAAAATCTGTAATTGGGTCCACAATTATATTTCAATAAACCTAAAAATTAATAATTTATTAATTATTTTAAAATATTATAGAGTGAAAAAGTTTCATGAAACAAAAGTACACAGTGATCACACGAGGTAATATTCTTGTCTGTCAAATCACAGTGTGCACAGTTTCTCCAAGCAAATATCTGATGACGCATCGTCGACATGGAACCGGTCTTTCCCTAGCAACAGGTTTAGGTGTGTGTCGATTTGAGCATATTAGAAGATGATTAACCTTCGAAATTATCAGTGGCAGTATGAAGTTATTTGGTGTGTTCTACACTTCTACCTCTGAGAATAAGTTGTAATCTGTCATTCAACTAGCCTTGTAATTCTACACATACTATGATTGTAATTCTCGCATTGAACTAGTTGAAGAGTATTTTTCGTGTTCTTGGACCATCTGCGCTCGTGACTACGGGTTGTGGGACGAATTGTCAGCCACATCAATACGACTCGTCAGCCGGGTTTTTTCCTTAAAGATCCATTTTTTAAAGAAAATATTACATTTAACCAGAAAAAACTAAATAATAACATTCTATGTCACATTAATATTTGTTATTATTAATTACATTTTCAATAAAGATTTTACTATAAATTTTTACAATAGAAATAAGAGAAGACAGAACTTAAAATAGACCAACGATTAATAAAGCCCCAAAAGACGAGCCCAAATTTTAAAATAACCCATTAAAGCTCTAAGGTTACTACTAGTCATCTTCCTCATTCCATCCATACTTCTTCATCAAAACTCTCTCGTCGTATTTTCTCTTTGTTTCCCAGAAAATTCAATAGAGGCTAAAACAAAAATGGAAAAGAACTTAAGAAAACAGGTGGGGCCCACCCTCTAAACCGTCATGCCCCGTCAAAAACTCACAACCGCCAGCACTCCGCCTAACTTTCCCATTGTCATGCGTCATGCGACGACGGGTCCATGGTGCTCCCACTCTGGATGGTCTTATATTCATTTATTGTTTTAATAGTTAAACCCATAAGCCAAAACTGTTGACAAGTATCATTACAAGTTTTGTTGCACTAGCAGAAATCCAACCCATAAGCCATAACTGTTGAGAAGCATCATTACAATTTTTGTTGCACTAGCAGAAAGCCCCCCACCCGTGAACAAGTGGTCTAAGGTAGCATTTTGGAGAATCATTTGTTAAAGGAGCAATTTCGGAAAATGAAGGGGATATTTTTGGTTATATTCCACTTTAGATTGCATAGGACCAATTGACAGGTCACTACTGCCTTTTTCAGGACACACTTCAAAAGTGTGAAAAGCATGGTCCACAAAATGCAACACAAAACAATCTAAAATAACTTTACTATTTTGACTTCTGTTAAGGTCCACTCAGTCAGTGTCAGAAACCTAGTACCATTACTTCAGTATAGTAGTAGCACACAAACAAAACGCTGGGTAACCCCCCAAAGATATTTCCACTTTTCATCCCTTCCCCACAAACAGGTTGAAATTCCAAAGGTTAAAAAATATGCACATGTGACACATAAGACAGTGAGTTTGATGCTAGTTTTCTTTTGTTGTTTAAAAAAATTGCAGGTAATGAAAACACGCATACCTGCGATTATCGCGAGCCTTTCAGGCAAACTTTCATATGCTCCTTATTGTCGCATGGACATGTACAACAGAAAGTTATATACTTTGTCTAAATCGACATCAGTTGGCTTTGAGTTCAGAAACATTAGTTAGACAAGTAAAAAAGCAGGTAAGGCAAAACAATACTAGCAATAATAAAAATCACAGTGAAAGACAATTATGCCCCTGGGGTACCATCCTGGGCATCTGACTAGCTGTTACATATCTTTGAGGATATAACTTCGGAACAGTGGAGGCTCCACCAGAGGATGCTGTCTCAACTGCAACCATTTGAGGTCGGCTATGGAACTTGGCAAATCGGTTAATGACTGCAAACCTCTCCAAATCTTGGGACTCCATTCTTATTTCCAGAAATGATGCTCCATTCTCCAACCTTCATTACCATTTTTGTACACATTAAAAGCAATTTACAAGTATAGCCTAGCAACAAAATAATTAATTTTATCACCAAATTCAAACATTGTGTAACTTGCAATTACGGGGATCCCTATTTATTACTTTTTTTAATTCTTTTTAGCCTTACATTTGATAAAAATTGGTGCCTATCTAGCATTGTAGTGTATTCAAGAATGACAGACACTGTTAGTACCTCAAAAGCTCGTCTTCCAGCTTTTTTGCTTGATCAATGAAGTTTTCAACAATCTTCGAGAGATTTTGATCACCACTGCCCTTTGATATTACGTTTTTCCCCGGCAACCTGGATTCAATGTAGGATTAAAAATCAATATCCATAACAAAGTTATATGCTAAACTTTGTAACTTAGTTGCATCCGTACAAAAGTGTATTAAAAATAATGATGACAATAATAATAAACATGATAATAGTAAAATTCATACGAGTCAGACATATCGCAAGGCTTGTGAGAATGGATCGCCAAACTACATGCATCACCAATTGCTAATCTAGCAGCATAGTATGTTATGGTATTATAGCATGCAGCTGCATCGTCTGATAAAATCGCAGCTGGTACAGGTGGAAATAACACTTGCATAAGCTGTGTCGTAAAGATGACTTTTTTCTTTGGGTGAACCATCCAAGGTAAGTCTCCTAATGCTTCAGTCTCTCCTTTTAACTGTTAAAAGAAATTATGCATATTAGAGCAAGTATTAAAAGACTTGCAAGTCTTCTGGAAGTCAATTTATCATATTGTAAACTGCTCAACCAAAAACCACACCTTTTCAGGTACTCGATTGGCAGCCTGTGCCCATTCTAATTCAGCAATGCTGCATAAAATCAGTTTCAAAGATCAGATCACATTACATAAACTTAATAGAGGACCAATAAGTCGCTCTGAACTTTTGTAGAGGTAACCAGGAAATACAATAGATCTCCAACTGTGAATGTCAGATTGTCAGTGATCTGTGGGACCCACCTCATATCTTGAAGCCTTGAAGAACCTTGCACAATTTCTTTATGCCATGGCAGAGGCTCGTACGTAGAAAATTTGCGCTTCTTTGATTGAGAAACAACCAGATCTTGATTGGCAACATCTAAATGCTGTAAATATGCCGAAGATAGTTGATTAACAGCAAATGAGTTGATCCCATTAACTGGCTTTACACTTGCATCTTGACTTGTGCTTGCTAAACTCATTTGCACAAACGAACTATTTCTATGCAGCTGAGAAACATCTTGAATAGGAGGACGAGATGAGATTTTGACCAACTGATCATCTCTTACAGCTGACGGCACGAGCAGGCTTCTGTAATTCTCATACACAGAGGTTGGTTCTGGAACGTTAGTTTCAGATTCGACCCTTTCACTCTTTAGTGTTGCCCTTATACTAGGATCACAGTATGCAAGATTCAGAGGGGAAATGTATGCTTGCTTCAATGAGGAAACATTTGCTTCTGCACGTCCTGCAAAAGGTTCTTCCTGACCTCTTGTGTAATCTAAACCTTGAGAATTCAATATGTGCCGACTAGCTTCCAATAAATTATTTGCCACATCTGACTCCTTAGGAGCTTCGGAAGCAGTTTCCATTCTGTTATTTGCTACATCTGAGGTCGAAGGAGATCCACCTGGAGCCTTATAATATCCCGTCCCAGAAAGGATTTGCTCTGAAGGTATATCTACCCATACATTAGCTCCACTTGTCAAATTTGAAACTTGTTGTCCCTCAATAAGTGATGATCTTAGACCATCTTGGTTCTTCAATGAGACTAGATGAGATGTTGCCTGAAAAGCATCATGATTAAGATAACGGTATATCTACTTAAACTGATAAAAAGAGAGATACGAATATTTTAAGTTGACCTTTGACCATTATATATTGTTAATGTTTGAAATAGACGTACATACCACTTGCTGGGAGATCTGAGATAAGTCATAGTAATTGACAGGAGGCCTATGAGTTGAAGGGGGCAACCTCAAGCTAAATGATTGTGGGGTAGAAGAATTACTGGATGGAGTAAATGCATCTGAGGTTTTAGTTTTAGGCATCTCATTTGCTGGAGCTGTGCCAATATAAGCAGACTGGGTTCCATGTTTATATTCTCTGAATTTGTCTACCTTTTGAAGAAGCTCAAGCATATGACGACTGCTACGATAAACCATAAAATGTTTTTAAGAACATTCAAAATAAAGTCATTTTAAAGATCGCTACATCTTTACCAAACTAAGTATCAAATCAAACATTACAATTTTCATTATATGGATGGGAGCCTATATCTGCATAACAAAGAATTACACACCTTGTCTGAGCATTTGAATCCATGGAAGATAAGTCGACTGGTCTATCTACAATAGCAGACATACCAGAAGAATCACTGCTTCTAAAGGTTGTCACCTCTGATGCTTTAGAGGGCAAACACCCCTATGGAAACAGGAATGATTTGTTAAGTTTTTGGAAATTGTGAGATAAGCGATAACATATACTTTTAAGAAACACATCATTTTTTGTTTACCTTATTAAACTCCCTGCCTTTATTTGTAGCATCATTGACAAACTCAAACTCACCAGCATGCTCATTCAGTCCTTGACGGACCTGTAAAGGAGAAAATCTTTGAACTTGTGCACTTGCTTCATACTCACTAGCTTCTTTCTGGGGCTGCTGAAAACCAGGAAAGCTCGATCTTGCATTAGATGTTTTTAAATGCTCCGGCCTTGAATTTAAAGAAGATGCATTTTGAAACAAATTGTTCTGCCATAAAGATGGATTATTCCCACTGTCCGTTAAATTAGAAGGGTGGTTATCATTAGACAGCTCTGGATTCTGAAAGCTCAAGCCACTCCACTCTTCCTGCACCCCAGTATCAGTACTCGAGGTTTCTTCAAGTGCAGACTGCATAAGAGCACTCCAACTCCCACTTTGAAGAGATGGGAAGCCTTGCAAATTATCCGTGTCTTCAAACATCTTCCCCAAACCTCCCACACCGTCATCATCTGTATCGAATAAGAACTTCTGTTCCAAAGGATCCAAAGTAGTGGAATCTTGAGAAGGGTTGATGTCTTGTTCTTGGCCCATACCGAATTCTTGATGATCATTTCCTGTTTGGCTTCCTATATCTTGCCCTTGACTAAAACCTGGTCCAAACATATTTCTCTCCTGATAAGGAACGTTAAATTGATCACTCGTAGAAGATCTACTAGTGGTGTCAAGTTGTTCACCAGTGGATTCACGAGTTACCCCCTGAAAATGAGAAAAGCGACTAAAACTATGTCCATCGATTGGCTGAGATGCAAGACTCATGGGATGCAGGACTTGATTTTGAGCCTGAGAGTAAGGCAACCCGTTTTGAAACCCTTGGACCAAGTTGGTATTACCAAACATAAACATTTGGGATGAATCTCGAACAGGTGTTCCATTAATTAAGGGTCCATATTGAGCCCCGGATACTTGCTTATTGTGTATTAACGAGTGTTGGTATATATCAGTTTGTTGCCTAGAGTTATTCAACTCTTGGAGTTTCTTTTGCCTCTGGAGTTCTTCTAGCTGCTTAAACATAATTTGCCGCTGCAACATTTGAATCTTATTAAAATGAGAATGTTGCTAAGACTATTGATTATTAATCTCCTGCTCTTAATGAATAATTTCAACACTTATTGTCAAAGTTTAGACAAAAGTAAATATTGATATCTCAGTTTCACCACTGAATGCATCTTGGATCAAAAACTTGAGGAAATTTCAGCAACTTAGTTCCAATCAAACCTACAAATGACAAAATCTTCGATAAGAAAATTAAACATGAAAAACAGTACAGTGAGAAGTATTAAAGACAACGGTGAGATATAGCTACATCAATGAACCAAAAATTATGGTTCCAATATTCACATCAGAAAGACAAAGTGCTACACTATTACCATATGTTATAATGATGCAGGAAGAAATGATCATGTTATCCCAAAGGAGAATTCACAATACATTTCAAACTATAATGTTACATTTCCTTCTTGCAAAGTATAGGGTATCATCTAGTATTTTGGCAGCAAAAAAAAAATTCACTCACTTTGAAAACATTATCAAGTTCATTCGTATATTTAACCTAAATTCATGTCTCTCTGAAAGTTAAGAAGAATTAGACTAATCTTTACATTCAGTAACTATCAATTAAACTATTTACACTTACAAACTATACTAATTGCAACAAAATTCAACAAGATCAAATAATTATAAACCCTAATATCCACAAAATCCTACTCAAATAAACTCCAAACCCTAAATCAACACCAAAAACTCGTAGTAATATCAGAACACAAACCCTAAATTAACCACTGCATATAACCTAACTTCAAATTTCACAAAAATGCAAAAGCAACAATTGCAAACTTCCGTATTTTCCACACACTACATAAAAGCTAATACAATACTTCTTAATACAACACAAATTAAGTTAACAATCAGCTAAATTACAGCTAAGTTTGAGACTAAAACCTAGGGTTTCAAAAGTGTGATCCAATTAACAGCAAATTTGGGGGTAGTTGATAAGTGTGAGCATAAACACTTACTTTAATAGCTTCCGGAGATCACGAATTGTAACGAGTTCGCACTTCGCAGCTGAATGCAGTTTCTTCTTCTTATTATTATTATTCAATTCCTTGCTATCTATACATACATTATATATGTATCTATATCTATATGCTACTGTGTAATAATGAGCTCTCTTTACTTTTTTTCTTACTAACTACAACACTCTTTCTCTCACTAAAACCGATGAGCGAGAAAGATGGGCTCTTTTTCTTTCTTCTTTCTGACAATATTTTTTTAATCAATTTACGTTTGAGTACAGAACCTTAGGTTCGGATCCGAGCCTAAGGTATGGAGTTTGGGTTGAATGATACGAAGGTGTAGGTTTGGAGTGGGAAATGTTTCAGTGTGGTTGCGTTTTGGTTGGGTATGATACTTTCGTAATCTGAACCGTTGGTTTATTGTAATTGAAAGAATTGGACGGTTGGGATGTGGTGATTGATTCTTGGGTTGGATGTTGAATTTAAGAGAGTAGACTAGTAGAGTGGTACAAATTGGTAGCTGTACGCGATTCTTCGTGCGCGTGTGAAAGTGGAAGAATCTTTTCTTCTTTTCGAGCTTTTTTGTATTCGAAAAAATGAAAATAAATAAATAATGGAAAATGATTCATTAATCCTTTAAATATGCATATAAATAAATTTGTACCAAAATTATAACAAAATTTATATCTCCTCCTGAATTTATATTGATCTATGATTTTCAGTTGAATATACAATACTTTATGCGTGTAAGATTTCATTAAAGACAGCACTAAAAACTTTCGTTAACAAAACTCATCAATAATATAGAAAAATGAAAATACTAGAAAATTGATATTGATATATGAGCTTAAAAGGTAGACTTAGTGGTGGCAATTCCGGTTGAATCGAGTTAATCAATTCAGATTATCGAGTTGGTGGGTCAGAAGTAGTCGATTCAAACTCGACTTAATTTTATTATCGAGTTGAGTATTTCAACCCGACTCAACCCTGACCCAACCTTACCCATCCCATATTACTCATAGTATTAAACTCGTACAATGCACGGCTAGCAAATATAATTTCATAATAGATTAATCATTATCTAAAACTGTTAATGAAATGCTTAAATTATGACATTCAAATTTGTGTTTTATACACTTTATATAATGATGATGATTAGTACATTGTCATTTTTTATTTGTACCAATTAGTTATGATTTAAGGTGTTGTATTGTATAACACTGTCAAACATATGTAAGATACAGTTAAAAAAGTAGTTTCCAGATCACTTCCCTTCATATAATCATTTTTATAACATTTAAAATATAAATCAATAATATTAAGTAAGTATCAATGGATGGAGGACTGTTAACCCCTTAAAAGTTTCAAATTGTGTAACAAATATTTTTTTTATCGATATTAATGATATTTTACAAGTTTTGACCCTTTAAAAATGGAATAAGAACAAAAAAATTCCTATATATCAATACATTAGGAAGGTTAAAAAAGATGTGTAAGATGTAAAGTGACATTTTGTAGCTAAAATAATTGTTTGGTAATAGTAACATTTTTGTTGCTAACGTTGCAATAATTCGTTGAAGAATGCATATGTTCATAATTTTAACAAACATAAATTGTAGCAATAAATATAATTATTCAGACATTTTATTAAACAACTAATGTGCATCTACATGTACAAAAGAGAAATCAATCTATAGTGATGAGATATATATAAATACATAAAAAAGATATTATGTCGATTTGAAAAATAATATAAAAATTATAAAATTACACCTCTTACCAGTCGTATACAAAATTATAATTAATTTGTGTGATCAAAACTAATAACACATTTAAAAAAATATCATGAACTTGATAAACCTATCAATGAAGGTTGTACTCAGATTAGAAAATAAAGGAAATTGAGGTCCCTAAGTCTGCAAAATAATATTTTGTTTTGTCAAACTAACTAAACTATGATAAAAATTATAATGATATTAAAAATTAAGCTAACTCAATTCACTAAAAGTTTTATTTTTTTATAGAGTTGGAAAAAAAAGATGGTCAAGATTAAGATTGTTGTGGGTAGTTTTTGATCTAACATTGCAGAATCCTTATTAGCATCATAATCTCGTCACACATGTATGGAAAACATTTACATTTTATGTTCATATAGCAGGATAATAATAGCTTGTAAGTCTGCTTTCAGGATCACGGTCATAGTTAAGGATCCTGGAAATACTCTTATTATTTATCTTGCAGGATCCTAGTCAGGATATATTTGTTTAATATAATTATGCAGGATAATGGATAAGCGGGATGAGTAAGTAAGGATCATATGTTTATTCTGGAGTGTGCATAGCTCAGGATCCTGGACCTATATTAGTTCAGGATCATGCGCTGTTTAACGTGTTTATTTTCTTTGAGTATTGACCAGGTCATATATGGAACGCGTTAATGAGATATGCTCCGGATTACATGAGGAAGCTTTGATATGATCCAAGGATGACCAAGTCAGCTGCACGTGTAAAATGAAGTCAAAAGAGACGTTGGTGGTCTTCATCCTTCATCGGAGGATCCCGAGATTCTCGAAAATATTGTTATACGCTCTTAGTATATAATTGAGGCATGGATGATCGATTAGGTTAACGAATGCACACTATTTTCACCTGCAAAACACATAAACACTCTACTATTACTCTCGTTAATAGTCGTTTTCATCAACACTTAGATAGATTCACACACATAATCACTTATCCGATCAACCTTGTGCTCTTAGCTTGTAATTGATTATTTTTATTTTAATAAAATCAACAAAGGCAAGGATCATTTGATCCTTCCCGAGGTTTTGTGCCAGCGATCAATCTTGATCAAGGGTTTTCCTCGCATATCCTCGTGTCGATTACATTTACTTTACCTTTTTTCATTGTTTATTTAGCATTACCATTAATCTGTTCTTGAGCTTTTGTCTTAAATCTTTATTCAACAAGGATCAACGCATTTAAAGTGTATTTTCATTCAAAATTCTTATTTACTAATATAGATAATCGTATAACAACGTAATTATCTTGAAAGTAATTCCAACACTATACCTCACAATCTAAAATTTGATCACTTAATTGCTTAGTGTAATTTTTGACCAAAACAAAGATGATGAAGAATAAGAAAATTTATAACTCAAAATTAGAGGGGGAAAATAAATAAAAGAATTTATGATTTTCGACTATAATAAAAAATTATACTACAAATATTATCAAATGACATATTAGTTTAGATTGAATTGGTTAATTATTTGAATGATCTATTGTAGTATTTACCGTCTAAAAATAATGATACATTAAATTACATTAAGTATAATTTATTTATTTTTTATTAATATTACCTTATTTATCATATGATTGTAGGAGAATTCACATCAAAGTTATTTCATATAATGATGACATATAGGGTTTAGGTGACATGGCATGGGTGAATAGTTGTCAAATTGTAACACCCAGTCCTCGGATTTAGTAGTATTTTAACATTTTCTGACGGTGAATTATTATTTAATGTGTCAGAAAATAGGTTCGGTGGCTTATTTGAAAATAAATGGGTAAAAGAATCAAATAATTTATTGTGGTTAATAAATTATTAAATGTTTTAATTTAATTCAGTTGACGGTAAAATAAAATAATATTTCCCCATAAATGGTTTTAAGTTCCAAACAATGATAAGTACGGGGAAAGAAATTTGGACAATTATGTAATAGACTCAGACTTTGAGTCGGTGTTTGTTTCAAATATATCCATACATATATACATACATACGCATTGTACGTACATACATAAACACTTGAAACCCTAAATTATTTCAAGAAATCACTTTCTTCCATCAAATTGAAGTGGCTAAACACGAATTCAAGCTTCCTTAATCATCAAAAACAAGGTATGATCATGTGTTCTTTATTTTATAACCTAGAATTTGGGGTTTTTCAAATTGGAGAGTTAAAATCCGAAATCGGGGTTTGGTTTTGCTAAATTAATGTTGTTTGAGCTTATTAATGATGATGATTAACATTAATTAAGCTAGAGCTTGTGAAATTGATTTGTGTTCTTGTGGCATATGATGAACTTATAATGATTGAGATGAAATTGAGACTTGTAACTATGTTAGAATTGTTAGTTGATGTTAGTTTCATGATTATAGTTGAAACCCTATGTTAGAAATTGTATAATTGAATTATGATCATGATAAAAGTGGTGTGTTTAGTTGATTTTCATGAAATTAAGCTTGTGATTATGATACAATGGTTAGTTGATGCTTAAATGATGATTATAAGTGAAACCCTAATATAGAAAGGATGAAATTGATATATGTTCATGAATAAAGTTATGAAATTAATTGGTTATTCATGAATTATGATTGTAAAACTAATAGTGAGGAGATATAAATTGATAATTGTTGTTAATGAAAATAGTTGGTTGATTAATGATGATGTTTAATAGCATTCAAGATAAAATGTGTAAGATGATTAAGAGTTAAAAAAAAAGTATTATTGAGAATATGTTGATAATGATAAGTTCGATGAATTGTTGATGGTAGAGGTTGATAACTTTGTTAATGATTAATCATGTTGATTAGTGATAATTGAATTTATTACCATGTTGTAATACCATGTTGTAGTTATTAAACATGTTGTTGAAATACTATAACATGAATTCATATAAGTATGGCTTGAATAGAGATAATTGTGATGATTGTGTAAACTTATATGAATTGAATAATTGGGGGAAGTGTTGGTATAAATCTATTTGAGTGATGTTGTATAGATTTTGAGACAACTAACTAACTTATGTTATTCCATTGTATTCTCAGATGTGGAGAAGGCTCGGTGATATTAGACTACTGAGTGGATGCCTGAGGTAGTCGGTGAGTGGATCTTAATCCTCAGTGTAATTTAGCTGTAACAAGTTTGGTTACAACAGGTAACGTATTATTACTGTTTTAGTTTGCCATGATGATTATGGTTTGGTAGTAATAATATTGTGGATAGACTATTCAGGTTGATATGTTGCCATGATGAGTTGTGAATATGTGATCACATGATATATTGCCTTTGTGCATTGTGTATTGAGGTCAACGTGTTGGTTGGTTGGGCTTGGTTACTATTGAAGACGACAGGAATTTCCTTGTACACATCGTTAATAGGAAATTAGGTCGCATGAGATTAGTACCAAGATATCGGTCTATTCTGTATTGGCCTTACAGATTGTTGGGTAAGTGTTCTTGGAGAATCCTCGGGTATTATGATATCTCAAAAATCACCGATCCTCATTGTATTGAGATGTTATCTCATTGATGCTAAGTGTTTATGACTATCTTGTTGTAAGATTTGTTGTGCTAAGTTGTGTTGTTGATTATAGTTTCACTCACTTAGCGTTATGCTAATCCCACCACAGTCCTTCCTGCAGGTTATAAGTGATGGGACATATTGGGGCTGGACAGGAAGTTCTTGAAAATGATGGAATGTTTGACAGGCGGATTACTCTGATGTTGGTTTAATAACTGAAGATATGTTTTTGAATTATATAACACCTAGTTAGATAAAATGAGATTTAAAGAAAGTAAATAGTTATGTATTTAGTTTGAAAAAGTTTATGTACATTTTGAGTAATGCATAATTATGAAGTATGATTGAAATCTACGCTTCCGAGCTGAAATCATTATAATAATGGTTTGTAAATTAAGGGGTGTTAAACAAATCATTGAAGGTCTCCTTTTTTAGTTATATAGATAAATTTATCTAGGAAGATCAACATTTTTAAAGAATCAATTTTTGATCAAATAGATCACATCAATTTTGGATCAAATAAATCACATTAATATGCATAAAATTGTTTATAAAATTCAAGAAACTCATATCACCTATTAAGTTCATCAAAATTTAATACTTAAATGTCACTAAATTTGCCGGATTATTATATTAAAAAAATCATCTGACTTTTAGATATATTTAAAATTTACAGGTTAACCCTATTAGGTGACCTAAACTCGACCCAAAATATAGTCAGGTTGGGTTTCTGGTTGATGGGTGATTGGGTAAAAAATGGAACTTAACCCAACCTTAACTGTTTCGAGACGATTTTGTGTCGGATTTTGAGTCGTATCGACAATTGTTAGCCCTAAATAGACTTATAATATACTACCTCCATCGTCCACGATTACTTTTCGAAATTTCCTGAATATAATTGTTTACTTTCGATTCTAATCAATTAAGAAGAGTTAAAATAAAGAATAACCAATTCTTATTGGTCAACACTCAACGCTATGATTATTGTACAATTCTAAAATTGTGTGCCAGATAAAATAAATTATTATTGAACATAAAGTTTACGTTCATAAATAGCTCATTAAACCATTAAAATATCTGAATTTGAGTGCATATGGTACAGTGCCTCTTAAATCGCATGTATTACTGAAAAACGGCTTGTTAAATCTATGTTTTAGGTTATTAGGCAAAGTATTACTAGTATTACTCGTAATAATATACAGTAATATCAATTCAAAAATCAATATATGAATGATGAACACAACATATCGAAAAATAGACATGTAAATCGTATAATTAAATGTACTCGTGATAAATTACATATTTTGTGTACTTAGGATTGCCTGTGGAAAGCGTATGAACAGCATGGGAGCGTAGAGTTCGATGTTTGAGCGGTTGATTAAGAGACTTTCACCTTGGAAGACTCGACTTTTATCAATTGGTGAAAGACTAACCATGATCAAAGATGTGTTAAGTAGCTTACCCTTGTATTTTCTCTCATTATTTAAAGCTCCGAACAAAGTTTTTAGCCACTTGGAATTCATTCGCAGACGGTCCTATTAGGGATTCAAGGAAGGTGATAAAGACATAAACTGGATTAAATGGGATCAAATTCTGTTGAATAAACTTAAGGGTGGTTTAGATAAAAGCACAAAAAAAACGTTGGTTTGAAGGAAATATTATTCCCTCGGTTGTATGTACTAAAGAAAAATGAGGACTGTTGTGTTATAGATCGATGGCAAATAGCAAACCGGTTTTGGTCATGCAAATGGCCATGGAGAGCACCGATTCGTGGTAGATCGTCTGACGAACTAGTAAAATTAATCTACATGTTGGGGATTTAATCTTTCCCCATGTCGTGCATATATGTGGTGTCGACGCCTTGACCCGAAGGTAACTTTCCAGTTAAAAAGGTTATCTTCTATTACTCAAGAAAAATTAATTGGAGATAATAGTGGAGAGTTGAAGATAACTATTCTTTCTGAAATTCCTGGGTCGCAAATAAAATAGTTGTGATGGATTATGTTCTCCGTTCCTTTTGTAACGAAGTGGATAAGAACCTCAATCATTGTTTGCTCAACTGTTTGAAAGTGAAGACGATTTGGCATAATGTAATAAGCCGGTGGCAACTTCCTAGACCCAACTCATGGTCCTCAAAAGACATTATAATGGGAAAGTGATCATGGGTGATAATAATTGGCTATCAAAGGCATTCCATGAAGTATGTTTCGTGGCGTTATGGTTCATATGGAGATATAGAAATAATATTGTGTATGACATAGAAGGAAGAAATGATGTTTTGCATATGGATATTCTTTCCGGAATTCACATAACCACTTTGTTTTGGTGTCTAACAGGTGCATAATTGTGACTCTAGCTTGAAATGGACGGATTTTAAATCCATGGGGAGATTACTTGCAGAGGATTAGTCTAGTAAGATGCATCTTATTTAGCTCTTTTTGGTGTATAATTTAATATCGTGGTGTTGGTTTTCTACCTTAGAGTCTAACATGTACTTAATGATGTAATCTGGTGCCCATTCAATAAATCTTTCCCTTCCAAAAAAGAAAAAAACATGTAAAACGTATCAAAATAGTAAAATGAGAATTACACATTAGACATCTACTTTGTGAGTTTAGGTTAAACTCCTGAAAAAGCCTAACCAAACTTTAGTATCAATGTTAATATGTAAGTGATAGTTTGCGACCGAGTTTATATGAACTAAACTATGGCTATGTTTCAGAGAGCGTGTGTGTGTTTTGTGTGTATGTTGATTTTGAGTCATGTTTGTTTTAATAAACATTGTTTTTCGTAAGGGGGATAAATTAAAGATTAGAATGGAAGAGCATAAGACACATCTAAGCTGTCATATAAAAGCCTGAGCTGTCTTATCATTCTGAGGATCAAATCTAATCACAACTCGATTTGGTACGACTCTAACTCTAAATTGCCATTATTCAAGTACGTTAAAGTTAAAGTTACGTAAATAAACATCAAAATGAAAGAAAACCAGGTATAGTTGACATGATATTTAGAACGATTAGTGAAAATTTGTAAACCAACATCAAAAACAAAATTATAAACGCTGTGTAACATAAACATATACTCCAGACAGGAAGAACACCAGATTTTAGTTTCATTTTGCGTTTCAGGAATATTCAGTTCTTGAAGATATCATGACCACCTACTAAGATACGTGGTTGCATTTAAGGAAAATAAAGTTTTAGTTGTATTACAGAAAGATTACATAACGACACCCAAAAAAACACTTCTACGAATCTATCACCAAGAAAAACATCAAAATATTTATCCAAAACATCATCGCTAGTGCTACACCACAATCTTGGATTCTATGCAATGTGCGATAAACAAAGTACTGTAATCACATTTGGATTTTGCATTCTATGATAAGGAAATGGCAGAGTGACTGGATTGGAGCTTCCCTGACAGGCTGTTTAATATTGGTGGATAACAACAAAGAAGGCATTGAGAATCTTCAATCAAGCCCTTATACTTCTCTGTGATCAAAAGCTTAGCATTCGCTCTTTCAGTAACCCAACTTCATCTTTTCTGTGTTAAGTAAAAACATGCAAGGTAGTTAATAACCATATACATATCTTTTCGGTATAACACAGGTTCCTGTAGTGACAACTTCAATGCAATTAGGTAATTTCACAGTTATCCAAACAAGATAACATTGTTCAATAGCATGTGAGATACGAAGATGAGAATAATTTGCAAATTCAATCAGATGAAAACTACTAAGCTTTTCAGCAAATTTAAAAAGAATACAGTTTAGCAAAGCACATACCTTCACAATCATGGGATACAAGTTTCAGAAGAAATTCGTAGCTTTGAATCTGCTCCTCCACTTACAACACTATCTCCGTTCCACCAGTCGGCGCATAATACCTGCAGATATCAAAAACGGACTGTTACTGGAATCGATTTGATATATATACCAACAATACAACAACATGGTACTGAGTAAAAAGTCAAATACCTTATCCTCATGTGAATCAATTATAGCCAATGGCCACTGCAACAAATACAAACGACAAGAAATCAAGAGGAAGCCTATTAAAATGATAAACTAATAGTAATGACTTTTCAAACAATTGTATTTGGCTTTTAATTGCAGTAGAACCATTTCTCTTGCAAAAGTGTAAAAACAAACACCAAACTTCACACGAAAGTCATTCAGGACAAAGCATGTAAGAGTACAATGGCTTTCTTCCAAGAATTTGGAACCAAAAAAAGGTAATTCAAAATGTTCAAGTTTAATGAATGCCAGATAAGAAACGTGGAGAATAAAAAAGTAAATACCGCAGTTCTCAAGTCCCATAACATCACTTTCCCATCATAAGATGAGGAAATTAAATGAAACCAAGACCTCTTGTGCCACTTGCATGCCGTTATCCAGGATGTGTGGGATGAGAACTGGAAGCTAGGAGCCAGAGTTCCTGAAATATTTATTAAAACAGATTAAGGGTTGAGTGTGAGTATATTGCAGGTGCATGTTTATCACTTTATAAGTGAGTGCATTTGAAGACAAAGGATACCTGGTTTGCGAGGATCCCAGATCCTAAGGATAGGATCAGAGCCCCCACCAGCAATGAGAGCAGAACTTTCACCTCCAACATCGATGCAGTTGATCACTTTGCCACAGTACTGTAGATGAAGTAAGATAAAAAATTGCAGGTGAAACTATTGATACAATATTTCATATTAACTTTGAACATTTTTGCATTGTATTTATGTGGTGCGAAGATAAATAAAGATGTGGATATGGGTCCCCATATAATTGATGCATGGAAAGGAGTGATGGACCCGACAAAATAGAGAATGGATGTAACACACACAGCCAAAGGTATGTAGCATTTCTAGGGTTCAATGACCAGCTCACATGAAGAAACAAAGAGAAGAAGTAAATAACCGACAAACACTGATCTATACAGGAGATAAACGCCTCACCATGACCTAATATGTAGTATCTAAAGGATTTCTCAATAGTGGGTTTCTACAAAAATGCCAGTCCTATACGGTTATTTTTACTATGTGAAAGATATTATTGCTTAGCAGGCAGATAAATGGTGCTCAAATAATTCATTATAAGCATACATTCTTGCAAAACATAAGTAACCAAAGATATTGCTAATATATGATAAACATCAATTCAGCATACCATGTTCAGCGTATCTTTTCCTGTCTCAATGTCCCATCTTCTAATGGAGTGATCCCATGATGCAGAATAAATAGTTCCATGTTCAGGCCAAACAACTGAAGATACACATTGTGTATGCCCCACAAGTGTAGATACAGCTTCTCCCTGCACGCATGAAAAGCTTAAAGATAAGAAAAATATGAACTTTTAAGAAAATAAAATGTAGCTAATATTCATCCAGAGTTGACATATACTCCGTAATTAGCAACGACCAACTAATACCTAGGTCATATTAATGTTCAAGCTGAACAGAGGAACTCAACCACATATCAGTAGTCAAACACTCAAACTCATTATATACATCAGTTGATATGATATTATTAAAATACTTCGTCTTGGGAGAAACTTTCTTCCAGTGACAAACACCTACCATTATACGATAACTTTTGAGCATATAAAAAGCTGTATAATGACAGGCAGACGATTAGAAATTTCTCGAAATGTATCATTATGCTTTTAAATCTGGTCAGAAGCAGAGCTAGAAACATTACAGAAGAAGATAATGATAGCGCGATTGGGGAGTTAATCTGTATGCAGAGTGTGTACAAGAAGAAACGATTCAAAGGTTGTCATCTTTATATTGCAATTTATGACTCACTGCTCTTCTCAACAGCATAGTCAAAGCAATGCACTTTTAAAAGCATAATGATGAAAAAACCTCATCATACTCGTGGTGACCAATTGAACGGTAAAATACCTCTGATTGAGATTCTTCCTCCTTGCTGCCTTTTTTTCTTTTCTTAGTTGAAACAATATCTCCTTCATTAGATTCTGTTTGCCACAAGTTGATTCTGCAATCCCAAGAACCTGAACATATCTGTTATACCAGGAAGAAAAAAAAAGAGATATTAACAAAAGCTAACAGAAGTATGTAAAGTAGAAATATACACCAAAATAACAGAAAAAGATGACCATATCCCCAGTTGGCTGTGCTGCAAGACTTTGAACAGAAGCAGTATGCCCACGAAGAGTTCTATAAGCTCCAATCTTCAGATTATCCGCAAGAGGCTCTGCATCAAACTTCAAGATGGAAACTTCATCTTATAGTTGTTAATCCGGAACATCTGTTTTTAAGTGAAACATCTATGTAAATTTACCTTCCAGAGTTTCAAAGTCTTGTCTTTTGAGCCAGTGGCGACAACAAGATTGGTTTCATTCTCGTTATCTGCATATTTAGAAAGCAATAGGAAGAAATATTTATAAGCTAATAGAACTAAGTCACATATCCCAACATCAAATCACTTTATTCACCGCTGAACGCTGATATGCGAAATTGTTGATAAAAACAACTTATGTAACTTTTAGGAAGTCTATTCAACTAAGCCCTTGATTATGATTAATAAACTTCATTCATTAGGAAGATCGAGAGCTGTTTATATTCATTAAAAGCATGATAATCAGCATAGCAATATAGTATATTTGCCAACTAATCCTGTCATACCTATTGTTTTCACGACACCAACTGAAGTAATTGCATCATTGTGCCCCTCTAAAACATGTGTACAAACCCCAGCTGATTTCCATACCCTACATTACACATGCAAAGGAGTATACGCTTTAAAATTGCACTTTATATTGATGAAGAAAGAGAAGGACTGAGTAAAATCTGTCGAAACTTTTACGGCATTACCTTCCTAATCCATCATAGCAACCGGTGAGAATGAACCTGCGAAACAAAATTATGAGCTTTCAGTAAAGATAAACTAACCTCCATCCAAAAGTTCAGCTACACCAAGAAAAAAAATCATTTGTGGACGTTGAAATTTATTCTCTATTATAAGACTACTTCTGCAATCTAAGTCTACAAGTTGATTGTGCTTAACAGACACTAGAAACATTCCTAAATCTTTGAACATCAGAAGTTCATGTTTGCAAAATATATTCCCTCGAAATATTTTGTTTACAAGGATTGGGCTTGAACAGTAGTCTTTCATGCCTACCGGCAACTACAATAGATATGAAACTACAACTTCCTCCCTTTTCTTGAAACTTTACGCTGAGGTAAGAGACAGACATGATTTTCATACATGAATAAAACGAGAAAAAAATGGAAGCTCTATCACTTCATGTAGACAGGCTTACCGACTTGAACCATCAACTGCACTGACCCAATCATCGTGTAATGACGGATCTTCTTCCTTGCGAGGAGCTACAGCTTTTATGTATTCAATTTCTAGAGTTTTCTCCTGTTGATCAAAACACATAGCAATTAGGTATCGGGCCAAAGATGAGTTGAAATTTATAAAAGGCCAAGAGCATTCCTTAATTATATAAAGTTTGTCATCTTATCATTAATTCTCTTTAAGTCTCTCTGATACAAATTCTTAAACTATTTAGATGTGAAACGGATGATCATAAATTCTGATCACCACAACCCAAAGAGTAGTTTCTATAGCGGCAAAACGAGTGCTTAAGGGTTTTTCGTATTTCATACATAAATCTTGTATGTTAAGACAGATACTCTAAAAGGTTGTAATGTCCAACTGTCCTACACTTCATGTAGTTTAATACCATTACAAACATCCCCTGATTCTCAACATACAACACATACTGAAAATCAAACAAACGGTGCCGAGAAAAAGAAAGTATACCGCGGAGATACCCTTGGCAAGAAGAAAGTCTTCAAGTGACATCCTCACCAACTCGCCATCAATTAGAAAATCAAATGGTTCAGGTTTCCACTCATCATTTCCTATCAAACAATTAACGATACTTTAACAGACAACTTACATTACTTCACAAAAATAACATGTAACTTCAACTGTACACACACACACACAAACAGAAATATATATAGAGCTTTCATTGTAATTCATCAAAAACTAGAAAAAGCAGCAGCTAATATATAAAATTGAGAAGATGAATAACCTGATTCCAGAAGATTATTAACCACAGCAGAAAGGCCTAATCTGGTGAGGTTAGAAGGAAGTGCAATTGATGTCGTCGGTGCTTTATACGGCGGTTTGAGCTTCGTAACGAACCGTACTTGAACACTTTTCGTAACATCGTCAGCATCTCCATCGATGTCCATTATTAGAGAAACTATAGATATACGATTGATGATTGCTATTAAAACCTGTGAAGAATTCGGCGGGAACGGAAGAAAACTAGGGTTTAAAGAACGAACACAGATTCAGGGTTTTAGTAATGACTAGGGCTTTTCTTTTGGAAAATTACAATTTTAGCTTTTTCTTCAGGAAAACTACATTTTACTCTTATATCCGTAATATTTTGTCTACCATGGTATGTCCAATGTTTTTAAAACTGAAAACCAGATTGGATCAGAAAGGGCTCCGGTCGAATCGGTCCAACCAGTCCGACTGAACCGCTCCAAAACCAGCCCCACATCATCATTTAAAAAAATCAAAATAAATAAAATCCCGGTCCAACCGGTCCGGTTCCCAGTTGAACCGTCTGGTTTTAACCTAACAAGAATGGTTCGTTAACCGGTTAAACCTTGGTCAAAACCGGTTTCCACCCGACCGGAAAGCTTTTGGTTCCTAGTTCGACTGGTCCGAATTAACCGGTTTACAAAACATGGGTATATCTCTTATCTTTTATCTTCTTATTTATTATATATAAGGTTTAGAGCCCGTGTGATGCACGACCATTTAAATGTAGTTAAATAGTTAATTTCTAAGTAGAATAATATATTATAATTATTAACTTAAAGGTGCAATATAATTATCATTGAGAATTATAGAAACATAAATCAAACTTCTTTGCAAACGACGTTTGTTGTGTTGCAGCTAGTTTTTTTTGTCTTTGTTGCTAATTAAAATCTTTGTTCAATATATTTTTTCTTTCAAATTTTGAAAAATGACACAATGACCCTTATTAATGATTATTACAAAGCATACCGTCAATGGGTTGCTAACTAATGAGAATACAATGATTGGTTTAAAGCGTTCTTAAATTATTTGGCTAAATGACAATACTTGCAAAAAGAAAAAACTATATTATGGGTGAAATTAACCTGAAATAATTGGTTTAACAGACAATCATTCATAATATTGTGAGTCAATACTTTTGAATATTTTATTATTATTATTATTATTATTATTATTATTATTATTATTATTATTATTATTATTATTATTAAAATCACATTAAATAAGTTGATATATTGAAAGCTATGTATCATGCTTAAAAGTTGAGATTATTTCAAAAGTTTGTGAATTAATAACACGTCATCGTTAACTAAAATAACATGCTTTAATAGATTTGTAAAAAAAAAACTCTATTATTATTGGCATGAAACAGTGGATTATAATAGAGGTGTGAGAACATGTAATGTTTATTAAACACTTAAAAATGTTATTTATTTATTTATTTATTATTATTATGATTATGATTATTATTATTATTAGTATTATTATTATTATTATTATTATTATTATTATTGTGTGTCCGTGTCAATTGTAAAATTATGTTAAGTTGTAACACTCTGAATTTTAGGAAAATGAATTTCGTACGCGCATATATTTTTATTACGAAGTATTATTATGTAAATAATAAGATATAAAAGAAAACGTATATGTTTTATCAGTTCCGGACTGTATGAAATAAAAGGGATTAAAATTTTAAAACACATATACATACATGGAGAGTCTGAGATTAGTCTCATCTGTTCTCAAACATTCTAAAAGCTTTCCTAATACCGAAGAAATCGCAGGAGACCTAAATATAACACCCCTCTTTCTAATACAACAATATTATATTATTTTAATAGGAAGCGTATATTACAAAATACATTTCATTACTTTATATTAAATAATGTACATAAACAGTTTACGTATTCAGATCACACCAAATTAAAACTGTTTAACAAATACTTAAAACGGGGTATTATATTTTACAAAACAAGGTTTATACAAAACCATATCAGAGTCGCAAGTCGTCAAACTTTCCCTGCCGAAGCATCCACTTCCTGACTACCCACATAGTAAACAAAATCTGCAGGAAGTTAAAGTAAGGGATTAGTACAAAGCTAAGTGAATAGATTTATCACACACGATTCAACTTAGCTTAACCATGAGTTTACACCAATTAATCGTAAACACACATATTTCAATAAGGATCGGTGGCTCTTGGGATATCAAAATACCCGGGGATTCCCAAGGAACACTTAACGTCAATCTGTATGGCCAATACAGAATAGACCGATAACTATTGATTATTAAACTCATACACAGGTCTCAAACACAACAAATGAATCAAAACCTGTGTAATTCACATAATAACCAAAAGTCCAACTACACGTTGACCTCAATAATCTGATACACATAATATTCACATATCACGTAGATTCATAGTCAATAATCAAGACTAAACAGTCTAACACATATCTACGTTTACTTGTTGCAACCAAACAGTTACAACTAAATCAAATGGTGAGTTCTAAATCCACTCACCGATACCTCTGACGTCTCCACACTCAGGATTCTTATATCACTGAGTCTTAGGTTGATCTGAAACAGAAATTCAATTATAAGTTAGAAATTCGTTCCATAATCATTATCAGAACATATTTATCAAATCAGGTAATCCCTGAAGTCTAGTCCAACAAAAGTTCATTCAAAATGAAATTAGAAAATCCTGAAATGACGTTTAAAAACTGAAAAATGCCATTTTCGGGCCGTAGATGACCCCGAATGGTCAAAAACTGCCTAGACTCTTAGAATAGATCCGGGATCATTAGGTCATTTCCGAGTGACCATGCGAATTTCAATCCAATCCGAGTTAGTGAAATTGTCACCTGTCCGTTACCCCGAAAGACTTACGCATTTTCAAATTTTGCGAAACAAAAATCTTTAAAAATTCTCAGTTCGCAGTGATCTGGTTTCGCAGGTCAACTCGGTTCGCAGAAACTCGACTCGCAATGAAATAACTCAGTTCGCACAGCCATCTCGGCTCGCAGAACTCGATTCGCACAACGAAACTCAACTCGCTTCGCAAGTTCAACTCGCATCGCAGCTACTCAACTCGCAAGAGAAAATCTCAGTTCGCAAGATCTCGGTTCGCAAAGCAAAATCTCATCTCGCTTCGCAAGAACTCAACTCGCTTCGCAACAAGAACTCAGTTCGCAGGACGAATTGGATTCTGCGAATTTCGCTGTTCTTACGAGATTTGCGAACCAAAACTTCAAGAAACCCAATTCTGTGGTTTCTAATACATCTACTAACATCATATACCACCTAATAACACCAAATAGCAATATAACAAGCTTTAATTTGGTTCAATCACTCAAAACCCATTTCCTATAACTCAAAATTAAACTCACTTTTGTGATGGAGATGAAGGTGATATGATGAAGATGATGATGATAGGAATCTGATGTTTTGAATTCAAATTCTCAGAACTAAGTTAGTTATCACTTTGGTATGGTTTCTTTGAGGTTGCAAGTTTGAATGAAACTTTGAGAACATAAAGCTACAAAGGTCGGCTCATACAAACCGCCTTTGTTCTAATTGCTTTAATTTTATACCCGTCCTAAATCTATTGTCTGGAACCTAAAAACCATTTGTGAGAATATTAATTTCATTTTACCATCATCTATAATAATTTAAAACAGCTAATAGTTTACTATCCACAATAAGTTCTGCAACTTATTTATCTAAGTTTCACAATATAATAATAATATCAAGTAATTCCTAAAACAATTAAATAATCAAATTAAATTAAGAAATTACCAAACTACTAGAGAGGATGTTACACTAAACCCTCATCAAACTTCAATTAAACCTCTTGATTCAAGCTCTAATTCTTTAATAATCATCTTCTTTCATCATCTCTTTCACCTTGTTAATCATTGTAAATATTGATTCTTCCATGTTTAACCTAGTTTTTGGGGATTTTATGGGTTTCATGAAATTGGTTAAATTAATACGAAATTAGGATTGTAAAATGATAGAATTAGTGTTTGTTAGTGTTAATATACTTGTAGATGGTTATATTTTAACCTAAAAGTGGTGATATCATTGTTAGTGTTCTTGAATGTTTATGAGGGTTTTATTAAATCTTAATAAGATGATGTTATTTAATTAAAAGTGTGATTAGTGGTGTTAATAAAGTGTTGTGGTGATATTTTAACAAGAATTTCATGTAATCAAGCATTAAGAGTAATCATCATGATAAGTGGGATGATTATGTTAGTGGTTTAGAAAAAGGTGAATCTAGAATGATTCTAAGTGGGGGAGGAGTGATGTTAAATGTTTAATTATGATGATTAGTAGAGTTAAAGTATATTGTTTGTTTCTATCAATGATTGATAGGTGTTAAAGACGTAGAGATTGTACGTTGATCAATTGTTATAATTCATTGTTTTAAATCTCAAGGTGAGTATGTAGGGACTAATTGAGTAATGGTTGTATGTGTTTTCGGATTGCTTCTGAGCAAGAGGATCATACAACCATGTGGTTATTATTTGTAATTATGTGTTTTTTATTGTTAAAGTGGAAGTTAATTGTTGATTTCTAATTAGGGGTTAATGTCTGAAAATGCACCAAACTTTGACCAAATATCTATTGTGTGTACCCAACTTATATTTGTTAATTTTAATGTATCAAACTTTCAAAAAAGGTGTTTTGATGACGTGGCGAGCACATGGTGTGCCACGTGGCGTAAGGAGATAGTGACACGTCATCGCCATGTCATCAAAGTACATCAAAATACCCTTTTTGAAAGTTGGATGCATTAAAATTAGCAAATGTAAGTTGGGTACACACAATAGACATTTGGTCAAAGTTTGGTACATTCCTAGACACTATCCCCTTCTAGTTTTGAAGAATATGAATGATTGTATGTGTTTCCGAATTGCTTTTGAGCAAGAGGATCATACAATCAAGTGGAAGATTACTTGTATCTAGCCTTGTTTCTAATGATGATTATGTGGAGATTAGCTAGCGTTGCTAGCATAGCATTGTTTCTTAACATGATTTCCATTTCGACGTGATTTGGAGTCATGAAGCCTTGTTTCTTAGGGTCCGGATCCGTAAAGTGCTTGTTTCTTATGTGATATTATGATGGATTTGAGTAAGATTAAATGTTGTTGATTCATGATTAAAGTGTTTGTTATATGATGAGTGAAGGCTTAATTAGTAGTTATATGCTCACTAAGCGGTGGTTGCATATCCTTTCCATATTTCATGTTTTAGGAAGTTCGGGTCAAAGAGAAGGTAAAGGGACCTTGAAGGAATAGCGGGATTAGCTAAGGGTAGCAAGTGGCAAGTATTTTCCTTACTTATCGTTTTGTGTTCAACTTATGTAATACGCCCTCGTGTCAAGTCTTTTTGGAAATCAACGTAACACTTGTCATTTTGGTTGTATGGTACACTGACTTTGAAAGTCAACCATGACATGTAGTTGAATAAGTATAAGTTTAGAAGCACTTTGAAGTATATATGAATGATAATATAATATTGTTGTTATGTTTAAATATGTGAAAATTGTCAAAGAGTCAAAGTATTGTGTGATTGGTGAAATAAAAGTCAAAATATGGTTAATTATGTTGAAATAGTCAAACATGAGTAGTATTTGGTAATGTCATGGTCATTATGTCGTTATTTAGTAAACGGGTCAAGGGGTGTCAAATTGGGTCAAAGAAGCATTTATATGCTATGTTTGAATGAGATGGTGTCATGGTACTTTGGTATAGTGTTTTAAGTTTGTTTTGACATGCTAATTAAGTGTGCAATAGGAAATGGTCAGATTTGTATTAATGTGTATTTTAGTATGTCAAGTAAAAAGGGATGTTTTGTGTCCAAATGGGTCAAAAATCTGAGTTGTTGGAGTTAGTATTCTTTAGAAGTGTTAGTATTCTTTAAAAGTTATTAGTATTCTCTAGAATTCACTAGTATTCACTAGTATTCTTTAAAAATAAATAGTATTCTTTAAAAAAAAAAATGGGGCGTTTCATAAGTATACGTTGAGTGTTGGTGATGCACGGTAATAAAAATTAATAAATTAATCATATATTTTTTTAAGTTTTTCAAACTTACTAATATTGTTAAAAGTTGAAATGTATCATTGAAACTCATTGGTAACATGTATCAGAATGCACATGAATTAATCAATTTCAAAGTTTCACGCCACACATAATAAATAGTATAATATTATGACAGTTGATGATGATAACAGTACATAATTGTGATGTATAATAGATATTAATAAGAAAATGAATTTATTTTTTTATATTATAATATTATGACGGTTGATGATGATAATAGTAGATAATTGCAATGTATAAGAGATATTAGTAAGAAAATGAATTTGATTTATTTATATTGGAAGAGAAATCATTAGTTTTATTAAATGTAATGAAAGAACTCAAAACGCTATTATAATAGCGTATAATAAATTTGAGTTACGACTCCTCACAGATTAAAATGTAGTAGATTATGAGAATTTTAAAAATCTTGAACTTATAAGATGAGAGTGTTAAAAAATTTAAAGACTTTTACGGAATAACTTATTTTATAATTTGGTGTAATTAGGTAGGTTTAAAAATTAGAAATTTGATGATGTGGCATAACTAAAAAATTAGGAAAAAATTAAGTTAATGATGTGTCATAATTAGATAGCATTATAGAAAAAGAAATTTGATGATGTGACATAACTAATTAGCCAGGAAAAATATTTGTTATATATATATATATATAAAAAAGTAATAAAAGACTCGTATGACAATTAAACAACATAGATACAATTGAAACCCATGACTCAACCATCAAACAGTCATAAACCTCAAACAACCGTACATAAACAAAACCTATACAAAGGGTATGTTTGGCAAGTCTAGCTGTAGGCTGTAGCTGTAGCTGTTGGTTGTAGCTGTAGGCTGTAGCTGTAAATTCAAGTTGTAAGCTGTAACTTTTTTTTGTAAAATTGTTTGGCAAACTAACTGTAGCTGTAATTTTGAAGTATAAAATGACTTAAAATGAGCTTTTCATTTAAATTAAAAGCTACAGCTACTACACACTAGCTTTTCAATTTGGAGCTTTTCATGTAAATTAAAAGTTACAGCTACTATACACCAAACAAGGCTTTTATTATTTTTGAAGCTTTTATTTTTAAAATTAAAAGCTAAAGCTCCTAAAAGCTCTGAAAAGCTCCTCGCCAAACATAGCCAAAAATCATTACCCTTAAACAAACACATACACACACGTTTTTCTTAGCAAGTTTAAAGCCACATATAGGAGTATGGACACAATTTCATACCAAAATAAAACAACATATACACATAAATAAACGCATTTAAGTCATATATTTTATAAGAGGGTAAAATATCATTACAATGCAACTTTACAATGTTTTTCTTAGCATCGATTCTTTTAGGTTATTTAGTTTGACCACTAGTAAATGGGTTACCCCACCCTTTATAAAAAGTAGTATGCATATTTAGGTCTACCCGATATACATACGTTGATAAACGCTCAAAAGTACTATATTTTAGTAGTATTTTACCCTTATTCTTGGATGTTTCTATTGCATTTAATTAACTTTAGATATTGATTTCGTTCATATATGCAATTAGCTGTGAAAATGGAGCGTAGTGAAGAAAGGAACGAAAAACAGTCAATAAACGAATTAAATGAGGCATTTTTGAAGAATAAAGTGAAGTCGATGATCAAAAGAAGAAAAATGGAAAAAAGCGTCTGAAAAACCTATCCATACACTGTATGGATTATCCATACGCCGTATGGAATGAGGCGGTGGAAGCCCAGGTTACGCGGATCTGGGCTGGGCTTACTTTTAATCCATACGCCGTATGGAAATCCATACGCCGTATGGATTGATTAGGCAGAAAGTATAAAGACGCGTTTTTAAACCCTAAAACGGGAGATTCGGCTGTGGTTCGAAGTTTGACGATTCCAGAAGACTTGGTACAAATTTTAGGGTTATTTTGGAGGCATAAAGAGCTAAGGTTGAGGTTAATTCACTTTACTTTCTTTATGATTCGTTATTTCGGTTTGTAATATTTTGATTATTTCAATTTCATTGATGACTTTGGTATCGAATGATCCGAGTTTTATATCTCTGATGATGAATTGAATATTAAAAGTAGTTGTGTGATTAATTGAACTCGGATTATGATTATTGAATGATTATAGTTGCGTATTGAATAAGTTATTTAATTGAAAACTGTTATATTACTCGCAGATCCTTATTTATTGGTAACTGATAATTATTATTGCTCAACGTGGTTGATAATGTTAATGAGATTGATTTTCATTGATGTTATTAATTATTGATGGTTATAATTCTAGGGTTTTAATCATTGCTAAATATGTTGAGTCTGATAGGTTGAGAGAGTAATAATTATTGACTTTAAAATGAATGAGACAATAAGATTTATTGGGCATTGTTGAGTCATGCCACTAGAGTTAATTATAATGAGTTGTGAATGTTTAATGCATGATTTAGGGAAATGCACACAATTGACTGATCATCTTGTGACATTGGACCGATGTTTAATGTTGGACCCTAAATTGTAGGAATTAGTTGGACCCGGAAAGTTGGTTGGTTCACATTCAATTAAGAATCTTTGATTAGTGACTTAATTGATATAACAGAAATCACAATTAAATAATCAATACGTGATGAATCAGGATATATGAATCTGAGTGACATTAATTATATGATTACTTATTCCTTCCTATTGTTTCTTATTCATTTATTTTAATTCAAGTTTATTTAATTTATTTATTTTAATTTATTATTTTATAAACAATTGTTCGAACGGAACTAAAACGTCCCTCCTGTTTACCGTTTTCTAGTTAATTAGTATTTTCTATTTTTATAAATAACCACCGTTCCTGTGATCGACTCGGTCTTACCGATTCTATACTTACATTTGATCAGGTATTCTTGCCTGGTTGTGTGAAAAGTATTAATTAGGTATTTCCATTTATAAATTATAAAACAAGACGCGCTTTCACACGCATCATACGTCAATGTAGGACATTGTCACGAAGATGCACTTTGCTGCTTCATATGTGTCTAAATTGCAAGAAGACTGAAATATAATATTGTTGGGATCTCGAAACATGAATTTTGTTGGGATGTTGTAATATATATGAATGTTGTGTAACACCCGCCAAATTAGGACTAGTGAATAGTGCATAATCCTTTGTTAATACATGTAATTAGTTCGGTTTTAGGCTAATTAATGTATCGAAATATATATATTGATGAATATATATACGAGTATGCGATTTGATTAAATCGTACAAGTTTCAAATCGAATGCAATTCGATTCAATTAATACGAACGTTGGTGAACAGTTTTTATTAAATAATATGACATTATTTAATAACCCTATTTTATCCAAAATATTATTTAGATAATATTTCAACTCAAATTCGTATCGTACAAACAACAGTTACGCGATTAAAATAATAAACTCGCGAACAAAACGAAACAAGTTAAGTTATATTTTATAACTCAATTAGTAAGTATTTGATGAAATACTTCAATTAAAATATCGAATAAATATTCGTATTTCAAAGCCTATAATTAAATGTACGGAAAATTATTTAAACAACCGGGAAAACGAACACCGCACGGAGCGCAAATGCACGGGAGTAAAAGTGGAGACCCACACTTCGGTGGGCCCCACCGAAAATCTGCCCAAAATGGGGGAAAACCCCTCCCCACTCCTCATTATCACCATCTCTTTCTCTCTCTCTCTCTCTCTCCTTCTCTTTTCCTCTCATCTCCACCACCACACCACCACTACTTCCACCACCAAAATAACCATCAAAACCACCTTAAATCATCACGCTCGTTTGAAAGAAAAGATTCACGGAGTCACGATCTATGTTTCTACCTTTTCGGTTTCTTTCGGCGTTAAGTTTGTAAGTTTTCGACAAAACCCGAAACACTCCGATTTTCATTATTTTTACTTGTTTATGGGTTATTTAAGCTCATAATGTCCAAAGATGGGTTGGGTAAAAGTTTCAAGTCAAACGGAGGCCGGGAAACACCTTTTCGGCTCATTTTCCGGCCAACAGCGCGTTATGTCGCAGAGGCTCCAGGCCACATGCGACATAAGCTTTTATGTCGCTAAATCAAGCGTTATGTCGCATATAGCGACATAAGCCACTATGTCGCACTAATCACGGATGTCGCATATAGCGACACAAATGGTTATGTCGCAAAAATTACGGACGTCGCTTATAGCGACACATAACACTATGTTGCAAAACTTATTCCCGTCGCACATAGCGACACAACACCTTATGTCGCATTAAATTGTGGATGTCGCACTTAGCGACACAAACCCTTATGTCACAGTCATGATCTGCGACACAACAGCCTATGTCGCACTTAGCGACACAAAGCTGTATATCGCACACTGTGTCGCATGAAACAGAACCAAGAAAACACAGATTTTAGTAAGTGTCGAGACCTAAAGTTTTATCACTTGATTTCACCCAAATTCAAGTCCAGATGCGTTTTTCACCAAAGCAATATAGTAGAAATAAAAATTTTTCGAGCTGACTTGGCATCTCGACCCCAACCAGGGGCCAGCCCCTTGGACCCCGCCAGGGGTTGCCACCCCTGGGACCCCGCTTACTAGGGGGGCTGCCCCCGCACCCCCGTCACTTAAAGTTTACAAATACTTTCTAAGTATAACACCTTTCGAAAATCAAAATAATAATGTGGGATTATTATTACAAACAAATCACCAACGGGCCGTACACATTTTCAAAACATAACCAAATCAATCAAATCGTAGTAATTTGGAGATTCTAGTTGAAAGAACAACTACAAAGGTAGTCTTTATAGATACCTTCTCACATTTATAACCATCGCGTGTCGTGGACACCCTCAGGTTACAAGTCTTCGGACATCGATTCTCGGCTAATCAACTCAAGTTTAATTAGTTAAACTCTCCAGACTCAGGTGAGTCTCATAGCCCCTATTTTACTGTTTTACTCAGGGGTGTGATATACTGCTCGTTTTAATTTACTATATGAACGCAAGTACGAAATTAAACAAATACTACATGAGTTATCTCACTAATCTTTTCAAAGCCCTCCTCAGCATAGTTTGGTAATACGTTGTAGCGTGAATATTAGTATATGGTACCATATAGGATTGACCCTCCTCGTCCGGGTTAGCATGCATTAACCGGGTAAACGGATGTACTAATATTTGTTCAGACGAGTGTAGATTAGACACTCGTGGGAGGCACCTCGATCAGGATACCTTAAATGTGGACCTGACACCTCGAGTTAAGCTCAGACTATGTGCTCATGGCTGTAAAACTTTTATTTTGCTTAATTGCAATTTAAATTCAATTAAATCTCGCGGTTCATACAATATGTGTTGACATACAAACCTGTGAGCTCACCAGCGTTTCGCTGACCCATTTTAGCATGTATCACAGGTATTCAACAGTAGGTTGGACTGCATTCAAGAATCATTAGCTCGTGTCAGCATGCAAACATTCAGAGATTTAGCTGCATTATTATATTTTGTATAAATTAATTATGTATGTAAATCTCTCAATTCCAAACTGAGCTAATGTAAACTATATTTTGATGTAAACTTTTATTTTATCAATACAAGTTGTTAAATGATGCATATAGAGTCGTTTATTATATCTTTGTGCTATGATTATTGATTAGTAACATCCAAATTATGCTTCCATAAAACATTAAATTTGGGGTGTTACATGTTGTAATCAGTTTAATGGGTAAAAATTTGTGTATGATCTAATATCATCAACTCATTTGAAAAACACTCGTTGCATATAAATGGAATAAAAGGAATAGTTGGGTTAATTATTTAATGAAGGCCTTGACAATTTTCGAAGGTGATATTTAGAAATGTAGAAAGGAAGTATTGAAATATTCCAAACTACAACAATGATGAATGTGTTAATTTTTTATGGCATCATTTTATTTAAGCGTAAATTAATTTTGGATGAGACTGTGATATCGTGAAGTAGAGTGTAAACCATATTTCTATAGAATAATTGTTTGTTCACGAACGTTGTCACTTCAACAATTATTTTGAGTTATGTTTGCAGTCTTCGTAATGAACTTTCATCCATACTTGCTATTTTCACTTGAAACTATTTTGCATCTACTTATATAGTACTTTGCATGTTACACAAACCATTGCTTACATAATATAATCTTCACATTAATGTTCATTTACAAAGAAAAATAACCCAATGGCCTTGTATTGCCTTCGATTTTACATTTTCACTTACTATTTTCTTTAGAGGAATACTTACATCGAAAGAAGAGTGTGTACAAATGAGTGAAAGAGTAGCTATTTATATATAAACACCTTACCTCAAAATGATCTATCTAGAACTCTTATACTATATTCTAGGTTATGTATATGCAATATTCTATTCAGCGTTTCCAAGCTTCTATCATATTCGATGATTTTTTCCTTGAAAGCTCTCTACTTATATCACTTTTTTCAATATTATAACACGATCTTTGTGATCTTAGAATGTTAGGAAATAGATGAACAACAATTACAAATAATGATATAAACAAGAAGTAACAACAAATGTTAATATGAATATATCTAAAACCCTTATAATGGGTTTAGACTTTTTTCCCTTACTCCCTTACAATAGGGATATTGAAATTGACTATTTTATCTTTTTCTCAATTAAATTGCAGTCGAATTTATATTTGATGATGATATGTCTACGATTTCATGGTGTAAATATATTATATTTTTGGTGTGGATATTTGTTTGTTGGTGGCCCCTAAATCAAAATCCAATTCGATATGATAGTGATATTTTCTATGTAACACATATGCAATATGTGGATTTATTCATTTTCTACTTTAATGATCTTTTTTTCTCGATTTTACTAATCTATAATCTACTTGTACACGTATTATAGTACAACTTGATATTGTATATTTCATTGTCATTTAGCACCATGGCTAGACATGTTGTGTTATGTGTCCGTCTCTTCCTTTATTAGTAATTCTTGGTCACTGGCCATCACTATCGTCTTCTCCTGCTTTGGTGCCGCCGTCGCAAAGCGCAGACAACCTACTATAATATATTAATACGTATATATATTACAAAATCAAGAATTCGAAGAAAAAGTGACTTTGATTCAGTGATTGATGATTTTAGAAACAAGATTGAAGCATGCTTTTGGAGTGTCCTAAGACAGAATTTTCTCACGTATGCGCTGTCTAGAGGATACAACAATCGAATCAAGTATGAGACTTGAATATGACGAATCTTATTAATAATCATGATTGATGAAATTGAATGACTATTTATGTGTTTTTCTCAAAAAAATGAAACAATATATATATATATATATATATATATATATATATATATATATATATATTGGAATGGTCTTGAAGTGTTACAACTCTTCATGAAGCGTTGCATTCGTTTAGCAGTTGTGACTTTTATGAAACGGTGCAAAAAAATAACTAAAAATGAATTAACAAGGAGGGTTAAAAACGGATTTAGAATTTATCACAAGACCCCAAGAGTTCTAAGGCTCATCTTTTGACCATCTAATGTATATATTGATAATTAGAAGGTGAATGAGAATATAAAAAGGCTACAAGTTTGTTTTTGCTCTTATGTGAGATCAAAACTCCAAACTAATAAAGCAATTTCCAAACAACGTCTTCATGAGGGTCGGTGGCTCAAACCACTAAGTTGTATTTGGTTTGCGAATTTTTTTTGATGGAATTGGAATTCATCAAAAGATTTGAAATTTCATGGAATATGAATTCACTTGAATGGGGGAATTTGATGACTTACAACTTAATTTATTTGTAAACCAAACATGTAGGTGGAATAGAATTGAGATTTCAATTCCATCGATATCTGTTGAATTTCACGAACCAAACGTAACCTAAAGGAAGATAATTATTAGATTTCGTTGCTGTGATATAATGCATTTACTTGTTACCCTAATTTTTTAGTTGAACATTATCTAGAAATTTAATTGAAAGGAATGAATAAAACAACTCCTTCCATTACCTTATTTTCAGCTAAAAACATAATTTTAAATTAAAATGGAGCTTCATCAGCCGGAAGTGAAAGATTCGATATGAATTTTGATTGATACAACAAAATTGTGCATTGGTAAGTTTATTGTATGCATTATGCATATATATGTAATATTTTATTGTATGAATCAAAATTTGTGTTGTATTTATCAACATCTATAAGTTAAAGAAAGCTACGAAATACAATAAAATATAAAGACATTCAATTCTATAAGATTGATAATAATAAACTTAAACTAACCTCACTTAAAGAGATCCATTCCCATTACTCGGAATTCCCTTTACCATTCTCATTGCCATCGATCAATTTCAATCAAGCATACTCTAATTAAACTATAGTGACCTCGTATACAAAACGTTGAGTATCACTAATAACTCATTACTTTCAATGTGTAGGTAATAATAATGATTAGGGTAAATAGATAAATATATTACTTTACTTTCTGAAAATGTTCAATTAAGTTACTGAACTATAATTTTGTTCAATTGAAGTACTAAACTCAAAAAAAATACTATATGTAAGTTAGTTAACTTATAAATTTTAACACACCAAGATCACTTTACTTAACTTATATATTTAATTAAGTTACTAAACTTATAGATATTACTAAGTAGAAAAGCCTAATTGGATACAAAAATAATTTAGTAATTCAATTGAACAAATTAATAGTCTAGTAGCTTAGTTGAACATTTTCGCAAAACACAATAACATATTTGTCTAATTAACCCTTATGAATAAATCAGGTCAAGTTTACTTGTTCTAGCAAAAAAACAAAAAAACTCTGCACATTGTAGCATAAAATAAGATCTATTAATAATAGGGGTTAGGATCACTCCCACTGGTTTCAGTTGGCTTCCCTCGGTTCCAACTGACGGAACCGACACCGATGAAACCAAGCTGTCGGTTCACCCGTCGGTTGGAATCTGTCGGATATCCGACGCTCGTTTCTTTTTATTTTATTTTTTCGTTTTTGCGTGTGTGTATAAGTAAAGATAAATTGGTAAATGTGAGACCCAAAAATTAAAGTGACAGTGTCATTGATATCAGAGGTCCATCAATTTCAGTCAGTTTTGAAAAAGCTGATAGACTCAGTCGGTTTTAGTCACGGATGGGAGTGGTCTAATAGACATTTAGAGACTCAAACTTTTACAAAATGTTCAATTTAATGAACAATCTAATTTCTTTAACAAATAGATAATCTAACTGATAAAACTTGCACATACTGAAAAATGAGTTGATAAACATTCATCTTTTTGAACAATTTTATAAACTTTAGTTATTCTTTTATACATTTTAATAAACTTTAATTATTATTACATAATATAATAAACTTTGGTTACCTTTAAATGCATTACATATGGTTATGGTCGATTTAAGTAAATAAAAAAATTGATCATTCCCAACATGAACATTTTGTGAAAGTTTCGTACCCTTAGTGTATATCAAGCCTAATAATAGTGAGTTATAGTGTCACACCCCCAATTTCATGCTTTGCGGAAGCGATTATTTTTTGGTGTGACTAATCAAATATCAAACACAAAGTATAAGCAAACGACTCTAAATGAGACGTTTTTGAAAATACATTACATTACGAAAGTAGTACAAGATTTTAAGTCATAAGTATACATCATTAGCGAGTTCGCAAAATGATTCTGAAGATTTTAAATACATAATCAAAGTACAAAAGATAATGCAAGTAAAATCTTCATAAGTGTGTATGCATGCGATTCGTACTAGCTTATCATATCCCGCGGGCCATTCCTACTGTTGCTGTGTACTTGAGAATACATCACTAAAAGCGTCAACCAAAAGGTTGGTGAATCTCACAGGTTTGTAATAAACAATAAGAGGAATTTGTACACAAAACAGTATGTAATTTATTGTACTAAAGAAACAGTCAGTAGTAAAGAATTCACAATGTATGTATCAGTAAGTAAAGAATTTCCAAATAAATAAGACAGTAAAGTATAATTGTACAACAGTAGTAGGTCCGTAAGTAAGGATTTCACAAGTATAGTAAGGTCGGTGTAGTCTGCCATGAGCCATCATAGTCGAAGCTTAACAAGTCGGTACTTTACCCCCGTGAAAGTTAATCCAAAAACACTCATACGAAACAAGTAGAAAATGCCCAATTATACGAGTACGGTTCGTGGTAGTGCGTGCTACCCCGAGCGGGGATTGTCAGTCCCATATAGATCCATATACTAAAACTCGCACTTATCCCATAACTAACAACTATGATTCAGAGGACTTCATTGGATTAAAACGTAACTCATGCAATTTAGTAAGTCTGTAGGTCTGTAAGTCGGTATAGTTTATAAAATGGTAAATTTGTAAGTCGGTCATGCAGTAAATATATAAGTTGGTAAAACAGTAAGTATACAAGTCGATAAGACAGTAAGTTTGTAGAGTATCAAGTCAATAAAGTCTGTAAAGTAGTATTCCAGTAAAACAGTAAGTTTGTAAGTAGTTTTTCCTATCAATAAGTCGGTATGTTTGTAAAGTAGCAAGTTTGTAAAGTACTATGTCTATCAAGTAGTAAATTTACAAGTCGGTAAAATCATACATACATATATGTATACAAGTAAAACAAGCAATGCATCTCTCCCAAAGTAAAGACAGTAAAAAGGGGCCGTGAGACTCACCTGAAGAGCAAACAAATCCTAATGTGTGCGCGTGTACCAAGTGTAATCCCCTAGTGTCCTAAACACGTGAGATTATATTTTTGTAAGTGGACGTGTAGTAATTCATTTGTATAATTGTTCGCTTGATTAATCATGTTCAACGTATTCGACTCATGTTATGTTTGAACTTTACAAAAAGTATACGGCCCGTTGGTGATGACTCGAGATTATATTTCAAAAATATAATTTTGTCTGTTTTGTATAAATATACTTTGTTTATATCCGTATTGTATAAATATATATTCGTGATGAATGAATTTGATATGTATTTTATAAAAACTGAATTTTTAAACCGGATCCGTAGGTGATCCGTGGATGGGTGATCCGCCGGATCGTAGGTGATCCGTCGGATCTTAGCATTTTTATGGTGATCCGCCGGATCAGTTAGCTGATCCGCCGGATCCTGTGCATTTACAGGTCGGTTCGCAGGTAAGCACTCAAAACAGTTTTTAAATCTCATTTTTAGGTATAATCTAGTCTATAGAACACTATGATATGATGATATATGTATATTAAACATGAATTAAGTAAAGATTGAAGTTTCCTTACAATTCAAAAATTTGAGATGAAAATGGTGGTGATGATGAACAATGAAGATGATGATTATGAAGAATAAGATGATGATAGATGCTAGCTGCTGCTTTTGTTGTTGTTGTTGTTGTTGTTGTGTTGTTGTTGTTGATGATGATGATGATCGAGAAAGAAAGAAGCCGAGAGATAGAGTAGAGAGTAGAGATAGATAGTTGTGTCGTGTGTGTGTGAATTATTGGGGGTCGGTTGATTATAACCGGCCTCCAATAATTGAGGTAAGTTTGTATTTTCGTCCCGCGTTCGCTTACCCGATTGTAAAGTAGTATAATATTTTAAAATAATAAATTTCTAAAGATAAAATCGTATAAGTTTTTAGTCGAAATATTATATAAAAATACTTTTAACTATATATAAAAATATGTCTTTATCTCAATTCATTTTGACGGATAGTTTTCTGTGTTCAAAATGCTTTAAATTTGTAACGGAGTAAATAATTATTATTCTTGACAATAATACTTTATTTGAAAATGTTATGCACCAACGTCCAATTTAAGTTTTTGTGTTCTATCAGATTCGTATATACATGATTATTAAATAATCGTTTTGAGTTATATATATATAATCATACATATAATACTTGTACACTTCGGTATTTTAAGTATATAATACTTGAAATGAAAAGTTTAAATTTGACGCGAAAAATGCGCTTTTTGACCGGGTGTCACATATAGTAATTTTATGTCGTTTTTCTTTTCTTTTATTTTTTTTCTCTCTTTTGTGATATATTTATTTTGGTGTTCAAATTTTTTTATCTAAAGTGTTTGAAATAATTATGTTTTCTGGCAGAAAAAGTGGATTAGTTGTTATGTACTACATAGTTATAATAATGAAATTTCTAAATATATAAAATTTAAGTGTTAGAGTTTTAAAAATTATTAAAATTTCGTAAAAATAGAAATCTAAGATGAATTATATGTAATATAAAGAGTAGATAGATACATATAGAGATAAGTATAGATATAGATATAGAAGTGTATATATAAATAATTATATATGTGACATATAAGAAAAAGTGTTTGTTATAAGTGATAAATGTCCATGAGTTCATGTTGCTTCAGTAACTTTCAAGTTACGGTGTGTGCTCATTCAACACGAAGAAGATCCTACATAATATTAAGCGGTATTATGCCGTATCAAAATGGCTCGATTTTGATATGCCGTATCATCTTGCCCCTATTGAAATTACTTGATCATGTGGCGAATTATAACTTCAACAAAAAGAGGAAGGATATTATTAACACTATAATTTATGCGGTTTGGTTGGAAACTTAGAGATTTAGAAATGAAGCTATTTTTCAGCACGAAAGGAAGAGAAGCATGGTGCTCGTTGATTCTATCATTAATTCTTCTTTCCTATGGTATCAGTATAGATATAAGAAGTCGGAAATTTTCTGGGATGACTAGATTAAAAATCCAATTAAGTGATTCTTTTGATGCAGGGGGGATTCTGATCACATCTTTGCTAATGCTGGAAGCTCGTTTTTGCTGTTGGACCACTTATTATTTTTTTATGTTTATTTTCCCTTGAGACTTGTATTGGATTGTATCAAAAACACCTCGGAGTGAAAACCGGTGGCTCGGCTTTCGCTGGTGGGGTTTTTTCTCATGTCTTGGTGGTCCGTAATCAGCATGAGTTTTTTCACCCTTTTTGCAATCTTTGCGGTTAAAGTTTCGAGAAGAATCTAGATTTTGTAATTGTTGTTTGTCTTAAGTTTTTTTGTTCTTCTGATCTCTAGCACCTTGCTAGTTGACCTTGATTAATGAAATTTTATTTCTGCCGTTAAAAAAAAAACATAATATTAAGCGGGCTCGAAACACCACAAATACTGATACGATGGTCTCATACTTGCATGCGTTATTTAAATATATACTTGCACACAAAAAAATTAAGTCAACAGTGTTATAAAATTTTTAAAACTAACTCCACTTATTACTTTATAACTACACATTGGGTTATTGATTTATATTTTGTATTGTTATTCACAATTTACGAGCAAACTGTGCAAATAGTTAGTGTTACAAAGAATAAAAAAAACTTGTAGAGGGTAATTTCTTGAAGTACTTTGGAATTAAGAATTGATGAAACAATGCAAATCAAGAATTGATGATACTTAATTTGTAGACGATCTTCATAAAATTGATGATGATCCTAGAAATTGGTACATGATGTTTGATTTTCATGGAGAAGCAATGCATTAACAATTTTTCATATTCATGTTTATAAGATAGAAAAATTATAAATTTAATTTTTATAACATAACATCCAGATAGATTGTTTCACAAAATTTCTTTTAATTATCATATTTAATTTTGTTTATCATATATTAATATTACTTAATTTAATTTAATTTGCATTGATATTTCTTTTTTCTTGAATATCGTTTATTTGTCTAATAATTAATGAACATATATATGTTTGACTTGAAATTAGTGGATAAAGTGCATATTTTGTGTAGAATATTATGTACTTTTCAAAATAAACATTAATTGAGTAATCAATTTTCTATAGTTATCATATCGTTAATGAAGGGTATAATAGACATTTTCTATAGGACAAAGACTAAGATTTAAGCCTTTATTGCAAATGCTTTATAAGAGATTCAGATAAAAATATATTATTTTTAATTTTAAGTAATAAGTAAATATAGTCAATCCAAATTAATAAAAAGTACCAAATTGCAATATCGAGTGATACGTAAACAATCTCTCTTCTCTATTAAAAGAGAATGGATATTAACTAATCTTAGTACTCAAAAATTAGTCCTTGTCATCCATGTTTTAAGTTAACATAATCCAGACCATTGATTCAAATTAACTTAATGATTAAATAAACTTTAAAATAATTTACACCTAAATTCCACTAATACCCTTATTAATTACAAGTTTGGATTAGTTAACACACTCATTTAATACAATCAATTTTAATATTTAATGTCTTAATTTAATAGTGTTATAAAATTATTATTATTATTATTATTATTATTATTATTATTATTATTGTTGTTGTTGTTGTTGTTGTTGTTGTTGTTGTTGTTGTTGTTGTTGTTGTTGTTGTTGTTGTTGTTGTTGTTGTTGTTATTATTATTAAACTATTATTATTATTATTAGATTCATATAATGATTTACAATTTGAATGCTCGATTAGTTTATATTATTGTAGACATTTTAGGTCTCCTTGTGTCATCAGATTCTACGAACATCAAACGTGAAAACAGTTATGAAAACAAGTCAATGCAAGTAACATTTTTATGCATTATTATTAAATATTACGTATATTATCTCTACAAGTATTCATTGTAGCTTGAAAACCTTACGTTGATCTCTAAATAATCGTAGGTTACTTAATGTGCTACTACATTCGTCCTAACATAATTATCCAGTTTTGACTTTTTGAAGGGTTTTTTTTTCTTTCAACTTTGAGCTTAAATATTTTTGTTTGTGCATAATATATAATATTTAGAAAATTACACCAATGCATATACATTTATAACTAAACTCATTTATATATTTTGCATCAAGTATTATATAACACAAATAAAATATTAAATCTCAAAATTGAAAAAAAAAAGACCTCCGAAAGTTAAAACTGCACAATTATTTTGAGATGGATGTAGTATTATCTAGACTTTGTAGTTCTTAATTTTTTGTTTGCAGTCATCGTCAAATGAATGCATTAATTCTAATGTTGCATACTCTCATGGTGTTCAAGAATACCAATCCATGTTAGCCGATCAAAAAGTACACATAAGATTGATAAGATTTTACAAAAGAATATCGCAGTGCAATTACGTTAATTAATTAATATACATTGATCTATAGAAAAGAAAAATGAGAGAGATGCACACAAGTACTTAAAGCTTTGAAGATGTGCAATTTTAGACCGAAGGTAACCTATTTAAAAATTTACTAATTTAGTCATTTCACATCTATTGATTTACATTTTATTGTTATGTATTTTTGATAATATGAATTATAAAAACTCCAACTTTATTTATTATGTTTAATTATTATCAATCTTATTATAAGTTGTTGATGTTGTAGAATTGTACCTATATTTTTTTTATAATAACTTTAGGAATATTACAATCATATGGAACAAAATCAAGTAATATTTGAGAAACTTACGGAGTTGTTCCATGAAGAGTTAAAAAAGGTAAATTTTTTAATTTCTATTTATTATTTGTTTTTTTGCATCATTTTTTCTAAATTTTGAATAAAATCAAGTTATAAGTTTGATTATAACTTATCAATTTTTTGACATTGTTTATTTATTATACACATAGTGTTTGTCACTGAAAAATAGAGTACAATGTGCTATATTATTATTTTGTATTAGCTAATTGAGAATCAAGTAGAAACTACTGATATGCAATTGAAAAAATTACACTGTCTGATAGAGAAAGTGACTATTGATGAAAAAGTTTTATTTGAGGGAATTGGAAGATTGCAACACTTTTAATAGAATTAATGATTAATGGTGTGATGACTTCCTTCACCAATTCACCAAATGTGTCCACTTACATGTCTCAAATGTATAATGCTATAGGTAAGTTAGTAGCGATAGAGGATTACCTACATCATGTATTATATAACTTAACTAGCCCACACATTTTGCGAGTTATGATCTAGTTACTACATTGAAAGGTAAATTTGAAAATTTGTTGTCAACAATAATCGCTTGTATTAAGTTTATCAGAGAATCCCAATGACCCATTTTGTAAATCTTTATTTATAATTTTTCTTAGACCATCTCCAATGACCCATTTTGTAAATCTTTATGTATAACTTTTTTTACAAAGCTTTTTGAAAAAAGCTTTAACAAAAAATTTGAGTCCAACAATGAAAAACTTTTGTTTCATTATTTTCAATATTTTAAGCATGAAAGAGATTACAAAGATTTGAGAAATGTCAAGCTATTGCAATCTCTTTCCTTGTCTATATAATGTATTTAAACGATGAAAAGTTTTTTATTGTTGGACAACAAAGCTTTTTCTAAAGGTTTTTTAAAATAACTTAGTAAGAGCGTCCACAATGATGAATAACAATGAAGATTTTTTTTAAAGTTTTTTTTATGCAAAAAAGCTTTAAAAAGCTCTTATCCATCGGAGAAAAAGCTTTATTGTGCAAAAGGTTGATAAACTCAAGTATTTGATGAAAAGTTTTTTTTGGATAATTGTGTGTTGTTTTTGAAAAGAGAAAAGCTTTGTTAAACTTTTTATCATTGGTGACAAAGCTTTTTATAAAAGCTTTTTTATAAATTAGTGAGGTAACTAACAAAAAAGCATGAAAGTTATAAATATGAATAATGATCTTAATTCAAAACTAAACCATAACAAGATACGGAGTAAATAACAATTGCTACTTGAAATCAAATGAAAGGGTCTCTAAGCATAATAAACGGATGCGGTTTTCTTTTCAGTTTACCCATAAAGATGTTTTTTTTAGATATGCGCAATCTAATCAAGTATCATTTTTAAATCTTTTCAATAGCCACCCCAAGATATTACCTATGAAGGTTCGAATCCAAAACCTTTTGGGAAGTCGTAACTTCTTTTTTTATATAGTTTTATGTAACCAGCCACTTTAATGACGGTTTCTTTAAGCACAATAACAAGTAACTCAATTCCCATAACTTTTCAAATAATCGATTGTAAAAGCATTTACAAGCTGAAAATCAGTGAAGTTAGGACAATATAATCGTATACATGATGTATGAAAAGTCATAAGTTGTTGAACACCTGAACAAATAGGAGCAGATATATTAAAGAAACTGAAGAATTAAACGAGTTATACATAAAATTTCTTATATTAATATTAACAATTACGGAGTATGTTACAACACAAGGGTGTGCTAGGACCAACAACCTAAAGCTCAAACCCTTAATCAACCAATAAGTGACAGGATGCATATCAGACCTGCAACTACCGATGATTCATGATTGGATTGATTGCTATGTGTAGGTTCTACAAGACAGGTTTCCACGGGTTCAATGAGCTCACGCGCTCAATCTACTAGCACGAAGAAAACAACACACTTAAAAACTAGTGATATCACTTTCTATAGAAGCTATGTAATGATTTTGGAGTTCCCTCAAACAGATCTAATATATGATTCTCAAGATCATCAGCTGTATACTTGATATACTTCTCACTAATATTGTTAGTGTGTCTACCAACAAAATTTCGATAAGCTTGAATCACCTTAAGAGACATTGAGATCCTCACATCATCACGAAGTTGACTATTCGGTATTGACCACCCAGTTTGAAATTTGTAAATGTCTTCGAAGGCGGTGTAAAATGCCTGCAGCCTGTCCCTGAGTAGAGCTCTAGAGGTTGAACCTGAACTACCTGAACTAGACAAACCGTCTTCTCTGAGTAAATTCAGAATTGAGCTCCAAGTGGCCCGTTCATAGCTCATAGCATATTGTTGAAACTTCCAATTACGTTTTCGAATCCAATCATCCCCAAGAACATCTCTTAGCTCTGAATTTTTCACCTTTTCAGCCATGTAATTGATATTGTTCATCATGAATAGGTGTCCCAAAGCGTCGTCTTTGTATAACTTTGCTTTCTCTTCGAGGTTGCATTCAAGAATCGACATTAATGATCTGAAATGCAAAGCCATTGGAGATGAAGATGAGTTTCCATTGCTAGAATCCTCCTCATTCTTTGGACTTGAGTCGGGTGAAAATGAAGAATTTTGATCATCTCTCACCTGCCCCTGGTCTTTCAAACAAGCATTCAAGGAATTACTGTAATCAGTTAACGTTTTAATATAATTCATGACATAACGAGTGAGATGGTGGTTCCCGCCTCCTGGGAAAGCACTGTTTGACGTATTGGACCCCACTGCATTCTCGAACTCGATAAACGTCGCCTTCACACAATCACCAATCCGTATCAGAACGTCTTGACATTCCATTCTGATGTATGACCCATTTTCATCAGAGTACAAACCCTCAATATCCGGCATAAGATCAGACATGACTTCATACATGTCAAGAATCCTCAGAAGCTTTTCAGGTTGGTGAGGTCCGATGGCAATAGCTTCAGCAAAGTTCAAAAGTTGTAACATTGAGCCTTTTGACGACTCAGAAAAGCAGATTAAACTCACAGACTCGTTTTCTCCAAAAATCTGGTCACACAGGAACTTCTCGCTTGCAAGATAAACCCGTACGAAGATCCTCATTGCCTTTGTCCATCTCCTAATCTTTGAGTTTAACGAAGCCCATTCCATTTTTAAAACGTCTTCAATGCTGAATTTCTCAATTTCAAGAATGAAAAGACAATCATCAAGCGCATCTTTACGGGAACTAATGAATGCTTGAGAACATTCCCGGCCATAGCTCGAATCAAACATCAAATTAGCAATGCTTTTCAGATCAGGAATCACTTGAGGATTGATTAAATCCATAATAAAAACCTCGGCTCCACGACTAAGACTGTCCCTCTGAATCGAATCATCAATTGAATCATCTCCAAATGAAACCACTGAGTGGTCATCTAGACCATCATCTTCACTAGAACGAAAAGAAAAATGTTCAGGCTCAAAGTTTTGCCTACTATGAACAAGCATATGCCTAAACTCCTCCTCAATCCTAGCCATAGATGTTTGAAGAACCGTATTCACGTTTCTTAAAAGGATGTCATCATCTTTACTCAGATTCAAACTCTCTAAACTCTCGGCTAATCTTCGAGCTTCATCCACCGTCTTTAAATACTCCTTAGCTTCTTCAGGATCACAATCCCATATCATTGACTCATCACCTTCCCAAGTCATGATCTTTTCCTGAATCGAACTAATCCGTTCTTTAATATCACTAAGTTCTCCATCTTCTTCTTCTTTTTCGTCATCATCTTCCGTTACCATCGAACTCAATCGAGCACCTAAATCCCCCAATATCTTCCTTGTTTCATTAGTAATTTTCTTATTGGAATCCAATGCCCTCAAAATAAGCCTAGCAGCATCAATCAATTTCTCTTCATCCACTGTTTCCATCATGGGGTTACACCCTCCCATAAATAAACAAATTACAAATTACAACACACACACACACACAGAGAGTAAACCTTTAACTAAAAGAGGAATTTCATCCAACACTAACCATAAAATTTACAAAAAACACACAACCCAACCCAAAAAGTATACACCAACTAGAAGAGTAATTTTATCAAACACTTGGTGTGCAATCTATCAAAAGCCCCAATCTTCTTGGTCAACCACAAGCTAAACAAGAATTTAAGTATAAATTATAAAAATACAGAGTAGAAAAGAAAGAAACAACTGACCCTTTTGGTTGTTATTATAAAATCGGAGTTACCAACCAACCAACCTATCAATATCCGCCCTTGATTTCTGGTTTTTTGGTTTTGTACGGATGTGAGTTTTGTAGCCGGCTGTCTTTGAAATTATTTACTAATAAATTTGGAAAATCATGTATTTGACATTTCAAAGTTTTCAGTCATTGTGGAAATGAATCAATAGAGACAGCAGCCATTTCCGGTGGTGTTAGAATATAGTAAAAACTGTCGACGTGGCATTATTTAATTGATTGATGTGGATAGGTGTTGAGGATAGTTATAGTTGGATTGGATTGGATGGATGGATTAGAAAGTCGGTCGTATTGGATCATTTTCCATATGGTGTGTTTTTGGAATGTCAAGTGACATGTTTGATAACTGAGTTTTGGTTGTTTTATGAAAAGTCCCAAAAACAAAAACCAAAGAAAATGGAGTGAAACATATCAAAATATACAATTCAAATTCTTAGAATCGGTTTCTGTCAATAACGCATGTGAGTTTTAAAAGTTAAAAAATGACTTGGAGCAACCACTCTAGGGTGGACTTCGGTGCCAATCGACATCCCGCAATGGACCGTTTGACGTCGATGTCGGTTTGGAGAAGAATGGTGCGGATGAAAATGGTTGTTCTTATTTTTTTCATTCTTTATGGTTTGATGTATTGCATTTACAACATGATGTGCACATTTTTTAGTGGGGAAAAAATTGAAACTTTAAAAGTGGTTGATATTGCAGTTAAAATGGGGAAATGTAGTTAGAAGGAAAAAATTAACGTGACGATGAGATGACAAAAATGATAAAAATGATGGGATTTTCCGTGATGGATGATCTTTGACCTTACTTCCTTTCAGTTCTAGCAATATCCGAGTACGAAACAGAATCAAACTTAGAATAACATTCATTGTCAAAACTCAAAACACAAGGTGGTGTTATACATTCAACATTTGCACGATGACTTTTGGTTCCTATCGTTGAAATTATTTAGGTGGTTCACCCGTTAAAGATTAATTAATACACAAAGAAAAACTCGCTAAAAATTCAATAAATGACAATTATATTTCACAACGTGGGGACAATGAAGTGAATGATATATTGAAGCAAAACCACATTATTTTTGATGAATTCCCCCTTTTAACTAGTTTAAAAGTTTGATGCTTTCATTTCAAGTAAAATCTCTTCCACCCACACAATGACCCACATAAATTAAGAGTCAAAATGAAATCTTTTTCCATTGACCAAATACTATATAATAGTAATGATAGTCAACATTTGACTCTTGGAATCTTGGTCAAACTTTTGCAAGTGGCTAGTCTTTCAAGTACAATAGTAGTTGCAACTTGTAACCTTGCCATGCAGCATTTGGCTTCAAAACTTGTACCTCATGATCTGCCTGGCTGTCCATTCTTACACCCCCATTGCATTAAATTTAAATTCAGATCTCAACGTGCATTATCATTTAGTACATTCTAATACGATTACATATACTATAGTCACATTAAGTCAGGGTGTTCATATATAAGAATTAATGTAACCAGAAATTTGCATAGAAAAACTATAGAAGAATGCAGGTGTAAATAAAGATCTGAGCGTAATGTACGTGAAAGGTGATTTGTACATCACACTTTTTTACGTGCATACGACACATACTGTTTATGGCCATGTCAACCACACTCCAAACCGGTGAATGAAAAACGATACAACAGCTCAAAAGCTATCTTACAATGACCACAACAATGAAGCTCAACTACTCTCTTACATAATTTAAGCAAGGAAAGCAACGCGACACGTTCATTTAATGTAAACTCGAGTCATGAAGCAACGAGTTCAACCCGACTCCAAATAACTAAACTCGTTGAACAAATTTGTAATCAAAAGTGAACAATGTGTTACAACAAACAATGACAATCTTTGATAAATTCCTTCAACCCTCTGTTATTATTTGCCACAGATTTTGAACTCAACGTTGATACCAATTGATTTTGCTTTCAAGTAACTCTATTTTTCTCCACTTAATAATCTGTCTAACTTCTACTGAAATAATCAATATCAGAAGGCAATCTTTTACCTTTGATCACATGATACATTTAATAATTGATGATTAAAGTATTGACTCTTTAGTCAACATTTGACTTTTTAGTCAAGCTTTGGGAAGTGGTTGACCTTTTAAGAAGGATACTAATAGTTGCAATGCTGCCCTTGGCTTGAAAAGTGGTACTTCATGACCTGCCCCTCTTACTGATGCAAATGTTAATCCTTCATATACTTCTGTCCATCCTCCCACCTTCATATATATAACCATACTTAAAAGTCATTAACAAGTCACATAACATCAAAGACGATGTATTAATAAGTTGTACGTTAATGTCTCATAGTGAGGATGGATATGACGAATGCATTAATGAGTTGTACTTATGTCTTGAAGGGAGTTAAACTAACCTGTTTTTTGACATACCAAGGGTACCATGGAACCTTTGTTTTCAAATTTAGTTGTGCTAGTGCATACCTAGTTGCTGTGACTGGAACCACTGAATCCACATCCCCACTGCCATTTTACACACCAAATTGATTAAATAAATCCATAGATCTTTATTATTTTGTGGGCACCAAGCTGTAAAGATAAACAGAATCTAAGATACCTGAAGACCCAAATCCGTAATCCAGCAGCAATGAGTTCACGATATATTGGAAGAATCGACACGTCAGTATCATTCCAATTCCGGTTTAAAGTCTCACTGCCAAAAAAGAAAAAAGATTTTACTAGATGAAGTTTGAGAAGCTACAAACTTTAAATATAAATAGTGACAGAAGAACCTGCAAGCAGTCCATTTGTATGGAATCCGCGTTATATTAGCATGGAATGCCTTTTGAACATCTGGTCGATTGTAATAAACCTCTGCGTACCTTTCAGTACACGGGTCATAACCCGAAAGTTGCCTAGACATCTGTAAAAACCCAAATTTCAAAACTGAGAGTATATGAAAAAAAAACTCACTATAAACTTACTGAAACTATAAATAAATACCCGAACGGGTCTATGGGGTAACCGCATAGTTTGACGGGTGGCACCAGAGTGGCTACCATCTGAATTGTTACAAGGAGGTGCATATATATTGTATTGGTCGATATTCCCAAATTCTTGATCCATAGCATAGCTATATAATGATTCACATTGATTTGAATTCTTTTGGCGTTTGAAGTCACATGTGTTGATAAGTTGGTGGTACGTTTTATCGGATATCATTGCATGACTCCACCAATACGTCACGGTTCCAAGATTATCATAGTAATTATCTGTTACAGCATTTCCAACCTACATGAAACATATAGTTCATAAGATTGAGTTCTATATATTCCGTTAGTTTATAGATTCATAATGCAAGAAAACAATATACCATAATTCCTTTCAAGTTTATGGATTTGGATCCCGAGTTAGAATTGTGTCTCAAAATTTGTCTTGCTAATTGTGGGACGTAGTGACCAGCATAACTTTCTCCTGCTATATAGACTTCGCGGTGCTTATAACGTGGGAATCTCTCCATCCATCTTATCACGAATTCTAGTGAATCTTCGGCTAAATACAACAAATCAAAACATTAATAATTGCAATTATTATTCATGAAACGAATTTGAATCATTTACTTTCAATAACCATTGTACTCAACTTTTAATAGCAAAAATATAACCAGGGACGAAGCCAGAACTTATCGAAGGGTTCAAATAGTAGTCACATGTGTATATAACATCAGCTGGTTGATAGATAACATTATGCTATCACTACAACAATACTCAAACTAAATACATTTTCAGCAGGTCCTGCTCAATACTATGTACCTCTGTCCCTATATAAATCATTGTCTGGTGAAAAGTTTGACACTGACATTATGAAGGAAAAAAATACAGTTGAATTAGAGGTTATCTGTACACCAAAAATCACTGTCATATGTCGAATACAATGCACTACAACATTTTTGTTATTCTTTTTTCTAAAGGCAATCCTACAATCTACCGCACATAGTATATTTGTTATTATTGTTTGCAAACTTTGATATTTCGGGTTGCTTTATTTTTCTTTTAGTGTTCAAATATGTTTATAGAAAAGGCATGGTCACCTACCAGTGCGACGATCACCCGTGTCAAGTAGGTCAGAGGACCGATTGCTATATGAGAAACCAACACCAGCCGGAGTTTCAAGGAACAAGATGTTAGCCACATTGTTCCATGAGAATTTGTTCAAGTGCAATCCAGTAGCTCCTTTGTTTATTCTAAAGGGACCCACTTCTTCGGATGCACCATAGGCCACAGATGAGCATCCTGGACCTGTTGAAATGATCATGTTAAAGCTATAACATAAAGACTCAGTTAACATTCTATGCTATTTACATACGTATTTTCAAATCGTGCTTAAAACGCATGCTTGGAAATGTACCCTTCATATATATTGACATAACTTCTAACGTACAATTTAACTATAAAATTTATCAAAATGAACAGCAATCGACTTGGGACAAAACATAACAGATTTACAATTTGATTGATTTAGTTTAACATTTCAAGCGTGTAACGATCTATGATGTAAATGATGCAATTATAATTCATAAGTACATGAATCATAAATATTTTCATTTTATTATGGAACTGATATATAATTTTTTTTAATTTTTATTTACAGTTTTACCTCTTTGATCTATCCAACAAAATGTGAAAGTATACAGTGTGAATTAATGCATCATTATCATGCAGTAACATGCCTGAGATAGTACAGAGTACAAGGAACAGAGCTTGGAATTTAAACAAATGGGGTAAGCAGTAGAATAGGAATCACAATAAATAATGACTATTCAAGGTTGCTTTGTAAGTTTATAGCAATGATGTTTGTTTTGACACTGTTTATTCTGAAATCACATTGTGAACAAAAACACTATTTTTTTTTTGTATTTTAGTTTGAAAAAAGTAGCTCAAGTTTCAAAAAATTAATCTGTTTGTGGCTTATGTTAATAATTTATTACCTTATCTGCTTATCTACAGGTAAAGGGGATATTACCCTGCAAATATTGTTTATTTGCTTATCTGAACACAATAAACTCATGTTTTAATGTTTAATTGAGCTTATCTGCTTATTAAAAAAGGAACTATCAAATGATCATAATAAGCCCACGGGATGAGAACCAAACATTGTTAAATTAGCCAACATGCACACATATGCAATATATTTCCTTGTGTCCATAAACATTTTAAGAGAAGAAAAGTAAGGTAATTACAGATATAATTTAGTAACCATAATGAGTAGGTGATATATATCCTAATTTTAACCACAAACTATAAATGTCTAACTTGAATATAATTATCTAAATAAATAAATAAAGAGTTTAAATCCATATTAAAAAAAGTATACACATTTAGAGTAGTCTGTGTATTTGCTTCTGATCTCATAACCTTGTTAAGATATAAAAACAGGGGTGAATTCCATTCTCAGTATTTTCAGGTATCCAAACAGAGAAATTGTTTGTAACCCTAAAAAGATATACAAATATATCTTCAAGATTCCATCTTTTTTCAAGAAAATATATTTATTACATCTACCCACTCATTAAATACGGTAGATGCAACCATATTCACTATCTATATTTGCATTTCAACAATTAAAAACATATATAAAAAAGTTACTATGTCAAAACATTAAGATTTAAGATTACCAAATACATAGAAATATACATTAACATAGAGTTTCTTAAAATTAATCAATAACAATAAGTAGATCATAAAAATGGCAAGAATTATGATAATATAAGTTTAGTTTTAGTTTTTTTTTTAATTACTATATAGTTATAGTTTCTAACTCATGTAAACAACTACAAGCAATGCAACAGTAGCTAGCTAGCCCATTAATTTTCCACAATCAAATGTTAAATGATCAATAATAAAAGGAAAATAATACACAACATATACATGCATACACACATATATGGTATAATAATAAGTATATGTGTGATAGTGGTAATTAAATTATTACCTCCATTAAGCCAGATGACTAGGGGTTTAGAGAGGGGTTGGTTAGGGGTTTCAGTAAGCCAGTAAAAAAGGGCTCTGCCGGCTTCTTGGTTAACGGTGACATAGCCGGAGAACTGGTGGAAGGTGACGTTGGGTTGGCCGGGAAGTGATGTAATCCGGTCAGCTTCTTCTTGTTGTTGATAAAGGTGGTGGTGGTGGTTGTTTTGGTAACTGTGAGTGAGTTGAAAAGTAAGAAACAGAAGGTGTAGGATGAGAGAAAATGAAGGTAAATTAGCATTAGCCATGGGTATGATTGGTAGCATGAGAGGATAGTTTGGCTACCAGTAAGAAGAAGCCAGAGGGGGGTTGGGTTGGGTTTATGATGAGGATGGAATAAATAGGAGAGAGGGGGAGGGTGATGAGGTTTGTTTGAATATATAGGGGTAGCAATTGAAAGTTGAAACAATATTAATATTCTTAATTTTATCACATAACTATTATAAAGGTTTCTCATTTTTTCATGGACTGTTACTGCACTCACATAGATTAGCATAAGAGTATAATGAGTGGTTCGGTGTTACGCTAAATCTTAAATATAACACTGAAAATGAGACGAGATAACTCGTGAGCTACTCGAGATTGACTCGAGAAATACTCGAAATTGACTCGGTATAAGTCGAGTCGAGCTCGAGTATCAAAATACTTGGCACGAGAGGCTCGTGAGGCTAATCGACCTTGCATAATTTTACAATTTACCCTCCATATATATGTATATTAACATATTTAGCGTATTATATAATAAACTTCGAGTCGAGTCGAGCGAGCTACCTTGACACTGTGTCAACTCGACTCGACTCAATTACACCCCTACACCGAATTACGTTTCTAAGGTGGTAGTTTAAGTATTGAACTCTGTAAGAGGGGCTCAGAATTAGGTTGGACGAATGAGTTTAATTTACAAGGAAAATGGGCTCAACACACTATCAACTCAAGCCCTCTTCGATGCCCCCCGAAAATGGGTTCCCCTGACGTTGAAAAAAGGAATACTTGAAAAGGAGTTATCAATCATCATGCTTTAATATTTGTCGTAATTAGTAAAGCGAATACTATAAAATTTTTAGTAACCCTTTATGTTTAACCCTAAGTAATAGTTTAGGTTAATCTCACATTAGTCGTTAACTTGTAAGACGTTGGTTCCATAATCCGATAAGCGAGTAATTTTTGACTTAACTAATACACACTGCATAATTACATATCTAATCTAATACTAATAACTATGTAGTTAAGCATTAACTGACTACTAAGAGTCTTTTGAGCGGACGTAATACCATGATGAGTGACCTCCTGAATCGTGTGAGACGTTGACTAGTGAGACAGTAACTAGCTATTTACTAAAGCATTGTTCGATTTGTGATAAGTTAATTATAGTACTCTTTCAGCTACAGCACATTACAAGAATGACGTTTGATAAGTTCGTGAGTGGGGTACATTTTTGAATATGGGATTCATATAACACATTACACATGCAAGGGAGTTCATGTGAAATTAAATGCCAAAGTCCAATAAGGAAAATAACATGGCCCTAATGTTTTTGCACATCTGTTATTGTCTGTTTCATTATGTTAGCTAGAAACAAACAATTGCATATGTATGATACCAGACTCCAAAGTTACTTTGGTCTCGCCATATATTAGAATTCGAGAAGATTGTAAATTCAATTCTCATTTGAGACAATAATAATGTAACACAACAAAACAAAGTACCTGTTGTGACTCTTATTTTTCGTGACACATTGCATTTTCAGTGAGTAGAATCTAATGTGCCATTGTTTTTTTAACCACACGTGAAAAAACTTAAAAGAAAAAGTACAAAAAACATCTACGCACACTCTTCGTCGATCACATAACTGTTTTGACAAATAATCTGAAAGATGGTTTTGACAAATAACTGTTTTGTAACCGCTTATTTTGGTGACACTTTATTTATGGCATGATTTTTCACACACAAACAATAGATCACATAAAACCGTGAATGTGATTTTATGTGCTCAAATTCAAATTGAATCTCTAGTCTTATCACAAAGCGATTTCGTGAACTCAAACGTCAATAGGGTCGAAATATCACTTTTGGAAAGTGATCTTCATATTCGATTCTAGAATATAGAAAAAATTTCACGGATCGTCCATGTGGTTTGTCTAAAACTGCACTCGTAGTCTCTTGCAGTTTTTTCTTGCACTCGTCATCCCCGTGGTTACCACTTTTTGCACATGTCGTCCTTTGGGCAAACGGCCGTCACATAAGTACGTTAGTTTAAGCCACGTGCTTTACGCGTGGGGGCATAAAGGTAATTTGGCACACCCTTTTCACTTTAATTCACCCACCTACCCGTATACACCATAAATAACAGTAAATCCATTTCATTTTACACTTATACCATTTACAAATTTTCGATAAACACTTCTAGGAAAGAAATTGAAAATGGTGAATTGTTGGTGTCAAAAGCCAGCGGTGGTTCGCACCTCATGGACCGCGCAAAATCCCGGTCGTCGTTTCTATGGTTGTCCAAAAACGGTATGTAATATCATATTTATTTCGTTTTAATCGGATAAAAAATGAACCGTTTTTTAATTTTGTTTTTGTATTGGTTTTGTCGATTTGTTATTTGTAGGGGTCTGACTGCAATTTTGTTGATTGGGTTGATCCACCCGTGTGTGCTCGTTGTATGGATATAATTCCTGGGTTATTGAGGTCAAAGAATTTGCTTGAAGAAAAGGTCAAAGATGCTGAGAAAAATGCGAGAATGATGATGTGGTTGTTAATCTGTAGCTGGGTTGCATTTGTGATGTATGTGTACTCCAGTAAGTTGTAGGTTGAATCACTACATCAAAATGGTAGTCTTTTGTGGTAGTATTGTGTAATGTAATGCAGTGGATTAGGTTGTGTTGTAATAGGCAGTGGATTATGTAGCTTTTGGTGTAATGTTTGATGAAATGAATGCTTTTGGTGAAAAACTAATTTTGTTTTGTGCAATCAAGTTGAGAATAAGTGCAGGTTTAGCAAGATAATTCTACGTAATTGAATGAAATTGAATACAAGTGAAGGTTTAGCAAGAAACATAATACCATTAACAAATGTCACAAATAACATTATAAGTTCCAAATACCAAAAGACACGCCACATATAGGTTACATATCCAAAGTATATCCAACTAGTGGAATAGGTCCCAAAGTACCAAAAGATACACATAACATGAAATTACCATATCCAAAGTACATTACACATTCAATAAAACATAAACTAACATTACTTTTGGCTTCCACTTGGATTTTTGGCTTTCTTCTTTGTTCCACCACCTGTTGCTTCCGACTTCCTTTTGTACACCCTGGGTTTAACTCCAACTCCACTGTCTTGACCTTTGCAACCCTGTCGATTATGCCCATACAGTCCACAAAGCCCACATTGAACAGTCTTGTGCTTCCTTGACATCTTACTCCCTGCATTCATGCTTTCCTTTTCATTTGCACTTTCCCTCCTATTCTTTGTAGGTCTACCAGGTTTATTAGTTTGCAGTGGTGGTAGTAGAGTAACATGAACATTTGACTTAGACCACATTGATCTTCCATTGACTGGATCAATGGTGAAACTGTATGTTTTCTTCCAAGTGTCCAACCAATAAACTTTATGAACCTAGGACTCCACAATACCAACATCCATACCAATGGCTACCATGTTCCATATTGCAGCCACTGCATGCTTACATGGCATACCTGTAATCTCCCATCTTCTACAAGCACATGTTTTTCCCCATATCAATCACACATTGATCATTTTGTGGACCATTGACCTGATCCTTTTGACTCCCACCCCAAATGACTGTGTATTTCCCTGCCTTTGTCTGAATGGACTCAAACACCTTTGTTGCAGCAGGTGTAAATGGTCCATCACACTTTTGTTGCACTTTCAAAACAGTCACAATATGCTTCATGAGATACTCCCTACAATACTCTAAAGCAGTAATAATGGGTTTATCCCTCCCATCAACTAACCACCTATTCAAAACCTCACACATATTGTTTAATAACACATCTGATACAGCTCTCCCTGCAAAAAAGTTATATTTTATTTAATAAACTAGCCACAAATGCTATCTAGGGTGTTACTAACTACATATGAAATACATGTTTAGCACAAAGTCATTTACAAACATATACCCGAGAAATGGCTTCTAGCCTAATGTTGGGGTGGTATCCTGACTAGCCAATTGTAACATGATTCATCAAACTCCTTTAGCTGCAGCATTGCTTCTGTAAAGTGCTGGACAATAGTGGCAGTAGGAGGAAAAGTGCAGATACCATTATTTTCAAATGTTACTGGGTAGATACCATTATTTGAATCAACGCCAACTGCAGTTAAAATGTTCCCAGTGGCAGGTTCCTTCATATGTGCCCCATCTACACCTATCAACCCCCTCCCTAATGCTTTGAACCCCTGTTTCAAAGGACCTAAACAAATATAGATTCTCTTGAACACCCTTTTTGTTGCCCTGGGATTCCCTGGTTCACACTCAATCCTCACAGTTGTGCCTGGATTTGCCCTCATCAATTCATCTATGTAGTCCCTTAAGACTGCATACTGTTCTTTGAAGTCTCCCTGCACACACGCTCTTGCCTTTTTTAATGCTCCGTAAGCCTTCATACCAGAAACATTACATGCCAAATCCTTCTCAAATTGAGCTTTAACAGCTTTGGGTGGTATCTTTGGGTTGCTATCCAGTTGGTCAACTAATCTAGTGGACAGATACTTAGAAGTGCACTGCTTAATTTCCCTAGATTGTAGACATTTATGTTCCTCTTTAAAGGTCTTCACTTCCCAAGTCTCTTTACCATCTAACTTTGAGACTAGAAGAACCCAAGGATAATTCAATATTTTAGGTTTCCTTTGCTTTTTTGGTTGTATCTGCACTGCTTCTAAATCTGTGACAAGTTGTTTGTTTTTTCTCCTTAAAGATTCCCTCACTTTTCCCTTGTTTACCTTTTTGCCCTTCATTGACAATTTTCCCTTTTTTTAGTTGTATTACCATCCACTTCAATCACTCTCTCACCAACCACATCCTTTTCAGTAGGGCCCACATTTGTCTTCATTGCATGTGCACTTTGACCAGCTAGCTCATTATTTACAAAAGTTGGTAACACTCCTTCACAACCAGATCTCACCCTTACCCTGTCATTTTTAATAAATGTAAGCATCCTACGGGTTTCTATTGCATGCAGTCTTATATACTCCTTAACCTCTTCTGCACTTCCAAATTGTTGCCCAACATAGAAATAGGTCTTGGTCATATCTCTACCCTGTTGTTCTTGATTCCTTAATTCCTTAAGCTTCTTCCTCCTAATGCTATCTATACCATCCTCGGATTCTGAACCACTCTCAAATTCATCATTATTCAAGACCTCTAATGGAACATAGTCATCATCATTGTTTGCATTTTCATAATGAGTATAACTAGCATTACTCATGAACTCAACATCTTGATCAATACTAAAGTGGAAGTCTCTCATGTCCACTTCCACATCTTCTATGAGATTATCCTCATCCACAAAGAAATCACTATCATCCTCAGATGCTTCACCTTTACAGTTGTCGAACTCAGGGTCACTAAAGTCATGGTCATTCAACTCATGGTCATTCAAATCAGGTTCAAATCTCACATTTAAAAAAGGGTCAAACTCACTGTCAAATTGATCACCATAGACTGTGTTGTCATCTAGATATTGTGTTTCCACTTGGTCAACTACACTAGATTGAGTCATGTCAATAACAGTTGGTTGACTCTCATTCACAATTGGAATACTCTCATTCATAATGGGTTGACTCACATTCACACTGGGTTGACTCTCATTCACAATGGGTGGCACAATATCTACATTTGGTGGCACATTATCTACCAAACTAAGTTTCTTCTTAGCTTTTGCCTGTTTAGCAGAAACTTTTTTCCCTATATTCTTCCCATGTGATGGCACATTTTGCTCAATTTCCTGAATAACTATTTTATTTTGTGTAGGACTAAAATATGTTTTCAACTTGATCTTTTCATGTTCAACATAGACACAAATCTCTTTATGCTTTTTCACATATTGACTCAAGTTATGAACATCTAAATCACTCCCTAAAGCTTCTAATCCGTAATCTAAAATGGTATGTGGTCTTTGAAAATGATAAAACATGACACGGAATCCATCATACCCTAAATTCTCCATTATATCATTTAGCTCAAGAACTGAAAACATGTCCATGTCAATGGCATCTATGTAATTGATTTTCCCATTTACATACCTCCGTCCAGGAGGATCAGTGAAAACTCCACCATGATGCAACTTGATTGAAAATTGAGAAGGATAGCTCGCTGTAACATAAAAACAAAATAAATCGTGAACTTGGGGTTAACATTTAAAACTTAAATAAATCAAAGCTTTAATTTCAAAATAGTGATCGTACCGTATAATGTAGTTAGGTCATGAAAAATTTTCGGTGAGCGAATGGTATATAACTTATGGGCCATGCTTGTAGATGAGAACATATTTGCAGGGTTTGATTTTTGAGATATTGATTTCTAGGGTTTAATTGGGGAAGAAAGATGATATCTGATGAAAGGGTTTTTGGATTTTGGTGAAAGGGAATGGGCGTCAACGGGTGTATATAGGTAGGTGGGTGAATTAAAGTGAAAAGGGTGTGTCAAATTACCTTTATGCCCTCACGCGCAAAGCACGTGGCTTAAACTAACGTACTTATGTGACGGCCGTTTGCCCAAAGGACGACATGTGCAAAAAGTGGTAACCACAGGGATGACGAGTGCAAGAAAAAACTGCAAGGGACTACGAGTGCAGTTTTAGACAAACCACTGGGACGATCCATGAAATTTTTTCTAGAATATATCCGGATTGAAATCATTACCCTATTTATATCAAATTCCCAAAGAGAGTATATATGTAGAGTAATATATGGTAGATTATAGTTTTAAGTAGACGTGTAAACGAGTCTAAGTTGCCAAAAGCAAAAACTTCGATTAAATACTAGCTCTCTTGGACGAACAATATAATTTGTTTTGTAACAAGCATCACTGTGTTCTCGAGTTTAAACATCGGTGGAAAAGAAGAGAAATGAACAATGAAGAAAAGAAAAGAATGGAAGAGGAAGGAAGATAATTTAATGAATTGTGTTCTTAAGTTGAAGGGAAAAGAAGGGAAGCAAAGTGATTCCTTCTAATCTTCTCAAAAATGGGAGGAAAGTGTTGGAAGAAAAATATACTTGAGACTTCCCCTCCTCTTCCTCCCTCTTCCTTTCCTTTCTTTACATAATAAAACTCGAGAACACAATTTTAATTTTAATCATTTGGCTTCATTTCCTTTCCACCCTCCAACTAATTCGAGAACACACTGTAAGTAATACAAGAGTGACATCCTAGCATTCAACCTTGTTTATGAACAATTAACGATAGAGCAATGCTAGAGCTACATACATTTCACAAAAGAAAGTCCACAATATTCAGTAATCAGTTTAGATCGACTAATCTTAAATGGTTTTGACTTAACTGCCTTTCAAAATAAAAATAAAAATGGTGCGAATGTTATTCATTTTTTTTTAATAACGACTCGATTCTCTATCTCCGAAACACAAAATTATTCTTATTAATTAATGTTGTTACGCATCGTGAGTGAATGACGAAACAACACAAATACTTGTAATGATGGTCGAGTCAAATAGTGGCTCGTTCTTTCAAGCACACAATGAGAGTGTCATCGTTTCTTAAAAGTTGATGGCGATCTGTAACGTACTAACGTTATGAACATGAACGATGAAAGAAAGAATTATTTGTTGAATTGGTACGAAGAAAAGGGCAATGGGAAGTCACGAGCAAATAACCAACATCGATATGTTTCTTCTTTATTTCTATTTTTAGTAGAGGTGGCAAATGAATGGGTCGGGTCGGGTCTCGGGTCTAGATGAGCTTGAGTTTAAATGGGTTCGGGTCTAGATGGGTCATTTAGAAGGATGAGTCTAAACGGGTCCGGGTCAAATAGGTCTCGGGTCGGGTCGGGTCATCGGGTTCACCAAACTTTTTTTTATTTGAGTGAAAAATGAAAAAATGGAAATGAGGTGGAATTTTTTTTTACCCGCTAGACCCGTCCAAACCCGTTGATTAATTGTTACACAATAATAGGTTATATTGAAAAACCCATTTAGACCCATCCAAAAAATGGGAAGGAGACCCAACAAACTCATCCCCTTTTAAAAGTTAACCAAATTGACCCATAATTAACCAATGAGTCTAAAATTGTTACCTCTAATTTTTCAGGAAGTTATGACCCCACAACCATCAAAATCCCCCGATCACTTTCACTTTTTCATACGGAATGCATCTTTTCAACCAATATATCCTTCCAAAAAGAGAGATTATCTTTTTAAATATACACTACAATAATACTAGTTATTTACACTTTTTTGGATTAGTGTCCCGAGATGTATTTAACTCATACCCGATGTCTATTATATATACCTAATTTATGTTGCTATTTTTAATGCATCAAACTTTCTAAAAGTACGTTTTAGTGTATTTTGATGACATTTTGATGATGTGTCAATATCTCCGGATACCACGTGGTATCAAAACGAGCGACACATTAACAAAATACATCAAAACACCATTTTTGAAAGTTGAATGCATTAAAAATAACAAATGTAAGTTGAATACACACAATAAACATCAAGTACAAGTTATGTGCATTTCCAGATACTAACACCCCCACCCCCACCCCCAATATAGTTCTTTTCTATGATATGCGTTTCATCTCAATTGTTTAAGTTACTATTTTGATTACACAAAAAGATTTTCAAGTTGAAAAAAGTTAACAACTAATCATCAGACTTAGAAATTTACTCGGATTTACTACTTTTGATAACTCATTTATGTATTACAAGTCAAATTTATCTTGAATATAAGTGTAAAAGTGACAATTTGTATCAAATTATCACATTCAAACTTTTTTATTGGAAGACAATCAAAGCGGGAGAAAAAGTGGTCAAATCGGCTTAATTGATAATTTGTTTCAATGGTAACAATTGAAGTCTCAAGTAGTAGTTTTCTTACTACAATCAAGTCCGAATTTGAGCATCATATAAATCTGTAGGTGATCGGTACACTACACATATTAAGTGTTCAATAATAATAGTTGTGTTGTTTCAAAGGTAAAACTGGAACATCACTAATATTTGTGTGGTAATTGTCACATCTTTAGAATATTAATTAAACCCTTAACTATTTGTCAACCCTTATAATTGAAAACTTATCAAAGTAGCATTGTATTCTTTGTAAGGGACGATTATATATAGTTTGGCTAGGTTATTGAGAATAACAATATGAATTTGTTAGCCAAACTGCCAAAATATATCTGAATTTAGGGGCATATGGTCAAAGATTAGGGTCTCCAAAAATATAAACTTTTCATGGGTCCAATTTATGGTGACAATACGGTTAGTACTTCCAAACTTCCAATTATTGGGCTAAATTATGTGTTTCTCATTATCTTTAGTTTTAAATGACATTAAGTATGCTATCAACCAGATTGAAATTGAAATAATATATACTCCGTACTAGTTTTTGTACCGGTCCAGGTTAGTCTAGTCACATTGGTCGATTTGAAATGAACAAATATATATTATTAAAAAAGTAGTTAATTAATTGGTGTATGTGGGTATATTGGTATTAATGACGCAATAATTATTAGGTGGAACAGAAGAGTTGTTACAAACGTTCAGAAATTTAAAAAAGAGGGACTAGCTAGTACGAAGTGTACAACATATAGAATTGACAAATGAATGATTTTATGTTTTTACTCCTTTTTTCAATATTTTTTTAAGTATTATTATCGTATAATATCAATTGTAAGCTAGTTATAAGTAGCAACTCTTTAGTTTTTTGTGACATATTAATTTATATGCATTTTTTTACCTTTACCCTTAATCTTAATTAACAAACTATTATGAATATTAATTTTTGTTTCTTTTGTGACATATTATAATTTGTATATATATTATAATCATATATATATAAAGTAGTTGTAGTTTGATGGTAAATGACTTTGAATTTGTTATGGGTTACATAAATTTAAGCATTTATATTATATTTATGTTTTCATTTTTATATTTAGGAAACTTTCGATTAATTCCAATTGTAATTCATAGTTATTACTTTTGTTATGATAAACTTAAGTTGGGTAAATACTATCAATATTCCATCATCATCGTCGTCATCATCATGGGTCTTTTAAAACTTTTTAGTAATTTACAACAATAAAGAGTACATTTTATAACTTTTGTATTAAAGTTAAAATAAAAGAATCAATCTCAAATTTAAAATTTAATATTTATGTGAAAAAGATCATATATTTTTTTCGTTGTATAATAAAAATCTTATTATCATTTACTATCATTTATATCTAAAAAGGTTTTAGAAATGATATACGTTAACATATTCTGATCGATAGTACGATGATATAAAAATGATCACATCATATCATATAAATTGTTTAATGCTAGCTCTTTAATGAAGCGTGAACCACACACATACATAATGCATACATAGGTACATACCCACAGAGGCATGAGGATCGTGTTTTTGTCAACAACACTTTAAGGACTATTTCTCTCTCTCTCTCTCTCTCTCTCTTTTAATAAAAAAAGCATCAACAATTCATCACTACCAAACTAACACTTATACAAATTAACATTTTGAGATATATTGATTTTATCGAGTTTACGGAGGAGGTTTTTTATGGTTAGATTGCTAAGGAAAATGATTTTTTTTCTATTTTCTCTTTCTTCCTTTTTTCCAGATTTATGTATCGTAATCGGAGTATTCGTATTATTTAGTTTGTCTAATTTCCAATTTATTTTTTACAATATAAGTTTATCAATTTCATAACTGTATCCGGAATCTTGAACTCTATATCTCTACATACAAAAAAGTATCGCTATCAACTCATCATTATACGTAATCAATTATCGTTTGAGTCACTATTTACAATAAAATATTAGCGTGGGAAATATACTAATAGTATTTGATTTGTACGTGATATGCGTAAGATATTTGACCCAATCTCTTATTTAATGAAATTGAAGTAGGAAGAATGCGTTGCGTCCAAGTTATATACTTACAATATTTACTCAACAGCTTTTTGTTGACCACCAGTCTCATCACATCATGCAATCATCGTATTTATATCTCATTCTATTTACACTCTTCCATGAAAACAACTACGTATCTATATACTATTATATAAATTGTTTGAACCAAAAACTTTAAAAGAGTAATAGTCAATTACTTATTACCCTCAACATCTCTTATTATAATCAATTCATACACTTCATGCTCTTTAATTACTCCTACAAGCCGTTTGTAATAACCAATAATATAAATAACTTACATCATTAATATCACCAAATAAATAACTTACAACATTAATATCACATCCTATCCTACTCCAATATGTATAGTACGATTACAAATATACAACCCAACTAATAAAAGTAACATAAATTTAGGTTCTACCCTTTAAAAATCAAATCAAATACAACAATATAAGCCACTAAATTAGATTTTCATATTTATTGTATTGTATATCCACCAATATATTGCAACACAACCAAATCTCTCCTTGAGAAATTCACGATCACATATCCTGCAATAAAATAAACAAATATATTTATAAAGAAATCAATTATAATTAAGATACAACCAATGCCAATTATAGCCATAACTGAATATCTGCAATCATGGCTCAATTATAGGTATCTTCATATTGCAAATGATTTGTAACAGATCACCTTAAGCTAGAAATCAACAACCCATCCACCCATATCAAAATATATATTGTAACTTATTTGTACCAGTTATCTATAAATAAGATTCTTTACAAAGAATATCAACCATAATTGATCAACAATTTGATACTTACCACCACACTCAAAAATGGACTCATGAAAGGACCTTACGACTATTGCTGCTCATGTAACTGCTAATGTTACTCTTGTGAATCATACCCTCAAGGTAAGTAGATTTCGTGTATCTTCTTCATTTTCTGTATGAAACCTACATAATCCAACAATTGATTCTATCTTTATAACTAAGGGAGGAGACCCTTAATTATTTGTTAAATATATACATATGCCACATCATACAAATCCTATGTGTCATCACCATATAAAAAAAACTTGATGATGTGGATTTTCCTACACCCTTATTCCAAATAAGGTAATATTCAATTAAAATTTATATTATAACTATTTTCATTTAATAAGATAATTAATAAAATTAAATTATACTATTTTAATTCAAAATAATGTGTCATATAGTAACACTTATAACGTTTTATTATAGTCTAAACTCATGACATCCTTTAATCTATTTTTTCCTTCTAATATTAATCTTTTAGTTTTTTTCATCTTAATCTTAACTCTTATTCCTCTAACTTTCTCTTTTTTAAAAAACAAATAATTAAACTTTTAGTAAATTATGAGAGCTTATTTTTAATGTAATTATATCTTTCATTAAAGTTTTGTTAATTTGAAATTTTTTTATTATCATCTTACGAATTAAGGGAATTCAACTTATATTATTTAGTAAACTGAATACAAGCTTTATGGATAGGCAAATCAAGGTCATCATCTATTTTTTAAAGAGTTTTTTCTATAATTTTAATCTCACATAACTTAATTACAATTCAGTATGTGAATGGTAAGACGTGTACTTCTATTAATTCTATATTACTTTTTAAATATATATAATGTAGGTATATATTTGATTGTTGTAGAATGATTTATATTTTGTGCATATATATGTACATTAGTTATTCAATAAAACGTCTAAATTGTTATAGTAATTTTTACAATTTATTTTTCCCAAGACTATTAACGTACACATTGTTTATCAATTGTTGCAAGGTTAACATATTATAACTATAGGAAACGGAAAGGTCACGATGACTAGACAATTTTTGTTAGCTAGAAAATATAAATTTAAAACATACACATCTTTTTTAACCTTCCCATTTCATTAAAATATTGTGTGAAAAATATGTTGTTATTAATTCATTTTTGAGAGGTTAAAATTTATAAAGTATCACTAATACCGATAAAAAAAATTTCTTTGATAATCTGAAAGTTTTCACCATTTCATATATCATTTTGACTTGTGATTCACATATTAGGACATTTTATAATGTTAGTCGTGCATCGCACGGGTTTAACACTAGTACTAATATATATACCTACTACCTTTGACATATCAGGTTAATAGCAAAAAAACTGAAAGAATAAGAAAACGTGAAGCAATTATGGAGGAGTTGAAGTGGAACATGTGAGTGCCCTCTGTGATGGATCTAAGTGATGATAGACAGCGATTGAGTGGCGGAAACAATCAATCACACAAATAACTAATAAACGTAAACTGAAACAATTGATTGAACAAAGTAAACGAGTTTATTAGCTTCAATAACGTATTGGAACTGATTACAAATGAGTTTAGTCGACAAATGGTGCTAGGGTTTCGTCAACCCTAGCCAAAAACCCGTAGGTTTGTATTTATACTAAAACAAAATCGGCAGACATGCGTCACTGGCAAGTGTCGCATGTCGCCGCCTTCATGCGTCACTTACCTAAGTGTCGCTATGCGTCACTTAGGCTAGTGTCGCCTAAACCAAAACTTAAGTGTCGCTAGGTACAAAATCTATATTTCTATTAAACGACTAATCGACACTTTACAACTTGATAGACCAACTGACAGACAAACTGATATGCATCAACAAACTCCCCCGTGACAGACAAACTAAATTTTATTGTCTGGAACCTAATTACCATCTGTGAGAATAATATTTTATTTTACCGTCAACTATATCAATTTAAAACAAGTAATAATTTACTATTCACAATGAGTCATTTGACTTATTTACTTAAGTTCTACAAGTAAACAGTTAATATTAAATAATTTCTAACACAATTAAATAATCAATTTAAAATAGGAATTTACCAGACCGGTAAGGAGGACGTTACATGGGGTGTGGGTGATTTGGCCGGTATCAAGGGGGCCCACTAGAGTGTGGGTCTCCCAAATCTTTCTCCTTAATTTGCGCTCCATGCGGTGTTCGTTTACCCGATCGTTTAAACGTTTATTTAATCGTTATACGTTTTAATACGTGTGTTTCGTTAACGATTTAAAACTTGATACTTCTAATGAAAGTATTATTTTAAATACTTTGTTTTAAATTATTAAAATATTGTCGGGTCTCGGTTCGTGTGTTCGTTGTGTATTTGTACGTTTATCTAACTCGTTTAACGTTTTCAGACGTTTTATTCAAACACGCATAATCGTAATATTTTTACTGTAAGTATTTTATCAAAATACTTAATAATGAATTGTAAATTTTTAATTTGGGCTTATTTCATTTGTCGGGCGCGTTTCGCGCGTTTCTGTTGTGTACTGTTGATTTTAGACGATACGATTAACGTGTAAAATATTATCAAAATAATATTTAGTAAGTAATGGGGTTATTAAATATTTTCATATACTTTAATAATTATGTTCACCAATGTCCGTATTATGGTGTGTCGGATTCCATCCGATTATTGAAATGCACGATTTAAATAAATCGCGTACATGTGTATATATTCAAATAGCAAAATCCTTTATTTTTATTCTTTAAGTATCACAATAGTCTTTTTTCCACATTGAACCTATATACTAATATATAACAAATCTCGTAAAATTTGGGCCCCCTAACTTTTGGAGGCTGTATGCGATGGCACATACTGCACTTGCCAATATCCTTCACTGTTAATAAATATGCCATAGGACATTTTGATCGTTTTGTCCAGATTATGACACTATTACAATAATAATATAATTTATTTATTATAGAATAATAAGGAAATATAGCTCAAAAAGGGAAGATACGTGTTCAAAGTTACCAATCGAGGGAATATGAATATTAACATAACCCAAAAAGGATACATATTTCAATTTTGTACCGTAAAATGATACATATTTTAATTTTGAGCCGTAAACGATAAATTTTTAAAATATTTTTAATGCCCAAAATACGTACCTTTTTAAAAAGATATTTACTTGTAATGCCAAGTCAGACGCAAACCAGAAATAAATAAAAATAAAAAAATTCTAGTCATTTTTTTTAAAGTTCATTTAACGACCTAAATTTGAAATATATTTTCTTTTACCGCTTTTATATATATATATATATATATATATATATATATATATATCCATTTACAGTTTAAAATTTAAATATATATCATTTTAAAGTTATATTAATACTCATGTTCTCTTTATTGGTAATTTTAAACACTTATGTTCTGTTCTTACCGATAATAATAAAGTAATCTACAGGCTTTGATGTAATTTTATGGTGCACGATTAGATTGACCTTGCATTCGTATCCATTCCATGTTTATAATAAAATAAAGAGTAAATTTTAAAGATGGTCCCTGTGGTTTACATCAATTTACGGAATTCGTCCCCAAACATTTTTTTTCAAGTTTTCAGTCCAATAAATTTACATTTTGCTCGAAATTAGTCCTCCGCCATCTGAAATGACTACAATACCCTTATCTCTTGATATTTCTATTTTAATTGGTTATAAATAAGAAATAATAATATTTATATTATATTATTTATATATATTTATATTTTATATCAAAGAATATAACAATACAAAACGCGTGCCTTCATCAAAACTCCGACGACTCCTTGCTTCATTCCGATCAACATCTCCGGTGGCCACCAAAACGCCTCCCTTCATCTTCTAAACTCACCCGAGCATGAAAATCAGTAACAATGTGACCACATCAAAAGGGCTTTCTCCCTTATATCTCGATTCTAACCGAAATCCCCTTCACACTCGAAACAGTTCTTTGTTAAACTTACAAAATCGTTCTCATAGTCATCGCCACCGGAACACATGTTTGCAAATACGACGATTGTATCTTTTCTTTTATCATTTTCGATATCTTCACACGGAGATTGAGCACGAATTTGTTGAATCCGGTTAAAGCTAACTGGCCACTGACTACATGGTCTTGAGTATACCACCACCGTCGCCTACCTTTCATCACTAACCGCTACCATGGTCATCATTCCTAACGCAATCAAATTTTGAAACACACAATCGAAAGCAATAAAAAAGATATGTTTATTATTTTCTTTTCAGTAAAATCGTACAGTTTGCAGATCTAAGTTCTTAATTATGTAAAATAATGTTCATCAACTTCATTCAATTGACGGTGTGCTAAAAGGGGGAAAAGAATTGTTGAAGTCTTCATGTATCTTTCATAAAATCACGATGAGAAGGGGAAAAAGAATTTAATTGCGAGTGATGATTTAATTGGTGATATGGTCAGATAAATGTAAATTAAATGGAGTAACTTGCAAGTTTCCAGTTAAAATAGTATTTTTCTTATTTTAAAAAATATGAATTGAGAATAATAATAAAAGAAACGGAGATATTAAGGATATTCTTGTCATTTTAAATGACATAGGATCATTTTCGAGTAAAATGTAAACTTATTGAACTGAAAACCTGAAAAAAAAAGTTCAGAAACGAATTTCGTAAATCAATGTAAACCACGTGACCATCTGTAGATTTACTAAGAGGCATTCACTTGCAAGTCTTTAAGGGTATTTTATTGGATGGAATGGTAGGCACCAATCCCAAGTAGATTGGTTAAGTTATAATAAAAACTATATAAATCAAAACATACCATCCTTTTACTTCATATTAAGTAATTAGAAATCATAATAAACCTAATATATTTTATTTGAATAAAGTAATCTGTGCCCATTATAAATTTGAAGTTGTGAGTTATCGATATTTTAATCATTGGTTTTTGTTAAAATGCTCAAGTATTAGGTTAATTTACTGCTTTAACCTTTAGGGGGAGATTACACGTCACAATCTTAACCCATTATTTTAAGGTTTTGTATGCTAAAAGTAATTTTGGTCTAAACCTAATGTTAGATACTCATTGACTCCTTTGCTTATATTGATCGATGAATGTTATATACGTAACTAGACTTTAAACGCGTATGTACATACAGGTCGTTGATTTTTAATATGAAATTTCGTATTTAGTATTTTATTTCTATTAATAATGTGTGTAAGTTAATATGTATATTAAGCAATTAGTTGAATTCATGAAATGGAGTATTACTTTATGTAAATGAATTTATTTAAGTAAAGAAGCAGATAAACTTATTTTTAAGTGCTTATTCTATAGTAAATAAGCAGATAAGTAGTTTTCAAGGAGGTGTTTGAATCTGCTGTTAAAATAAGTAAATAATTAGATAAGCACTTATTTAAGCAATGTGATACACCCCTTTAGTTAATGTTATTGATATTTTTGAAATAAAAGTTGGACTCCAATTACAACAGTCAGGCCTAAACTTCTGATAGCCCAACCCAACTATATATGATTGTTGGTGTTCTGCACTTCTGCGTGTCCCCATTGGATTTGCTAGTTGAGCTACTTTTTTTTCTTCTTCATCATCTAATAATAACCTTAAAATATATCTCCCATATTATATACAAACACATAGATAGTGTTATACGCACATTGTTTCGAATGATACATGAAACCCATAACCTCGTTACTAGTAGCTTCAATTCCTCACATACCACAGACCGACGACATTTTAGTAATCACATGAGCTTTATGTTGGGTTTTATTTGAGTTTTCCAAATATGAGGAAGAGTTAAAGTCCAACAAATTAGGCCTAATACAAGATTCATTTAGTCTTGTATACTAGGGTTTTTATAATTGAGTTTTTGTAGCCACTTTTACAAAAAGAGAACAAGAGAGAAAAGAAAAAGAGTCATATATACACATTCCCGGTTTTGTGTACAGCAGCTCAGAAAACAGCCGATCCATGGAGATTGAACCGTCGGATCGTCATCAAACTTGGACAGCGTGTTCCTAATATCTGGGACAAGGTTTTGAACGTTAAGTTTTTCATTTTGAGCTCTGGAAGTCGAGTTACAGCAGCTGGAACATAGGGCGGATTTATTGGTGATATCATTCCTCTTTTATCTTTAGATTAATTCCATACTTGTTGATGCTATTGTTCAAGAGTATGATGATTGTTGTTTACCTCTAGTGAATCTAGAGAAGACTCGTTGTATTGCTCTCTTGTTGGTATTAGTGAATTTTAAGTGGCCTACGGGTCCCATGGTTTTTACTCTCGCCTTGAGAGGTTTTCCACGCAAAAAGGTTTCGTGTTCTTTGTGTGTTTTTGGTTATTATTTATTTATGTGATTTGGGGATGATTTTGATTGCATTTGGTGTACCCTAATTGTTTGCATCCTTATTGGTTCATACGGGTCGGGAAAGTGTTGTCAAATGAGGGTTTAGTTTCGCATTTGTGTTTACCGTTGCGGTATCAGAGCTTTGGTTATTTGATTTGACTTGTGTGAACGATGAAAGCCAATACATCTTAGGGAAGGCAAGATGGAGGATCTTCTTTATGTGAAGGATTACTATTTGCCTGTTTTTGCTACCGATAAATCGTAGGGAAAATCAGATGCAGAGTGGACTATTTTGCATAGACAGGTCTGTGGGTATATTCGGCAATGGGTAGATGATAATGTTTTGAACCATATTAGTGGGGAGACTCATGCTCGTATTTTGTGGAACAAGCTTGAACAGTTATATGCTCGAAAGACCGGTTTCAACAAGTTGTTCTTGATTAAGCAAATGATGGGTTTAAAGTATACTGATGGGACTCCTATTTCAGAACACCTAAATGCATTTCAGGGTATTATAAATCAGCTTGCAGGAATGAGTATCAAGTTTGAGGATGAGATCCAGGGTTTATGGCTACTTGGTATATTACCGGATTCTTAGGAGACTTTTAGGACATCTTTGTCCAACTCTACACCGGATGGTATTATCACCATGGAATTGACTAAGGGCAGTATTTTGAATAAAGAGATGAGAAGAAAGTCACAGGGTTCCTCTTCACAATCAGATGTCTTGGTCATAGGAACGTGGGGGAGAAGTCAAAGTAGAGGTTCGAGTAATAGAGGTAATCACCGTAGTAGTTCCAGCAAAGGTAAGTTTGCTGATGTTGATTGTTATTATTGCGGTGAAAAAGGACACACAAAATGGTACTGCAGACAGTTGAAGAAAGAGAAGAGAAAGACTAATCAGAAGAACAAACAGAAGAAAAATGATGGTGGTAATGATAAGGTTGAAGTGAATGCTATCACTGATGAGTTTTTTGTTTGTTTTAATTATGATATGATTAATATTACTCACGATGATACGAGTTGGATTGTTGATAGTGGTGCTACATGTCATGTTGCAACACGTAGAGATTTCTACTCATCTTACACTCCATGTAGTTATGGATACGTTAGGATGGGTAATGTCGGGTTATCAAAGATCGTTGGTATTGGAGTGGTCTGCTTGAAGTTTGATACTGGGATGGAGATGGTTTTGCATAATGTAAAACATGTCCTTGATATGAGACTTATTGTTATTTTTGCAGGCATTATTGATGATGATGGTTACCATTGCGGTTTTGGTAATGGTATGTGGAAACTAACTCTTGGTTTTATGATCGTGGGAAGAGGTAAGAAAGATTAAAGATTATACATCACACATCCGAAGATCTTCAAGAACATTGTCAATGTGGTAGACAATGCTGACACGACTCATTTGTGGCATAAGAGACTTGGCCACATGAGTGAAAAGGGGATGCCTATCTTGTTGAAGAAGAATGTGTTATCCGGTATGCGTGATATTAATTTGAGTAAGTGTTATCACTGTCTGGCAGGGAAGCAAACGAGAGCTGTCTTTAAGAGGCATTCTCCTTTTCGAATGGAGAATATACTTGATCTAGTGCATTCCGATGTTTGTGGTCCTATGAAGACTAGGACACTTGGTGGGTGTTCCTATTTTGTTACATTCATCGATGATCATTCCAGAAAGGTGTAGGTTTATACCTTGAAGTCAAAGGATCAAGTATTTGATGTGTTTAGGTAGTTTCATGTCTCGGTTGAGAGACAAACTGGGAAGAAGCTCAAGTGTGTTCGGACTGATAATGGCAGTGAATACATTGGGAAATTTGATGTTTACTGTAAAGAGAAAGGTATTCGACACTAAAAGACTCCACCAAAGACACCGCAGTTAATGGCTTAGTAGAGCGGATGAACAGAACATTGGTTGAGAGAGTTAGATGTTTGCTTTCACATGCAGGGTTGCCGGGTTCCTTTTGGAGTGAGGCTTTGAATACGGCGGTACACATTATTAATCTAACCCCTTGTGTTGCTTTTCATTTTGATGTTCCTGACAGGGTTTGGAGCGGCAAAGATGTTTCTTACCGTCACTTACGAGTCTTTGAATGTAAAGCTTTCGTGCATGTTCCCAAAGATGAGAGGTCAAAGCTTGATATGAAGACTAAGCCATGCGTATTCCTCGGTTATGGCCAAGATGAGTTTGGGTACAGGTTGTATGATCCAGTTCAGAAGAAACTTGTACAAAGCCGAGATGTTGTGTTTGTTGAAGATCGGACTTTAAAAGATGTTGAGAAGACAGAGAGACAGAGACAGTTCCTCAACATAGTGATGATTTTACTGATTTGGATCTAGTTCCTCCACAACATGTTGATTCACAGTTTGGAGATGATGTACAGAATGATGAACATGGTACTAATAATGTTGATGCTCATGAGCAACCAGAGATAGATGAAGACGTTCATCCAGAGTTACCGGTACCAGATGTGCCACCATTTGTCCCACTTAGGCGGTCTACTCAAGATCGACATCCTTCTACTAAATATTTCGCTAATGAGTATGTTTTACTTACTGATGGGGGAGAGCCCGAGTGTTATGCCTAAGCTATGGAAGATGAACATAAGAAATATTGGGTTGAAGCTATGCAAGATGAGATGAATTCCTTGCATGAGAACAATACTTATGAATTGGTGAAGTTGCCTAAAGGCAAGAGAGCTTTGAAGAACAAGTGGGTTTATAAGGTGAAGACAGAAGAGCATACTTTTCTACCCAGGTACAAAGCTAGATTAGTTGTTAAAGGATTCAGTCAGTAAAAGGGTATTGACTTTGATGAGATTTTCTCTCCGGTCGTGAAGATGGGATCTATTTGAGTGGTTCTTGGTTTGGCTGCTAGCCTTGATCTTGAGGTTGAGCAAATGGATGTCAAGACAACTTTCCTTCATGGTGATTTGGATAAGGAAATCTACATGGATCAACCTGAAAGGTTTTCGGGTTAAGAGTAAAGAATACTATGTGTGTAGACTTCAGAAAAGTCTATATGGGTTGAAGCAAGCACCAAGACAGTAGTATAAGAAGTTTGAATTGGTTATGGGAAAGCAAAGCTACCGAAAGATGACTTCAGGTCATTGTGTTTTCTTTCAGCGGTTTGGTGATAATGATTTCATTATATTGTTGCTATATGTTGATGATATGCTGATTGTTGCAAGAATATTGATAGAATTGCGTAGTTGAAGCGAGAATTGAGCAAGTCTTTTGCTATGAAAGATTTGGGGCCAGCAAAACAAATCCTTGGCATTCGGATTTCTAGAGATAGAGGTGCCAAGACGTTACATATATCACAAGAGCAATACATTGAAAAGGTGCTTAGTAGATTTAACATGGATAAAACTAAAGTAGTTAGTTCCCCTCTTACTACCAACTTCAAGCTAACAGATAGAGATTGCCCTTCTTCAAAGAAGGATGTTGAAGAGATGGATAGAGTTCCATATGCCTCAGCAGTTGGAAGCTTGATGTTTGCTATGGTATGTACAAGGCCAGATATAGCTCATGCAGTAGGTGTTGTTAGTCGGTTTATGTCAAATCCGGGTAAGAAGCATTAGGAAGTAGTTAAGTGGATCTTGAGATACTTACGAGGTACTTCCAAATTGGGTATCACATTTGGAAAGGGGAAACTGATGTTTGTTGGCTATACAGACTCTGATATGGCAGGAAAAAAATATAACATGAAATCCACTTTTGGATATATGATGACCTTTGCAGGGGGAGCAATTTCATGGAAATCAAGATTGCAAAAGTGTGTTGCCTTGTCTACAACTGAGGCTGAGTATATGGCAGCAACAAAAGCGTGCAAAGAACTACTGTGGCTGAAAAGATTTCTACAAGAGCTTGGTTTTAAGCAAGAGCGCTACGTGGTGCTTTGTGATAATGAGAGTGCGATTCACCTTGAGAAGAACTCTATGTTTCACAAGCGAACAAAATATATTGATGTGCGGTATCATTGGATTAGAGATTGTCTTGAAGATGGTTTAATTGAACTTGATAAAGTTCATACTGATGATAATGGTTCCGATATGTTGACAAAGGTTTTAGCAAGGGAGAAGCTAAAGGTTTGTTGCTCGATCGCCGGGATGGCGACCTCTTCCTCATAATCGGAAAAGGGGAGATTTGTTGGGTTTTATTTGGGTTTTGCAAATATGAGGAAGAGTTAGAGCCCAACAAATTAGGCCTAATACAAGATTCATTTAGTCTTGTATGCTAGGGTTTTTATAATAGAGTTTTTGTAGCCACTTTTACAAAAAGAGAGAACAAGAGAGAAAAGAAAAAGAGTGATATATACACATTCCCGGTTTTGTGTATAGCAGCTCAGAAAACAGCCAATCCCTGGAGATTGAACCGTCAGATCGTCACCAAATTTTGACAGCGTGTTCCTAACATCTGGGCCAAGGTTTTCACCGTTCAGTTTTTGATTTTGAGCTCTGGAAGTAGAGTTAAAGCTGCTGGAACAGAGGACATATTTATTGGTGATATCATTCCTCTTTTGTCTTTAGATTAATTTCATACTTGTTGATGCTATTGTTCAAGAGTATGATGATTGTTGTTTACCTCTTGTGAATCTAGAGAAGACTCATTGTATTGCTCTCTTGTTGGTATTAGTGGATTTTAAGTGGCCTACGGGTCCTGTGGTTTTTACTCTCGCCTTGAGAGATTTTCAACGCAAAAAGGTTTCGTGTTTTTTATGTGTTTTTGGTTATTATTTATTTCTGTGACTTGGGGCTGATTTTGATTGCATTTGGTGTACCCTAATTGTTTGCATCCTCATTGGTTCGTACGGGTCGGGAAAGTGTTGTCAAACGAGGGTTTAGTTCCGCATTTGTGTTTACCGTTGTGGCATATTTCCCATCACTTTATAGTTGGAACATCACGTGAGCTTTTACGGACTATGTTAAATTGGGGGTTCTGGGCTAGTAAATGAACCGAACATAATTGTTTACCTTAAAACTCGGGGTTTACTTCTTTACATGGCACAAGGTCGACATGTTTCTTAATTTCCTCCAAGTAGAATCAGTATCTACAAAATGTGTTACTTGAAGACTTGTTGTGCAATAGTTGACAGATATGTTGATTGCGCATACATATTGTTCACACATACTAAGTCATATTAATATCGTATTCAACGCTAATGTTACAATTAAGCAAATGAGTAATTTAGAGTTAAGTATGATGTCACACCCCCGATTTCAAGATTTGCGGAAGCGACGATTTCGGGTGTGACTAATCATTAATCAAACACAGAGGTTACAAGCAAACGACTCTACATGAGACGTTTATACATTTTACAAAAGTAATACAAAGTTTAAGTCATAAGTTTACAATGATAGCAAGTTTGCAATTGAATTTTGAAGATTTTAATACATAACCATTATACAAAAGATAATGCTAGAAAATCTTCATGTCTTAAATAAATGCATGCGACTCATAAGTAGATAGCTTATCCTGAGGGCCATCTTACTGTTGCTGATCACCCGAGAATACAACACTAAAAGGTTAGCTATAAAGCTGGTGAATCTCACAGGTTTAACATAAAACATTGATGTGATCAACATGATTATCCGACGATTTAATACCGACAATGATTAAATAAAATAACCGAACAATGATAAACTAATTAAGGTTTCCGAATAATGATTTAACCCATTAAGGTTACCGAACTATGATTAACCAATTAAGGTTACTGAGTAGATTTACCGAAAATGACATTTGTATTGCATTAAGCCATAGTTCGAGGCCTAACCCGATTTTCTGCCTCCTGAACGGTGTCAACACCCATAACAATTACTAAAATGTCCGTTTGTACATGGTTGTAGCTAGCAACCCGGACGGGGACGTCACTCCCATGATAAATCTATCTTTTAGTAATCGCGCCTTATTAAGTTAACGAACCATGCAATGATGAGGACTTTCCCGTATTAAAACACTCATGCAATACCCGAACAAAGAAAATCAAGACTGACAATGATAATTAACTGAGTTAATAATTAAATTAACTAACCGAATAACAGTGATCACGAAAACAAGTAAGTGTTGTATCTCACCCCAAGTTTTAAATCAGTTAAAGAAATAAAAATGGGGCTGTGAGACTCACCTGAGTCACTGAGCATGAATATATCCGACCTGGAATAGATAATCCCCGAATATCCTACTGGCCTAAGCACGCGAGATTTTGAATGATTAAATGGGATTGTCTAATACATTTCCGTATCAATGTTTATCCGATTAAATTATGTTCAAATGTTAAATTTGTATTTCCGTGTAAAGTTTGTAGAAATATACGGCCCGTTGGTGGCGACTTGAGATTATATTTCAAAATTATAATAATGTTTGTTTCGTATATAAATAACTCGTATGTTTTCATATCATATTGTTTACAAATACTCGTGAGTGTATAAAAGCGATACTTTGTGAAAAGTATGTTCTGTTTTGATTAGGATCTGTCGGATCAGTTATATGATCTGCCGGATCGAACAAAGTTTTGAAGGATCCGCCAGATAGGGTGATGGATCCCCCGGATCGTGTTAAGTTTTGAAGAGGATCCGCCGGATCCCATGTCTGATCCGCCGGATCATGACCATTTCATGTTTAAACGAGTTGTTTTCAGTTGTATCTGTCGGATCCGCTATGGATCGGCTGATCCAAGGGTGTTACAGGTCTGTACGTGCAGTTCATCCATAAAACTAGTTTCAAATCCTAATGTTTCGACATAATCTATTGATATACCATATAAGCATGACAATATACATGTTTTAAACACGAAAATTCAAAAGAAATGAATAATTCTTATGAAATTAAAATGAAACCGTGAGGAAGATGATGATGAGCTCGATGATGATGATGAACAAGATGATGATGATCAAGGATGAAGAAGATGATTATGATGATGATGTTGATGCTGATTCTTGATCTTGTTGTTGTGTGAGATTAAACCGAGAGAGATGGAGAGAGTGAGAGTGATGAATGGTTTGGTACGTGTGTGTGTAATATGTATTATTGGAGTCGGTTATAACCGGCTCCAATAATTGTTATTGGTGGGTATTTTATACCCGTATTCGTTTACCCGATTGTAAAGTAGTGTAATGTTTTTAAATGATAAATTTCTAAATATGAAATCGTATATGTTTTCAATAGAAGTATTTAATAAAAATACTTTTAGTGAGATATAAAATTATATCTTTGTTTCAACTCATTTTGACGGATAGTTTTCAGTGTACAAAATGTGTTTGAATTTTCAATCGAGTAAATAATTATTATTCTCATTAATAATATGTTACTTAAAAATGTTTTGCACCAACGTCCGTATTTGAGATTGCTCGTTCTTTCAGATTTGTTTGTATGTGATTATTAAATAATCATATAATGTTTTTATATATATATATATATATATATATATATATATATATATATATATATATTATCCGAATACTTTCGTATTAACATGTTCCAAGTACAAATGATTAAGGTTTAAATTAGCTGCTAACTTTGGCCCTTTTTGACCGGGTGTCACATTCTCTCCTTGTTAGGAGAATTTCATCCAGAAATTCGACCGAAACCTATGTACGCGTGTTTCTAAGGTCGACTATGTGATATGCCTAATTCTGATGCATCCGAGTTCTCTCCCCTTGTTAGGCTTAAGCCTACTGGTTACTAAAGAAATGATAGAGAATTCCGACTTCTACCCGACCGTTATGTCTACGTGACAAGGTCGGTCCGCATTAACAAGTATTTCCATGAATTGGATTTATAATCCACCGAACTATGTAGACCTTACCGTGTTCTTAGAGTTTAGCGTAACTACAGCTACCGTACTAGATGTACAACCGTTCTATATTAACAAATATAGATTTCCGATACTTATCCCGATTTATATCACCAAAGTAATACCCGACTAGATCACCGAAATGATAACCGTATTATATCACCTAAGTGATACCCGAACTAGATCACCGAAGTGATGACCGTATTATATCACCGAAGTGATATCCAAACTAGATCACCAAAGTGATAACCGTATTATATGTCAATTCATGCATACAGAATTAATTACCGAATTGTATACCATCTTAGCTAACCGTAAACTATAGTACACACTACTACTGATTTATCCGTGATTAGGAAAATGATTAGTTTTCCCCGAATGAACGATTCTGAAAAGATGGTCGAGATTCCGATGTATATCAGTAATGACATCCGAGTTACCGATCTCAACAGAAAGCCTAGCCATTGAATTTTAGAGTGTAATTACGTATTACACTATCGGACCCGGCTAAGTATTGTTTGCTAAACCGATTGTACACTAACCGTATAAGGGAATAAAATAGTCGTTACGCCCGATTTAAAACTCACGTAATAGCTAACGTAGTTTGTAAAATAGTTCCCAAATAGTTTATAAAATAGAGACAAAGTAGTTTATAAAACATAGTTACAAATGATAGTTTAAAACGTAGTATGAATCACAAGTTCTCAAAGTTTGTACAAATGCCAAAACAAAGTATGCATATTTTCAATGATAGTCGAAACTATAGTAGAATTCGTGGTTGAAATCATAGTAAGAATCACAGTTAAAATCATTGTAGAAATCATAGTTTAAATCCCCATTTTTTCAAAGTTGTCAGAGTTTTCAAAGTTGGCACATATGCCAAATCAAAGTATGCCATTTCTAAAACCGAAGTTTAACCATAGATGGAATCGTAGTTGAAAATCATTAAACATACGTGTCCAAAAATTACAAGAGTTGGAGTTTACAAAGTGCCGAAAATTATCACATCCGGAGGGATATTTGAGAATTTGTTCGTTATCCATCACGTGACCAGCCGTTGTGCGGGTTTACCGTCTTTGTTCGAATGAACTTGATAGAAATGATAAGAAAATTTCCAGTTCTTAAAGGATTACCGATTTCCGAATGTTAATCATGATAGCGAGTGAAGGGCGATTTGCCGATGATTAATGTGCCAACTATGATGTTGAAGCTTCCTAACTCTACCATGGTAAGTCTATCTCGAAGAGTTGAGCCTCCAATGCTAGGGTACATCTCGGTACTATTTTTCCTGACTCGATCAACTTACCACCAGCAAGTCCTATGGTGTATTTATTGTTTAGCTTAAGCGATTTAGTTTCTAATAGTGGTCTAAACTGGGTAGACATGAAACCTAAATCAGCATCCGAACAATGAGTGTGTTACCGAGTATCCGAGGTCTACTAATATGTATGCCAAGTATATTTCTGAAATTCCGAAGCCCTATCTATTCATTCCAAGTATGTTACTGATTATCCAAGTTTTATATATATATATTACATATATACTGAACATATTACCGAATTATATCACTGAAGTGAATACCGAATTATAACCAAAGTGATACCCGAACTAGATCACCGAAGTGATAACCATATTATATCACCGAAGTGATACCCGACTAGATCACCGAAGTGATAACCGATTTATATGTATATATCAAGTATATTACCGTTTTATCTGAGGCCTATTCATTATATATGATATATAATAGCCTAATCGTGTATGTATACACCATATATACATATATATCTGCCTTGTTGTGCCTAACACAAAACAAATATGAGTCCCGGTTCTCTCATGGTCAGAGTTAACTAGTGTATTCATGTTCATTATAACCCCTTTCAGATCTCACATCATCTTTATTTAATTGTATATATTAGCTACGTTATGTTAAATTAAACTCGTATGATGTAATTCCTGAACTAGTTATATCTCATGAGGAATACTGCCTCACGGTTATAGTCTAGGCCCAGTAAATGCAACCTAGTTCGCTATAACCTCAGGCTCTGATACCAATCTTTCACACCCCCGATTTCATGATTTGCGGAAGCGACGATTTCGGGTGTGACTAATCAATAATCAAACACAGAGGTTACAAGCAAATGACTCTACATGAGATGTTTATACATTTTACAAAAGTAATACAAAGTTAAAGTCATAAGTTTACAATGATAGCAAGTTCGCAATTGAATTTTGAAGATTTTAATACATAACCATTATACAAAAGATAATGCTAGAAATCTTCATGTCTTAAATAAATGCATGCGACTCTTAAGTAGATAGCTTATCCTGAGGGCCATCCTACTGTTGCTGATCACCCGAGAATACAACACTAAAAGGTCAGCTATAAAACTGGTGAATCTCACAGGTTTAACATAAAACATTGATGTGATCAACATGATTATCTGACGATTTAATACCGATAATGATTAAATAAAATAACCGAACAATGATAAACCAATTAAGGTTTCTGAACAATGATTTAACCCATTAAGGTTACCGAACTATGATTAACCAATTAAGGTTACCGACTAGATTTACCGACAATGACATTTGTATTGCATTAAGCCATGTGATGGGTGTCCGACCGTCACAAACGCGAGTGATCACACGGCTAACGGTGGGTGTTTTAAATTTGTAAACGCTGGGGTCTAAGCGTGACTTATCACTACTGAACCAAAGGCTAGTAGATGGTAAGTATAACTTAGAGTCATTCTTAAAGAGAAACTGAATTGAAACAGAGGTGATCCAATCAATCATTACTTTCTAGTATAGGTTTTTATAAAAGTGCGTTGGGGGTTTTGGTTCAGTTAACTGATAAACTAAATAAAGCGAATAAAAGATAACAATAAATCAGATGATGGAAAATAGTATTTGTTGTGATTTTATTAGCTGATAATATGGGATGATGAGTTCTTAGAGGAAATGTTTATCGAAATTGGGAATGTTTACTGGATTCGATAGCTTATGGTATAACCCATAGATTCCTTATCAGTCGGTTATCAACTGATATTTCACGAGGAACTAGGGTATCATGATTCTGATCAGACAGACAATGCTCAACTCTCCACACTCTCCTGCGAGGGAGTCAGTGGCCCTTGTTATTGAACGCATTTGCTCATGGGTGAAGGAAAAGAGTAGCAAGTCCATAACAAGTCTAACCGTTCTTAATACCACAAGAACTACAAATTCGGCAAGCAACTAACTTAGAAAATATGTTCGGACTTATTTGATTAATTCCTATTAGTGATACTCAAGCATGGTAAACGAGGGAAAGCGTTTAGTATTCTTGCGTACCTTACTTTAGGTTTCACGGTTTAAAGAAATATATCATTTAAAATTGGATTTTAAACTTGTCTTTCTTAATACAATTAACAAATCCATAGGTTTTCGTGAATGATTATTTAGCCTATAGCTTACCTACTCTAATCTAATCTAAACTAATCTAATTAAAATGCTGACAGCTTTTGCATAAGGTTAAACCCAGACCATATCGGAAAATACTACAGTATTTCACAACATATTTAATCATTTACCGATGTTTCCGTTGTGAATTTAATTGCTTCGCAATGTTTTCATGATAAATACATTGTGATTGGAGGTGTACTATACTCATGGCAATTCCACGTAATCACATTGCATTGTATGATGATTACATGATGTCGCACCCCCAAATTCAGGTTGCGGAAGTGAATCGGGTTGGGGCGCGACTAATCAAATATAATGCATATATAATATAGCATTTTATGATGATTGCATGATGATTGCATTGTATTGGCTATATTCATATAATGCATATATAATATAGCCTAAGATATTGGGCGAGAGTGAGGCCTATCTATGTATGTGTTTATATATCACATAATAGCCTAAAGTGTCTAATCACAGACATGTTTGAGTCCCCGTTTCTCTCATGGTCAGAGTCAACTAGTGTATCCTGTTCAGTCATGACTCCTTTCAGATCTCACATCATATTCTTTTAATTATACATAGTTGATCAGGCTATGTTAAATTAAACCAATACAATGCAGTCACTGAACCTAATCATACTTAATAAGGAATACTATCTAACAATCATAGTCTAGGCCCACTAAATGCAACCTAGTTCACTATAACCTTAGGCTCTGATACCAATCTGTCGCACCCCCAAATTCGGGTTGCGGAAACGAATCGGGTCGGGGCGCGACTAATCAATAATCACAACTCAAAGATATAATCAAAGACTCTATATGCGTCATTTTATAACTTGTATTAATAAAATCAAAGTTTACATCAAAATATAGTTTACATTAGCTCAGTTCCTGGATTGAGAGATTTACATACATAATTAATCTATACAAAATATAATAATGCAGCTAAATCTCTGAATGTTTTGCATGATGACTCGAGCTAATGATATCCTGAATGGTAGTCCAACCTACTGCTGAGTACCTGTGATACATGCTAAAATGGGTCAGCGAAACGCTTGTGAACTCACAGGTTTATATGTCAACACATATATCTTATGAACCGCAAGATTCAGTCGAATTTAAAATGCATTTAAGCAAAATAAAAGGTTTACAGCCATGAGCACATAGTCTAAGCTTAACTCGAGGTGTCAGGTCCACATTTAAGGAATCCTGATCGAGGTGCCTCCCACGAGTGCCTAATCTACACTCATCTGAACAAATATTAGTACATCCGTTTACCCAGTTAGTGCATGCTAACCCGGACGAGGAGGGTCAATCCTATATGGTACCATATACTAATATTCACGCTACAACATATTACCATACTATGCTGAGGAGGGCTTTGAAAGATTAGTGAGATAACTCATGTAGTAATCGTTTGTTTTCTTGGTTTTGTTTAATGCGACATAGTCTTTGTGTCGCAGATCATGTCTGCGACACAAGTCTTTGTGTCGTAAGTGCGACGTCCACAATTTAATACGACATAAAATGTTGTGTCGCTAAATGCGACATCCGAAGGGTTTGCGACATAGTCACTTGTGTCGCTATATGCGACATAGTTTCGTGAATGATCTCAGGACCAGTGAGTTGACTCTCTCCAACTTCGGCCCAACAAATCGGTGAGCGGAACTTACGACCGTAGAGTGCCTCGAAGGGTGCAGCCTTTATGCTGGTGTGATAACTGTTGTTGTACGAAAACTCGCACAGCGGTAGATGTTTTTCCCAGTTTACATCGAAGTCAACTACGCAAGCTCGTAGCATGTCTTCCAGTATTTGAATTGTTCGTTCACTTTGGCCGTCGGTTTGAGGGTGGTACGCGGTACTCATATCGAGACGGGTACCCAATGAGATGTGAAACGACTATCCCTATCGGAGATAATCGAGATTGGAACACCGTGTCGAGAAACAACCTCTTTGATGTAGATTCATGTGAGGCGTTCCATTTTGTCGGTTTCTTTGATTGCCAAGAAGTGGGCAGATTTTGTGAGACCATAAACGATCACCCAAATGGTATCGCATCCGCTCGTTGACCTGGGTAGTTTGGTTATGAATTCCATGGCAATTTGTTCCCATTTCCATTCAGGAATGTTGGGCTGTTGGAGTAAACCAGAAGGTTTTTGATATTCGGCTTTGACTTTTGAGCAAGTAAGACACTTGCTGACGTATGTGGCGTTTTCAGCTTTCATATTCGGCCACCAATAAAATTCCTTGATGTCGTGATACATTTTGTCGGATCCTTTGTGGATAGAGTATTTAGACTTATGAGCTTCATCCATCACCAAGTCTCGCAGGTTCCCAAAACTAGGCAATCAGATTCGGTTAGAGAGGTACCTAACTCGGTTAGGTTTGATTTCAAATTGTTTATCCATGCCTCGCAAGGATTCGTTTTTGATGTTATCGGGTTTCAGAGCTTCGAGTTGAGCAGTGAGAATCTGAATGTTTAGATCATTGTGAATGGTCATACTGAGGGCTCGGACTCGAAGTGGTTTCGTTCGTTCTTTTCGACTGAGGGCATCGGCAACAACATTTGCCTTACCCGGATGATATTTGATTTCGCAATCATAATCGGTGAGCAACTCGACCCACCGACGTTGTCTCATGTTGAGATCCTTCTGATCAAATATATGTTGGAAACTTTTATGGTCGGTAAAGATTGTACACTTAGTGCCGTAGAGATAATGTCTCCAGATTTTGAGAGCAAAAACGACAGCTCCTAGCTCGAGATCGTGGGTGGTGTAGTTGTTTTCATGAATTTTGAGCTGTCGCAAAGCGTAAGCAATTACTTTGTCTCTTTGCATCAACGCGCAACCGAGGCCTTGGTGAGAAGCATCGCAGTATACCACGAAGTCATCGGTGCATTTGGGTAAGGATAGAATTGGAGCACTGCAAAGCTTTTGTTTCAGAAGTTGAAATGCTGACTCTTGTTTGTCAGTCCAATCGAACTTTTTGTCTTTCTGAGTCAGGGTTGTGAGTGGTTGGGCTATTTTCGAGAAATTTTCAATGAATCGTCGATAGTACCCAGCAAGACCCAAGAATTGACATACCTCGGTTGGAGATGTTGGTTCTTGCCAGCACTTGATAGCCTCGATTTTCGATGGATCGACATGGATTCCTTGACTATTAACAACATGTCCAAGGAATTGAACGGATTGTATCCAGAACTCGCACTTGGAGAATTTGGCATATAACTCCTCGTGTATGAGTAGTTCTAGGACGGTTTTGAGGTGTTGGACATGTTCTTGTTCGTTTCGCGAGTATATGAGAATGTCGTCGATGAAGACAATGACAAACTTATCGAGGTAAGGTTTGCACACCCGATTCATAAGATCCATGAATACAGCCGGTGCGTTTGTTAAACCGCAGGGCATCACCTGAAATTCATAATGTCCGTAACGAGTTCGGAAAACTATTTTTGGGATATCGGTGTTGCGAACACGAAGTTGATGATAACCTGACCGGAGATCGATCTTTGAATAAATGCTCGACCCTTGTAGTTGGTCAAACAGGTCATCGATGCGAGGGAGTGGATATCGGTTCTTGACGGTCAATTTGTTCAACTCTTGGTAGTCGATGCACATTCGGAAAGAACCGTCTTTCTTCTTCACGAATAAGACCGGAGCTCCCCAGGGTGAAGAACTCGGTCTAATAAATCCTCTATCGAGGAGTTCCTATAACTGGGTGGACAACTCCTGAAGTTCGGATGGGGCTAATCGGTATGGTGCTCGAGCCACGGGTGCAGCACCTGGCACGAGATCGATTGAGAACTCGACCTGTCTTGACGGTGGCAGACCAGGCAGTTCTTCGGGAAAGACTTCTGGAAAGTCTCGAACGATGGGCACATCCTCAAGTCTCTTCTCCTCCGACTTTTTCTCCATGATGTATGCGAGGATTGCCGGATACCCTTTTCTTAGAAATTTTCGGGTTTTCAAACAAGAGATGATGTTTAGTCTCGTCCTACCGGTCTCCCCCTGTATGATCAAAGTTCTACCGGCGGTGAGAGGGATGCGAACGATCTTATCGTAACAAACAATTTTGGCTCGGTGTCTGGACAACCAGTCCATTGCTATGATGACGTCAAAACTTCCAATTTCAACGGGCATAAGATCGATTGATAAGGTTTTGTTGGCTAGGTTTAAAGTGCAATTAGGTATCACACTATCGGTTTCTATGAGTTTACTGTTCGCTAGTTCTACAGTGTACTTAACATCTAGAGCAATCAATGGGTAAAATTCATCAGAAATAAAGCTTCTATCGGCACTAGTATCAAATAGAATAGAAGCAGTTAAGTTGTTGAGGAGGAACATACCCGAGACCACATTTGGGTCTTCGTGGGCGTCCCCAGAGTTGAGTACGAAGGCTCTACCTCTAGCGTTGTTGTTGTTGTTGTTGTTGTTCTTCAGCTTCGGGCATTCATTCCTGAAGTGCCCGGTGTTCCCACATTCGAAGCAGGCTCTAGGCGGCCTGGTGTTGTTGTTGGAGGTATTATTATTGGATTTGGCAGCTCGACAATCTTTGGTCGAGTGCCCGTGTATCCTGCAGTTGTTGCAAGGGGTATTGCATGGACCCTCGTGGTGGCAGTTACACTTGGAACAATAAGGTTTGTTCCCCGTATACCCGCGTTTGGGTTCAGTGTTGGAGGTGTAAGCTTGGATGGCATTGGTTTTCTAGTTTGTTTGGTCGTGGTGTTCAGTAGGTTTGCGTTTGTTATTGGAAGGGGTTGTGGATGCTTCACGGCTGACAATCATCGCCATGAGTTCATGTGCAAGCCGGATAGCACTTTGGATGGTGGTTGGCTTGGATGAGGCGACATTTCCCTGGATGTTCACTAGGAGGTCGCAAATGTATTTCTTGATGCGTTTTTTGTCCGTGTCTACCAAACCCGGACATAGAAGAGCGAGTTGCTGGAATTTGGTGGTGTAACCAGTGATATCATTGCCTTGAACAGTTAAATGCCAGAATTCTTCCTCCAACCAGTGGAGTTCCTCGGTGGGGCAATATTCGTCCCTTAGCATTTTCTTCAGGTCTGCCCAGGGGAGTTGGTTTGCTACATCAATGCCCACAGAACTGGCATGAGTATTTCACCATGTGAGTGCACCTTCTTGAAAGGTGTAAGCTGCGAATTTGACCTTGCTGTCTTTTGTATAGTTGCACAAACCGAAGATAGATTCGATCCTTTCGATCCACCTGATTAGACCGATGGCACCTTCCGTGCCCTTGAAATTTAGTGGTTTGCAGCTGAGAAAATCCTTGTAAGAACAAGGCTTGATGACAGGAGTAATTTCTGGAGTATCATTACTCCTCTTGGAGTTTTGTGGTGAATCCCGATGTAACATCCACTTCTTGGATCTAATAGTATTTTAATATTTTCTGACTTTGAATTATTATTTAATGTGTCAGGAAATAGTTTCAGTTTGTTATTTGAAAATAATTGGAAAAACAGTCAAATGACTTGTTGTGACATATAAATTTTTAATTGTTTTAAATTTATATAGTTAAAAGAAAAAATAAAAGTTTTTGAAATCGTAAATGATTTTCGGTTCTAGACAATAGGTCTAAAAGGGGACTAAAATTATATAAATATACTTCTTTCCTTCCTTTTCATTCCACATCCTTCCAGAAAAGGAAGAAAGAAAAGCATTAATCGTCCTTGTGTTCTTGCGACTGGCTAGGAAAAAAAAACAACAAGAAAACCCCAAATTAAATTCCAACCCAATAATTACAATCATTATCTCCACCTTCACGTGTCTTCCTATTTCAATTGTAAGGTGATTTTATTTTTGTTTAATTGTTTACATTAAAATTTTGATTATTAGTGGAGATAATATGGGTTAGTGGGCTTATTATGAAATTTAATTAGAAAGATGTTGGATTAACGTTTATTAGTTGAATTGTGATGTTGAGAAAACTGGTTTTATGTTATTATGAAAAGAAATTGTGTTAGCCATGTTTTACACAAGAAATTCGGAGGTCTGAGCAATGTACAGGTCACGACTCGAATTGGAGGGTTTCGTGACGCGATTAGTAATTAACGCGACGCAATTCCTGTTGGGTCTAGAATCCTATTTTGTTTTATTGCTGGATCCAGTCATGTTGTTTATCTAAAAAGTATAAGTGATAGTATTAATATGCCATAAAGAGGTGTTAGGATATAAATAAGGAAAAAGTAAATAGAAACTTGAAGAGTAAATCCTTTGAATCGTTTGTAATTAGTGTGATCGTTTGCCGTGTTGATGTTGTAAATTATGACATTTGATTTTAAAATGCAATTGAGTAATCACAAAAACTAAATATGGAATAATGAGTTGTTATTATTATTAACTTATGATTTGACTGAGTAGTTATGACTATTAGTTATAACCTGGTTACTGTTGTTAGTAATGATATACTTTTGAGATGAGTAATATGCTAATAAAAAGGGCGTGATATGGTTTAACTATGTATGGTTTTTTATTTTGATACTATATATTGAAATATGTTATATGATTATGAAATGAGTTACATGTTATAGGACCAGTTACTAACTCATTATTTATTTGTATTCTCGGACATGGAGAAGACTCAGTAATATTAGACTTCTGAGTTAGCAGCTGAGGTAACGGTGAGTGGATCTGTACCTTCAGTGTGATTTAGTTGTAACAGGTTTGGTTACAACGGGTAAACGTATTATTACTGTTTTAGCGTTGCCATGATGATTATGGTTGAATAGTAATAATACTGTTGATAGACTGTTTAGTCTGAAATTATGCCATGATGAGTATGTAAATATGTGATCACGTGATATATTGCCTTTGTGCATTGAGTTATTGAGGTCAGCATAGGGCTGGGCTTAGTTGCTATTGTTGGACAACATGAATTTCCTTGTACATATCGTTAATAGGAAATTAGGTCGTGTAAAATAGTAACAAGCTATCGGTAGATTCTGTATAGGCCAATACAGATTGTTGATAAGCGTCACTTGGTGGGCCACCGCGGCTGAGGGTGCCACAAGGACCACCGATCCTCATTGAGATTATGTGCTTACGATTATTTGTTGTGAGATTTGTTACTGCTAAGTTAGACTGTCGACTACTGGTCTATTCACTTCGCGTTGAGCTAATCCCCCCACCTTAATACTTTTTGCAGGTTATGATTAAATAATGGGATGAGCAAGAATTTGTTGATTGAATGGAATGTTTGATGACCAAGAGTTACTCTGATATCTGAATTGCATAAATAAGTGTTATCTTTTGTTTTTATATAACACCCAAGTTGATTAACTATGGTTTGAAATAGTTTGATTTTATGTTTATTAAATAATGTAAATTATTAAAATGTTTATTTGGAATTGCGCTTCCGATATATTATATTTAAATGACTTTAAAATGAAGGGTGTTATACCCGAGTAGCCAGGGCTTCGGCCACAGCTCGGGAAACGATGGCAGCAATTTCAGCATCACTGTAACTTTTCTTCTTTGGAGGCATGATTCTTCAAGAGAGAAATAAAAGGTACATGAGAGGTGGTACCAGAATAATAATCACGATAGATGTATATACATAAAAGTGGTAATATACAATATCACATGGTAAAATCACAATGTAGAAATAACGGGAGAAATTGTCAATTCATAATACGAAGTTGAATGATTACAGACAATTTCTAGCTAGGAGTTTCAAAAGTCACAGACTTAGAAGTTTTACAAAAGTGCCGGGAATTATTACATCCGGTCGAATTACATAGGTCCTACGAAAGCATGATAAAGTACAGATTTAGCCTAAGCTATTCCTGTTGTAGATTGAGTTATGGTAGTAGTGCGGTGAGATGGTCCACAGACTCTGCAAGTCTGCTAACCATTCGGAGGGCATCCTCGGTTTCCCTTAGATGTATCTCGCACTGATTCAGCCTTGATTGTAGGACGGAGATTTCATTTCGGTTGCAAATCACTTGGTTGTGGATAACCTCCATAGTTTCGATGGTTTCACCCAGACGGTTGTCAAGGGTGTCCATGTAGTTGACGGTATGTTCGTGCTTTTCGGAGAGTTGATTGATACGTTCGAGTGATATGAGTCTCCAGTTTTTGTTGGTTTCTTGGAGTTCGATATCCATAGTATCAAGTCGTTGCTCGTGACGGTATAGCCTAGTGGCTAAGTCCGACAAAGTGAAATGAGTGGGATAGGGGTCTGCTCGAGGCAACCTGGTGTTCCTCCTAGCCTCCCTTGGGTTTCGTGATCCATACGGATGAGAGCGTTACGAGTTGGGTAGTGTGTTTGCCATTCTGAGACAAAGCGTTAGAAAGAATGAGGCATATATTCATATAATGCATATATAATATAGCCTAAAATATTGGGCGAGAGTGAGGCCTATCGATGTATGTATATATATATATATATATATATATATCACATAATAGCCTAAAGTGTTTAATCACAGACATGTTTGAGTCCCGGTTTCTCTCGTGGTCAGAGTCAACTAGTGTTTCCTGTTCAGTCATGACTCCTTTCAGATCTCACATCATATTCTTTTAATTGTACATAGTTGATCAGGCTATGCTAAATTAAACCAATACAATGCAGTCACTGAACCTAATCATACTTAATAAGGAATACTACCTAACGGTCATAGTCTAGGCCCACTAAATGCAAACTAGTTCACTATAACCTTAGGCTCTGATACAAATCTGTCGCACCCACAAATTCGGGTTGCGGAAGCGAATCAGGTCGGGGCGCGACTAATCAGTAATCACAACTCAAAGATATAATGAACGACTCTATATGCGTTGTTTTACAACTTGTATTAATAAAATCAAAGTTTACATCAAAATATAGTTACATTAGCTCAGTTCCTGGATTGAGAGATTTACATACATAATTAATCTTTACAAAATATAATAATGCAGCTAAATCTATGAATGTTTTGCATGATGACTCGAGCTATTGATATCCTGAATGGCAGTCCAACCTACTGTTGAGTACCTGTGATACATGCTAAAATGGGTCAGCGAACCGCTTGTGAGCTCACAGGTTTATATGTCAACACATATATCTTATGAACCGCAAGATTCAGTCGAATTTAAAATGAAATTAAGCAAAATAAAAGGTTTACAGCCATGAGCACATAGTCTAAGCTTAACTCGAGGTGTCAGGTCCACATTTAAGGAATCCTGATCGAGGTGCCTCCCACGAGTGCCTAATCTACACTCATCTGAACAAATATTAGTACATCCGTTTACCCAGTTAGTGCATGCTAACCCGGACGAGGAGGGTCAATCCTATATGGTACCATATACTAATATTCACGCTACAACATATTACCATACTATGCTGAGGAGGGCTTTGAAAGATTAGTGAGATAACTCATGTAGTAATCGTTTGTTTTCGTACTTGCGTTCATATAGTTAAAATAAAACGAGCTATATATCACACCCCTGAGTAAAACAGTAAAATAGGGGCTATGAGACTCACCTGAGTCTTGAAGTGTTTATCTAAATAAACTTGAGTTAATTAGCCGAGTAGTGATGTCCGAAGACTTGTAACCTGAGGGTGTCCATGACACGCGATGGTTATTAATTGATTAGGTATCTTAAAAGACTACCTTTGTAGTTGTTCGTCCAACTAGAATGTCCAAATGATTACGATTTGGTTGATTAACCTTGAGTTTTGAAAATGTGTACTACCCGTTGGTGATTTGTTTGTAATAATAATCCCACATTATTATTTTGATTTTCGAAAATGTTATACTTAAAAGTATTTATAAACTTTAGGTGATGGGGCTCCGCGGGCAGCGCCCCTGGTTAGCGAGGTCCCAGGGGTGGCAACCCCTGGCGGGGTCTAAGGGGCTGGCCCCTGGTTGGGGTCGAGATGCCAAGTCAGCTCGAATTTTTTTTTTTTATTTCTACTATATTGCTTTGGTGAAAAACGCACCTGGACTTGAATTTGGGTGAAATCAAGTGATAAAATTTTTGGTCTCGACACTTAGTAAAATCTGTGTTTTCTTGTTTCTGTTTTATGCGACACAGTGTGCGACATAAGACTTGTGTCGCTAGATGCGACATAGTCTTTGTGTCGCAGATCTTGTCTGCGACACAAGTCTTTGTGTCGCTAAGTGCGACGTCCGCAATTTAATGCGACATAAAATGTTGTGTCGGTAAATGCGACATCCGAAGGGTTTGCGACATAGTCACTTGTGTCGCTATATGCGACATAATTGGGGGTTTCGCGACATAAGGGCTTATGTCGTAGGTGTCCTGGAGCCTCTGCGACACAACGAGCTGTTGGCCGGAATTTGAGCCAAAAACATGTTTTTCGGTGACCGTTTGGTCCGATTCTTTTACCCAACCCATATTTGGACATTTTAAGCTTAAATAACCCATAAACACGTGAAAATGCGTAAAATCGGAGTGTTTCGGGTTTTGTCAGAAACTTACGACTTCGCGCGAGGGGTATCCAGAAAGATAGAAATGTAGATCGTTGCGATGTGGTCACTTTTCTCCAAACAAGCTTGACGATTCGAGGTGGTTTAGTGGTGTTATTTTGATGATTTAAGGTGATTGGTGGTGGTGTTTAGAGAGAATGAAGAGAAAAGAGAAGGTAGAGAGAGATTGAGATGGTGAGAATGAGGAAAGGGTGGGGTTTCCTCCCCCTTTTTGGCTGATTCGGTGGGGGCCAACCGAGGTGTGGGTCTCCACTTTTACTCCCGTGCATTTGCGCTCCGTGCGGTGTTCGTTTTCCCGGTTGTTTAAATAATTTTTCGTACATTTAATTACAGGCTTTGAAATACGAATATTTATTCGATATTTTAATTGAAATATTTCATCAAATACTTAATAATTGAGTTATAAAATATAACTTAACTTGTTTCGTTTTGTTCGTGATATTATTATTTTAATCGCGTAACTGTTTATTTGTACGATACAAACTAATTACGAAATATTATTAAAATAATATTTTGGATAAAATGTTTGTACTAAATAATATTATATTATTTTTTAAAATTTTTCACCAACGTCCGTATAAATTGAATCGAATTACATTCGATTTGGGTCGCGTACGATTTAATCAAATCGCATAATTGTATATATTCATCAATATATAATTCGATACATTAATTAGCCTAATACGAAACTAATTACATGTATTAACAATTGATTAGGCACTAATCATTAGTCCTAATTTGGTGGGTGTCACATTCTCCCCCTGTTAGGAGAATTTCGTCCTGAAATTTAACTTGAAGTCGTGTTTGAAGTAGCATCAGCAAATAACTGAGGATACTTGTGTCGCATTTGGTCCTCCCGTTCCTAGGTGAATTCCGGCCCACGCCGCGAATTCCACCTGACTTTAACAATGGGAATACGACTTTGTTTAAGTTGTTTGACCTCACGGTCCATGATTTCAGCGGATTCTTCAACGAAGTGCAGTTTGTCATCGACGCGAATCTCGTCAAGTGGAATAATGAGTGTCTCATCAGACAGGCATTTCTTCAAGTTAGAAATGTGAAAAGTGGGATGCAAGCTGCTGAGTTCGGGTGGCAGTTGCAATCGATATGCCACTGAACCAATCCTCTCGAGGATATCGAATGGTCCAATGTATCTGGGATATAACTTCCCGCGTTTACCGAATCGGATAACACCTTTCCAAGGTGAAACTTTGAGTAGCACTCTATCCCCAACCTTCAACTCGAGTGGTTTGCGTCTCACGTCAGCATAACTTTTCTGACGATCACGTGCAGCTTTGAGTTTGTTTTGGATCTCGAAGATCTTTTCAGTAGTTTCGTGAATGATCTTAGGACCAGTGAGTTGACTGTCTCCAACTTCGGCCCAACAAATCGGTGAGCGGAACTTACGACCGTATAGTGCCTCGAAGGGTGCAGCCTTTATGCTGGTGTGATAACTGTTGTTGTACGAAAACTCGCACAGCGGTAGATATTTTTCCCAGTTTACACCGAAGTCAACTACGCAAGCTCGTAGCATGTCTTCCAGTGTTTGAATTGTTCATTCACTTTGGCCGTCGGTTTGAGGGTGGTATGCGGTACTCATATCGAGACGGGTACCCAATGATTTTTGAAGCGATTGCCAAAACTGAGATGTGAAATGACTATCCCTATCGGAGGTAATCGAGATTGGAACACCGTGTCGAGAAACAACCTCTTTGATGTAGATTCGTGTGAGGCGTTCCATTTTGTCGGTTTCTTTGATTGCCAAGAAGTGGGCAGATTTTGTGAGACGATCAACGATCACCCAAATGGTATCGCATCCGCTCGTTGACCTGGGTAGTTTGGTTATGAAATCTATGGCAATTTGTTCCCATTTCCATTCAGGAATGCTGGGTTGTTGGAGTAAACCAGAAGGTTTTTGATATTCGGCTTTGACTTTTGAGCAAGTAAGACACTTGTTGACGTATGTGACGATTTCAGCTTTCATATTCGACCACCAATAAAATTCCTTGATGCCGTGATACATTTTGTTGGATCCCGGGTGGATAGAGTATTTAGACTTGTGAGCTTCATCCATCACCAAGTCTCGCAGGTTCCCAAAACTAGGCAACCAGATTCGGTTCTAGAGGTACCTAACTCGGTTAGGTTTGATTTTAAATTGTTTATCCATGCCTCGCAAGGCTTCGTTTTTGATTATATCGGGTTTCAGAGCTTCAGTTGAGCAGTGAGAATCTGAATGTTTAGATCATTGTGAATGGTCATACTGAGGGATCGGACTCGAAGTGGTTTCGTTCGTTCTTTTCGACTGAGGGCATCAGCAACAACATTTGCCTTACCCGGATGATATTTGATTTCGCAATCGTAATCGGTGAGCAACTCGACCCACCGACGTTGTCTCATATTGAGATCCTTCTGATCGAATATATATTGGAGACTTTTATGGTCGGTAATGATTGTACACCTAGTGCCGTAGAGATAATGTCTCCAGATTTTGAGAGAAAAAACGACAGCTCCTAGATCGAGATCGTGGGTGGTGTAGTTCTTTTCATGAATTTTGAGTTGTCGCAAAGCGTAAGTAATTACTTTGTCTCTTTGCATCAACACGCAACTGAGACCTTGGTGAGAAGCATCGCAGTATACCACGAAGTCATCGGTGCCTTCGGGTAAGGATAGAATTGGAGCATTGCAAAGCTTTTGTTTCAGAAGTTGAAATGCTGACTCTTGTTTGTCAGTCCAATCGAACTTTTTGTCTTTCTGAGTCAGGGTTGTGAGTGGTTGGGCTATTTTCGAGAAATTTTCAATGAATCGCCGATAGTACCCAGCAAGACCCAAGAATTGGCATACCTCGGTTGGAGATGTTGGTGCTTGCCAGCACTTGATAGCCTCGATTTTCAATGGATCGACATGGATTCCTTGACTATTAACAACATGTCCAAGGAATTGAACGGATTGTATCCAGAACTCACACTTGGAGAATTTGGCATATAACTCCTCGTGTCTGAGTAGTTCTAGGACGGTTTTGAGGTGTTGCGCGTGTTCTTGTTCGTTTCGCGAGTATATGAGAATGTCGTCGATGAAGACAATGACAAAATTATCGAGGTAAGGTTTGCATACCCAATTCAGAAGATCCATGAATACAGCCGGTGCATTTGTTAAACCGAAGGGCATCACCTGAAATTCATAATGCCCGTCACGAGTTCGGAAAGCAGTTTTCGGGATATCGGTGTCGCAAACTCAAAGTTGATGATAACCTGACCGGAGATCGATCTTTGAATAAATACTCGACCCTTATAGTTGGTCAAACAGGTTTTTATAATGTTGATCCATAATACAACTACCTTCGGTCATTTACCGGCTTTCATACATTTGTACTCCGCTTAGCAGCGTTTCCAGTACTATATCAGGTAAATAGTCGAATAGGGGCCGTCATATTACTTCACGACATATTTAAGATCACCATAATTATTTATGCTAATTACATCACAACAAATATAATAGTAATCTACTCGCTAATCATGGCACAAACTATCTCTAACATAATTAAAGTATACATATTTAATTAAGATAGATAAGGATAGAAATAACCGATATAAATGCGTGAGAAGGAATAGACTTGAATTAATAAGAATCACTCCAAGCTTACACCAAAAATTACAAGCATGTTCTTTGCTTTCGTTCTATTCTAAACAAGTTTCCTAAACTAGCCCAATAGAATGAGAAAGTAAATCTAACAAATTATGAAAGAAATAAAAAAGTATTTAAGAAAGGTGTAAAGGTGTAGGTGTGTCTTCAAATGAACAAAGGGCTCCCTATTTATAGGGGAAAATTGGTGCATTCTAGCAACTTGGGGCACATGTTAGTAAAAGGTGGGAAAGTTGCTAGCACATGTACCCTAAAGCGCGCAAAGGTCTAGCACGTGTACCCTAAAGTTACGGAAAAGGCCTAGCACGTGTACCCTGCGAGTACGGGCGAGGACGAAAAAGCACACGGGAGATGGGGACAGGCCAGCCGGCGGCGCCACCATGGTGGCCGGCGGCGGTGGGGTGGTGGCCGGCGGCGGCTGTCTCTCCCCCGCCCCGGTTCGCTGTCTTTCATCTCGTCGCTTGATTCGTGCGTATCTCCTTCGTTATGCGTCCATTTGCATCGATTCTTTTTGCGTTGGATTCGTTTTTCAAAAAAGAAGACTTTGATGAAAAGAAATCCCAAAAGTATGTCTCTGATCTTTGGATGTCTTGTATGATACGTTTGAATCTTCCGGCGTACATAGATTATTCATTCTTCATCCGTTTTTGTTGATTCTTCTTCTTTTAGATTTGTATTTTGTAAACGAACATCTTGGATAAGAGAAATATCAGTGATGGGAACTTTTGACTTTAAATCTTGTTTCGATGTCTTGAATCTTTAAACGTGTGTGGAATCTTCGTTTTTCGTCCGTTTTGCTTGATTTTTCTCGTGCAACTCTATTTTGACCTTCTTGACAAAGTTTCATTGATTTGAACATTATTTGAATTTTATTTGCCAAGTATTGTTCCATAATGAGAGAGATATCGGTGGTAAAAACGTGACTTTTTACGCGATATCACCATGGTTTGAGGCCTAACCTGATTTTCTGCCTCCCAAACGGTGTCAACACCCATAAGAATTACTAAAATACCCGTTTGTATATGGTTGTAGCTAGCAACTCGGACGGGGACGTCACTCCCATGATAGATCTATCTTTTAGTAATCGTGCCTTATTAGGTTAACGAACCATGCAATGATGAGGACTTTCCCGTATAAAAACACTCATGCAATACCCGAACAAAGAAAATCAAGACCGACAATGATAATCAACTGAGTTAATAATTAAATTAACTAACCGAATAACAGTGATCACGAAAACAAGTAAGTGTTGTATCTCACCCCAAGTTTTAAATCAGTTGAAGCAATAAAAGTGGGGATGTGAGACTCACCTAAGTCAAAGAGCAATGAATATATCCGACGTGGAATAGACAATCCCCGAATCTCCTACTGACCTAAGTACGCGAGATTTTAAATGATTAAATAGGATTGTCTAATACATTTCCGTATCAATGTTTATCCGATTAAATTATGTTCAAATGTTAAATTTGTATTTCCGTGTAAAGTTTGTAGAAATATACGGCCCGTTGGTGGCGACTTGAGATTATATTTCAAAAATATAAAAATGTTTGTTTCGTATATAAATAACTCGTATGTTTGCATCGTATTGTTTACAAATATCCGTGAGTGTATAAAACCGATACTTTGTGAAAAGTATATCTGTTTTGACTAGGATCTGTCAGATCAGTTATATGATCCGCCGGATCGAACAAAGTTTTGAAGGATCCGCCGGATCCCATGTCTGATCCGCCGGATCATGACCATTTCATGTTTAAACGAGTTGTTTTTAGTTGTATCCGTCAGATCCGCTATGGATCCACCGGATCCAAGGGTGTTACAGGTTTGTACATGCAGTTCATCCATAAAACTAGTTTCAAATCCTAATGTTTTGACATAATCTGTTGATATATCATATAAGCATGACAATATACATGTTTTAAACACGAAAATTCAAAAGAAAGTGAGTAATTCTTACGAAATTAAAATGGAACCGTGAGGATGATGATGATGAGCTCGATGATGATGATGAACAAGATGATGATGATCAAGGATGAAGAAGATGATTATGATGATGATGTTGATGCTGATGCTGATTCTTGATCTTGTTGTTGTTTGAGATTAAACCGAGAGAGATGGAGAGAGTGAGAGTGATGAATGGTTTGGTACGTGTGTGTGTGTAATATGTATTATTGGAGTCGGTTATAACCGGCTCCAATAATTGTTATTGGTGGGTATTTTATACCCGTGTTCGTTTACCCGATCGTAAAGTAGTATAATGTTTTTAAATGATAAATTTCTAAATATGAAATCGTATATGTTTTCAATAGAAGTATTTAATAAAAATACTTTTAGTGATATATAAAATTATATCTTTGTTTCAACTCATTTTGACGGATAGTTTTCAGTGTACAAAATATGTTTAAATTTTCAATCGAGTAAATATTTATTATTCTCATTAACAATCTATTATTTAAAAATGTTTTGCACCAACGTCCGTATTTGAGATTCCTCGTTCTTTCAGATTTGTTTGTATGTGATTATTAAATAATCATATAATGTTATATATATATAAGAGATAAGCATCAAATAGATAGTATATTTTATAGTAATTTATCCCTATATTTATATACATTTTAGTGCATTTATATGATTTTAGATACTTATTTTGTTAATATTTGCATCGATGTATTTTAAAGTGGAGATTGAAGAAAAGGAACGAAAACAAGACAAAGATTGAAGAAAAAGAAGATTATATGAAGACTCGAAGAAAATGTAGCTTAAACCTTGAAGAAATGAAGAAGATGACTCAAAAGTAGAGTGATAACATCAATTAAGTATTTTGAATGAAGCTTGGATGAAAGAAGCGAAAATTCGATCAAAAGCTGAAGAAAAGTGTAAATGCTGAATTTTCTGCGCGCTGTTAGTATTTTGACCATAACTCTCTCATACGGAGTCCAAATGAGTTGATTCAACTTGGAGAATTTAGCTAACACATAGGGCTACAACATATCAAAAATTAAGATTATTTGAAGAAAAACTCAACCACCGGTTGGGCCTTTCAACCGGCGGTTGGAACTGAAAGTTCTAGAATCTGGTGGAAACGAATAGTTTGACTTGGAGACAAAGTAACCAACCGCCGGTTGGACCTTCCAACCGCCGGTTGGGATCGACTTTCAGCTATTATAAATAGAAGACACCTTCCAGCTTCGAAATATATCCCAATAACCTTAATAATTCGTATATTACGAATTATTAACCCCAAATTCGACTAGAAACACTTTCTAGGGGTTTTAGGAGCAATTTAGAGTCGTGGGTTTGCAAGTGTTTGTCTATGATCAAGCGTACGGAGCGTGGTTCACGGTTTTGGTTTGCGTATCTTATTCTTTATTTAATTTCGAATGTGTTTTATTATTGAATATTGATATTGATTATGATTATGTTTAACTTAATTATGAACTAATATTTATTGTATTTGCTTAGATATTATTATTGGAACTATATTATTGAATATTATTATGCAAGAATTATGTGTTATATTATGTTAATGATCATAATAAACTGATTTATAGATAAACTTTATTAATCTTTTGGGTTTTTAAATTAAGTGATTATGTTTCATTAGATGTTAAGTAGCATTATAATTCAACCGACCCTGGAATTGCATCAATAATATGTTGATAGATCTTAATAAATAGTGATACTTTACATAACTTTTGACTGTATTGCTATATGAAAATTATCTTAACCTTTGTGGTTTTCTACATTAGTAAATCACAATAATAATAACCAAAAATAAATAATCTAAGTAAATACATATTATCTCTAATTGTTTACTATCCGTAGTTAATTGTTTTCTATTGAACTGGTTATAATTTAGTATTCTTAAATACGTTCATACGGAACTAAAACGTATCCCCCTTATCTGTATATTGTATATTTCAATTGAATTATAAATTCTATTTTATTTATAACCACCATTCTCAGTGTTCGACTCGGACTTACTTTAAAAGCTATATTATATGAACGGGTTATTATTGTCTGGCTTGTGTGATAGTTAATTTAGTATTTCCAATTATTTAAAACTTGTTATTTTGTACTCTATTCACACGACATCAATATATATATATATATATATATATATATATATATATTTATATGTATATATTATCCGAATACTTTCTTATTAATACGTACCAAGTACGAATGATTAAGGTTTAAATTGGCCGCTAATTTTGGCCCTTTGTGAAAAGTATGTTCTGTTTTGACTAGGATCTATCGGATCAGTTATATGATCCGCCGGATCGAACAAAGTTTTGAAGGATCCGCCGGATAGGGTGATGGATCCCTCGGATCATGTTAAGTTTTGAAGAGGATCCGCCGGATCCCATGTCTGATCCGCCGGATCATGACCATTTCATGTTTAAACGAGTTGTTTTCAGTTGTATCCGTCGGATCCGCTATGGATCCATCGGATCCAAGGGTGTTACAGGTTTGTACGTGCAGTTCATCCATAAAACTAGTTTCAAATCCTAATGTTTTGACATAATTTGTTGATATATCATATAAGCATGACAATATACATGTTTTAAACACGAAAATTCAAAAGAAAGTGAGTAATTCTTACGAAATTAAAATGGAACCGTGAGGATGATGATGATGAGCTCGATGATGATGATGAACAAGATGATGATGATCAAGGATGAAGAAGATGATTATGATGATGATGTTGATGCTGATGCTGATTCTTGATCTTGTTGTTGTTTGAGATTAAACTGAGAGAGATGGAGAGAGTGAGAGTGATGAATGGTTTGGTACGTGTGTGTGTGTAATATGTATTATTGGAGTCGGTTATAACCGGCTCCAATAATTGTTATTGGTGGGTATTTTATACCCGTGTTCGTTTACCCGATCGTAAAGTAGTATAATGTTTTTAAATGATAAATTTCTAAATATGAAATCGTATATGTTTTCAATAGAAGTATTTAATAAAAATACTTTTAGTGATATATAAAATTATATCTTTGTTTCAACTCATTTTGACGGATAGTTTTCAGTGTACAAAATGTGTTTAAATTTTCAATCGAGTAAATAATTATTATTCTCATTAACAATCTATTATTTAAAAATGTTTTGCACCAACGTCCGTATTTGAGATTGCTCGTTCTTTCAGATTTGTTTGTATGCGATTATTAAATAATCATATAATGTTATATATATATATATATATATATATATATTTATATGTATATATTATCTGAATACTTTCTTATTAATACGTACCAAGTACGAATGATTAAGGTTTAAATTGGCCGCTAATTTTGGCCCTTTTTGACCGGGTGTCACATATGAGGCTCAGATTTTTGCGCTACACATACGTCGTTTAATAATATATGTTTGCAATTGGATAATATATATAAAGAATTTTTATTAGTTTACGAATAGGGTCCTAGAAAAAAGTAACAAAATATAACAAATTGATCATTAGGTGCTTGCTTATTATTTATTTATGTCATAATTTAGTCCATGATTAGCTTAAGGGATCTCAATGATTTATAAAAATTTGTCAGCTTAGTTATAATAAAAATGCCTAATGCATTTAACTAAATGAACATGCTTAACAAGACGAACAGTTTCTATACAAAAGTTTTTAACGTGACAATATAATATAGACGTGTGAAATTCAAGGTAATAAATAGTTTATACACCGTCACTCTTGAAGTTCATCAAGGACAGTCATGTTTCCATTCCACACCCAAACGAGACGATAACTGGAGGTAAACAATACAGCGACTTAACCATGAAAGTGTACACGATGAAGAGTCACCCCAAATGCAACGACAATTGAAAGTGTCTCTTGTTTTCTGTTATACTTTTAATTGTCTTGCGGCGGGCATTCCGGCAAAGACAAGTCAAAGAGTATGGTACCACCGATTCATATTGCATAATACTGTATCATAGATCCATCCATATATTTGATCTCGAAGTCCTCATAACTGGAGTCATTACATATAGCTAGGTAGTAATTAACTAAGTGATTATCAGAATTTCGTCACATTCTTCTTGAGATCGTCAAGTGTAGGAAAAACGGGATCATAAACAAAGCAATCAAAAACGAATTTGGTCTTCCTCCAGAAAGTGTAGTGATGAATGCCAAAATGTACTATATTTTAATACTAAGTTACCCCGTATTTGATAAGTTTCTAATGCATTTTGTCTGAATAAGATACTTATTTCGTTCATATTTGCATTTAGGAGTTCAAATGGAGCTTAGATCGAAAAGGAAAAGAAAACGAGCTAAATCATGAAGAAAAGAAGCTTTGAGAATGAAAAGATAGACAAGAGAGAATTGGACCGAAGTGTAAATGAAGCTTGAATCGTAAAAAGAATGAAAGATGAGCTGAAAATGGGAGAAAGGTGTAAAAGCTGAGTTTCCGACCATGCGTTAGTATTTTGGTCATAACTCCTTCATACGAACTCCGATTGGGGTGATTCAACTTGGAGAATTTAGCTAATTGGCAAGGTTACAATTTTCGTTTTGACCATTTCAACTGAAAATGCATCCATCCGGCGGATGGATTCATCCATCCGGCGGATGGATTGAAAAATGGGCTAAAATGGTATCGCGAAGCTGGGCTGGGCTTACTTTCATTCCATCCGGCTCCATCCACCGTATGGATCACTTTTTCAGCTATTCAAGTCCGTTTTTAGGGTTTTCGAAAGAGAACTTTTCATATACCAAAACCATACGAACAGAAGTCGACCAGGGGGAGTTCTCCCACTTCGAGAGCGATTCGATGGCCATTCGGAGGCGGAAAAGTCTAGGATCAATTCCTATTGATTATACTTCATTCGGTTTATGATTCGGTTTGTCTTGTTCCGATTTCAATTCAAACATGGTCTATGTGTTTCATTTGGAATATTGAATATGATTTTGTACAATTGAATCATGAATTAGATTCTGTATATTGTTTAGTTTAATAATCTTGGATTATGATTGTTTGAAGGTTATAATTGTGTTTTGGATCATTTGTCTAATTGAATATTGTTATGTTATCCGTGAATCCTTATTTATTGGTGATTGTTAGTCATTATTTCTTAACATGGTTGATAATATTGATGAGATTGAGTTCCTTTAATATTATTGATTATTTATGGTTATTAATTTTAGATTTTTTGACCATTGCTAAATATATTGAGTTTGATAGGTTAAGAAAATAAGAACTATATAATCTAAAATGAATAAGACAATAAGAAATTATTGGGTATTGTTGAGTCATACCATTAGGGTTAATCATAACAAGTTGTGAATACTTAATGCACAATCTAGGGAAACACACGTAATAGAGCAACATTCTTGCGACATTGGATCAATGTTTAATGTGGGACTTTAGGTTATAGAAATTAGTTAGACCCGGAAGGTTGGCTAATTTACATTTAACTTGGACTCTTTGATTAGTATCTAAGTTAATATAAAAGAAATCACAATCAGACAATCAAAACACATGAACTGGATAATATGAATCTGAGTGTGAAGACTCTAAGCAATTACATGTCTATCTCCAATTGTTTATCTGTTCCTCTTATCTTATTTTATGTTGTTTGGTTTAGTTATTTAGTTCATCTTGAACGTTCGTACAGAACTAAAACGTAACCCCTATTTTACTGCTTTATTAATAATTCCAATTTAATTGAATAACATCGTTCCTGTGTTCCTTGTGTTCGACCTAGACTTACCATAGCTATACTATTCCGATCGGGTATTCTTGCCTGGTTGTGTGATAGTATTAATAAGGTATCTTTAGTTATAAATAATAAAACCTGACACTTTCACACACATCATGTAGTTATTGACTAGTATACCATGATCACCAGGGGTCAGGCTCGGAAGCAACAAGGTCATATGACAAGCTGGACAGATCACTGGTTCTTCAGGGTGACTGAAAATGGTTTTTCTGATTACAAACAAAAGTACAAAACCCATCATAATCATAATCATAACCATAATTTAGTTATATGATAGTGTTCAACTTGGGATATGAAACAAAGAAAAAACGGCTTACACGAAGAGACAACCCCGACACCTAACATTCTGCACAGGTACAGGCACACGTACACAATAGAAGAAGAGAATCAAAAAATAAATAATAATAAAATTATGAAACTCAATGGATATACAAAATTTACATAAAAATAAAATACCATGAAGTAAGAGTTTGGATACTTGGCCAGAAGTTCACGATTAACCCGCTCTAAACGTGGCTTCTTCTTTCTCATCCTCCTTTCTGGTTGTGGTTGTGGTTGTGGTTGTATCTCATCAACAACTTCAATCAGCGATTTCTGTTGGATTTAATAAACACAGTAAATAAATCTTTATATCATGTACGTTTATTATTCACAAATTCCACATTTTTTAATCAATCAAAATCGATACTCACCATCTCCATCGCACAACACGCACAAAACCCTAAAAGATGCGTATTGGAATTTGCTTTTTTGGTATCTTCTTATATTATTATTTTACACAAGAAGATATATGAAAAAGTATAAATAAATACAGTATAGTCCCTAAATCACTTTAAAATTACCCAAACCTCCCTAACGTCTCCAAACCTCTTAAATTGTTCCCTTTCAAGTTAACGTACCGTATCAACTTTTTACACTTCACCATTTTTACCTCTCTCGAAACCTACACGTACCTTTTAATCCTCTGTAAGACCACTCTCAACCCCAGCTTCTTCACTTACTTCTTCATTTTTGCCAATTCAACATCATGTAAGGACATCAACAACTAATTAAAGACTGATAAAAGACTCCCAATAATCATTTCATTACTTCAATTTATGGGACCGACATTTAATAATATACCAATATTTACATATAATTAAAAAGTAAAAATACATAAAATATAAGCCGGGTCCCACCCAAACTCTCATTCTTTTCGTCGGAAAATCGATGAAAGGAAGTGAAGAAGCGGTGTCATCCACATCATAAAAGTGAAGAAGCAAAATGGTAAAATCGAAGAAACTAATGGGAGTGGTCTATGTGACTTTTTTTTATTATTTCATATATATATTTAACAAGATTTTCAATTTATGTATTTGATTTTTATAAGTATGTTATAATGTATGTGATAAAATTTTAACGTTTATACAAGGTAAAAAATACGCAATGAAGAATGAAATCCAATGATTTAAGATAGTAAGTATATTAAGAACTTACTTGGTGTCATAGTAACTAACTACTATTGTATATGAATTTGAGAGTACTAACCTAGTGCTCGCACATTGCGGTGATAATCGATTGTTAGATTGATAACATGTCTGTTAGTAGTTTGTTGCGGTCAAATAAGTAATTTTCACTCTAAGTACAATATACAACTTAATATATTTGATCACTTAAGTGGTTGCCATAACCTAAAGTTCAAATTTCGATCAATTTTATTGTCATTGAATAAAGTAAATAGAAAAACATAAGAATTACAAAGTGATAGTTAACCTTTCTTCTAAGAAGTTGTACCATATGAATTATATTTAATGTACTACCGCAATGTAGCGTGTTGGGTTTTATTTGGGTTTTCCAAATATGAGGAAGAGTTAGAGCCCAACAAATTAGGCCCAATACAAGATCCATTTAGTCTTGTATGTTAGGGTTTTTATAATGGAGTTTTTGTAGCCACTTTTACACAAGAGAGAAAAGAAAAAGAGTGAGAAACACAATTCTCATTTTTGTGCACAGTAGGCCGGAAAACTGACGATCCCCGGAGATTGAACCGTCGGATCTTTCTCATTTTTGGACAATGTCTTTCTGACATCTGGGCCAAAGTTTTGACTCTTCAGTTTTTCATTCTGAGCTCTGGAAGTTGAGTTATAGCTGCTGGAACAGAGGGCGGAATTTTGGTGAGGTTATTCCTCTTTTGCCTTTAGATTAATTACATACTTGTTGATGTTATTGTTCAAGAGTATGATGATTATTGTATACCTCTAGTGTATCTATAGAAGACCCGTTGTATTGCTCTCTTGTTGGTATTAGTGGATTTTAAGTGGTCTACGGGTCCCGTGGTTTTTACTCTCGCCTTGAGAGGTTTTTCACGCAAAAAGGTTTTGTGTTCTTTGTGTGTTATTGGTTATTATTTATTTCTGTGATTTAGGGCTGATTTTGGTTGCATTTAGTGTATCCTAATTGTTTGCATCCTCATTGATTCATACGGGTCGGGAAAGTGTTGTCTAACGAGGGTTTAATTCCGCAATTGTGTTTACCGTTGTGACATATTTCCCATCATAGCGGAGTTAATAAATACATCGTACTTTAAAGTCAATAATCACCAACACTATTTAAATGTAACATTATTTTGGGACGGAGGGTAGTAGTTTGCCAATTCAATTAAAAGAAAAAAGTCCCTTAACAAATTGATGTAAAGTTTTATCAAGAATGATTTATTACTTATACTTTTATAAAAGAGTTAATTGCATGAATGGTCCTTATAGTTTACACATATTCTCAACGTTGATTCACGTACTTTATTTCTTGTATGGACAATAAAAAAGTATAGAAACAATGAGAATGTGTATAAACCATAGATCATTCATGCAATTATCTCTATAAAAAGTAAATAAGAATGTTAAAAGTAAATAAGAATGTTTATGGTTGAGATAGGAAGGAAATATATTACTTCAATGGTGGGAATTAATAATATAAAAATTAATTAGCTTATTGGAAGAAAACCTTAACATGCAGTACGATAGTTTCCATTTTAATTAAAACATATCACCTTTTTAATTTAGAAACTAAAATTTAAAATTGATTCTCACAGCCGGATGATTCAAGCTTACTATTACGGACTACTATACTTTCCATAAAACCGTCATCATACATTTTAAACTTTCAGCCTATGGCCTAAACGCTTAATAATATGGTATAGATAGAGAGAATTTGTAACTCAAATCATTAAGATAAGTCAAATAACATATATATGTATCATATTACACATAACCAAATCAAAAGTATAGAATAATTAATAAAGTTGAAAATCTTAAACGATAAAGTGAGAATACGGAGTCATATATATATATATATATATATATATATATATATATATATATATATATATATATATTGATTCACAAACTTAATGCTTAGTACGTGCATTAATTTATTTAATCACATTAGTTTCTATATTTATCTAAAAACTAAATAATTAAAGGGTACAAAGTTAAGTTAATTTCTGATCTTCCCATTTTAAATATTAATCAAAATTGTTAAATGCATAATAAAGGATTAATATATATATATATATATATATATATATATATATATATATATTACACATTATCATTTCACACAATTAAGTAGCATGTCACGGCTGCTATTTTACATGATTGGCATTTCATATAGCATATAATAAGCTATATATAATAATATACAGTAAAACCTCTATAAATTAATGATGTTGAGATCGAGATATTTTATTAATTTAGTGAGATATTATTATATCGATAAATTAATAAATTATTAATTTAAAGGGTTGGCTTGTTCAACCCATTCGTGAGTACAAAATGCGTTATCGCCAATTGGCACAAAATGGATGTGAATGAGTTGTTGGATTATCAAGGAGAAAATAATGAATGTTACGAGGTTAGTGGATACCGTTTAAAATCCGGTTGATGATGAAGTTGATGATGATTCAGTACCTTTGGAATCGGTCACTCGGAAAGAAGCATTGCAAGCGACAACAACTCTTCACAACTTTTTGTTGCAATACGAGAATACAATGCCGCAACTCTTAAGTGCAACGATGAGATTTAAAGATGAACTAAATATAGATTTGAAGTTCACAAAAATAAGTGACTATAGATGACAATCCTAGAATTTTAGAATATTTTAGTAATTATTAATTTATAGTTTCGTTGAGACCAATATATTTGTATTGGGATTTCAAAAAAATTATTATTTTATTATCTTATCGATTGAGGTCCAATTTTGTACTGGTCTCAAATTGAGACCAGACCAATTATTAATTTTATCAAGGTTATTAATTTATCGAGTATTAATTTATAGAGGTTTTACTGTATAATGAGTTGTCTTCTAGATTCTTGGATTCCAAGTTTGAAGTCATGAATTAATTGAATTCTTGATTCTAGAAACCAAGAATAATGTTTGGTGCTCATATCGGTCATGTGGTGACGTCTTTTACTTATTCTTACGTTTAAATATTCCGGACACTTTGTTTTTCTTGGAAATCTATACGATATTAAAATCCCTTTTAAGTAAACAAAATAAGATCTAAATTCATGATCGTACGTAGTTTCTTTAATACGACTCACAAATAGTAGTTTTTCAATTGATATCGTATTCCCTCATCACGAACCTAGTTTCTATAACATGATATACGCATATGCATGCCTTAAAAAGAAGTAGTATCGTCTAACACAATAAGGTAGCCTTTCTATAGCTGTAAAACATCATAATCAGGTCTAAGTTTGAACTCGTCGAATCAAGTAGCATAATGTTTAAACCTAGTATTGGACACTCGTCGAGTCAATTTTTGTATTAATGCCATTGTTTGTATATATTGATGTTATTTAGTAAGAAATCGTAGATAAAATGTTGTATATGTGAGAATTGAAGAAACATTTTTGCAACAGCGAACTAGAGACGAGTAATTTATTAGCTGAAAACCAAGTTAACTAAATTTCATCTAAATATTAAAAAAATTAAAACAAATGCTATTGAATTTATTTTAAAGATTGGGTTGATGGTGTATCGTTTTCTAATTAAAAGGAGCAAGACAAAGTATTTATCACATTGGGCTTCAAAATTCAAATACAACAGTTAGACTCTAAAATTGCAATGGCCCAGCCCAACGATGAATTTCAAGGTTGGTGTTGTGCCCTTCCCAAAGCATCAAACTAATCATGAAATTTTATTAAGGTAAACTTACATAAATATTCAAGTCTTGTTTTGATACGAAATCTATCCCCCTTAGATAAACGAAATTTATTCTCAGCCTAATTCGGTTTATCAACGGTGTTGTTTGTTTTTTAGGAGGTTTATGTCTGAAATTTGAAAACCACATCTGAATAATTAGAGGTGGTTCAGAAGTCTGAATCATTTATAGCCATTTGTTTTTATACTCCATCCGTCTCGTATTTATTGTCCAGTATTCCTTTTTGAGATGTCCCAATTTAATTGTCTACCTTCATAAATAGAAAAGAATAATGAGATAAATTTCATTTTTGCTCCTAATTTATATATGTAAGACAAAAAGGTAGGTAAAAAGTAAATTGTAAAATTGTCTTGTTACCAAAAAGTAAGAGAGATAATGATGTTTTTCTTAAACTGCGTATTTTTTATCTGTGGACAATAAAATTGGGACGGAAGGAGTATAAACTAAACAAGTAGAAGCTTTTGCTATGTTACATTTAAACAAATTTGGCCATTAAAAAATGAAACCTTTTAATCTCAAACGTATTTATCACAAGTTAGAGGATCACTTTTGTAGTTTTACACTTCTTTACATTAACACCACAAACAATACAGCTCAGATGGTGAACACGTTTCCATACAAAAAATTCAAGCTACAAACCCATTCACCTTATTCAACACCAACTAGATGAAAACGATATACACTCACAAATTGATACCAAAATATAACAGTATAACACCAACTTGAATAAATTATTAATTTCTCCGATTCAACCAAGATCCCCAAACCGAAGAGGTTAAGTAGTGATGTCGATCTGATCAGATGGTGACGTCGTCGTGCGGAGTTGGCCGGCCGGAATAGGAACCAGGGAGAACATGGTGATCAGTGTGTCGGAAAGGGATGGATGAGTTGGTTATAGGGCTGTACTTCATTAATTTTCACTTTTCAGAGGTTATTAGATGGTGTTTTTAGTGTGAACAAATTTGGGGTTTTTCAGACTTCAAAACTCTGAATGAAATGGGAAAAACAAACACCTCTGAATCTAAAAACCTCTGACCGAATCAGAGCTCAGAGGTTTTTAAGAGCTTTTTTACAAAACAAACAACACCCCATTTGATTTTTGAGCAAAAAGTCACATCGCCTTATGATACGTTTACCTCCAAAGTTAGTATGCGTTTAGTCATAAAAAGGTAAAAAACTGTCCTAATTTTCTTTAACTTTTTTACAACAACCGAGAAAATTAAAAAAAAAAAAAAAGTCCTTTCAACTTAGGTGTTCTTTGAAGAACTGTTTTAAGAAAATTGAAAATTCATTTTTCCCATGTTATAATTAGAAGTTAAAAAACAAGATTCACAATTTTCAATTATTTTCTATTACAACACTCTCTTCGTCTTCTTAAAATTTTTCCAGAGGCTCCTAATATCATCAATATGTAATGAAAAATGAAAATTAGGAATCACTGTAACATTTCAAGATACTAAAATTATCTCGATATCTTATCTTATACTACTTCCGTCTCAAATTAAGTGTCTCATTTTGATTTTTGAAAGTCTTTCTTTCTCAAGTTTGACTTTAAATATATTTATTTGTGTTATATAATACTTGATGAAAATTATACCAATGAAAATACATTTAATACTCGATCCATTCATATATTTTGCACTAAGTATTATATAACATAATCAAAAATATTTAACGTCAAAGTTAAAAAATAATAACTTTTAAAAGTCATAATGAGACACTTAATTTGGGACGGAGAATATTTAAGATCAACCAAATGACTTCAAATTGTGCCACCATAAGCCTTCTTATATTGACACATCACTTAATAAATAAGTAAATTTTTAAAAGAATTCATACTAACACTCTCACAGCTTAATATCATTAATATTAATTCTTCTACATATGTAACTTATAAAATCTTCATACCTCACCAACTAAATAAAGAATGTTCATTTTTTTCTTTGCTAACAGTTTAACACGTCAATATCAATACTTGTTTCTTCTTACATATGTAAGATGTAAAATCTTCATATCTTCTTATAAAAGAGACATGTTACAAAAAAATGCAACCAATCTCATACTTCTACCTATGCGATAACTTTCTTTGTAAATATTCATTATAAATTATATTTTTTAGGCATTCATAACAATATTTTCTTTTACCGCAAGTTTATATTCTCTTATCATTGTCATTAAAAATTTGTTTTATACAAAAAGAACATATATGATCTTAAAACTTGACACCTATGCACTTAAAAATAAGATACATCATCTTTAAAACGTAGTGAATAAAAACAAAATTAAAACATTTATATTTTATACTAGATTGAAAAAATGAAACACGTTTATATCTTTTTTGCACCATTTATCTAACATTGAACTCCTATGCAATTAAAAACTTAACACATTAACAGTATAAAAATATCTTAGCACCTTAAAAATTAATTCTAAATGCAATTAATCCTTTTCATATTTCTTTTTAATCTTTGATGTATATTTTAATCTTAACTTATAATATAAACTGTATGTACTATACAAGAAAGATTAACACCTTAAAAAGTTAAATTTGCTACCAAAATATTTGATGACCATGTTGTAATCGAAATTGGAGGGTTTGGTAAGGTAGATGCAACTATCATACAATTAAAAGTCTCGGTTCAACATCATCAAAACAAGATTTTCATGAATTCATAATAGAAATAGAGTTGATACATGTCTAAATTACATCATGTCCATTTTATATTGTTTAAGATCATAGAAAAAACCTTTAAAGTCTCAATCTTCATGATTTATGATAACTATTTTCCTAAAGGCAGTATTAGATCCACCTCAAAATCAAGGTTTTGAAAATTGGATCGGAAATACCCGACCTATCAAACTGGGTATCGAAGGTCTGATTACTATCAAACTGGGTATCGAAGGTCTGATTAGTTTGATTAACCCGTTGAACCGCTAGTAAACAGACCTTTGACTAACCAGCGGTTTGATCACAAATAATATTTGAAGATCAATAATAATATTGCATGAGTAACCCTCCCAAATTGGTATAAAGAGGTCTTTAATTAGTAAAAAGGATGTCTGAGAGCCATATATAGAGGAAACTCAAAGATTTCAAACACGGTAGAAGATTACACTAGAGAATGGACAAACGTACAGTTTGACATTGTAATACCAACAATTTCATGTTGTGCAAACACATCGAGAGTTGTTTATATATAAACAACGAACTGATGAATATATATCAAAGATCAATAACATGATTCATTCTAACATCTTCATGTTCAATCTCGTTAAATAAAATTGAGGTAGTAGTAATTTATAAGCAATAACCAATAGTAAAGTATGTTCTAAGTAGTTAGGTAAAACGAATCATAAACATAGTCATAAAAAGAATGTCTTTCTGCCTCCATAAAGCACAATTACGAATGAGTGTGCAAGACTATATATTGCCTTAAAAACTAGATAAATAAATTCTATAAGCTGCAAGTAAAAGTGGAAAAGATACCATTCATGTTTGAACCTCAACTTCTAAAAAGGGCACAAGATAGTTTCATTGTCAACTTTGAAAAACTGCCATGTATGCTCAATGCATACATTCCAGTTTGATAAACCGTGAAGCAAGCTAGAAGATGCAGGGCCGGATATTGGGGTGTGCAACATGATCAGTTGCACTGGGTCCAATTTATTTTAGGGCCCAAAAATGATAAAAACGCAGGTTATAGGTTTATGAAACAAAAAATCAATCAAAAGCTCTCTTGGCCGAGCTGCAAACACATTGCTAATTGAAATTGTTTGTCACATGTTCGATTCCTTGTAAAATGCTTTTTGTTATCGATAAATCCAATTCAATATATCAAGTAAAATCTTTTGAGCTACAATTAAATTTTTATAGTCGATTAATTATTATCGTTTTTATTCCTACTTATTCATTTTATAAGTGAAAATTAAGTTGGTATATGAAATTTAATGTTCAAAAAATTGTTTTTGAAATAAAATATTGGTACGATTCGACTACAACCGCTTCAACATATGAGTTGATTAATATACAATAAAACCACACAAAACTGTTCGAAGAATGAACGAAGGGCCTAATTTGAAATTGTCAAAGAGGGCCTTCGAAATCGACGAGACGGCTCTGCCAGTAGAAATATTATATTTCCAATTGATGTGCAGTCATATATTTCAAAGATTACTTTTCATAAATATTATCAGTCTCACATCGCTCTTTCAAAAAGTTTTCAAACTCTTCAACATACTCTTAGTTTTCCTCTCCCATTTCCTCTTCATCTTCATCTCCCTCTCCCCTTTCTTCTTCATCAATTCCTCTCTCCTTCAAATTTTATCTTCTTGTTCATTTTGACTTTTTAGAATATTATGTAGATTGTTTCCCATCAAAGAACATTATTTAATCCTTTAGGTGTACAGTTGGTTATTATACAAGTAATACATGCAACGACGCATGTAAAACAACGTAGGTTCATTGCGAACATTTCATGCACATCTCTCGTCAAAATCAAAAACGTTAAAACTGAGGTCTTGTTTCAAGACAAGTGTGACACCCGCCAAATTAGTACTAGTAATTAGTGCCTAATCAATTGTTAATACATGTAATTAGTTTTGTGTTAGGCTAATTAATGTATCAAAATATATATTGATGAATATATACAACTATGCGATTTGATTAAATCGTACGCAATTCAAATCGAATGTAATTCGATTCAAGTTATACGGACGTTGGTGAATAATTTTATTAAATAATATGGCATTATTTAATAACTCTATTTTATCCAAAATATTATTTAGATAATAATTCAACTCAAATTCGTATCGTACAAACAAGGACTACGCGATTAAAATATTAAACGCGCAAACAATCGAAACAAGAATAAGTTATATTTTATAACTCAAATAAGAGTATTTGATGAAATACTTCAACGAAAATATTTGTATTTTAAAACGTATATTTACAAGTATAAAATAATTATTTAACGCTTAAACAATCGGGAAAACGATCACTGCACGGAGCGCAAACACAGGGGAACAAAAATTGGTGAAGCCCACCCGTGGACCCCACCAAAACCGGCCCCCATACACCCTCCACCCTCTCCACTCCTTTTTTTCATTTCATCACTTCACTCTCTCTCTTTCCCCCATTTCCCTCTTTCAAAAGCAACCACCACCACCACCATCTAAATCCACCAAAAACTACCTCAAAACCACCTTAAATCTCGAAGCTCATTTGGAGAAAAAGATTCACTACGTCACGATCTACGTTTCTACCTTTTCGGAATTCTCCGGCGTTAACTTGTAAGATTCCCGACAATTTTTGAAAACTCTTAGATTTCATTTATTTTTCATAAAATTTGTTTATTTAAGCTTAAAATGTCCAAATATGGGTTGGGTAAAAGTTTCGGGCCAAACGAAAACCGGAAAACACGTTTTCGACTCAAAATTCGGCCAACAGACGTAAGTGTCGCATAGACCAGTGCAGCGTAGCGTCACTTGATGCGTCACTTAAGTGACGCACTGAGTGTCGCTTAAAACCCTAATTTTGCGTCACTTGCCTAAGTGCCGCATAAAACCCTTTTTTCCCGACACTTTCCTAAGTGTCGCAAATTCAATACCTGACACTCCATACCGACACTTCTAGCATCATTTGTCTAAGTGACGTCTATAATCAAATTTGATTTGATCCGTCACTTGCCTAGTGACGCCTAACACCCTTATGCGACACTTGCAACCGACACTTGCTTAAGTGTCGCCCTTGATGCGTCACTTCCTCAAGTGACGCTACTAAAATAGAATTCACAATTTTATGCGACACTTCCTGAGTGGCGCATAAACCCTAAGTGTCGCTATAAGTGACGGTAAAAACATAATGTTTAAAAACTATTTTTATACTAAGTGTCAAACTTGTATAACTTCAAACACTTATACGATACGACTTTTAAAACACATCGGGATGCATTTTTGAACTTAACACTTCAAAATCATGATAATAATAAAGAGATTATTATTACAAACAATCACCAACGGGCCGTACATGTTTTCAAAACATAATCAAATCAACCAAATCGTTGTAATTCGGATATTCTAGTTGGACGAACAATTACAAAGGTAGTCTTTATAGATACCTACTTACGTTTATAACCATCGCGTGTCGTGGACACCCTCAGGTTACAAGTCTTCGGACATCGATTTTCGGCTAGTCAACTCAAGTTTAATTAGTTAAACTCAATGTTTTAAAACTCGGTTTTTTTAACGAATCGGAAAGTTTCCCGATTCCGGTTCAACCGGCCGGTCAAATCGTTTATTAGAAAACAGCGAATATAGGCTACTACGTATCATGCTATTACTAATTAAATATTAAGATATTAAAAAAATTAAAAAATAATAAAACAGCTAAGTGGTATTCCTTATCCCAACCACATGTCATCTTGACTGAAAAGGTGAAAAGTCAGGAAAGACAATGACAACTTTTCTGAAACCTTGACTTACTCCACCCCTACCCCCCATGCCCCTCTCACCTTTTTCTATTTATCATGATTATAAACATTCAAAAACTAAATAATTCACTCTCAAATTTGAAATTTCTCTCTCGTTTTTTTCCATTACTTAGACACCATGTATATCCTTTTAATATATAAAATTGCAATCATATTATTATTATCTTTGATCGTACACCTCCCTGTTTATTTAGTCTCCTTTTATTTTTTACAACCCCAAGATCATCAATTTTTTCCATCTTCTTTTCTCGATATATTGCACTACAAACAATCGAGGAGTTGCTAACATACTTAAAATGCTAACTAACGATTGCTAAGTTGCTCCGGAGACGTGGCTTTCGGCCTCCACTACGTCGTCACCATTGTGCCAGTTTCACTGCCACCATTGTCGTCGTCGTCGGTTCCTCCGGTGGCTTGGCCGGAAAGATTATTATTACATGAAGATGATGTATCGATGTCAATAGCGATATTATAAATTGTTGCAAGAAGAAATCAAACCACAATCGCTTTCTTCCGGTTGTCTTTTTCTTTTGGCCGGAAAATTAACTTTGAAATCCGGTTGAACCTGGTTCCCGGTTTTCGATCCAATCGGAAAGAACTGGAAAAGTCAACGATCGAACCGTTCCCTCAAAAAAGTCAAAAACCGGTCAGAAATGAACCGCTCTTGTTCCCGGATCCGATCGAACCGGTTGAACCGGACCGGTTCAACCGGTTTTTAAAACATTGGTTAAACTCTCCAGACTCAGGTGAGTCTCATAGCCCCTATTTTACTGTTTTACTCAGGGGTGTGATATCATTACTCGTTTTATTTTAATTATATGAACGCAAGTACGAAAACAAACAATTACTACATGAGTTATCTCACTAATCTTTCAAAGCCCTCCTCAGCATAGTTTGGTAATACGTTGTAGCGTGAATATTAGTATATGGTACCATATAGGATTGACCCTCCTTGTCCGGTTTAGCATGCATTAACTGGGTAAACGGACGTACTAATATTTGTTCAGACGAGTGTAGATTAGGCACTCGTGGGAGGCACCTCGATCGGGATACCTTAAATGTGGACCTGACACCTCGAGTTAAGCTCAGACTATGTGCTCATGGCTGTAAAACTTTTATTTTGCTTAAATGAAATTTAAATTCAATTAAATCTTGCGGCTCATACAATATGTGTTGACATACAAACCTGTGAGATCACCAGCGTTTCGCTGACCCATTTTAGCATGTATCACAGGTACGCAGCAGTAGATTGGATTGCCCAATTCAGGAATCATTAGCTCGTGTCAGCATGCAAACATTCAGAGATTTAGCTGCTTTATTATATTTTGTATAAATTAATTACGTATGTAAATCTCTCAATTTCAAACTGAGCTAATGTAAACTATATTTTGATGTAAACTTTGATTTTATCAATACAAGTTGTAAAACGACGCATATAGAGTCGTTCATTATATCTTTGTGTTGTGATTATTGATTAGTTGCGCCCCGACCCGATTCACTTCTGCAACCCGAATTTGGGGGTGCGACAGATTGGTATCAGAGCCTAAGGTTATAGTGAACTAGGTTGCATTTAGTGGGCCTAGACTATGACCGTTAGGCAGTATTCCTCATTAAGTATGATTAGGTTCAGTGACTACATTGTATTGGTTTAATTTAACATAGCCTGATCAACTATGTACAATTAAATGAATATGATGTGAGATCTGAAAGGAGTCGTGACTGAACAGGATACACTAGTTGACTCTGACCTCGAGAGAACCGGGACTCAAACATGTCTGTGCTAGACACTCAATAGGCTATTATGTGATATACATACATACATATATATATATATATACACACATAGATAGACCTCTCTACAAATCTTAGGCTATATTATATACGAATATAGGCCTCATTCTTTCTAACGCCTTGTCTCAGAAATGGCAAACACACCACCCAATTCATCTCGCTCTCATCCGTATGGATCACGAAACTCGAGGGTAGCTAGGAGGAACACTGGGTTGCCTCGAGCTAGACCATATTCCACTCAAAACTGACTCAATGACCAGCCCCAAAGGCAAACAACAACGAGCCAACGATGGTTATCAGACCGACTCGACACTTGGAGGGACAAGGAAGGAATCCAACTCCCCTCAACTAACGGAGGGTTTTCCAGCATGGAAGTCTCTCCCTATACCCAAGAACCTACTCACTTCACTGCTCTCGTGTTAGCTGCTCGAGTGCACCGCCACGAAAGCAGGCTACGCAACATGGAAATCGAACAACGCAATATTCGCTCTAACTGGATGGAGCAAACTCAAGATGGTATTGCCCAGTTATACGTAGGTCAAGAGGACATCTCTGAAACCTTGACCTGAACTCATGACCAAATGGAGGATACCACACAAACTATGGAGATCGTTCATAACCAAGCAATCAGTAACCGAAACGAGATCTCTGTTTTACAATCAAGGTTGCAAGAATGTGAGACGCACCTGCGGGAAACCGAGGATGCTCTCAGAATGGTTAGCAGACTTGCAGAATCTGTGGACCAACTCACCTCACTGCTTCCACAACTCAATCTACACCGGGATTAGTGTAGTAACTATTTAGTAATCTATTGAACTTCTGTAGGATCTATGTAATTCGACCGGATGTAACAATACCCGGCATCTTTTGCAAGCTACCTAAGTCTGTAACTTTTGAAACTCGTGACTCGAAATTGTTTGTAACCATTTAACTCTGTAAAATCAATTGACAATTTCTCTCTAGGATTCGACCTTATTGGTCATTGCATTGTGATGTGTATATTACCACTTTTATATTTATACATCTACCTCAATTATCATTCTGGTACAAACTCTCATGTACCACTTGTTTCTTTCTTGAAGAATCATGCCGCCAAAGAAGAAAAGTTACAGCAATGCTGAAATTGCTGCTCTCGTCTCCCGAGCTGTGGCCGAAGCTCTGGCTACTCGGGAATCACCCCGAATCTCTAGGAGGAGTGATGACACCGCTGACACTACTCCTGTCATCAAACCTTGCTCTTACAAGGACTTTCTCAGTTGCAAATCGTTGTACTTCAAGGGCACGGAAGGTGCCATTGGTTTGATCCGGTGGATGGAACGTATGGAATCCGTCTTCAGTCTCTGCAACTGTACTGAGGATAGCAAGGTTAAATTCGTTGCTTACACCTTTCAAGAAGGTGCACTTACGTGGTGGAATACCCACGCCAACTCTGTAGGCATCGAGATAGCAAACCAACTTCCTTGGGCTGAACTAAAGAAAAAGCTTAGGGAAAAATACTGTCCCGAAAAAGAACTGCACCGTTTGGAGGAAGAATTCTGGCACTTGACAGTGCAGGGAACTGACATTGCTGGATATACCACCAAATTCCAGCAATTTTCTTTGTTATGCCCAGGTTTGGTCGATCCGGAGGAAAAATGCATCAAGAGATACATCCGCGGCCTCCCGGAGAATATCCAGGGGAACGTCGCCTCATCTAAACCAACCACTGTTGAAAGTGCAATCCGGTTAGCTCATGAACTCATGGTAATGGTCGTCAGCCGTGAGACACCACTCCCATCCTCCAGCCACAAACGCAAATCCTCTGAACACCACGACCAACCAAACAAGAAACCCAACGCCATCCAAGCCTACACCTCCAACACTGAACCTAAAAGCGGGTATACTGGGAACAAAGCCTATTGTTCCAAGTGTAACCGCCACCACGAGGGTCAATGCAATACCCTTTGCAACAACTGCAGGAGGTACGGGCACTCGACCAAAGATTCCCGAGCTCCCAAATCCAACAACAATACCTCCAACAACAATAACACCACGCCACCAAGAGCCTACTTCGAATGTGGGAACACCGGTCACTTCAGGAATGAATGCCCGAAGCTGAATAACAACAATAACAACAGCAACAACAACAACAACGCTAGAGGTAGTGCCTTCGTACTCAAATCTGGAGACGCCCGCAAAGACCCTAATGTGGTCTTGGGTATGTTCCTCCTCAACAACTTAACTGCTTCTATTCTATTTGATACTGGTGCGGATAGAAGCTTTATTTCTGATGAATTTTACCCATTGCTTGACATCACCCCTGTTGCTCTAGATGTTAAGTACACTGTAGAACTAGCGAACGGTAAATTCATAGAAACCGATAGTGTGATACCTAATTGCACTTTAAACCTAGCCCAACGAAACCTTTTCAATCGATCTTATGCCCGTTGAAACGGAAGTTTCGACGTCATCATAGGAATGGACTGGTTGTCCAGACACCGAGCCGAAATCGTTTGTTACGATAAGATTGTTCGCATCCCTCTCGTCGCCGGTAGAACTTTGATCATACAGGGGGAGACAGGTAGAACGAGACTAAACATCATCTCTTGTCTAAAAACCTAAAAATTTCTGAGAAAATGGTATCCGGCAATCCTCGCGCACATCATGGAGAAAAAGTCGAAGGAGAAGCGACTTGAGGATGTGCCCATCGTTCGAGACTTTCCAGAAGTCTTTCCCGAAGAACTGCTTGGTCTACCAACACCAAGACAGGTTGAGTTCTCAATCGATCTCGTGCCAGGTGCTGCACCTGTGGCCCGAGCACCATACCGCTTAGCCCTATCCGAACTTCAGGAGCTGTCCACCCAGTTACAGGAACTCCTGGATAGAGGATTCATTAGACCGAGTTCTTCACCTTGGAAAGCTCTAGTCTTATTCGTGAAAAAGAAAGACGGTTCATTCAGAATGTGTATCGACTACCGAGAGTTGAACAAGTTGACCGTCAAGAATCGATATCCGCTTCCTCGTATTGATGACCTGTTTGACCAACCACAAGGATCGAGTTTTTATTCAAAGATTGATCTCCGGTCAGGATATCACCAACTATGTGTTCGCGACTCCGATATTCCGAAAACTGCTTTCAGAACCCGGTATGGGCATTACGAATTTCAAGTGATGCCATTCGGTCTAACCAACACACCGGCCGTTGTCGCACCCCCAAGATACGTAGCAGCGGAAATAGGAGGTGTCACGGGGGCGCTGACCAAATCAAATATCATAACACCAAGATTAAAGCAAACGACCTCTATATGAGACGTTTGAAAATAGTTACATTACAATAATTCAAAATTCTACAAAAGTATTTGGAGTTCGCATAATAAAAGTAGAATTACATAATTATAACTAGTAATATAATAAATGCAATTCAAATTACTTGATGTTTGAAAACAATGCGAATCGAACTAATCTATCCAAAAGCATTCTACTATCTTGATTCCTGTGTATAGTCCTACTGTGTCTGTAAACCTGAGAATACATACTAAAAGGGTCAACATAAAGTTGGTGAGTGCATAGGTTTGCTAAACAATTGCATAGGTTTGAAATACAAGATTTAATAATGTTTGAAATCAATCAAATATGTATACTATTGCCATGAGCTCATAGTCCGAAGCTTAACAATGTGTGTCGTGCCTCTTTCGAGTACATGATCGTTGGTGCCCCTACAAGTGTCTAATCCGATACACTCGTGTGTACAAATATTAATACGTCCATTTGACAGGTTAGCACGACTAACCCGGATGGGGATTGTCAGTCCCAAATAGATCTATTTACTAATACTCGCGCTTAGTCCAAATTAACGAAGCTATGATGTGTGAGGACTTTAATGGATTAGTGTGTTAACTCATGCAATCCGTATAGCGTTGTTTGTTTGTACTTGTGTTCATGAAAAACAGTTGTGTAAAAGCAGTTGTATGTATTCTCACCCTTGGATATAAAACAGTAAAAAGGGGCTATGAAACTCACTTGAGTAAAGCAATTAGCGAGCAAATAATCAAATAAGCAAGCAAGGTGTCCCAAAGTGCAACCTTCTAACGTCCTAAACGTATAAGGTTGTGTATAAGTAGATATCTCAAAGACTATCTATGTAAGTGGAGGGTTAATGTCCACTTAAGTCAATAGTATAGGTGGAGGGTTAATGTCCACCTAAAATTAGTTCACTCAACTAGTATGTTCAAATAAGTTGTTCAAGTTCGTTTATCAAAACGTGTACGGCTCGTTGGTGAAAGTTTGCAATAATAATTCATTTAGACATTATTATTAAGTTTGTTTTGTTGTATTCTATTCATTAGTACATATAGTGGGTTGCTAACAGATTATTTAGTTCGTAAAAACCTTAAATCGTAGGTCAAAGTTGGTCAACTCGTTGGTCAAAGTTGGTCAAACCTAGTCAAACTGGTCAAGGGTGATCAAACTTGGTCAAACTGGTCAAAGTTACCAACTAAGTCACCCAAACCCATTTTTGTTACCATTTTCCAAAAATAGTAAGTTTGTCGGTTTTTAGAAATTGAGCCTCGTTTTTATTGACTTGGTCAAACCTACTCAGTTTGACCCGAAACTTTTACCCAAACCTTAGATATGTTTAAAAGTCCATAAAAGTCAGTTTTAACATTTATTGCATGTCCGGAAGGTGTCGGTTTTCATAAGTTAATAAAATCAGTTCACTTTTATATTTTTCCAGAAAATGCATCACACAGCCGAATTTTTATAAAAATTTATAATCCGAGTTAATTCCCAAGAAAAATATCCGTAGTTACCCCATAAGTTTTCTACTTCCAGTAATTTTTCTATATATTTTTTAGAGAAGTCTAAGTATTTATAAAAGTTACATGTGTCCTCAGAGGTCCAACAGTTGACCAATCTGGACACATGCATGAAGGTTACATTTTTGGGAAAAATCTACAAGGAACTAGTAAACGTTGTCAACATGAAAGTTGTAGCCAATGAAATGTGTAAAATTTGAGCATTGGTTTTAGGTCATTTAGAGATGTTTAGCTCGAGATATGGCCAAAACACTAAAGGTAAATTTTCTGAATTTATGGAACAGATTATCTATGTGTTTTTATACAAATTATTAAAAATACTAAACCAGCTCAGAAAAATATGAGGTTTTAGGGGTTGGAAAGATTACTTCTTGAACTTAATTTTTGACTATAAAAACGTCCATTTTCATGAGAGATAATTTTTCTAAAAATTGTCGAATTGGACACATCTTTCTGGACAGAAAGTATATCTTACTTTTTGTTAATTACAAGTTAAGAGAAATGGTTTTTGAGTAGTGTTTTGTTAATATACTTGTTGAGTGAACTTTAATACATGTTAATAAGAGTGTAAAGAAGGAGATGAAATCCTCACAATGTTGTTTATGAAGAAAGGAGGAAAGATTTGTGATGAGGTGTTCTTGAGGTCTTGTTTACTTGAAGCACTTTTGTAAAATGATGGAGATAGTGGTGGTTTGTGGTGGATTATGGTGGTTTGTAAAATTGTACAATTCTTGAAAAATCTTACATTTCATTTATTTTTCATAAAAGTTGTTTATTTAAGCTTAAAATGTCCAAATATGGGTTGGGTAAAAGTTTCGGGCCAAACGGAAACCGGAAAACACGTTTTTGACTCAAAATCCGACCAACAGACGTAAGTGTCGCATAGACCAGTGCAACGTAGCGTCACTTGATGCGTCACTTAAGTGACGCACTGAGTGTCGCTTAAAACCCTAATTTTGCGTCACTTGCCTAAGTGCTGCATAAAACCCCTTTTTCCCGACACTTGCCTAAGTGTCGCAAATTCAATACCCGACACTTCTAGCGTCATTTGTCTAAGTGACGCCTATAATCGAATTTGATTTGATCCGTCACTTGCCTAGTGACGCCTAACACCCTTATGCGACACTTGCAACCGACACTTGCTTAAGTGTCGCCCTTGATGCGTCACTTCCTCAAGTGACGCTACTAAAATAGAATTCACAATTTTATGCGACACTTCCTGAGTGACGCATAAACCCTACGTGTCGCTATAAGTGACGGTAAAAACAGAATGTTTACAAACCATTTTTATACTAAGTGTTAAACTTGTATAACTTCAAACACTTATACGATACGACTTTTAAAACACATCGGGATGCATTTTTGAACTTAACACTTCAAAATCATGATAATAATAAAGAGATTATTATTACAATCAATCACCAACGGGCCGTACATGTTTTCAAAACATAATCAAATCAACCAAATCGTAGTAATTTGGATATTCTAGTTGGACGAACAATTACAAAGGTAGTCTTTATAGATACCTACTCACGTTTATAACCATCTCGTGTCGTGGACACCCTCAGGTTACAAGTCTTCGGATATCGATTCTCAGCTAGTCAACTCACGTTTAATTTGTTAAACTCTCCAGACTCAGGTGAGTCTCATAGCCCCTATTTTACTATTTTACTCAGGGGTGTGATATCATTGCTCGTTTTATTTTAACTATATGAACGCAAGTACGAAAACAAACAATTACTACATGAGTTATCTCACTAATCTTTCAAAGCCCTCCTCAGCATAGTTTGGTAATACGTGGTAGCGTGAATATTAGTATATGGTACCATATAGGATTGACCCTACTCGTCCAAGTTAGCATGCATTAACTGGGTAAACGGACGTACTAATATTTGTTCAGACGAGTGTAGATTAGGCACTAGTGGGAGGCACCTCGATCGGGATACCTTAAATGTGGACCTGACACCTCGAGTTAAGCTCAGACTATGTGCTCATGGCTGTAAAACTTTTATTTTGCTTAAATGCAATTTAAATTCAATTAAATCTTGCGGCTCATACAATATGTGTTGACATACAAACCTGTGAGCTCACCAGCGTTTCGCTGACCCATTTTAGCATGTATCACAGGTACACAGCAGTAGATTGGATTGCCCAATTCAAGAATTATTAGCTCGTGTCAGCATGCAAACATTCAGAGATTTAGCTGCTTTATTATATTTTGTATAAATAAATTATGTATGTAAATCTCTAAATTTCAAATTGAGCTAATGTAAACTATATTTTGATGTAAACTTTGATTTTATCAATACAAGTTGTAAAACGACGCATATAGAGTCGTTCATTATATCTTTGTGTTGTGATTATTGATTAGTCGCGCCCCGACTCGATTCGCTTCCGCAACCCAAATTTGGGGGTGCGACAACAAGAGTTTAAGCTAATGAAAAATTGGATTAAAGTAATGGAATGTGTTGATTCTCATTAATCACAATATCATCTATATATATACTATCAATTATTGATCGGAGTCACCATATGTAAAATAAATTGTAGAGAGGGGTTTTATACAATTTAAAACTTTGTTTAATGATTTTACTTTTAATTACTTAAGTTTTAATTGTAGTTCTTAACAAAACAGAGTATCTTGAACACAATAAAGCAAGTAACAAAGATAATAGTAGTTGAAGGTAAATTTATTAATAACAAATTACACCGAGTGTCGATTGCGGAATGACTTAGCCAAGGCTAATTAAAATCAAACACTTAAGCTAATGTATTACAGAGTAGATAATATGATAGACAACGTACACTATCACCCGCGTCTCGCTGATGTGCTTTGGAGAGACCACTTACTTAGCTAAAACTGGTTAAAACAAAATGGAAAATTTTCAAGTACAATACATCACTATATATATAGCTTAAATGGTCCCGTAAATATCTCCGATAAAATTTGACCTTGTAATGACACATGTCGCTGCATGAATCGCCTTCTTCTAACTAAAAACGGTTATTTGATCATTCTATGGGCCTTGATTCTGACATGCAGAATCTATGTCTTAAGATTTAGCCAATTACTTGCTGACACGTCACTCGGAAGATATTTTCCTCGTATTCTGAGGACAGCTTGCTGACGTATATCTATAGAGTAACTTGTGCTTTGATGGAAACTTTATTCTTCATTTAATCACTTAAGAATTAAAACTCTTCCTCATTCACTGCGAGCTAATATTCTCTTGTAGAGTGATTCGTCTTATTATTTTCAGCAACTAACTTTTATTCAGGGTAGAGACTTCTGTGTTTATTCATGAGTGAGCAACATAAATCTCTCGTTGCCATGAGGATGACTAGCGATACACCAAGTTGAGATTTATTCGCTCAACTAAACATTTGCAGAAGCACAAATGCTAGTAGCAAGTTCTTTATTCAGTAACAGGAGTTTTAACTTCATCATTTCCAGTGACCGAGTACATCAATGATTTGGGTTGGTCAGTGACCAGTGACTCAACAAATCTAATTTTGAAGGTTGATGATACGAGTCTATACTCGATTGAAACATATATTTCATCACACATTGAATTCTTAATTAATGTAGTTATGTATCTCGGTGTGGTTTATTTTTCTGTAGCTACCATACGATTTTAGTTTATTCATAACTTGATATATTTGTGTGGTTGGCATTGAAAAATGTTTTGGTAAACAAAAATGAGAGAAACTAAATGGCTTAAGAAGACTACATGTGCTTTTTATTTGGATAGAACATGTGTTCGCAACAAAGTCAAAACGCCAAAGATGAAGAGCATGATCTACTTTTACGATTACATTTCAACGGGAATATAGTGTCTACTCACTCAAAACATTCGAGTATCACACATTTTCGACGGTGATAGCATTTAAAAAAACTTTGTGGATTTCTTCGGAACAGAACGCTATCTTCTCCCTCATGCATGAGTCCTAGATAACTTTATAATCATGTTTTATAACGCAGTGGAGTAAGACCCAACTAGCAAGCTATTCAAGGCACGACTCAAAAAGTATTCAAGTAACTCAAGCTCGAGTAAATATAGCTTGTTTTAAAAACTCTTTTCACTGTCATAATAAATTATCTACCAAGTAAAATATCAAGAAAGATAATGATATAAAATGGACCAGTATTATTATTGATCTAGTTTGCATTCAGAGTTGTGAGATTAGTATTTGATATGGGACGTGTCACCAAGATAAAAAAAAGGTTTACTTCAAATAAAGAACTGGAACAATGAACACATCCTTATTTAATGTTTATATATGGTTGGAAAGCTCCATATGTCCATTTTATTATGCAAAAAAAGGTGTCTCATTTGGAATTTTCTTAAAGAAGTTATGCTCTTTTTACTACATCGTGTTCAAGGAGAAGATTCATCCGAATTTGGACATGACCTTTGAACTAGGAGTCTCTTAAGTTGCTAGTGTGGTTTTAATGAGTTAGTTTATTTAGTCAATTATTAGTTTTTAACTCTAGGCTTTTAATATTTCATATATTAATGTACTTTAAATAATTCTACTACCTTATATAGGCTACCACTGTAATAGAATGGAAGTTTTAGTTTTACATTTTATGTTAGTTAGATTTTCTTTCAATTTTGTGTTGACAATTTAGTTAATTGTGCCTGACAAATAGTATTATGTTGAATCAACGTGAATTAGAAGAGATTTTTTATTCCTGGGTATTTTTGAATCAACATGTTTAATTTGGTGTTTGTTATTTTTACTCTACATCAGTTGATATCAGAGCCGAAATTTCTATTCGAAATGACAATTTACAATGTCTATCGGGAGTTAAAGAAACCTGATGCGCTGCGAGGCGTCCGTGTGAAGACGGCGCTCGGACCGCGATCGTGTTTGTTTTAAATTTGTATTTGCTGGGGTCTAAGTGTGACTTACTGATACTGAACCAAAAGGCTAGTAGATGGTAAGTATGACCTAGAGTCTTTCTTAAAGAGAAACTGAATTGAAACAGAGGGAATCCAATCAATCTTTCTTTTCTAGTAAATATTAAAAGAGTGCGTTGGGGGTTTTTGGTTCAGTTAATTAGTTAAACTAATTAAAGCGAATAAAAGATAATTGTAAATCAGATAATAAAAGGAGTATTTGTTGTGAGTTCGTTAGCTTATAATGTGGGATGATGACTTGTAGGGGAAACATTTACTGAAATTGGTGTGTTCACTAGACTTTGTAGTTTATGGTATAACCGATAGGTTCCCTATTAGTCGGGTATCAACTAATATGTCACGAGGAACCATGATGTCATGATTCTGATCAGACAGACAATGCTCAACTCTCCACACTCTCCTATGAGGGAGTCAGTGGCCCTTATTATTGAGCACATTTGCTCGTGGGCGAAGGAATAGAGTAGCAAGTCTACAACAAGTCTAACCGTTCTTAATACTATAAAGACCATAGATTTAGCAAACAATTAACTTAGCAAATATGTTCGGACTTAGTTGATCAATTTCTGTTAATGAATTTTTAAGCATGGTAAGCAAAGGAAAGTGTTGAGGTTTCTTGCGTACCTTACTTTATATTTCATAGGTTAAGGAAAAATATCGATTTAAATTGGATTTTAAACTTGCCTTTCTCAATACAATTAACAAATCCCTAGGTTTTCGTAAATGGTTATTTATCCTATAGCCTACCTAATCTAATCTAAACTAATCTAATCTAATAAAAGTAATACTTAAAATGCTGCCGGCTTTTTGCATAGAGTTAAACCCAGACCATGTCAGAAAATGCTATGGTAGTCCACAATGTATTTAATCGTTTACCGATGTTTCCATTGTGGATTCAACCGCTTCACGTTGTTTACATGATAAGTACATTGTGATTCTAAGTGTACAATACTCATGGCACTTCCACGTAATCATATTGCATTTTATGATGCACGCATAATGTTACAATTGAAACCATAGTTTTACACAGATAACTATTGACCAAGTAGTGAGGTTCGCGACTCCTCTTTACAAGGTTACAATCACGTTTGTTAATCGAAAGGCGAATGTAAGTTTTAGGTTTAAAATCATAAGATAAGTCCGTTCATAAAGTTTCCATTTTATAATGTCGATTCATAATATAACTACCTTCGGTCGTTCTAACTTCCATACATTTGTACTCCGCCATAAGCGTTTCCAGTACTATATCAAAGAACAGTCGAATAGGGGCCGTCATATTATTTCACGACATATTTAAAGTCATCCCATAATTATATATACTAACTACATCACAACAAATACAATAGAAATCTACTCGCTAATCATGGCATAAACTATCTCTAGCATAATTAAAGTATACATATTTAATCAAGATAGATAAGGATAGAAATAACCGAGATTAATATGCGAGAAGGAGTAGACTTGAATTAATAAGAGTTGCTCCAAGCGTACACCAACGATACAATTGCGTTCCTCACCAAGGATTACAAACACATTCCTTGCTACTAGCCTAATACTAATTTGAAACAAAGAAAGAAAGAAAAGAAAGCTAGAAGAAAGTGTGTGTTGGTGTGTGTTTCTTCCAAGGTGTGAGGTGTGTGTTTCAAATGAACCCATGCCTCCTATTTATAGAGGAGTTTTGGTGCATTTTAGCCAAAGGTAGCACACATTAGCAAAAGGTAGAAAAGGTAGTAACACCAGGTACAAAAGGCGAAAAAGGTAGTGGCACCAGGTACGAAAAGTAGGAAAAGGTCTAGCACCGGGTACGCAAAAGTACGAAAAAGCGCAATCCGTGCGGGTGGCAGGAAGCCGGCAGTGGCTGGCTGCCAGCAGCCGGCGGCTGGCTGGCTGGCGGCGGCGGCTGGCTGCCAGCGGCGGCTGGCTGCCAGCAGCACCAGTCCGCTGCCGGTTGCTGCGTTTCTCGATTCGTGCGTGTTTTCTTCGTTACGCGTCCGTTTGCGTTGATTCTTTTTGCGTTGGATTCGTAATTCAAAAACGAAGGTTTTGATGAAAAGAAATCCCAAAAATATGTCTCTGAACTTTAGATGTGTCGTACGAATCGTTTGGATCTTCCGGAGTGCGTAGAATCTTCGTTCTTCGCCCGTTTTAGTTGATTCTTCTTCTGTTGGATTCGTAATTTGAAAACAAACATCTTGGGTCAGATAGATGTTGGTGATGGGCTCTTTTGTCTTGAAATCTCGTTCCGGTGTCTGGAATCTTCAAACGTGCGTGGAATCTTCGTTTTTTATCCGTTTTGCTTGATTTTTATCGTGCGACCTTGTTTTGACTATCTTGGCATAATGCTATTGATTTGTAATATTTTTGAATTAAAATGCCAAGAATCGTTCCAGAATGAGAGAGATATCGGTAGTAAAAACGTGACTTTTTACGCGATATCAAAACCCGATGAAGGTAAAATTCAATTTACAAAATGTTCTTGATGACAAAGTTGGGCTTTCTGGCTATGATGATATGAGAAACATTTCATAAGAGTTACATCATCAAAAATAACAATTCTGATGTCATTATTGATATGGTAAGTTATGAAAATGTTGTTTACTTGAATTTGGGGATAAGTTCCCATTAGAGGAGGAAAACTACATGCATCATTATAATCAATCTTTACTTAGAAAAATAAAGATGTTAACGATATCACAAAGACATTGTTTGTTCCACTTTCATTGGAAAGTAATCATGAATCTTTGAAATGGAAAGATGATCCTAAGATCATTCAACCAACATTTCAATTTCATTGGAAAGTAATCATGAATCTTTGAAATGGAAAGATGATCCTAAGATCATTCAACTAACATTTCAATTTCCGAGAAAGGGACGTTTTCTTCACACCAAAGTGAAAATATTTTATTTGTCTACTATTACCCTTATTCTCTTTAGTTATATTGTTTTAAACCTCTACATTGTTAATGCTACTAATCTATCTTCGAATGTTGAAGAAAAAATTCAGTCAAGACTCGAGGACAAGTCATTTTTAACCCGGAGAAAATGATATGAGACACGTCACCAAGACAAAAAAGGTTTTTTGATTTTTTGGTCAACTTCAAATTAAGAACTGGAACAATGTAGGTATCCTTATTTAATGTGTGATATATGGTTGGAAAACTTTATATGTCTATTTTCTTATGCAAAAAACGATGTCTCATATGGATTTTTATTGAAGAAGTTATGCTCTTTTTACTACAACATGTTCAAGGAGAAGATTCATCCGAATTTGGACATGACTTTTGAATTAGGGGTCTCTTGAGTTGTTAGTATGGTATAATACCCCTTAATTTCAGAAGCATTTTTTAAAAAAACTATACATACGACAATTTGGAAGTGCAGGTCAAAACATACATTACCATTTATATTACAGATGATATAAATAAAATTAAACTATTTTTTTTAATAAAAAGCATAGTATATCAACTAGGTGTTATATAATTTCAAAAGACAACACCGACTCATTCAAAATAATTATACGAGTAAACGTCTGGTCAAACATTCCGTCCAAGTCAAGCTTCCTGCCCAACCCATTATATCAAAACCATAAGCTACAAGAAGTGGGGTGGTGGGGTTAGATCAAAGCTTAGTGAGTGAATATATAATCAACAGTCCAACTTAGCATAACAAATATGTTTACAACAAAGTATCGTAAACACATAATATCCCTGTTTATAGCAAAAGCATCGTAAACACATAATATCCCTGTTTACAGCAAAAGCATCGTAAACACAGAATATCACAGAGGATCGGTGGTCCTTGAGGAACCTTACTACCGCGGTGGCCCTTAGTAACACTTAAAACCAACTGGTATGCCAATACAACCGTTAATCGATAGCTTGTTGATATCTTCACTGAACACAGGTTCCTATCAAAGGTGTGTACAAGGAAACCCCCGCCAGCCCAACAATAGCAACTAAGCCCAACCAGTGTTGACCTCCGTATCACATAGTGCCCAATGGCTATGTATCACATAATCACATAATCCATAATCGTCATGGCATTATGTCAGATTAAATAGTCTATAATCATCATATCAGACTAAATAGTTTATCGACAGTAAAACTACATTTACCCGTTGTAACAAAACCTGTTACAACTAAATCACACTGAGGATTACAGATCCACTCACCGTTACCTCAGCCGCTAGCTCAGAAATCTAATATTATCGAGCCTTCTCCGTATCTGAGAATAAAATTAAATAATGAGTTAATAACTGGTTCATAACATATAACCCATTTTAAATTAATAACATCAACCATTACAATCATCAAGTTATAATATCAATTATAACTACTCAATTGTATTTAAAATCAAACGTCTCAATATGCACCATTAATGTATACAAATACAATATCTTTAGATATTAAACAATAAGCAGGTTATAAGCAATAATTTTAGTTACTCAGTCAAACCTGTCTTAATAATGCTACACAATCCGTTAGTTCATACTTAGTTTGTATATTAACTATAAGTGTCCCTTATCTCTGATCTAGGATGATAGAAGTAATTGATTGAATGGCGGAAACAAACAATCACACAAATCACACATAAACACAAACCGAAAACAATAATGTAATCAAAATATAACTTTGTATTGATAATCGTAACCTATTAGATTGATTACATAGATGTTTAGTCGACAAATGGTGCTAGGGTTTCGTCAACCTAGCCAGAAACCCGTAGGTTTGCTTATATACTAGGCAGACACGCGACACTTTGCCAGTGACGCATGTGACCGCCTTCATGCGTCACTTACATAAGTGTCGCTATGCGACACTAAGGCAAGTGTCGCCTAAACTAATATTAAGTGTCTCTGAGTACAAAACTAACTTTTCTATTTCAACTGACTAATGACACTTACAACTCGATAGACCAACTGACTGACACACTAAATGCACCAACAAACTCCCCCATGTCAGCAGCTTAGTCTCCAAAAATCTTCAATCTTCAAAAATCCTTCATCAGCGCCAGCCTTCTGGGAATGTTCCACCAGCATGAACACCCATTCTAACACAAACCTCGACAACCTTTATGAATTTTAAAGCTTCCTCTTGATCAATTTGATTATATCGCGTCTTATTTTTGTGGAGAGCTTTCTAATCATGCTTTGATGGATTAATAAGGCTGAGAGGGTCAAACATGCGAACAATTTTACCAAGAGCTCCCTTGAAATTCCATTCAGTCTTTTCTTTCTCAGACTCTATCCTTGCAGAATATTCAATAACAGTTTCTTGCGTATCAGGGTCAAACCACCAATATCGTAGATACTTAAGAAAATTCTGTGGTAATAACTGTAAGGGAACATACTTCAGACAAGCAGCTGGCGGATAATGATATTTCACTATTGGTTCCTGAGTTCTCGGATCAATTTTCTTCTTATAACAGAAACAAACTCCCAGCTCAGGTCTAATCCACATATACGTCTTGCTGTAGATCTCTTTCCTTAATAACTTCTGAAACATATTTCCTCAAAGATCATCCGTATGATTGACTATGTTCAGTTGAGCAAGACGATTAAATTTAACCTTTGGCAACGTGCTGATATGACTAAATCTTGGTTTGAAATATTGCATACTGTCTCTTCTTTTAATCAAGATCAGAAAATTATCTGCATCAAATTTCCAACTTTTGATCAAACCCGTAAGTTCACCTCGAACCTCAAAAAATTTTCACTTCTTCAATTAAGGTTCGGCTGGAAAATAACTCATATGCGGCTTTGTAGAATCTTGAAGAACCGATTTTGAAGATTCGGCAATTTCCGAAATCGATTCAGCCTATGGTACTGAATGAAATGATGATTCAGGAACTGATTGAATAGTTGGTTATTCGTGAATATTTTCCACTGTTTGTTCTTCCTCATCTTCCGAAGAATCCGACTCAATGATTGGTGTATCAAAATCATATGGTTGAGCCAGTTGTTTCTGAATACGTTCAGGTTCTCGCTCAGGCGCCGGTTCTTGATTCGGGTTTTCCATATAAACCTCATCTGGCCCTGGAACCTCTGCATCCATTTCTACATCATCAGGATCAACTGATCTATCATCTTTATCAACCGATTAATCAAACTTTGCAGATACATGAGATTAATATATGAGTAGTCAACTGCAATCGGTCTCGATTGATCTTGAACATCAAGAAAATAATCCAAAGCAATGTTTTCATTGATATCAGAACTTTGTACATTTTCTGGATCTGGGGGAGGTGTTACATTTGTTTCCAAGGTACGATGACCATCCTCCCCCGAAATAATAGTAACAGACTCCAACTCTACCAACCTAGACTCAAGATCTGTCACCTGAAGCTTCAACTCATCAACCTTTGCCGCTTTAAGCTCTAATTCTTTGATTTTCCCAGCCTGAGCTTCGATAACCGCAGCTTGAACGATAAAACATTTATTCATCAGCTCCATCTGAGCAAGAATCTGCTGAAGAGATACAGGTTGTGGTTGTTGTGGTGGTTGCTGACCAGGTTCTTGAATCACAACCCCTATTCTCTGGCAGCTTTTATGCGGCAGGTCAGCATATGAAGGAGAAGAGCCAGTTGGTCGCTTTCCAGTATTCCTTGGAACGTGAACCCTCCCCTCAGATATCCTTCGTAGAATACGCTTAAAGCATTGAGGATCAATCATCTGAATTGCATCCTAAGCATCTTAAGGAGGCACATCACCCTCATAATCGGGTGGTGTGGTGGTGTGGGTCCACCATCATCATCATCGTCAACCTCAACGCGCTCAACCTGTTCAATATTATCCAAATCCTGAGCGACTTGATTTTCTACTAAGTCATCTTCATTAACTACAGGAGGAATAACAACATCCTCAAACCCATCATTAGGCGGCGCAACATAGTTTTCATTGACCATGTGCCCGAAAAGGTCACGATCCGGCAAAACATCAGCATCCTTCGTCGGTAGTTTACAATCGTTGAAAACTCTCAAAAACATCGGATTTGGATGTAACAGCGATCGCTGATCAGGAGCGATACCTAAATCCATGTCATTCAAAATTAGTTGCACAAATGCAGATATTGCAGCCATTTATCCTTACCAGCCCGGATGTATCCACTAAAGTTGTATGGCTTGTTATAAACCAAAGCCAACATCAAAGATAGAGTGGAATGGCTTGCAGCATCAAAACCTCCCTTCCTCGGAGATATACAAACGATAATAATATGGCACAAAAACCGCCAAACCCGACAGAGATACTATTTCCTGAAATCAGAAAAGTGATCCTCCGGATAGCCCATCCTCTGAAGACGACCAAAAATAAACTTCATCTCAAACAGGGTTGGCATGTCATGTGTATCATTAAATTGCAATACACGACAAACTGTTTCCTCGGTAATCTCAATCTGCTAACCGAACATTGTAGAGACAATTCTCGGCACCTCATTCACCATTCTGATAAATGTGTGGTCATAAAATTCCTCAATCTGATTCATATACACTAGAGTAGTGGCTGTGATAGCATGATGAATCCTGGATCGTGTGAGAAAGTTGATCATCGGCCTAAACGGGATCGAATTCTTGTGCGTTGACCCCAGAAACGCAACAATATTGTGGCAAGTATTTGTTCGGCGATAATAATCTTGAAGAGCTACCATCTATAAGCTAAAATACATAATAGATAACTAGAAACATCGTTACAGAATAAGCTCAAATATACAAACCAAATTAAAAGTTAAATTCTAATTAAAGGCGTCACTTAGTAAGTCACGCATGGAACAGTACCGACACTCAGGGAGTGCCGTATGAAACAGTGTTTTAAAATCAAAAATCAAATATAGCGTCACTTGGGGTAAGTGACGCTATCAGGGCGTCACAGGTGTAAGTGACGTTGCCTATGTATGCGTCATTAGGTACGACATTTAGGAAGTGTCGGTATATAAGTAGACGTCATTTAAGCAAGTGACGGTAAAACAAATGCGTCACTAATAGAGTCACTTAAGGAAGTGACGCATAGCAAAGCGTCACTCAGAGGAGTGACGGTATAAGTGACGGTATAGACCTAGGCGTCACTAGGGGAGTCACTTAAAGAAGTGACGGATAGAAAGGCGTCACTCAGATGAGTGATAGTATAAGTGACGGTCAACCATATGCGTCACTTAGGGAGTCACTTAAGGGAGTGACGCATAGAAGGGCGTCACTCAGAAGAGTGACGGTGTAAGTGACAGAAAGGATACTAAATTACCAAGAAGCGTCACTTACTGGAAGTGACGCATGAAGTGACGCAACGATGAAGATCTTGCAGTCGTTGTTCATACCCAGAAATCACAACAAATAGTTTTTAGGGTTTTTGAAAAACGAGATGACCAAAAGATATCAAGCCGATCAAAACGCACCAAGTTTTAACATCAAACACAAACATATCAAGCCCTAATTCGCGTGATTTCGTTTAACCCTAAAACCCGTAACCCTAATTTAAGATTAAATCATGAATACGTAATTAAAAGGGTTAAGATTTGTACCAAAAGAAGCGTAATCGAGAGGGGAACAAGAATATATGAGCCGATTGCACGAACAATGCTTGAAAATCCACAAAAATATCGAAAATCACGAACAATCGAAGTGACGCAGAGACAAACGCGAGTGACGCTATGTCAGAGTAAGTGACGCTAATTGAATGGTGAAAGTGATGGATAGGAGTGTCGTTTGGATGGGTATTTATACCAAAACCCTAATAAGCGCCACTCAACCCGACACTAGTAGCGTCACTGGAAGCGTCACTGGTGGCGTCACTTATGAAGTGACGCATAATGTCACTTAGATTTATTTTTTTTTGAGATTTTGTAGATCTGTTGCGTTTTGATTTTGGTACTCAAGTTTGAAAGTAAATGTAACTTGGTTATAACACAAAATAAAACTAAAAATAGAGTAAATTAACACACAATAACGCAGAAGTACACATACAAAACCAAAATTAACACATTCTTTTTGGTGACGGAATTATTTGAGTCTGGTTAGGGATCATATCGGAATAACATGCAATTATTAGGAATAGTAAGTGTTATTTCGATCATCAGTATATTTGTCCAATTTAAATTTACTTGGCATGCTAAAAACACCTTTTATAAAAATTATTCCAAAATGATTATCAGTATATTTGTCCTCTTAGATATATTACACTCATATCTAGGAGCTAATATTATTATTCGTACGAATATTTTTCCGAGGTCTCCACCATAGATATACATCTTAACTGTAGACATAGACTATATTTCCATTTATAGAAAGAATATGAGAAAATCATCTTTAAGAATCAAGTCAGCGGTGACAGGTCTGTACTTACGTACAACAGAGCGACATAGCTTCATTCAGGTTTAAGCAAAACCAGGCTTGGTCAAACCATTTTGGCGACCTCGTTAGGTATCTTAATTTTAAAGACTTTTCAAGTAAATTTACTTGTGTTTGCTTAATGTTGAATATATATTAACAGAAACCAGGTCTATACTTACGTATAACAGAGGAAACTGTCAATATATACCCGCAAATAATATCAAATAAGCTTCATGCATGGAAATATATCTAGCATAAGTAAGATATTAAGACTTTTGTCATACATCTTACGGTGTTATACCACTTGAAATAAACAGGTAGTTATTAGGCTTCTTAAAAATACTCAAAGATTTTTGTGTAACATGCCTACTAATATATCGTATGATGAAGATAATATTCATAAAGACTGTTGTTAACATGTCAGATAAATCTACTGACACATCCAAAATAAACCTTAAATTCCATATTATGCATGTCACCCGATGTACTATCATATCCCAAGTTGTTTACAGACACAACTCAACATCTATTTTAAAAATGTAGCAACCGTACATTTCTTTAATACTAACAAGTATAAAGAGTGATTGTTGCCCCAATATTTTATTTTATTATTATTTTTAAATTAACTTAAAGCAAGTATAAATACAAACCACCAAGTTACATATTACTTATGAATGGGATCTTTCATCCCATTCATGGAGATCAACTCCTCAAATCGAGCCTTAGAAAATGCTTTTGTGAAAATATCCGCCTTTTGATTTGAGGTGTCGATATGTACGATATCTATTAAGCGCTTCTCAAAGCAATCCGTATGAAATGAAAATGAATTTCAATATGTTTTGTTTTGGAATGTTGCACGGGATTGTGTGTGATTGAGATAGCGGCGGTGTTATCAATGTGTAAAAGAGTAAAAGTAAGAATAAACCCATAATCCCTTAGTTGATGCTGAATCCATAAGACTTGAGAGCAGCAACTAGTAGCAGCAATGTATTCTGCCTCCGCCGTGGATGTAGATACGGTCGTCTGCTTCTTACACAGCCATGAGACTAACCGGTTACCCAGAAACTGACATCCTCCAGTTGTTGATTTCTTGTTGATATCACACCCGCCATAATCCGAATCCGTGTAAGCAATCAAGGAGAAGTTATCTTCATTAGATTACCATAAACCAAGTGATGGTTTAAGCTTCAGATAACCAAAAATTCGCTTGACCGCCTTCTCAAGAGAAACCTTGGGTTTTGCTTGAAACCGGGAACACGGTGACACAGCGAACATAATGTCGGGTCGTGAAGCAGTAAGATACATGAGAGACCCAATCATTGATCGATAATTATGAACATCAACATCACCTTCTTCTTCAGATGGACCAAGATTATGATCTATCTCAGTAGGAGTTCCATAGGTTTTAGAGTTAAGCAGATCAAATGTTGATAACATATCTTTCACGTACTTGCTCTGATGAATAAAAATCCCATCATCAGATTGTTCAACCTGTATACCCAAAAATTAGGTAAGCTCCCCCATTGAACTCATCTCAAACTTGTCCTTTATGATACCCTCAAATTCTTTACATAACGCTTCATTCGTTGACCCAAATACAATGTCATCCACGTACACTTGCACCAAAAGCAAATCATCACCAGATTTCTTCAGAAACAAAGTTCCATCAATCTGATCACGCTTAAACCCATTCTATAGTAAATGAGTGGTTAGCGTTTCATACCATTGATGAGGCGCCTGATGAAGACCATACATAGCTTTGTCTAATTTGTAGACATACTCTGGATGTTTTGGATCTTCAAAACTAGGCGGTTGATGGACGTACACATCTTCACGAAGCTTGCCATACAAAAATGCAGATTTCGCATCCAGTTGATATAGTCGAAAACCCTTGAACGATGTGTATGCCATAAGTAATCGAATAGATTCTAAACGTGCAACTGGAGCAAACACTTCTTCATAATCGATTCCCTCGATTTGTTTATAACCTTGCACAACTAAACGAGCTTTATTCTTGACAACGACTCCTCGATCGTCTCTCTTTACTATGAAAACCCATTTAGTTCCAATTGGGAAAGAACCTTTTGGTGTTTTAACCAATTTCCATACTTCTAGCCTTTTGAATTGCTGGAGTTCTGTTTGCATAGCCTCCACCCAATGAGAGTCTTGTAAAGCCATGTCAACATCCTTTGGTTCTGACTGAGTAAGAAACATGATTGAACTCTAGCTACTAGGCTAACCAAACTTTCAGCTGCTTTACTCCGAGCGAGTATTCTAGCAGCAGGATCACCAATGATATTATCAGTTGGGTGATTCTTATGTACACGAGTTTGTGGAATCGGATCAGGCACAATGTTCGAATCCAAATTCGTGTAATCTCCCCCAAGATCAGGAGCATCCTCTTTATCAAAATGAGAAGTTTCCAGATCTTCCTCTTCATCCCACGGTTGTAAAGGCAAATCATGAAGAACCGAAAGATCAGTATCAGCAGGAATTGTCCCTGACGTTGATGGAATATCTGTTGAAACTGTTGGAGGTGGAGAAATGGTAGTAGGTACTGCAGGAGCTAAGGGGGTAATAATGACAGAAGTTAGACCTGCCTGAGCCGGTGAGGGTATAGGAACTGGTTCAGAAGTTGATGATTTTGAAGGAGTGTCATCATCATTTGAAAGATTAATACCATGAAGCATGGTAACAACTTCCTCGACAACGTCTTCTTCAAGAAGCTGAAATGAATCAAATACTCCCTTGTAGTTGAAAAACCAATCTGGACCTGTTCCCTGAGGAGGATCTGTGTAACGTAGACATTTTACTTCAAAATGTTCCTCAATCGTGTTTGTAGTCTTGTTAAAGACTCGTTTATTCAGAGAATTTACAGAATATCCTAGAAAGATACCCTCGACTGCCTTATCCCTAAACTTTGAGACTTTATCCTTTGTAATCATTATCAAACACAGATAACCAACCGGCTTTAGAAACTACAAGGTCGGCTTACGATTGTTGTAGAGTTCATAACAAGTCTTGTTCTTCTTCTTTACCGTAAGCACTCTATTAAGAACATAACATGCAGTACTGACTGCCTCAGCCCAAAAGATGAGAGGTAACTTTGAATCTTCTAGCATGGTTCAGGTTGTCTCGATGATGGTTATATTCTTTCGTTCTGCAACCCCATTCTGTTGTGGAGTTCTTGGAGCACTGAACTGATGCTCAATACCCTTAGCATCACAATACATCTCGAGAGTTGAATTCTTAAACTCCGTCCCGTTATCACTTCTTAATCTTTAAACCTTCAAGTTGCTCAAATTAGTCAACTTGTCAAACAGATAAACAAGGATCTCCGTAGCTTCACTCTTTGATGAAAGAAAATATACCCAAGAAAATCTCGAGTAATCATCCGTAACCACAAGACAATACGAACTTCTACCTATACTCTTTGTAGAAACAGGACCAAACATGTCCATATGCAACAATTCCAACGGAGCGGCAATGTAATTCACTAACTTCGACTTATGGGACTTCTTATGGAGTTTCCCTTCATGAAACGAAACATAATCATCTTTGAGCGAAAATAACTGTTTGGGCACCCCATTCACTTATTCATTATTAACTATAAAATTCATGTTACGAAAATGAATATGTCCCATACGCCTGTGCCAAAGCAATGATTCCTTCTCAGAAGCCTTAGATAGAAGACATGTATATTCATTAGTTGTCTCAACGGTTTGCATATTCAAAACATATGTATCATTCCTCCGTGGTGCACGCATCATCACCCATTCTTCTGGAATTATGAACCTTGGCTTCAAAATCACACATTCATTCTTGGTGAATGTCATTGTATACTCTTTATCATAAACTTGTGAAACACTAAGCAAGTTGTGTTGTAGCTGTTCCACATAGTTTACCTTCTCAAAACTTACTTTCCCATTAGTAAGTGTTCCATGGCCTGAAATTTTCCCACCAGTATCCCCTGCAAAGACAACATATCCACCGTCGAATGTTTCAATATCCGTCAATAGAGATACATTGCTTGTCATGTGTCGCGAGCAGCCACTGTCCATGTACCAATCACTATCCTTGACACGTTCAGACTGTTGCAACACAAAAACAAAAGAGGATTAGTGAGAAATGGAGACCCAAGGCTTTAGAGACTTAGGTCGTCCGAAGTCATTAACAATGAGCACATCAGATAGTATTTTTTTTAAACAAATCAGATTTTGAATCTGATGTGTTATTTTTGACGACATGAGAGTCAGTAGGATAATCTCTCCGTTTCCAAACTTTAGGTGGCTCGGAAATTGGTTTGGGAGTGAGAACGGGCTTTGGTTTATTCAAAGATTTTTGCCCATACACACTAGGTTTCTCAACAGGTTTGGGAGAGTTAGAAAAATGCCTAGGCATATCTCTCCCATACCTCTGAGTTGACAGTTTGGGACAGTCACAAATTAAATGTCCCTGCCTCATGCAGTAGAAATAGGAACGAGTCTCAACAAATGATTGAGGATGAGGACGTACCGAAGGAGGTGACAAGGAATTTCTAGAACATGCTCATTGTGTAAAAGTTTTAAAAGTTGCTTGCTTCGGTTGAGCAGTTGAAGTTGAAGGTTTATCACAAGAAACGTTTTCATTTTTATTAATTGAATTACGTTTCAAAATCTTTAAAGGTGTCTGTAAAGTTTAAGGTTTCTCATTCAAAACCTTTTCTTTCCCCTATTCAGTTTGAACTTTAGGGACAGAATCATTTGTCAAAATCACTTTTTCTGATTTGACTCCAACCTTCTCAACCTTAGGATACTCCTGTTCAGTAATATCCTCAATCTTAACAATCTTCTCAACACATACGGGATGTGAACTTTCTGGCTTAACAAACTTAGGCAAGGGATACTCTGGCCTTTTGGTTTTCTCCTTTTCCTGTTTGTTTTCCTTATATTCTTTTGATTTAATACCATAAAGCAATGCATAATCGACTGGAATCTCTTCAGTGCCTTCCTTAACAGGCATAGGACAATATGCAGTGGGAGGTGGGACTACAGTATAACCTAGTCTTGCCTTAGTTTTACTATATGTCCTTTGCTTATTAAGAATTTCATTAAAGGAAACTGTTGATGAGGAAGAACCTAAAATTTGTTCTTATATTGCACATACTCATTTTTTAAATCAGAAAGTTCTTTGTTCAATAACTCAATTTCAGTAAGATAGCTTTTAATAGCATCTTGTTGACTAAAAAACTCTGCTTTATATGTTTGAGTATCTAACTTATGAGCCTCAATTTTCTTATTATAAATATGTTCATTTGCTTTTAAATATTTATTAGACTCAGTAAGTTTTGCAACTTTATCTCGTAAATCTAAGTTGTCTTCTTGAAAACACTTCAAAGATGCAGTCAATTTAATGCATGAGATACAGTTTAAAGGTTCTTCAGGTTCATTATGTACCTCATTAGTGATGTGAGCCATGAGAGCAAGCTGATGAATCTCAGCTTGAGCAGTTCGATCTGTATTGGTTTGCTCGAACACCAGTAGAGCATTGTCAGTAGAGCCTGTCTTCTCTGTAGCTTTATCTTTGGGTGGAGATGGTGTAGTAAATCCTGCTGCTGGAATCTTTGGTTTTTCACATTCTCTCGCACAATGCCCCAAGTTCTGGCACTTATAACATCTGACTTTACTTTTTTCAAACCCAAAACTTGACTTCCCATCACCTTCTAAATTCTTGCGTCCAGTTCGTTGCAAGAATTTCTTCACCCTCCTTGACAGCATATCAATGTTCCAGTTCAAATCCATCTGCTCTTGATCATCATCACCTATCTGAGCATAATCTTCCTTTACCAGCTCTAGTGTTGTGTTTGGTTAAGAAACCAAATCTTTATACGAACTCAGAAAAGCAGTGTAAATCGCTGCTTGTTCTTCGATAGCTAGTGAAAAGGACTGTTGTGGCTGTGTTGATCCAGGTGGAGTAGTGTGTGAAGTGCCAGACGAATATCCTCCAGTGAAGGTAGAAGTTGAGGTGATATCTGTAATGAAGGCCATTCCACCGTAGGTCTTTCCGGAATTAACTTGACCACCATACAGAGTTGGGTCTTGGACAAAACCCCCACTTTTACATTCTTTCTTCTTCAACTCCATAGCATGTTCCTTGAGTATCCCAATCAACTCGTCCAACTTCCACGTAGCCAACTCTTGATTTTCCTTTAACATCTGAACCTTGACATCCGAAGCTTTAGATAGTACATCCAAAAGCTTCTTATTGATTTCAAGTTCCGTAAAGGTAAAACCTCCTTCAACCAACTCACTAACCAGCTGTGAGTATCGAGTGAATAAACCAGATGCGGTCTCATTAGGTAGATTATCAAAAAGATCAAATTGTTTCTTAATCAATTCCAACTTCGCCTCTTTGTATTTCTCATTACCACCGCAGCGAACCTCAAGTGCCTTCCAGAGATCATAAGCAATCTCAAGTTGTCTGAACATACGCATAACATCTGGAGTTAAGGCCATCTTTATATCTGAAAGTGCTTTTCTTTCAGTATCAAGCTCCTTACGTTCGTCAGGAGTCATAGCCTTATAAGCTTTAGATGGGGGAACTTGACGATAATTTCCCTCAGCCAATGGTCTTTCATATCGTTCAGTGAGTGGACCCCATAATTCCGGACAATGAAAGTAAATATACTGCTCAAAACGTGCTCTCCAGTATGCATAGTCCAAATCAGTAGTAAAAAACAGGAGCTTTACTACTAGATCCCACATCATTGTTTTTCTTAAACATTTCTTGGATTTTCTGAAGAGTATCCTTGTCTTGAGACATTTGTAAAAGACCTGTAAGATTACCTCAAAAGAAAACTAGAAAACTGATTAGTAAAAAGGGCGACACTAGGTTAGTGTCGCACTAAAGTGTCGCAAAGAATAGCGGCACTGAGTAAGTGTCGCTAATAAGTGACGGATTAGTAACAAAAGTGACACTAGGTAAGTGTCGCACAGAAGTGTCGCAACGTATAGCGGCACTGCGTAAGTGTCGCTATGAAATGACACACAAACTTAAATGCCGACACTAGAGATTAGTGTGGTTTAAACAAATAAGTGACGCCCCAAGTGTCGCACTTGAGTGTCGCAAAGAACTAACTGGCGTCACTAGTAGCAAGTGACGCGTAAACACACAAGTGTCTTTTATAAGTGACGCACTTGAGTGTCGATGAATACCTAATTGAATCTTACAGAGTGTCGCACGAAGTGTCGCTAGAAGTGACGCAACGAGTGACGCAGAAACGACTGTAATCACCCAAAAACCCTAAAAATCGAATTTTCGTAAACCTAACGAAAATTTTTCGATCCCAAACGAACAAAACCTGTAAATCTTGATTCCTAACGTCTGTCTAGTACCCAATCGATCCAAAAACCTTGATTGTTCTTCATTTTCTTCACAAACCGAACCAATACACACTAATACGTGCTCAAAACTTCAATCAATCCACCAAGGGCTCTGATACCAGATGTGAGTGTCCCTTATCTCTGATCTAGGATGATAGAAGTAATTGATTGAATGGCGGAAACAAACAACTACACGAATCACACGTAAACACAAACTGAAAACAATAATGTAATCAAAATATAACTTTGTATTAATAATCGTAACCTATTAGCTTGATTACAGAGATGTTTAGTCGACAAATGGTGTTAGGGTTTCATCAACCCTAGCCAGAAACCCGTAGGTTTGCTTATCTACTAACACAAATCGGCAGACATGCGACACTTGGCCAGTGACGCATGTGACCGCCTTCATGCGTCACTTACCTAAGTGTTGTTATGCGACACTAAGGCAAGTGTCGCCTAAACTAATATTAAGTGTCGCTAAGTACAAAACTAACTTTTCTATTTCAACTGACTAACGACACTTACAACTCGATAGACCAACTGACTGACACACTAAATGCACCAACATTAACTTATACCAAATTTGTGACCATACAATTGCATTTTAAAGGCCAACACTTTTCAAACAGCAAAAGTACCCACCGGATTGATGGAGTACCCGCCGGATACTCATCAAATCCAACGATCCACCGGATCAAGGTTTGGATCCACCAAGTACTAAATAGTTTGCACTACTCACTGGGTAAGGGTAGTACCCGCCGGGTACTCCCTTCTTCTCAGCGACCTGCAACCTGTCAAAAACCCATACCCGAACTTTTACCAAAACAAACCCAATTTCAGGTTTCCAATTCGATTAATATCAGCATATAACATCTTATAAATATCATATATCATCTATTTCAGTTTCAAATTCATATCAATTTCTTAATCCACATATTCAAACTTTTGAGTTAAACTAATGGAGGAATTGACTTACAATTGATAGAGAAAGAAGATGCAATTGATGATAATGATGTTGAATCAAATCACATGAGCAAAAAAAATTTCTGATTTGTCATTAATTTAGGTGTGTTTTGGTTTTGTGAATTTTCAAAGAACCATACTGAGTTTCTAATTTGAGAAGGTTAAAGAAATAAGGTTGGCTCTCTTCGGACCGACTCAATTATTCTTTTAAATTTAATCCCCTTCTAAACCTATTATTTGTAACTTAAAACCATTTACGATTTCAACAATTTTATTTTACCTTCAACTGTATAAAGTTAAAACAAATAATAAATTACTAGTCACAATAAGTCATTTGACTTTTTGACTATTGATTCACAATAAACTTAATAAAATAAATAAATTAATTTCCTAACACATTAAATAATAATTTAAAGTCAGGAAATTATCATAATTACCATTAGGCTCTTAAAGTGGGTGTTACATATGATTTACACCAATAATTTAATCCCATGTTTTCTGCCCAGATTCGTAATATCTACTTACCACCCTTAAACCATGACCCAAACGAATTTATTTGACTCCCAAAATAATTCCACAGACTATTTGACATATCTAAAACTTAAAAATAATTTTTCCAGAATTTATTTTAATGTCTAACTATTTTTACAAATTTACCGAAACGGACTGCTCACTTGAAACTACATTACCAAAAATCTTTTACACAAGTTAATATACTTATAAACCTTCAAAAATTATAATATTTTTACAAAAATTAGTCATCATACTCAAATGGTTCCAGAATAATTTTCATAACCAAATTCAAAGCTAAACATGTGATTTCATGATTCAAACCGTACCAATATTTTTCCAAAAATTCGTCACTCAATACAGCAGTTTACAAATTAATTTTAATAAAATAATATAAAGCGTTTTAGAGGCCGAAACCTGGAATTTTTGTGTAAAATTTTAAGATCTGCAACTTTTTAGCTTTGGCTGAAGCCCTGAAAACGAACGCAACTAGATCAAAACAGCCGTCGAACCGGACTGAATAATCTGGACAGATTTTTAAGATTTCGATTTTATAACGTTCAGTTTGAAAACACATTATACCTCACATATCAATACCACTGACATATAAATCAACCAATGTATACGTACATCTCTGAAAATATAAGGAAAATTTATTTATTAAAGTTTATGAAAAGTACTTACACGAACATCGATAACACACGAAGGCACGACACAACATTTGATTTGGTTCTTCTTGATGTTTTGGCCGACCACACACAAATACAAGGACGATTTGTCCTCTCTTTTTTTTTTCTACCGACACAAACAAAAACCCAGGGACGATTGTTTTTTTTTTCTATCTACTAGATGACATAAGTTTTAAAATGATATACTTCGTAGTAAAAATTAATAATAACAAAAGAAACCTTTTTATAGGATAATTAAGCTGATTTTTTTTTGATAAAAACATCACTAGGTTTAAGACACTAGAAAACTCTGGCAACTTTAATTATTATTTATAATTTTTTAGTGTAAGATAAAAACCGTGAGCAAATTTCAATAATAATAGTTGATCTTTTATTGGTTACAATTACAAAAATAAATCACTAAAGGACTGTACAAAACATAACAAAACTTAAGGACTGTGTAAGTTGCTTGTTTTATATCTGTTTATGTATTATATTTATTGATAGTTTAATATATCTTTATCTTTATTGTGTTAGTTTGATTTTTTTTGTAAGGAATAATAAAATATACATTTGTGTGGTTGTAGAGGTCCATCTGAATATTTATTTTGTAAGTTTTTAAATTTGGGCTTATTGAGCTGTTAATGTAGTTTATTATTTTGGTAGCATTTTGGGCTTAAGTTTTTCTATTTTCTAGTTTAAGCCCATTTTATAAATCGGGTTACTGTACTGTCGTTAAATTGTTGATGACAACAAAAGTAGGACATGTGATGTAATAAACTAAATAAAGCATAATAAATACATTGAAGGCCAGTCTTCAAGTTCAAGTGTAGTTTATGGTGTGTAGTTTAGAGTGTAAGTGTGTTGTTATTTGCAAAATACTAAACTGTTTCGAAGAATACTTACAACAATCGACAATCAACTTTAGTCATATAATAATAACAGAGACATTAAAAAAATACGAACAATAATGTAAATAAAACGAATAGAACAAAATATGTCTAACAAAACACAAAACACTTAAATATTTATTCGGATATGAGATAGATTTCGAAAAATAAATTAATTAAATTAGTAAAGAGAACTATAGAAATATCCTAGAGTTGTCGACGAAGTTGAGATCGACTACATAATCATCATCTTAATCATGACCAAGTGCACGGAGTTGTTTTGTTTGATCATCGGTCATAACAATCTTTTTAATCAGTCTTTTCAAAATATCTTCACCAACTTCAACTATACAAACATTCATCTTTAACCGTATAATAAAATGGTTTAGATGTGCATTACCTACAAAAAAATAAATATACAATGGCGTCAAATGAATCCAAGTAATAAAATTCAATGGATGACCAACAATTAAAAACACATAAAACATAAAACATTGACATTCATGTTTTGAAAAGTAGGAGATTAGTCTACAAAGGAACAATAGTTTTCAAATTATTCAACAATTAAAGCAAGGAATGGTGAGAAGTTATTATAGTAAATGGTAAACTAACCTTTACTTTTAGTTTTACAATTATCGATATGAATAAGAGTATGTTTGTCAGATGGAGTATTTTTTTTACGGGCAGGGATTCATTGAAGATTTGTATGTAGAAGGAATGCAAATGTGGTGAATAATCCAGGTGAAGATGATTATATATAGTTGAGGAAGCTATTAACAAATAGGAAATTATATATATATATATATATATATATATATATATATATATATATATATATATTATAAAATTAGAATCAATCTTTATAACTAAGGGAGAAGACCCTTAATTATTTGTCAAATATATACATGCTATATCATACAAATCCTATGTGTCATCACCATATAAAAAAAACTTGATGATGTGGATTTTCCTACACCCTTATTTCAAATAAGGTAATATTCAATTAAAATTTATATATTATAACTATTTTCATTTAATAAGGTAATTAATAAAATTAAATTATACCATTTTAATTCAAAATAATGTGTCATATAATAACACTTATAACTTTTTATTATAGTCCAAACTCATGACATCCTTTAATCTATTTTTTCTTTCTAATTTTAATCTTTTAGTTTTTTCATCTTAATCTTAACTCTTATTCCTCTAACTTACTCTAAATTTCTCTTTTTTTAAAAATAAATAAATAAACTTTTAGTAAATTATGAGAACTTACTTTTAATGTAATTATATCTGTAGGTTCCGTATACGGACCAAATCGAGAAGCTTAAGACTTGTATGTAGATGCGGAATTAAACACACAAGTTATGCTAGATATTTAACAAGTAAATGACCAAAACACAAAGTGTAAGTTTGTATAAACAATCAACAAATGAGATTACATACACTTTAACTAGACACACAAGGATCTAAGCTACACAATATGTGAGTTTTCTACAGAGAGTTTCGTAGTGTTGTGTGTGAGTGTTTGTTGGTGACTAAAACAGAAGCTGATGAGCTCTATTTATAGTCTGATCCAAACTTTATGCGACACAATCATTGTGTCGCATAGATTGTCACTGCGACACAATCATTGTGTCGCATGCATTGACTCTGCGACACAATCCTTGTGTCGCATATGCAGACACAGCGACACAATGCTTGTGTCGCAAGATTACAGAAAATTGTAATTAATCTAAATCTAGAACTGTTTTAATACGTAATTACAATATCGACACAATTACAGACTGAGACCAACTGACAGACACATTTAGATGTACCAACAAACTCCCCCGTGTCTTCAGCTTGGTCTTCAAAGAATTTCTTCAATTAGCTTCAGTCTTCAAACCCATCCGGGTGGAAAGTTTCCACCAGCATGTACACCAAAAGAGAAACATATATCAACGATTTTCTGAAATCGCTTCGCCAGAATTGTGTTGAACTCGTTGTCAGGATTGTAGCGAATACGACTGTTGAACAGTTTCTTCATGTCATCCTTTGACAAGTTTATTATGCTCATCGGGTCAAATATCTTGAATTCTGCTTTTGGTAAACCCCACAAAGAAGTAGACCCAGTTTGAGGCACAGAATCAGGCACGTAGACAAGAACGGCTTCACCGGTGTGAGCATCCAGTTCCCAGTAGTGAAATCGTTTCAGCAGATTGAAGGGAACAGATTCCAGCGAGACTTCACGAAGACAATTAGCAGGAGGATAGTGATTTCTGACGATTGGCTGATTTGTCTTTGGGTCAAGCTTTTTCTTGAATGTGAACCTTGTACCTAGCACAGGTTTGACATAATGATATTTCTTTGATCGAATCTCTGCCCGCATGATTTTCTGAATAACTTCAGCTACTCCGTCTTTATGAGGATTGATCAACTGAAGCCGAGTAAGACGAACAAGATCATGCTTTGGTAGCGTACTCAATTTCTTCAGCGATCGACGAAAGTACTGAATACCATCACGTCTTTTGATCATGAACCTTCCCTTGTTCACCTTCCAACTTTTAATAAGGCCGGTATAATCACCGCCAACCTTGTATTTCTTGCAGGTAACAGGAACAGGTTCGAGATTCTTACCTTTGATGAACCAGTTATCCCTGATGGACATTTCCCTGTCAAAAGGAACATGTTCGAATGTATCCTGTGGGAAGATGTCATTGTAATTTGTCCTTGTTGATTCAGGAGCAGAAGTAGCCTGAGAAGAAGATCCTGAGGTAGATCCTGGTACATAGTTGAATGCAGGCCCTGACTCATCGTCTGAAGAATCGGATACAACAATGCCTTCCTGTGGGTGAGAGGGCTGATCAACATATTCTTCATTTGGGTCAAGCCCTTCTTGCTCAACCTCAACATCATCATCATCATTTGCAGCCTCGAAGTCAAAAGGCTCTTCAGGCACAACCCCATCTTCATTAACCGCAGCTTGAAAGTATGTCAAATTACAATAAGTGTAATCTACAGCTAACGGTTTCGGTTGCCCTGGTAACTCAAGAATATAATCCAAAATCAAAGGAGTTTCATTAATCGATGAATCAGTTACATTATCAGGATTTACATTTTCATCGCCCTCGGCGGAAACCCTAGGTGTTGATTCTAAAGCCGGTTGGCTTGGCTCCCCCGAAGCAATAGCTTGGGTTTCCAGCTGCAGAATCTTTGACTTCAGCTCTGCGTTCTCCTTTTCCAGGTTAGAGATTCTGGCATCTTGAGCTTCAAACACTGTCAACTGAGCATCCATATCATGCTGCATTTTGTCAAGTCGGCGTAGGAGCTCTTGAATAACCGCTGGGTGAGGGGTGATTGGAGTTTCAGTCCTCGGCGGCTCAGAAGATGTGGAAGTGGAAGTGCGAGAACGCCTGATCAGGGGATCCAAAATGTCAGTATCGGAGGGATCACGAGGCCTTTTACCTCGGCTGGAGGATTCAGGAGGTGGAGAAGGTGGCTGATATGCATCGATCTCACGATCGAGATCCACAAACTCCTGATCCATAGGATCTGGCAACACTGGCGGTTGCTGAGCAGCAGGTTGTTGAGCTGGGGTTGGTTGTTGGACTGGAGGTGGAACTGGGGTTGGTGGAACAGTAGGCCTAGGAGCTTGATCATTAAACTGTTCACCAGGAGGACCAACATATGCAGGATCGATGATATGTCCGAACAAGGCAACCTCCCTTTCCGGTGCCTGACCCTGCTTGGCAAAAGTAGTACAGATGGTATAGATCCTGGTATTCATTGGTGTCTGCTTGAAGGTAAACGATGCAATCACTGGAAGATCAGGATGCAAGTGATTGAGCAGCAGTTGAGTAAACCGAGGATATAACGCCCATTTATCCTTCGTATCCTGAGCGTTGTCAACAAAACCCCTCCAGATATAGCCAGAAAAATTATAAGGTTTGTTGTAGATCAACGCGAGAATGGCAGAGACAGTTGTGTAGCTCATCCCTTCCAGACCTGCCCTACGACTGGATAAACACACAATGACGATGTGAGCCAGATACCGCCAGACCTTTGTCATGTAGGTCTTCTTGTACTGGTCAACTGGAATTTCCTGGTATCCAATCGAGCGCATCCCTTGAGCAATAGCAGCAGCAGCAAACTGAGTAACCATATCCGAGTTGTCTCCAAACTCGAAGAAATCCCGAATAAGTTGCTCAGAGAAAATAACCTGACGTCCACAAACAGTAGAGATAAGACGAGTATCAGGTTCGTCTTTGTTGACGACAGCATTGTCCCAAAACTCAGTGATTTGATTCCTCAAAATCCGAGTGTCAGCAGTGATAGCTTTGTGGATTCTGGAGCGGCGAAGAAAAGCTATCATTGGTCGATACGGTCTCGAAGTCTCAACCGTAGTGTTCATAAATGCCACGATATTGTGGTGCGGCTCCCAGAAGTATTTGGTAACATCGATCTCAGCGGGTTGAGCGGCGGGTTGATCAGCCATTACTGCAGAAATAGCAATAATACAACAAAGCTTGAACTGCGTTAGCGTTAGTACAAAAAAATAAACTGCATTTTGTTTCACAGAAGTGTCTGCGACACAACAGTTGTGTCGCACAGGGACAATGCGACACAATGAGTGTGTCGTAGAAGGGTACTACGACACACGTCTTGTGTCGCATGACACGTGTCACGCGGATAGAGTTTCCCTTGCATTTAGCATTATTTGAGAAATTAATCTCAGATGCGACACAAGGTTTGTGTCGTATGTAGTGTCGTATAAAATGATACGACACAAGAAATGTGTCGTATGTTGTGTCGTATATAAATACGACATAAGCATATAAGAGCAGTACGACATAAAACTCTTGATCTATGCGACACAACGACTGTGTCGCAAGGTATGTCGCATTGATGAACATCAAACCAACCCAGATTTAAATTTGAGAGAAATTTTGGGGTTTTCGAAATCTAACCATACCCTAGGGTTCGCAAACAGTAGGGGATCAATAATATACGTCTAACTAACCCTAGAAACCCCTAAACCCTAATTAATTTCGAGTTCAACCCGAAACCCTAAAAACCGAACGGGTAGGATCAAAACAACAACAAATTAGACGGTGAAAGAACGAGATAATCATACCTAGTAATGCACAAAGAGACGAGGAACACGAATCAAGCAATGGATCGCAGTGAAACCGCTTCGAAAGCACGAATCGAACAGGTATACGCTTGTGTCGCAAAATCGCCAATGTGTCGTACAGTATGTGTCGCTAAAAATTTTGGAAACGTAAATGATTATGTCGCATGGTGTGAGTAATTAACCCCGACACAATATGCGACACAATATGCGACACATCATACGACACTGTATACGACACAATTCTTGTGTCGTATATTAAGGATACGACACAATGCTTGTGTCGTATATAACACAAAGCAGATTTTGATGACACGAAAAAAAAAATTGATTTTAAACCCGATTATTATTGTGATTTAAGGATTTTCGCGATGAAGACGATTTGTAACTTAAAAATAAAGATAAAGTAAAATTAAATACAAAGATAAAAAATATAACAAAGACATGTAAAGCATAATATTTTTGGTGACGGAGATGTGATTATTCTGGTTAGGGATCATATCGACATAACGTACAATAATTAGGAACAGTAAGAGTTATTTCGATCATCAGTATATTTGTCCTCTTTAAATTTACGTGTCATGTTAGAAACAGTTTTTATAAAAGTTATTTCAAGACGATTATTAGTATATTTGTCCACTTTAAACGTGTTATACGCACATCTAGGAACTAATTTTTATTATTCGCATGCATATTTCCCTGTGGTCACCACCATAGATATACATCTTAACTTAAGACATAGACCATGTTTCCATTTTACAGAGAGAATATTAGAATATCAAATTTAAGAATCAAGTCAGCGGTGACAGGTCTGTACTTGCGTACAACAGAGCGACATAGCTTGATTCAGGTTTAAGCAAAACCAGACTTGGTCAAACCATTTTGGCGACCTTGTAAGGTATCTCAATTTTAAAGATTTTGCAAGTACTTTGACTTGTATTTGCTTAATTTTAAGTATATATAAACGGAAACCAGGTCTATACTTACGTATAACAGAGGAGACTGTCAATATATACCCCCAAACGATATCAAATAAACTTCTTTCAACGAACACATGTCTAGTATAAGTAAGAAATTAAGACACTTGTCATACATCTAATGATGATGTACCATTTAAAATAGACATTTAATTGTCAAGCTTCTTAAGCAGTTTCTAGAAGTGTAGTATAACAAGCCTACTAATATATCGTATGATGAAGACAACGTTTATAGAAACTGTTTTCAGCACGTCAGATAAATCTACTGACACATCCAAGATAAATCTTAAAATTCCACTCAAAGCAAGTTACTCGATGTACTATCATATCCCTAGTTGTTTACAGACACAACTTCAACGTCTATTTAAAAATGTAGCAACGCTGCATTTCTTTAATACTAAAAAGTATGAAGAGTGGCTGTTGCGAGGTTTTTTTTTTTTTTTTTTTTTTTTTTTTTTTTAAGAGAAAGTGAGTAAACTGTACAAAAATCAAGTCACAAATCATTTCTTGAGATTAAGGGAAATCATCCCTATCATATCTACAAGTTCGTCGAAACGAGCACGCGAAAATGCTTTTGTGAATAAGTCGGCTTTTTGCTTAAGGGTATCTACATGAATGAGGTCAATTAAGTGTTTCTCATAGCAATCTCGTATGAAGTGAAACCTAATCTCTATATGTTTGGTCTTAGAGTGTTGAACGGGATTGCGAATAATAGATATAGCGGCAGTATTATCAATATGAACAGGAGTTAAGGTAAGAAGTAACCCATAATCACGCAATTGATGTTGAATCCACAGAATCTGGGAACAGCAGCTTGCAGCAGCAATGTATTCAGCTTCCGCTGTTGAGGTGGAGACTGTGGTTTGCTTTTTACACTGCCAAGATACCAATCGAGAACCGAGATATTGACATCCTCCTGTAGTTGATTTTTTATCTGAATTGCAGCCACCATAATCAGAATCAGAGTAGGAAGTGAGAGCGAAGTCCTTCTCATTCGAATACCATAGACCAAGTGATGGTCTATATTTGAGGTAACCAAAGATTCGCTTCACCGCCTTCATGTGAGAAACCTTGGGCTTTGCTTGATACCTGGAACAGATAGACACAGCAAACACAATATCTGGTCTGGATGCAGTAAGATACATCAGCGATCCTATCATGGATCGATAATCTCTTTCCTTGCAGTCTTCCTCATGTTCAGCAGGTCCGAGCTTGTGATCTATTTCGATAGGAGTACCATATGGTTTACAGTCATGGAGCTCATACCGAGTCAACATGTCATTGACATATTTGGACTGATGAATGTAGAGACCTTTATCAGACTGTTCAACCTGGACCCCGAGAAAAAATTTAAGTTCTCCCATGGCACTCATCTCAAACTCGGACTTCATGATTTTCTCGAAATCTCTGCACAAAGAATCATTTGTTGAACCAAAAATTATGTCATCCACGTAAACCTGTACCAGTAACAAATCCTTTCCATCCTTTTTTATGAAGAGAGTGCTATCAATTTGGCCTCGTGTAAAGCCATTTTTCGTTAGATGATTTGTCAACCTCGCGTACCAAGATCTAGGAGCTTGATGAAGACCATATAAAGCCTTTCCTAACTTGCAAACATAATCAGGATGATTTGGATCTTCAAAACCAGGAGGTTGCATGACATACACATCCTTCAGAACCTCTCCATACAGAAATGCGCTCTTGACATCGAGTTGATAAACCCGAAAACCTTTAAATGTCGCGTACGCCAGAAAAATGCGAATGGATTCCAATCTTGCAACTGGAGCAAACACATCATCATAGTCCAAACCCTCGATTTGAGTAAAACCTTGAACCACCAACCGTGCCTTATTTCGAATAACTACGCCTCTGTCATCCTTTTTCACACGATATACCCAGCGAGTTCCAATTGGATCGACATCTTTGGGTAAAGGAACTAAACTCCAGACATCAAGCTTCTTGAATTGATTTAATTCTTCCTGCATAGCCTCAACCCAATACGGGTCTTTCAAAGCTTCAGTGATTTTCTTCGGTTCAAGCTGGGATAAGAAACATTCTTCTATTTCTTCTTCAATACAGGCAAAAGAGGCAGTTGAAGATTCTTCACGAGATTCATTAGCAGCCACTTGACCTCTAGTTAAAACGCCCTGTTGAAGTTCACCAATGATATTATCAGTGGGGTGGGAAGAATGAATTCGAAGCTGAGGAATCGGATCAAGCACAATGATCGAATCCAGATTAAAAGGAGCAGCTTCTGACTGTTCAATAGCAACTGAGTGATCAGTGGCACAACTTTCATGGTCAACTGGTAAGATGATATCAGTTTCAGTTACAGGATTGGATTCAGTAGCCATCTGATCAGCGTCGGAGGGAATATCATCATTGACAATATTCTCAGGTGGTACAGCTCTAGAGGTTGAAGTAGAGACTTCAGAAGAAAGATCTAAACCATGAAGTAAAGATACTACCTGATCTTCTTCACTGAATTTGGGAAGATTAAAAGAATCTACCAACTTGTCATACTCAAACAAGGATTCCGGTCCCTTGCCCTTTGGAGAATCAGTATACTTCATGAACCTTACTTCAAAATGTTCCTCTATTCTCCCAGTAGACTTGTTGAAAACTCTTTTATTTGGCGAGTTCACAGAATATCCCAAAAATAGACCATCGACCGCCTTTTCATCAAATTTGCCTACAGAGTCCTTGGTAATTAAGATGGTACAAGGACACCCGAAAGGCTCAAGAAACTTCAAGTTTGGTTTGCGATTATTCAGCAATTCATAACATGTTTTGTTTCGCTTTTTAACCATGGAGACCCGATTTAACACATAGCAGGCAGTGTTAACAGCTTCGGCCCAAAATGTAGTAGGCAGATGCGCGTCAGACAACATGGTTCTTGCTGTCTCAATAATAGTCCTGTTCTTTCGTTCGGCTACTCCATTTTGCTGAGGAGTACGAGCAGCACTAAACTGATGAAAGATTCCCTTTCGAAGACAATACATTTCCAAGGTTCTGTTCTTGAATTCTGTTCCATTATCGCTGCGAAGTTTCTTAATTTTCAAATTACACAGATTTTCCAATCTGTCGAACAGAAAAGTTAGAGTATCAGGCGTTTCATCCTTTCCCGCCAAGAAATATACCCAGGAAAACCTTGAGTAATCATCAGTAATAACTAGACAATACAACTTTCCTCCAATACTTTTCTTATTCACAGGACCGAACAAATCCATGTGAAGCAACTCCAATGGAGATTCAATAGAGTTCACCTGCTTAGACTTATGGAACTTCTTGTGTTGTTTCCCTTTGAGACAGGAAATGCATTCATCATCTATTACAAAGGACTTTTTAGGCACTCCTAACACAAGATCATTATTAATAAGATAATTCATTCTCCGAAAATGAATATGTCCCATTCGTCTGTGCCAAAGCAGTGAATCTTTAGAAGATGCTTTTGATAACAAACAAGTATGCTCCTTGGTAACCACAGTATGCATATCCAAAATGTACGAGTTGCGTACACGAGGTGCTCTCAGCAACACCCATTCCTCGGGAATGACAAATCCCGGCTTCAAAATTAAGCATTCAACATCTGTAAATGCAGTAGTGAACTTCTTGTCGCAGACTTGAGAAACACTGATCAAATTGTGTTGCAGTTCCTCGACATAATTCACCTTATCAAAAGTCACTTCCCCGTTAGAATGAGTACCCTGACCAGTTATGTTACCACCTGTGTCTCCCGCAAAAGCAACATGTCCTCCACGATATGGTTTAACATTTGACAGAAGAGACATGTCACCAGTCATGTGCCGTGAGCAGCCACTATCCACGTACCATTTGCTGCTTTGTACATGTCTTGACTGCTACAGCACAACATAGGGAATAGGTTAGATAGAAATGGAGACCCAGGCCTTTACAGACTTGGGTACTCCAGAGATCTCATCAATAATAACTACATCAGTTAAAACTTTGTTCTTCAAGAGATCAGAAGTATTTTCTGATGCAGTATTACTTGATGATGAGACATTTTGTGACTCTTTAGGTCTCCAAACTTTTACAGGAACAGTATTTGGTTGCCTGTTAACAATGTTAGGCTGTTTGACCAGTGGTTTACTGAGCCTAGCAGCATTGACTTTCGGGATAGAAGTTTGAGCATGTGAACTCCTTTTTGAAACTGATTTAACAGTTGAATTTCTATAAGTAGGCATTTTGAGAACACCTTTTGCAAACTTCTTTCTTAAAAGCAATGGGCATTGATTAATCAGGTGACCCTGTTTCTTGCAGTAGAAACATGATCGTCTTTCCCTAAAGGTTTGGTCGTTACAGTCTAGAAATTGAGGTGAGGTAGACAACTTATGTGAGCTTGTGAAAGTGGATGTCTCAGACTGTGAAACAGAAGATTTAACAGAATTCTTGATTGATTTGTCATTAAGATTCTTTAAACCTTTTCTTTTAAGTTCAGCCTGAGTCTTAGCATTTCTTTGAAAACTTTCATCAGTTAACCCAGAATTAATGGTGTGATGTTCAGGCTTAATATTTTTCTTTTCACATTGAGACACACACTTACACGGAATATCCACAATCTCAACCTCTTCTTCAATAGTTTGTAAGGGAGCAGTCTGAAAACTACCAAAGGGGGTGAACTTCACAGTTCCTGAGGATACAAACTTAACAGGCTCAAAAGGCTTCACTGGTTTAGCCTTGATTATTTTAGTTTTCTTTCTATCATGTCTGACCTCTATGTCAGCTTGATAAAATTCAGGTAGCTTAACAGCAGGCAAACTAATAGATTCAACTACAGGCATCTCTACTTGCTTAACAACAGATTCATTAACTGGTAATTCAACAGGCGTTGTATCTACTAAAGTAGTGGGCACAAAATCTTTAATTTCATCCTTAGATGGTCTACACAAATTTACATCTAAAGATGGAGGCGGTTGATTATGATAACCCAAACCGGACATGTCTTTGGCGTTAGACTTTCCCGTCTGCAGAATCTCGGTAAATACCATGGATGAAGTGTTGATATTCTTGAGTTTTCGTTTGTAATCAACAACTTCGGCTTGGGAGGCAGCCAATTCCTTTTTTAAATGAGCAATCATCTTTAAGTAACTGTCAATTTCATCTTGATTACTGAAAATAAGAGCTTTTAACTCCTTTTTATCTCTATAAATTGATTAATGTTACTTTCAAAATGTTTCTCATTATTTTTCAAAACTTTGTTTGCCTCCATCAAGTTCAAGATATCAGACTTCAAGTTGTTATTATGTTCCATAAGCCCATTTACTTTACCAGTTAAACTAATACAAGAATCACAAGAAAACGATGCAAATTGTACCTCATTGTTGATGGCCATGAAGCATTGCTCTTGAGCCTCATGAGCAGAGAAATCATAAGCATCACCATCTTCAATCAATAATGCAGCCTTAGTAGTAGTGTTCTCAATCTGTTTTGGAGCAACAGATGGCTTTGTGAAACCAGTGGCAGGCTGTCGACCTTTCTCACATTCTCGGGCAAAGTGTCCAAGATTCTGACACTTATAGCACTTGACTTTGCTTTTGTCGAATCCCATAGATGTTCGGTCAGCAGCATCTTCAAGAGATCTCTTTCCAGTTCTTCTTAGATAGTTCTTGGCTCTGCGGGTGAGCATGGCCATATTCCACCTAATGTCTATTCTTTCTAACTCATCTGGATCAACCTGATTGAAATCTTCATCAGTCAGTTCTAAGGTACTGACTCTCTTAGAGAGAAAGTCTTCATAAGATGACAGAAAAGCAGTGAACATTGCAGCATGCTCATCTGTGGTGGCTGAAGAAGGAACAGACGATGATGAACAAGTTTTACTTGAAGAAGCAGTATAAGTTGGGAGGGCTGAAAATGTTCCTACAGCAGGATTACTGTAAGAAGAAGATCTCTGAGAATTAGCCTCAGATGAGATGAAAGCGATTCCACCATTACTTGATTCTGATGTACGAGCAGTGGATCTTGTTTCCTTCTTTTGAATATCCAAAGCACCAGCTTCAAGCTTTCCAACAAGATCATCTAAAGACAATTGCATTGTCTTAGGATCATTTTCCAGCAGCAGAACTCGCGTTTCCCAACTTGGAGGAAGAGCAGCTAAAGCCTTTTTGTTAATCTCAGAATTTTTTAGATTATATCCTCCAGCTTGCAGTTCATTTACAGTACGTGTAAATCTGCAAAGCATGTCTCTGACAGTCTCATTCTTCTGGATATAGAAGTAATCGAACTGAGTTTTAACTAATTCCAGTTTGCTCTCGATGAACTCTGAATTGCCACTAAATCTCTTCTCAATTGCAATCCAAAGATCATAAGCGATTGTTTGTGGAAACATATCCAAAACGTCAGTTGGAAGTGACATAGTGATAGCAGAATGAGTTTTGCGTTCAATTTCCCATGCTTTTCGTTCTTCGGGAGTGTATGAACGAATGGGTTTGGGTGGAGGAACGCCCATGTGTTCTCCAAGAGCAACCGGTGCTTCATATCTTTCAAGAAGAGCCAATTCCATGACAGGATCAGTGAATAGAACAAACGATATAAAACGTTGTTTCCAAGCTCGATATTCCATCCCTGGTGCAAAATAAGGAGGTTTATTTGCACTACCGATTGTAGCATTATGTTGTAGAACTGCATCAACACTTTGAAGAGACATGTTGAAAATCTGCAAGAAAAGTTAGTAGGAATCCAACAAACAAGCTGAATTTTTGTCTAAGTCAGGGAAAATGCGACACAATGGTTGTGTCGCAGAAGGTCAGTACGACACAGAAGTTGTGTCGCAGAACTTAATCCGACAGAAGACAAAAATGCGACACAACCGTAATGTCGTAGATTATGTCGCAACTTGTGTCGCAGACCAGTTAAGGTCAAAGGGAATTATGTCGTAAGCTTATGTCGCACGTTATGTCGCACTATATGTCGCAGACAAGTTAATGTCGTATTGTTGTGTCGTATGAACAGTGGATACGACACAGTGCTTGTGTCGCAAAGTCACGCGTGCAGACAGCGCCTAGAGCCCACAAAAAAAATTCAACTTTCAATACAAATAATAAACAAATACACCATGCTTTGTATCAGTTCTGAATCTTAATATTTTAACCAACAAAGTCACCAACTTTAGATTGACCAAATCTAAAGGTTTGACAAACACAACTTTTAAAGATTAAAACACCTTAAAAGGCTAAACTTTGAGCTTTTTGACCAAGAACACCAAGAACACACAAATATGAAAATAATGATTTTTAGACCAAAATCTAGCAAAAGCTAACTCGAAACCACAACTCAAGAGTATGCGGCTCTGATACCAATTGTAGGTTCCGTATACGGACCAAATCGAGAAGCTTAAGACTTGTATGTAGATGCGGAATTAAACACACAAGTTATGCTAGATATTTAACAAGTAAATGACCAAAACACAAAGTGTAAGTTTGTATAAACAATCAACAAATGAGATTACATACACTTTAACTAGACACACAAGGATCTAAGCTACACAATATGTGAGTTTTCTACAGAGAGTTTCGTAGTGTTGTGTGTGAGTGTTTGTTGGTGACTAAAACAGAAGCTGATGAGCTCTATTTATAGTCTGATCCAAACTTTATGCGACACAATCATTGTGTCGCATGCATTGACTCTGCGACACAATCCTTGTGTCGCATATGCAGACACAGCGACACAATGCTTGTGTCGCAAGATTACAGAAAATTGTAATTAATCTAAATCTAGAACTGTTTTAATACGTAATTACAATATCGACACAATTACAGACTGAGACCAACTGACAGACACATTTAGATGTACCAACAATATCTTTCATTAAAGTTTTGTTAATTTGAAATTTTTTTATTATCATCTTACAGATTAAGGGAATTCAATTTCTATTATTTAGTAAACTGAATACAACCTTTATGGATAGGCAGATCAAGGTCATCATCTATTTTTTAAAGAGTTTTTTTCTATTTTTTTAATCTCGCACAACTTAATTACAATTCAGTATGCGAATGGTAAGACGTGTACTTCTATTAATTCTATATTACTTTTCAAATCTATATAATGTAGGTATATATTTGATTGTTGTAGAATGATTTATATTTTGTGCATATATATGTACATTAGTTATTCAATAAAATGTCTAAATTGTTATAGTAATTTTTACAATTTATTTTTTCCAAGACTATTAACGTACACATTGTTTATCAATTGTTGCAAGGTTAACATATTATAACTATAGGAAACGGAAATGTCACAATGACTAGACAATTTTTGTTAGCTAGAAAATGTCAATTTACATACACATCTTTTTTAACCTTCCCATTTCATTGATATATTGTGGGAAAAATATACTCTTATTAATTATTTTTAAGAGGTTAAAATTTATAAAGTATCACTAATACCGATTAAAAAACTATTTTATAATCTGAAAGTTTTCACCATTTCATATATCATTTTGACTTGTAATTCATATATTAGGACATTTTATGTGCAAATTTATTAGAATATATTAGAAGAGATATATATTTAAATTAAGATTTTGTGTTATATAGGAAGTATAATATAATGTTCGTACGTACAAATCCTATTTTTTGGTTTACCTATATTTTTTTTTATTTTTGAAGTTTGCTAAAATTACATTATGGGAAAAAAATTTCATTTAATTCATATTTGGTGTTTATTTATTTATTTGGCATTATTTTTATTTTATTCGGTATCATATAATTAAACATTTAATATTTAACAAATTTATTGATTTACCTATCTTTTTGGTTTTTGAAGTTTTCCAAAATTACATTAATGTAAAAAAATTTCATTTGATTGATCTTTGGCGTTATTTATTTATTTATTTGACGATTTTTTTATTTTATTCCTTAACATATATTTTAACATTCAATATTTAATTATTTATTCATTCTAAATTTAATAGATATTTAATGATAAATATAAAAGGGGTTAAGTGTAATTATTGTTAAATTAATCTAGATCATTAGATCGATTTGGAAAAACCAATTAAAGGTCGGAATTACTCTAAGCTATTTTGCTTTAAGTATAGTTTAAGTTTGTTTATTTATTATAGATTTATTTATTTAATGGATTTAAAAGAGTCTAGGGTTATCACTAATAACTTGGTGATCAAGTTTAGAGATATTTGGGCCGGTCTACTCTCCACAAGGGAGTTATCACTAATAACTTGGTTTATTCTTTTTTAGTTCTTGTTCTTCGGAAGTCGGAACACACACAAACAGAACCACAACAAGATGAAGCTTTAATAGTTATTATTTTATTAATATTTACTTGATTATAATTATCATCATTATATTAATCGTTTCGTAATATATTATTACTAGGTGAGGTCACGCGACAACGTGAAGTTTCGACATTTGATTTTATAAATTGTTTAACTAAAAAGTTAGGTCAAATGAAATTGTACCATGAACCAGATTTTTATATAATATAATCGCCAACCAATAACATCTAGCATATACTTTATCAGTTTGGTAGGGTTTAGGTTTTTTGATTTTTTTTAGTTAAGATATTAAAAATACATGTCGGTTGTAAATTATATATTATCTAAATTGTAAATATTTTAGTTATAACATTTACCCATTTTATGAATGGGCAGATAATCAAACATTTTTTAATATAATATGCGTATAATAAGAAGGAAGTATAGAATTATTGTAACCCATAAAACAGTTTTTTAAAATTTAAATTAACTATGAATTCAGTGTAATTCAAATAACTGTATTTTGTAATTTAAACCTAAATTTCTATCCAAATCGTACATTGTTGTGATTATATATATATATATATATAAGCAATAACAAAAGATTTTGAATAGCGATAATAATAATCCATATTCATCAACTTGATCTTTATAGGCGTTAATTTTTAGCAAATCAATAAAATGCTCAATAACATATTTATTATCAAGTACATTTAAAACTTGTTATTATAAATTCAAAGATGTGTGTATGAAAAGGAAAAATAATATTTTTATATGAAAATCTACATTTAATTTATACCTTCAAAATTTATTGAAGTTTCATGATCTTCAAGATTGTCTTTATCATTTAATAGTTTTATAGTAAAACCGAAGTTGTTTCTGTGAGTCCCTAATCACTATTATGTTAGTGATTGTGAATCGTTAACAGTGAGTTAATTGTAGAAGGGGGGGTTGAATACAATTAAAAACTTTTCTTTTCTTTTATAATGAGTTATATATGATTAACAAGTTTTTAACCGTATTAAGGTAACAACAATATGAACGCAAGTATGTATATGAGATAAACAGTTCAGATGCTGATACACATATAGCTGAAAGATAAATTCTTTTATTGATAAAATTTATCTCTTGTTGATTTGCGGAATAGATTAGCCAAAGCTAATCTAAATCAAACAATACAGCTAGTACAAAGAGATGAGCAGTAGTGGACAAACACGCTAACTGCTCACTCGCTGAAGTAAGCTAGTAGTGGACAAACACGCTACTAGTTTACTCGCTGGTGTTTACTTGTATTTTAGACAAACTAGTCACTGACAAACAAGTGACAATACAAGTAATCGACACAAAATGAAGTACAACATAGTACGCTATTTATAGACACTGAAATCCTTGATTTCCGGATCTGATGGACACGTGTCGCTGCTTGATTGGAGAGGTAGTTGAGATGTGATGTATCATGGCACGACATTCTGTCTTGGGAAATATCACCTTGTACCATAGACCAATCAAAAGCTTCCACGTTACTCTTTTCAAGTTACGAGGAACACGTGCTGCGCCGTAGTAACGCCGAATGTTGACTTCTTATTTAATGCGGCATTTAATGCTGCAGTCGCTGATAGAAACAACAATTCTCCTCATTCTCGATGCGAGCTAACATGCTCTAAAGAATGATTTGAACAGCTAATCTTCAGCGACTTCTTTTATTCAGCAGATGAGAGAACTCAAGAAGACTTGGAGACTCTCGCTGATAGATGAGTATCAGCGACACACATAGTTGAGTCTTTGATCTTTATAAATTCTTCTTCTACTGATCTAAGATACAATCAGCGACAAGAAAACCTTCAGCAACACTATCTTCAACTTGAATCATACTTCATGTACAGAGAGTAATGCTCTCGCTGATGATGATCAGCGATACACAAAGTTGAGCATCATTCTCTTTCAGTAACACAGAGTGATAGAAGATCAGCGAACATAAACTTCAGCAACAGGAGCTTGACTTGAAACATTTCTTCACAGAGAGATCTTCAGTAAGTGGGTCAGAGACTTGAGACAATAAGGCACCATCAGTGACTTCGCTTATCAGCGACTAATGACTTCAACAATCTGCTTGTAGACATTATCTAAGTCTCCCCCTTAATCATTGAGATCAGCGACCATCTTGAGTTTGACGATCAGTGACTCAACAATCTCCCCCTAAATGGTTTAAGTCAGAGCTCCCTTAGACAAACTAGTTGCAGGAAGTTTTGGACTCAATAATCTCCCCTTTACTTTGTTGATAAGTTGAATGTTCAGAGACTTTTCCTTGTAAATTTTTTTGTAGTTGAAAAGATTTTGAGTCTCTGATAGGAGGTTGCCCAGTGACTTGCACTTGTAGATTTTCTTGATTCAAGCCTCATATATATCATAGAACAAATTATTTACAGAGGCTATCTATTACAAAAAGTCTAAGCTATTTATCTCTCCACATCTCCTCTTCTTTTACTATACCAAGCTCAGCTTCAAGTTCATATTTGTCTTTGGAGGGTAGGTATCTGAACTTTCTGGCCAAGGCTTCATCGAGAATAGCTTTTCTGATCTTTGAATTTGTTGGAAGCATGCTAGCTGACCTGATCAGGTGTATGAGTTGTTCTTGATCAACCTTCTCAAGTTCAGCTTCTCTCTGAAACCTAAGGGCACCATTTAGGTCCCTGTATGCCAGACCCTTCTCTCCTTCAGTGACCTCATGACCTTCAAGCTTTGGCACACCAGCAGGGATAGATAGATTAAGCCTTGAAGTGTTGGGGATTCGATAGATGCTGCTGGTTACTGATCTATACCTTGGACTAGGTGGCTGAACAATTTCCTCACCATGTATGACAGTATCTTCTGGTCTGAGGAGTTGCAGCGACACCATTTTCTGATAGAGTCTGTCAATCTCCTTCATGACATCAACCTTAGCTGCACTTGTAGAGTGGCTGATAGCAAGCCTTATCTCATTCCATTCTTCTCTGTGCAGCTTGCATACTTGATCAAGTAGCATTGATTGAGTCTCTGAACCTCTTTGTATTAGTAGCTGAGGTTGAGATTGGTTCCTTGACTTTTTCAGTTTGACCTTGGTGATAGGTGCAGGGTTTGATCTCCCTGTCATTCTGGCAGCAAATCCTTTTCTATCAATCTCATCCCACTTTCTATCCACTGCTGTTTTGACAGCTCCCCCTTTCTTTTTAGAGCTCTTGCTAGCTGACCTTTTCAGTTTATGTTGCTCTAGCTCACTCTCTTCTATCTCAGCAAGTACCCTGGCAATTGCAGCATCAGACTCTTCTTGATCTTTCTTTTGCTTAAGAAGTCTGGCCCTTTCATTGGCATCTTTGGAGCTCAATTCCAGTAGGTATGCTCTGTCAGCATCTGATTGCTCTTTCAGCAACCTTTTCCTTTCTTGTTCTTCTCTCAACTCAGCCTGAAAGGTTATTTGTAATATCATCTCTTGCTCCCTGTCCTGTCTTGCCTTTATCTTTCTGGCAATTCTTTGATCTTTTGTTTCATCAGGACAAGGGGTATCTAAGGCTGAGTCAGAGGAAAGGCATGCTGTGGGGGAGGTATCTGATGTGGTAGTGTTGGAAGGAGTTGTTGTGGAGATTGGTGTTATAGTTGCTGGGGTAGGTGTGGTTATTTGGACTGTTTGGGTTGTTGTGATTGTAGTTGCTGTAGGTGAGGGTAGGTGTAGGGTTGCTGATGGAGATGAAGGTGCAGCTACCTCAGATATGATAATATGTAATTGAGGATCACTGACCTGTTGTTTCTTTGATGGAGGAGTAGATGCAGGAGAGGTGTCACTGGTCCTTTTTCTTTTGATAACAGAAGATATGGGTTGCTGATCCTCCATATTTATATCATCTTCATCATCTGAACCCTGACCATTTCCATGACCACCTCCCTGGCCATCATCATTATTATCATCATCATTATCATCAGCATCATGCATGATGGTATCATCCTCCTCATCATCAGATGCATCAGCTACTACATCCCTATTCATCCATTCCCAGCGAGCCAGTTCGTAGCTCACTGAGGTACCCTCAATCCTAGCAGTATCATCCACTGCCCATTGCTGTACCAGCCCATTATAGTTCCTGAGCTCTTCAGCACTGAACTCAGGAAAGCTTTCAGCGACAGCCACCATGTCAGTAGCTATCTCCATATCCACCCAATGCAGTTCAGCAACTGCAAGGGCCTCCAGCTCAGGTTGCTCAGCAATAGGACGAAGTGCATAGGTAGTGAGCACTATGTCCCTGTGAGCCTTGTTTGATAGCGGATCAGTCATCTTACAGGGCATCTCTGGATCAGAGACCAAGTCCTCTTCTTCACTCTCCCCCTGACTGGTTCGCTCAAACTGATCAACTGCCCTAAGTATCTGATTAGTGAAGTCTGCGTTCTCCTCACGCAGGGCAGCGACCTCAGCTCTAGTCTGTGTGAGCTGTGAAACAACCTGTGGAAGCACCTTAATAACTTTGTCAGTGTTATAGAGGTAGTTGGATACAGAGATGGCTAGGTCATTTTGGTTGGTGGTGAGCTGGGCAATAGCAGCAGCATGATTGGTGAAGTTGGTGTTGGAGGTGGAGGCTAGCTCAGTGACTGCATGGTTTATTGCAGCACTAGCATCAGCTACTGTTTGGACCCTCTCACTAACAGATGCACTCCATGGTTCAATGGAGTTATAAACATCAGTGAGAGCAGCAACAGCTTTTTGGAGGACAGAGACATTGCCAATAAGTGTCTCACGATCTTCAGTGAGCATCTTAATTTGGGTTTGGGATTGGGCAATGTACTCCATCAGTAGCTGATCTGATGTGGAGTGAGTGAAGGTGTTTGGGGGAGTAGTTTGGGTATTAATAATGGGGGTAGGTGTAGATTGGGCTACATGATCAGGGGGTGTGGTCTGATCAGCAGCAACTTGGATGTTGTCACTGGAGAAAGATGTGGGGGTGAGCTCTCTGATGGGTGAGTTGGAGGTAGGTGGAGGAATGGGTTGGGTGTCCTCAGAAGTGTCCATTGGCATGATTTCCTCATCATCAGCTTGTGATTTAGCTGGTGGTTCATTGGAAATAGAAGTAGCGACCTGTATCTCACCATGGGTCAGTGGTGAGACATTGGCAGTCGGTGCAGTGATAGATAAGAGATGGCCCGGGTCTGTAGCCAGTGGTGTGATATCAGCTATGAGTGTGTTATCACTCACTGATGTCACTTGCCCTTTTAATGAAATGTCACCCTTTTGTGAGGATGACAAGTGGCTGGGTTGACTCAAGCTGAGGGTGTGGTGTGCACCCGAATCACTGCTAACAGTGGTTTGATCCACTGCAGCTGTCTGTAGTTTTCCCTTTGTAGAGTCACTGGACTTTCGGGAGTCCAGTGAAGCAGTTAAAGTTAAAGGTTCAGCAGTGGTGCCCTCAGTAACTGAACGTACAGTCACTGATTCACCACTGGTGGTGTGGTCAGTGACGTGGTCGATGGGGGGGCAGCAACTGACATTTGTACAGCAGTTACAGGCTGGGGTGCAAGGATCCCCGGATGCTTCATAAAAGCAGGTAAAACTGCAGTCGCTGGTTTTGCAAAAGTTTGAGATCCTACCAGAGTGGGCTCAAATCCCTGAAAAGATACCCTATCATAGGCATCAAACTGATCCCTAAAGATCAGTGAGAGATACCTAGGGTAAGGTACATATTTTGCCCTGGCAGGCTCAGCGACCTTTGTGATCAGTTCATTGAAGATCACACTTGCATAGTCAACTCGTAGAGAGTTGACCAGTGACCAACTGATCTGTGCTTCCAGGGAGCTGAATTGATCATAGCTCCCTGATTTTGTGCCCAAAGATTGAATGAAATTAGTAAAAAGGGCATTCCAAACACCATCCATTTTGGTTTTATGGACCGTAGAGTACTTACGATTGCCATTGCCATCGACTGAGTATTTACACTCAATCTCAGTGAGCTCGACGAGGCCTTGTTTGGCAACGTCGCTCTCTGGCAGTGACTCGTATGACTCAAGGGTCGGCAGTTGTAAAATAGAGCGAATGGTGTTGGCAGTTATTATTATAGGTTGGGTACCATTGTCAATAAAACCCTGGAGTTGGGAAACACCAGAGACGACTGAGTGAGTGCAGGTATACCAGAACTCACTGAGCCATTCTAGGTTCATTTCCCCAGGAGACAAGGTAAGAGCAGGGAGGATAAAATGGTTTTTCAAAAAGTTTATCACCTCCGCATATTCAGGTTTTGTACAGGTTACATTTCCCAAATAGTTAGATTTGGGAACTGTAACGACAAGGTTCTCGCTGACCGCAGAGGCTCGAAGAGCTTTAATCTCTAGGGTAGGAGTGTAGGTATTATTGTAAAATTTAGTCCTTGCCATTTTTGAAAAGAAGGTAGAAATTTGAAAAAGTTAGAAATTTGCAGAGAAAAATATGAAGAAGATGAAGTTTAAAAAGTTAGAGAGCGTAAAGAATGAAAAGGTGGGGGTTTCGCTGCTTATATACGGTTGCTGGTGTGACAAATATGTGGTTATAACGAGTATGTACGTGGTCAAAAAGGTAAAAAGAAATAATAAAATAAAAGTGGTTGGTGGTAGTGGAGTAGGGTGATGATGGTGAGGGGTGGTAACATTAAATGTTGATGGGAGAGGTGCGCCGGAAAAGGTATACGAGGTGTCAGAAAAAGTGTACCTTTTCGAGTTCCCATAAGATATTTTAATATAGTATTTATGAAGAATATAAATCGTTGCAAATTAAATACAAAATGTATTAATTGTAAGGAATATATGTTCGAAATAAATGCTATATGAAAATGAAACTTTCGCTGATACATCATGTCCCAGCGAGATGAAAATAAGTTATATCTTAAAATAAAATAAATATTATGTTTCACATTTGATGTCGCTGATCAAATTTCAACTTAGAATACAAATCCAATCAGCTAGTCAAGTATGCGAATCATAAGATATAGTTTATTCATATGATATAAGGAATTTTCATGTGCAGTTACCAAGCATATAGTTTATTTATCATAACTATGCTAACTTATTGTTCTAGCTGATTACATCAGTGAGAATAATAGATCAACGAGTTAATAGAGATAAATTACTTATCCAGTAACTGCCTATTATTAAACAATCAGGTTTTAATCATTTAGGTTCAGCATGCCCAACTCGCTGATGAGAAAGGTGAATCTTTTCTCATCTAAAGGTTTTGTAAAAATGTCAGCGAGTTGGTAATCAGTTGGAATGAAATGCAACTCAATGTCACCTTTCATGACGTGGTCCCTGATGAAGTGATATCTGACATCAATATGTTTTGTCCTTGAGTGCATCACAGGATTGTTGGCTATGGCAATAGCACTTTGACTGTCACAATAAATTGGAACATTGCCAAAGTCAAAGCCATAGTCAGCAAGCTGATTTCTCATCCACAGAATTTGAGCAGTGCAAGCTCCAGCAGCGACATATTCAGCCTCAGCAGTAGAAGTTGAGACAAAATTTTGTTTCTTGCTTGACCAGCTTACAAGCTTTTCTCCAAGAAACTGACAGCAACCAGAGTTGCTCTTTCTGTCCATCTTGCATCCAGCATGATCAGAATCTGAATATCCCTTCAGTGAGAAATCTGAACCAGATGGGTACCAGAGACCAAGATTTGGTGTACCCTTCAGATATCTGAATATTCTTTTGACAGCGAGCAAATGGGATTCCTTTGGATCAGCTTGATATCTAGCACATAGACAAGTGGAAAACATAATGTCTGGTCTACTAGCAGTTAAATACAGCAGTGACCCGATCATTCCTCTGTAAGCAGTGATGTTTACAGATTTACCATCAGGATCAGCATGTAATTTGACTGCAGATGACATTGGTGTTGCAAGGGATGAGCAGTTGGTGAATTCAAATTTCTTTAATAAATCTTTAACATATTTTCCTTGATTTATGAAAATACCAGTGTTGGTTTGCTTTATTTGCAGACCAAGGAAAAATGTTAGTTCACCCATCATGCTCATCTCATAACTTTTAGTCATGAGGTTACTGAACTCCTTGCACATGTCATTGTTAGTAGACCCAAAAATAATATCATCAACATAAATTTGGACTAATATAACATCTTTCTTATCCTTTTTAATGAAAAGTGTGCTGTCAATCTTACCTCTGACATACCCACAGTTAGTTAAGAAGGTAGAAAGAGTGTCATACCAAGCTCTGGGAGCTTGTTTTAGTCCATATAAAGCTTTATCCAGTTTATATACATAACCTGGATGCTTGGGATCAGTGAATCCAGGTGGTTGCTTCACATACACCTCTTCCTGCAGCTTGCTATTCAAGAAGGCACTTTTCACATCCATTTGATATACCTTGAATTTCTTGTGAGCTGCATATGCTAAAAACAACCTGATTGCCTCAAGCCTAGCCACTGGTGCAAAGGTTTCATCGTAATCAATTCCTTCTTGCTGACAGTAACCTTGTGCAACCAGTCTAGCCTTATTCCTTATAACAACACCATCAGCATCCATCTTGTTTCTGAACACCCATCTTGTTCCAATCACAGATTTCCCAGCTGCTTGAGGTACTAACTTCCACACTTTATTCCTTTCAAACTGAGATAGCTCATCTTGCATGGCAGCTATCCAGTGATGATCAGTGAGTGCCTCATCAATTTTCTTGGGCTCAATCAGTGACACAAAGCTTACAAACAAACAAAAGTTAGCAGATGCTGATCTGGTCTGGACCTTGGATTGAGGATCACCAATAATCAATTGATTATCAATATGTCTAGTCCATTTAGTCACTCGCTGAGGTTCAGCAGTGACTTGATTATTTAAAGGTGATCCACCAGACACATCAGCATTAGAAGCAATGTTTAAGCTTTGATTTTGAAAATGAGTGATATTATTTTGATGCAAATGATGAGATGATGATGATGGGATATCAGCAGGCAAAGATGAAGTTCCTGAATTATTCTCAGCTAAAGTAGAGCCAGAAGTATCTTCAGGGACATCATCTTCCCTTTCAGAATCTGATGGATGAACCTCATGCTTGTCATCACTGATTGAATTAAAAATAAGGTTTTCATAATCTTTTGGATCAGTGAGTGATTCATCATAAGATTCATCAAAGGTAACATCCATTGATTCTTCAATACATTCCCTTCTTTTATTGTAAACTCTGAAAGCTTTTGAAATGATTGAGTAACCAACAAATGTACCTTCATCAGCTTTGGGATCAAACTTCCCTAAGTGATCTCTTTTGTTTAAGACATAGCAGGTACTGCCAAAAACATGAAGAAAACTTATGTCAGGTTTTCTCCCCCTTAACACCTCATAGGCTGTCTTTTCATGTCTCTTGACAATCAGAGACCTATTCTGAGTGTAGCAGGCAGTGTTAACTGCTTCAGCCCAGAAGTGGGTCTTAAGACCAGCATCTATGAGCATTGACCTTGCAGATTCAATCAAGGTTCTATTTCTCCTCTCTGCAACACCATTTTGTTGAGGTGTTCTTGGTGCAGAGAAGTTTTGAGAAATACCTTTTGAATCACAGAAACTTTCAAGGTCAATATTTCTGAATTCAGTGCCATTATCACTTCTTAAATGTTTAACTGAGCAATCATTTAAGTTTTCCATCTTTTTGATAAAGGATATGATTTCCTGTGTTGCATCACTTTTGGCTTTGAGGAAGAATACCCAGGTGTATCTGGAATATTCATCAACAATTACCAAGCAATACCTTTTACCACCAAGACTAGGAGAACTCACTGGACCAAATAGATCCATATGCATCAGTTGAAAGCATTCTGTCACTGAAGATGTTTGCTTGCTTTTGAAAGAAGAGCTGTGATGCTTTCCCTTCTCACATGCTGAACAAAGCTTGTCTTTGTCAAAAGTAAGCTTTGGAAGACCATTTACCAAGCTATGCTTGCTGAGCTTGCTGATGGCTTTGAAGTTCAGGTGAGAAAGTCGCTTATGCCATAACCATTTTTCTTCTGAAACAGTTCTGGAATAAAAGCATGTTCCTGATTGTGCTGAGTCCATATTGACTACATATGTATTTCCCTTCCTTTGAGCACCCAGGACAGCACTTCCATTTTTGTTGTAAACAACTCCAGCTTCATGATCAAACAACACTTTATTCTTGGCATCACAGAACTGACTGATGCTTAATAAATTATGCTTCAGTCCTTCAACATATGCCACCCTCTTAAACATCACATTTCCATTGGTCAAGACCCCATACCCTCTGGTCTTACCAATGTTGTTATCACCAAAAACTACATCAGGACCTTTTTCATCCTGGTAGTCGCTGAGCAGGGACTTACATCCGGTCATATGTCTAGAGCACCCACTGTCCAGATACCAGATTGTTTCTCTAAGAATGCCCTACCTCAGAAGTAATCTGTTAGTTCAATTTATGAACCCATCCTGAGATGGGTTCATGGTGGATAAGCCCTTAACATGGCTTCCACTGACCAGCAAAACATTTGACTCACTGCTGGTGGTTGGTTGGACTTGTACTGATGAACAATCTGTTGACACATGTTGTCTATTTCCACACTTATAGCATTTTTTATTTGTGGCTTTAGATTTCTTTTGCTCAACATGCTTATTTGATTGAGATTTGAAAGAATTCAGACTTAATGTATCAGTTTGTTTCTTTAACTCCAAGTCACTGATGATAAGATCATCAGTCACTGGAGTGTCAGAACTGAGGTTGCTGAATAACTTTTGATCAGTAGTACTGATGGGAACTGGATTAATTGTTGACTCATTTATGCTCAAGTCTTCCAGTTCATCAATACTTGTAGTTATCTCACAGTTGTCAGTGACCAGCGAGCTTTTAACAAAGTGATTTGGTTTAGGCTCGCTGAAGACTGTCATTGGTTCAAAAACAAAGTTTGAAAAGGATTGATCAGGCTTGAATATTTGATCAATGCTTGTGGCATCAGCTAGAGAAGCAGCAGTGTCATAATCACCTCCCAAAATAGCTTTTACTTGTTTTGGAATTTGATTATTGACACACTGATTTACATTTAATGCAGATTTGCACCATGACTTTATAACTTCATTGAGTTGAGAAAATTTGGTTTCAAAACTTATTTTCTCTTGAATGCACATTTGATTTGCATGTATTTGTGCATCAAGCTCAAGTTTCAGATCTTTCATTTTTAACAAATTTTCTTCTTGAAGTTTAAGTTTAGATGTTAAGTCATTGATCATGCATTCTTGCCTTTTCTGAATATCATGAGCATTTGATAGATCAACTATTAAAGTCTCAAAGATATTCTCCTTTTCAGTCACTGAAGCTGATTTAAAACAATGTACCTTGTAGAGAGTTTCTGGATCCCAGCCGGATGCTGAACATTTCTTAGCGACTTCTTTGATGTTATCATGGAAGTCAGCATCATCAGCCATCAGGCAGTAATCTCTATCTAAGCAAATCATAGCTTCTTCTTCATCAGATGATGAGGTTGAGTCGGAGTCGCTGAAAGATCCTTCTTCAGCGACAAACCCTTTTCCCTTCTTCTTGCCAAATTTGGACATAGCTTTCAGCTTCTTGTATTTTGACTTGTACTTATTGTATTTGTCATTTCTGAAGCTGGGCTTTTGTTCAGGGAGAGGATTGACAGCTTTGGATCTACAGTCAGCTGCAAAGTGACCAGGTTTGCCACATTTGTAGCAGTCACCTTTTGATTTTGAGATGTCACTTGATGTTGCACCAGCAAATTTGTTGAACCTTGTATTCTTTCTGAAATTTGCAACCATCATGGCCATATCTCTTTCCAGCTTTTCTAGTCCTTCTTCATAGCTGACTTCAGACTGACTGTCAGCAACACAACCTTCTTCATCTGCAATCAGTGACTTTGAACTCATCTGGGTGATCTTAACTTTCTGCCTTTGATCAATCTCTTCTAGCTCAGCTACAAGGGCATTAGAAATCTTTTGACTGCCAAGTGCAGCACGAATGTGCTCACTTTGATCAGCTTGTTTTTCAGATTGTTCCCAGTTTAACAATATACCATAAACTTGAGTTAGATTGAGAGAAGTATAATCATTACGTTGTCGAGTACATGTTGCAATGGTACCCCAAACTTTTCTAGGCAGTAGTTCTAGAAATTTTTCAACAACAAATCTTTGATCTTTACCTATATTAGCCTTTTCCATTTTATTTATTAAAGCTTGATATCTAGTATAGGTGGAGGCCAGTGATTCATTGGGTTCCATGGCAAACAGTTCATACTGACGTGTCAGATTTACTTCTCTACAGCGAATGATGTCGGGGGTTCCAATATAGATATTTCTTAGAGTGTCCCACATATTCTTCGCTGTATTGCACAATCTAATGGACTCAAACACTTCATCAGGAAGTGACATGCTTATGTATATTTTAGCTTGTTTATCCAGCCTAACCATACGCCTGTCCTCATCTGTCCATTGTTCCTCCCTTTTTGGCATAACCATTTCTGGTAGTGCAGGAGTAGTTGCAGTGGCTGCAACAGCAGGAATAATGACAGTAGGAGTGTGAGGACCGTCAGTTATTATAGAACAAAGACGATCATCAACAAGGTCTAAGAACATCATCATCCTGGACATCCAGGTTTCAATTCTTGATGGGTCAAAAGCTGGGGGTTTTGTAGTGGAGCCATTCCCCTTCTGGTACTCAGAATCAACACAACTATATTTAACGGATTCCATTGCAGATCTGGTTAAATTATATTTTAAACCAACCTGCTCTGATACCAATTGTGAGTCCCTAATCACTATTATGTTAGTGATTGTGAATCGTTAACAGTGAGTTAATTGTAGAAGGGGGGGTTGAATACAATTAAAAACTTTTCTTTTCTTTTATAATGAGTTATATATGATTAACAAGTTTTTAACCGTATTAAGGTAATAACAATATGAACGCAAGTATGTATATGAGATAAACAGTTCAGATGCTGATACACATATAGCTGAAAGATAAATTCTTTTATTGATAAAATTTATCTCTTGTTGATTTGCAGAATAGATTAGCCAAAGCTAATCTAAATCAAACAATACAGCTAGTACAAAGAGATGAACAGTAGTGGACAAACACGCTAACTGCTCACTCGCTGAAGTAAGCTAGTAGTGGACAAAAACGCTACTAGTTTACTCGCTGGTGTTTACTTGTATTTTAGACAAACTAGTCACTGACAAACAAGTGACAATACAAGTAATCGACACAAAATGAAGTACAACATACTACGCTATATATAGACACTGAAATCCTTGATTTCCGGATCTGATGGACACGTGTCGCTGCTTGATTGGAGAGGTAGTTGAGATGTGATGTATCATGGCACGACATTCTGTCTTGGGAAATATCACCTTGTACCATAGACCAATCAAAAGCTTCCACGTTACTCTTTTCAAGTTACAAGGAACACGTGATGCGCCGTAGTAACGCCGAATGTTGACTTCTTATTTAATGCGGCATTTAATGCTGCAGTCGCTGATAGAAACAACAATTCTCCTCATTCTCGATGCGAGCTAACATGCTCTAAAGAATGATTTGAACAGCTAATCTTCAGCGACTTCTTTTATTCAGCAGATGAGAGAACTCAAGAAGACTTGGAGACTCTCGCTGATAGATGAGTATCAGCGACACACATAGTTGAGTCTTTGATCTTTATAAATTCTTCTTCTACTGATCTAAGATACAATCAGCGACAAGAAAACCTTCAGCAACACTATCTTCAACTTGAATCATACTTCATGTACAGAGAGTAATGCTCTCGCTGATGATGATCAGCGATACACAAAGTTGAGCATCATTCTCTTTCAAGAACACAGAGTGATAGAAGATCAGCGAACATAAACTTCAGCAACAGGAGCTTGACTTGAAACATTTCTTCACAGAGAGATCTTCAGTAAGTGGGTCAGAGACTTGAGACAATAAGGCACCATCAGTGACTTCGCTTATCAGCGACTAATGACTTCAACAATCTGCTTGTAGACATTATCTAAGTCTCCCCCTTAATCATTGAGATCAGCGACCATCTTGAGTTTGACGATCAGTGACTCAACAGTTTCTAACAATGCTTTAAACACAACTTGTAAAAATATAAAATCCATGAATCACGAAAAGAAAATAATTTTTAGTTTCATAATATGTATGTTGTAAATTATATATTATCTAAATTGTAAATATTTTAGTTATAACATTTACCCATTTTATGAAGGGGCAGATAGTCAAACATTTATTAATATAATATGCATATAATAAGAAGGTAGTATATAATTATTGTAACCTATAAAACAGTTTTTTTAAACTTAAATTAACTATGAATTCAGTGTAACTCAAATAACTGTATTTTGTAATTTAAACTCAAATTTTTATCCAAATCGTACATTGTTGTGATTATATATACATACATATATATAAGCAATAACAGTAGATTTTGAATAGCGATGATAATAATTCATATTCATCAACTTGATCTTTGTAGACGTTAATTTTTAGCAAATCAATAAAATGCTCAATAGCATATTTCTTATCAAGTACATTTAAAACTTGTTATTATAAATTCAAAAATGTGTGTATGAAAAGGAAAAATAATATTTTAATAGGAAAATCTACATTTAATTTATACCTTCAAAATTTATTGAAGTTTCATTATCTTCAAGATGGTCTTTATCATTTAATAGTTTTATAGTAAAACCGAAGTTGTTTCTGACAATGCTTTAAACACAACTTGTAAAAATATAAAATCCATGAATCACAAAAAGAAAATAATTTTTAGTTTCATAATGTTGATTATAAAAATTTCATGTAATTAATCAATATAGATAAATATTTCACATACGATTGGTTTATTTATAAATTACCACTTGAAATGTCACGATATTTAAATTATAATGATTAAAAAAAATAGGGAAGTATTGGAAGTGTCAATTACAATAGTTGTGGGTACACATTATTAAAATTGAAAAAAAAAATGAAGAAAATAATTTTAACCATAAGATCTTTCAGATTGGAACTAATTTAAGGTTCAGATTGCTCCATTGTATTCTGTTTTATATATATATATATATATATATATATATATAAAGATATTACTTGCAAAATCTGATGCAACACGTTTACTATGATTATATTATTATTATTATTATTATTATTATTATTATTATTATTATTATTATTATTATTATTATTATCATAGTATTATTTTTATATTATATACCTATTATTATTATATTGAAACTTTTTATTATTATTTCGAAATTAATTCGATATTCGGTCAGTTGGTACTATACGAAAAACTGAATCTTCTCAAAAATGAGAATACGAAATATTGAATAATTCTTTGTCAAATTCACGAATTCGAATACAAATAGGAAATGATTTTACGTCGAGATTTTACGATTGTCATTTTAGTGACAGATGTCACAGTATCCCCCAGTTGAGAGAATTTCGTCCTGAAATTCAGCCAAAGTTACTACTGCCAACCATAATAGAAAATAAATGCGGCTACTTTTGCTTTATCTGAATTTCACGTTCCCAAGTAAACTCGGGTCCTCACTTGGCATTCCAACGAACCTTCACTATAGGAATTTTACTACGTTTCAACTTCTTGATTTCACGATCCAAATTTCCACTGGCTCTTCAACAAAATGCAATTTTGGATCTACCTGAATTTCCTCTAACGGCACTTGTAAAACCTTGTCAGCTAAGCACTTCCTCAAGTTCGCCACATGAAACACATCATGAATTCCACTCAGGTCTTGAGGTAACTTCAATCTATAGGCAACTGGACCAATGTTCGGTAATTTCAAATGGTCCCATAAACCTTGGTGCAAGCTTTCCCTTCTTTCCAAAACGTAAAACACCTTTCCACGGAGAAACTTTTAACAAGACACGATCTTCCACATCAAATTCTAACGGCTTACGTCGTCTATCGGCATAACTCTTTTTCCTATCACGCGCCACTTTCAACCTTTCTTTGATTTCTACAATTTTATCAGTAGTCTCTTGAACTATTTTCAATCCAATTAACTGAATCTCTTCTACTTCTGCCCACATCATAAGCGAACGAAACTTACGCCCATAAAGTGCTTCGAACAGCGCACACTGAATACTGGAGTGATAACTATTGTTATATGAAAATTCCACCAACGGTAAATGAGTATCCCAGCTTCCTCTAAAATTGACAACACACGCTCTCAACATATCCTTCAAAGTTTGGATAGTATGCTCACTCTGCCCATCAGTTTGGGAATGGTAAGCCGTACTCATATCCAACCTCGTCCCTAAACCCTTTTGCAGCATTTGCCAAAATCGTGAAGTAAAAGAACCATCACGATCAGAGATAATCGATACAAGTACTCCATGCCTCGCCACAATCTCATTTACATACAACCTCGCCAGTTTCTCCATTTTATAATCCTCGTGGATAGCTAAGAAATGAGCAGACGTAGTCATCCTATCCACGATAACCCAAATCGAATCACGCCCACTACTGGTTCTTGGCAACTTTGTGATAAAATCCATATCTATGTTCTCCTACTTCCACTCGGAAATCTCCGACTGTTGCAGTAATCCTGATGGTCTTTGATGTTCAGCCTTGACCTTCAAACAAGTCATACATTGGCTAACATACAGTGCAATGTCTTTCTTCATACCCAGCCACCAATATAAATCCTTCACATCATGGTACATATTATCAGCCCCAGTATGAATCGAATATTTAGACTTATGAACTTCATCCATCACTAGCGTCCTCAAACCACCTAGTAACGGAATCCAAAGCCTTTCAATGAAGTAATACAACCCATCATCCTTACGTTCCAACTGTCCATCCAAGCCACGCAATGAATCTCCTTGAACATAGGTATCCAGTAGTGCTTCCAACTGAGCCTCAATCAACTTCTCCTTGATACCTGAATGAGTGGTTAAAATCATTACTCTCACTCTTCTTGGCTTAACCCTTTCCTTTCTACTCATAGCATCACCCACCACATTCGCCTTTCTTGGGTGGTAGCGAATTTCATAATCATAGTAACTAAACAACTCCAACCACCTCCTGTCTCATATTCAACTCCTTTTGATAAAAAATGTGTCGTAAACTCTTATGATCAGTGTAGATCACACTTTTTGTCCCATACAAATAATGCCTCCAATATTTGAGTGCAAAAACCATTGCACCCAACTCTAAATCATGAGAACTGTGGTTCTTCTCATGCACCTTGAGTTGCCTAGAAGCATAAGCTATCACTTTCCCTCGCTGCATCAACATACATCCTAACCCTTTGTTAGACGCATCACAATAAATCACAAAATCGTCCGAGCCTTTGGGTAATGTCAAAATTGGTGCATCACACAAATCGTTCTTTAAAGTTTGAAATACTTCCTCCTATTTCTCACCCCACACAAACTTCCTTTCTTTTTGTGTCAACAATGTAAGCGGTTGGGCAATCTTAGAAAATTTTTCAATAAAACGTCGATAGTACCCAGCCAAACCCAAGAACTGACGAATCTCAGAAGGTGTTTGTGGAGTCCACCAAGCTTTTACTGCCTCTATCTTACTTGGATCCACATGAATACCAGCCTTGTTTACCACATGAACAAGAAAATGAACCTCGCGTAACCAGAATTCACACTTCGAAAACTTTGCATAAAGTTGCTTGATGAACGCCAAAATGTGCTATTTAATAGTGCTAATTATCCCTTTATTCAATACATTTCTTATGCATTTCATGTGAATAAGATACTCAATTCGTTCATATTTGCATTTAGGAATTATTTGGTCGTTGAATTGGAAAAGAAGCAGAAAACGAGTCATTATTGAAGAAAATGAGGTGAAAAGATTAAAGTTGGAGAATGGAGGTCGATTTGGTTAAAAGTCATATTTTTCAATCCATACGGCGTATGGATGTCCATACGGCGTATGGATTGAGTGAGCCGGGCTGCCAGAATACGCGGGTTGGATCCATGGGCTTTTCAATCCATACGGCGTATGGATGTCCATACAACGTATGGATTGATTCGGCAGAAACTCTAAAAAGCCAAAATCATTTCATTTAGAGGGGTTATCACACACTTTTCTTGACAGCCGATTTTTACCTCTCAAAATCCTTTATCTGGAGCATTTAGATGATCAAGAAGCAAGAAGAATTGAAGGCTATCAATTGCTAATTCATTTATTTCGATTTCTCGGTTCGAAAACATTTCTTTCTTTCATTTGATTATGATTTCGGTTATGATAATGAATCTGAGTTTCTGTGATAATATGATTGGCTAATTCTTTATTGTATTTGCTTGGATAATGATACTTAGATTACGGATTGATTATTGATTTGCGGATTTAATTGGATTTATTGAAAGTTTATGTGTTTATTTGAAGAACCTTGGTTATTGAATGATTGTTAATGATTACCTAACGTGGTTTTATGATTAATTGAGATTGATTTCCTTTTAATTATAAGATTATTGATAATTGTTGATTTCAATTGACGATTGTTGCTAAATATATTGAGTTTGACGGGTTAGGGTTAATAATTGATAATGGTCATTAATGAACGAGATAACTTTAATTAGTTATAGACTTTGTTGATTCAAGTCAAGAGAATAAATCACATGAACGGTGTTGGTTTAATCTAGAATACAATCTGGTGGGCAACATTAAATTGAACTGTTAGTGTGTTGAAATCAACCTTGTGTCTTTCTTGATGGTGTTTATATCAATTTGTCTTGTAAGGAAGATTGGTTATAATTGTCAAAGCACCAATAAATCCATATGTTAGTAATTCAATAAGATGATTTCCGGAATCTAAGGAAAGTAATCCAAGCAAATGCATTTCTTTTATCATTTGAATTAAATACTTTGTTTAAGTAATTATTTTATCATTTCTTTATTACTTAATTAAGTTTTATTTAATAAATCAATTTTCATAATTGTTTGCCAATTGTTCGATCGGAACTAAAACGCCCTCCTCTTTTATTTGTTTTTCTTATTTGTATAAATTTCCATTTTAATTGAATTAATATCTGTTCCCTGTGTTCGACTCGTACTTACCATACTATACTATTACGCGATCAGGTATTCTTGCCTGTGTTGTGTATCGTAAGAAGGTATTTCTATTTATAATTTTGACTCTGTTTACACAGCATCATTGCTCTTTCAAGAGAAGTTCAAGAATAAGTTTCAGATGCAATTTATGTTCCTCCTTAGATTTTGAGTAAATCATAATGTCATCAATGAAAACAATGACAAATTTATAAAGATACGGTTTACACACACGATTCATTAGATCCATGAATACCGCAGGAGCATTAGTAAGACCGAAAGGCATAACGAGAAATTCGAAGTGCCCATAGCGAGTTTTGAATGCAGTCTTTGGTATATCCGACTCATGAACTCTCAACTGATGATAACCAGAACGAAGATCAATTTTCGAAAACAACTAAGCACCCTGAAGTTGATCAAATAAATCATCTATCCTTGGAAGAGGATAACGATTATTGACCGTAAGTTTAGTAAGTTCACGACAATCGATGCACATACAAAATGAAGCATCTTTCTTTTTTACGAACTGAACAGGTGCTCCCCAAGGAGAGTGACTAGGGAGAATAAAACCCTTGTCTTGGAGGTCCTGAAGTTGAGTAGACAATTCTTGTAATTCAGAAGGAGCTAAACGATATGGAGCTTTAGCAACTGGGGTCACTCCAGGAATAAGATCAATACGAAACTCAACAGGTCGAGAAGGAGGTAATCCCGACAATTTATCCGGAAAAATATTAGAAAAATCTCGGACAATAAGAATATTCTCAAGTTTTGTTTCCTCGGAGTTCGTACTCATAAGTTTCACACATCTCACCTGAGGTTGTTCACCACATATCTCCAATATACCGCCATCAGGCAAAGGTATATGGACCACCTTTTTGAAACACACAATTTCAGCCCTATATTTTGATATCCAATCCATTCCCACAATAACATTAAAACTATCGATTTTGAAGGGTATTAAATCAATACTGAAAGTATAACCCTCCAGCACAAGTGTGCACTTTCTAATAATCTTATATAACTCTACTTGTTTCCCATCATCAATTTCAGTTTCATAAATAACTTCCAAATCACTAGGCACGACATCAAGTATAGGCACAAATTCCATAGATATAAAGCTAAAATCGACACCACTATCAAATAATACTGTAGCAAAATGATCATTTAATAGAAACGTACCAGTCACAACATTAGGCGCCTGCCGCACCTCACAAGCATTCATAACAAAGGACCTCCCAGGAGCAGTGTTTGCAGTACGTCCCCTATTCTGATTCCCACCAATAGTCAAGGCTCGATTATTATTATTCCCAACAGCCCCTATTGCTCTAACCAACTTCGGGCAAGCACTGATGAAATGATTCAAGCCCCCACATTCAAAACATCCCCTAGCACTTCTCATCGCATTAACCGGTACAACAGCACGTGCTGTAGATCGACAGAAGTCAGGTGCATGGGAAAGGTACAAGGACTTGATGCATAAATGTCCACAACACGATCTAAACGACCAACAAATCGTTATGGTGTTCTACAAAGGAGTGGATCATGCTACGAGACAATAACTTGATGCTCAAGGATCTATTCCAAAGAAGATTCCTAGGGAAGCTTTGGAGGCCATTCATGATCAAGCCAAGCATTCTCAACTTTGGGATGATGGCACTTCTAGGAGAAAAGCAAGCAATGATAATGGTCTCGCCACAATTACTGCTAAGCTTGACAGCATGGGAAGAGACATAAAGAAGGTAACAGAGACTGTTCATGCAATCCAAGTAGGGTGCGACAACTGTGGAGGAACGCATCTAGTCAGGGATTGTCCCGAGATTGAATCTGGAGATGCAAAAGAAGAAGTAAAGTTTGGAGAAGGTCAAGGAAACTACCGCCAAGGCGGAGGAACCTTTTTCCGACGACCTTATCAGGAAGGAAACCGCCCGTTTCGCCAAACTCAGCCAGGACTTTACACCAAGGAGCAACCTGCAGCACCTTTTCCCGAGAAGAAGACCAACCTTGAAGAAATGATGGGAAGGCTCCTGACCACTAATTTGCAGTTTATTGCTAGTGCTGGACAACGTATTGACACGACTGAAGCATTAGTGAGAAATCAAGGTGCTGCAATTAAGCAGATTGAGGGGAATATTTCCAACATAGCTAAGGTTCTCCAAGAGAGGTTTCCTGGAACTCTCCCAGGATTCACCGAAACCAACCCACGTGATCAGGCTAAAGCAGTAATTACCCGAAGTGGAAAGGTTCATGAAGATTCACTTGTAACGAAGAAGCCTGTATCTCAACCTCTACCTGAAAAGGAGAAGGAAGTAGAAGTTGTTGGAAGCTCGAAGAGGAGTGCTAAGGATGATCAAAGTGCTAGGGATAAGCAATACGCTAAGGATCATGCACCGGCACCTCCCTATCCAGCAGCTTTGAGAAGAGGGAAGGATGAAGCTCATTATCACCAATTTCTCAAGAATTTGAAGCAACTCCACATTAACATTCCGTTTGTGGAAGCCATCGCTCAAATGCCTAAGTATGTGAAATACTTGAAGGAGCTTTTGACTAATAAAAGCAAGTTAGCTGAAGCGACCACGGTAACAATGAATGAGAGATGCTCAGCGGTGATGCAAAATAAACTACCACCAAAAATGAAAGACCCAGGGAGTATTACTCTCCCTTGTCTTATCGAAAGTTTAGACGTCACCAATGCACTGGCCAACTCGGGAGCAAGTATATCAATCATGTCTTACACTATGTATGCTAGACTCAAATTAGGGGAACCAAAGCCAATCAGAATGTGCATCGAGTTAGCCGATCGTTCGGTTCAATATCCAAAAGGGATGATTGAGAATGTACTGGTAAAGGTTGATAAGTTTGTTTTCCCGTGTGATTTTGTGATTCTCGACATGGTTGAAGATTCGAGGGTGCCTATCATTTTGGGACGACCTTTTCTAGCCACTGCAAGGGCGTTGATTGATGTTTCTGATCGAAAGATCAATTTGAGAGTTGGATATGACAAAGTAGTGTTTGATATTAACAAGTCAATGCAATATCCTGCTGCTGTTGATGATACTTGTTACTTTGTTAGTACTAGAGAAATGTCCGATGATGAAGAATTTCTACAAAGTCTCATGGAAGATGAAGATCTTGATCCCATGATTCTTGATGGATGGACAGGAAGCTTAGAAGCAATACGAGACATCGAAGAATTAGATAAATTGCTAGAGAATATAGAGACCTCGTGTGATGAGGAGTTGGAGAATAAAGAACATAAATTGATAGAGAGCGAAGAGTCAGAGTTGACTGATGGAATTTTAATCAAGAAGGAAACTCGAATTACTATGCATGGGGTTCCTTGCTCGAGAGAAGAAGTGTTGGCGGTAAAATCCTCATTTGAAGAACCACCAAAGTTAGAATTGAAAGATTTACCGACCCATTTGGAATATGCATACTTGTAAGGAGAGTGGGATCTACCGGTAATCATTTCATCTCAGCTGTCGGATTATGAGAAAGAAAGTTTATTGAAGGTTTTGAAGGAGCACAAGAAGGCTATAACTTAGACGATTAGTGATATCAAGGGAATAAGTCCTTCTTACTGCACTAACAAAATCCTGATGGAATCTGACTTTAAGCCGGTAGTGCAACCGTTGAGGCGATTGAATCCCAAGGTGACGGATGTGGTACGAAAAGAAATAATCAAGTTGTTGGACTCTGGATTGATATTTCCAATTTCCGATAGCCCCTGCGTCAGCCCCATACATGTTGTACCTAAGAAGGGAGGTATGACAGTGGTTGCTAACGAGAAGAATGAACTCATTCCTACTAGAACTGTTACCGGATGGAGGGTTTGTATTGATTATAGGAAGTTGAATGATGCTACGCGCAAGGATCACTTTCCTTTGCCCTTCATCGATCAAATGCTTGGTGCAAGCTTTCCCTTCTTTCCAAAACGTAAAACACCCTTCCACGGCGAAACTTTTAACAAGACACGATCTTCCACATCAAATTCTAACGGCTTACGTCGTCTATCGGCATAACTCTTTTTCCTATCACGTGCCACTTTCAACCTTTCTTTGATTTCTACAATTTTATCAGTAGTCTCTTGAACTATTTTCAGTCCAATTAACTGACTCTCTTCTACTTTTGCCCACATTATAGGCAAACGAAACTTACGCCCATAAAGTGCTTCGAACGGCGCACACTGAATACTGGAGTGATAACTATTGTTATATGAAAATTCCACCAACTGTAAATGAGTATCCCAGCTTCCTCCAAAACTGAAAACACACACTCTTAACATATCCTTCAAAGTTTGGATAGTACGCTCACTCTGCCCATCAGTTTGGGAATGGTAAGCCGTACTCATATCCAACCTCGTCCCTAAACCCTTTTGCAGCATTTGCCAAAATCGTGAAGTAAAAGAACCATCACGATCAGAGATAATCGATACAAGTACTCCATGCCTCGCCACAATCTCATTTACATACAACCTCGCCAGTTTCTCCATTTTATAATCCTCGTGGATAGCTAAGAAATGAGCAGACGTAGTCATCCTATCCACGATAACCCAAATCGAATCACGCCCACTACTGGTTCTTGGCAACTTTGTGATAAAATCCATATCTATGTTCTCCTACTTCCACTCGGAAATCTCCGACTGTTGCAGTAATCCTGATGGTCTTTGATGTTCAGCCTTGACCTTCAAACAAGTCATACATTGGCTAACATACAGTGCAATGTCTTTCTTCATACCCAGCCACCAATATAAATCCTTCACATCATGGTACATATTATCAGCCCCAGTATGAATCGAATATTTAGACTTATGAACTTCATCCATCACTAGCGTCCTCAAACCACCTAGTAATACAACCTTTCATCCTTACGCCTTTCAATGAAGTAATACAACCATCATCCTTACGTTCCAACTGTCCATCCAAGCCACGCAATGACTCTCCTTGAACATAGGTATCTAGTAGTGCTTCTATAACACCCCATCTTTTACAACATTATTTAAATGTATTTTACATCGGAAGCGTAAGTCCAAACAAACTTTAACAATTAAGTTATAGAACCTTATGTAACTAAACCATAATATTTCAAAAACTATAGTATATCTAAAATGGGTGTTATTTAATTCCAAATACAACTTTAAGTTATCAAAGTAATATCAGAGTAAGCTTGGTCAAACATTCCATCCCGAACAACTTCTTGACAATCCCGTTATATAAGAACCATAACCTGCAAGAAGTGGGGTGGTGGGGTTAGCATAATGCTAAGTGAGGGAATACATAACCAACAGCCTAACTTAGCATAACAACCTTGTTTACAGCAAATCATCGTAAACAAATAACATCACAATGGATCGATGGTTCTTGAGGAAACCTTCAGCCAAGAATACAATAGTAAACACATAATATCAATGAGATAACATCTCAATACACAACATATCAATGAGGATCGGTGGCTCTGGAGATATCATAATACCCGGGGATTCTCCCAGAACACTTACCGTCAATCTGTATGGCCAATACAGAATAGACCGATAGTTTGGTACTAATTTCATACGAACTAATTTCCCATTAACGATAAGTACAAGGAAATTCCTGTCGTCTTACAATAGTAACCAAACCCAACCAATAGATTGACCTCAATACTGATGCCCGAAGGCCAAATATCAAATGATCACATATTGACAGATTCAACCAGATCAACATATCCAACTAAACAGTCTATCAACAGTATTATTACTACTAAACCAAAATCATCATGGCAAATCCAAAGAAGTAATAATACGTTTACCCATTGTAACCAAACTTGTTACAACTAAGTAAAACTGAGGATTAAGATCCACTCACCGACTACCTCAGTTGTCCACTCAGTAGTCTAATATCACTGAGTCTTCTCCATATATGAGAATACAATTAAATAAACAATAAGTTAGTAACTGATCACATAATGTATAACTCATTATTCAACTCATAATATCAATTCATTAAAATCATTAAGTTATAATAGCGATTATAACCACTCATTTGCATTTTAATCAAATATCTCAATGGATGGTATTAATATAATACTTTTATAATCAAATTATAACCATTATCCGTACTAGGTCATAATCAACCATATTAAATCACAAGTTTATATGAACTCTTTACTCTAAAGCAATACAAATCATATAATCATAAACACATAAGAGTAAACAATATGTAGAGGTCAAATCTTATGGTTAAAACCATTTTTTACTTAATCAATTAGCACCCTATCACACCGAATTGGATACTAAATCAACACCAGTTGATACTATGCATTATCAGCATAATTCTTTCAACACATCAACATATGGTGTTGTCCTTAGTCAAATATTCAACAATATTAACACATTATTATCTGCAGTCAACTGACCTCTACTTTGTTTGACTCATCTTTTACTTATTACTAGTTGTAATTTATCACACACATATTTCTTGCACAAATAACTACCACATTACAACAATAGTTTAGTGGTTTACTACTATTTTGTTTCGATCAATTATTGACTATTTCTCAATTACAGGTTAATATATCTAACCTGTTATTTTAAAATCACTTAACTTTATCTGGTACTTAGTAGCCTCAACAATTCCATGTGAAATGGCATAATATAAATACGTTGGCCAGACGTCGTCATATTATGTCAGGTACACTTCATTTTCAGGCAACTTCATACCATTTACTTTCCAAAGTAATTAATCTTTACCTACACATATATCATTAACAGTGATATCAAATTTTACACACATATGATAACACTTTTACAGTTAGTATACGATCAAGTATTAACTTGTTACCATTTTCAATTTATCACTTTGAATGAACAACTAATCACATAATCAGGTAGATATAACTCTTTTTACTATTTTATTATCACAGATGTAATGTCCAACACAATTACATCAATCCAACACTTTTATTACCTGATTCAATATTAATCACTAATATGGCAATTAATACTTAGAGTACTTGATAGAACATTTAGTATTAATATCTAGTCAACATCATGTGTATTATTCAACACATATTCATCAATCTATACACCTTTAGTTGAATCACAAAAATGAAGTCAAGTAACAATAATGAAATATGATAGTACGATAGTAGATATGGTATGTTCTAAGGACATCACTAGCTCCAAGTGCAGTTTGCTTCAAAAGGTTCCTCCTGATGTATGTGAGGAGAAGGGGATGCTAGAGCTGGCTCAGATCCCACCCTGCTACAAATACTATCACCCGAGGTCGTGGGTTTAGGGTATTGTGCCCAAAGTGCATCCTTAAGTTTCCTTTGTTCATAACCATCTTCCATGGGTTGTTCCTCAGGTTCTTCCTCCTCCGATTCCTCTTCAGGTTCTACTTCCTCTTCGGATTCTTCTTCCCCGGACTCTTCTTCAGATGAGGAAATAACCGCCATAGCTATCATTTGGGGTTTTCCTTTATTCCAATAATTTTTATAAAGTTGAGCCCACAAGAAAAGTCTTTTCCTACTCGTCACTTTTGAAGGTCCAGACGGAGTTGGAACATTAGTGGTGTTAGGGGTACACTCGGAATTCTTATCAGAGGATGATGAGATGTTGATGATTTCCTTGCTATTTGACATGACTATATTGTGCAATGAATGTTAAAAAGATTTGAATCACGTCGATATATGCACACATAGTTTCCTAATTCATAATCTATATGCGGGTTCCTTGATTATAGTCTAGGTCAATCCACCTAGATCTTTTCACACCCCCAAATTCGGTAGTTGTGATTAGCAGAAGCATTAGAGTAAGTGGGGGTGCTGATGTGACACTCCTCCAAATGAGGTATAGACTTATACTTAATTTCGTGCATTTCTTACGCTAATTCCCTATGAAAACAAAAACTAAACCATTTATGTGAGATAAGTTTAGCGTGTCCAAAACCTTAATACAAAAAGTATTATGAAGTTTATTATTAGTAATAATTATTTATAATTATACGAAACATTATCGGAAGGAACCCGACAAAAACAAATACGATTGTTGGTGATACAAAAATTTGAGAGAACGCGAAACTATTTTTAAATAGTTATTCAGTTGAAAATATTTCATGATTAACGAAAAATAAAAAGAAAACGAAACATTTATACGTTTTATATAAAACGTATCATACGAAACATAAACAATACAAAACGTACCCGATAACCTAATAAAAATTTTATTTTTATTATTTCGAATAATGTATTTAGAAAAATACTAAAAAAATAAATTTACACATATTAAATTTTATTTTTAATATAATTGAACCCATACGCGAAATTAACGGGTTAAATACCCATACAATTATTGGATTTTCTATTCCCTAACTAGATTAACATATGCAGCAATATAGAACAATTAGGAAACTAAACCTTAAAGGATCTTGACTTAATAAACCAATTAACAATAACAAAATAAATAGATTAATAAGAAAATACTAACCTTTGAGAAAACCAATTTCTCATACGCAGACCACCTTGCAGAACCTTCATGCAGACTCCTTGCTCGACCTTCCATGCTTTGGATGACAAGTACCCAAACCAAAATACTTCTAATGGTTCACACCCATGAACCAAGAAAAACTCCAAATCCTAAAGTCCCGACTCTAAGTCGTGTGAACTCTCACAAGGATTAGGAAAGAGAAAGAGAGAAAGAAATGAACTAAATTTGAATCTGGGATGATTGGAAAGCTTAGGGATGGTCTCTATTTATAGGGAGAGGAAGCCCTTGGGTTTGGTGTCTTGGCCGATGTGGGATAACATCTGACGACCTCCAACCATTAGTAAAAGCCTTTAGCCGGCGGTTGAACTGAATTGTTCCCCAAGTCAAACACGTGTTGCACCGCCTCAAACCCTAATCCATTTTAGTCACCGGCTAAAGCCTTTAGCCTCCGGTTAAATTTACTTTCCAGAATATTTCTTTTAGTTTCTAAATTAACAAACCAAATAATTAACTTATAATATTAATTCCAATTAATATTATCTCTCTTATTGTTTCTCTTACTGTTCATTGAGGGAAACCCAAAAAGGACTCCACTTTTAACGATAGTCTTACCAATTAGTTATGACCCTGGACACTATTTTCAACAGTCTCCCACTTGGACAAGTCATCAACTACTATTGGTCCAAGTCTCTATCCTACTAACTAAGTAGAGAGTGTCATTCAATGCAACCGTCGAACTCTAAATCATTTCTAAAGACAACCCTTTACATAAGTGATCATATATTCCTTTGTTTCAGATATCGTATGAAACTGGGACATCGATTTTAATCAATCTCCAGATTCAAGATTATGTTTTCTGATCTCCGATCAATTTTGACTATATGGGACTAATGAATTGTACATATCAATTTAGTCTTGGCTTGGCCAAGCACTTTATGAGTCAACATTTAATCATCAGAGGGCCCAGAGATATCGTTTTTTCATTTAGGCAAAACGAACAAATAAATTTCGCATACATAGTATTAGCCAACTCATCATGTCATACCTAGCGTATCCTTTATGACTGGTATTTATGCACATCGTTTGAATAAACTAAAGTATAACATATTCGAAAAAGTAGAAACTCAATGTATCTCTATTTTAAGAATACAAGATATTATCATCTCAGAGTTACTCATGATTTTTAATCCATGAAGTAACTTCCATGAGTGCGGGTTTCTCCTATACTTAAATTCCCATTAAGTACTCATGAGTATTGCAGCAATCTCCATGCAATGTCTAATCTCCATAGACAATCTACTAACACTCCATGACAGTCTTAATTCACTACATACTTCCTATAGTGTGATCGACTGAGGAGGTTTGAGTGAATCTAATTACTCTGAAAGTGGTGTCTAAACATGCTAAACCGAAACACAATGATAAACAACGGTAAATGGTTGCATAATCCTTGCATATAAATAAATCTCCATTATTTAATCACCAAGTCTATTCAAGTTTCCATCATCCTTTGTAATGTTTCAAAATCAAACTAACAACTAAAACTTTATTTCGTAAACCTATGCTCTTAGCATGTTTACTGATTGTGTGTCCATCACAATCATGTGTCCCTTTTATACCTTCCTCTGAATAAAATGGTATTTTATTTCAATGTGCTTTGGACCTTCCATTATCACATAATATTTCAATGGGATTCGTACTATTGGACCACTTCCAAGATCACCAATGAAACTTCTCATTCATATGACTTCCTTTGAAGTCTCGCAAGTTTCAATACATTCAGATTTCCATATGTTATTGTATCTTGCTTTGAACTTTTCAAACTTATCGTTCCCTCATTCAGTAAGAGTACCCAACCAGACTATGAACGACTATCATCTCGATCTGTTTCTAAAATTACATCAATATAAACAGTTACTCTAAGTTTCTCTTCTCGACTATTAACTAAGAACATGTCTTTAGTATCGTTCCCCCATTCTCTATTTCGTTTTACTTTCATAAATCGTTGTTATACTATGTATATAATTGACAGATTGAACGATTTAATCTCAATGAATGTAAATAAACTAAACCCATGTGTGTGTGTGTGTGTGTGTATATATATAGGTTCATTCAATAAAGGTTAAAAATGATGTATTCGTGATAACGACCTTAAAAATGATGATAAAATGGATTATAGATAGGTTAGATGTTGGTATATAAAAGCTGGTAAAAACTGGACCTAAATGAAATGCGAACCGAGCAGAGAACAAAGACGAAGACACCTGAACGGGTGAGAGCCCATATCCGATCGGGTGAACAATGATACCTGAACGGGTATATTTTGTTACCCGAGTGGGTGAAATCCTTTAAAACACTTGAAAATAGAAAGTACCCACCGGGTACAAAGTTATCAGCCAGGTAAACCCCAAAATCAACCGATACCCGACCGGGTAAAGGTTGATACCCGACTGGGTGAAGAATGTTACCCGGTCGGGTAAGACTTGGTACCCGATTGGGTGAGGTCTAACATATGCGATCGTGTATTTTTACCCGATCGTGTACTTTAGTTCAAAAATGCAACAGTAGTACAACTCAGTGCACAATAAAATAATTTCAAAATGTTAATATTTTGGGACTAAGTAAATGGATACAAATAAAACAGAAATTGTACTAAATAAATTGTGAGTACGAAATTATTAACTATATATATATATATATACAATGACAAATAATACAAGTATATAATATATACATTCGAATAAACATATATCTACGAAGAAACCAACTATATATATATATATATATATATATATATATATATATATATACATACGACGATGAAATTAATTTTTTAAATATATTTACAATGAAACAAACGATATACATACATATATACATATATATATATATATATATATATATATATATACGGCGAAACGAACGATATATATATATATATATGTATACATACATACTTATGAATATACGACCAACTAATTATATATATACATACAACGGCATTATATATATATATATATATATATGTATATACATACGCGTAACAAATGCCACAACTCGAAAAATACAAATGAATTTCAGAATATCATCACCAACAAATCGTACACTTTTCAAACTCAAACGATCTTTCAACACAAACAAACCATTAACATAGTTTGATGTTTAGTCAAAGTACTTAAGTTAATATCTCTTGCGTTAGGACGTTAAGGGACTCTACTTGGGTGACATTTACTATCATCTGCTAGCTCTCTGATCACCGGTTCTACTGTGAGTTTCCTACAAAATGAATATATTATTAAGAATGAAATTCTTACAAACTGTTAGGAAATGTTTTTCTTCATTGATTAACTTGTGTTTCCTACCAAACGACAAAATGGAAATGTCTTTCCACTACAACTATCAAACGAGATCTAACGACATATAAACAACTTTGTTTATTACACTATATGCAAACCTGTAAATTCACTCAACATAGTTTGTTGACGTTTTCCTATGTTTTTAAGTGAATTTGCAATGTAGATAAGATCTGCATGCATTCAGGATGAACAACCCTTGAAGTATTAGGATGCCACCACATTTTGGGATGAATGGGATTTCATTTGTATAACTACAACTTTTTGCAGTCATACTCATGAAATCCACTTTTGTATTATGTATTTCTATGATATACTGTTTCAAACATTACTACTATTGTTACAACTTTTCTAAGTTGTAACCTTTTGTAATAACTATAAAACTTGGCATCTTAATATATATGTTCTGCGATAACCATATACTCTGTGAATGTATTTATTTGTTATAATATGCCCGTGCCCCACCATGTCACCAGCTTCCGCAAACTAACTAGACTAATCGTAGATTACCGTTTGGTGGGGTGTAACAGCTGACGTTAACATTGGACATTCATATCAGATCACATGATTATCGCAGAACAATTATATTAAGATGCCATTTAAGTAAATAATTTGTTGCAAAAAGCTACGACATGTCAAAGTCGTAGAAATAGTATTGTAATATACAACCAGTTGTGAATACATAATTTAAGAGAAGATTTCCTAGGCATGACTAATGTATATTAGTTATACAAGGAAATCATGTTTTTCCCAAAATGTGGTATCCTAATTCATCGTGGGTCGCGTAGTTCCATATGCATGCAGTCTTACTTGTGCTGCTAATTCCCTGAAAAACATAGTAAAAAGTCAACAAAATTCTTGAGTGAATTCACATGTTTTATGTTTAGTGGTCAAACCATGTATGGTTCGTAATTGTTGTAATTCGTTCACAAGTTTCGTTGAAAACTACATTTCAAAGATGGTTGATTGTATGGAAAATATGTATCCAAATTTAAATGGTTGTTGGAAAGTAGTATCCTAAACAAGTTTTGTTGGAATGTTATCCAAAAATATAGTTTCGTTGGAATATTATCCAACAGTATAGTTTCATTGGAATGTTATACAAAAATATAGTTTCGTTGGAATGTTATCCATAAACACAGATTCGTTGAGACGTTACCCAATAACACAGATTCGTTGGGACATTACTTAATAACACAGATTCGTTGAGACGTTACCCAATAACACAAATTCGTTGGGACGTTACCCAAAAGTATCATTTTGTTGGAAAGTAGGTATCCAATATACTTTAGTAGGAAAATATATATTATCCTATATTCGTTTGTATAAAAGCCTAAAAGCATTTATAAACAGTTTGTAAGTATAGTACGAACACGTTCCTAAGTACAGTTCCTAAGAAATCAAGCTATTGAGTATAATATGGACACATTCATAAATAGTTCATATAAAGCATAGAAGTATTTATAAATAGTTATCGCTTTTAGTAACAAAACAGTTGCTATATTTTTTACCCCTAGTTTGAAAGCATTAAAACTGCAAAAAATAGGGGCTGTGAACTCATCTCGTGAGCTAAAGCGTATGAGTTCTAGCAAAGCGTACGTCCAGGTAAAGTCTCTAATGTCCTAAACATATAAGACAGTTTGTATAAGTGGATGGCTAAACGCTAAAACATGTTAATCGTTCACTCGTTGAAAGATCTTTATTGTTTTAAAAGTTAGTACGATCCGTTGGTGATGATTTAGTAATAATAATTCCCAAAATGTAATTATTCATGTTACGATTTGTGTTTGTGCATAATATTATATACACATATATATTTGTTTGTCGTGTGTGTATACACACACACACACACACACATATATATATATATATATATATATATAGTTAGTTAGTTAGTTAGTTAGTTAATTAGTTCGTTATATAGATATATAGTCTATGTTTGTGAAATTATGTCTATATATAGGTGTCGTTTTCATTATTCGAGTATATAATTATCGTTTTCATTCATCCGAAAATTGAAAAAATGTCGTTTTTCACTATTGTTAGAATTATAGTATTTTTGTCCAAGATTTGACCTTATAACGTTTTCAAAACTCGTTTTTGACTAAAGTCTAAATGTTTGTATTTAACCGTTCATTTAGTGTTTCACGTGTTAATGTTTCGTTTTCATTATTATTAAGTGGCGTTTTCGTTTCTCACATATTTCCATTATTTTTGTTTGAGTTTCATAGTAAAATATTTCAAATATTCATTTCAAGCCAAAATTTAAAATTTTACATTTCGTTTCACGTTTTTTGTACCGAGGCTTGTTTCGGTTGACTTGGTCAAACGTGTTCTATATGACCCGAAACTTTTATTAACACCTTAAATATGTTTATGGAGCCATGGAAAATTTTCATTACATTTTATAGTTGACTCGAAAGTGTCGCTATTTAAATTCTGTTAAAACAGTCCCGCAAATCATTTTTCCAAATTTTTTGACTTCTTTCGAGCTTGTTATCGGGGTCAAAACTTATCGAATGAATCCGAAATTTTCACACAATATTTCTACATATGTTATCTACTTACTGAATATTTTTCATGATTTTTAGGTAAATGTAATTCTCAAAATAAAATTGTGACCAAAGGTGATTCCAGAATACGTTTTTCAGTACCTTTCTCTACAAATCGGTTTATGGCACAAAATTGGTGTATTTCTAGAGGATGTGTCCTACGATTTTATAAAAATTTCCTACGGAGGCTGACTTTTCTGGACAGGGAACTACACTCACCGAAGTTATGTTTTATTAAAAAATGGGTTATGAGTTATAAACATACAAGATCTTTCAAAATATTAACAATTAACATGTTAATGAGTTATAAACATACAAGATTAGTAGAAGATCAAGTGTTCCTATAAAGCTTTTAAGATGGAGGATTTAAGAGATGAATGATGATGATTCTTGATGCTAGTTCTTATCCATCCTTTTGAACCTTCTTGTAGATGTTTTATGGTGGTGATAGAGTGGATTTTGGGTGGTGGTTTGAGGCTGGTTCAGCCGTGGGAAAGGGAGACAGAGGAGAAATCAAAGATAGAGTGGAGGTTTGAATGTTTGATGAGAAGAATGTGATGTGTTGCTGTGTGAACTTAGTCAAGAATCAAAGATATGGGGAAAAAAGTGTGGGGAATAGCCTAGTCGATGTCCTAAGTCAAAGAGTGTGTAAGAAATATTTTTAATTGTCTCCACATTATTGTGTAGGTTGACTAGGTATTTTGTCAATGTTCGTTTACCCGATCGTTTTATGTTTTAATACGTATTATTTATTTGTTTCGTTAACGTTATTTCGAAATATTATTTCAAATACATTATTTTGAGTTTACAAATTATAAAATTTGACTAGTTTAGTTGTCGGGTTTGATTCGTATATTAGTCGCGTACGATACGTTTTATTGTAAACGTATAATAATTTACGTTTTATCATTATGCTTTATAGTTCGCAAAATAGTTTCAAACAAATATTAATTAAAAAAAATAGTTTTTACGTTATTTATAACTTTATATCACCAACGTACGTATTATTTTGTCGGACTCATTCCGATATTTTCGTGAGTAATTACTAATAATGACAATTTTTTTTGTAATACCTCACGTATTAAAATAGTTGGGCTTTGCTAAACTTATCTCATAAAAATAGTGTGAATTCACTTAAGTAGGGAATTAGCTTAAGACATGCATGTGTTTAATGTTCGTAATTGTATCAAAATTTGGGGGTTGTCACAGATCTCTATAAACAATGGCTCTGATACCAATCTGTCACACCCCATCTAAAGCGAAAACAATGAGATATATAAAAACGATAGGATCACAACACATTATTATAAATAAGTCTATATGAAAATAAATTCCAATGTGTTATGATGTCTATAACATGAATAACGGTTCATGCTAAGCATACATATCAACAGTGAAACAAAAATAGCAAACAATAATTCTTAAATTCAATGTTAAGGCAAAACACGCCTTTCCCAAATTAATATAATGCAATAGTTCCACCACCTCAAATAGTCTCGATAACAAGTTTAATGCAACCTAACGGTCATCTAAGCCTTCTTATCCTCAGCCTTTAAATCACTATTGTTTCCTGAAAAGTTATGCTCAAAATTGTCAACAAATATGTTGGTGAGGTTCGCAGGTATGAAACAACACACCAATAATAAACTTTTGTTGCGACAATGATAGTTTAGAACAATACAATGAAAAGGCACATATGAAAGTGAAATTAGTGTAAATAATAAGTTTACCGGATACTTGATATATCTAGTCTATACCCTCGAGAGAATATGACCATTGATATCAATTGACACAAATGATCTCAACAAATCATGCATGTTGTCATTACCCCCATGGAATAAGACAAATAGCCACAATGATCTCAATGTTCTTGATGCGCCCGCAACCCTCGGTTCAGTGTCGTTGCGATTCCTGATAGTGATGCGGGCGCAGCAGTGGTTTTAAAATTTTTATATTTAGCTGGGCTTAAATTATACGTACTACCTACTCTGGTTAGTAAGAGGTAAGTATGACCTAAGATCGTTCTATGAATCTAAACGTGTGGGCGATTAAAGCTGGGGCTTTCGGTAAGAGATATTTAGGATGGAACAAAGTAGGTAGGTTTGGGGGGTTTTAAACTAAAGACAGGTAATTAAAATGCAGAAAAATAAACTACAGGAAAACAGATAAAGATAAACATGTGATTGCTGAGATTTCGATAATTAATGTTTCAGGATGACAGATTAAACAGGGACAACGTTAAATGTAATAGTCTAAACTATCAGGTGTAAACTCTAGAACCCTACCAACTAAATTTCCCATTGGCATGTCACTAGGAACTAGGTTATCGTGATTCTGATCGGAGCAATACGCAAACTTCCAATACTTATCTAGTTGAGAGATAAACAACCTATTTTGGCTTGACGCCGAGGTGCATGAATCAGTAACGTATCGTCTCATAGGTCCGACCTTTCTTAACCCCTAAAATAATTTAGTATTTTATTAGCATGCAGATAAATAACTTTGTATGTTTTGACCGCTGATTGTGTAAGGCTTAGTGTTTTAAGGTATTTAAATCACGAGGATGTTATCCTTATTCCTAAGTCTTGTTTTATGCATTAAGGTTTGGTTACTTCAACTTATGACTTGAGTTCTCCTTTTCAGACAGTTATACATCCCTAGATTATTCGCAGTTTATAAAAACGTGTTTCAAATGCAGGCCATGCCTTTCAGTAATCGGACAGTGTACTTTACATGGTAGTTCGACTGCTTCTTACATCAGACATGCGGCCAGGAGTAATTGACGGTGAATGTGACACTCTAAACTAACTAAATGTAAAGCGATGCAGAAATGTAAACCTAATATGTACAACGAGTGGGTTCACTGTGTCTTACTTGTTGCATGTCATGGGCACAGATAACTACTTACCATAATTAAGGTTGATCAAGTCCTAATTACTAGGTTGCAGTCACGTGGATAACCGGAAAGGGTACTCCATAAATTAAACTCAACTTCATAAAGTCTTAACGATACAAAGGTCATTAATTCCTATTTTATCTGAACGCGTTTTCGAACATCAATTCATTGTGCATCTACTTTTGTAGGATATACCAGTTAGTTGTGAAGTTGTATTATCCTTTCGGAATTCCAACTGTTAAACCAGAGCTGATTACAGTGATGTAACTACCTTCGGTCGTTTATCGACTTCCATACATTTGTACTCCGTATAAAACATTTCCAGTACTATATCAGATAAACTGTCGAATAGGGGCCGTTACATCACGTTTACAATTGTCGTACACTTAATTATATAACGTCATCCTTACTTATAATTATCTACATCATCAACAATCACAATAATAAACTACTCGCAATTCATGGCAATAGACAAATCACATACAAGGCGATAATACATAATTAAAATATGAAATAAAGCAAGTATGATAAAGGTTTTGATATCACCCGGAAATAAATGCGCAGCAGCGTATTATTATGACTGACAAATCGTTCACACGTACAAAGATGAATCTCCAAACTCCTAACATTCGCTCTAACCTCTATGTTAATCCGTAGATTAATTACAATAACCCTAGACTAAAATATAAGAGATTTTTAGAGTGAGAAAGTGAAAATGGAAGAATGAGAGTGTAAGTATGAGTGTGAATATGGGACAGTATATGAGTGTGAGTGTCTTGAAATGAGAGCTAGGAGCTGCCTTTTATAGAAGAAATTTGGCTCAAGTTAGCACCCCAAATCTCATGATAGCAAAAGGTGGAAAAGGTAGTGGCACCAGCTACAAAAGGCGAAAAAGGTAGTGGCACCAGCTACAAAAGGCGAAAAAGGTAGTGGCACCAGGTACGAAAAGCATGTAAAGGTCTAGCACCGGGTACAAAAAAGGACAAAAAAGCGCAATCCGTGCGGGTGACGGGCTGGCAGCGGCGGCTGGCTGCCAGCCGGCGGCGGCTGTGTGGCTGCCGGCGGCGGCTGGCACCACCCCGCACCAGTTCGTCGCCCGTTGCTTCGTTTCTCGATTCGTGCGTGTTTTCTTCTTTATGAGTCCGTTTGCATTGACTATTTTTGCGTTGGATTTGTAATTCAAAAATGAAGCTTTTGATGAAAAGAAATGCCAAAAATATATCTCTGAACTTTAGATGTGTCATACGAATCGTTTGGATCTTCCGGAGTGCGTAGAATCTTCATTCTTCGTCCGTTTTTGTTGATTCTTCTTCTGTTGGATTTGTAATTTGAAAACGAACATTTTAGGTCAGATAGATGTTGGTGATGGGCTCTTTGGTCTTGAAATCTCGTTTTGATGTCTTGAATCTTCAAACGTGCATGGAATCTTTGTTTTCTATCCGTTTTGCTTGATTTTCATCATGCAACCTTGTTTTTACCATCTTGACATAATATTACAGATTTGTAATATTTTTGAGTTAAAGTGCCAAGAATTGTTCCAGAATGAGAGAGATATCGATAGTAAAAACGTGACTTTTTACGCGATATCAAGCATCCCACACTTAGAACTTTGCTTGTCCTCAAGCAAACTCATTCTTAAAAGCTTCTGGAATGATTCTAATTGCATCAGTTTTTTTAAGAGATACCTTTTTCCAAAGAATATAAAGTTACAGTTATGAAAGAGTTTTTATCGGAAACTAAGGGTTTATTGATTTTGATACCTTCTTCAAGCAACATGATGATCATGACCAGGAAAATGCAGCACTCTCGTCATAGGCTTGATCGAGAATCAAATCTCCATCACTTTTGATGAGGACGGTACTAACCTTTCGAGATATCTTGGAAGGAATCGGGTGTTTTTGGTGTGAAGAAGGTGTGAGGATTTTCCTTGTATTTTCTTGAAACTTTTCTTGAGAGAGTTTCTCTGGAATTTCTCAGATTTTGAAAGGACTACATAGCCTTTTTCTTTGAAATTTTCCTTTTCTTGGCCCTTTTTCTTGATCCTTGGGCTTTTTTTTTTTTTCGAGCAGCTTCTGCTGAATTTCTTTTTCTTGGAGCTCCTTTTACGGATGATGCTCATCCTTTGGGGAACGCTCCAATATAAGCTTTTTGCTGAATTTCTTTTCTTGGAGCTCCTTTTACGGACGATGCTCATCCTTTGGGGAACGCTCCGATGGCTTTGTGTTAGGCTGCAGAAGTCTTGGAAAATGAAGAATATCTTTGAGAATTCGTTGGAAAATGAAACTTCTGTAGGTTCGGGACGAATGTTAGGAGGTTTTGCTTGGGTGTGAAGAGTGAGTGTTGAGTGGGTGGATGTTTGATGGTGGAAGGGTATTTGGATTCCTTAGAAGTTATCAAGATGGGTTGTACCTATGCCACGTATGGCACTCATCGGTGTGATCTCGAAATGTATTACAAGAGCAAGTTCTAATTCAATTGCATACATCAGCGCACAGCCATGTGTTGCCCTTTTCGTCCGTATCTTATTCTAAAACAATTTTGTTTCGTTGTCAAAACTCGTTTCTTGCTGTAATTTATAATTTTGAAAGATAGGGTTTCTAAAGAACGATGTTTTTGAATCTAAAAATTTTGAAATTTTATCCATTTTGGCTTTTAAATGAAAATATTGTTTGACTTACGGACAAGAGGTAAAAACTTGCGGTCGAAGGCCGTATATCCCACACTTAGAGGAACATTGTCCCTAATGTTCGAATCCATTTGTTGAGTACCTCTTTTTGAAGTATCCCACACTTAGAGATTCTACTTATTTTTGGATTGTTTCATAAGTGTAGTGTGGTTTTTATTATCCCACACTTAGTGTTTGGAATATCGGATGAGGTAATCAAAACGGGTATAGGGTTTTGGAACGGTGTACCGCTTTTTCTGTGCACGTTATCGGTTCCTCGTTGGAAGTTTGCTGGTCCGTGACTTGTAGCTTATGGTTCTCGGCATTCTTCATTGTGTGGTCCACAGTTCTCCCTTGCTTAGGTCTTCTATAGTTTTTCAAACAAACCACTCAATTCAATCAAGTAATAGCTGCTGATAAGAAAAGCAAAGTGATAAAATGATAAAGTAGTAACTGGATAGATGTGATGTCTATGCATCCACAGTACATCAAATACACATAATAATAATAAAGTCTTGGTAGAAAATAGAAAGAAGTAAGAAGGCGGAGCAATTTATTGCTCGGTTGGTGGTGGTACTGCAGTCGAAGATGCTATGGGAGATGTCTCATCTGATGAAGAGTCACCGTGCTGATAGTGGGTGCCCTCATCTGATGCATCCCTATCATCCTCTGCGTCTAGTGTACCCATGGTGAATATCCCGTCATGTATCAACTGATCAACAAACTCCCCTGCGGGCATGTCAAAGCTATAGAGTGGAGTCTCATGTATCCCCTGCTGAGAGTGCTCTCTGAATAGATCGGTCTGTCTGTGCGAAGATACTGGAGCAATCGGTGCAGCTGCAGGGCTGGTGCTCCTGAGAATCCTATGACTCTGAACAAAAGTGGCTCGAGTAGGGGCTCTGGATATCCTACTGCTACTCGAGACCTGTCCTCTAGCTGAGCCGACGACTGAGGGAATCTGCTGTCTCTGAAGAGGGATCTGTGCTCGTGGTGCCTGCGGCCTGAGTAGAACTGTCCGAGGTGGTAAACCATGGCCATGGACTGGATGTCGGCGAGGTGCTGGAGTAGGAGCTGCAGGGGGATATAAATGTGGTGCGGCTCGGCCCATTCCGCACGGTATGTCCGGAAGTGGGCTCACGGGTATCCCTGCGATTTGCTGCCTCATAGCTCTATAGCATCTGACTTGCATCTACATCAGCCAGTACCAGTAATCGGGTCCTAGGGGTGTCCCGTAATGGTATATGTAAGCTGGTATCTGAGCTCTAGGGGCCGGGACAGAAGGTCCTGGCCTAGTAGGCTGTGGTGGTGCAACTGGGACATCAGAATCTTGTGCATCTTCATCTGAATCGGAGTCTGAACTTCGGGCCTCTCTCGGTTGCTTCCTCTTTCTGGACTCCCTGGGTAGGACTAGACCCGCTACCAATGTATCAATACTCTCGGGATCTGATGATCGTGCCCTGATGTAAACGGTACCATCCTTCAGAATCCTAAGTATATCCATTTTCCTTAGAAAATTATAGTCTATTGGTTGGGCACTCCATCCTGGCAGGCTTTTAAATTTTACTATCTTTGTCATCCTAATCAATCCCATTTTCCGAATCAACCTAGTAATTACTGGGCCCATGAATGATCTTCTTGTACCAAACTCTTTTTCTTCCAAAATCCGCTGGGCAACTAGATGGGCAACCAGAATGCTTCTCCTCTCGAGGATACATGCCATCATGATAAAATCAAACTCAGACACTCGGCCATTAGATGTATGTTTCCCATCAAGCGAACAAGCCAGTAGTTTATGCAAAATCTGCATAACTGGGTCTATGAGCTGGGTAGCTTTAATACCCGAGAAATATGGCTTTGGTGACCAATGACTCCATGCCTCTGCGGTAGTAGTTGTGAGAGAAATCGTGGTGGCTCCATCAGTAAACAGGGGTGAATCTATCTTTTCTTGGGTATAGAGATCTAGGTGACGTGCAAACTGAGCCAATGACAAGGTGAATAGGCTCCCCATATATCTAAACTTGATCACCCCATCTCCAACTCTACTCCCTGGCTCAAATGTATAGGTGGTCATAAACTCGGTGATCATCTCCATATACACCGGTTCGTCAATGCTGAACAATCTCTTGAAAGACTCAAACTGCTGACCCTCTATTAAGTAACTGAGTAGACTCTCTAATTTCTGCCTGAATCCCAATATCTGTAGCTTTTCCCAATCTACATTTCTAAAACGGCCAAACGGTTTATCTCTACATATTCGTGCCATCCGGTCGTATGCTGGGGTTGCACTAAGGTATGCAAGAGATCCTGTAAGTGGACGTGCTGGTTTTAGCTTTTTCTTCTTCGGCGACATAGTACCTGAGAACATGAGAAATTTAAAGTAATAGGTCTTAAGGAAGGTGGAGTTTAAAGCGCTTCCTGAATTTTCTAATGGAAAATTCGAAATGAGGGCTTTAAATTCTTGACAATCCAAAGATTACAGTAAATATCAAATGCCCCCAAGTAACAATAGTAAGGCAATCATCAATGTGTGAAAACATATAGTCAGGGGATGGCGGTAACTTAACTTGTGAAGTAATGCCATTTACAAAGTTTGGTGTTCAGCCAAATTTGAAACGTCATTATTTCATAGTTTATAGCCTCATTGTATGTTTTTGACTTTTAAAAGTTCAACTCGAAGTAAGGTTTTTGAATAAAAATCGCGATTAATTTATTTTAAAAATGCAATACTTCAAGTTGACTTTTAGGTCAAAACTTACTTCGGACGATAATTCCAATTTTTCCGCATACCAAAATTATAACCTAAACATGTGAACATCATTTTTAGGCATTTTCCTACTAGATAAACAAGCTAGGTCATGCACAAAAAGTTATGTCATCCATGTGTTTGGTTTATTCAAGACTTTTGTTTCTAGTAACATTGCCTATTTTGACTAGTCAAGCAAGTACAAGTGTCCTAGTAAGCAAGAGTTGTCAAGTAATTTTTATTTATTATCCTAATCATGCATGCTAGTTAACTTGACTTTTCAAAAGTCAAATTTGCTAATCCTAATTTATCCGCATTATGCAATTAACATAGGGCAATCATTCAAAACACCACAATTACTTAAATATCTAACAACTAGCACTTAATCAAGCTAAATTCTAGACTTAATTACTAGGTTAAGGTACATCTTCTTGAAAGAGCCAAACTAGTGTGAATTAGCATGGGTAAGTGGTAGTAGCATGTAGTTTCTAAGCATTCAACCAAGAAAAATACTAATTCCTAGTTACTAACTTAGCTAACTTCATAAAATAAGATATTTTAAGTTCAAAGTAGGTTTTTCATGATCATACCTTGTTTTAGTGCGTAAAGCTTCAAAATGAATGTACAACCGAGAATATCATGGAATGAGGAGTTCAAAAGGACATGAAATTAGAGGGGTTGGTGAAGATTGGATGGTGATCCATGGAATGGTGAGGGTGGCCGGTTTTTAGGGGAGGGAGGAAGGAGAAGAAAGGTTTTTTGTGTTATTTTTAAATTATGGGATCAAATGTAAGGCTTGTGGTCCATGAGAATATTTGTCATGCTCCCATGTACCATATTCCTTACATGGTCCCCTATGTACATCTAAGTACTATCCTAGATTAATTTCTAATGTCCTACTAATAATGACTACGAATTCCTAAAATGTATTTATTGTAACTACTTATTTGTTAGTCTTTCGTTACGTTATAAATAATTTAAGAAGCGCATAAATTTTTGTGGAACAATTAAAAAGCAATCCTGAGATATTAAACTTAAATTATTATTTGGATGTTTCAAAATTAGTTGTCTGACGTGGACTTGTTGAATGTACATGTTTCGGCTAAAAGCTTAACGTTGTACGTTCTTGTTGTCGCGCACGTGTTTTCAAGCAAAAATTTAAAAACGTTTTTTTTCGAAGGAAACTTTCCAAATTTTATTATATTACTATATTTATACTAAAATATGCTCATTTAAAGTCACGAGCTTCGACCTTTTTTGGAAGGAATTGTTTTAAGATTCGTTCTGATCCCTCCATAGGGAAAGGGTCGAGATTTGCTCCCTTAAGCGAACGTTTTTCAGCACAAAACATTTTGAAAGTTCCAAAATGGTGTTATAAGCTAAATAGTAATGACGATTCTCTAATCCTAGGACTTCTCGTTCTTCATATCCTAAATTGATAAGATCACCAACTAACTTATTGTACGCTTTCCTTATCTTTTTAGGGTTTGACAAACCGACGCGTGGCCCTTGATCTTTGTAATTAAAATCGTAAGTGAGTTTATTCATGACTTCCAGAAATGCGTTCTCTTCCTGTGAATCAGGGTGTCCGATTGTAGACTTAACTATCCTACAGAGTTCACTGATTGTGGATTTTTGTACGAAAGTGAAAGGGTATTTGGTAAAGGCAAAGATTCGAGTAAGTTTAATGCGAAGGTCTTTTCTTTTTGCGAAGAAAACTGTGTCGATTCTTTCCTTGGTGGAATCAGGAAAAACGTCTCGTAATTTTGAGATCAGGTAGGAGGCGGGGTCAACAAAGAAAGGAATTTTACCAGGAATGACGATAGAAATCATCGGATCTCGTTCTTCCCAGAACTCAAGTTTGTTGATCATTGCGGCGACACTGTGATTGATTAATATCATAGATGTTGGAAGAAAATCCATGTCGGCGAGTGATTCAAAAAGTAGATCTAGATCTGCTATAAACTTTAGTTCTTGGTCTCTGAAATTTGTGGAACTGCTTTCGCATTCATGACTTGACAGGCGAAGAAGGAATTCTACTTGTTTTTCAAATGAGGCAATCGTTTCTCGTTGCTCGTAGGAATACGGGAGATTGGCATAGGCTAATTGCCTGGCGAATGCTTTATAGACGTCTACCCTACGGGAAGGATTGAAAGAAGTACCGAGGTGGCGTTCTTCAAAACAAGATTGTTCTGGCTCGACTGATGGAACCTTATCCACCACTCGGTAAATGGTGTATTGGTGTTTGTGTGAAATGAATGGAAAGATGTCGTAATTCTGAGAATCGGGCGTGGTTTGGGTATACACCGATGTTTCAGGAATGAGGGTGATTAAGTCACAAGATTTCAGAGGTTTTTCTTCAGAATTATCTTCAGGAGAGATTTAAGTACATAATTAATCTATACAAAATATAATAATGCAGTTAAATCTCTTATTGTTTGCATGCTGACTCGAGCTAACTGATCTTGATTGTGCAATCCAACCTACTGCTGGTCACCTGTGATACATGCTAAAATGGGTCAGCGAAACGCTGGTGAGCTCACAGGTTTGTATGTCAACACATAATTGTATGAACCGCAAGATTTATAATTGAATTTATAAAGCAATTAAGCAAAATAAACGTTATACAGCCATGAGCACATAGTCTGAGCTTAACTTGAGTGTCAGGTCCAATTAAGGAAACCCAACTTGAATGCCTCCTACGAGTGCCTAATCCACACTCGTCTTCCCAAATGCTAATACGTCCGTTTGACCAATTAGTGTGTGCTAACCTGGACGAGGATTGTCAATCCTATATGATATCATATACTAACATTCACGCTACTACGTATTACCAGACTATGCTATGGAGGGCTTTAAATTGATTAGTTGAAGTAACTCATGTAGTATTTGATTTTGGTTTGTACTTGCGTTCAACTTGTAAAACAAAACGAGCAATAATATCACACCCCTGATTGAAAAACAGTAAAATAGGGGCCATGAGACTCACCTGAGCCTGAGAAGTTTATCTAAATAAACTTTGATTGATTAGCCGAGTATCGATGTCCGAAGACTTGTAACCTGAGGGTGTCCACGACACGCGATGGTTATAAACGGGAGTCGGTATCTCAAAGGACTACCTTTGTAGTTGTTACACAACTATATATGTCCAAATTACTACGATTTGGTTGATTATTTGGTTTGTGTTTTGAAAACGTGTACGGCCCGTTGGTAACAGATTTATAATAATAACCTTAACTATTATTATTATACTTTGATTTATCCATTTTTGCGTATTAATCGTATCATATTTGGTTTGGTTATTGAAAAGTGATTTTTAAACACTTAGAATATTTTTGGCTTCTGTTTTTGGGTTTTTGCGACACTAAATGCGACATAACCCTTGTGTTTTGCAACACAAGGCTTGTGTTCCGCAACACAAGGCTTGTGTCTTATGATATGTAACTTCATGCGACACTAAATGCGACACAATGCTTGTGTCTTATGTTTTGCGACACTAAATGCGACACAATGTTTGTGTCTTATGTTTTGCGACACTAAATGCGACACAATGCTTGTGTTCCGCAACACAAGGCTTGTGTTCCGCAACACAAGGCTTGTGTTCCGCAACACAAGGCTTGTGTCGTAAAGATGAACACCAGCCCAGAACCCAGCGGCTGTCGCGATTTTCAACCCAAAACCCAAATCTAACTCATTTTTAGGCTGCAAAATCGTGTTTTCCTCATACATTTGGACAATACTAAGTTGTGTAAACATTATAACACCGAAATAATACACCAAAATGAGTAGATCTAAATATTTAGAGAATTTCTTACAATTGCAAATCGAGATAAACGAGGAAGAAAACGAGGGTGGTGCCTTTGTTAATCTTGTTTCTCTCTTGATGGTGATTCCGAAAATGTAACTTTTGTTGTCGGTTAGGCTAGATCCAAAAATTTGGTGGTGATGGGTTTGAGAGTGTTTTTGTGGTGTGTGTGTGTTTTTGTTGAAATGAGAATGAAAGAAAGAGGGAAAGAGAGGTGGGGTGTAGGTGAAAGCCTCACCTTTTTCAGTCCCCGCAATCGCGCTCTGTGCGGTGTTCGTTCTCCCGTTCGTTTAAACGTTAAATGTTTATTTTATACGTTTAAATATACGTTTTAAAATACGAATAATTACCCAATATTTTTGTTGAAGTATTTTACCAAATACTTAATGGTTGCGTTATAAAATATAACTTTAACTTGTTTCGATTTGTTTGCGCGTTTAATAATCTAATCGTGTAGTCCTTGTTTGTACGATACGAATTTGAATTGAAATATTATCTAAATAATATTTTGGATATAATTGCGTTTATTAAATAATATTATATTATTTAATAAAATTGTTCACCAACGTCCGTATTAATTGAACCGAATTACATTCGATGTGAAACTTGTACGATTTAATCAAATCGCATGATTGTATACATTCAACAATATATATTACTTGATACATTAATTAGCCTAACACAGAACTAATTACATGTATTATAACTGATTAGGTACTAATCACTAGTCCTAATTTGGCAGGTGTCACATTCTCCCCCTGTTAGAAGAATTTCATCGCGAAATTTAGTTCGTAGTCGTGTTTGAAGTAGCTTCAGTGAATAACTGAGGGTACTTGAGTCGCATTTGGTCTTCCCGTTCCCAGGTGAATTCCGGTCCACGCCGCGAATTCCACCTGACCTTGACAATGGGAATACGACTTTGTTTGAGTTGTTTGACCTCACGGTCCATTATTTCGGGGGGTTCTTCAACAAAATGGAGTTTGTCGTCAACCCGGATTTCATTGAGTGGAATGATAAGTGTCTCGTCAGACAGACACTTTTTCAAATTTGAAATGTGGAAAGTGGGATGCACGCTGCTGAGCTCGGATGGCAGCTGCAATCGATATGCCACTGGACCTATCCTCTCGAGGATCTCGAATGGTCAATGTATCTGGGATTTAACTTCCCGCGTTTACCGAATCGGATAACACCTTTTCAAGGTGAAACTTTGAGTAGCACTCGATCCCCAACCTGGAACTCGAGTGGTTTGCGTCTCACGTCAGCATAACTTTTCTGACGATCACGTGCGGCTTTGAGTTTATTTTGGATCTCGAAGATTTTCTCGGTTGTTTCGTGAATGAGTTCGGGACCAGTGAGTTGACTATCTCCCACTTCTGTCCAACAAATCGTTGAGCGGCACTTACGACCGTAGAGTGCCTCAAAGGGTGCAGCCTTTATGCTGGTGTGATAACTGTTGTTATATGAAAACTCGCACAATGGTAGGTGTTTTTCCCAGTTTACACCGAAGTCAACTACGCAAGCTCGTAGCATGTCTTCCAGTGTTTGAATCGTTCATTCACTTTGGCCATCGGTTTGAGGATGGTATGCGGTATTCATATCAAGACGGGTACCCAATGATTTTTGAAGTGATTGCCAAAAGTGAGAGGTGAATCGACTATCCCTATCGGAGATAATCGAGATTGGAACACCGTGTCGAGAAACAACCTCTTTGATGTAGATTTGTGTGAGGCGTTCCATTTTGTCGGTTTCCTTGATTGCCAGAAAATGAGCAGATTTTGTGAGACGATCGACGATCACCTAAATGGTATAGCAACCGCTCGACGACTTTGGTAGTTTGGTTATGAAATCCATGGCAATTTGTTCCCATTTCCATTCAGGAATGCTGGGTTGCTGGAGTAAACCAGAAGGTTTTTGGTATTCAGCTTTGACTTTCGAGCAAGTAAGACACTTGCTGACGTATGTAGCGATTTCAGCTTTCATATTCGGCCACCAATAAAATTCCTTGATGCCGTGATACATTTTGTCAGATCCAGGATGGATAGAATATTTGGACTTGTGAGCTTCATCCATTACCAAGTCTCGTAGATTTCCAAAACTGGGTAACCAGATTCGGTTTGAGAAATACCTAATCCCGTTAGGTTTGATTTCGAATTGTTTGTCCATGCCTCGCAAGGCTTCGTTTTTGATATTATCGGGTTTCAGAGCTTCGAGTTGAGCAGTGAGAATCTGAATGTTTAGATCATTTTGAATAGTCATGCTGAGGGCTCGGACTCGAAGTGGTTTCGTTCGTTCTTTTCGACTGAGGGCATCAGCAACAACATTCGCTTTGCCCGGATGGTATTTGATCTCACAATCGTAGTCGGTAAGCAACTCGACCCACCGCCGTTGTCTCATGTTGAGATCCTTCTGATCGAATATATGTTGGAGACTTTTGTGATCGGTAAAGATTGAGCACTTAGTGCCATAGAGGTAATGTCTCCAGATTTTGAGGGCAAAGACGACAGCTCCTAGCTTGAGATCGTGGGTGGTGTAGTTCTTTTCATGAATTTTGAGCTGTCGTGAAGCATAAGCAATAACTTTGTCTCGTTGCATCAGCACGCAACCGAGACCTTGATGAGAAGCATCGCAGTATACCACGAAGTCATCGGTGCCTTCGGGTAAGGATAGAATCGGAGCACTGTAAAGCTTTTGTTTCAAAAGTTGAAATGCTGACTCTTTTTTATTAGTCCAATCGAACTTTTTGTCTTTCTGAGTCAGGGTTGTGAGTGGTTGAGCTATTTTTGAGAAATTTTCAATAAATCGCCGATAGTACCCCGCCAATCCCAAGAATTGGCGTACCTCGGTCGGAGTGGTTGGCGACTGCCAGTCTTTGATAGCTTCGATTTTTGATGGATCGACATGGATTCCTTGACTGTCGATGACGTGTCCAAGGAATTGAACGGTTTGTATCCAGAACTCACACTTAGAGAATTTGGCGTAAAGCTCCTCGTGCTTAAGTAGTTCTAGGATGGTTCTGAGGTGTTGCGCATGTTCCTGTTCGTTTCGTGAGTAAATGAGGATGTCATCAATAAAGACAATGACAAACTTTTCGAGGTATGGCTTGCACACCCGGTTCATAAGATCCATGAACACGGCCGGTGCGTTGGTTAGACCGAATGGCATTACTTGAAATTCGTAATGCCCATAACGGGTTCTGAAAGCAATTTTCGGGATATCGGTGTCACGAACACGTAGTTGATGATAACCTGACCGGAGATCGATCTTTGAATAAAAACTCGACCCTTGTAGTTGGTCAAACAGGTCATCAATACGAGGATGTGGATATCGATTCTTGACGGTCAACTTGTTCAACTCTCGGTAGTCGATACACATTCTGAACGAACTGTCTTTCTTTTTCACAAATAAGACTGGAGCTCCCCAAGGTGAAGAACTCGGCCTAATGAATCCTCTCTCCAGGAGTTCCTGTAATTGGTTGGACAACTCCTGAAGTTCGGATGGGGCTAAGCGGTATGGTGCTCGGGCCACAGGTGCGGCACCTGGCACAAGGTCGATTGAGAACTCAACCTGTCTTAGTGGTGGTAGACCAGGTAGTTCTTCGGGAAAGACTTCTGGAAAGTCTCGAACGATGGGCACATCTTCAAGTCGCTTCTCCTCCAACTTTTTCTCCATGATGTGTGCGAGGATTGCCGGATAACCTTTTCTCAGGAATTTCTGAGTTTTCAAGCAAGATATGATGTTTAGTCTCGTCCCACCGGTCTCCCCCTGTATGACCAAGGTTCTACCGACGGCGAGAGGAATACGAACGAGTTTATCGTAACAAATGATTTCAGCGTGGTGTTTGGACAACCAGTCCATACCAATGATGACGTCGAAACTTCCAATTTCAACAGGCATAAGATCGATTGAAAAGATTTCGTTGGCTAGGTTCAGAGTGCAATTAGGTATCACACTATCGGTTTCTATTAGTTTGCCATTTGCTAGCTCTACGGTGTACTTAACATCTAAGGCCACGGGGGTGATGTCAAGTAGTGGGTAAAATTCATCAGAAATAAAGCTCCTATCGGCACCAGTATCAAATAGAACAGAAGCAGTTAAGTTGTTGAGGAGGAACATACCCGTGACCACATTCGGGTCCTGACGGGCATCCCCGGAGTTGAGTACGAATGCTCTTCCCTTAGCATTGTTGTTGTTGTTGTTGCTACTTCGTTTAGGACACTCATTCCTGTAATGTCCAGCCTCTCTACATCCATAACAGGATTTGAGTTGTTGGTTGTTGCTGTTGTTGGATTTAGGGGCTCGGCAATCCTTAGATGAATGCCCGTACTTCCTGCAGTTGTTGCAGGGAGACTTGCATGGACCATGGTGATGATAGTTACACTTGGAACAGTATGGCCTGTCCCCAGTGTAGCTACGTTTGGGCTCAGAATTGGTGTTATAAACTTGGATGGTATTGGGCTTTTTGCTTTGGCTGTTGTGAGGTTCAGAGGATCTGCGTTTGTTGTTGGAGGAGGAGTTGTTGGATGTCTCACGGTTGACAACTAGTGCCATGAGTTCATGCGCTAGCCGGATAGCACTTTCGGTAGTGGTTGGTTTGGCCGAAGCGACATTTCTTTGAATGCTCTCAAGAAGGCCGCGGATGTACCTTTTGATGCCTTTTGTCTCCGGTTCAACCAATCCCGGACATAGTAAGGCAAACTGTTGGAACCTGGTGGTATAACTCTCAATATCGGTACCCTGCACCGTCAAGTGCCAAAATTCTTCCTACAGACGGTGTAGGGCTTCTTCGGGACAGTACTTCTCCATTAGCTTCTTCTTCAATTCAGCCCAAGGGAGTCGGTTTACTATTTCGATGCCCACAGAGTTGGCGTGGGTGTTCCACCACGTAAGAGCACCTTCCTGAAAGGTGTATGCAGCGAACTTGACTTTGTTATCCTCCGTACAGTTACAGAGGTTGAAGACGGATTCCATACGTTCAATCCATCTGATTAGACCAATAGCACCTTCCGTGCCCTTGAAGTAGAGTGGTTTGCAGCTGAGAAAATCCTTGTAAGAGCAAGGCTTGATAACAGGGGTATTGACTGGGGTCTCACCAGTACTTCGGGAGTTTCGTGGTGAATTCTGAGCAGCCAAAGCATCGGCCACTGCTCGAGATACGACAGCAGCGAGTTCAGCGTCACTGTAACTTTTCCTCTTTGGCGGCATGATTCTTCAAGAAAGAAACAAGAGGCACATGAGAAGTTGTTCCAGAACGATAATTCGACAGATGTATATATTAAAGCGGTAATATACAACATCACAAGGAGAAGATTAACAATGTAAGATAGTCGAGAGAAATTGTCGATTGATATTACGATGTTAAACGATTACAGACAATTTCGAGTTATGAGTTTCAAAAGTTACTAACTTAGAAGGTTTTCAAAAGTGCCGGGAATTGTTACATCCGGTCGAATTACATAGGTCCTACGAAAGCATGATAAAGTACAGATTTAGCCCTAGCTAATCCTGTCGTAGATTGAGTTGTGGTAGCAGTGCGGTGAGATGGTCTACAGATTCTGCAAGTCTGCTAACCATTCGGAGGGCGTCTTCAGTTTCCCTTAGACGTGTCTCGCACTGATTCAGCCTTGACTGTAGGACGGAAATTTCATTTCGGTTGCCAATCACTTGGTTGTGGACAACCTCCATAGTTTCGATGGTTTCACCCAGACGGTTGTCAAGGGTGTCCATGTGGTTTATGGTATATTCGTGATCTTCGGAGACTTGGTTGATTCGTTCGAGTGAAGTGAGTCTCCAGTTTTCGTTGGTTTCTTGGAGTTCGATATCCATAGCGTTAAGTCGTTGCTCGTGGTGGTGTACTCTAGCGGCTAAATTCGGTAGAGTAAGGTAAGCAGGATATGGGCTAGCCCGAGGCGACCTGGGGTCCCTCCTAGCCACTCTTGGGTTTTGTGATCCATACGGATGAGAGCGTGATCAATTGGGTGGTGTGTTTGCCATTCTGAGATAAAGCGTTAGAAAGAATGAGGCCTATATCCATATAATACATATATAATATAGCCTAAGATATTGAGCGGGAGCGAGGCCTATATATATATATATATATATAGATACCACATAATAGCCTAGTGTGTCTAGCACAGACGTGTTTAAGTCCCGGTTCTCTCGAGGTCAGAGTCCACTAGTGTATCATGTTCAGCCATGACTCCTTTCAGATCTCACATCGTATTCCTTTAATTGTACATAGTTGATCAGGCTATGTTAAATTAAACCAATACAATGTAGTCACTGAACCTAATCATACTTAGTAAGGAATACTGCCTAACGGTCATAGTCTAGGCCCACTAAATGCAACCTAGTTCACTATAACCTTAGGCTCTGATACCAATCTGTCGCACCCTCAAATTCGGGTTGCGGAAGCGAATCGGATCGGGGCGCGACTAATCAATATACACAAGCACAAAGATATAATGAACGACCACTATATGCGTCGTTTTACATTTGTATTAATAAAAACCAAAGTTTACATCAAAAATAGAGTTACATTAGCTCGGTGGAAATTGAGAGATTTAAGTACATAATTAATCTATACAAAATATAATAATGCAGTTAAATCTCTGATTGTTTGCATGCTGACTCGAGCTAATTGATCTTGATTGTGCAATCCAACCTACTGCTGGTCACCTGTGATACATGCTAAAATGGGTCAGCGAAACGCTGGTGAGCTCACAGGTTTGTATGTCAACACATAATTGTATGAACCGCAAGATTTATAATTGAATTTATAAAGCAATTAAGCAAAATAAAAGTTATACAGCCATGAGCACATAGTCTGAGCTTAACTTGAGTGTCAGGTCCAATTAAGGAAACCCAACTTGAATGCCTCCTACGAGTGCCTAATACACACTCGTCTTCCCAAATGCTAATACGTCCGTTTGACCAGTTAGTGCGTGCTAACCCGGACGAGGATTGTCAATCCTATATGATATCATATACTAACATTCACGCTACTACGTATTACCAGACTATGCTATGGAGGGCTTTAAATTGATTAGTTGAAGTAACTCATGTAGTATTTGATTTTGATTTGTACTTGCGTTCAACTTGTAAAACAAAACGAGCAATAATATCACACCCCTGATTGAAAAACAGTAAAATAGGGGCCATGAGACTCACCTGAGCCTGAGAAGTTTATCTAAATAAACTTTGATTGATTAGCCGAGTATCGATGTCCGAAGACTTGTAACCTGAGGGTGTCCACGACACGCGATGGTTATAAACGGGAGTCGGTATCTCAAAGGACTACCTTTGTAGTTGTTACACAACTATATATGTCCAAATTACTACGATTTGGTTGATTATTTGGTTTGTGTTTTGAAAACGTGTACGGCCCGTTAGTGACAGATTTATAATAATAACCTTAACTATTATTATTATACTTTGATTTATCCATTTTTGCGTATTAATCGTATCGTATTTGGTTTGGTTATTGAAAAGTGATTTTTAAACACTTAAAATGTTTTTGGCTTCTGTTTTTGGGTTTTTGCGACACTAAATGCGACATAACCCTTGTGTTTCGCAACACAAGGCTTGTGTTCTGCAACACAAGGCTTGTGTTCTGCAACACAAGGCTTGTGTCTCATGTCTGCGACACAATATGCGACACAATGCTTGTGTTCCGCAACACAAGGCTTGTGTCTTATGATATGCAACTTAATGCGACACTAAATGCGACACAATGCTTGTGTCTTATGTTTTGCGACACTAAATGCGACACAATGCTTGTGTCTTATGTTTTGCGACACTAAATGCGACACAATGCTTGTGTCTTATGTTTTGCGACACTAAATGAGACACAATGCTTGTGTTCCGCAACACAAGGCTTGTGTTCCGCAACACAAGGCTTGTGTCGTAAAGATGAACACCAGCCCAGAACCCAGCGGCTGTCGCGATTTTTCAACCCAAAACCCAAATCTAACTCATTTTTAGGCTGTAAAATCGTGTTTTCCTCATACATTTGGACAATACTAAGTTGTGTAAACATTATAACACCGAAATAATACACCAAAATGAGTAGATCTAAATGTTTAGATAATTTCTTACAATTGCAAATCGAGATAAACGAGGAAGAAAACGAGGGTGGTGCCTTTGTTAATCTTGTTTCTCTCTTGATGGTGATTCCGAAAATGTAACTTTTGTTGTCGGTTAGGCTAGATCCGAAAATTTGGTGGTGATGGGTTTGAGAGTGTTTTTGTGGTGTGTGTGTTTTTGTTGAAATGAGAATGAAAGAAAGAGGGAAAGAGAGGTGGGGTGTAGGTGAAAGCCTCACCTTTTTGAGTCCCCGCAATCGCGCTCCGTGCGGTGTTCGTTCTCCCGTTCGTTTAAACGTTAAATGTTTCATTTATACGTTTAAATATACGTTTTAAAATACGAATAATTACCCAATATTTTTGTTGAAGTATTTTACCAAATACTTAATGGTTGCGTTATAAAATATAACTTTAACTTGTTTCAATTTGTTTGCGCGTTTAATAATCTAATCGTGTAGTCCTTGTTTGTACGATACGAATTTGAATTGAAATATTATCTAAATAATATTTTGGATATAATTGCGTTTATTAAATAATATTATATTATTTAATAAAATTGTTCACCAACGTCCGTATTAATTGAACCGAATTACATTCGATGTGAAACTTGTACGATTTAATCAAATCGCATGATTGTATATATTCAACAATATATATTACTTGATACATTAATTAGCCTAACACAGAACTAATTACATGTATTATAACTGATTAGGTACTAATCACTAGTCCTAATTTGGCGGGTGTCACAGTAAGTATGACCTAAGATCGTTCTATGAATCCAAATGTGTGGGCGATTAAAGCTGGGGCTTTCGGTAAGAGATATTTAGGATGGAACAAAGTAGGTAGGTTTGGGGGGTTTTAAACTAAAGACAGGTAATTAAAATGCAGAAAAGTAAACTACAGGAAAACAGATAAAGATAAACATGTGATTGCTGAGATTTCGATAATTAATGTTTCAGGATGACAGATTAAACAGGGACAACGCTAAATGTAATGGTCTAAACTATCAGGTGTAAACTCTAGAACCCTACCAACTAAATTTCCCATTGGCATGTCACTAGGAACTAGGTTATCGTGATTCTGATCGGAGCAATACGCAAACTTCTAATACTTATCTAGTTGAGAGATAAACAACCTATTTTGCCTTGACGCCGAGGTGCATGAATCAGTAACGTATCATCTCATAGGTCCGACCTTTCTTAACCCCTAAAATAGTTTAGTATTTTATTAGCATGGTGATTAATAACTTTATATGTTTTGACCGCTAATTGTGTAAGGCTTAGTGTTTTAAGGTATTTAAATCACGAGGATGTTATCCTTATTCCTAAGTCTTGTTTTATGCATTAAGGTTTGGTTACTTCAACTTATGACTTGAGTTCTCCTTTTCAAACAGTTATACATCCCTAGATTATTCGCAGTTTATAAAAACGTGTTTCATATGCAGGCCATGCCTTTCAGTAATCGGACAGTGTACTTTACATGGTAGTTCGACTGCTTCTTACATCAGACATGCGGTCAGGAGTAATTGACGGTGAATGTGACACTCTAAACTAACTAAATGTAAAGCGATGCAGAAATGTAAACCTAATATGTACAACGAGTGGGTTCACTGTCTCTTACTTATTGCATGTCATAGGCACAGATAACTACTTACCATAATTAAGGTTGATCAAGTCCTAATTACTAGGTTGCAGTCACGTGGATAACCGGAAAGGGTACTCCATAAATTAAACTCAAGTTCATAAAGTCTTAACGATACAAAGGTCATTAATTCCTATTTTATCTAAACGCGTTTTTGAACATCAATTCATTGTGCATTGACTTTTGTAGGATATACCAGTTAGTTGTGAAGTTGTATTATCCTTTCGGAATTCCAACTGTTAAACCAGAGCTGATTCCAGTGATGTAACTACCTTCGGTCTCCGTATAAAAACGTTTCCAGTACTATATCAGATAAACTGTCGAACAGGGGCCGTTACATCACGTTTACAATTGTCGTACACTTAATTATATAACGTCATCCTTACTTATAATTATCTACATCATCAACAATCACAATAATAAACTACTCGCAATTCATGGCAATAGACAAATCACATACAAGGCGATAATACATAATTAAAATATGAAATAAAGCAAGTATGATAAAGGTTTTGATATCACCCGGAAATAAATGCGCAGCAGCGTATTATTATGACTGACAACTCGTTCACACGTACAAAGATGAATCTCCAAACTCCTAACGTTCGCTCTAACCTCTATGTTAATCCGTAGATTAATTACAATAACCCTAGACTAAAATATAAGAGATTTTTAGAGTGAGAAAGTGAAAATGGAAGAATGAGAGTGTAAGTATGAGTGTGAATATGGGAGAGTATATGAGTGTGAGTGTCTTGAAATAAGAGCTAGGAGCTGCCTTTTATAGAAGAAATTTGGCTCAAGTTAGCACCCCAAAGCTCATGATAGCAAAAGGTGAAAAAGGTAGTGGCACCAGCTACAAAAGGAGAAAAAGGTAGTTGCACCAGGTACGAAAAGCATGTAAAGGTCTAGCACCGGGTACGAAAAAGGACAAAAAAGCGCAATCCGTGCGGGTGACGGGCTGGCGGTGGCGGCTGGCTGCCAGCCGGCGGCGGCTGTGTGGCTGCCGACGGTGGCTGTGTGGCTGCCGGCGGCGGCTGGCACCACCCCGCACCAGTTCATCGCCCGTTGCTTCGTTTCTCGATTCGTGCGTGTTTTCTTCTTTATGCGTACGTTTGCGTTGATTCTTTTTGCGTTGGATTCGTAATTCAAAAACGAAGCTTTTGATGAAAAGAAATCCCAAAAATATATCTCCGAACTTTAGATGTGTCGTACGAATCGTTTGGATCTTCCGGAGTGCGTAGAATCTTCATTCTTCGTCCGTTTTTGTTGATTCTTCTTCTGTTGGATTCGTAATTTGAAAACGAACATCTTTGGTCAGATAGATGTTGGTGATGGGATCTTTGGTCTTGAAATCTCGTTTTGATGTCTGGAATCTTCAAATGTACGTGGAATCTTCATTTTCTATCCGTTTTGCTTGATTTTCATCATGCAACCTTGTTTTTACCATCTTGACATAATATTACAGATTTGTAATGTTTTTGAGTTAAAGTGCCAAGAATTATTCCAGAATGAGAGAGATATCGATAGTTAAACGTGACTTTTTACGCGATATCAGTTCTCAATGACCTCAACGTTCTCAATTTTCTCTATGATCTCATATAAAGCACATAAATGATCTCAAATAAAGCACATAATTTCACGTAATGTAGCACATCTCAAGCATATGTCCGAAAAGATATATGGATGAATTTCACTGCATGAAATATTTAATAAAATATGCGAGCATACTTTTCCCCCAATTTGAAAATAATTAAACAAAAATGGGGCCACGAAAACTCACCCTAAATAGTTATAAGTTGTGCAACCAGATAACTGTTTTACAACCAGCCTAGCCTTGTTTCTAACAACACCACCATCAGAAATTGCTGACAGTAACCTTGTGCAACCGACCTAGCACTGTTTCTAACAACACCACCATCAGTATCCATTTTGTTCCTGAACACCCATCTTGTTCCAATCACTGTTTTACCAGCAGGCTGAGGTACCAACTTCCATACTTTGTTTCTTTTAAACTGACCAAGCTCTTCTTGCATAGCTGATATCAAGTTATGATCAGTAAGTGCTTCATCTACCTTATTTGGTTTCATCAGTGAAACAAAGCTAACAAATTCACAAAAGTTAGCATTCGTTGATCTAGTCTGGACTTTGGATATTGGATTACCAATAATCAATTGATTAACAATATGTTTTGTCTATTTAGTCATTCGCTGAGGTTCAACAGTGACTATTTTATCCATTGTTTGTCCTGAAGACTGATTAGCATTGGAATAGTGAGTATTATCATTTTGTGTGCTTCGGTTTGGATAGTGAGTTGATGATGATGATTGGTTTTGATTATGAAAAGATGAAGCACTTACTGCTTCATCTTCCTTCTTTGGTTTCATCAGTGAAACAAATCTAACAAATAGACAAAAGTTAGCAGTCGCTGGTCTAGTCTGGACTTTGGATATTGGATTACCAATAATCAATTGATTATCAATATGTTTTGTCCATTTAGTCATTCGCTGAGGTTCAGCGGTGACTATTTTATCCATTGTTTGTCCTGAAGACTGATCAGCATTGGAACAATGAGTATTATCATTTTGTGTGCTTTGGTTTGGACAGTGAGTTAATGACGATGATTGGTTTTGATTATGCAAAGATGATGTCCCTGATTCATCCACAGCTGAAGTAGAGCTGCAATTATTTTCAGGTACACTATTTTCCCTTTCAGAGTCTGCTGAGAAATTTTTTAATTTCTCATCATTGACTTTGTGACTGATAGATAAGTCACTATCCATTTTAGTTAATTCGTTAAAATTAAGATATTCATAATCTTTTGGATAAGTGAGTGACTCATCATAAGCTTCATCAAAAGTAACATCCATTAATTCTTCAATACATTCTCTTTTTTTATTGTAAACTCTGAAAGCTCTAGAGATTATTGAGTAACCAACAAATGTACCTTCTATATTATAATGATTAAATAGATATATAAATATGAGATAGGGTTGATTGATAGATACCATTGTTAGTTTGAATGGTTTCTATTATAGCAAACACATATTGTATGATAAAAAATATTTTCTATGTAATAATGATTGTAATCTCGATTCAGTCCAATTTTAAAAATGGCTTGAGATTTATGCTTATTGGTCTACCCCTCGTTCAGCCATGCTATCTTTAGTGGACGTATAAAGTAGATTAACTTCAATACATTGGTCAAATATATTAATTTCTATTCAGTCAAGTAGCCAAAATTACCGTAATAGGACATGTGCATGTTGTGGATGTATGGGTGATCGATGTGCAAGGAGGGTATGCAGTTCTAGAAAGGTGTAGCCGTACACAATCCACAACCTCAACAAATTGAGTTCTTGAAACCCTTGATTAAAATTTATGGTAGGAAAAGAATTGGAGTTAGAAGGTTCTAAACAAACTAGCATGTATCGAAGAAATGACACTTGAAATACGAATATGGAATGCAAATGTTGTTAATTTTTGGAAGTTACTAAAAACTACGTAAGATCCTGAATCTTAAGGAAGAAAGTGGTTGGGAACTCGAACATGAAATCGATAGGCTAAGTTTTTAAAAGATACTGAAAAGGTTCTTGTGAAAAGAGAATTGATATTTTTACACACAAGGACGATATGTATGACAACTTAGAATGTAAGAATTCACTCATACATATGAAATTAGAACTTACTTTTAACTACATTGGATTTACATAAAAGATATATCACACAATGGAAACTCAAAGGTCGATGTGTAATCAACAAGAAGTGCTCTTATCACTTAGTTGATCCACCAATTCAGTCACTAGTAGGATATACGTACAAGCTCTACGGAACTTCATAATACGCATAATGTGAGCATCAATAGCATATTTTTGATTCACCTGAACACCTTCCACTAATTTCTGATATGCCTGGAAAGGTTCTTGTGAAAAGAGAATTGATATTGTCACACGCAAGGACGATATGTATGACATTTGGAAACTCAAAGGTCGATTTATGATCAACAAGAAGTGAAGTTGAGAGGTCAGATTTTAAAAAAATGTGAACTAAAATAGACAAGCTTCCATAGCCGACATTCCTTGTGACATGATGATGATGGCGGCGATGGCGATGATGATGCACCTGGACCAACAAATCCGACTACAAGAGATTTATAGTGGCTTTTATATTTCATACTTTCTTTATTCACTTTGACATATATGGTTTTTAAGTTTTGCTAACAAGAAACGTACCCTAAACTCACGATGGCCAACATAATCATCTAATAGCTATCACATCTCCAATTTGTTGTCAAAAGGTCATCATATAACTCATAATGACAATGTAATATGTAAAATATAATATGTTTGTCACGAACCGTTCTCTTACACATGTCATCGTAATTCAATTTGGTAAATAAAAGCGTACCTAAGACATGCAACTCTATTAAAGATAGAATTGGGTCAAAACTTCAACTTAATCTATTTTTGGTTCATGGCGAGACTTATTGTATTTTATTTTATTTTGAAAATGTCGATGCCATAAACAATTATCGTTAGCTTTCCTTGGTTAAGACCAAGAAAAATGCTTTGAGTTTTCAAGGTGCTTCAAAAAAGAGATCGAGAATTCCTCTTTTGAAGTTTTAGTGATCCTATCACCTAGTTAATGCACAAAGTCAATAACCAGTTGGCTATAAGTACAGGCTCTATGGAACATCATAATACACATAATGTGAGCATTAATAGCATATTTCTAATTCACATTAAGGCTTCCACTAGATGTTCCATCTCATCGACAGGTGGCAAACAAATCTGCTCGGTGTAACAAAAGAAGTCACCAAAGCATACAACATAAGTGGCATTGGATAGGGAAATCAAGAAAAATATAATAGACATGAAAGCATCTTAAGTGGATGCATACTCTAATCTTCTTCGCCCTATTGGTGAACTTTGAATTAAACTGGAAATGATCAGTTCGAATCTGAGACTGGATCCTTGGTGAGAGTCTTACATCAACATGATTTAAATGTCGCTTGGTATCTAAATACCTTAGTCTGTTGGAATTATTAAACAGCAACAACACGGCAACCCGAACAAAAAAAAGAATCAAGAACTTATTTCATATAGTTAGTTCTACTAACTATTTCTTACACAATAACACAAACTTATTTCATGTATGCATATACACACACACACATACCTTATAACGAAACAATTAAACACATATTATAAAATTTAAACTTACAAAATATGGGGTTCAACAGAATTATAATGCTTAATATAGATATATAAATATGAGATAGGGTTGATTGATAAATACCATTGTTAGTTTGAATGGTTTCTATTATAGCAAACACATATTGTATGATAGAAAATATTTTCTATGTTATAATGATTGTAATCTCAGTTCAGTCCAATTTTTTAAAATGGCGTGAGATTTATGCTTATTGGTCTACCCCTCGTTCAGCCATGCCATCTTTAGTGGATGTATAAAGTAGATTAACTTCAATACATTGGTAAAATACATTAGTTTCTATTCATTCGAGTAGCCAAAATTACCGCAATAGGACATGTGTATGTTGTGAATGTATGGGTGATCGATGTGGAAGGAGGGTATGCAGTTCTAGAAAGGTGTATTCGTAAACAATCCACAACCTCAAAAAATTGAGTTCTTGAAACCCTTGATTAAATTTTACGGTAGGAAAAGAATTGGAGTTGGAGACTAAGGTTCTAAACAAACTAGCATGCGTCGAAAAAATGACACTTCAAATACGAATATGGAATGCAAATGTTGTTAATTTTTTGGAAGTTACTAAGAAACTACGTAAGATCCTGAAGCTTAAGGAAGAAAGTGGTTGGGAACTCAAACATGAAATTGATAGGTTAAGTTTTTAAAAGATACTGAAAAGGTTCTTGAGAAAAGTGAATTGATATTTTTACACACAAGGACGATATGTATGACACAATGGAAACTCAAAGGTCGATGTATAATCAACAAGAAGTGCTCTTATTACTCAAAGGTTTAGAGTCATCAGCCAGAGTGATACGTGCAGCTGTCATGGTCTCGTTGGCAGGTGGTTGACTAGTTGAATGGATAGGGGGTAATTTCTAAAAGTAGTAAAAATGAAGGAAAAACAAAGAAAAAAGTAGGGGTTTAAGAAATCCTAAAGGTTCACTAGTAAGTAAGTTCGTCTTAACGCCTAAGGATCGTACAGTTGGTTCCCCGGCAGCGGCGCCAAAAACTTGATGCGTCAACAGCGGTCGGTAAGGATTTCACCCTTGTCGTTGCACCGGCTATTGGCGACGGGCATCAGTGGGTGTTTTAAACTTGTAATTGTGGGGCCTAAGTTTTCCCTAACAATGCTAATCCTAAGGGTGAGCAAGTGGTAGGTATGACCTAGAGTCGTTCTTCAAATCGACTGAATTGAAACTAAGGCATGGCAGATGAGGGCTTTCAAACTAGTGAAGGGTTTATAAAATAGTGGGGAGGTTTTGGTTTATCTATTAACTAACTTAGGCAAGTAAATAAAATAAAGCGAAATAAAAATAAAATGTAAAGCAGATAAGATAAAGAAAGTGTTTGCTGAGACTTCGTTAATTAAGTTATGGGATGATGTTTGGAGAAACTGTGTTGAAAGATATTTGTTAATTATTATTCTTGAATACTTGTATGTAAACACTAGATTCCCTACTAATTAAAATCCCATTAGCATGTCACACCGGGAGCTAGGTTATGGTAACATTACAAAGTATTTCGAATAATAAGCAAAATCTTAATTATGGTTTAATAATACTTTCATATGAACGGGAACAAAATCTTAAGGTACTAGACATAACTGAATCATATAACGATTCCTCGTCATCCTAACAGATTCGTATATTTAAAAAGTTCATTTATGACTTTAAACTAGCCCTTGCTTAAGACTACCCAATAAATCCCCTAATTATCCACATCGTTCCTCACTTAAAGTGGTTCCGCCGCTTCAAACCTTGGCCATGTCTTGTCCTATGATGATCCCCCATGTAGCCTTGCAGTTTCATAGTTTCATACCTTTGACAAATTATATTTACACAAATGACTGACTACCTTTCAATTGGACGTCGTTAAAAAGGTGTTGTAATCACGTTTATTGGTGGAAAGGTGATTAGATTAATTTAAAAGTCTATTTAGAAAGGTTAATTAAACTAGGTTTCTCATTTTATATATTAGTCTGTAATATAACTACCTTCGGTCGTTACTCGACTTCCATACATTTGTACTCCACCTTGAAATGTTTCCAGTACTATATCGAATAACAGTCGAATAGGGGTCATCATATTACTTCATAATATTGTACCGTTTTGTAATATGACTACCTTCGGTCGTTCCACGACTTCCATACATTTGTACTCCACCTTGAAGTGTTTTCAGTACTATGTCGATTAACAGTCGAATAGGGGCCATCATATTACTTTACGATAATTAAGACCGTCTATATTTTACTACTTTGAGGATCCTAAGGCAACAATCAAACAAGAACATGCAATAAGACGATCAAAGCAATACTACCGATCTTTAATATTTAATTATAAATCATCTCATAATTTACTAACTACATCGCAAACAAACACAATAAGTGTACTACTCTCTAATCATGGCAATAACTAAATCTAGCATAATCAATATAAACGTAATTAATTAAGATAGATAAGGATAGAAAGAACCAGAATTAAATGCGAGAGAATAGACTTGAATTAATTGACACAATTTCGAGCGTACTTCGAAGATTACAATGCGTTCCGCACTTTCCTTCTATTCTAAACAAGCTCCTATACTAGCCTAAAACTAATTTAGAGTAAGAAAATAGAGAGAGAAAGTAGAACTAATAACTAAGTAGAAGTATTGTTCTAAGAACGGTGTAGGAAATGTGCTGTAACACCCCATATTCGGGCTTAGTTGTTATTAATAAATTTCCTGACTTTAAATAATTATTTAATGTGTTAGAAAATTGTATTGTTTGGTTTACCAAAAAAAAAAAGAATAGGTAAAAGAGTCTAAGAACTTATTGTGATAGTTGAATTATTAATTGTTTTAAATTAATAAAGTTGTAGGAACCATAAAATAGTTGGACTCGCAAATGGTTTTTGGGTTCCAGACAATAGGTTTAGAAAAGAAGTAAAATTACACAGTGTAATATTTGGGGTCGGTTAGGTGTAAGTCGGTTTAAAAAGTGAGGAGCCGACCTTGTTTCTATTATTTTCTCATTTTCTTCTTTTTTGCCTATAACCACTAAAACTTGTTGCAAAGTAACCTTTGACAAATTCAAAGCAATCATAAACTTGAGGCTAATTCAGATTGTTATCATCATCATCTAGTCCCTTTCATCAAGTTGTAAGTGTATTCTTGTTTTTATATTATTTTTAGATTTTGATTTTATTGAAATAAGGGGATTCATGATGTGTACGGAATTGAAAGTTAATACATGATAATACTTGTCAAATTTATGGTGATACTTACAGATTTTTATGATATTATAAGATGATTATAAGTGTTCTTCAAGCTTATTGAAGATGATAAATGGGTTAGGGGTAAATTTCATATACATGATACTTGATATTGCTTTGATGATTGAAAAGATGAATAGAGAAAGTTAGTAGTTACGAGTGATGTTAAAATTGTGATTTGAATACGGATATAAACCTGAGTTCGGTGATTAAGGTATAAGATTCGAACGGGATTTTGGGAATAGCTGGTGCAGGACGCTGTTGGGGAGGTGATACCCGGCAGGCATCACCATTACCCGGCGGGTAGAAACGAGGAACAGCAGACCAGTACAGCTTCATATTTAATTACGTATTTTAGCTCACTTATGATCCGATATGATAATAAATGAAAATAGATAATATATATATATATATATATATATATATATATATATATATATAATAATAACTTATCATATATGTTATAAATATCGAATTTAGTTTGACAGTGAATAAATGAGTACGAATATATGATTATATATGTGGATTAAAGATTGAATAGGTGATATGTGAAGTGGCTGGATATTGTTGGTTGTAAGGATACTTATTAATTTTAAGGATAATAAGATAAGTCATTGATGATTTATCAAGTATTAACATGAGAAAAATTTGTACATGTGTACATAATGCTTAACATAAATAAGATGTTATATGCTTGATATTAGTGTTAGTTGATGATAAGTATATGTATCAGTAAGGATTAGAAAGCTGAAGTTGTTGATTTGGTTGTGTTTAATTCGGATTCAGCTAGTAACAGAAGTACAGGTTGCTGGTTCGGGTTTAGAACCCGGCGGGTTTTATTACTACCCGGCGGGTTGTTCATGTTTGGTTGGTACCCGAAGGGTAATAACCCGACCCGGCGAGTAGTGTGAATTAAGGGAGAAACCGACTGGTAAACCTGGAACCCGACGGCTTCTCTAGGCTTTAACACACGATTTAGTTCTGTTATCACAAAATGTAATTTAACCGGTTGCTTAGTTGTATACCCGGCTGGTGGAGTGAGTACCCGGCGGGTACTTGGGTTATCCGGCGGGTAGTGGCCCATTTGTGTGAGTTTTGTTTTAGCTACAATATATGTGTTAATTGTTATATAATATTAGTTTCAAACTAAATTCTTAACTAATGTTATATTTCTGAGATAAGTTGTAATGAAATGAGTAGTTATAATTAATATTATAGCTTGGTAATCATATAATTGAATATTCTGTTCTGAAATGAGTTATTGATTACAAATGAGTTACTGACTTGTTAATTTGTTTTATTCTCAGATTGTGAGCAGACTCGGTGATATTAGACTACTGAGTGGACGTCTGAGGTATTGGTGAGTGAATCGATAACCCTCAGTTTGATTTAGTTGTAACAGGTTTGTTACAATGGGTAATTGTATTACTACTATTGTTTTAGTTACCATGATGATTGTGATATATTAGTAATAATACTGTTGATAGATTGATGACCTGATTTGTTGCCCTGATAAGTATGTGAAAATGTGATCACTTGTTGTATTGCCTTTGGGCATTGTTGATTTAGGGGCCAGCATGGGGCTAGGCTTGGGTTTGCTATTAGTTGGATAACACAGGGTCTTAGTACAAGTTTTATTGTCGTAGCCTGTGTTGTTTAGGTTAATAGCACCAAGTAGTCGGTTAAACCTCTGTATGGGCCTGCAGTTGGTTTTAAAGTGTTCTTTGAGAAGGTGTTACCTCAAGAACCACCGGTCCTCTTTGACGCCAGTTGATTGAGATGTGATAAGCTGTGAACAGATGAGTCGTGTGCATATAATTATTTGTTGTGCACAAGTTTTTATGCTAAGTCATTCTGTTGTTTATTGATTTACTCACTTAGCCGTTGTGCTAATCCCACCACTTTAAATACTTCTTGCAGATTATGTTTTGGATATAATTGATTGAGCAAGAAGTTGTTGACTTGAAGGAATGTTTGACGATCATTGCGGTTACTCTGATATCTGATTTGATTAAATCAGTAGTGTTTGATTTATATAACACCTCGTTTGTAGTATTATGAATTGAAGAGAAATTAAACTGTTGTGTATCAGGTTTGAAAAAGTTTATACATATTTTGATGTAATTTATAATAATATATTTTAATTTCTACGCTTTCGAGTCTAAAATCATTATTATAATGGTTATTAAATGAGGGGTGTTATATGTGCCATGGAGCCTCCAATTTATAGGAGAAAATGGTGCATTTTAGCAACTTGGGGCACATGTTAGCAAAAGGTTGGAAAGTTGCTAGCACATGTACCCTAAAGCGCGTAAAAGTCTAGCACGTGTACCTTAGAGTTGCGGAAAAGGCCTAGCACATGTACCCTGCGAGTACGGGCGAGGACGAAAAAGCGCACGGGGGACAGGGGGAAGGTGGCCGGCGCCGGTGGTGGTGCAGCCGGCGGCGGTGGTGTGGTGGCCGGTGGCGGCTGCCCCTCCCCCGCCCCGGTTCGTCGTCTTTTACTCCGTTTCTTAAATCGCGCGTATCTTCTTCGTTATGCGTCCGTTTGCATTGATTCTTTTTGCGTTGGATTCATTTTTCAAAAATGAAGACTTTGATGAAATGAAATCCCAAAAATATGTCTCTGATCTTTGGATGTCTCATTCGAATCATTTGAATCTTCCGGCGTACGTAGAATCTTCATTCTTCATCCGTTTTTGTTGATTCTTCATCTGTTAGATTCATATTTTGAAAACGAATATCTTGGATAAGAGAAATCTTAGTGATGGTCAATTTTGACTCTAAATCTTGTCTTGATGTTTTGAATCTTCAAACGTGTGTGGAATCTTCGTTTTTCGTCCGTTTCGCTTGATTTTTCTCGTGCAACTCTATTTTGACCTTTTTGGCAAAGTATCATTGATTTGTGCATTATTTGAGTTTATTTGCCAAGTATTATTCCAGAATTAGAGAGATATCGGTAATAAAAACGTGACTTTTTACGCGATATCAATTGTCACACGCAAGGACGATATGTATGACACAATGAAAACTCAAAGGTCGATTTATGATCAACAATAAGTGAAATTGAGAGGCCGGATTTAAAAAAATGTGAATTAAAATAGACAAGCTTCCATAGCCGACATTCCTTGCGACATGATGATGGCGGCGATGTTAATGATGATGCACATGGACCAACAAATCCGACTATAAGAGATTTATTTTGGCTTTTATATTTCATACTTTATTTATTCACTTTGACATCTATGGTTTTAAAGTTTTGCTAACAAGAAACGTACTATAAACTCACGATGACCAACATAATCATTTAAGCTATCACATCTCCAATTTGCTGTCAAAAAGTCATCGTATAACTCATAATGACAATGTGATATGTAAAATTAATATGTTCATCACGAACCGTATCTTACACATGTCATCGTAATTCAATTTGGTAAATAAGAGCGTACCTAAGACATGCAACTCTGTTAAAAAAAGAATTGGGTCAATACTTCAACTTAATCTATTCTTGGTTCATGGCGAGACTAATTGTATTTTGTTTATTTTTTTTTTATTTTGAAAATGTCGATGCCATAAACAATTATCTTTAGTTTGCCTTGGTTAAGATCAAGAAAAATGCTTTGAGTTTTAAAGGTGCTTCAAAAAAGTGATCGAGAATCTCTCTTTTGAAGTTTTAGTGATCTTATAACCTAGCTGATGCACAAAGTCAATAACTAGTTGGCTATAAGTACAGACTCTATGGAACTTCATAATACGCATAATGTGAGCATCAATAGCATATTTATAATTCACCTGAACAGCCTCCACTAGATTTTCCATCTCGTCGACAGGTGGCAAACAAATCTGATCGGTGTAACAAAAGAAGTCATCAAAGCATACAAAATAAGTGGCATTAGATAAGGGAATCAAGTAAAATATAATAGACATGAAAGCATCTTAAGTGGATGCATACTCTAATCTTCTTCGCCCTATTGATGAACTTTGAATTAAACTAGAAATGATCAGTTCGTTTCTGAGACTAGCTCCTTGGTGAGAATCTTACAGCAGCATGATTTAAATGTTGCTTGGTATCTGAATAGCTTAGTCTATTGGAATTATTAAACAGTAACAGCACAGCAGCCCGGAAAAAAAAAATCAAGAACACACTCGTCAACATTTCATAATACATACATTAACTTGATATTCATAATTAATAATCCAATTGTACAAAACTACTGCTCATGCATCTCATTAAAATTGGATGTCTATATGTGATCAACAATCTGATATTTTCTTAAACATAAATGTAATGTATGTAGTACTAGCTAGTCTATACTTTGAATGATTATGTGAACCACTGTAACCCTCGCAAGTCGCGTCTGTTTGTGATCGAAACTTATACCGAATTTGACAAACTATAAACTCCTCTGACTCCTGTTCCACTAGATGGATTACGCAAATGATTTGGTATTCTAACCATTCCTTCACTAAAGATTGTGAACCACTGTAACCCTCGCGAGTCACGTCTGTTTGTGATCGAAACTTATACCGAATTTGACAAACTATAAACTCCTCTGACTCGTGTTCCACTAGATGGATTACGTAAATGATTTGGTATTCTAGCCATTTCCTCACTAAAGATTGTGAATCCCTCTATAGTTGGTTTTATGGGACTGAACCGAATAACTCGAATTTGGTTGGTTCCGTCTCGCCTTCAATAAATTTAGGCATTGGGTGATGCTAAAATTTTCTATAAACCGACAAACCCCGATACATTATTTTTTTCCATAAAGATTGCAAGCCCATCTACAATATGTTTATTTTACAACTCATGTTTAATATTTAACGAAGTCATATATTATTAACTACCTATTGATATCAGACATTAAACAATATGTTCGAGCAAAACCTTAACGTTATATATCCAAATGCATTAATACTAGGTGATATTTGTCTTTAGGAATGGCAATGGGGCGGGTTCGATTCAAGGGTGTCAGCCTCAACCTCAACCCCATTAAGTAATCCCCAACCTCACCCCAAACCCCAGCGGGGTCTTATCGGGCCACCCAATTGGGGAATGACTTACCCCAAATCTTAACGGGGTCTTATCGGGTACCTCGTTGACAACATGAGCTTTTCAAATCCTAATCCGGTACTTGTTCTCTATTAATAATACCAAAAATTCAGACGACTTGTTGATTCTTCTTAAAGCATTATCTAGACATACTCTAATTGGCATTCTCGGTTCAAAAACAAATAGTAACATGATCAAAACAACATATAGTAATTGCCCTCGTTAATGACACCTGTATATTAAAAACATTTGAAGGATTACACATGTACACTACAAATAAATAATAACTAAACCGTTATGTACGAGGCCAATTACTATATTGTAAATATTATTGTAATTCAAAAAGTTATAAATTAATATATTTGATTTTATTAATTATTTATAGATATAGAATATATATATATATATATATATATATATATATATATATATATATATATATATATATCGAGATGAAGCGGGGCGGGGACGATACTACCAACCCCAACCCAACCCAATTGAAATCCCCATTTATTGCCCCATATCCCACCCCATCCCCGATAAGTCATCCCCAACCTGATCCAAATATTTCGGGGTTCAAGAATCCTCATCGAGTTCGGATCTATTTGTCATCCCTGTTTGTATTTAACATTTGAGTTTAGTTATCTTTTCGATGAAAATATTTCGACAAGATATGTCGTGATAATGACGTCATAGGCTATGTCAGCCGATGTTACGTATAAGGATAGCATCGACAACAAACCTTTGACAAAAAATTTGATTGTATTTTAGCCTTTAGCCCTTTTCGACATGACAAAGCAAGGTACAATTTTACATAGAAAAAATTGCACGGATCGTCGGTTTGTCTCAGATAGCACTCGTCGTCTCTTGCAGTTTTTTCTTGCACTCGTCATCCCTGTAATTGCTAAATATTGCACTGGTAGGCCCTTCCTCTAACGTCCGTTAGTTTTTCAATTAAATCTAAGGATACAATGGTCATTTAAGTACTTTGGGGACTACGAGTGCAATTTTATAAACCACAGGGACGATCTGTGCAATTTTTCTTACTTTAACTTTAATATTTATTTTTTACACAATAGTATAAATTATTTACTTAATAAGTTTTTCACTTTAATTATATTATTTATTATTTTATTTTATTTTTGTCTACAATATTTTTTTATTCTATTTTTGCTACAATATTATTTTTTTTATTTGATGATTAAATTGATCAACTTAAATATCTATTACTAGTTCTTGTAAATTAGGGCATTTACAGAAAGTAGAATAAAAATTATTTAAGTTGATCATTTTAATTAGGCTTGTAAATGAACCGAACAAACAAGAACAAAGTATGTTTGCGTTCATTCAATAACGTTTTATCGAACAAACGAACGAACTCGAACGGATACGTTTCTCAACATAAATGAACATTCACTTTAAAATTTTGATCTAAACATGTTAGAATAAAGATGAAAAAGACATTTTTGCTCTTGATGGTACTAGGGGTGTTCATAATAATCCGAAACCGGAAAATCGAACTGAAAATTGTTGAATCGTCACGAATTTTAAGTTAACCGGACTGAATTTTTTTTGTTTTTCAGTTTCGGTTAACCGAACCGGTATTTTTTCGGTTCTCCGGTTTCAGTTTCAGTTCACGATATTGTTACAACCGGTTAACCGAAAAACCAAAAATTTAACATTACTATTTAAATATGTGCATATATACATATAGATATAGATAATATTACTAAATATCTTCTAATATAGAATATGAATATTATATTTTTGTAATATTGTTAGTTCGAATGTTGATATTTTTGCTTTCTTAGTAGTAAAATTTTTAGTTTTGTGACTAAGTTGGTTCAATGTTCATGCATTTATGTTTGGTACATAATTAAAATGCTATATGTTTGTTGTTAGAATAATCAACGTGAAAAACTTATAACAAATATTCATTAATGAGTGTATATTTTGTGTTAATATTTATATTTAAAATGAATAGTAAATAGAAACGGTTAATTTGGTAAACCAAATAATAGAACCGAAAAAGTCGGTTAATCGATTTCCTGTTAACCGAACTTTTCGATTTCGGTTTAGGTTCAAAAAAATGATGAACCTAAAATTCGATTAACCGGTCTTCGGTTAACCGAACCCCCGGTTAACTGTCCATGAACACCCCTAGATGGTACTATGTACAACATTAATGTTAGTAGTATCATAAATAAAATACAAAAGTTCGTGACTAAATATGTTATTTGGTTATAGTTTGGATGCCAAAATTGTAATTTATAATGGATGATATTTTTTAAAATAATAAAGAAGAGAAATGTTAAAGTGATAGTAACTAGTGAGGTTGGGTCCATACTCAATTAAGTCGACAAGACATGTGGGCTTCTAGATTGAACCTTGTGGTCGGGTTGGCGACCTGGGGTGGGTTTTTCTAACTCGAAAGTTACATATGATCCCAACTGGCTGAACCATCAATTATAGAAGATGACCCGGGCCCATTGACCCGGTATCTGTGTTATTAGCCTATTAGATATGGGCTCACTCAACCATAATGCCTAGGACATCGATGTATATATGTATTTACATTTTCCATGGATATCAATATATCATCATCATCATCAGTTCATCACTATATACATAGGTATATTATTTGTTCCGAGCTAATTATCACTTCACTATATAAATTAAATAAGGGTTTGATATAAAAACGACATGCCTTTTTAAGCATTAATTTGGTGACTGATGCTTGATAAAAATTAAAATATTAGACTTTGTTAAAAAGATTTGAGTTGAATCGATACGTGTAAAAAAATTGCACCATTCTTTATATTTTAGTTACTTGTGAGTTATGGGTTAAAACCAATGAAAATTTTGTGTAAATTATATAAAAGACATTTTTTATTAACTTCCTTTTAATTCTTGGTATATTGTAATGGTGTTCAAGCGTCAACGTAATCGTTGAAGTATCGTGTTATAGAATTTTAGTCTTTTCGAAATTCAATTGATAATTATTTTCTTAATTTACTAGTGTTTAGACCCATAGTTGTTAGCTCATTAGTCAATGGGATCCTGTGAAAACAAGGAGATAAAAAAAATAGTGAAAACACATCTTCACCCTCCATCTAATCTAATATATATATATATATATATATATATAAGGGGCGGGGATAAAAAAACAGTGAAAACACTTTTTGATTCACAATTTTTTTAAGGTGTGAACTTTTTTTTTTTGAAAATAAACCATAAAAAATAAAGGTTCACACAAAAATTTATTTTTTGTGTGAATTTTTTTTTTTGAAAGAAATAAATAAAGTTAAATCCGAAAACCTTTTCGTGAACTAAAAACAAATTAAGGTTCACAATTGAAAAAGTAAAAAACTTTTCGTGAACTCAAAAAAATTTAAGGTTCACAATTGAAAAAATAAAGGTTCACGATTGAAAATTTTTAAAAGTTTCCGTGAACCTAAAAAAAATTAAGGTTCACAGTTGAAAAAAAATGTTAACAATTGAAAAAGTTAAAAACTTTTCGTGAACTAAAAACAAATTAAGGTTCACAGTTGAAAAAGTTAACAACTTTTTCGTGAACCCAAAAAAAAATAAAAGTTCACAATAACAAAAACTTAAAAAAATTATGTAAAAAAAATAAGGTTCACAATTAAAAAGGTTAAAAACTTTGTGTGAAACCAAAAAAAAAAGATTTATGATCAAAATTTTATGTGAATAAAGAAAATATAAGGGTTCACAAAAAAAATGTGAAAAAAATGGAAAGTTCACAACTTAAAAAAATTGTGAATCAAAAAGTGTTTTCACCGTTTTTTTTATCCCCACCCATTATATATATATATATATATATATATTAGATTAGATGGAGGGTGGAGATGTGTTTTTACTATTTTTTTATCCTCTTATTTTTACCAGAACTCATATATAATTTAGTTATTAAGAGATGTTAAACATGATGAGATTAAACATTAATGTGAATAAGAATATTATAGTTATTTATTTTTTATATTACATCACACAAAAAGTTTGTTTAATTTTTCAACTCGAAAAAATCGACACGACTTAGAATAATCAAATTCATTTAATAGTCGACGTCCGAATCATCAATTTTTGGGATTGTTAACTTGTGCGGCTCGTGACATAACAGGCAACAAATATGTTTTTTTTTAACGGCAAACTACCTACAATCACCACAAATATTTACAATTCACCACTACCTTAAGTGAAGCTTGAACCCTCAACCTCTAGGTTGAAGGGTCTCTCCCATACCGCTAGGCAACAAATATGTTTAAGTTATGTTATTTGCAATATACTTGAAAGTGCATTAATGTGTTCCATTTTTATTTTTGTATGAACTTATATATTCCACGTAAATTCACGTGGAAAATGAAAAAAAATTGTCAAACAACTTCTCGTTACAATTAAAACTTACAATAAACTATCTCATTATAAGTTGTCTGTAAAAGACTAAAATGTCTTATCACATACTAATATGATTAGCGTTTAAGTGCAAATCGAAGTTATTAGTCCAAATATAATACAATAAATAGATTAAGATGCAGAGCATTATTACGTACAGCAATAAAGGGTGAAGTCAATGAGTCATTGTGGCTCACGTATAGAACACAACCCTTTTATATTTTACAAAATCAAAAATTCCTCAGGATCATGATGGGTTTTTAAGGGATAAAAATTAACACTGTTTTTTTATTTTTTCAGAGCAACTTCAATAATAGTTTTTTCTAAGTTTTAAAAATTTTATTGTTGGGACAAAAAAAATTTAATCAAAAGCTTGACATTTTTAAGCTATTGGTGTATAACTCTTTAGCCCAAATATTTACAATTAAATCGTCTATTTTAGTTTAGAAAAGCTATTGAAAAGCTTTTACACATTGGAGGTAAAGCTTCTTAGTTGATATACAAAAAAACTTTAGACTAATGATTATTGACTCTCAGTTAAAAAGGACTATAGTTTTTATTTAATTCTTTTTATATAAACTATTATTTGAGAGTGAATTATGTGTCGATTATAGTAAATATTTGTAGGGTTAAGTATTTGGAAAGCACCCAACTTGTTCCGAATGTCTATTATATGTATCATACTTACGGAAGGTGTATTTAATGCATCCAACTTTCAAAAACGGTTTACTGTATGTATTTTGAAAATGTGTCATCTTCTAGAGACGCCACGTGGCATCGTAAACGGCCGATACATCATCAAAATACATACAATAAACCATTTTTGAAAGTTAGATGCATTAAATACACCTCCCCTAAGTATGATTCATATAATAGACATTCGGGACAAGTTGAATGCATTTTCAGCTAGTTAACCCATATATGTAAAACATAACTACATAAGTACTAAGTAGTAACATTCATATTCACATTAAATAATATTTCTCACACAATTTTTTAATATAGGGTAAACACAAGCACACGTCAACTTGATTACGTTTTTCTACGTATTTGGAAGACTACCAACCTTAGCTTTTATAATTCAAAATGTTATGAAAAAACTAACGTTAAAAAAATCATCATTTGAAATCTAAATATTAAAATATTATTACTGTAACATTATTATTATAATAATAAATCATATAATATTTTCTATACACATTTAATCATTACTACTTTAATTTTTAAAACATATTGAATTGCCTATTATATGGTATAGCAAAAATTGTGTGTAATATAATATCATCTTTCCTTCTTAAAATGTAGTTAGCATCAAATCAATATACTACACTAAAATTTGGAATATTATTACTCTCATTAATTAATTAATTAATAATAATGATAATAATAATACTATCATTATTATTATTATTATTATTATTATTATTATTATTATTATTATTATTACTACTACTAGTTTAAGACCCGCAAAATTTGTGGGTTGACTCTAAATATATCTTATATATGGATGTGTTATATGGATTTAATAATTATTATGGTGTTGGTGTACGGTACATCGGTTTGTATTATTTTAATTTTAAATGAACAAATGTATTAAGGGTTTGAATTGTAATAGATTTTGAATTGATGAGTCCAAATATATAAACTAATTAATAGAGATAATATTGTGTATGATATCACTTTGTTATTTGTATTGATATTTAATAATGCTATATTATTCAATCTAGAATCATATGGGTGTGTTTTTCCAAATAAGCATATTCACTGGTTCAGCAAGTTAATACTATTCTGTACATAAAAAAAGCTCTTTGCAGTACATTGATGGTTTCGTCCATCTAAGTTATTCTTTGTAATTTTTTTAAATTAACAACCTATAATGCATTACTTTGTCTTTTTAACTTTGACTAAAGATGACAAAACATGACACCTCAAATGCAGACTCTAATGACTCAAATGACGTTAACACATCCTTATAAGATTAAATAGTAAATTATTTTAGGGATGTAAATCGAGATATGGAGAAATTAGTGGCAAAAAAGTAAATTATTTAATCAATTATTGATAATATTGTGCATGATGTCGTTTTTTTTATCTATATTGTTCTTTAATGATATTATTTTAGGGATTTAAATCGAGATATGGAGAAATTAGTGGTAAAAAAGTAAATTATTTAATCAATTATTGATGATATTGTGCATGATATTGTTTTTTTTGTATCTATATTGTTCTTTAATGATAATACTATATTATGTACCGAAACTTTAAATTAGTTAATTAAAAAGTTAAATTGTTAGTTTTAAGATTTCAATTTTTGTAATTCGGTATCGTTTTTATCGTGTTTTAAATTTGCGTCATATTTTCAATAACTTTTTTTTGTTTCGCCAAAGTTACATATATGAGGATAACCGAAACTCGCAAATAGATATAAAAAACATATGGGTAATACTAATTGGGTACACAACGGGTATGTGTACAAATATACTAAAACCTGTCGGAAACTGATCCGTTGGCATCCATAATTCAAGTATTGTAAATTATAAACTGATAAAAGAATTCAAAAAAGGTGGTAGTATGGATACAAATACACTAAAATCCACCAGAAGCTGACCTGTTGACATCCATGATCCAAAAATTATAAATTAATAAAAGGATTAAAAAGAGTAAGTAAATTAAAATCACTGGACGATGGAATGACATTATAAATTTTTTGGAATTGAAAACAACTTATTTAAGTTTTTTTCAGGAAAAATAAAATAAATAAGAATGTATGAAAAAATTTAAATTATAGAAGAAGTAATTAATTAAAAAGTATTTAGAGAATTATATATAATTAAAGGAAAAATAGAAAATTTATATTGTACATATTAAAGAGTGTTAAAGAGTGTATATTGTAAATATAGAAGGGCAAATTAGTTTTTTAATTGTATAATAATAAGATTAATGATGTCATTTAAATAAATTAAAAGTTAGATTTTAATAGTTGATCTCCATCTAATATCTTAAAATGTTTCTTTTAATATCTAAGATAGAATAGATTACTTGCGGATTATTATTATTAACATTATTAAATTTTAAATTATTAATTATAAGGTTTTTTGGGGAATAGCTAGCTTTACCATCAAAAACTGATAAAAGCTAAAATGAAATAAATGCTAAAAACAAAAAAACAAAATTTACAAACGCGTTTTCTCAATGAACTCTCTTCACTGTTCACCAATCTCTCTCCATGTTCTTCTCTTTCCCCAAAGCTCAAATTCTAGGGTTAGGGTTTTAAACTAAACCCAATTTCTAGATCTTCATAATTACCACTCTTTCTGCACCAAGTTTCAATTTTTACGAACCCTAATTAGGGTTCCAGTAATGGGTCGTTTTAAAAAACCCTTAATTTTATTGCTAATAATATCTTTCATTTTCACTGTTTCCGGCGATGATATCGATAAATCAGCACTTCTGGAGTTCAAATCTTCTGTTTCGGATCCTACCGGGTTGTTAATGGGCTGGAGTTTGAGTAGTTCGGATCACTGTTCATGGATCGGAGTCACTTGTGGCTCAAATTCTCGGGTTGTTGCTGTTAATATCACTGGTGGAGGTAATTCAGGTGACTTTACTTGTCTAAAGTATAATCAGTTTCCTTTATATGGATTTGGAATTAGGAAAAATTGTTTGGATTCTAATGTTAAGTTAGTTGGTAAGTTATCGAAATCGATATCGAAGCTTTCGGAACTTAGAATCTTGTCACTTCCATTTAACGATTTGAGTGGTGAAATACCTGTTGAAATTTGGGGGATGGAGAAATTAGAAGTGATTGATCTTGAAGGGAATTTGATTAGTGGGAATTTACAGTCCCATTTCAGTGGATTAAGAAGTTTACGGGTTTTTAATATGGGGTTTAATCAGATATCTGGAGAGATACCGGATTCGTTATCGGATATCAAGACTTTACAGGTCTTGAATCTTGCAGGGAATCGTGTTAATGGTTCGATTCCTGCGTTTCTTGACGGATTTGGTGATTTGAGAGGGTTGTATTTGTCGTTTAATCAGTTCTCCGGGAATATACCAAGCGAGATTGGGTATAATTGTGGTAATCTCGAGCATTTGGAGCTTTCAGGTAATCTTTTGGTTGGTGGGATTCCAACTAGTTTAGGGAATTGTACGAAGCTACAGTCGCTTTTGTTGTATTCAAATTTGCTTCAAGAAGAAATTCCGATTGAACTTGGTAGGCTTGAAGTGCTACAAGTTTTGGATCTATCAAGAAATAGTCTCAGTGGTGCAATACCACGTGAGCTCGGAAGCTGTTTGAATTTATCGACTCTTGTGTTCTCCAACTTGTTGAATCCGATTCCTTCAGTTCCTAACTCTGATGACAGTTTAGCACAATTGGCTCCCGAAGATGAATTTAATTATTTTGAAGGCATTGTCCCTTCGGAAATCACTAGTCTTCCGAAGCTGCAGCTATTATGGGCACCAAGAGCAACATTAGAGGGTAATTTTCCTGATAATTGGGGTCCTTGTGGTAGCTTGGAAATGGTAAACCTGGCCCAGAATCTTTTCGTCGGTGAAATCTCCAAAGGGTTTAAATTTTGCAAGAAGTTGCATTTTCTTGATTTGAGCTACAACAGGTTGACTGGCGAGATCAGTGATAAACTTAATGTTCCTTGTATGACAGTTTTTGATGTTAGCGGAAACCGTCTTTCCGGCCCTATTCCCTCTTTTCAGTCAACAACATGTGAACCTGTTAATCTATCAACTGCATACCTTCGATATTTTGCATCTCAAGCCACGAGCTCTCCCTTATTGATCCAAGACTATACCGGAGAACTTGCAATAACCCATAATTTTGGGGGCAACAATTTCACCGGTCTATTAGGCTCATTGCCGATTGCAAGAACAGGGGAAAATACTGTTTATGCTTTCCTTGTGGGGCAAAACGAGCTTACCGGTGAGTTTCCTGGAACACTATTTGAAAATTGTGCAAAATTGAAATCAATGGTTGTTAATATCAGCTTGAATGCATTTACTGGTGAAATACCGTCGAATCTTGGTCAAATATGCCGAACTTTGACTTTCTTGGATGTCTCTGGAAATCGTATATCTGGAAAGATACCTATCAGTTTCGGTGAATTGGGCTCTCTTGTTGCAGTCAATTTGAGCTGGAATATGTTAACAGGAGAGATACCCATTAGCTTCAACAAGATCAGGTATCTCAAGAACCTTTCGATAGCGGGTAACAAACTTACCGGTCAAATTCCTTTGGGTTTTGGAAAGGTTGGATCTTTAGAAGTTCTTGAACTTTTCTCAAACTCTTTGTCTGGGGAGATCCCAGGAGATCTTGTAGATCTGAAGAACTTAACGATTCTTTTGCTCAACAACAACAAGCTTTCTGGTCAGATTCCATCCGGTTTGGCAAATGTGAATACGATTGTGAAATTCAACGTCTCATTCAATAACTTGTCGGGTCCATTGCCATCAAATGATAAATTGATAAAATGCAGTAGTGTTCTTGGGAACCCGAATTTGCAGTCGTGTAAGATCTCACCAACTAGTTCGTCTCCTGATCCGCCAGTTGGTAATGATTTTGCTAATCTCTCAGGTTCACCGGTGCCCTCTCCGAAAGGTGGAAGTGGCTTAAATTCTATTGCAATTGCTGCTATAACGTCTGCCTCTGCTATATTTTCGGTCATGCTAGTTCTCTTGGTCATGTTCTTCTGTACCCGATGGAGGCCCAAACCTGGTGCTTGTGGGCGTGGGTCGGTTCGTAAGGAAGTTACAGTTTTCACGGACATCGGGGTCCCATTGACATTTGAGAATGTTGTTCGGTCCACGGGTAGCTTTAATGCAAGCAACTGTATTGGAAGTGGAGGGTTTGGAGCTACTTACAAAGCCGAGATCTCACCCGGGTTTTTGGTAGCGATAAAACGATTATCCGTTGGACGATTTCAGGGTGTACAACAGTTTGATGCAGAGATCAGGACGTTGGGTCGGCTTCGCCATCCAAATCTAGTGACCCTAATCGGTTATCATGCCAGTGAATCTGAGATGTTCTTGATCTACAATTATTTACCTGGTGGTAACTTGGAAAGATTCATCCAAGAAAGATCGACTCGGGCAGTCGATTGGAGAGTCCTTCACAAAATTGCTCTTGACATTGCCCGTGCACTAGCGTACCTCCATGATCAATGTGTTCCTCGTGTTCTTCATCGTGATGTGAAACCGAGTAATATCTTGCTTGATGAAGATTTTAATGCTTATTTGTCTGATTTTGGTTTGGCCCGGCTTTTGGGTACTTCGGAGACTCACGCAACGACCGGGGTTGCAGGAACTTTTGGGTACGTGGCTCCAGAATATGCCATGACATGTCGGGTTTCGGATAAAGCAGATGTTTACAGTTATGGGGTGGTGCTGTTGGAGTTAATATCTGACAAGAAAGCGTTGGACCCTTCGTTTTCATCCTATGGAAATGGGTTCAACATTGTACAGTGGGCGTATATGCTGCTAACCCAGGGTCGGGCTAAGGAGTTCTTTACAGCGGGATTATGGGATGCTGGCCCACATGATGACTTGGTGGAAGTGTTGAGATTGGCGGTGCAAACGACTGTGGAATCACTGTCCACACGACCAACAATGAAAGTAGTTGTACGGAGATTAAAACAACTGCAACCTCCTTCATGTTAGGAACAGACATTGTTCTTTTGTTTTTTTTAGGTTTTTGAAGGTTTATAAGATTGTAAATTGTAGCATAGTTTTAGTTGCTCTATACGTGTAATGAGTTTCCTATTGTCTCTATTGTTTGTTTAATAATAGCAAAAAGTAGAGATTCTTTCGAGATCTACCATTCCCTCGTTTTCTATAGATGTAGCATAAGAAGTCTGAAATTCCGATTCATATCCATATACGTTCCAGCCAGATATTGTAACCAACTGTGGGGGCGGGTTGGGTTCACTAACGAGTCAAAAGGGGTTCGGGTTAACCTCATAATTGCCTGACATTTCGTCGACTAGCTCCTTCAGTGCTTCCCTGCCCTCCTTTTCTTCATCGCCCATAGAATCATCATCTAATCTATACATGTACGTGTCTCATTATGAGAACGGATAACAATCGGGCAACTAATTTCTTCCACTATGCTTCGAGTTACTTATGTCTTGTCGACTATACTGCTCACGGAACGATAAATGTTTCCTATATATCTACTCATTCAAATTAGAGGTCTACCCATATCGACTTGTAGTACTTCATAACCTGCAATCCATTTATCAGCATTTTATCTTTGAGTAGCAACACTTGTTTAGTAACAACATACAAAAGAAATCACACCACTTAAATCACACCACTTGTTCAGCAAGAGAAATACCCCTATTCTCATGGAGTAGTTTAACCGTCGCTACATGTGATATCTTTGTCAAATCCATTCACTCCACAAATTGCCTTCCGATATATCCCTCCTTTATACTTTAAAACTGCCTACATCACATTCACCATCTGTCCATCTCATCTCCATCTTAAAGCCCTGGCTGTAAATTGCTGATTCAGTTACTCCAACGAAAGAACAATCGCACTTGTTGATTTTGCGGTTCACATAATTTTTGGGGTATACTACGCTTTATTATAAATTAAGTGCAATTTTTTCCCCCTATATTTATGGTTTGTTTATCATCTTTAACATTTGATTATTATTGAATTTGTTGATTACAACAGGTTTGGACAATTTGCAAATAGCTATTTTGGTGGTGCTACTGTCCTTCCTGGTACTACCCCCTGCAAACCATGGAGTTACAGTGTTTCAAATTGGGATTCTTGTCCGGGAGGCTGTGGATAAACTGCCATCAACTTGTGGTGTGCAGCTGAGGTACGAAAAATATGCAATTCAATTATAGTTTGGTAATTTACTATTGCCAAAATATATGGTTCGTGGCTGGTGAGTTTTCCTCCAATCACAAACTCAATTAGTTCCCCTATTATTATGAGGTTTGTACCAATCACACAATCCTTTAAAATAACTGCTCCATGTTAAATTCTACAAAATCTCAAGCGTCGAGTAACTGTATGCCCCTAAGCCGTGTGATTTAGGCGTTTTTGAATAAGTCGGGATCTCTTTTCCTTCTTGTGCACAAGTTCCTTTATTTCGAGTTTTGAATCCCTTGTATTACCAATAACTGTCTGTGTTGTTTTACATATATAGTTCGTTTTGGTGCAACTTCACATATGAACTAATACACACGAAGTCTACGTACCATAAAACTAAGACATGGTGTAAGTTTTTTTGCCCTCATAGATGAAGCAAAATGATCTTAGATTTATCTTACCATTATCCATCTATTTGTTCAGGGTTAATATAGAGAAAGAAAAACACTCTGCGTTGACTTGACCACTCTGTGTTGACTTGACCTGCGGATTTGAAAACACCGATTGTAAATCAATATACTGCCAATTAAAATTGCCATCTATATTTTTTATGACCATACTCTGTTGTAAAAAATGAATGGATGCAAAATAAACTATCATATAAGTAAATTGGTACGAAGAAACTGCTATTGTAAGTATAGGAAATTAGGGCACTAGGCGCAGTTTAGTGCATGCCATATACCTTAAATCGCACGTATTATCCACTCTAAAAGTATGTTGCATTATTAGTATGAGCTTTTATATATGGTCGAAAGAAGCATGTTATTGGATGGATCTAAGTGACAAGGATTAAGCTTGGTCTTGCTTATCTTACCAAATTTATGTAAAACTGTAGTGTTGAATTAGCCTCATTAATAATGTATGTGGTGTAGGCCTGCTATAAAACGTCATTATGTTTGTTTTTATCCAAACTTCTATTTGAACATTAGGATTAGGATTCTATTAAATTTGATTGATTAGAGGCCTAGAGGGTACTGAGCTACTTGGTACGTGCATTTCAGTGATGTAAAAAGACGTATTCTAATGTTGGACAATTCGTTTGTCACTTAATATGATGAGAAAATTACTGGTGTGAAAATCAAATTCTCTCAGTTCAAACGAAGGGGAAAATGAAAATGAGAGCATTCATGGTGTTGGGTTAAACGACTATAGCTTTTGCTTTTGGGGAATTTGATGTGGAGCTTTTCTTTTACTATATTAAGTAAGGTTACTAGATGTGTCAAATGGTCGGGTCAGTCTTGGCATTACTTATCAGATCATAAATAAAGCGTTCATTTATTTATAATAGTGTTAATGATGGACAAACAAGTTTTTGTATGTCTATACGGTCTGACGTATTTGACAAGTACTAATAATAACCCTTTCTGACTCTACCTGCTTTGACCTGTGTTACACCAATCTGAAACGCTCATGTCGCCATATGTAAGTCTTGACATTCTTCAAGAATGCAACAACTAAATAGCGTGCTCCTTCTGTTTCCAGCATTGCAAGATATGTAGAGTGGACATAAAAATAGGGGTGATGAGGATGAGAGAAGTTCATAAAAAGAAAACAAGTTTGACACGGATGAGGGTCATGTCAAGGCCTCCAAATTTTCAATTTCATGGTTGGAAAACTTATAGATTCGGTGTGTCCTTTAAACGTTGTTACATGAGCTGCTGAACCTAAGGTACGATTCTAGAAATTCAGTTTTTCTTGGGTATTGCATGAGTGCTATTGGTTATTGGTGTAGGCTGTCAAACATCTAATTCAAATTTTCGAGGTGCCAATCTTAATCTATATTATGTTTAAATGTGTTGATTCGGTTATCTTTTATCTTTAAACCATCAAATGGGTAATAGCAAGCTAAAAAGGAGACTGGTTATGAAACGGGTCAAGTGATCCGTATAGTGTAATTTTTAGTGCATACAAATGCTAAATTGTTAGTTATATCAGAATATTTGATATATGTATACATGTTAAAAGTTGGACGTCCGATTTGGTTTAAATGATTATTAACATATTCATTAGTAATTGTTAGAAAGTGTAAGTATGACAAACGAGAAGTTCACGTCGGGTTGGGTAATGGGCTATATCGGGTTTGTGTCAAAGCAAAAGTAAAGAAGGTCCCAGGTCACTCAATGGAGTATGTGCATTTCTTCATTGACAGGTGTCAAACGGGTCAATTCTTATGCTGATTCTAAATTTGCGAGATTAGCATGCTCTCGTAAAGTTAGAAGTTTCTGCTTAATTTAAGTGTATATGTTTTCTCTATTGTTGCTAAAAAAATATTGTATCAACTTTAATTTCACATGCCAACAAGGCAACAAGAGTGTTCTTGGGGCACAGCCTGATATTACACAAGTTCAGAAGTTCTTATTTTAAGAATTAGCTAAGAGTAATATAGTTGATTATTTGATTCTTATACTTATCTGTACAAAGGTTATATTTAGTAAATAGTAATGCAAAATAATTAAAATAAAATGGAAGGGTTTTGTGAGTAGTGTCACATAGACCTACTTCATTATTGATTTGAGAACTTTCAAAATTTATGAATAGGGTTTTGTGAGTAATGCTACGTAAACCTATTTGGATGGACCTAATATTAGACATGATGTATTGATTGGTTAATAGTTAACACCAATGTTTTTAAAACCAAAAACCGGATCGGACCATTTTGCGTTCCGGTTCAACTGGTGGCCCAAAACCGGTGAAAACCGGACCATTTAAAAAAAAAAAGTTCAAAAACCGGTTGAACTGGTCAAAACCGGACAAAATCGGATTGGACCGCCGGTACATTGACTAGTCAACCCACCCTAAAAACCGGTTCCATCCCGGCCGGAAATGTCATTATTTCCGGTTCAACCGGTCGGACCGGACCGGTTGAACCGGTTTTCAAAACATTAGTTAACATAGTTTCTCTCTTCAAATTCTGCATTATATCTATCTAATTAGCTATGGAAATCATTTTCCTTTGTTGGTAGATAATCTTTATATGAGTGATGATATAAGGTCGAACATGAATGGGTCTTTTTGTTCACAATTTTATATATGCGATGCTGTTAAAATTTAAGTGGAGCTAATATTTGTATTTTAGTAAGTTAATTTTTTGTGCCCATGTGTATACTACTAAATTTGAGTAGGGTCACCCGACCTCTCTAAACAAAAATGTCAATTGTTTAATGAAAGGCGTTTTTTATTTTATTTTTCTACTTTTTTCCCCCTCAATCCCGTAAAATTGGTTGATTCATTTGTTAACATTTTTAACAAGCCATGATGTAGAAAATGAAATGGTTTGAAAACCGGTTAGACCGGTCTAATTTGACAGGGATTTTTGTTATTTTCGACCAGTTGAAAATCGATTTTGGGCAAAGTTTGACCAGTTCACGAACTGGACGGTTTTCCGATTTTCACCAATTTAACAAGGAACCGAACTGGTTTTGAACCTATTTTTTTCCATTTATTCGTGTTTTGGGCTGGTTTTAAACCGAATGTCCAGCCGTTTGAACCGAAACCTGAACCCTTACATGTCCAATTCTAAAAATGGTTTTCAAAACATTGAGAAAATGTACAACTGTAAACTCCTCATAATGCACCCAATTTGTAACACCAAAGTTCAAAGTAATGAGCTACCCCTTCACCTTGAATCATAAATAAAAAATTTAGTGAATGTTATCGAGAACGAATAACATAACTGTTGCTTGTTTATAAGTTTCACGTTTTTCTTCTTCCATCCGTTAGGGATGGGCCATTACATGCTTGATATTTAATATCATTAATTCGAAATCGAGAAATCACCTCAAAATAAGTATACTAGGTTATTGGCATCCATCGTTATCTAATAGAGCTAATATAAACGGTATGAAGTGATATTTATCTCTTGGAACATAATTATGACCCAGGTTTTATTGATAAGAGTATTAAAGTTGATTATTTGGCTTTTCTATGTAAAGATGTTATATTAAATTAGAAGAGTTTTTGTTAATAACAATGTTAGGCGCTCTCAATGACAATAAAACTGTAGTTTGAATTAATATTTAGAGGAGACATATAATATAATTTATTATGATTTGAGCATTAGTGTATGAATATCTAACAGCTATCAAAGAGTTTTTAGTCCAGCAGTATCGAGAAGAATTGATGATCATTCAACTACGAGGGTATCCTAAAAATATGCACCAAACATTGCACCGAATTTTGTATAAAAAAATATATTTGTAAAATATGTTTATACCAAATGTGTTTTATCTCTAACGTATGTCAAAAATTTCTACACCAATTGAAGCTTCAAAATTTACATATTACTCTTGAACTATAATGAGTTGGTTGTAGAGACATTTTTACACCAAAACACTAATTTAAAGTGTTTTGATGCATACATCAGAGATGACTTGAGGTTTTATATTCAAGTTTAGAGGTGAACACTTATATATCGTAAAATATGGGTGATGTTCAAATGAGACTAAAAATTTGTGTGAGACTAAGGGAACTAATGATATTAGACCACTCCCATCAGTGACAGAAACTGACTGAAACTGACAGAGCCACGTCAGCGCCACGTCAGCTTTTTCCACAAACTGACTAATCACTCCCATCAACACTCCGTCACTTCATTTTCTGGGACCTACTGTCTAATTAATTAATCAATTTAAATACAATAATTCAAATAAACATATTTCATTAAATAAAAACATTACAATAATAAAAAAAAATATTTTTTTTTAAAAGCTAGTAAACCCTACTCTTTTCTTAAATATTGCAACGTGAAATGAAAAAAAATATATATATAATATAACCAAAGTGGGCCCCACTCTCACTCCCCCTCATCACTTCTTCTTCTTCCCCATCACTTCTTCTTCTTCCCCATTTTTCTAACTGCAACTCCATTTTATTTTTTCAAAGAGCTAAAAACAAAAAAAAAATTCAAACGGGCCCACTCTCACCTACAAACCTTCGTCGCCAAACCGAAGGGAGGAAACCGACGAGTCGGTGCCATCGCCGTCACCCTCGTCGGTTGAAACCGACGACAACCGAAGGCTCCCGATGGGAGTGGTCTTATGCCACATATACAAAGAGAATGTTTCACACTACAAAACTCATTTACCCCAAACATCAATTATCTCACAAACGACAAATCAAAAAATCATGAAACTTGCACCATAATTTTCAGCGTTTTATCCTCTTCGATTTGCCGTCGCTCAAGACATACTTCCGACGAATTTTTTTTTTCATTTTTTTGGTGGGTTTCATATGTTACTAACACATGTGTTAGAGTGTTGTGCTTAGGGTTTAGAACCCAAACCCTAAACCCTAACCCCTAAACCCCAAACCCTAAACCCTAAACGCTTTATAAAACTCTAAACCCTATATCATACTAAACCCTAAACCCTAATAAACCCTAAACCCTACTAAAACATAAAATCTAAACCCTAAACCATGAACCCTGCTAAATCCTAACCCTAAACTCTAACCCTAACCATAACCGTAAATAAAATGTACAATCAATTACTAACACATGTGTTACTAATTTATAAAACCCACCAAAAAACCGATTTTTTTATCGAAAGTATGCCTTGAGGGACGGCAAATCGAAGAGGATAAAACGCTGAAAAATATGGTTCAAGTTTCATAATTTTTCGATTTGTCGTTTGTGAGATAATTGATGTTTGGGATAAATGAGTTTTGTAGTATGAAACATTACATGTGGCATGATATCATTGGTTCCCTTAGTCTCACTCAAAAATCATAGACTCATTTGAACCTTACATCGTAAAATATATGTATTTTCGTTACAGTGAGTATTAGTTCGTTCATTCTCTTAAAAAATGATGAATATAAATATAAACGAACTGGGTTTTGCTGGTGTGTAAAGGTTGTGGAAGGCCCAACATGAATTGTTTTTATGTTTAGTTTTTGTTTTCCTTATCTGATCGATACTAATGGATGAGCATAAACTTTCTGTGGAACCAATATAGTATTTTATTGAGCAATTTTATTATTTCCATGAATATTTTGTGCTGTTAATTATATTTGTGTAGGATTACTTGACCCTCTTAACAAAACGTCTTTGTTCAATGATTATTATAAGCTTTCAATTTTTTAATATTTTATTATTGACTTGATATATCCAGTTTGCTTCTTTGTAACATCCTATAACTACCAATTTTATCAAATTAACAATTCTGCTTGATACTTTTGGTTATTGGCAAACCAACTAATCACCATTAACAATTTATCATTTATAAATCATCGTTGGTTCATGAAGATAATAACAATAAAATGCACTAGAACAACTTAAAACCGACCATAGAAGCCATTTAGGGACTATATGATGTATGATTTAATTCGAAAATTCCGAAGAATAAATCAAATTACAAATTACAGATAAACGAAGAAGTTAGGTTTTTCATATTCAGGTTACTCGAAAAGGGGGATTATTTTTACTCAGATGTACATGGCCTAATCTAGATTTCCTGAACTTTGCCTGGCCATCCTCAAAGTGTATGGCTAGTGAAGTTTGAACCCCAAACTTCTTGTGAGGTAATCAAAACTCCAACCAGTAATCCATCTTAGTGATGTTCAAATTAATAACTACAAACTTGTATAAATGTATAATTAATTAAAGATCACATAATTCACAAGAGTAATAGTGAGCTGTGTGTTATCTGAGTACATGCGTTCATAAGAAGTAGCCTATAAAAGTATAACTTATGGACTAAATTTATCAAAAGAGTTATTAGACATATTCCAAGAAAATGGAAAAACAATATCTTAATAATTATGAAAATATCTTTGTCAACTAAATCATATCAAAATTCACTACGATTAAATCATATACTAGGTTATTGGCATCCGTTCGTTATCTAATAGAGCTAATATAAACGGTATGAAGTGATGATTTATCTCTTGGAACATAATTATGACCCAGGTTTTATTGATTAGAGTATTAAAGTTGATTATTTATGTTATATTATATAACACCCTTTACAAATTATAAGGCCATTTTTTTAAATACATATCGGAAGCGTATATTAAATCCATACGTTATAGATTGCATATATAATATAAAACCCAAAATGACAATCCACAATTTCATGGTTTTAAATTCAAATTACTACCTTAATTACAAACATTAATTTAAGTGTTATTTAATTCAAACATAATGTTAAACTGTTTACAAGATTTTATAAACCAGAGTGAGCTGTCAATTAAACATTCCTTTAATCCGAACTACTTGCAACCCACAATCAAAAGATTAACCTGCAAGAAGTAATGGGGAAGGATTAGCACAAAGTTAAGTGAATAGATCATTACTATCAACCTAACTTAGATTAACAAATGTTTACAGCAAAGCATCATAAACAAATACTTCAAAGAGGATCGGTGGTCCTTGAGGTACCCTCAAGCCGCGGTGGCCCCCAAGTAACACTTGTAACTAACTGAAGGCCAATACAGTGGTTTAACCGATAGTTGGAAACTATTACTTCATACAACACAAGTTCAATAAACAACATATGTACAAACACTTATGTTGTCCAAGTAACAGTACCCCAACCCAAACCATGTTGACCTCTGAATAAGCACACAATACATAATCATCATGGCAATATGCTTATGTGAGTCCCTAATCACTATTATGTTAGTGATTGTGAATCGTTAACAGTGAGTTAATTGTAGAAGGGGGGGGTTGAATACAATTAAAAACTTTTCTGTTATAATGTGTTAGCTTGTTTAGCAAGTTTTTAACCGTATTAAAGTGACAACAATATGAACACAAATATATATAAGTAAGATAAGCAGTTCAGTTGCTGATGCAATTCTAGCTGAAAGATAAATTCTTTTATTGATAAAATTTATCTCTTGTTGATTGCGGAATAGATTAGCCAAAGCTAATCTAAATCAAACAATACAGCTATTACAAAAGGAGATGAGCAGTAGTGGACAAACACGCTAACTGCTCACTCGCTGAGGTAAACTAATAGTGGACAAACTCGCTACTAGTTCACTCGCTGGTGTTGTTTGTATCTTAGACAAACTGGTTACTGACAAACAAGTAACAATACAAACAATCGACACAAAATGAAGTTCAACATACTACGCTATTTATAGACGCTGAAATCCTTAATTTCCGGATCTGGAAGGACACGTGTCGCTGCTTGATTGGTGAGGTAGTTGAGATGTGATACATCATGGCACGACATTCTGTCTTGGGAAATATCACCTTGTACCATAAACCAATCAGATGCTTCCACGTTACTCTTTTCAAGTTTCGAGGAACACGTGCTGCGCCGTAATAACGCCGAATGTCAACTTCTTATTTAATGCGGCATTTAATGCTGCAGTCACTGATAGAAACAACAATTCTCCTCATTCTCGATGCGAGCTAACATGCTCTAAAGAATGACTTGAACAGCTAATCTTCAGTGACTTCCTTTATTCAGCAGAAGAGAGAACTCAAGAAGACTTGGAGACTCTTGCTGATAGATGAGTATCAGCGACACACATAGTTGAGTCTTTTATCTTGATAAGATCTTCATCTATTGGTTTAAGATATGAACAGCGACCATAAACTTCAGCAACAGGAGCTTGACTTGAATCATTTACTTCATGGAACATTATTGAGAGGATCAGAGACTGTGAACATATAGCATGATCAGTGACTTCACTTATCAGCGATTAATGACTCAACAATCTCCTATATAATCTCCCTTTAATCCTTGTGATCAGTGACCACTTGAGTTCAGCGATAAGTGACTCAACAATCTCCCCCTAAATGGTTTAAGTCAAAGCTCCCTTAGACAAACTTGTCGCTGAAAGTTTTAGTCTCTGATGATAAGTTGGTTGCTCAGAGACTTGTACTTGTAAATTTTTGTTGTTGAAAGGTTTTTAGTCTCTGACGGTAGGTTGGTCGCCCAGAGACTTGTACTTGTAGATTTTCTGTGTCAAGCCTCATTTATATCATTGAATAAATATTTACAGAAGCTAACTATTACAAAAGGTCTAATTTATTTATCTCTCCACATCTCCTCCTCTTTCACTATGCCAAGCTCAGCTTCAAGTTCATACTTGTCTTTGGAGGGCAGGTATCTGAATTTTCTTGCCAAGGCTTCATCGAGAATAGCTTTTCTGATTCTTGAATTTGTAGGAAGCATGCTAGCTGACCTGATTAGGTGTATGAGTTGTTCTTGATCAACCTTCTCAAGTTCAGCTTCTCTCTGAAACCTAAGGGCACCATTTAAGTCCCTGTATACCAGACCCTTCTCCCCCTCAGTGACTTCATGTCCTTCAAGCTTTGGCACACCAGCAGGAATAGATAGATTTAACCTTGAAGTGTTGGGGATTCGATAGATGCTGCTAGTGCCTGACCTATACCTTGGGCTTGGTGGCTGAACAATCTCTTTACCAAATGTGACAGTATCTTATGGTCTGAGAAGTTGCAGTGACACCATCTTTTGATATAGCCTATCAATCTCTTTCAGGACATCAGCTTTAGCTGCACTTGTAGAGTGGCTGATAGCAAGCCTGATTTCATTCCATTCTTCTCTGTGCAGCTTGCATACTTGATCAAGTAGCATGGCTTGAGTCTCTGAACCTCTTTGAATGAGTAGCTGAGGTTGAGATTGATTCTTAGACTTCTTCAGTTTTACCTTGGTAATAGGTGCAGGGTTTGATCTCCCTGTCATTCGGGCAGCAAACCTCTTTCTATCTATCTCATCCCATTTTCTATCTACTGCTGTTCTGACAGCTCCCCCTTTCTTTTTAGAGCTCTTGCTAGCTGATGTTTTCAGTTTCTGTTGCTCTAGCTCACTCTCTTCTATTTCAGCAAGTACCCTGGCAATTGCAGCATCAGACTCTTCTTGTTCTTGCTTTTGTTTAAGCAGTCTGGCCCTTTCATTTGCATCTTTAGAGCTCAATTCCAGTAGGTACGCTCTATCAGCATCTGATTGCTCTTTCAGCAACCTTTTCCTTTCTTGTTCCTCTCTTAACTCAGCCTGAAAGGTTATTTTCAATATCATCTCCTGCTCCCTGTCCTGTCTTGCCTTTATTTTTCTGGCAATTCGTTGTTCTTTAGTTTCATCAGGACAGAGGCTTTCTGAGGCTGAGTCAGATGAAAGGCATGCTGTAGGGGAAGTGTCTGATGTGGTAGTGTTGGAGAGAGTTGCTGTGGAGATTGGTGTTATTGTTGCTAGGGTTGGTGTGGTTATTTGGGTGAGTGTAGTTGTAGTTACTGTGGATGAAGGTAGGTTTTGGGTTGCTGGTGTAGATGAAGGTACAGTTACCTCAGATATGACAATATGTGATTGAGGGTCACTGACCTGTTGTTTCTTTGATGGAGGAGTAGATGCAGGAGAGGTGTCACTGGTCCTTTTTCTTTTAATGACAAATGATATGGGTTGCTGATCCTCCATATTTACATCATCTTCATCTTCACTTTCTGAACCCTGACCATTTCCATGACCACCTCCCTGATCATCATCATTGTTGTCATCATTATTATCATCAGCATCATGCATGATGGTATCATCTTCCCGATTATCAGATGCATCATCTACCACCTCCCTGTTAATCCATTCCCAGCGAGCCAAATCATAGCTCACTGAGGTACCCTCTAACCTAGCAGTCTCATCCACTGCCCATTGCTGTACCATTTCCATGACCACCTCCCTGACCATCATCATCATTATCATTTCCATGACCACCTCCCTGGCCATCATCATCATTATCATCAGCATCATGCATGATGGTATCATCTTCCTCATCATCAGATACATCATCTACCACCTCCCTATTCATCCATTCCCAGTGAGCCAATTCATAGCTCACTGAGGTACCCTCTAACCTAGCAGCATCATCCACTGCCCATTGTTGCACCAGCCCATTGTAGTTCCTGAGTTCTTCAGCACTGAACTCAGGAAAGCATTCAGCGACATCCACCATATCAGTGGCTAACTCCATATTCACCCAATACAGTTCAGCAACTGCAAGGGCTTCCAACTCCGGTTGCTCAGCGATCGGACGCAGTGCATAAGTGTTGAGCACAATGTCCCTGTGAGCTTTGTTTGACAGCGGATCAGTCATCTTATGGGGCATCTTAGGATCAGAGACAATGTCATCTTCTTCTTCACTCTCCCCCTGACTGGTTCGCTCAAACTGATCTACTGCCCTAAGAATTTGTTCAGTGAAGGTAGCATTTTCCTCTCGCAGGGTAGCGACCTCAGCTCTAGTCTTTGTAAGCTGTGAAACAACCTGTGGAAGCACCTTGATAACTTTGTCAGTGTTGAACAGATAGTTGGATCCAGAAACAGCTAAGTCATTTAGCCGGTGGTTCATTGGAAATAGAGGTAGCGACCTGTATCTCACCATGGGTCAGTGGTGAGACATTGACAACCGGTGCAATGATAGATGAGAGATGGCCCGGGTCTGTAGCCAGTGGTGTGACATCAGCAATGAGTGTGTTATCACCCACTGATGTCACTATCCCGTTGAGTGAAATGTCACCCTTTTGTGAGGATGACAAGTGGCTAGGTTGACTCAATCTGAGGGTGTGGGATGCACCCGAATCACTGCTAACAGTGATTTGATCTACTGCAGCTGTCTGTAGTTGTCCCTTTATAGAGTCACTGGACTTTCGAGAGTCCAGTGAAGCAGGTAAGGTTGAGAGTTTAGCAGTGGTGCCCTCAGCAACTGAACGTACAGTCACTGATTCACCACTGGCATCCGTAGATGTCTTCTTTTTGCTATGTCCCTGATCCTTTAATGTCAGGGACCCTAATTTGGATTTTTTCTTGGGAGCAGTTGGTGGTTTCTTGAGTGGTGGTTGACCAACAGTAGTCACTGGGGGTGTGGTCAGTGACGTGGTCGATGGGGGGCCAGCAACTGACATATGTACAGAAGTTACAGGCTGGGGTGCAAGGATCCCCGGATGTTTCATAAAAGCGGGTAACACCGCAGTCGCTGGTTTAGCAAAGATTTGAGATCCTACCAGGGTCGGCTCAAAACCTTGAAAAGATACCCTATCATAGGCAGCAAACTGATCCCTGAAGATCAGTGAGAGAAACCTAGGGTAGGGTACATATTTGGCCCTGGCAGGCTCAGCGACTTTGGTGATCAGTTCATTAAAGATCACACTTGCATAGTCAACTCGTAGAGAGTTGACCAGTGACCAACTGATCTGGGCCTCCAGGGAGCTGAATTGATCATAGCTCCCTGATTTTGTACCCAAAGATTGGATGAAATTGGTGAAAATGGCATTCCAAACACCATCCATTTTTGTTTTGTGGACCGTAGAGTACTTACGGTTGCCACTGCCATCGACTGAGTATTTACACTCAATCTCAGTAAGATCGACGAGGCCTTGTTTGGCTACGTCGCTCTCTGGCAGCGACTCGTATGACTCATATGTCGGGAGTTGTAAAATGGACCGGATGGTGTTGGCAGTTATGGTGATGGGATGGGTACCATTGTCTATAAAACCCTGGAGTTGTGAAACACCAGAGACGCCAGAGTGAGTGCAGGTATACCAGAACTCACTGAGCCATTCTGGGTTCATTTCCCCAGGAGACAAGGTAAGAGCAGGGAGGATAAAGTGATTTTTAAGAAAGTTTATCACCTCCGCATACTCAGGATTAGGGCAGGCTACATTTCCCAAATAGTTAGATTTGGGAACTGTAACAACAAGCGTCTCACTGATCGCAGAGGCTCGAAGAGCTTTAATCTCTGGGGTCGGTGTGTAAGCATTGTTGAAAAATTTAGTTCTTGCCATTTTTAATAAAATTAGGTTTTGTTTTTGCTTTTGCAGAGAAAAATGAAAAAGATGAAGTTTTGAAAATAAGAAGCGTAAAGAATGAGAAGGAAGAAGAGTCTCTGCTTTTATAGGGTTACTGATGTACAGATTATGTGGTAAAAACGAGTATGTACGTGGTTAAAAAGTGGTGGTTGATGGTAGGGGAGTAGGGTGATGATGGTGGTGACTGGTAACATTAAATGGTGATGGGAGTGGTACACCGGAAAGGTATACGAGGTGTCAGAAAAAGTGTACCTTTTCGAGTTCCCATGAGATATTTAATAAAGCATTTATTAGGAATATAAATCGTTAAAAATTAAATACAACATGTATTAAATGTAAGGAATATATGTCAAAATAAATGCCATATTAAATAAGAACAAACTTCGCTGATACATTACGTCTCAGCGAGATGAAAATAAGTTATATCTTAAAATAAAATAAATATTATGTCTCATATTTGATTTCGCTGATCAGATTACAACTTAGAATACTAATCTAATCAGCTAGCCAAATTGTGAATCATAAGACATATTTTATTTATGTGATATAAAGAGTTTTCATGTGCAGTTACAAAGTATATAATTTATTGATCATAACTATGCTAACTTATTGTTTTTGCTTATTACATCAGTGAGAATAATAGGCCAGCGAGTTAGAATTATAAACCATATATTCTGTAAATACCTTTTATTAAACAATCAGGCTTAATCATTTAAGTTCAACATTCCCAACTCGCTGATGAGAAAGGTGAATCTTTTCTCATCTAAAGGTTTTATAAATATGTCAGCAAATTGGTAATCAGTTGGAATGAAATGCAATTCGATGTCACCTTTCATGACGTGGTCCCTGATGAAGTGATATCTGACATCAATGTGCTTTGTCCTTGAGTGCATCACAGGATTATTTGCTATGGCAATAGCACTTTGACTGTCACAATAAATTAGAACATTGCCAAGGTCAAAACCATAGTCAGCAATTTGATTCCTCATCCACAGAATTTGAGCAGTGCAAGCTCCAACAGCGACATATTCAGCCTCAGCAGTAGAGGTTGAGACAGAATTTTGTTTCTTGCTTGACCAGCTTACAAACTTTTCTCCAAGAAACTGACAGCTACCAGAGGTACTCTTTCTGTCCATTTTGCATCCAGCATGATCAGAATCTGAATATCCTTTCAGTGAGAAATCTGAACCAGATGGGTACCAAAGACCAAGATTTGGTGTACCCTTCAGATATCTGAATATTCTTTTGACAACGAGCAAATGGGATTCCTTTGGATCAGCTTGATATCTAGCACATAGACAAGTAGCAAACATAATGTCTGGTCTACTAGCAGTTAAATACAGCAGTGACCCGATCATTCCTCTGTAAGCAGTGATGTTTACAGATTTACCATCAGGGTCAGCATGTAATTTTACTACAGATGACATTGGTGTAGCAAGGGATGAGCAGTTGGTGAATTCAAATTTCTTTAATAAATCTTTAACATATTTTCCTTGATTTATAAAAATACCAGTCTTGGTTTGCTTTATTTGCAGACCAAGGAAAAATGTTAGTTCACCCATCATGCTCATTTCATAACTTTTAGTCATGAGGTCACTGAATTCCTTGCACAAGTCATTGTTAGTAGACCCAAAAATAATATCATCAACATAAATTTGGACCAATATAACATCTCTCTTATCCTTTTTGATAAATAGAGTGCTGTCAATTTTACCTCTGACATACCCACATTTAGTTAGGAAAGTAGAGAGAGTGTCATACCAAGCTCTGGGAGCTTGTTTTAGTCCATATAAAGCTTTTTCCAGCTTATAGACATAACCTGGATGCTTGGGATCAGTGAATCCAGGTGGTTGCTTCACATACACTTCTTCCTGCAACTTTCCATTCAAGAAGGCACTTTTCACATCCATTTGGTATACCTTGAACTTCTTGTGAGCTGCATATGCTAAGAACAACCTGATTGCTTCAAGCCTAGCAACTGGTGCAAAGGTTTCATCGTAGTCAATTCCTTCTTGCTGACAGTAACCTTATGCAACCAGTCTGGCCTTATTCCTTATCACAACACCATCAGCATCCATCTTGTTTCTGAACACCCATCTTGTTCCAATCACAGATTTCTCAAATACTTGAGGTACTAACTTCCACACTTTATTTCTTTCAAACTGAGATAACTCATCTTGCATGACAGCTATCCAGTGATGATCAGTGAGTGCCTCGTCAATCTTTTTGGGTTTCATCAGTGACACAAAGCTTACAAACAGACAAAAGTTAGCAGTTGTTGATCTGGTCTGGACCTTGGATTGTGGATCACCAATAATCAATTGATTATCAATATGTCTAGTCCATTTAGTCACTCGCTGAGGTTCAGCAGTGACTTGATTATCCAGAGATGATCCACCAGACACATCAGCATTAGAAGCATGATTAATGTTTAAGCTTTGATTTGGACAGTGAGTGTTATCATTTTGATGCAGATGATGAGATGATGATGATGGGATATCAATAGGCAAAGATGAAGTTCCTGAATCATTCTTAGCTAAAGTAGAGCCAGAGGTGCCTTCAGGGACATCATCTTCCCTTTCAGAATCTGATGGATGAATCTCATGCTTGTCATTACTGATTGTATTAAAAATAAGATTTTCATAGTCTTTTGGATCAGTGAGTGATTTATCATAAGATTCATCAAAGGTAACATCCATTGATTCTTCAATACATTCCATTCTTTTATTATAAACTCTGAAAGCTTTTGAAATGATTGAGTAACCAACAAATATACCTTCACCAGCTTTGGGATCAAACTTTCCTAAGTGATCTCTCTTGTTTAAGACATAGTAGGTACTGCCAAAAACATGAAGAAAACTTATGTCAGGTTTTCTCCCCCTTAACACCTCATAGGCTATCTTATCATGTCTCTTGACAATCAGAGACCTATTCTGAGTGTAGCAGGCAGTGTTGACTGCTTCAGCCCAGAAATGGGTCTTAAGACCAGCATCTATGAGCATTGACCTTGCTGATTCAATTAAGGTTCTATTTCTCCTCTCTGCAACACCATTTTATTGAGGTGTTCTTGGTGCAGAGAAGTTTTGAGAAATACCTTTTGAATCACAAAAACTTTCAAGGTCAACATTTCTAAATTCAGTGCCATTATCACTTCTTAAATGTTTAACTGAACAATCATTTAAGTTTTCCATCTTTTTGATAAAGGATATGATTTCCTGTATTGCATCACTTTTGGCTTTGAGAAAGAATACCCAAGTATATCTGGAATATTCATCCACAATTACCAAGCAATACCTTTTACCACCAAGACTGGGAGAACTCACTGGACCAAACAGATCCATATGCATCAGTTGAAAACATTCTGTCACTGAAGATGTTTGTTTACTTTTGAATGAAGAGCTGTGATGCTTTCCCTTCTCACATGCTGAACATAGCTTGTCTTTGTCATAAGCTAGCTTTGGAAGACCATTCACTAAGTCATTCTTGCTGAGCTTGCTGATGGCCTTGAAGTTCAAGTGAGAGAGACGCTTATGCCATAACCATTTTTCTTCTGAAACGGTTCTGGAATAAAAGCATGTTCCTGATTTTGCTGAGTCCATATTGACTACATATGTATTGCCTTTTCTTTGAGCAGCCAGGACAGCACTTCCATTCTTGTTGTAAACAACTCCAGCTTCATGATCAAACATCACTTTATTTTTGGCATCACAGAACTGACTAATGCTTAATAAATTATGCTTCAGTCCTTCAACATATGCCACTTTCTTAAACATAACATTACCATTGGTCAAGACCCCATACCCTCTGGTCTTACCAATGTTGTTATCACCAAACACTACATCAGGACCTCTTTCATCCTGTAGTCACTGAGCAAGGACTTACATCCGGTCATATGTCTGGAACAACCACTATCCAGATACCAAATTGTCTCTCTGAGAATGCCCTGCATCACGCACAAACAATTAGTTCAATTGATGAACTCATCCTGAGATGGGTTCATGGTGGTCAGCCTTTGGTTCAGGCTTCCACAGGCTTGCATCAATAGTATCTGAATGCTCACTGATTATTTGTGATTTTGAAGATGATGTAGCTGAACATTCAGATACCACATGCTGACATACTGATGATGGTTGACTGAGTGAAACTTGTGATGATGAACAATCTGATGACACATGATGTCTACTTCCACATTTGTAACATTTTTTATTTGTGGACTTAGATTTCTTTGACTTATTGTTCACACTGGACGAAGACATAGAAGTTCTCAGGTTTACTCCCTCATTTTGCTTCTTTGACTTCAAGTCACTGGTGATGAGGTCATCAGTGACTGAAGCATCAGAAGTGAGGTCACTGATAGTTTCTTGATCATCAGTGATAGTTTTGACAAGAGCAGTGCAAGTAGTTGATTCATAAATTTCTAGTTTCTCTAGTTCATTAATACTTGTAGCAATATCATAACTATTAGTAACCTGTGAACTTCTCACAAAGTAATTTGGTTTAGGCTCACTGACAATTGACATTGGTTCAAAGACAAATTCTGAGAATGTTTCATCATGATTGAATATTTGATCAACTTTGGTTGCATCAGCGAGAGCAGCAGCAGTTTCATAATCGCCTCCCAGAATAGCCTTAACTTGTTTTAGGATTTGATTATTTATGCACTGATTCACTTTTAATGCAGATCTACACCATGACTTCATCACTTCATTGAGTTGTGAGAATTTAGTTTCAAATTTTACTTTTTCTTGAATGCATTTTTGATTTGCATGTATTTGTGCATCAAGATCAAGTGTAAGATTCTTTATTTTTAACAAATTTTCTTCTTGAAGTTGAAGTTTAGATGTTAAGTCACTGATCATACATTCTTGTCTTTTCTGAATGTCATGAGCATTTGATAAGTCAACTATCAAAGTTTCAAAGATTAAATCTTTTTCAGTACTAATGCTGACTTAAAACAATGTACCTTGTAGAGAGTCTCTGGATCCCAGCCAGATGCTGAACATTTTTGTGCTACTTCTTTGATGTCTTCATGAAAAGCAGCATCGTCAGCCATCAGGCAGTAATCCCTGTCCATACAGATCATAACTTCTTCTTCATCAGATGATGAAGTTGAATCAGAGTCGCTGATGGATCCTTCTTCAGCAATAAATCCTTTATTCTTTTTCTTGGACTTGGACAATTCCTTCAGCTTCTTGTACTTTGCTTTGTACTTGTTGTACTTGTCATTTCTGAAGCTGGGTTTTTGATCATCGAAAGAGTTGACAGCTTTCGACCTGCATTCAGCTGCAAAATGGCCAGGTTTGCCACATTTGTAGCATTCACCTTTTGATTTAGAAACCTCATTTGATGAAGCACTAGCAGATCTGTTGAATCTGCTGTTCTTTCTGAAATTTGCAACCATCATGGCCATATCTCTCTCTAGCTTCTCAAGTCCTTCGTCATAGCTGACTTCTGACTGATCATCAGCAACACTGCCTTCTTCTTCTGCGATCAGCGACTTAGAGCTCATCTTGGTGAGCTTTGCTTTCTGCTTCTGGTCAACTTCATCAAGCTCAGCTACAAGGGCATTAGAAATCTTTTGTCCTCCTAGTGCAGCACGAATGTGCTCACCTTGATCAGCTAGTTTCTCAGATTGTTCCCAATTAAGTAAAATTCCATAAACTTGAGTCAGATTGAGAAAGTTATAATCATTTCTTTGTCTTATGCATGTTGCAATGGTTCCCCAGATTTTCCTAGGTAGTAATTCTAGAAACTTTTCGACAACAAATCTCTGGTCCTTTCCTATATTTGCTTTTTCCATTTTATTAATTAAAGCTTGATATCTAGTATAGGTAGATGCCAGTGATTCATTGGGTTCCATAGCAAACAACTCATATTGACGGGTTAGATTAACTTCTCTACAGTGAATTATATCAGGAGTTCCAATATATATGTTTCTAAGAGTATTCCACATATGTTTCGCTGTATTGCACAATCTAATGGACTCAAACACTTCATCAGGAAGTGCCATGCTTATGTAAATTTTAGCTTGTTTATCTATCCTTATTATACGTTTATCCTCATCTGACCACTGTTCCTCCCTTTTGGGCATAACCATTTCAGGTATAGCAGGAGTAGTTCCAGTAGCTGCAACTGCAGGAACAATAGTAGTTGGGGTGTATGGACCATCAGTAATTATAGCACAAAGACGATCATCAGCAAGATCTAAGAACATCATCATCCTGGACATCCAGGTTTCAATTCTAGATGGATCAAAAGCCGGTGGTTTGGTAGTGGAGCCATTTCCCTTCTGGTACTCAGAATCAATACAGCTGTATTTAACCGATTCCATTGCAGATCTGATTTAATTATATTTAAACCAACTCCGCTCTGATACCAATTGTGAGTCCCTAATCACTATTATGTTAGTGATTGTGAATCGTTAACAGTGAGTTAATTGTAGAAGGGGGGGTTGAATACAATTAAAAACTTTTCTGTTATAATGTGTTAGCTTGTTTAGCAAGTTTTTAACCGTATTAAAGTGACAGCAATATGAACACAAATATATATAAGTAAGATAAGCAGTTCAGTTGCTGATGCAATTCTAGCTGAAAGATAAATTATTTTATTGATAAAATTTATCTCTTGTTGATTGCGGAATAGATTAGCCAAAGCTAATCTAAATCAAACAATACAGCTATTACAAAAGGAGATGAGCAGTAGTGGATAAACACGCTAACTGCTCACTCCCTGAGGTAAACTAATAGTGGACAAACTCGCTACTAGTTCACTCGCTGGTGTTGTTTGTATCTTAGACAAACTGGTTACTGACAAACAAGTAACAATACAAACAATCGACACAAAATGAAGTTCAACATACTACGCTATTTATAGACGCTGAAATCCTTAATTTCCGGATCTGGAAGGACACGTGTCGCTGCTTGATTGGTGAGGTAGTTGAGATGTGATACATCATGGCACGACATTCTGTCTTGGGAAATATCACCTTGTACCATAAACCAACCAGATGCTTCCACGTTACTCTTTTCAAGTTTCGAGGAACACGTGCTGCGCCGTAATAACGCCGAATGTCAACTTCTTATTTAATGCGGCATTTAATGTTGCAGTCACTGATAGAAACAACAATTCTCCTCATTCTCGATGCGAGCTAACATGCTCTAAAGAAGGACTTGAACAGCTAATCTTCAGTGACTTCCTTTATTCAGCAGAAGAGAGAACTCAAGAAGACTTGGAGACTCTCGCTGATAGATGAGTATCAGCGACACACATAGTTGAGTGTTTTATCTTGATAAGATCTTCATCTATTGGTTTAAGATATGAACAGCGACCATAAACTTCAGCAACAGGAGCTTGACTTGAATCATTTACTTCATGGAACATTATTGAGAGGATCAGAGACTGTGAACATATAGCATGATCAGTGACTTCACTTATCAGCGATTAATGACTCAACAATCTCCTATATAATCTCCCTTTAATCCTTGTGATCAGTGACCACTTGAGTTCAGCGATAAGTGACTCAACAACTTAACATAAACAATATATGTATATCTTATACAAATAAACCAGGTTTACCCGTTGTAACCATGTTGTTACAACTAACTTAGACTGATAGTCAAAGATCCACTCACCCTTATCAATCACAGTCTCCACTCAAAGATCTTATTTTATTGAGTCTTCGGTTTATCTATGAACGATCAAAACCTGAGTCAGATTCACATAATATGATTTATTACATTCTACACAAGCATATAAATCAAATAAGTGCACCTACTGTACATCTAATACTATTTAAATATCACAAGTGTCTTAGTCACAAGTTATCAAATTTGTCAATTTAAAACATGCAAACGCGATCCTGGCTAGAAGGGGTGGGAACGCGTTACTCAGTTCAAACCATTCTGTAACCAAAATACACTTACTAACGCGATCCGGGTTAGGGAGCTGGATCGCGTTCCAAAGAACAAAATCAAAGCGACCCAAAATTATACTAACTAACGCGATCCTAGCAAAGGGGTCTGGATCGCGTTTCTAAGAACAAAACGTACTGAGATCAAATTACACATAGCAACGCGATCCCGACAAGAGTGCTGGATCGCGTTCTCACGTTTTACAGTAGAGGTTCAGACATGCAACTGCACATTACGAACTCTAATACTATATTCACAAACAAAACATAATCAAACACATTTCACTCAGTTTCTTAAGCTATATTAACATATAGTAACCTCAATAAACTTAATATAACTTCAACAACAACATGCAAGCTAAATTTCCTTTCATCTAGCTTTAATCCACATAAATGATAAAACCCATTTCATACATTCATAATATAGCATATGAAATTAGGGAAGAACAAGAAAGTGAAGATAGTGAATCAACAATTTTAGTAACCACAACTCAATCAAGCAACAATGTTCATACATGCATTGATTATTTACCTAAATCATTAAGTAAACTCAAATAAATGCAAACTCACAATTGAAATGGGAAAATAAGATGAACAAGATGAAGGAGATGAAGATGAAATCAGCTACAAACCCTAAAATCACAGCCTTGAAGATGGTAGAATATGATTTTGTTAAATTCCTTGAGAGTGTATGTGTGTTTTCTTGAAGGTGAAAGGAGATTTAGAAAATGAAATCAAGTTAGGTCGACATTTCCTATTAGCTCAAGTATAATGCAGTGTAATATTATACCCCTTCTAAATATATTGTTTGGAACCTAAAAACCATTTGCGAGAATAATTCTTTTATTTAACCGACATCTATAGTAATTTAAAGCAAATAATAATTTATTAATCACAATAAGTTATTTAATTAATTGACCTATTTATTTCCATTATCTAAATAATATCAAATATTTCTAAACATAATTAAATAATCAATTAAAATAAGAAATTACCGTATTTCTCCTAGGCTCAATATAAGTATGTTACATATTAAATTAAAAGAGTTTTTGTTAATAACAATGTTAGGGCTGTCAATAACAATAATAACAATAAAACTGTAAATGATCACCAGCTCAACTGGTTGTGATGCATGGGGTTTTACCCATAGGTCTCGGGTTCGAGTCCTGTGGTGGTTTTTCCTAGGTGAGGTAATATATGGGTTGGTAGTGGTGGCACGATGATACTCCATTACTGGCCCGCAGGTGTTATTTGCCGTTTCCAAAAAAGGTGACATATAATTTATTATGATTTGAGCATTAATGTATAAATATATAACAGCTATCAAAGAGTTTTTGACCTTGCAACATTGAGATGATCATTCAATTACGAGGGCATCCCCAACATATGCATCAAACACTACACTGAATTTTGTATAATTTTTTTTAAAAAAATATGCTTATACCAAATGTGTTTTATCTCTAACGTATGTCACAAATTTCTACACCAATTAAAGCTTCAAAATTTACATATTACTCTTGAACTATAATGAGTTGGTTGGAGAGACATTTTTACATCAAAACACGAATTTTAGTGTTTGATGCATACATTAGAGATGGCCTAAGGTATAATGTTCAAATTTAGAAGTGAACACATATATATCGTAAAATATATGTATTTTCGTTACAGAGAGTGTTGGTTCGTTCCTTCTCTTATAAAATTATGAATATATATAAACGAACTGAGTTTTGCTGGTGTGTAAAGGTTGTGGAAGGCCCAACATGAATTGTTTTTATGTTTAGTTTTTAGTTTTTATTGAGCAATTTTATTATTTCCATGAATATTTTGTGCTGTTAATTTTATTTGTTTAGGGTTACTTGACCCTCCTAACAAAACGTCTTTGTTCAATGATTATTATAATCTTTCAGTTTTTTAATATTTTATTATTGACTTGATAAATCCAGTTTGCTTCTTTGTAACATCCTATAACCACCAATTATATCAAATTAACAATTCAGCTTGATACTTTTGGTTATTGGCAAACCAACTAACCACCATTAACAATTTATCATTAACAAATAATCGTTGGTTTATCAAGATAATAACAATAAAATGCACTAGAACAACTTAAAATCGACCATAGAAGCCATTTAGGGGACTATATGATGTATGATTTAATTGGAAAATTACAAAGAATAAATCAAATTACAAATTACAGATACACGAAGAAGGTTTTCATGTTCAGGTTACTTGAAAAAAGCAAGTATTTTTACTTAGATGTACGTGACATAATCTAGATTTCCTGACCTTTACCTGACCATCCTAAAAGTGTATAGCTAGTGAGGTTTGAACCCGAAACTTCTTGTGAGGATATCAAAATGCCAACCAATATTCCATTTTAGTGATATTCAAATTAATAATTACAAACTTGTATAATTAAAGATCACGTAATTCACAAAAGTAATAGTGAGCTGTGTGTTATTTGAGTACATGCGTTCATAAGAAGTAGCCTATATAAGTATAACTTATGGACTAAATTTATCAAAAGAGTTATTAGACATATTCCAAGAAAATGGAAAAACAATATCTTAATAATTATGGTTTAAACTATCCTCTCTATACTTGTTTTTGGTCTTACTTTAAGCAATAGAGAAAATAATTAAATTATTTCATTGCTTTTACAAATCATTTACATGCATACAAGTATACAACACGTGAGTAATATGAATGCACCAATCACACCCTCTCAAAGTCCACACGTTTTAATTTTCAAGTTTTGACAGTTAGTCAACTTTGTTGAACCTTGACTTTCTTCGTTGTGTCTACACCATCGTGTATCCATGAAGTTTCCTCTTGGTGTTTATAGTGATCTGAATTCTCTCATTTCACTCAATCTGAGTGAGAGTAGAGCTCCAACAGGATCAAAATTCTCAAGCACAACCTTTCAATATCAAACGGGTCGAATTCAACGTTTCGGGCCCGTTGCTATCGTACGAAATAATTTGATTATTATATCCAAAAGTGATCATGGTTCTGTTCATGTGTCGGGCCAAAAATGATGCTTACAGCCCTAAGCCAGTTCCTAAAGAAGTCACGGTTTTCAGAAACGTCGGAGGCTCTTTAACGTTTGAGAATGTGGTTCGGGCCACGGGTAACTTCAATGCTAGTAACTGTATTGGAAATGGGGGGTTTGGAGCTTCTTACAAAGCTGAGATCTCACCGGGCCTTTTGGTAGCGGTTAAACGACTATCTGTTGGACGGTTACAAGGTGTACCACAGTTTGAAGCAGAGATTAAGACATTGGGTCGGCTTAAACATCGAAATCTAGTGACCCTAATTGGGTATCATGCTAGTAAAACAGAAATGTTTTTGATTTACAATTATTTACCTGGTGGCAACTTGGAAAGATTTATTCAAGAAAGATCTAAACGGGCCGTTGAGTGGAGAACTCTTCACAAAATCGCTCTTGATGTTGCTCGTGCACTCTCACATCTACACGACCAATGTGTCCCTCGTGTTCTTCATCGTGATGTGAAACCAAGTAACATTTTGCTTGACGACGATTTTAATGCTTATTTGTCTGATTTTGGTTTGGCCCGTCTTTTGGGTACCACTGAGACGCACGCAACCACAGGGGTTGCGGGAACTTTTGGGTACGTGGCACCAGAATATGCAATGACGTGTCGAGTTTGTGATAAATCTGATGTTTATAGTTACGGGGTGGTGTTGTTGGAGTTAATCTCTGACAAGAAAGCATTGGACCCGTCGTTTTCATCTTATGGAAACGGTTTCAACATCGTGGCGTGGGCTAGTATGTTGCTAAGTCAGGATCGGGCTAAGGACGTTTTCACGGCCAGGCTATGGGATTCGGGCCCACAATACGATTTGGTGGAGGTATTGGAGTTGGCATTGGTTTGTACTGGGGAATCAATGTCTACACGACCAGCGATGAAACAAGTTGTTCGCAGATTAAGACAACTTCAACCTCCATCATATAAAAAGTCCGAAATTTGATCATATTTAACTTTATTTAGGAAGAACTCAACTGTATATGCGATTCTGTGAAGTGATTTGTACACGGCATAAATTGATTGTATTTGGATAGATCTACCAGCAGTTTGTTGTTTTTGATTATATAGTACAGGTAAGTTTGTCTAAATATAAAAATTTGTTGTGTAAGCATCAACTTTTATTGTGTAAGCATCACCTCTTAATTGTGAAAGAATCGAGTTTTTTTTTCTATTCTACTGTGATTATCTATAATTATTAAGATATCCATGTGCAATCACTCATTAAGGCTCTGTTTATCAGCTAGAATAGCTGTTTGTTTTGAGATATCTTTTAACAGTTTGCTTGATAAAAAGGATTTACTAATGATTTGGGTACGGAAGTGATAAACATAAAGATAGATGGATCTGGTTTATGGATCCCGGAAAAAAAGCTTCTCTGTAAAGCGGCTCTCGAGTCTAATTGATATTCAAATTCTCGCACATAGCTGTTTGGGTCAGATTTGCACCTGGAAGTTTTGGGTTCCTTGAAAGGAAAATGTTCTAGTCTGGCGCACTTCTCTTGATCGTCTTCCAAATCTTGTTAATCTGGCTAAGGGTGACCTTAATTAAGGTTGATTTTGTTCTATATTTCTTACTCCCTTTTGTAAGGAAGTTACTGAATCTGCTGATCACATTTGGGTCAGTTGCAATCGCGGTAAACTGTATTGGCTGAAGATCTTTTCTTGGTAGCATGTTGGATCGCCCTCTCGCCTTTCTGTCATGTACATTGCATATTGCTCTTTCGCGGAGCATCAATACAAACATGCTCTTGAAGTTTTTCATGGTGTTTGTTACATGAGATTGGTGATAAGAAAAAGGTGGTCTTCCAGAGATTTTCCAAAAATTCAAGCTTGGAGCTTTTTTGGATGTCAAACAGGTGTAGCAACTTGGTTTTGATTGGTCAAGTTGGGTGCTGTATCCAACAGTGAATGATCAAGTTTGATTTTTGCTTGTGTTTTGGTGTAGGTTGGTTTAGGTGTCTTCTTGGTTGTACTCCTTAGGTGTTTTCTTTTGACGTGCCGGTTTCTCTTCCTTAATTATTCCTTTGTTTTTGTATTATTTCCTTCCCCACTGGAGTGATTTTCTTAGACTGTTGATGTTTCATTCTCTAATTTCGTACTGTTAACAGCATAGTGTACATTTCCGTCTACTGTGAGCTTACTTAAAGACGGTGAGCACCAACAAAATGAGCCTAACAGTTATTGGAGATGATTTAGAAGCGAAATTGTTAATAAATTATTCAATTAAGATGATCCCCTAATAATGCATCAAAGATCTCTAAGCTAGTTCATAACAATGATCAATTTTAAAATTAACTAGGTTAGAAAATTAAGTTGGTCAGGAATCAGGATCAACCACAACTAGTATCAAGATGGTCATATGAAAAGTATATTGTCAGATTCAGGTTTGAGAGAAAACGAAGACTGTAACCGAATCATGTCCCTAAAACAAAAACATATTTCCAATTTCGAGTCAGGCTGTTAAGAACCTTGTAAGCGATCATCTACACCTGCTTTTGTTAGGAATCGTCTACATCCGCTTTTGTCACCGACTCACAGTGTTGAAAAGATTCAAACCAGCTAATGTCATTTCTTAACAATCTTTTACTTTTGAGGTCTTTTATGTAAAATATTCAAAGTAATTAGACGTTTTCGAGTGAAGATTGTAATATGTGCTGGTAACCAACTTATGTGATAGCAGTCAAAAAACTTGACACTACACTGCTTGAAACCAAGTAAACCATGTCTGTTATCTACCTTACCTTAGCTTCTTGTACAGCTTGTGAACCCCAGAAAAAGAAAAACACACAATTTGTACTCTAAAACCTTTGTTTTTGTTTTGTTTTGTTTATCTTGTCACATTCGAATCTCCCTCTGATATACTGTATTTAACATTCACAATTTTCCTTTTCATGCTACGTTTAAGGCTTTAGGCATGAAAAGTAGCAGAGAATAAATCTTGTTCCTACAGGAAAACAGAAAGTTCCTTAAAATACTAGCTAAACAAAGAGTTAGTCACAACGATATGTCTTAACGGGTGCTCGACATCACCTCTGCCACCATGTTTGACAAACTCAGCCGGAGTTAGGAAACTACCATGACAAACACACACTATTCTAACTTCTTCGCCTTTTCCATATCTGTACAAAAACCCTTGTACCCTTTTTCCATCAGGACCATCCTCTTTGGTTGACACACACGGCATGGTTTGATCGATTGCACAATGTACATTCGGTTTGATCTTTGGGTTGCATTGAGCTTTGTTAATCTCATTACTTTCAGTTGCGTCTCTATTTGCCCCTGTTAATGAGACATTCAAAATTATAGTATCAATAAGATGACTAAATTTTGTTCGGAAAAGAAACATGTGTTTCTTAAGTAACAAATTGCACAAAAATGACATCTATTCAATGGATACAGTCACATGAGGATATATCTGTATCTATAAAACCATAACAAATTAGGTGGATTAAGGTGCAACCATATCAAACGTGAATAATATCATGTAACCATGTATTTAACGTCATGTCTAGCAACGTTTGTCTTCTAATTGTGAGATTACATTTTCAGAGAATAATATATAAAAACACGGTTACTCTTATTCACCAAAATCTTCAACTTTAACCGAGTTTAACGGGTTTACGTTTATTCAAGATTAGATTAGCCGATAAGCTCATTTTTGTAAGACCTAAGGGGTGTTAGGATTAGCAAAATTTCAGGCTTACAAGCCGATAAGCTCCATTTTTTAGGCTTATCAACCTGAGCCTATTAGCTCCTAGTGATAAACTCATAAGCCGGAAAACTGAAGCTTATTACTTTATTATTAGCTTATTTGAAAATTAAATAAGCCCGTAAACCAGGGGCGGAATTAGATCAGGCCAAATGCCCCCTCAAAATTTTTACAATTACGTAAAAAAAGGAAATATTGTAAGGTATTCACGACAATTTTAAAAATTTGCCCCCACAAAACTTCAAACAGAAACAAAATATTTTTTTTCCCATCCATTCATAATTCCTAGCTCCGCCTCTCCCGTAAACCCGAAAGATAAGCTAATCCAAAGACCCTCACTAGCTAATAAACTATAGCTTATTTTTGGAAAATAAGTTTACCCATGAATGTAACATACTAACATTGCATTAATCAATGAAATCAATTAAAGCATTAAAATTTTGGTTATATTAAACATAAAGTAAAGTAATTAAAAGATAAATATTTAATAAGAATAAATTTTAACCTGAAGAAGGTTGACTATCCAAATCTGAAACCCCAGAAGATCCACCACTTCCCTGGGACCCGATTGACCCCTGTGATGAAAACCGCACCGGAGTAACCGGTGACGGCGACGGAGAAATTGTGGGTTGATATTCTTTCACCACTTTCACATTTTTTAGCTTTTCAACTCGTTTCCGTTTGGCCTCCGACCGCCGCAACGACTGCATCTCCTTCCTCTTCCTCCACTCCGCCGCCGTCTCAGGCGCCGGCAGAGAACACGTCCTCGATATCGTGGAATTCAACGATAATTCCACATCCACCGGATAATTAAAATCGATAACAGATGAAGCACGAGATAACATATGATTATCATCATCATCAGCCACCATTTTTTTTGGTTCAAACCCAAATCTACCATTTAACGATAACCCTAAACTAAGCTCTACGTAGTCAGGTTGGCCATGCTTCGCCGGAAAATTGTTGCCGCCGTCGCCGCACGTTAAATTCTGCAACAAATTCCTTGAATAATCTCTATTTTCCGTCATAATTGCTACAAAAAAATACTGTATAAATTGGTCTTATTTATGTAAAAACAATTAACCTTATCGGAAATAAATCTTCGCCGGAAAATAATGAGGTTTCAGTTCGCCGGCGAAGAAAAGATGGAGAATAATGGGACAAAGAAAAAAAGGGGAGAGTTTTAATAGATGTGGAAATACTAAAAGACGAAAATATCCTTACCTTTACAATCTGCAATGACGAAAATACCCTTAGAAAAATGAAACGGGATGGTGGATTGACACGTGGCGAAAGGAGCGTCACCCACGCGATAAAAACAAAAACAAACGGCCGAAACCAGCGAATATCAAATTGACACGTAGTGGTGTATTAATGCTCTTGAGTCATTGCCACGTGTTGTAGTAAATCTCGTAAAGTATGTTATTTTTATTTTAATTTCTGTAAGATTTAAGTTTTTTTAGTAGATTAGCTGTTTGGCGGAGTCGTGATGACGTGGAAGAACAAGAATATGAAACGTGTCAAGCAATTTGTTCTGGTGATTATGTCGTTTCCTAAGTTATCGGGATTAGATGATGACAGGAACTACACGTGTTGGATTATGATTCGTCGCGTGTCTAAATTGCCGGTAATTGGTTTCTTCGAAAACAGTGGGCTCGTATTCGGTTGTTCATCAATTATACGTTGACATACATTTAAACAGTTGCGTACGATAAATCAGAAGTAAACCGTATTTTACAATAACCGGAAGAGCTTGAGGGTGAATATGAAATTTGCTAGGGGTGTTCATGGACGGTTGAATGAAGATCGGTTAATCGGAGTCCAGATTCAATATATTTTTGAACCTAAATGGAAATTGAAAAATTCAGTTAATCAATAATTGGTTAACCGAATTTCCGGTTCAGTTAATCGGCTAACGAATTAACTGTTTATTACTTAGAACTTATTTAAAAATAAATTAATAATACACAAATATACATTAATTATTAAGTGTTCACTATTTTTAAAATATTTTGACAATAAAAGTTTCAAACGATATCAATATTACTATTTATAATTGTGTATTTATGTTATACGTACGTAAATCGTTCAAATATAATTAGAACTAAATGATAATAATTACCAAATTAAACCAAACTTAAGTTAGTAAATTACATTAAAATGAGTGAAAAAAATATAAATAATTTTAATAATATATAAGTGTAAATATCAATATATAAAATTCAATATATACGTATATTATAAGGTATATATAAACTTTTCAGTTTTTTCGGTAACCGTTTATCACCTCGATGTCAAAGTTATGAACCGAAACAAAAAACCAAAAAATTTCCGGTTTGGTTAACCGAAACCGAAATATGGGAAAATACCGGTTCGGTTAACCAAAAATCGGTTCGAATCAACTGGTTTTCGGTTCAATTTTCCAGTTTTGGATTATTTTGAACACCCCTAGTTGGGACTAGGGTTTTAAGTTTTTATGCAAATGTTATTTTAAAAACTCTTTTGTTAAGGGTTTCTAATTTTTTTTTTTAAATCTTCGTTTATAATTCATTGACAATAAAACTTATAGGCGGAGGTTTATTAAAAGTGGAAATTCAGCCCCTAAAAGCCCAATAAAGGATGAACCAATATTAATCATCTATTTAGGATCCTAAGATGTTTAACAATTTATTTTCTTGTTTTAAGGCAATTTAGTTTTGATAATAACAAGGTTTACCTTATTTATGCATATGAATGATTTACTCACAAAAACAATATAAATAAATAGATACAAAATGATGTAACGTAACATATATATGGTGCGTTTGGTAACAAAGTAGTTGGACATGAGTCTTGTAGTTATAGTTGAAGATTGTGTATGTGGATTATAATAGTTGTGGAATCTTTTAAAAGCCACTTGAAATAGCTTACAAAACAGATATAAGGTTTACCTTATTTATGCATATGAATGATATACTCACAAACACAATAAATATAGAGTGTGTTTGACAACAAAGTAGTTGAAGCTGGGTCTTATAGCTATAGGTGGACATTGTGGATGTGGATTATAGTGGTTGTGGAATTTTTTAAAAGCCATTTGAAATAGCTTCTAAATGAAGGGATTCAAGGAGATTACTTTTCCAACAATCCTCATCATTTTCATGTTAGCAAACAAGACTTCTAATCAGCAAGAGTTGATGATTCTTAAAACTAAAATCTCAATCTTCTATAACCCTCTAAAATCTATTACGCCAAAGACACTCATATAATTATTTTTTTGTTCTCTGTTCACATCGTTAGTTCAAACCATTCTATGATTTTTATTTTTATATATATTACCTGTATTTGGATGCTTAAACATGGGATTCATTATACCATAAGTGAGAGCACACGGTATGGTCCGAGCTAGCATCAACGTTTTTCGATGAGAACGCCGTCGCCGCCCCGCACCGGCGTTCTCGTCGGCGTTCTCACACCCTTTTGTCGCAGTCGTCATGATAAAGACGCAGAAGTTGGTCGACGTTCTAGCTTTTTTTATTTGTTTTCTTCTTCTTTTTCAGCAATTGTCACGGGTTTTGTATTTCTTTATTTGTTTTCTTCTAATGTGTGTATTTGCTCAGTGTTAGAAATGGGTTTCCAAGTGAAGAAGACGATAGATGAATCAAGCAGGAAGAAGAAGATAATAGTGTACTGTAGGTTTTAGGTAAATATATCCAGCTAGAACTAGGCTTGAACAAAAAAAATCGTATTTTAAACCCTACCCAGTTTCAAACCCGAAAACCCGACCCGATCAAACCCGGTTCGGGTTTTTTGAATACCCGATGGGTACGTACTCGGGTAGGGTTTTTAGAATTCGAAATCGGTTTGAACCCGGGTTGAAATAGGGTCGGGTTGGAAACCCGGTCAAAAACCCGGTCAAAACCTGGTCAAAAACCCGAAACCCAGTCAAATCCGGTCAAATACCCGGTCAAAAACCCGGTTGAAAATCCGAAAAACCCCGGTTAGGGTTGGGTCCAACCCGGTTTTTGACTTTCTTGACCAAAACCCGGTTCGGATTTCAGGTCGGGTCGGGTTGGGTGAAAACCCGATTTTGTTCATGTCTAGCTAGAACTATATGTATTTTAAACCCAATAAAAATATGGCTCAATCAAAATGGCCCAACTAAATTTAAAATGGATTCATTTTTATTTTTTTAATTTTTGTACCTTCGTTAACTTATATTATTATGTTTATTACTAAATGTTTTTTTGTTATTTAATTTATTTGTTTTTAAAAACTAATTATTCAACTAATTACATTAAAAAAACAAAAAAATCAAATAAAACAAATAATAAAACACTGTCCAGAATACTGTGATTTCAGTTTCACCACACCACAGAATCCTCACTTTCAACATTTCTTCATAATACTGTCCGGAACACCGTGTACCACACCTTATGCTCTGAATTTTCAAACTATGTTCGGAGTAACATGTTTGTATGCTCTTCTTGGTCACACGCCTATATCTATAATTTCAAGATTCAAGATGGTCAATTATGTCATCATCAAGTTGCAATAACTTATGTTATAAATGATATCGAAAATCAAATTTTAACACATAATACCAACAAGTGGCCAATAGGGATTATTTATTTAGAGTTATATTGCTTGATATATACATTTTATAATTATTATTTCCACTTAAAAAGTACCCTTAACGTCCAAAAAGTATTTTATGTTTCAATTAAAAACAATTATCTTCTTCTAATTGAATATCTTAATTCATCAAGTTGCCCTTCAAGTGATTTTTTGTTTAATCCACGCCATGCTTTTGTTTTCTTCAAACAAATTGTAATAGTTTATTGCCACAATTTATCAATGTGCAATTTAAAAATGTATATATATTTTAAAACAAATAAATACTTTAATCTAGCATTTATTTACATATAAACGTTACTACGTTGTATATATATCTAGTTCTATTTCGATTTATAACTTAACCCGAAGTCCTAACAAGTTACTTACAATCTAATTAATATAGCTTTGAAAGTTAATATATTATCTTTGAAGGTGGACACTTATTATTTTGGGACGAACTAAATTTGAATGATGGATGGTTATTTCGGAACGGAGTCCGCAAGACAACAAGATAAACAGTAATGTTTGTCCACTTGAGTAAATTGAGGATTGTATGGTAACGTCGCTAGAAAATATGGAAAACTTCCAAAATGGTTATCGAATTAAGGATACATCTTCATAGATGATGTCGTATGTAAAATATGCCTAAGAAATCAAGGAACCAAACCTATAAAATTAAAACAAATTGTATAGTAATACTTGTATATTTATATTTTATACATACGTACACAATAAATAATAAATCTAAATATGAACGAATTTTACTGTAATTTTTTCAAGGTAGAAATCACGTGAAATGTATTCTGTATATCTAAATTTTGAATAGTAACGCAGATCCGACCTACGCTTGTAGCAACGTGCTTTAGGTCGTCCGTAGCTGTCATGTTTTCCCACTTGTTATTTTTTAAGATATATGCACGTGTCGAGATGTGAATGAACAGACTTTTATGCTAGTACCAGTCAATATGAGTATTTGTCTATAAAACTTGCAAAAGTAAAAATTGCTTTATCGTATTCTTCCTATACATTGATCAAGCTAAGTAAACTGTTTTTGTGTTAAATGTAAATCCTGACCGTGTAAAGTCATTTTGTTTTTGATCTGATCCATTTGAAGTGTCGAGAGCAGTTCATAGGTAACTGTCATCAAGCAGTTCATTAAAATAACTGCTTTGTTTATAATAACCAACTCTCCTCCAAAGAGGATTCCATCTCCACGACACAATCAATCAAAGGCCTCCATCAACCAGCTCAATATATGGAGGAAAAATCCGCGTACTGTTATTCGTGAAAAAGAACAATGCGTTTTCATTAATTGCCCCAAATTCATGGTCCATCTTGCCTTAATTCATGCCATCAATACAGGTGATTCAGTTTTGCTAACGATTCTAATTTTTTTTTTTAGTTTTGCAATTCACATTTTTATGTACGTATACCTAAATCTATATACATATCTGAATTGTATGAATCTATTACAACACCTTTTATTATGTATAAATTCATTCCGACGTCTGCAATATAATCGTTTGTTAGAACTTAGAAGATAGTAGTAACGCAGAACCATATAAGGTGGTACTTTTAGTGGATCGAAACTCCATCCATGAGGTTACTTTTATCTTTATTTATATATAGCTTATCTTACTTCTTTAATCATTTTTGCTTTTGTTCCTTTAGAGTATGCCTTGATTTATAAGCACTTCTGGTAATGTAGCATCTGGATCAGTATGTCCATCAAAATCTTTGATTCTTTTGAATTGCTTATAGACATTATTATTTTAAGCCATACCTCGAGACTAACTTATATGATGCAAAAATGGAGAAATTCTCACAAATCTTCAGTCATCTGGTTTGTAATAGGCTTATTCTTATTTATGTGCCTAATGAAAAACTACAGTGGAAGAAAATCGAAGACTCTTGCATTTGAAGTGTCGAGAGCAGTTCATTATTATATGGTAACTGTCATCAAGCAGTTCATCTCTCACACATAGCACATGTATAGACAATGGTGGAAATTACAAAGAGGTATATTCTTACTGCTTTCATCTTATTAGGTTGCATTTACTTCTGATGTAATGTGACATTAGATATTATATTTCATAAAGTAACGTTAAACACGAAAGTTGGTCGGAATCGATATCTGGTTGATGATTTTCTTGAACTATATGATCCTAACATCTAAATTCATGATAACATAATATTGTACATTAAGTCCGTGATCAGAATGTTTGAGCTGTTATGAAAGGCAGATTCTTGAATGATTGAAATATAGTCACTTTTTAAGAAATTTATGTACATATGCAACTATTTATGTTTTTTATTTTTCGTTTTAAATTCTTGTCCAAAAACAAGCTCCCTAACTAATTGTTGTTGAAGACAAGAAAAGACAAGAAAACTGATACATTGACTATCTTAATTCTCGCCATGCTTTTTGCTATCATTGAGCTTTTTATTGTTTCTACATATGTCAAATTACATCTATCTAGAGCAAAATTTGTCCTTAGTATTTGCAGCTAATACGTGAGCAGATTATTAGTTGTATGTGTTATCAATGGTAAGCTTATATATGCTTTATTCAGTTCACTAATTTGATGTCAAGTTTCATGAGATTTTCCATTTTTTTAGTGGAATTGAGCGGTTTATCTTTGCTACAGTAAATGCATATTTGAGGTTTCAGTGTTTTCCTCCATGTGTGGTGTCTGCTGCTATAATGTGCGTTGTTAGCATGGAGATTGTGCCTGATAATGCGTTGGATTATCGAAATCAGTTTATGCATCTTCTTGGTATTTATGAGGTATGTTCTTGAATCTTGACTCGCTTATATAAGACGATGATTGTGCAAATTAATGTATTTTTAATGAACTTTAGTTGTCAGGTCTTATCATATTGAACTTGGCATTAAAACTTGAGCACATTGAATTAGCATGACATGTATCCACATAAACTATTTGTAGATTGACTACTGCATAGTAACTGAAGCTACTGATATCTTTTGTCTGTCTTTTCTCATTGCCATGCTTAACAGTTAACATCAGTGATTAGACACCATGGACTGGTGAGCCTGCACAAATGCCTATAAATTCTATTTTCCATAGATATGTATATTACTCCTATAAAAAAGTTGTGATATTCTTTGATAGGTTGTACAGGTGTCAAAATGGTTAGGTCAGGTTGATTAAGGTGAAATGGGGCTGATTTGATTATTTATCGAGTGCGTAGTAAGGATGTACATGTTTAATTTATATATGTTCGTAACTCCATAATAGCTGCTCAACCTGTGAGAGACGTGTATTAAGCTATGGCTATACGCCTATACTACTTGAAACAATTAAAATATTTGAATTGTTCATGTAACTGTTGATTGTGCATGCTATTTGTGCAAGAGTCGACGTGGATAAAACAAACTTGTAGTTTTTCTTTGGCAATTTATGTATGATTGTATAGACTAAGTATGTAAGTTTTGTTTTTGTGAAATGTTTCTTGGTTTATCTTACCTTTCGTTGCCCCGTTTGTCTTCACAGGAGTAGATAAGTTTTCATGTTGTTGTGTAGTTGTGTGGTTAATGAGTGCGATTTTCGATACTCTCAATTGTGCTTTATAGGTGTTGATTATAGATGTTGATATTCATCGGAGATTTTTAGAGGCGAAGCATAACGTTCATACCGGCCTATTTTAGATGTTGATACTTTGAAGATTTTGGTGCAGTTCCATAAGGAAATGATAGGTCACTTGTCCTTTGTAAGTATGATTTGTTATCTATTTTGTTGATAGTTACTTATGGCCATTCCCAAAACTAAAATGATGGTTTACATACATCAACTGACATGTATAGTTTCTCTAAGATATAAAGTTTATGTTTACAAAAGAATAGTTTTTATCTTTGGTATAATATCTTCATTGGTGTATTTTCATATAATCACCAATATAAGTGATTCTTTATGTTACAAAATACAATTTACCCGGGGCACCGCCCGGGTATTACACTAGTTATACTATATTACAGTAAAGTATAATTAGTGATGTGTGAATAATTTTCGATGGTGTACGAATCACAACCACACTAAACTGGGTGGGCGGTTAGATCTGGACAACCAACCAAAAATAGATTTAGATCACAAAGGACTTGGGTAAAAGCAAGCTCGGGTTACAATAGACTTAAGTCAAAATGAACGCGGATTGAAACGGACATATTTTGGCAAGAGAAAAGCTTAAAAATAAGTTTACAATGATTTGCAAAATCACAACCACCTAGTTGTAAGACCCCTGCCAATGGTCCGTCGGTGGGGAGCTTCAGAGCAACCGACGCCGTTGGCATGAGGCGTCGGTTACGAGCCGTCGGTGGGGAGCGTCGGAATAGCGAAGGAAAAGGAAAAAGGGTGGGTCCCCGTTGGTTGTGTTAAATGGCCATAAAAAAATCCATTGAGGTGCCAAAAAAAAAAAAACTTTTTAACAATTTTCATTCCCACTATATATACACAACATATAGTAACTAATTTTAACACATCTCATTCCCATTTTCACTCAATATATATACAATCTTTAACTTTCACATACACACTTTTCACCATATTCCACCACCAAAAAATACCATATATCAACACAAATTAAACCAAATTCCACCACCAAAAAAACCCATTTCACATACACAAATTAAACCAAATTCCACCACCAAAAAATACCGTATTCATACACAAATTAAACCAAATTCCACCACCAAAAAATGATACCCAACCAATCAACTGACGAAGATATGTGGAACAATTTAATAAACAATCCCATACCGAACACGACCCATAATCCAACTTCATCGGCGGCCACATCTTCCGCTCAATCTAGCAACTCGTCACCAAGTCAACCCCCGGTTTTTCACAATACGCTACACAATTTCAAGGTTACCAAAATTACCAAAACTATCAACACTTTTCACCGTATGCTCCATTCCAACAAACTCCACCACCATTTCATCAAACTCTACCACCATTCCAACAAACTCCACCACCATTCCATCAAACTCCACCACCATTTGGAGACCCGCGATTTTTAACCCAACCATCCTCCGGTTTCTCTCCATTTCCACCTACTCCAATAAACTATCCACAATTCGGAAACATCCACACTCCACCCGAGCCCGAGTCTCAAGCCGAAGCCGAGCCCGAACCCGTGCCGAGCCCGAAGCTGAAAAAAGGAAAAGGAAAAGGAAAAGGAGAACCAAAAAGGGTTCAAGTTAGATTGTAACACCCCCCCAAAATCACTGTTTAGCGGAAGCAAGCTTTGGGGTGCTACTAATCAAATATCACAACACAAAAGTAAAGCAATCGACATCTATATGCAACGTTTGTAAAATAGTTACATTTCCATACGTAAAATGTTTGGAAACATAGAGTTTCTGGTTACAAAAATGAAGTTCCCTAGAGTCCGCGCGTAAGGCGGGAGATTCTATTACATAATCATAAATAATACAAAAGATAATGCTAAGAATCTCCGTTAAATGCAATGTAGAAATCATGCGACTCTAGCTAGTATCCTGAGGGAATCCTACTCCATCTGTGTACCTGAGATACAAAGCTAAAAAGGTCAACACGAATGTTGGTGAATCTCACGGGTTTATAAATAATATAAGTGTTTGAACACAAGATTTCATCAATAATGCCCGCAGGCGTAAATCAGTTATTTGCAATCCCGCAATGTAAAGTAAGTAAGTTATACCGTTGCCATGAGGCTCATAATCGAAGCTTAACCCGTATGTAATAAGTTGCTCCCGTGACATGCTCGTAACTGAGCAAGCATAAGTAACGAATAATAGTCGCCCGTTTATACGGTACAGTTCGTGGTAGCGCTACTACGCCGGGCGGGGAGGGTCATTTCCCTAATGGATCCATTAACTAGTGTTCGCGCTTAAGTCCATAACTAACGATATATGATGGAGAGACTTCAGTAAAAGTAAGTAACTCATGCAATCCCGTATAGTAAAATGAGTTGTTCGTACTTGTGTTCAAGAAAAGTAAGCAATGTATCTCACCCCATATGTATAAAACAGTAAAAGTGGAGCTGTAAGACTCACCTGAGCCTGAAGAGTTTATCTAAATAAACTGGAATGGATTTTCCAAGAATTGAAGTCCAACGACTTGTAACCTGAGGGTGTCCACGACACACGATGGTTATAACATGGTTGGGTATCTCAAAGATCACCCTTGTAGTTGTTTGTTCAACTAGTAAATGTCCAAGTGTTTGTTTAGTAATCCGTCGGTAATTTGAAAACAAATAAGGGCCGTTAGTGACGGTTTGTAATAATAATCCAAAGTGTTATTATTATATGTATCGTTGTATCATGTTTCATTATTTGTAAGTGTTCGACACTTAGTGTGAAAAGTATTTACAAGTTCCTGGATGACGGGGGTCCGGGGGCAGCGCCCCTGGTAGCGGGGTCCAAGGGGCAGAGCCCCTGGCTGGGGTCGAGCTGCCAGGTCAGCTTCGAAAATTTTTATTTCTAGTAAATTGCTTTGGTGGAAAACGCATATGGACTTGAATTTGGGTGAAATCGAGTGATAAAATTTAAGGTCTCGACACTTAGTAAAATTTGTGTTTTCTTGGTTCTGTTTCATGCGACATAGCGTGTGACATAGTCTGTTGTGTCGCAGATCACCTCTGCGACGTAAGGGCTGATGTCGCTAAGTGCGACATCCGTAATTTATGCGACATAAAATGTTGTGTCGCTATATGCGACGGAATTAGGCTTTTGCGACATAGTCACTTGTGTCGCTATATGCGACATAAGTGAGGGTTTAGTGACATAATTCAATTTATGCGACACAAAGGCTTGTGTCGCAGGTGGCCTGGAGCCTCTGCGACACAACGAGCTGTTGGCCGGAAAATGAGCCGAAAAGGTGTTTTCCGGCCTCCGTTCGACCTGAGACTTTTACCCAACCCATATTTGGACATTTTAAGCTTAAAGAAACAACTAGAACTTAAAAACACTTGAAATCGAAAGGTTTCGAGTTTTGTCGGAAACTTACAAAGTGATGAATCGAAATTCCGAAAAGGTAGGAGTGTAGATCGTTGCGTGGTGATCGTTTTTCTCTAAGTGAATGTGACGATTTATGGTGGTTTGTTGATGTTATTTGATGGTTTTAGATGATGGTGGTGGTGGTGAAAGTTGAGGAAAAAGAAGAAGAAAGAAGAGAAGGAGAGAGAGTGAGAATGGAAAAGTGAGGGTGAGGGAGGTGGTGACCCTCACCTTGGCTGATTTTTGGTGGGGGCCCACCGGTTGTGGGACTCCACTTTACTCCCGTGCAATCGCGCTCTGTGCGGTGTTCGTTTCCTCGTTCGTTTAAACGTTAAATAACTGTCTTATACGTTTAATTATATGTTTTAAAATACAAATGTTTATTTAATATTTTTGTTGAAGTATTTTACCAATTACTTAATAATTTAAATGGTTTCGTTCGTTTGTATGTTAAATGTGTAAATCGCGTAGACGTTTGTTATATGACCCAAAATGTAATTGAAATATTATTAAAATAATATTTGTGACATAAAAGTGTCCTTAATTAATATTACATTATTTGATATAAATGTTCACCAACGCCCGTATGATTTGAATCGAATTACATTCGATTTGAAATTCGTACGATTTAAACCAAATCGCATACTAGTATATATTCAACAATATATATTTTGATACATTAATTAGCCTAGTACTACACTAATTACATGTATTAACAGTTGAGTAGGAACTAATTACTAGTCTTAGCTTGGCAGGTGTTACATAGATGATCCGACGAAGAGACGCTAATATTATCCGAATGTTGGATTCACCGTTCCGAGGTTTTAAAGAAAGGGGTTTCACAAAACTTTGAAGCTTTTTGGGATAAAGTTTTAAAGGATTATAATACGGTTGCACCTCAAGAACGTAATTTGAGCCAACTTCAAGGAAAGTGGAACAAAATTCGTAGCGACACCAAAATTTTCATTGCCATCTACAAACATCTTACCAATCCTCGTCAAAGCGGTGCAAGTGATACCGACATTGTGAAGGGGTGTCACGAAGCGTTTAAGTCTCAACAAAACCGCGCCTTCATATATGAAAAATGTTGGAATGTACTACGACATTGTCCAAAGTTTATGGAAAATGATGGAGTCATGAGCCGACAACCAAGCCAAGCTGAACTCGAGCCGATAAATCTTGGTGACGATATGCCTACTTCCGAGCCTTTAGCGACCAACATGGAACGGTTGTTCCAAGACGACATTATTCGTCGTCCGTCCGGCCGAGCTACAGCTAAAAAAAGTCAAAAAAGTTCGGGTTCGAGTGACGCCGCTACTTCCTCGCGTAGATTGAAAGAAAAAGAACGTTTAGTCAACATAGAAGCCGCGAAAGCACAAAAAGCAGCATTGGCCACGATCGACAAAAATTCGGTCAAAAAAACTATATTAAAATCGTGGAAATTGTTATATAAAAAAATACCGAGCGGTCTTAAAGGCAAGGAAAAAAGGATGCTCGAGGAGGTGCGTCAAAGCGTTGTCGATAATTATGAAAATGATTATAAGACGGTTTTCGGTCGCGAAGCGGGTTCGGGTTCGGCTCACGTCAACGATTCGGACGAAGCCGACAACGAAAATGAAGACGAAGTGGGTTCGGACGATTCGGAGTAGATGACTAGTTGTCTTTTTTACTTTTGTATAAAATGTATTTTTTTAGGAATTGTAACTTTTTTTCTTTTTTTTTAGGAATTGTAACGTTTTATTTTATATTAATGAATGTTTTTAGTTTCGATAAAAATGTTTTATTTAAGTTTATGTTTTAATAAATAAATAAAGAAATCAGTGTGTGGGTCCTAAAAAAGAGAAGTAATGTTAACTGATGTTCACTTTTGGCAGGGTAATGTCAGCTTGTGTTAGTTTTGGAAAAAGCTGACGTGGCGCTGATATGACACCAACTGATGCGTCAGTTGATGTTTCTACTATAGATCGCTAGAGTCAAATAACATACATTTTTATTTACCCCACATACCAAATTTCCATCAACTTGATTCCATACATAGCAATCTCTATTGGCTTCTTTTATCGCATTTCAATATCTCAAAAGGTTCACTCAAGCATAATGTTTTCAGTTAATCTATTCAATGAAGTGTTTCGGTTAGTTACCACTCCCAATTGGTTCATGGTTCAATTTTTTAATAAACTAAAAAACACATAATTAAACTATGAGCTGTATGAATTAAAAATTAGTTCAAATTTAGAAGTTTCAAAGCTCAAACCTATGATTATGTTAGAACTTACCGGTGAGCGTCGGCAGAGCATGCCGGAGACAGAAGCGGACGGTGGTGGATGATGGAGTGCGCCGACAATGATGGTTTTTAGTTTTCTCCGATTACTTGTGAGAAGCGATCCAATTAGAATTGTTAATTTCGAAACCAAAAAGAATAAGACCCATTCAAATCATATGGACCCTATGTACGTCTAGTCCCTTAGAAAAAATCTAAATAACCCATTTTATTTTAAAAGTCCAGAATGACTAGCACATGATGTGGGATGTTGTTTTGTTGGGGGAGAATATTGTTGTTGAAGATTCTGAAGTGTGGTAGACACTGTTCAAGAGTTTTTCTTATTATTTGTTTTTATTTTAATATAAATAATCGTATAAATTAATATTTATAAACAAATATTTTAAATAAAACAACATTTAATTCATTAAAAGCAAATATAAAAATACAACTCCTAAAAGTTAAAATGCATAATTTAAAGACATAATTTTAAAAGTCCTAAAAATTAAAAATGCAATACAAACTAAATCAAGCATCTCCGACTCCCGATCCCGAAGCTGAATCAGATGACATTTTGTTGTGTAAAATATATGCGAATTTTGTGTTGAAATTGAGAGAAAGATGAGATTGTGAGGTGTGAATTAGTGTAAAGTGTGTATGTATATATAGAGTTTTTGAAAAAGTTGAAACTTTTTTTTTTAAAACATACTAGCCGTTCAACGGCTATTTTTCAAAAAAAATAAAACATCATTTTTTGTTGTTAACGTTGCAAACACAAAAAACATAAAAAAAATAAAAGAGTAAAACGCCGCTTCGTACGCCGTCCGCTGCTCGGGAACGCCGGTTGAAACGTCATCCCGGTGTGACAGAACGTCGTCCGACGACGTTCTCGACCAAAACAATGAATTTTTTCTCCCACACCGGGTGCTCTAAGAATTAAAGTTTTGGGCTAAATTTGCCGGTATTAAGTAAAATACACTTTCTACTCTCCATTTTACCCTATTTTGTATAGTGACTTTGAATTAGTTAACATTGAAAATGATAATTCAGAAATGTATTTTTCAATTACTATAATGCTAACATTTGGTGTTTTAAACACATTAAGGGTTCACTAGAAAGTATGATTGAAGCAATCTAAAGTTTCAAGCATATTCACATTATTATTTATTGAAATGAAATGAACTCTAAAATTGTGCTTCGGTTTAATTATTGAAAAACTAATGCAAGTGGAATTGAGAAGCTAATTTGTTTACGATTACAAGTGTGAACATTTAGAAATGGGTAGTGATTTGTACACCATCAATTTTTCTCCGTACACCACTAAACATGCTTTAGACTGTTGTACAGTACAACAACTTAAAGCATATTTAGTGGTATCCAGAGAAAAACGGATGGTGTATGAATCATCACCATTTAGAAATAAGGTTTCATACGCATTTTCTTCATGCAATAGTAAGGTGTGGGCCAAAATGTTGCGTAGTAGTGCTTTTATAGGAAAAATTATTTGTGCAACTAATAACACGGTACTACGGTAGTCTTCTATTATTAGACTAGAAAATATCGGGGTTGTGCGATGCACAACCCACGCCCTATAACTTTAATGTTAATTTCTAATGTTGTGTGTATATTATCTTCAAGATTATTGTAATCAATACACATAAAGCTACCCGAGAAAAAGAAGATGAAAATATTACTACAAAAGAAGCTTACAAATGCTACCAAAATATCAAATAATAAGTTATAAACGACGATATGAACTTTAAAGTAAAACAAGCTTGAAATTATAGACATTTAGACACAAATGAAAAAATCATCTTAAACTAAATAAAATAAAACATACTATAATAGTGAATGTGTTAATATATGAATTTATCAAAAATCTACTATTGAGATTACAACATATTAAACCAAAATCATTCATTGTAATAATTAGTACATACAAAAAGTTACTGAGAACTTGTTACATAAATGGAAGATTGATAAATACTTATATAAAGTTTTAAAGATCATGTTGTTTTTATATAGTTTAAGGATCATATTGTTTTAAATATTTTTTAAGGATTAAAATACCGATTTTAAAGGTTATGATGTATATTAGTGTTAATGTTAATTTTTAAGATGTGAAAGAGATTAGAGATAATCTATAAATATGTATAATGTATTCATCTTCTATGTTAAGATTAAGTTATATATTAATTAATTTATCAATTAATCTTAAGTGTTTAACATATAAAGAAATATATTAATATTACTATTAATACTAAAATATTAAATATATTAATATTAATACTAAAATATTAAATATATTAAAAAGATTAATAATAGAATAGTGACACATCTCCTCTTAAGATTAAAATGGAATTTCTTATATAAGAAGTTAATTAATGATGATGATAATAAGAAAATTACTTTTTCTTATTAAAAAATTGTAAGTATTTGAAGTTTAAGATTAAGATTAAGTTAAGATATTAAGTAATTAAATAAAAGTATAAGTATTTGAAGTTTAAGATTAAGATTAAGTTAAGATATTAAGTAATTTTTCTACAAAAATAAAATAAAAAATAATAGTGATTAATAAAAATTAAAATTAAATGGTCAAAATGATCATGTGTTATTATTATTATTGTGATAGGAAATTTAAATGAACACGGATAGAAAAAAATATATTGTGATGTGTACTGCAAATTAGTCATTATACCTAAGATGCTTTTACATAATCACATACGGATTCAAACACACTAACGTAATTAATTAAAAAAATAGTCATTATACCTCGGATGCTTTCAATCGTTTTTTAATGCTCCAAAATAAGGAATTTCCGTGAGAGTTGAACATTGTTGAAGACGCCATAGGTTTCGAAGATAAATCACCATTTATAGCCTTGTTTAATATTCTCACGTTGATGAAGACGACTGGTTAAAGCGGGTGTTCGAATGTTTAGCATCGTATGTAACTAGTTTTGATGGATTTATTTTACTTGGGTCTAATCTCACACATGTATCACAATATTTTGGGCTTTATTTAATGATTGTCTTAAGTCCATGTATCACCATAGTTGGGCTGTATTTAAACGATTGCATTAAGCCCATTAAAGCTGGCCAATTCATTTTAGGGAAATTAATCGATTTGCCACTTTTCTTGAAAAATAAGTCGTTTTGCCCTCGCAAAAAAAATAAATGACGTTATGCCCTATCCAATCGCATATTGCAAATTTGCTTTTGCGACCCGTGCATTTGCTTTTGCGACTCGTGCACATGACCGAGCAATATTCGCGATCAGGATTGGCAAATGTCAAATTGCAAATTGCGATTTGTTATTTGCCAACGCATCTTGATCGCGAATATTGCTCGGTCACGTGCACGAGTCGCAAAAAACAAATTACAAATTACAAACTTGCGATTTGCCAACGCATCCTGATAGCGAATATTGCTCGGTCACGTGCACGTGTCGCAAAAGCAAATTTGGGATTTGATATTGGATAGGGCATAACGTCAATATTTTGTTTGCGAGGGAAAAACGACTAATTTATTTAGAAAAAGTGGCAAATCGATTAATCTCCCTTCATTTAATATTAGTATCTATATATTAGTATTTGATAATTATAATTAAATCTTTATTTTTAATTAATTAATTATTTAATTTTAATTAATTATTATTATGCATTAATTAATTAATGCTTAATTAAGGGTTAATTAATGCTTTCTTTAATTAAAGAACTAAAGACTTGTTATTAAGTTTTTTAATGGTGAGATTAACATGTGGTTAATTAATCTAAGGGTTATTTCTAATGTAAAGTTTTTCTTTTAAGTTATAAGAAGATAGATAACAACTTAACAAGAGCATGTATGTAATTACATAATTTGTTATAGTGTACACATTTGGATGTTGATTTCGATTTGGCGTACACCCTAAAACACCACTCCAAAAATACCAGCCCAATTGAAATATTAGAACTAGGTTCTGTTTCGGTCCAATGATTGATTTTACGGTCCAAAAACATATACTTACCTCCTAATTAGACCTTTAAACTTTAAAGTATGCATGTTAAAAGTAATTTCGAGGGTTCGACCATTATGGAAAACTGCTTATAAAAGATGGCTAACAAAACCAATAAGCTAGTAACTCTGAACTCAAAAAAACTTCACTATTAAAAAGTAACAAGTTGTTTTAGCTCGTACGTTGTGACGGAACAGATAAAAATATAATTTATGATGAATATATTATATGCGCGTGTTGCATATAAAATGTAAAATATTAAAATATATAAACTTACATTTGAATACATCCAACTATCAATACCATTATATAAAGTTTCTCACCTTTGAATAAAATATACCATAAACATATATATTTGTCACTTTTATATTGAAAGAAAAACACCAAGGTTTTGAAACTTATTATTATTATTATTATTATTATTATTATTATTATTTGTTTATTTATTTATTTACTATTATTATTTTATTCATTTATTTGTTAATTCTATAAGTATTCTTTTTGTCTCGGTGAATCATTTATGCTAAAGTAATAGTGTAACTTGAGATCAACCGATTTACCGTTTTATTAAAAACATTGTAATTAATATCAAACAAAAAATACATTTACTTTAAATAAAACACATATATTTTTTTGTCATATCAAGTTAATTGATTAATTAAAAGATAACTCATTTATCTAAAACGTGTTTGAAAGTTTATTTAAGTTAAAATAATCTTTATAGTTATCTGGGGAAAATAACTAAATACTATATTTATTTACATGTAACAAGTTAAATCTAAAACATACTACACTACGAAACATATATGTACTTCTCATATTCAATTTAAAATTAAGTCAAATATTATATTATATTTACTTGTAAGTAGGGAGTATTATTTATAGAGTCATCTACCAAACATACATGTACTTTTATTATTTATAGAGTCATTGACCAAATATATATGTACTTTTTTTTATTCTATTTAAATCTAAGCCAAATATTATATTATATTTACATGTAACTATTATTTATTATATACAGTGTCCACCCAAATAAATGTAAAAGTTTTTAATATTTTTTTATTTGGACAATATTCATTTAATAGTATCAACATTCACATGGTGAATGTATGACTTTACAATGACTATTTTTTTTTACTTTGTGTAGAAAGTCACGTAGTTTTACATTTTGACTTGGGTGCTGACAAATCTATAAATTTAACGAGCTGTTCGAGCTGGCACTCATGTTACTTGGGTCCGAGATTTGTGATACTCGAGTTTGGGTATGGCTCGAACAAAATCAACTGTCAAATCAGTTTCTTAAGTCAAGCTTACAAAATTATTATTCACCTGACCATGCAATTATTCCGATTCGAACACTCATTATTTGTCAAATTAGTTTCTTGAAGCTCACTAAAAACTACTCCATTTTTAAGCTTGAATGATCATTGAACTTGAAATCGAACGATATGACAATGCTGAAACCTGAACCTAAACCCAAGAAGTGAATCTCAATCTCACTTTAATATTTTTAAAACACACCCCATAGTTTTAGTTAATAACAACTTACACCCTCAAACTTTCATAACCCCTGTTTTATGTAATCTCCTCCATCCATAGGAAAAAACCTAACGTCATCACCATCATTTCTGCACATCGTTCCCATGGCATCAAAAGTTAAATCTGTGGTTCAAAACCTAAGGCGATACATCAAAAAACCATGGGAAATCACCGGTCCATGTGCCGATCCAGAATACAAATCTGCACTACCTCTCGCCGCCGATTACCGGCCGTTTTGTCCGGCCACCGAACCGGCGAAGGCAATCGTTCCAACCTCCGATCCAGAAACCGTGTTCGATATCAAATATTTCTCTCGCGATCAACGCCGTAACCGCCCGCCCATCCGCCGTACCATCCTGAAGAAAAACGACGTCGTTCAAGCCATGAAGGAGAAATCATTTGATGTTACCGATTTACCTCCGGTTTATTTGGTTGATGCTCATGAGCAAGATTATAATGCTTGTGGTGGTGGTTATGTTAAGTAATCAGGTCAGTAAATCGACCCTAATTATTTTATTCAATCAACTTATAGTTAGGGTTTTGTTTGTAATTAGGGATTCTGATTAATTCTGAACATAGCTCCATTAGTTTACTTGTTAAAACTAAGGTTTATGTAACTCGATTAGTTGCTGCAGTTGAGAGTGTATCATTTGTAGTCATAGTGTCTACAATCGAAATTGAGGCCAAGTACATCGAATATCAGGTGCTTAATTGTTTAAAGGCAGCGATGGTTAAGGTCATTCTACATTTATCTACCTAATAAGATTTATTAGAGTGAATTTTATTTGCTTCTCTAAATAAAAAGATTAACGGTATGCACAACCCGAATATAGACATGCTTGCTAATGGGTGAATTATAAGTGGCATATGCTCATGGTTAGAGTCTGTCGAAAACTTATCCCCCAAATCCCAATATAATGCATCATTTTTAGCATTTATTTGTCGAAAATATGCGATCTTTTTTGGCTAAGATTCGAGTCCACATCTATGTACTTGTCTGTTAGCAAGCATGACAAGATTTTTGTAATATTGAATTTGTTCCACAAGTATTAGTGTATTACTATTTGTTTGTCGATGTTATGAGTAATTGAGTGTTTGTTGAGGACTCTCCCTTAATCAAGTTCTAAGACCTGTTGCATTTTTTTTGGAGAGAATATGAAACGTAATATATAGAGTCAAACATAGTGTTATGTGAATAGTTCGGATAAGTTTAGATAGGCGAGAGAGGGGACGGGCAGGATTTGTAGTGATATTACCGTGTTACCTCAGTTGTTTGTCTGAGGCTTGAATCAGCAGATCCTCACAACTCACATTATAAGTATTGAATGGTCTAAGCTGTTGTATAACAATGTATAGATAGGTTTTGGGTTCTGAGCTGGTGAACTGGCTATTGGTTCACTATATCGCGACAAGTTTTGTTTTCACATAAAGTTTTATGTTGCCATTTCATCATCGTTGGCTGTGGGAGATATAATCGACCAATAACTACTGTCGCTAGTACAAATATTAGGAATCCCCCCTCCCATGGTTACCCGTCATGTGCGGCATACAAAAGATTCAGATTTTTTTAATCCTTAAATATTTGCATTTTCAATATACTGATTAAGCTACATAATACCTCATTGACAAATGCTGAAAGCAAATATAGCAGTCTGGCTTTATTTTTCTTTTTTAAATGACTAGTGTAGTGGGGGACTGTGGGTGTCATCCTTCAATAGAAGAGTTTTAAAAACCATGTTCTATTTTTACCCTTTTCTATTACTTGTAAGCTTCTGTCTTGAATATTGCTTTTATCTTTGGAAAGTTGCTGTAGTTTTTTTCTTAAGTTCTTTTATACAGACTAATTCTGCTTAGGAATTGAAATAAACCATTGTAATTTTGGCCCACTACTATCGTTTTTACTAATGGTGGGACATCACAAACATAACAGACCATGGCGATATGAAGATTCTATGAACGTCAAAGTTGAAAAAGTCGTAAGTCGGGGATTAGTCGGTCGGGACATTTTACGGACTAGTCGGAGACTAGTCGGATTTTGACTTTTATTAATTTTTTAGCATTAAAATAAATTTTAAAATTATATATGAACAAATCTTGGAGCTTCAATTTGATGTTTTAGAAGTGAAATAATGTCGCTAGTGTGAAAATAATATGTCTGGATGGTTAACTGTGAAATAGCTGTTGGGTGACAAGGCCCTTTACTATACTTTCTGTGTATGTGTTTCAGGAAGAACAAAAAAAAATGCAGAGAGATAGGAGAGGTTTTGCCAAATAAAGACACACACACTTTCTATCTTTCATTCATAGGTCAATATATATAGCCTTACATCAACTAGCGGGGAACATACACAAACCCACTTTCCACAATTTCATGCTAAATACATGCACTCTTTAATCACTACTTCCACTACTCCACTACTTCCATATTTCCATGCTGAATATAAGGAACCCAACAGACCCATTCTCTTATTCATGCAAACTTAGTGTGGAACATGGCCACTTCTTCCCTACAAATAAGGCACTACACTACATGCTTAATGGATCAACCCAACTACGTGACCCATAACACAACTTGACCCATCAAGATTACCCAACATTAGCGGCCCATGTTTTGCTTTTAAAACCCTAATTTGTTATTTTTAAAAAAGTTGACTATCGTTGACCAGCCCAAAAACCCGTCTTTGACCTGACTTTGACCTTTTTTTCACGTTGACCCGTCTTTGACCGACTTGGCCATGGATTAGTCGGTAGCTAGGATTAGCCGACTAATCCCCGACTAAACGCCGACTAATCCCGACTTTTCCAACCCTGATGAACGTAATCTCATATGAGTGGAACATGGTATTTCAATCTTACTAGAGACTAGCTTTTATCAATATAATTAGTCGTGCTTTTCAGACGTTTTAATCTGCATATTTAAAGTTTTAGTTTTTAGGCACCCATTTGTAATGAAGCTGTTATAGATGAATCATTTTCTCATCAACTTAAAAGATTAAATTCCCTATTAAAGCCCCTGATCTTTGGCTTGGGTTTTAATTACCAAAATGTCTTGCTGGGTTGTAATTTTTATTTTTTTCGGTATGAAGGCATCTCATTATCCTATTTTCTTCATGTTTATATATTATTCTTTTTCATTATTCAATCAAGTTTTTATGAGATTTGATGACTGACCTCTGTTATTAAGAAAAATATTGTGATGGCAGTTACTAATACAAATATTAAAGATAAGATTATGGGTCAAAGTCTGCATAGGGGTGAGGCTCATAGTGGCGCAACCTTAGGAAAATCATCTTGGTTGAGGTTTACGTACTTTCTTGACTACACCTTTCAACTTAGGCATGGTGCACACAAGACATGGCTTCATTGAGTTGATGCAAATACTTAATCTCTTCTTATATTTGGATTGTGAAAAATATATGTGTTAGGCTGGTAAATTCTAATGAAGTATCTCTAGATGTGCCGAAGGAGAATAGTTGGTAATGCAGTTTTCAATGTTCAATTGCAATTTCAGCCTGGAGGATGTTTTCCGTTGGGTGTACTGGGTATATATTATAAAATAACAAGTATTCAGATATATGCGCATGTTATATGTTTTGGCTAGGATTGAGTTCCTTTTTTCTAGAGGATTTGGGGACTCATTGATTAAAAATATTACTCGTATTAAGATTAGAATAATTAATAATTAAGCTCGAGCCTAAAGAAGTTGAGCTTAAGTAAGTGATACCATCGAGTCAGCTGAGCCTATAAATCCAAGTGCAATTTATTTGTTTTGAATTTACTACTATTTTCGTCCTGAATTTTAATTACAATTATCTAGAGTTTGTTTATTTTCTCTGTTTTTAATTGATTTATCTCTATCCCTTATAAAGCATTCAACACTCTCTTCTTTAAATACTCAAAAACCATTTTCTATGCATAATGTACAAGTCACAAAACACACACAATTATCACACATTATCTACACTTAACTATAATGCATTCAACTCTTAACACATATACAAAACAATATACTACATTAAAAATTAAAATGATTCAGACTTATCAAATTGCGTTGCTATATCTTCCGATTTAAAATTATTTTTTTTCTACCAATTTTTTATCATGTCGCAGCATCGGGCGGGTAAACTGCTAGTATCTAATTATGTATGATCGAATATAGACTAAGCAAGTGCTTGAGCTTTATACAGAAAGTCCGTATTGTGGCCGTAAGGCCATGAGTACTAACTTTTAACGGCTAGGTAAACCATTAGCAGAGACTAGAACCAAGCAAGAGTGTTCACTCCTCTTGGCTTATATATGCCCTAACTTTGATATAACTCTATTTCATCATAGCTTCATGATGTTGCTGTTCAATTTTCAACATTCTGTGTTGTGTCCATAACCATTTACGTCTATTTATATATATTCTTTCATGTTTTCTTGCCAGGTAATCTTCTGGGACTCTGGATCCACATGCCTAACCATCCTTGAAAGGATTCCGGTGGAGTAGTTTATGTTTTGTGTACTCGCTCTGTTTTAATTCTGCCCTGTTCATTTGTATGTGGTTCCATATCTTCATATATTTTACTAATTCAAGAAGTGGCTCTTGATATCTCTTATTAAGGCTTTTGTTGAAACTTGAAAGTATAATGATGGTCCTCTGATTTGAAATAACAACCAACATGACCAAATTTGTAAGGCTTAGTTGTCAACTTATGACGACTTCTCTTAATTTGGAAGGATACTGCATTGTCTTAATTGCTAGATTTCTAGTTTATTTGTCTATCAAAGCTCAAATGTTGTAGGGTAATGATAATTTTGTTTGATTTACCACCACCAGTAAACAACTCATTATCTTAATCTTAAAGCTTCTTATGGTTAACACTAAGCACTTGTACAAAAGGAGAAGGTTTTTTATATTCAAGGTACTCTGGGTGGGTTGTGGGTTTTTTTATACTAAGATAAATGTTGCCTAATTGGAATATCTCTATGACCGTTTTCGAAACCTCTTGTAATGACATCAACATTTACTTGTAGCTCGCATAAACAAAGAAACGTATGGTGGTAACTTATCTGAGAAAATGAAAAATGAGCGGTGTGTAAACTGTGAGTCACACTACCATGCCACCACGTGTGGCTTTCTTGAGTAAAGCTCGTGGTGTGGTCTTTCAAGAGCCTCACGACGAGTCCATAAGAAGTGCTTTTCATGTCAAGCACCATTTCTACGATCAAAATTGATAATCAGGTCATTATATGTAATTATACATGATCATATTACTAATTTGAAAACGTGCTATTATATTAACAAAATTAAACCGGGTAGGACTTTAACTTTGAGACAAAGATTTTGTAATTTTCAGAAAGGAATTGCATCATCAGTAACAGTAAAATAGAATGTAAAATTACTATTGAGCGTGCTATCTAGCTGTTGGATGTGTACGTGTATTGGGTATGTCACTATTGCGCATGGTTGTTCCCCAGTTGATCACATCTACACTGATTCAACTGTTCAACTATCACTTCTTGTTTCAATGTTTCTACATTTTTTGTATGCTTAATATAAATACACACGAGTCACCCCACTATCAGTGACATGATCCATATTTGAGATGACCCGTAATATCGTATCTCAATTTTCGTGAACTTGTAGCCACAAAAAGGAAGGGTTAATAATGCTTTAATACCCAAACTTTTAACTTTTTTTCGTTATAACACCTCAACTTTTTTTTAACGTTTTAACACTCCAACTTATGGTTTGACCAAAACTTAATACCCAAACTTTCAACTTTTTTCCGTTTTAACACCTCAACTTCTTTTTTAACGTTTTAACACTCCAACTTATAGTTTGACCACAATTTAATCCATTTAGTTTGTTTGTCCATTTAAAATTACACTTCTGGTTTTTTTTATACGTACATATATATATGATTTAAATGCTTATAAATTAATTGTAACATGTCATCACAATTAATTTTATAATGTTTTATTTTGATAAATGGGTATTTCTAGTCAATTATTTCAACATTACCTATTCAGCAGGTTACCAGTTATAAATACCCTGACTAAAATCTGAACAGCTAATAAGTTAGAATTATAACAATAATAAACTATAATTAAGAGGTTAATAACAATCGAGATCATGAGGTTAGCTAATTTTAGTATTCTTTGAAGGGTTAATAGAATACATATTAAATAGACAACACATAAGAAGAATATCTAGTTTATTCAAATCGAATCTTGATTATTTCAAACTAAAGAGTTAACAAAAAAATAATAATCCATAAGTGTAATTTTAAACGGACAAACAAGCTAAAGAGATTAAATTATGGTCAAACCATAAGTTGGAGTGTTAAAACGTTAAAAAAGAAGTTGAGGTGTAAAAACGAAATTTTTTTGAAAGTTTGAGTATTAAGTTTTGGTCAAACTATAAGTTGGAGTGTTAAAACGTTAAAAAAAAATTGAAGTGTTAAAATGAAAAAAAGTTAAAAGTTTGAGTATCAAACCATTATTAACCCCAAAAAGGAATGCATTCTTTTATTAGAAATTTACACTTTGTATATTGAATGAACCCATAGCTACAACACCCATACCTTGAATGTATCTTCGCCTCACATTTTCCCTCCTAAAAAATTAACTGACATACATATCATGGGTACGTAATTAATATTTGAATTTATACATGAAACAACGTCATGTACTCGTATATTATCTCCAATGAAACAAACAAAGTTGAATATGAAGCAAAAACGAATAATCAAATTGCAAATCAAATTCAAAGGTAACCAACAAATTAAACTCGAAAGGTACAAAATTCATAAACTAATTATCTTTATTTATAGAGCAAACTAATTAAACTTAATCCTAAACAAATTCAAATATCAAAACCAAATTTACCAAACAAACCCTAGAGCACGTTTAAGTCATCTTCCAACAATTTGTTTTTATTTAAATATTTTCTCCATCAGTATGCAAAGGTATAAAATACAAATACGAGTAATATTTTTAACATTTAAAGTATACAATAAATATTTAAGAAGGGTGTTTGAGATTGCATTTTCGAAAGAGATTTTGAATTTACAAAACGATGTTTTAAAAATCATGTCCCAACCTACTTTTTAAAATTGTATTTTCTCTCAAGTAAAAGACACATGATTATTTTAACCAAACACTTTTTTCTTATTATCATTTTTAGGAACGATAATATATCACTTCTGAATGCAAAACCAAACATTCCCCAAGTGTTGACTGTTAAGATTAATTAGTCACGTCCATGCGTAACACTTATTAAAAAAATTTGAATATGTATTTCAAAATATATGGTCAATTATATTGGTGACATATATATATTTAAAGTATATGAAAATGTTACATCTCCGATATATACGTAACGGTAACAAGTAGATTACAGTCTTTTTATCTCTTACGGTTAAAGGGATATATATTCGACTCCGGTAAATTTTATTTTGAATATTAATAAAACTAGTTTAAGATCCAAAATTTACGGTTCACTTTATGATATTTCTTATATGAATGTATTATATGGATTTAATAAATGTTTTGATGTTAGTGTACGGTACATTATTGTTTTAATTTTAAATGAAAAATGTATTAAGGATTTGAATTGTGATATATTTTGGATTGATGATCCAAATAAACAAACTAATTAATAGGGATAATATTGTGTATGATATCACTTTGTTATTTGTATTGATATTTAATAATAATATATTATTTAAAATCGTACTGATATGTTTTTCCAAAGAAGCAAATTTTTACTGGTTCAACATGTAAATACTATTCCGAACTTAAAAAATAACGTTCTTTGCAGTGCATTGTTGGTTTTCGTCCATCTAAGTTAATCTTTGTAATTTAAATCAACAACCTCTAATACATTACTTTGTCTTTTTAACTTTGACGAAAGATGACAAAACATGACAACTCAAATGCAGACTCTACTGACCCGAATGACGTTAACACAACCTTAGAAGATTAAAGGGTAAATTATTTTAGGGATGTAAATCGAGATATAGAGAAATTAGTGGCAAAAAAATACATTAATTAATTAATTATTGATAATACTGTGAATGATACTACTTCATTTTCTGTATTTATATTGTTATTTAATAATAATACTATATTATGTACTCAAACTTTGAATTATTTTATTAAAAAGTTAAATTGTTAGCTTTAAGATTTTAAATCTTGTAATTAGGTATCGTTTTTTTATTTGTTTTAAATTTACGTCGTATTTTCAAAAACTAATTTTTTTGTTAGCATATGGTATAAGATTCACTAGTTGATGTGTACACTTTCTTATCATATATATATTTTTTTGTATATATAGTATATAAAACTTAAAATAATATATAATATTTTTTATATATAATAAAATAACGAAAATATCAACGCGTGAACCTTATACCATACGCTATTATATTTGAATTTTCATGAGTATTAGATTTTAATATTGTATGATATGAAAACATGAAATTGTTCGTTATCTTGGATGTACCGAAACTTTGAATTAGTTAATTAAAAAGTTAAATTGTTAGCTTTAAGATTTAAAATCTAGAATATACTATAGTTTATGGTATCTTAGTTTCGTTTTTTTTGTCGTGTTTTAAATATGGGTCGTATTTTCAGTAATTAAAATTTTTTTGTTTGGCCAAAGTTACATACATTGGTATAGCCGAAAACCCCTGAATAAATATAAAAATCCAAAAAGTAATATTAATTGGTTACCCAACGGGTATTGGGTCAGGTATGAGTATAATATTCTAAACGTGTATGGATACAGAAACACTCAAATTCGGCGGAACCCGGCCCATTAGCATCCATAATCTAAGCATTGCCAATTAGGAACTGATAAAAGAATTTAAAAAAGGCAGTGGTATGAGTACATATACACTAAAACCCGTCGGAATCCAACACGTTGGCATCCATAATCCAAGAATTGCAAATAAATAATTCATAAAAGCACTAAAAAAAGACGTTCGCATAAGAATTTAAATCACTGGGCGATGGAATGAATTCATAAATTTTTTGGAATTGAAAATAATATATTGGAGCTTTTTTCAGAAAAAATAAAATAAAGAAGATTGTTGGAAAAGTTTGAATTATGAAAAGAATAATTAAGTATTTATTAAATTAAAATTTCTATAAAATATTTGAAGAATTATAAACAATTAAAGGAAAAATAGAGGATTTATATGTAATTATTGAAGGGTCTATATTGTAAATATAAAAGAGTATATTAGTCTTTTAGTCATATGAAAATGAGATAATGATGTCATTAAATAAATAAATGGTTGGATCCTAATTGTTAATCTCAATCTGATGGCTATTATTATTTCAAGATTTTTTTTTAAAATATAAGATAGATACGCGTTACATTACAAAAGATGTGGAATACCAAATAAGACCTAATCCAACGCATACACTAATAACATAACAAACCATGTATATCTCTACTCCTTTATTAAGCATTTTAAGATTTTAGCTTAATTGACTTAGTAGAGGGATATGAGAATTCCCCATATTACCCCTCACTTTAAATTTATACTCAATTTAAATGTGGTACCATTTTTACAAAGTAGATTATGACCGACAAATTCTTTCATTCTCTTTTTTGTATTGTATAGTACATGTTTTTAATTATCTTTTTCATTATCACTTTAGACTCAATTTAAATTTCTTGTGGAATCAAATGTTTCTTTTGTGTAGTTTCTTTTTTAATTTCTTATGAGTTTGTTGTTGTTAGTGTTGTTCTATATTATTATTATTTTCAAATTCTTTTCACTACGTTTTTTAGGGGATTTCAAATACGCTCCCGCCGTATTGTGCGGGTTAACGGCTAGTAACAAATAACAACCATTACAAAATTCCAAACACTAATTACGCAAGTCTTTTCTCTCTTTAGTATTAAACCAATGGGTAAACTGCATTTTTTGTCCCTGTGGTCTGGTCGTTTTGCTGATCTTGTCCTTTTATTTTTTTCCTCGTAATTTTTGTCCTTATGGTTATCATTTTTGCGGAATCTGTCCTTCCATTCACTTTTTGTTAAAAATCTCTATTATATCATTTAGATGGACCAAAATACCCTTCATATTCTTATCTTTTTCCTTTCTCAGTCACTGTCACCATATAAACCCTAACACCTAAACCCACCACACCCACATAGTCTTCAACTACCTCAAACCCTAACACAATATTCACCCATCACCGACCAACTCTCTAACCACCCACCATCAAATTCGTCCCGCCACTATCATCACCGTGTTCAACAACCACCATCACCACCATTGATGGGTTTTGTAACCATCACCATCATCGTCGGAAATCCAACCATCACCACCGTCTTCGGAATATCCAACCATCACCACATCCTCTTCACGACCACCATCACCACCGCATATACTAACCACCATCACTGCTACAAACACAACCACTTTGAAAGCTATCAGATCTAGGGTTTCATTACCAATTTTCCGGTGCCATCTCCGATCTGGAACGAAAACCCATCTCAGATCTCTTGAGTTTTAATTTTTAAAACAATCTCGCAAACAAATTCATCGTAAGCTAAGAGATTTTTCGTGATTGTAACCGGATTCCAATTACGCATCTTGATTTTGACGGTCTCGCTAACAATTTCGCGCGCCGTCAGAATTTGCGTTGCCAGAATTCGATGCATCGCCGGGATCTGACGTGCTTCGTCGGTATCTGCTGTTGTCTTTTTCCGAAATGCTTCTCTTGGTTATGTGTTTCTTATGAATATGAGTCTCCAGTTGATTAATCATGTTTTGTTTAGTTTGTTTTGGTTTAGATTGAATTTGTTTCAACGGAGAAAAATGCTTGATGATAACATAATAATTTGAAATTGATGTTGCGGGTAAATACTACGTAATTTATTTTTGGGTAATAAATGAGTGTTTGGGAAATGGGTGCTGGTTAAGTGTACAAGGTGAAAGAGAAAGGTTATTTTGGTCATTTGAATGATTTAACAGTGTACTCGTTAACTTTAACGGAAAAAGGACAAATGTAGCGAAAATCAAAACCACAGGGACAAAAAATGCGAGAAAAAAAGTAAAAGGACAAAATCAGCAAAATGACCAGACCATAGGGATAAAAATTGCAGTTTACCCTAAACCAATATATTTTCCATTGATCTCTCAAATGATAATACATATCAAACCATTTAGGACTTTGTATTTTATTTATATCTTTTAGTGTGTAATCTTTCGGGAAAGATGGGTCAACCTATTATTGTCTTAATCATCGATCGATATTTATGTCAAATACAGTTAAAAACATATATATTCCATAGTATATACAGCAACGACAATATCAAATACTCCGCTAAAAGCAAAATATGTGAAAGATAAGATGTAGATATAGTCATATATTTACCGAGAGACTCAGTGATATACGGAGTACATATATAGTTGCATGAAAATAGAAAATAAGTGTAAAGACCATTATTGAATGAGACAAAAGTTATAAAACTAAAATACATCTATTCAAAGAGTTAATGCCACCAAACTATAGCAATTGCATTCATTTATTTATCTGGGGATCAATCTGAAAGCAAGTTCTTTCCTGAAAAGTTCATTTTCCATAGAAAAAATATGATCTATCTTTAGGCAAAAAAGTATACATAGAGTATGTTTGGTAAACTAGCTTATTTGAGCTTATGAAAGTTTAAACTTATTTTTTCTATTAGCTTAAGCTACTAGCATTGTTTAGTATACAAAATTTTAAAAGCTTATTGAAAATTAAGCTTTAGAAAAAAAAACTACTAGAAGTAGCTTATTAAAATAAGCTCCTAATTTATTAAATGAGAAATTACATAAGTGCCCTTCATATACTTATTTATCAATTATTTTCTTGTCCATAGATGTAAATTCAAATATTTAAGATCCAACTACTTAAATTTTACCAAACACTTATAAAGAAATAAACTACAACTTTTAGCTTAAAATATAAGATCCATCTATCGACTCCAGCTATAAACTTCAGCTACAAACTAATTTTGCCAAACACACCAATAAAAAGATAAAATCATAAAATTGGAGCAGAATACCATCAAGCTTTAATTAGAGTAAAGCCCAAACTTTGAAATTGCATTAAGGTCAATCTGGTGATGGCCTAGTTGTAAGGGCCCCAAATCATTTTCTAGAGGTCATGGGTTCGATCCCTCCGAGTAAACATTTACCAGATGGCCAGAGGAAGGTTCGGAAACAGCAACGATAACGGTTAGGCCGCGTACATTACAAACATAAGTTTGGTCACCCGGGGAACATGTTAAAAACGGGAATACATTTTTTAAATAAAAAAAATAAAATTAATATAGTCATACATGCGGTACGTACTGCAAGTTTGATTTTATTTTCCCAGGAAAAAAGTTAACCTTGTTAAGCCATTTGTTGTTTTAGTAAACTTGTTTTTTTTATTTACTATCATATGTGACTAATTTTAAATTGTTATATTGTATGTATAGAAGTTCTATAGCGTCTATTTTACTGTATATAACTTAAACAAAAGGTCTTTTTATACATAAAAAATAGCCAAAATGCATATAATAAATGTTTTTAGATCCTAGATACATTTATATATTAGTAACTGTAAAATTCCGTCTCATACATTAGTACTATATAAAAGTTGTAAATAAATCCAAAAAAATTGTGAAGCCCTATTATTGAAAGTAATATGTACAATTGAAGTCAGAGATGAGAGTCAATATATGTTGACACAAATGATGAAAACAATTAAATGTGTAATGAAATCTTTCTGGCATACGTATATGAGTTCTGCAAACTGCAGCGCCTCTGAGTGTTTAATTTGTTGTGTCTCTTTCTCTGTTATTGTTAAGTAAGAGTAGGAAAAGTCCATATATCTTATAGGTAATTCCATTATTTACATACGTGTCCGGTGACAGTCATTTAGAAACCCTAAGCAAACATAAAGGTAAAGGGTGATAGTGATCATACTCTTCATTTCTCCAGTAGATTCCAGAAATAATGCATATATGAGTATATGACACTTTAGATATTACAATCCCTCTCTCTCTCTCTCTTATATATACGTAGTATTTACTTGTTGCAAAATGCTCAGATCCCATTTGAAATCAACTAAACTACGCGCATGATCACTTTAGTAGCCGTGGTGACGTTGTGGTGACCCTCCACCACTAAACTGCCCCCGTGTCATTCAATCCATATACATTACCACAAACTAAACATGACATAATATATTTTACAACAAAAAAATTTGTATAAAATTTTGAATTCTAACCAAAAGAAAAAAGAAAAACTCGGATGCTAAGTAATTTTTTTTTTTGTAACTACATCACTTCTCTTATTTTGAAGCATTTCATCTAAAGAAATCCAATACAAAGTATCATCAGTAGATTGTTCAATTACAACATACGTACAGATAACCATCTAAACATTAATTATTAGTAGGTACGTCATTTAAACATTTATATTTTCTTGTACGTACAGATACATACATTTTGTACGCACATGCATTTCTGATCATAATTATGGTCACAAACTCACAATGATCAGTTGATGCCATGTTTCAATTATGTACCTTCTTGTTGATCGAATGTACGTGAGTACGTATGTACTAGTCTTTTTAATTAAAGACTAGCTACATGGGTCAATGGTCATTGAGATTTAAGAAAAGCATGTGAAAGAATGAGGGTGTAAATTGTAAATTTAAAATAGTTGATGTACTAAAAGGGAAAATTGAGGTAGCTCCTCGATCCGATCCATGCAAATGGTGTTGAGAAAGCAAAGTGTGGTCTGTACTGTTTTAAAGAAGAGTAGAGAAGCATCTTTTAGTGACTGTAATGTAAACTGGTCCCTTGCATACAATACGTACAAAAGTATATAGCCACCCCTTCTAAAGTTGCTTTCATACACATATAATATTTTATACTATTTATTTCCATAAATCTATTTTATCTAACTAACAGCATCGACATCGACAATGGATACTATTTGTCGATATTAGTTTTGTAAATTTAGCGCATTTACATGTCATCACATACTTCATATATTGTACAAATGAGTTATTTGGAGTGGGTGAGTTATCTTCATATGAAAAACATACCAGATGATTCGTGCTATGTGGCGGAAATGATTTTTGAAGAATTGATCATTATGATTAATGAATGATCATTTCATAGTTAATACAAATAATATGTCATAGATCAAGTAAATAATTAGGGGTGATGGTCCGGAACCGGACCAAACTTTCTCGGTTCGGTTCATGAGATCCGATTTATAGTAGATTTTTGGACGGAGGACCGGACCACTGTCATTGGTTTGGTTCGGTTCAGTTTTACAAATGGTCCTGCTCGGTTCGATCTAAAAGACTGGCCCGATTGGTTATACGTGATTACATTGTCAGTTTGTGTCTAACAGATATTTAGTAATTGTTGACATAGGAATTATTTAATCACCATTTTACACAGGAATTATTTGTTAAAGTTATGTATTTGAGTCCTTTTTGGAGCCTACTTTTAAAGCCATATATCATATGTACGATTGTAATTTGTAAATGAGATTCAAAAGATAAAAAGCTACAGAAACATTTTCATATCCCATTTAGAGGTTTGAACCCGAAACTTCTTATAATCGGGTATCAAAAATGTCAACTAATAGACCACCTTGCTTGATGATGGTTATGTTGAGCATTATACAATTAACATATATAATTTATAAAGGAACAAAATATGAAACCATATATGAAGGTGTATAAACATATATACATATGATTTAAATAGCCAATAGAGTCTCACAATGGTAACAATGAATTTGGATGAATAGTTATTTCTTTGACGATACATAAGGAAGTTATATGAAATTATATGCTATATCAAATATATGTATACGGATATTCGCTTCGGCTCATTTTCAGATTTTTGTCGGGTTTGGTTCAGGACCGGACCGAATCTCAAATATCTAAAAAACTATGGACCATGGATTATGGACCGTACCATATAGCCTCGGGTATATTGGCTATGGTCCGATTCCTCCTCGGTCCATGGGTGATTCTTCTCATAAAATGCACAACCCTATAAATAATTTGGTGTGATATCTATGGAGTAACATGATCTTGAAAGATAATTTATCTTTGTTTTTCTCTATTTTATTGTCATTTATTCTTTTTTGAAATACTTATTGTCAAGATTTTTTTAAACCGTGTAATAATAGAAAGTATTTGATTAAAAAAATATAGATGTTGATTTATGTAATTGGATAAAATAAGATTGTTTCCAAAATGAAAAAATATTAAACGTGTGAAATGTCGACTCTTTCAAAAATACATTACTGTTGACTTTTAATGGGTATAGTTGGTATTTTCAATAGGATAAATAGTAAGTTTTAAATTAATACCTCAAACCAATTATAAAGGTTTAAGATTTAGGATAATGAGCCCACAACCTAAGTACACAAAGGTTGTAACAGAGGAGAACTTGTATAAACTTTTACTTACCCTCACTTTATTCAACATTTATTGACAAATGCCACGTAAAAGCATTGTGGGTTACAATAATCTTACACACTGGTTATATCTTATAATATCTGGTCGATTAATAATAACAATATGGAAAAGAAAATTGAAGAGATTACGACTATAGTACGCGTAAAGCATACGTATTCTAGCAACTATAAGTAATTTAAGTAGGGATAAGTATCTGGAAATGCAACCAACTTGTGTGCGATATCTATTTTGTGTACCTAATTTACGTATGCTATATTTAATGTATCAAACTTTCAAGAAATGGTGTTTTAATGTAACTTGCTGACGTGTCAAACTCTCTGAATGCCACGTGTCACCATAAACGAGCGACACATCAACAATTACATTAAAACACCATTTTTTGAAAATTTGATGCATTAAAAATAGCATACGCAAGTTGAGTACACACAATAAATATCGTGTACAAGTTAGTTGCATTTTCAGGTACTAATCCCATTTGAGTATCTCAAACAACAAGTTGAAAGACGTAAGATAACTAAAAGGGTGAAATAAGAGTTAAAATGTGTAAGTCATGTTAAAAAAACCATTTAGGCATGTATCACGACGATACATATATGAATAGCTAGTTTAATTTTTTAGGTATAATATTCTAGATTCATATAATTTTATTCTAGCTTCTTAAAAAAAACTTCCATGTAATTAAGAATGACTATAAGTAATATACTCCAACTATATAGTAGCGATCACCTAAAGACTTCAAGTTTAACGGTACGAGAGAAATCTATGAATAAAAACGTTGTGTGTTCAATCAGTCTAACGTTTCACCGAATTCTTTAAAAAAATTTTTTTTAAAAAAGAAATACTTGTTTGAGTAAATCTGGTTTTACAGGTAAAAAAAATAGTTTATTAATAATAATCGATCACCATGGCCGGCCCCGCTTTTTTTTTTTTTTGTTACTTTTAATAAAGCACGACCCACAACTTCTCAATAAATGCAGAATGGTCCCCCATGTATTATTAAGCTTTTTTACTTGCTTCAAATGTTTTACCTTCAACAAACCCTAGCCTAGTTAACATGTTTTTATTTTTCCATGTCCATGTAATCATATCCAAAACAAACCTTAACCCTAATAGTACTATTCAACTATCACCTTAATCATTAATCCACTGATTATGTTCTTCCAAGATAAGCTGTTGACCGTGGCACCTTACCAGCCTTTGCTTTATATCATCTCTTTACTTTTACTATACCCTCCATTTGCCATGTTTCAATTACTTCATTTTCAGCTTCCACTCTCTTTATATCTTCTTATTATACCTCCATTCGCCGTCATCGAAAACTAGGGTTTACCATCCAAGAAAGATCACAAGTCAAATATAGAATCACATTTCGTATTGAATTCCAGCTGATCGATCATCTTCTATTTACTCAAGTAAGTTTTCGATTCCGTTTTAGTTGATTTTTAGTACCTTTCTGAAGTTTTTTGTTCAATTTGATGACTACGTACGTGCTTTAAGATCTCTTCTTCTCATTAAAGCATGTGCGCGTAAAGTATACGTAGTACTATATTTTTACTTACATAGGTTGTTGACTTGTAAAAGTGGTTCGATCTTAACCTGAAAGTTCATCAGTGTATGTGTCATTAAGTGTGTTAGTGTAACGACAATTGATGTTGTTTTACTTTGGTTCGATCTAAATCTCTTTTGTATTCTAAGTGTAGGAGGAATTTGAAGCTCTACAAACTTTGTACAAGAGGATAATTTAAATTAAGCAATAATTGCCCCAAGTATGAGTTAGTTGAAATGAATAATTTGAATTTAAGAGAACTGGATCTTACACCAAAGGAAGAAGGCACGAATGCTGGTAAATATAAGATTAGCGCTAAACCTAATTTGACGACATCATCGTGGACAAAGCTGAAAGATCCTAGAATCGTTCGAGTTTCAAGAGCTTTTGGTGGGAAAGACCGACATAGTAAAGTTTGTACGGTGAGAGGATTAAGAGATAGGCGAGTTAGGTTATCTGTACCAACCGCTATTCAATTGTATGATCTACAAGATCGACTCGGGTTAAACCAACCTAGTAAGGTTGTCGATTGGTTGCTAGATGTGGCTAAGCATGAAATCGACGAACTCCCCCCTCTCCAGATGCCGTCTCATGGGAACTTTGTTCAAGGTCTTCAATCAATGATCAATGTCGCTTCACAATCTGAAAATGTTGAAGAGGTTAAAACAAGCATTAATAGCCTCAATTGGGAGGACTATTGGAATCCCAATAGATCTAAGGAGAAAGATGATAATTTCTCCATTCAATCGAGCAATCACTCTTCACACTTACCAGTTATGTTCAACCATGTTGTGCCAAATGGTTCTTTCCTCAAATTAAATCCTTCAAATTTGTCTTTATCGCAATTTGGATGCTATGGATCAGTACCTCATCAACAAGAAGACTCAAGTCATAACTTCAACATCAACGAGCCGGGATCTCAACTTTTTGTGTACCCACCACCGCCTCATCATGATCATAACTCAAGAAATCATTTTGATATGAAGCAACTAAACTTCGAGATGTTGAGCTCCTCGTCTACAAATTCACATATCCCTTTGTCTTCACCTCTATATTCAATAAACCAAGGGATGATGATTAGGCCTTTTAACCTGAGTATGAATCCCAAGCCTTTTCTTTCAGAAGAAAATGAAGCAGATAAAGGGAATTGAGCACCATTTAAAGTGCAATTGAATTCTTTTTATATGATTGAGAATAGCATGTGTATGTACTTGGCTAATAAGATGATCGATGACTCACCGTAAGTGTGGTTTTTTTAGTTCATTTTGCTCATTCAATTCATTGAATGCCACAGAGATGATAAAGGCTGCAGCTTGAACTTTTCATTGTAAGAATCTTCATTTTCCCCTTTTTTGTGAAGTACTATCGCTTTCTTTTGCTTTAGTATTTAATTTCTTACGTTTGATAAACTCAATCTATAAACAGTTTTAGCACGAGTAAGCTCATGATGTTGATCTTTGTTATATGAAACCGTTTGAACTTTGGTTCAAAGGTTCAATGGACATAATTCTAAACAAGTTCTGATCATTGCTTCTTTTTCTTTCATTAAAAGAATTGAAATTTTCAACGAAGTTTGTTTATGATACTGAAAAAAGTAGTTTGGTGAGGGGGACTAGTGATGAGTGCTAGCCTCAAATTGTCAATTAGGCATCAGATCCAATACACTAGACATGTAGCTGCAAAAGCAGCAGGTGCATGCAGCAGCAAAGCTTATAGATGGTAGTACAGCAGGATAATATACTGAGTTATTATATAAATAGTAATTTTATTTTTCTTCAATTATTTATAAATTTGTTTTACTGGTTCTCATGTATAATTAGGGGAATTCTTTACACAATGTTATTAAGGAACATAACAAGAAGTTTTTTGCTGTTTTGCATAAAATATTATGTGTAACATATAACTGTGGAGATAAATTGCACTAGATTACTGTTGCTCCGAGTTTGATTATTACTCTCGTCGTATTACTATTGAAGATGGTTTTGTTTGATGAACCAACCGTCCCCAAATGATTAGGGTTGACAACAAGAAGGACATTGTAACGTTTTTATGTGATCTATCTTGTCGCATATAGGTGTCCAAATTGGATATGGAGATGATCCCTTAACCCTATCGAGTTCATGATAAATATGGTTCTTATATATATGTACAAATGTATTTAAGTATATGTGTATACATGTTACATAGGTTATCTAAAATATATTTGTAACAGCGAATAATTAACAACTTAATAATCAACCCAAAGCCTTTTTTTAAAGCACCAATGGTGCAGTGCTCAACTTTGTCCAGAAATAAAAAAAATTGGAATGTCAAAAATTTCGTATGCTAGCTGTCAATTAATCTAGCCACGAAACATCGAATATGCACCAGATCGGAGGTACTGTATAAGTTCCAGGCCTAATTAATCATCATGATCATTAGAGATACGAACTTCACCAAGCAGCCTCATTAAAGCCTCAAGATCTTCCTTGTCACTGATTGATTTCACACGTTGCCGACCTTCATGATCGTCCGCTTATCTAGCTATAAAATCTCTGGAATTCTAAAATGTTTCAAGAACAGAATCCTTGGGAAACTTAACTGAATACTGATAGTGCAACATCCTGGTTAGTCATTCCCCAAGCAAAAGATGCCACCAGAATATGATGCCTGAGCTGTTCCCTTAACCTCGATTCAAAAATTTCAGAAATATTTAACCCTTAATCGCCAATATCCAGCTTTTACGATACTAGCTAGGGGCCGCACGGATGTGTTTAATTTGAAACCTGCACGCGCAACATAGTTTGATTCCAACAATTTGTCGTGGCCTTAAATAGCTCTAATTACTAAGTGTGGTTTTTGTGAACTTATCTTTTCTCTTCCACATATAGTTAGTTTGTCCAAAAGGCCAAAAGTACCAAAAGCCCAATGGCTGGCTCATTATGAGATTGATCTCTACCTCCATTTCTGTTTATACATGTACACCTTATCTTTAATACTCTAATTATTGCTATAATTTTCGAATAAGATGAGAATCTCGAAATTCAGATTGCATATTAAGTCTTTGTATTGGTTGAACGTATGTATGTGGCTTCATAATTTTAGGGTCTAGGGTATACGAAAATATCCCATAATAATATACTATCTCCGTCCCACCAAAAGTCCAGTTTACTATTTTGGTTTGTACCAAATAAGTATTCGCTTCTATGTTTCAATCGATCGAAACAGAGTTTAACGGATATATATATATATATATATATATATATATATATATATATATATGTTATTTGATTGGTGAAAATATAGTTAGCGGAGACTCGTAAAATTAATTATTATTAAGTCGTGTATTTTTCCCTAGTTTCTTTTTTTGGAAAAATAAAAATGAAAACCAATAGAAGTGATCAATCTCAGTTTAGATGGATCGAGTAATATTAGGAGGGATTGTGGGCAGTGGAATGCCATAAGTACACGTGCATGTGTAGCTAACTATGTTTAGTGATGCTTAAAAATTTTAAATGAAAAAAATCGGTACTAGTTAATTCATTCAACTTTTAAATTACTTAACATTAATAATAATAAAAGGAAAAAAATATATATATAACAATAATAAAGCGCTAAAATTACGGTTGTCCTCTCCTTCCAAACAATATGCATGAGATAGCAGAGATTGAGATTAAGATCAGTATCATAAATCATCATCACTTCACTTGCAGTTATTTAATCAGCTGTAAATCATCATTCACATATCATCCTAATTATAATTGATTGAATTGAAACAACATAGTATTATATATACTAGCAATTAATCAATGACTCGAAACAGAAGCGACCACTCTTACCATGTGGAAGACATCGAAAGTGGTGTCGTGATCGTAGATGATGATGAAGATGTAGATGCTTTTGATGATCCTTTTGACATCACAACTACTAAGAATGCCTCTACTCAAAGCCTTAGACGCTGGAGGGTACTCGCTATTTTTTTTCTTCAATTTTGTTATCTTATTGAACCGGAAACTACTCTTGATGTCATTCATGCACAATCTTATTTCCTATTATCTACTATTATGTAAAACTGTCAAGCTAATTAATGATGGAGCATGTCGTCCATTACAGCAAGCTGCCCTTGTTCTTAATGCGTCACGCCGCTTCAGATACACATTAGACTTGAGAAAGAATGAAGAACAAGAAAAACGGAGAAGGATCATTAGGTCGCATGCTCAAGTCATAAGGGTAATCTTTGTTCATTTGAGTCGACCCGGATATTATATATATACTAGTTTAGTGACCAATGACTAATGTAGAAAAAAATAGAATATCACCCTAACATGAATTCATTTAAAACCAACATACAAAATAAAAGAATGTCTATACTATTATATACTTCAAGTAAGGAAGACCATATCATTTCAAGAAAGCAAATATAAGTTGATAAAAAGTAAATCTGATCTAGAGGTGCTTCTACCAAGAAATAAAGGTTAAGTAACCATATTGCAAGTTCATTACATATAATATATAACAATAAGCATAAACAAGCAATTTGTTAAGGAACCCATTAATGTCATATAGGGGTATTGATATATTATGCAAATAAGCAAATTTGCAAACACATCATCCAGAATTACAAACTCAGATTGGATCATAGTTTTAATTTTTAGCCCTGTGCAAATCTTTCAAGTGTTCAAATTCAGGATAACAAACATGTTTAATTATTTGAAAGCAATGGCTAGTACTTTACAAAATGGTATTATGCTCAATTCTTTTTAAAATTGGAATAGAAAACCAGTGAGCAAATTGACATGAAACTTTTTGAATTATTATTATTTTTCATTGAGACATTTCATCAACAACAATAATCTTCATCTCCAATACTCAAACGCACTTCCTATCAATTGAGCTCTTACATGGGAGATCACTATAGTTGTAAATAAAAAGTGAGGTAAGAGCTAGAGATGAAGAAAACATACTATATATTCATACTACTATATGTTTGTGTTCAGGCTGCATTGTTATTCAAATTGGCTGGGCAACGACCACTTGGTAAGTTCTTTTCAAGCCTTATGATATATTCTAATTTAATTCTAGCAATCCTTTAATTAAGATCGACAGAATGTGTATATATGTAAGTGTCGTTGAGCTACGTACATAAAATTCCTTGATTTATTGATAGGGACCGCGGTAGCTCCTCCGTCTCCAAGTGGTGGTTATGGTATTGCTCTTGAGCAACTTGTTTCAATGACAAGGGATCATAATATACTTGCTCTTCATCAATATGGCGGGGCAAGTTATATTCGCCTCTACTATACTTACTATATATGTCTTCCTCCATTGCATTTTTGGGTTTGTATATATATCCATCCTTGTCTTGTTATGTTTTCAGGTGAAAGGGTTATCTGAGATGTTGAAAACTGACCTAGACAAGGGAATACCAGGGGATGATACTGAATTATCAAACCGGAGGAATACCTTTGGATCTAATACCTATCCTGTCAAACAAGGACGAAGTTTCTTGGTACGTACATCTTTACTGCAGCCTAGCTACTTACTACTTTATTATTTGCAGCTGCAGCTTTAGTTAGTTGATAATATATGGTTGTCTTACTCGCAGAGGTTCCTTTGGGAAGCTTGGCAAGATTTAACGCTTATTATATTGATTATAGCTGCCGCAGTATCACTTGTGCTAGGGATAATGACAGAGGTAAGTTAGTTTGAGAACTTCTGTTGGCTCCAGCTATATGTACTTACGTTGTTGGGTAGGGTAATTTATTAACTCAATACAGCTATGTGTTAGTTATTCGGTTTGAATTGTTGTGGTTTCCATGTGTAGGGTCTAGAAGAAGGATGGTTAGACGGAGGAAGCATTACATTTGCTGTTCTTCTGGTTATATTTGTGACTGGTAAGGCACATAACGTTCTCCTTGTATTCTAAATGTGCTTGATGGTAGACTAATTCTCTTAAGATATATATTGTCTCCGCAAATGGTGCTATGTGAACTTCAAAAGCATCTAGTGATTATAAACAGTCCCTACAGTTTCAGAATCTAAATGCAGAAAAGAGAAATATACAGTTAGAGGTTTGTGTGCTAATTATGACTCTAACATTTATTCTACTTCTAGTTGTATTTTTTACTTCTAAACTGTCTTGCATACCTAATTCAATCAGATAACAAGAGGTGGTAGAAGAGAGAAGGTTTCCATATATGATGTTGTTGTCGGTGATGTAATACCTCTTAATATAGGGGATCAGGTAGATTTTCATAACACTTCTTTTGATACTTTGAATTGTTTCTCTTTATTTGCTAGTTACCGTGTTGCTCAATTTTGTTGGTATATATGCCATAGGTTCCTGCTGATGGTCTCCTAATAAAGGGTCACTCTCTCGCCATTGATGAGTCTAGCATGACTGGGGAAAGCAAAATTGTAAGCTGAATAGACTCACTTGATAAGCAATTTTTTTTTTTTTGTTAAATATGAATTCACTTCTTAGGTGCGCAAAGATCAAAAAGCACCCTTTCTTATGTCCGGCTGCAAGGTAGCAGATGGTGCTGGAACTATGCTGGTAATTAACCTGCTATTACCTTCTTGATGATACATGTTATGCTTCAAATATCTTTTATCTTATGTTATGACAAATCGTGGGATCCCTAGTAAGTTTCCACCCAACTTCACCCTATTCTTACTTAGTTCTTGTTTACTGTGTGGGCTTTTTAATCTTATATGATAAATGAGCTTTCATGAACTCTATGGTTACAATATATGGGTTACATCATCTGAACAGAGCTCCATGGGACCAAATAAGGTGGCATTAATGATCAAAGATTCTTCTTATTGAAATAAGCTTGAACATGTAGAAGGAGGATCTGAACAAAGTACTCAACTATATGTGCTAATTGAATTATATGTTTCTGAAGTTATCTTGTAGAAGATTATAACCTTTTCACATTGCATATATTATGTTTGAATTATTTCCATCTTTAGGTGACTAGTGTGGGAATAAATACCGAATGGGGATTGTTGATGGCAAGCATATCTGAAGATACTGGTGAAGAAACTCCCTTGCAGGTTTATAGTCTCAATTCACTTCATCACATCACATCACATCACTATTCGAATTATTGTGACTCAAGTCAGATACGATTATGGTTGATAGGTACGCTTGAATGGTATTGCAACATTTATAGGTATAGTTGGGCTTTCAGTTGCATTACTTGTGCTGGCTGTCCTTTTGACTAGGTAACTTAAGTTTTGCTATACATGCTATTGTGATTTTTACAATTAATCGACTTATTTTCTAACTATTGGAATTTGATGTGGAGTTGTATAGGTTCTTCACCGGTAACTCAAAGAACCCTGATGGAACAATCCAATTTGTCCGTGGAATGACAAGTGCTAGTGAAGCAATCAATGATGTCATTAAGATTCTCACTGCTGCAGTAAGTATCTTATCCCCGTTGCCTCCATCGGTTTTGTTTTCCTTAACTAATGGCTCAACTTTTTAGGTCACGATTGTAGTTGTTGCAGTTCCCGAAGGGCTTCCATTGGCTGTAACTCTAACGTGAGTATAATGCTGATAATTTGTTGATGCTGCTGCATTGCACCTATGTTTGATTATAAAGTTTTCAAACTTTAACAGGTTAGCATACTCGATGAAGAAGATGATGGCAGACAAGGCCTTGGTACATATTTTTCTTGTTGTCCAAAGTTTTACCTAGAGCGAGAATCCTTTTAAAGACTATGTTGTCAACTTTAGGTTCGTAGACTTTCAGCTTGTGAAACTATGGGCTCTGCAACTACTATCTGCAGTGATAAAACAGGAACTTTAACTCTGAATCAGGTTGGTTTTATGTTATTTAAGTAGTTTCCATGTATACGTATGTATTTTCTAGCGGCAGATGCACTAACTATTTTTTGTACTAGTAACATTAAAAAATAGATGTGACATGTCACAGATGACCGTTGTGGAGGCCTATATTGGGCAAAAGAAAGTTGACCCCCCTGAAGATGGCTTGCAATATCATACAACTGTTGCCTCTTTGTTATATGAGGGAATTGCACAGAACACAGCAGGCAGTGTTTTCTCTTCCAAGGTACTCTCTGTCTCCCAACATTATCATATGAAGAGTCTACAGATATTTACTGTATTCCTAGTTCTGTCATAAATCTCGTGGAGGGCGGGTCCATCGTATTTGAGGATTTCTATTACTATTGACACTCTAGTTACCCAGATAATGTACCTAGAAAGGGTCTTTAACCTTAACCTGTTCAAAAGTTCAGGATGCTATCTTGTATATGTCATATAGATAGAGCGATTAAAATGAAATGCTTATTCTCCCCATCTGAAAAGTTTCCCTTACTGATATAGAAAATCTTGCAAATCTAAATTATTGTATGTTCTACATTGTTGGTACTGCTTTTTATTATTATTCTTGGAAATTAAGGATATAGACGTTATTCCCTTTTGGATTCTCTGGCTTAAATTGGTTAGCAGGGCAATTTAAAAGGGAGTCTGTGCTATTTCTCATTCGTTAACTACAGTTACCATTATGTATTTGTGGATAGGATGGTGCGTGTATAGAGCTTTCTGGATCTCCAACAGAGAAAGCCATTCTCCAATGGGGTGTCAAGGTCCCCCAATCTTTATCGTAATTGCACCTTTTTCCTTTAGTTTCATCTGTGTTTTCTTATATTGATCAAAATCACCGGCAATGCAGATTGGGATGAACTTTGATGTTGTGAGATCGCAGTCGACCCTGCTACATGTTTCTCCATTTAACTCTTCAAAGAAGCGAGGTGGCGTTGCGTTACGAGGGGTATAATAACCTAGTTACATACGTTTTTTGTAAATGACTGGCACTTCATTGAAGTTCACACAACTTAAGGGGTTGGTGTATCTTGCTTGGTAAACTAGATGGTTATGACAATAATATGGCTTTTCACAATTCCCTATAGCAATCAAGATGGTTACTCTATGAGGTTATAACACCAGTATAATTTGACATTTAAGTCAAAATTTTATATGTTTCAATCTGGTTTTGTATAACATAGCTTTTATTAAGGCTTTTAATTAAATAAAAGTATCTAACTTGTCATTAATGGCAGGCTGATTCTCACGTTCGCATACATTGGAAGGGAGCAGCTGAAATAGTGTTAGCTTCTTGTAAAGAATATCTTGGTGCAGATGGTTCAATACAGCCCATTGACAAAGATATGGTTAGTAAGTAGTTGTTGACTATTTGCACAAGGAAACGTAATTATCTATACTATAACGTTCATAGTCCGCAACAAAGTACCCGAAGTTACATTGTGTGTAATAAACTTTAAATACATTGTTATTATATATTTGTATGTATTTTGGTGACATGACAACTTGTTATGATGCAACAAGTCACCTCATAATGTTGACACGTGAATAAAAGTTCCAAAAATCACATACAATGGTAATGAATAACAAGTTAATGGAAGTTTGAATAGTTCGATACACACTATGAATGTGAAAACATAAATAATTACATTTACGTGCACTTAAGCCTATAATTTGCATACACAAATTTACTCTTTAAACCATCACCAAGATGGCCTAGTGGCAAGACATCCCGATGTCCATAAAAGAGGTCTCAGGTTTGAATCTCCATCGGTAAACATCTTGGGGGTGGCCAAATGTATGTGTCAGGGCATGTTTATATTCACATATATCATATACAGGTATATTTTAAGAAAGCTATAGAGGAGATGGCTGAAAGGAGCCTGCGGTGTGTTGCTATTGCGTACAGAAACTATGATTTACATGATGTTCCTGTGGATGAAATGCGCTTGGCAGAATGGAATTTACCTGAGGATGATCTTGTTATGCTTGCCATTCTGGGTATAAAGGTACCCATGTTTACTGCTTTAACAGTGCAAATTTTACATTGGTGATACTTACATTTTTCGTATACCAAGTAATGATGCTAAATGTATGTGTTGAGGGCATGTTTAATAAGGTTATAAAAACTACATCCTCGGTTTTCATTAGCTTCATGGTTGTTGTTTCTTATAATACTGCTATATAATTATCGTTAATAACTTAATATCAATACATATATTATAATAATAATTATTATTATTATTATCATCATGAATATATTGGCATACTATTGTTCTTTTTATTGTTTTAATAGAATGATAGCATAGAGTATACATGAAATTGAAACATATACATTCTAAGCTAATACAACCATTATCGTCATGTCAACCATAATTGTCTAATACTACACATATTTTTTTCATTATCGGCGCATTGCGTGAGTCCCTAACTATCTATTTTTGTTATTGGTGTTGCTGGTGTAAACTTTCTCACTTAAGTATTATTAGTTTGTTATTATAATTTTGTTGTTCACTCAGAGTGGTAGTGGAATAAATCGTTCATTATAGATAAGTATACCATTAGTCTATGACCATATGTATTGCCTGAATTTTACCTTTATGCAGGATCCTTGTCGTCCAGGTGTAAAAAATGCAGTAAAAGTATGTATCGAAGCCGGTGTGAAGGTTGTAATCATTCCTCCTTTTCTACCATATGTGTGTTATAAAGCATATAGTAATATGAAGACAATAGTACTTAGCGTGAGCCCAAACTCGGAGAAAAAAAATGAAAAATGAAGATGAAATTGCATTTGCATTCTTTTAAAAAGATAATAGTCCAAACATGAGCCCAAACTCGAAGAAAAACAATGATTAGGAATATTTTAGCGCATTACTAATCAAACAATTTGCTCTTGGTTTACCATATGCTGCATATTTTTTTCTTTCAAACATGATGATATAAACGTACATATGTTGACATGGATTATTCAGCGTTATAAGGACAAAAAATTGAAAAATGACAACTGATGTTGTGCAAATGATATTAGGTTCGGATGGTTACTGGGGATAATATACAAACAGCAAAAGCAATTGCCATGGAGTGTGGTATACTAGCTTTAGGTGAAGATGCTACAGAGCCAATTATTATCGAGGGAAAGACATTCCGAGAGTATTCTGAGAAAGAAAGAGAACATGCTTCCAAACAGATATTGGTGCGATTCAATATGTTGTTACATATTATGAGCTTGGGTAAGTGAAGCATCAGAGGTCAAATATGGATATATCATATGTGTATGTCGATGTATAGGTGATGGGAAGGTCTTCCCCTAGTGATAAGCTATTGCTTGTGCAAACGCTTCGTAAGCTTGGGGAAGTTGTAGCAGTTACCGGTGATGGAACAAATGATGCTCCTGCACTTCATGAGGTTTCAATTCATCTTGTATCTCTGCTTATAGTTTTTTGTTATATACATTAGAAGGTGTCCATCTGGTTAAAGTACTTACCGGACAGTTGTATTTGCAAATTTACAGGGAGGATTAGTCATGCCCCTATTATATGGAAACTAGATGGAATCTTTGAGAGATGAAAACTTTACAAAAAATAAAAAATATATCAACCCCTAATATGTGGTTTAATCTGAGAATAGAATGGATAAGCATGAACAAAGAAAGGCAATTTTGCGCGTTTCTAAAGTTCATAGATAGTTGAGTGATGCCTTAAGCTGTATTCGTTTATCTTTGGGGGGGGTCTATTGTCAGAATCTCCTACCATGCTACGCGTATGGTTTGAATTTTTGTTATGTATGTGATGCATATGGAATTGTCAATTTCATTTTTTTCAGTGTCCATTCATTACATGTTTGAATTCTAACCTTCATTTTAATGCAATTATATTGTAATTTTAGGCTGATATTGGTCTTTCCATGGGCATTCAAGGAACTGAAGTTGCAAAAGAAAGCTCCGACGTCATCATATTGGATGATAATTTTGCTTCGGTTGTAAAGGTTTGTAAAAAAAATTAGTGAGTAAATCTAGATGCCTTGCTCATCTTATATGGGAGCTCAAGTTTCCATCAATCAGAGTATGCGTTTAACATATCATTATTTCGACGCTCTTACATAGCTTGATTACATCGGACACATTTGAATATGATAATAGTCATAGTATATAGGAAAAGGTTGTTATGATATTCCTTTTTAATATTCTATACATAGCTACAAAGTTAATACAAATTTCAATCTTATTTCTTATTTTTGGAACCTATTTTTAGTAATCATCATATAATCATGATAGGTTGTCCGTTGGGGCCGTTCTGTTTATGCAAATATTCAAAAGTTTATCCAGTTTCAGCTTACAGTTAATGTTGCAGCACTTGTGATAAATGTTGTGGCAGCAATATCTTCAGGCGATGTACCTCTCAAAACTGTGCAGGTTCATTTCCCCTTCTATATATCTATATATATATATGTGTATATATATATATAATGGCATGACATTAGAGTTAAAACAATAATGGGTGCAGCTTCTTTGGGTTAATCTGATAATGGACACCCTTGGAGCATTGGCATTAGCCACTGAACCTCCAACAGATCATCTCATGCACAGATCTCCAGTTGGCCGAAGGTTAAGACTCATCTGCTACTGCATATGTTTCATATTATTATATTACATAGTGGTCGTTGTAATATATGGATGTATGGTGTGATGTTGAGTAATCTTTCGTATTGACCAATGTTCAGGGAACCTCTTGTGACTAATATCATGTGGAGGAACTTGCTGATACAGGTGCATGTATATACGATGCCATGATCATCTTTCTTTCTTTCTTATAATACGATAGTAACATGAAAATGGTGCCCGCAGGCTGTATATCAAGTTGCAGTTCTCCTAGTCCTAAACTTCCGTGGAATAGATATTCTGAAAATTAAAAATGATGAAAGGGGTAATGCTGTGAAGAATACATTGATCTTCAATGCATTTGTCCTGTGTCAAGTAAGTTATTTATGACTGGACTTCATAAAATGTGATCATAAACCAATAATATTTCATAACTGTTTGTTTGTTTGTTTGTTGATATTCATTTTTTTCTTCAGATATTTAACGAGTTCAATGCACGAAAACCAGAAGAAATAAATGTATTTTCAGGGGTTACTAAAAACCATATATTTATGGGGATAATAGGAACAACATTTCTGCTTCAGGTAGTGTTTATTCTGTATTAGTATCATTAATCAGGGGTGGAAGGATTGTGTATATAATCAATTTGGGTGTTGTGAAACTACAGGTGATGATAATTCAGTTTCTTGGCAAGTTCACATCAACAGTTAGACTTGGTCTGAATTTATGGGTTTTCTCTATCCTTATTGCCTTTTTCAGGTTCCTTATTATATCATCTTCTTATTTTTTATTGTCTAATTTATTTTTTTTTGTCTATGGGAGGAAAACCATATTTATTTATTTGACATTCACTTTCACTTATAAATAATAAAAAGAACTGATAATTAATTAATTAATAATTATTATGACAGTTGGCCTCTTGCCATTTTGGGAAAGCTGATTCCGGTTCCGCGGACTCCCTTGGCCAGGATCTTTAGCAAACCGTATCAACGTTGTATTGCTGCTCGTAATCGATGATGATGATGATGAACCATAATTGTATTTCTATTTCCGTTTTAGTTTCAATCCATAGTTGTATGTGAACCAGTATGGTATCGAATAGTCATTGAACTTTTAGAGTGAAGAAAATACGTGAAATTATGATCCAACTTTAACATTGATGTGTGAAATACAGAATTAAGGATTGATTTAAACATGTAATTAGTTAATCCGAATAAAAATAAACGGTGAATATAATTATAACATCTTCAATATGCACCGAATGTACCTTTAGTACTAAAATAGTTTTAAAAAATGAATTTCAATATGTAAACTAAACATTTTACTATTTTATTGAAGAAATTTGCTATATGTAGCCCTTAAAGCTATGGATAACAACTACCATTTAACTAATTATCATTTTTTTAATAATAAAAAATAACAATAATTCAATAACTAACCACATCCTCTAATGGAAAAGTCAATTTCCACTCCCTTTTTGATTCGGATGTATGATAACTAACCATAAATTCTAAACAATGAATTCCAACTTAATTACAAAATAACCGTCATTATTTTTAGAAATTATCAAAGAGAAACAAAGATGATCATTAATTACTGCCGTGTATATAGATCATTTATTATATTTATGGATTCTAAAAATTACAATATGTCTAACATGTTTTTGTTGTTGGGTGCATGATTCCATGAAGGTGTAATTGTGATGTTGAAAAGGTAACTAATACTCCATAAAATAAGTGAACGGAAAAGGGTGTGTAGTTGCATACAACGTAAAAAGAAATCAATTTAGTAGAGACATTGATATTGACTTTTAAAAATGAAAGAAACGTGGGTGGTTACAAGGGTCTTTTTCAATTAATTTGTTGTATAACTAGATTAGTTAGAAAATAGTTGTTATCCATAGCCCTAAGGGCTATATATAGCAAAATCCTTGTATTAAATAACAATTAATATTTCATGGGTGGTCGATAGCTTATGGTTAACAACTCAACTATTATTGTTAATGTTAATGTTAGCTATTTAACTACATATGATTGACGGTTATATGACGGCTAAAGAAAAATGAGCGCTTTTTGATGAAAGGTTGAAACCTTATATATAGTCATAAGAGCTGCATATAACAATTTCCTTAATTAACTTACTTATATAAATATGAATGTATATGTATGTTACTTTCTCATGTGTGTTCTTAACACATTATATATCTGGGAGAAGACATAAAAGAGAATTGAAATTAGAGAGAAAATTATAAATAAGAAATTAGTTTGAGAAAAGTGTAAAATATCTTTTATATATTTATTATTTAGTGGAGTCAAATATGAAATGAAATGACTACTATGCTCTTAAAAATATCATGGGGGTTCTTTTTCCAAATGAGATCTCACCTCATCATCTCTTATAATAAATCATGATACATCACTTAATATGTGATGATAAATTAGTGACATAGTTTGTTATTTGATATTAAGGGTTAATGTTTAAGAGTGAGATTATGGTGAAGGGAAACAACAATAACAATAGAATTGTGAGGAACTGATGATAACCTCGTTTATTTAGCAGAATTCGAGTATAGAATGAGATACAAAGGAACTATAGGATTGTGATTTTGAAAAGGAAATAAGTTTTGAGGGGACTCAATTTTTTATTAGAAACATAGAGGTAAATACAAAAGGTTATGGGAAATGGAAATAGATCGGTTTTTGACTTTGCTAAGTGACATATATAGGTTGATCTACCAGCTGATAGGTTTACTACCTTGTTGATATGCATGAACGGGTCTTAATACTCCATTTTATAATAGATTGTGGCATCCAATATATGATTTCTCCAACCCTAAATATTACATTAAACACATAATGCACTCCTTGAAATGCCTTCTCCAAACTGTCACGGTTTAAGTCAAAATAAGAACACCCACGAAAGCATCTGGTGAGTTGATTGAAAACCAAAAGGTTTCACATTCCACCAACTCTATTACTCAAATACTTTGACCATATAAGAGGAAACACCAGATTAATGACTAATATGTGAGTCGTGAGTCGCTAACTCTACACCCGACCCACATATAATATGATACAAGGACTCCATATTTATACCATGATAATTCGGGTTATGACATCATCGATTAGAATCATATTGAATTAATCAATTAGATCCCTCTATTTTAATCAAAAAAATATTCTTTTAATTAAACAATCAACACCACATATGTATATACGGGTTGAAATTTAGTAATTAATAAAGTTAGGATGTCTACATGTAATAAAATTTTACCACTTTAAGGGATTTTTATTTAAAATGGCACATGACCCCCCGTATACTTTGACCATATAAGAGGAAACACCAGATTAATGACTAACATGTGAGTCATGAGTCGCCAACTCTACACCCGACCCACATATAATACGATACAAGGACTCCATATTTATACCATGATAATTCGGGTTATGACATCATCGATTAGAATCATATTGAATTAATCAATTAGATCCCTCTATTTTAATCAAAAAAATATTCTTTTAATTAAACAATCAACACCACATATGTATATACGGGTTGAAATTTAGTAATTAATAAAGTTAGGATGTCTACATGTAATAAAATTTTACCACTTTAAGGGATTTTTATTTAAAATGGCACATGACCACCCGTATACTTTGACCATATAAGAGGAAACACCAGATTAATGACTAACATGTGAGTCGTGAGTCGCCAACTGTACACCCGACCCACATATAATACGATACAAGGACTCCATATTTATACCATAATAATTCGGGTTATGACATCATCGATTAGAATCATATTGAATTAATCAATTAGATCCCTCTATTTTAATCAAAAAAACATTCTTTTAATTAAACAATCAACACCACATATGTATATACGGGTTGAAATTTAGTAATTAATAAAGTTAGGATGTCTACATGTAATAAAATTTTACCACTTTAAGGGATTTTTATTTAAAATGGCACATGACCCCCCGTATACTTTGACCATATAAGAGGAAACACCAGATTAATGACTAACATGTGAGTCGTGAGTCGCCAACTCTACACCCGACCCACATATAATACGATACAAGGACTCCATATTTATACCATGATAATTCGGGTTATGATATCATCGATTAGAATCATATTGAATTAATCAATTAGATCCCTCTATTTTAATCAAAAAAACATTCTTTTAATTAAACAATCAACACCACATATGTATATACGGGTTGAAATTTAGTAATTAATAAAGTTAGGATGTCTACATGTAATAAAATTTTACCACTTTAAGGGATTTTTTTTTAAAATGGCACATGACCACCATAAGTAACTAGTGTAATACCCAGGCGATGCCTCGGGTGAACTTTTTTTTTTTGTATAAGTCCGTGTCTATCCAAACATGTCATGACACGATGGTGTTGTAACCCAAATACATATTAACTCGATCGTCCAAAGCAATTCAACCATCAAATGACCTATTTGTAAGTACTTGTATTAATGAATAGAGCCTCTTAACAATAATTTATGTACTTTTTAGAATTTTCTTATATTGGTAATGTGGTATACAAACTACACATTACATGACACTAGTACTATCTTTATGATGATATCCATTTGTAGTTGACTACCGCACATACTTTACCCAAATTTACTGAATATTATATAAATATAAAATACGAGCATAAAGTTTTTTAAAACATTATACCTGTTTCGCCTGGTATTTCTATGAGCAAGGTAACCATTAGATATGAACTTGTGTTATATAAAAAGAAGCAAACTACAAAATACAAGCACACGTTAATGTGTTTGTTATCAGTAGACCTACGTGTACACACGATAATGAATAAAGTGAGCTATATCAATAAATTTACTTGTACACATTATAAAGAATAACATGAGCTAACTGTAGTTACTACACACTCCTAAAATAATAATTGAAAAAATATAACAAAATATTATATTATGATATTTTGTTCTAAGAACACCATGCATAAATTAAACTCGCTTAGTCAAGCCTCAGAGCATAATGCAAATGGAAGACAATGTGATCGGCGAAGTATAATGGCTGAAAAATTGTTTAACACTATGGATGCTAATATCATATTATCCATGGTATGTTCTAACAAATCAAATAATCAGACAGAACATGTAGCAAAATTATCATTTTATACATTAAAAGCGTATGCAGCAAACATGAAACACAACCTTAAGTTTTCTTGTTGGTGTGTATGTGTTTACCAATTGCATGTATACCTTAATCTCAACTTTCTTTTTCTTAAACCTGGTGAAAGAGAACAAAGAAAACAATTAGTATTAGTTTCACGTGACCACAAAGATTCAACCTATCAGCAAGATAGAACAAATGAAACATAAATACGTTCTTAGCAAGTAAATCACATATTAGAATCCGTAACACCTTGCAATAGAATTCGGATATACTATGAAAATGATAAAGTTAACATATATAACAAAAGAAGAAGAGGTCACTTAAATCTTACTCACCAGTCCCCACGTCTAAAATCCATATATTATAATACTTCAATCAATGTAAGTATGTTACCGATTTGACATAAAAAGTCACATTTTTGCGTACATAATTCCCACCTTTTTAGCCCTAAAATGGATGAAATCATTCAATATCAATACTTTTTCACCACAGTTTATTATTAAGGCTAAAAATAAGGCATTGTTTCAAAAATCAAGTAAAATGGCTAAATAACGTACAAAATAAAGCATAATTGATACGGTCACGTTCTACGAGCACTATTTAGCATATTACCTTGAAATTATTCCTTGATTAGTTCATTATGATCTTCAGGTAATTACGATCACGTTGATATAAAGAACGCTGAAAACGGATCAAGAATGAAGAAGTTATGGCCAAACGAATTACGATCCAGCACGCAAGACTTACGATCCAGTGCACAAGACCATGACCAGGGCTACACCACCCCTAAAATGGCCGTATACTCCCCCTTAGGGGCCGTATACGCCCTTAAAGGGGCCCTATACCCCCTGTAGGGGTGGTATACCCCCTTTACAGTGCCGGATACGCCCCGTTTGCTAGCGAATACGCCCTATTTGCTACCGAATACACCCTATTTGATGTCGAATACGCCCCTTTTGGTGTCGAATTTCATAGCTCGGGGGTGTTTCAGTGATAAATTGGGAGCGAGGGTGTTGAGTGTAAAATTGTAACTTGTAAGCCTATAAATAGAGGCTCTAATCAATAAAGCACACCATCCATCCCACACAACACACAACTCATTTCACACACACTACACTCTCTCTCTAGAGTTTCTCTCTCTAGGTTCTCTCTAGTCTCTCTCTCTAGTTTCTCTCTCTAGGGAACTAGTGGGAAGATTAGGAGAGAATCCTTTCTTCTTAGAATAGCTATGTAATATAATTAGTAGAGGCTAGCGGTTGTAATATTTGGATATTATTCGAAGAAATACAAGTTGTTATTCTGCTCGCAATACGTATCGGTATTATCTATCCTTTCTATTATTAATTTGTTATAATGTTCTTGTTTGATGTTTGTAATTTATTAATGATAGAAATGTTTATTGGTATGCTTTGTGATTAGTTGGTTGTATGTTTGCCATGATTTAGATAGTTAGGAGTGATGTTACATTAATTCTCTATCTGTATAAATGGGAGTTATTTTACGCTGTTATCAGTCTAAGCTTTTCCTGAATAGATCTTATCATTCACCCTTTTCAGGCTTTCACGTGACTATTGCCCTTAGGATAGGACTTTGCAAACCCTAATACTACGTAGATATAGTTATCTGTGTTTTTGTATGAAGCTGTGGACATGCTGTAAAATGGCCCAGTACTTAGTATAGCGCTGGAAACACCTCTGGTGAAGTACAAATGCGTGGAAGCTACGGACCGGTCGTAAGCATATGACACCGTGGATACCTGAAAGTTATCCTTCCTGAACATGGTCTAGGATATAAGTTGTGGAAATACTAAATCTTTGCAGTATTATACACCGTGAGTATACTTAGATTTATACGAGCTGTGGGAATGCTGAATGCATTATACACCGTAAGTATACCTAGGGATGAACGTCTGATCGTAAAGGAGGGTCTATTTCATGACGGAAGGATTTGAGCTTAAGTAAAAAAGGAATTATGAAAAGAAAGCGAAGACTCGTTAGTAGTCTAAGATGCTTAAACCCCTTAATTCCACTTAGCCGATAGTTTAGAGTAACAACGTAAACAACCAGTACACAATTAGGTAATGACATTTAGACATAGGTGTTAAGAACGGTCAGAATATCCTGTAATGGCGGTTTGCTACCTTATTCATGCACCCAGGAGATATCTCCAAGAAGGGTCACTTGTCCTTATTGGACAGTGTTGGGGGTTGAGCAACCTGATCTGATCAGAATCATGATAGCCTAGGTACTCAGTGACATACTAATTTAGAACCGGAACTAAATAAGTAGGGTCCTAGTGTTTACACCGAAGTTTATATGTCTGTAAGCTGAATGTGTCCCCAATAATCATCATTCCAATAATACGATATCCTAAATCATGGTGAACCACGTCTTTGTTATCCTTAAGTGTTACATATCTGCTAGCCTCCCTTTACTTATATGTTTTCTTAGTATTTTAAATAAATAAAAACCTAAAAACAATCACCCTTCAATCTATAAAACCCCCAGCTTAATTACTAAGTTATCAGATTTAGCTCTGTTTCAATTCTACCGTCGTGAGGAACGACCCTGGATCATCCTCACCACATACTAATATCGGGTATTTGTACCTAGTAATAGTAAGTAGTTCTGAAGGTTTTGTCTCCCCCCAACTATTATAAATTTAAAACCACCCTCCGATCGCCGGTCTCGATTGGAAGGTCCGCAACGACAAGGAAGCGATTCCTTGACCGACCGTTGGAGCACGACCAGTTACCTCAATTATTTGATCGCAAGAAATGCATGTTAGTTGACAAAACAAACACCACACTAACTTGTTTAAAACATATAAAAACTCAGGAATAACTATGTTAACGACTTCTGCGAAGCTTTCTTATGTGGTTTCAGGTGCATAGGATGATAGTTTTTGTGACACCCGACCAATTAGGGCTTGTGTTAGTACCTAATCATTGTACTTATTCACGTAATTAGTTATATTTAGGGCTAATTACGTGTATCACTACGTGTATTGATATATGTTTATATATATACACACGTATGCGATTTGTTTAAATCGTACATCTCACTATCGGATGAATTCTGACACATTATAAATGCGGACGTTGGTGAACAAAATGTTAAATAATGTGAAATTATTTAATAAACTCAAAAATCTCTAAATATTATGTTGATAATATTTAACATGTAAAACGTAACGTATAAAGTATCATAAACGCGACGAAAATGCGCGGAACGCGCCCGACAACCAAATGAAAGCCAAAATATATTTTATAAGTTTAAAATATATCATTTCGAGTAAAACTTTCATTTAAAATATCGTATTTTAAATCGATAACGAAAAACGGCTAATTAAAACGCTACACGATTAAACCTCCGTAAAACGAACATGCAAATCGAGGCCAATAAATTAACGGAATATTTTTATAAATGTTTTTAAGTATTTTAATGAATACTTCAATCAATAATATCGAGATTTTAATCGTTATCTAAAATACGAGTATTAAACGTTTAACGCCTAAATAAACGACGAAACGAGCACCGATCGCAACGCAGTCTGAAAATGAGGATTAAAAATCACAAGACCAGCCCGTGGGCCCCTCTTTGGCATGCCCCCATTGCTGCCCCCACACCTCCCCTTTTTACTTCTTTTGACTTCACAAAATACATACTACACTCTTCCTCCTTCACTCCCCCATTCAAACACTCAAGTACTTTTCATCTCTCTCCCTCTCTAAACACACTCACAAAAATATGAGTCATTAACATCATCTCAGCCCCTTCATCATCATCAAGATCAACTCTTTAAGCTCCATCATCATCTTTGAAGAAGAAACAAGAAGAAGGAAACAAGAATCAAGCTCCTTTCATCATCTTCACCTTTTCTCAATCAACTCTTTGTAAGAAACACATCATCTTCAACTAAATCTGATTGCATGCCACTTATTTACATTTTTTATTGTTCCATTAGCTTGATTATGTCCAAATGAGATGATAAAAATCGTTTTTTATACAACATATGTTAACATGCACAAATCTGCCCAGAAAAGTCAGACTCAAAGAAAAATTCGTATAAAATCGTATACTAAGAGTTAGATGATGCATTTTTTAAAAAAAAATTCGTATTGAAAAGAGCTACAACTTTCATGTTTTACACTTTTTCCAGATCTGTATGTATTTTTGTGTATAATCCAATCTTTGAGTCCGGTCTAAGATTTGTCGGAAACCGAGTTCGGTTCTTACGCAGAATTTTCTACCTATCTAGAAGGACTCTATAATTACCGGGAAAATTCAGCTTAACAACTAGACACATAGGAGAACAATTGGTACAAAATTGTGGACTCTAATTCGAATCATAACTAGTTAAGAAAAATTGGCGAAGTGAACCGACAAAACCGAAAATCCTCTTTGTGGACTGATTTTGCAATATTTTAAAACCGACACCTCGGAATGACTCCGACACGAACCAAAAATTTCTGGAGACTCTAGGAACTAATCTAAGGCTTCCCTAAAAATTTCAGGCCAAACCGAGCCCGTTTGACCATGTTACCAAAGCAAAAACACAACTGTTGACTTTGCAAGTTGACTTTGACTTGCGAACTGAAGTCTTGCGAGTTGACTTTGACTTGCGAACTGAAGTCTTGCGAGTTGAGTTTGACCTGCGAACTGAAGTCTTGCGAGTTGAGTTAGACGTGCGAACTGAAGTCTTGCGAGTTGAGTTTGACCTGCGAACTGAAGTCTTGCGAGTTGAGTTTGACCTGCGAACTGAAGTCTTGCGAGTTGAGTTTGACCTGCGAACTGAAGTCTTGCGAGTTGAGTTTGACTTGCGAACTGAAGACTTGCGAGTTGAGTTTGACTTGCGAACTGAAGACTTGCGAGTTGAGTTTGACTTGCGAACTGAAGACTTGCGAGTTGAGTTTGACTTGCGAACTAAAGACTTGCGAGTTGACATTGACTTATGAGTTGACTTTGCAAGTTGACTTTTTGACTTTGCGAGTTGACTTTTCAAGATTGACTTTTTGACCTTGAGAGTTGACTTTTTGACCCTTAGTTAATTTCCAGAAAATCACATTTTAGACTCTGAATTACGGGCCTTAACACCTTCGGACATATATATACATATATAAAAGCAATAAACACCTGCAAAGATCAAACCTTTATGATATAGAATCATACATGAAACTCATATGCTTCGAGAAGTATACAACACTATGAACATAATAATAATACTTTGAATTATTATTACATATCCACACCAACGGGTCGTACATGCTTTCAAAAATCAAACAAAATAATCAAACATTTGGACATAACTAATTGATGGACAACTAACATAGATGGTCTGTTGAGACATCTACTCACTCATATGACCTTGCGCGTTTTGAACGCCCGACAGGTTACAGTCTGCGGACACTCATTTGATACAACATCATACTTGCTTGCTTTGCAAACACTCTAAGACTCAGGTGAGTCTCATAGCCCCTCATTTTACTACTTTTAACCCAGGGGTGAGAATACATGCTCAGTTTTCATTTACATTTGAACGCAAGTACAAAACACGATATATTGACTACATGAGTTTGCTCCACTAATCATGAAGTCCTCTATCACATAGTTTGTTAATATGGATTTAGCATGAATGTTAGTGTATGGTACCATATGGGATTGACAATCCCCGTCCGGGGTAGTCGCGCTACCACGACTACGGTCGAACGAATGCATTATCATTTGTTCATACGAGTGTAGATTAGGCACTCGCAGGGAGGCACGCACGATCGGGCACTTAATTGTGATTCCTGACACCTCAGTTAAGCTCGAACTATGGGCTCATGGCAATAATATACACATTTTTATGATTGATTTCATACATAACTATATCTTGCGGTTCATACATTATTTATACTATCAAACCTGTGAGCTCACCAGCTTTTAGCTGACCCTTTTAGCATGTATTCTCAGGTACTCAGCAGCTGTAGGCTTGCACTCAGGAATTAGCTTAGCTCGAGTCAGCATGCAAATATTAGAGATTTTATTGCATTAATATATTTTGTATAAGTATTTATGCTAGGAAATCTCTCCTATTCAGAACACGAGCTAATGTATTTGGTACAACTGATGTAAACTTTTATGGAATTAATGTATTTTGTTAAAACGACGCATATAGAGTCGTTCATTATATATCTTTGTGCTTGATTACCTTGATTATTCGCACCTAATGTATGCTTCCGCTAATCACGAATTTGGGGGGTGCGACAATTTTCCACGTGTGACATATATTGAATCACTTGCGAACCAACATTTATAACAAAAGATTTTTAAGGTTCTTGAAAGGAAAAAAAAACAAGCATGGTTAACTTGAGTTATTTTCTATCTCTAAACATTGCTAACTACCATCTACATTGGTTTATGCAAAATATAATTATAGTGCCCGGTGTATGTACCTATGATACTATACTGTTTCCAGTTATAAAGAACCTAATAGCCCAAATTTATTTAAGAGCAACTGACTCACACATTACCCAGACCAATGGTGTCGATCGTTACAAAGACCTTTATAATGTATAATATAGCGAGTGCAGTGAGACCGTGATTCCCATACACAACAGGACCAAAACCATAATGGCAGGGTCTACACACAAAACATAAAGTGTTTCAACCATTTTCTACCTGAACCATTTGAGTTGAGTGATCTGGTCAGTAAACTTGATTTAGATGAGCAACTCCAATTAATGCGTGGATTATAATCGCCCTAGATAAAATAGTGTTTAACCACTTGCAAAAACAAAGTGGTTAACGATAAAATCAAAACACAAACTAACATCAGATAGCAACATGACTATTTAATTGATAAATGTAATGCAAACTATAAAAATTGTCACATAACATTAAAAAACAAACAAATAAGAAGCCTTTCCGTACTTCACTACATATAACATTATATAAAACTATCATTTAGGCATTTCATCAAACACTTGGTATGCATGTAACGTTATATAATCGTTCTAATGAGAAATCGATGATGTTTAACATTGTTTATACTGAATTGGAGTTGAAGTCCCGTATATAAAGTACTCTTGTAAATGGTTACGTTACTATACAATGAAGGACAATTAATTAGCGCTTATAAGATACATAAGAACATATAAATCACAATACGTTTGTTTGTGTTACATGTGATGGAAATTACCCGATAATTATATATACCGCAAATTTAATTCACAAATTATTACCTCAAACATAATGGAGTGACCTGCTCTTGAGACTTTAAATGGATAAGATTAAACATCGTACGAATTTGGAGATGATGGGATTGTAGTAGCTGGAAGGGAGGAGGAGGTTACGCGAGAGGAAAAACCGATTTTAGGGTAACTTGCGTAAAACTGCCGGTGAAACTTTGAAGGGCCAAGATTAAAATTCAGATACATTTGTGGGACTTTGGATGGACTAGATAGTCCAGTCAATATTCACAGTTGTCGCACCCCCAAATTCGGGTTGCGAAAGCGATTCAGGTCGGGACGCGACTAATCAAATATCAAGCACAGAGATATACAGTGAACGACTCTATATGTGTCGTTTTAACAAAATGCATTAATACGAATTAAAGTTCACATCAATTGTACTAAATACATTAGCTCGTGTTCTGATATGAGAGATTTAAATACATATTGTTTTAACAAAATATGATAATGCAATAAATCACTGGCGTTTGCATGCTGACTCGAGCTAAGCTAAATCCTTAGTGCAGTCCTACTACTACTGGGTACCTGAGAATACACGCTAAAAGGGTCAGCTAAAAGCTGGTGAGCTCACAGGTTTAATGATAAAGTGTAATGTATGATCCGCAAGATTTAAGTATAATGATTTGCAATTAAGCAAATAAGTAGATGATAAAAGCTGTATATAACTGCCATGAGCACATAGTCTGAGCTTAACTGAGATGTCAGGATCACAATTAAGTGCCTGAGAAAGGGTGCCTCTATCCGTATGCCTAATCAACACACTTATGAACAAATGATAATGCGTCCGTTTTGACCAGTCAGTGCTTGCTGACCAGGACGGTGATTGTCAGTCCCATATGGTACCATACACTAACATTCACGCTACAAAGTATTACCAAACTATACTAATGAGGACTTATGATGATTAGATGATTAACTCATGCAGAATATAGCGATATTTGATACTTGCGTTCACATGTAAAACAAAACGAGCATGTATTCTCACTCCTAGAGTAAAAACAGTAAAACAAGGGCTATGAGACTCACCTGAGTCTGATGTGTTAGCAAAGCAAGCAATTATGATGTTGTACCAAAAGATGTGTCCGCAGACTGTAACCTGCCGGGCGTCCAAAACGCGCAAGGTTTATATGAGTGAGTAGATGTCTCAACTGACCATTCTATGCTAGTTGTCCATCAACTAGTTATGTCCAAAGTTTGATTGTTTTGTTTGAGTTTTGAAAACATGTACGGCCCGTTGGTGATGGTTTGTAATGTACGAATGTAAGTTTTGTATAAGGTTTGATTATTGTATGTGTTGAATACTTAGTGTAGTAAGTATTTTTCAAGCTTCTTTTATTGTATTCGAAAGTACATGTATACATTTATATCCAAACGTTGTGGTCAAATATTTTATTTTCTAAAAGTCAACAGAAGTCAACTTGGTCAAACTGGTCACACTAGTCAAACTGGTTAAATTAGTCAACTAGTCAAGCTGGTCAAATCTCGTAAAACTTGTCAAATTGGTCAAATCTGGTCAAACTATCTTGGTTTGACCCGAAACTTTTACACAACAGTTATCATGTTATAATACTTATAGAAAACGAGTTTTGTGACTACTGGTGACCCACAAGTGTCGTTTTTATATTTATTTCCAAAACAGTCCCTAAATGTGTTTTTCGATTTTATCGATTTGTTTCGCCACAAGTTTCTACCATTTCTAGTCCATATCAATCCTCACAAAAATTACACACTAATCTACTATATGTTTATTCCATTAAATAAGTTTCCCGGTAATTATAGTATCCATTTTGATAGTCTAAATATTCCGCTTAATAACCGAGCATATTATTCGAACAAAGTCGGACCAGTCTCAAAGATTCGTTTATAATTAAAAATTCGTTGATTTCTGGAAAGAGCCAAAGAAGAACTTTTTGTAGAGCTTCTCAATACGCAACTTTTAAAAAAATTTGTTGTCTATAACATCCTAGAACTCAAGTTATGATCATTTTTGTACACTGACTTTTTGAAGACAGAAACTGTCACTTTTTGCATATTCATGTTTAATGTATACAAACGATTTTTAAACCAATCTTTGGACATAATGTAGTTAGATGAATAATATAACATACAAATAACCAACATGCAAGTAAAATAGATGAGGGTTTTAGTGATTCTCACAAAGAAATGATGAGGAAGAACAAGAGATGATGAACTTGAACTTGAGCTTAGATTTGGCTTTCTCCTCTTGATCTTCTTATGAATGATGATTGATGATGATTATTTGAAGTTTAAAGAAGAGTTTTAAATCTATGTTTTCTCCAGATTTTAGAGAGAATATGTGTGTATTTTTGAAAGAAAATAATGGAGAAATGAGGTGAAGTGTTGGAGTAGATGTGTAAGGGTAATGAGTATATTGCATGAAGTGTGAGAGGTCAAAAGAGGGGTGGCACATGGGGGCTGGGGGTGGCCGGCCAAAGGGCGCCCACAAGGGATGTTTTAGTCATTTCATCATTCCTAACTTAAGTTGTTACGTTTCCCGTTCGTTTACCCGATGGTTTAGACATTAATTCGTACGTGTAACGTTAATTTCACGCGTTTTAAATAGCTATCAAATTTCGATATTTTTATTTGATATAAAAGTTTTAAATACTTGGAAACATTTATAGAAATGTTCCGTTAAGTTGTCGACCTCGATTTGCGTGAGCGTTTTACGGATATTAAATCGCATGACGTTTAAACTAGATATTTTTGTTATCGTTTTTAACTACGATATTTTCAATGAAGGTATTACTTGAAATGATATATTTTAAAGTCATACAATATATTTTGGTTCGCATTTGATTATCGGGCGCGTTCCGCGCGTTTTAGTAATGTACGGGTTACTTAATACGATACAATTGATCTGTTAAATATTATCAGCATAATATTTATGAGTTTATGAGTTTATTAAATAATTTCATATTATTTAATATTTTGTTCACCAACGTCCGTATTTATGATGTTGAAATTCATCCGAATATGTAAATGTACGATATAAACAAAGGGTTAATACACACGGAGGGGATTAAAGTATTTCAAAATGTTCACTTGGGGTACTAAAGTTTATGATTTGACAAAACTATGATTTAACTATACGTATTGTATTTAAGGGTAACTAAATTTAATTAATATGTTTACAAGGATAACTAAAGTTTATTAAAATGTTTACAAGGATAATCAAAGTTTATAAAATTGTTCAAATAGATGAATCTTTATCAGCTTATTTTTCACTTGGGGGAGGTTTTAAAAGTTGGGTTATATTATTATCAAATCATAAACTTTAATACCCCAAGTGAACATTTTAAGATACTTTAATCCCCTCCGTGTGTATTAATCCTATAAACAAATCGCATACGTCTGTGTATATATAATAAATATATCAATACACATAATGATACACATAATTAATCCTAATTACTTGTATTAGTACTATGATTAAGCACTAATTACTAACCCTAATTGGTCGGGTGTCACAGCAGTTGACTGAGCTCCATCGGTGTATAAGATGAATGGGCCAATTCTGATTTATTCGGTTTAAATTATAACCTTTGAAATTTGGTTAAATTTTCCGATTAGGTTTCTCCATTTAGTTCGATTTCTCCATGGAGTTTTTCAATTAACTCTAATACTCCTTTTTAAAAGGGTACTTAAAGTGAGAAAAAATATGTACAATTGAGTAAAGATTGAGCTATTTATATTTGGCCCTCTCACGAAATCTAATGAGAACTTTATACTATGCTCTACGTAACATATATGCAATATTTTAAGTAAGCACTCTAAGCTTTCATCATCTTGTATAATATTTCCTTGAAACCTATTAACTTCTAATATATTTTTATTTTTTTTTAAATCTTAAATGTTAGGGCATCATCTTCTATAATATTTATACTTCAAACTAAGGGTGTTCACGGACGGTTAACCGGTGATGTCTCGGTTCAACATAATCTTGAACCAAAACTGAAAAATCCGGTTAATCGATTTTTCAGTTCGGTTAGTCGGTTAACCAAAATAACCATTTATTTAAAAATTAATTAATAACACACAATATACATTTTTAATAAGTGTTCACTATATTTAAAATATGTTGATAATTAAAGTATCAAACGATAACCATTTTACTCTTTATAATTGTGTATTTATGTTACAGAAAATTGCCCATTTCGTCCCTATGTTTGTCCAAAAAATCATTAGCAGTCCATAAATTCAATAAATGTCACTGGTCATCCCTATATTTATTAGTTTTACTCACTGGTCATCCCTGGGCCAAACGTCGTTAAAAAATCCTGTTAAATCCAGTCATGTGCCAAGCACATGAGGGTATTTTTGTCCATTTGTATTTGTTCTCACCTTCCTTTTTTTTATAATTTTTTGTTCTTGTTTTCTTAGTTCCACTAAAAACTAATTTTTTTATTTTTATTTTCTTAGTTCCACTAAAAACAAAAACAATTAAATTACTAAGACTTTCATCATCTACAGCAACCAATAACACCAAATCCAATAAAACCCAAACGTTGAAAATCTATTTCATCTCCTCCTTTCTTTTCATTTATAATCAAAAATCAAATAGCTACATAAATGAAAAAACTTAGATCCAGTAACACCAACTCTGTAAATCATAACCATGGCATCATTACCTCATCAATCATCACCACCAACACCTATACAAACCTGCAAATCCGGCGATGACAGTGACGACGACAACGAGCAGATTCGACGACGGTGACGGCGGAAAAATCCCTACCACCACTCTACCTAAACCTAACTTCGATCACCATAGCGGAGAAATTGATTGGAGGTTTGTAGTATACTTCGGAAAAGAACCACCACCTACGTCGGTGAAGGACGAACGAAAACGATGAGGGACCGATGATGGCGTCTAACTATTTGCCGGAAACCCTTACAATTTCCGTTGCCGTTCTCGATTGGTCCGGCCATTGAGGTTATGTTTTACGGCGAATCTGAATCGAATGAGATGTAATATAACTACCAGATCGGTGGGTGTTCATGTTTGTGGTGGTAGATTGTTAACAAATTTGGTTTTGGTGGTTCCAATGGTGAAAATGGTGGTCCGATTTTGGTGGTCATCCAGTCCAATTTCCTTTCCGACCACCATATCGTCTATTAGATCCGACCTAAGATTTCTAAATTTCAGATTTGACCTCCAAAATGACGTTATCTCTGGCGGTGCTTCTCGAGCGAATATTATGATCATGATTTGTGGTCTCGAGCAGGTTGTTGGTTAAGATAAGATGTTGATTTTGAGCAATTTATAAGCGAAATCGGGTGGTCGTCACGTGCAATTTGTAGCCGGAATGAGAGTTTTATGCAGATTGCCGGAAAAAGTTTTCTCCGGCCGGTGGTTTGTTACAGGTACTTGGTTATACAGTGGAGATTACAAGTCATTATTGTGTTGTAAAATTAGGGATAATATAAGGGTAAGTTTGTTGTATCCTTGAACCTAAACTCATATTGTTGTTCTCGTATGTTGTTGATGATTGATGCTTTGTTTTTGTAATTGTTGAGGATGATAAAAGAGTGTTACTGTACGTTATTATCATTGATGATGATGACATGATTTTCTTTATTTGTATGAATTATATGTATATTTATATAATATTTTAAAGGTAGGTGGGGACAGCTGGAAGGAAAAAGGAAGGAAAAAGACGGATTACCCATCATGTGCCTGTCACGTGACAACATTTAACGGGCAATCTTAACGACGTTTGGCCTAGGGACGACCAATGAGTAAAACTAACAAATATAGGGATGACCAATGACATTTATTGAATTCAGGGACTGCCACTGATTTTTTGGACAAACACAGGGACGAAATGAGCAATTTTCTCTTTATGTTATATGTACGTTAATCGTTCGAATATAAGGGAAATTAATAAAAATGCCAATTTTTTTCGAAATTGTTTTTCATTTTGCCCTAAAAAAATAAATGTTTTGGATTTGCCCTACCCGGGCGCAAGTCCCATCATGCGACCTGCGACCCGATCACCACGACCTGCGACCCGACTTTTTTACCGAGTAAAAGAGACGGCAATCGAGAGTTCCCTTGGTCGTTAGTCGCATAGTGCGACCTGCGACCGAGGGTCTGCGACATGCGCCCGGCCAACCCTTTTCCGGAGCCCATCACGCGTAGCCGATCACGAGTAGCCTTTGCCCGACCTGCAACCTGTGACTTATTTTTTATATGTATTTTTTTTAACTTTTTTTTTCTACATATTCTTTATTTTGTTTTTGATTACTTTACATATTTTTTTTACTTATTATTTTTAGATTTTTTTTTACTTATTATTTTTTTACTTTTTTAAGTACGTTACTTGTTCTTTTTACTTATTTTTTATAAACTTTACTTTTTTCTACTTATTATTTTTTGATACTTTACTTTTTTTTACTTGTTTTTTTTTCTAAATTGTTTTTCAGACCTTTTTGACAAGGGAGATAAAATATGTTATCTTTTTGGATCAGATTATCCACAATTTTTCGGGATTTTCCGGATAAGATTTGTTATTATCTTTTTGAGATAAAATATTATCTTATCTTTTTGCATAAGATTTTCCGTGATTTTCAGGATTTTCACTTGTTTATGAATAGTGTAATTGAAAGATTGAATTACCAACATTTTACATTCTCATCTTTTTCACATATCTTTTTCACAATGGTTGACAATGATCACTTTTGGTATTTCCGTTCTCCAAATGAAGAACCATCAACTGAGAAAATATACGCCGAAGTTCCTTGGATGTTTAATGTTGCTTTCCGTCACGCTGGACATTTTCAGGGCGCAAAAAGAATGTACGTTCAAGGTTTGTTGACGTTTATTGACTGTGTTGAGGCCGATGAATTTTCAACTAAACTTTTGGATACGGCTTTGAACGAGCTAGGTTACTGTCCTCCAGAGAGGTGGTATTTTTACTTTAAAGAGCAAGATGAAGACCTAGATAATGGTTTACAATTGATAACAGATGATGTCGAGCAACTCAAGCAGATTACCGACTATGCAAAAATACATAGAGAAATTGAGGTGTATGTTACACGCGCTGATCTATCACATTTCTCGAATTTGGATACTTTAATGCCGTTACCAATATCTAAAATTATTACCGGCTCTTCAAGTGTAAGGCGTTTATTCGATTAGTTAATGGTTAAATCTTTTAATTCGTATTTTTCTTTAAATAAATTGGATAGTTGGCCAATTATGTACGTTGTATTGTGAATCTACTTTTATTATATTTAATCGTTATGTAATGATATGTTTAGTAACGTTCAAGCAAAGTTATTGAATCCAATAAACCACGATAATGCAAACATAGATAACATTCTTAACAAGTACATAACATAGTTTTTGTCATCACAACAATTTCAAGTGTGGCTCAAGGCTGACTCAAATGTACACTTGGAAAAGTCTGAGTCGCCTGGGACGGTTCTCCTTCCTCCTCGAATTTGCTTGACCTTGATTTTGTGGGCGTTTTCTGCAAGTCAAAATAATGACGAGTGCATTAAAAATAGGAACTTAATAATACAATGTAAATTTTTATTTTTTTATGAATAAAAGTAACAACTTACTTTCTTCGATCTTGATTTTGATCTAGATTTTGACCTTGAGTTGGATCTTGTGGTGGTTCTTGATTGGCTTGGCTCATCTGTTCTATCGTACGGAGCTGTACAATTAACTCGACTATGACCGTATTCCTTACAATGACTACATTGATTTTTGTATTCCAGTTTCTCCTCTCCTTTTGAAGGAATACGAGCACGGCCTGGTGGGCGACCAGATTGCCTCTTCACCAATATCGGCGGTAAGCAAATCTGCAGATTACCTGGATCGTCCCATTCTGAAGGATAAGGCATTGGATTTATAGCCTCACTATAGGCTGCCTGATATGTTTCCGTGGTGAAATACCTCTTCGCAAAGCAGGTCACATTGTCTGTTTTAAAGTAACGAGTTATTGCCGCTACGTGTCCGCAAGGTAAACCAGACAATTGCCATTGCTTGCAAGTGCATGTTCTTGCTTCCAAGTTGACTGTACCATTCTTTTTTCGATCCACCACCTCACATATCATGTTTGTGGATGGGTTGACCGTCCAGCTAAGCGATTTGCCAACCCTCTTACCAATCTTGTGTTCGGCATATGGTGTGACTGGTGTTTTAACAGTCGCGGCAGTGTTTCGATGTTTGAAATACCATTGTTGTACTGAAGATCTGAAAAACTCCAATAACATTGTGACTGGTAGTTTTCTGGCATGCTTGGTCATGGCATTAATGGACTCCGCACTGTTAGTTGTGAGATAGGCATATCGTGTTTTTGTTGAATGATGCCTTGACCATCTTTCTTTCCCCACGTCTGTAAAAACCGTGGATGAAGTTGGTAAATGTCTAGAAATGACATCAAAATGTTCATCGAAATCCGATTTTTAGTAAGCCTTACACATTTTCCAATGATGCCATACATGACGACAACAGAGGGCATGAAATGCCTTTGGAAATATATCAGAAATTCCAGCTACAATTGCGGGAGCCCTATCAGAGATGAATATTAGGCTGCCAATCCCACCAGCAGATTCAAGTGCGTCACGTAAGTTTCCCAAGAACCAGGTCCACACCTCGGACGTCTCTCCCGCCTCAATTCCATAAGCTAATGGCAAGATGCCATTATTACCGTCCATCGTCACAGCAATTAAGTTAGTACCCAAGTACCCACCCTTCAAATATGCCCCATCTACGATTATTATTGGGCGTGTATGGTTGACAAATGAACATATCTGCAAAGGTCAGATAAAAATATATATGAATTCTATAAGAATGTACATATTTGAACGTAAGATGTATAGTAATAATAGTTACTTACAGGTGCACCGATGGACATGTAACACATTACAAATTTACCCTCATCATCTGTACGGAGATTCGTAGTGCTCCCCGGGTTATGTAGTGTTAGGTTGTGCAGGTAAATGGGAAGCTTGTTAAATGATTCAGCGGGACTACCTCTCAACAGCTCTATAGCATAACACTTTGCTTTCCATGCTTGGTTGTATGTAAGGCTGATTTTAAAGCGTTGAGTCATATCAACTTTGATCTCTTTGCCTATGTATACACGTCCTTCCAAATTCATCGTCTCTTTTAATAGGTTACCAAGAGCTTTCTTGGTTGCGTGACGGCTATTTGACAAGATTTGAGTACGAGAACACGTGTGAACGTCGTGTAACTTCCTAACTTGGAAGTTGTCACAATATTGGATACAAGATGCACTTATCTTCCAATCACAATTAGGCAAAATACATTTTGTTGTGTACCTTTTTTTGTCTGATTTCTTTGGCTTAATCTGAAAACCTTCTTCGAGACACTTGCTATGCAATTGAAGGAGAAACTCCTCTTTACTTTGAAATGTTTGGCCCTCTCGAATCCTACAAGATGTCCCATACATGGTAACTGGTCGTTCTGGAACTTCTTCTTCTTCCTCTCCTAAAGACGTTGGTATATTCCAGAATATATCATGTTCAACTGCTTTTACTGGTATTGGTTTGTCGTATATATCTCTTGGTTCAGTCTCATCCTCCTCCTTATCCTCATCATCGGTAACAATGTGATTACCAAATGGATGGTCATGATTCTTTGGTGGATTGACATTTTCCTCATTATAATGATCATAATCATGAGGATGTGGATCGGGCTCTGGCTCCTCCACATAGTGCTTTGGATTAGAATGATCATAGTGAACATCCGAATGAAAGTTAGAATCATCTTGGTTCTCTTCAACTACCCTAAATGAAGGGTTCATGGGGTGTTGTGTTGGATGAAAATCTGTATTTTGTGGAGGAGCATGATAATGAAATTGATATTGCGGTTGATAAGGAAACGGTTGTTGAAAGGGCTGTTGAACTGAATGATATTGAGGTTGTTGAAAGGGCTGATGAACTGAATGATATTGACGTTGTTGAAAGGGTTGTTGAAATGACTGATATTGAGGTTGTTGGTAATATTCAGTAGTGTGTTGTGGGTGAAACTGTGGTTGAAAACCAGAAATACTACTACTAGGGTTATTGCTACCCATACCCGAAACATTTCGTATAATATCAACAATATAAATTTCTATCGGAGCATTGTTAATTGCATGACACAAAAAATCTCCAAAATCATCAATATCATCATTTATATCAACAACATATTGACCGAGCTTATACTTTAGACAAACCGGTGAACCAAGTGATAAACCTATTTTTTTAAGACGTTTTTCAACAAAACTTTGCACGTCATGGGCCTTTCAGGTGCCACTGGAAGTTTTAACGGCACTCTACTACATTCTATTGGCAAATACATTGGCATGTTGTTAATATATTCAAAACGACCCCCATAACAGATAAAAAGTTTAAACTTATCCATTACAAAATACGATACTAATTCAATTGCTAAAAATTATACCTGAAGACTGATTTGAGATGAATCGCATATGTTTTACTGATGCTGAAAGACTGTGAGTTGAGAGAGTGTTTCTAAGTCATTTTGTTATGAAAATATCATCCAAAATGTGTTTATTATATAAGGATAACTCTATCCGTATCGTTATCCAAAAAGTACAAATAAATCCAATGAAAATCTAAGGAAATCTAATCATCCAAAATCTTATCCGGATAAAATGTAATCTTGAAAAATCTCGATCAAGATATAGATAAAGATATAGATACCCAATGTCTTTATAATGGACTAATATCAAAAGTACATATGCATTATTGGTGTTTATTTATTTCATTTTATTCTATTTATTCTATCTATATCTTAAATCACATAAAAAGCGTGAATATGTAAAATAATTACAAAAGTCTAATACAACAAAATGGATTAATCTAGTATACATCAAAATGGACAAACCAATACAAAAGTCTAAATCACATAATGGACTAATCTAGTATACATCTAAATGGACAAACCAATACAAAAGTTTAATACAGCAAAATGGATTAATCTAGTATAATAATTAAGAAGGTGGTGGTGCTTCCGGCTCTGGCGGTGGCGGTGGCGGAGGTGGTGTAGGAGGTAGCGGCTGCCAGTCAACACGAGAACTAAAGAAAGTCTGCATCATCCGCTGCCTATACTCCAACGCAAATGACCCGGTATCCCCAATCATCTTATAATCTTGGTTATAGGCAATAGTCTCCATATTCTTGCACACCCATACTCCACAGTCGCCTAGTCCACTGTTCTGCACATGCACATCCTTTATTATTATTTAACGTAGTTTTCTATATAATAGTATATTATAGAGAAAACTACGTTAAACAATAATAATTAACATGGAGCTACCTTAAACGCCCACCCGAAACCACTCAATGTGTATTTCATCTCATCCTTAGCCACCCGGTTCTCCAACCCCTTATTCAGATGCGCATAAGTTCGAGCCCACACAAGATTACCCCAAGGGTACCTGACAAACAAAAAAAATGAAGAGATATATTACTATATGTGGAAAATTGGCCACATTGAAAGTTTTCTAATCGAATAACAAAACTGACTAAATGTTACCTGTCAAACACACCAAAATCCTCAACTAGATGCATATAATAATCCTCGACAACATACGTCAGCTGCTTTCCCATAAAACCCATGTTTATCAAAAGTAGCATACACAATCGAACACAATCCTCATCGCTAAGTTTACTCGACCCTACGAATGTGTTTCGATCCCAAACCTTTTCCTGAAGATTTTTTACTTTCACCTTAGCTAACTCCGAAAATACACGTTCTTTAAATGCAGGGCTCCTCTTAAGAACATCCGAGCTAATGTGATGCCCAATATCAACGTTGTGACCGAACCGAAGTCCAGTCACTAGACAAAACTCCCTCATACCAACTCGTATATAATGTTCCGGGTTGATCTTAAACCACAACTCATCAGCCTCCTCCCAAGGATGCTCCAGATTAGGTCGATTGCAGCGCAATTGGAGCATATGATGTACATAGCCGGAGTCATCATCTATTGTCTTCAAATCCAACCAATGACCTAAACAATGTTCTTGAAATATCTTTTCTTGCTCGGTTGTCAGAACACGCGTAAAATCACTAATGACACTCAGCTGTCTCTTCAGTGTCAACTTCACATGAGTAAACTGCTGAAACATCACCAATTAATCACTATTAGTTGAAAATAAAAGGGCACATATATATACACATACACACATATTATACATATATACATACATATTGCGGAACATATCATAAATACATAGTGTAATATACATATTATACTAATGGTCATATACTATTAATCATATATTATATAATACTTGTATACTAGTATATACAAGCATATACATATACTTACTAATATATTATACTAATAATCATATAAATATATATATACCTACTAATAATAATATATAATACATACACATATATATGTACATAAACGTCTAACGCTTAATCATATACATATATGTATACTAGTATATACACACATATACATATACTTAATAATATCTATAATAATGATCATATATATATATATATATATATATATATACACACATATACTTATAATCATAATCATACACAAACACACACACATACATATATATATATATATATATATACACACACATACGATAACAATTGCGACTAGTGAACTTCATTTGCGACTAGTGCCCAAGGATTGCGACTAGTGATCCTCAAAATTGCGACTAGTGATCAAGAATTACGACTAGTGAACAAGACATTAGTTTGCGACTAGTGATCAAAACGTAGTTGGCGGCAATACTTTTCGTATTTACAATGTCTCATTTAATTAAAACATCAACAACAATAGAGAAAAAAATGCAAAAAATGTAGAAAAAAATTACACACGCCAATTGTTCGATGAAATGCCTCAAAGAAATTTCAAAAGAAAAAATATAAATCGAGTATAAACTAGATTATCCATTATTCTAACCTACCAAACACATCAAAACACGATAATATCAATTAAAAGAAGCAATGTAGTTGTCTAAATATCTAAAATAAGAACGCACACCAAGTGTTCGATAAAATGACTAAGAGAAATTTAAAGAATAAAGCTTATAAATTGAGTATAAACGAGTTAGTACCGTTTTAGAGGACATGTTTTGAGCCAATCAACCTTCAAATTCGCATCACATTTTTTTGGGCTTCGAAATTGGATACGGCAGCAGCGGTGGTGGAGTTTGTGGTGGTGGTTTACGGATTGGTGGTGGTTAACGGGTTGGAGGTGGTTCACGGTTGGAGGTGGTTCACGGTGGGTTTGGTGGTGGTTGCCGCGGAATTGGGTGGTCGCAGATTGGGTGGTCGGGTGGTGAAGGTGAAACGTTCACGGGTCGCACAAAAATAAACGCGGGTCGCACAAAAAAATGGAACGTGAATAGGTTATTTAAGCTGCGGTAACCCTTTTAGCTGGACGCAGGTCGCATAGGCTCGGTCGCAGGTCGCGGTGAACGGGTGATCTAGCCGGCTTCGTGTCTTTTACTCGGTAACGTCGTCGGGTCGCAGGTCGTGTTGAACGAGTCGCAGGTCGCATCATGCGATCGGCGCCCGGACCTTTTGAGTGTCTTTTACTCGTTCGTCGTATTAGTCGCAGGTCGCATGTTTGTTTTGTTGTCTTTTACTTGTTCACCATTTTGGTCGCAGGTCGTGGTGAGGGGGTCGCAGGTTGCATGATGCGACCTGCGCACGGGTAAGGCAAATCCACAACTTTTTTTTGGAAGGGGCAAAACGAAAAATAACTTCTAAAAAATGGCATTTTTATTAATTTCCCCGAATATAATTAGAACAAAGTAATAATAACTACCATATTAGGTGAAAAGTAAGCTAGTAAATTACATTAAAATGAGTGAAAAAGAAATATAAATGATTTTATCAAAATACAAGTGTAAATATTCACACACACACACACATATATATATATATATATATATATATATACATATATTTAAAACTATATATAATCTTTTCGGTTTTTTCGATTAACCGTTTATAATGTTAAATCATGAACTGAAACTGAAAAATCGAAAAAAAATTAGTTCGATTAACCGAAACTGAAAAATGCAAAAAAATCGATTCAGTTAATCCAAATTCGATTTGATTTAACTTATTTTTGATTCGGTTTTCCGGTTTCGAATTATAATGAACACCCATACTTACAAACCGCTTAACTAGTATAATTAGAGGGACTATTTATGTAACTTAATATTCTTTCTCCATTTTTCTCTTTTATTTTATTTTTAGCAAAAAAAGTCCGCTCCCCCAATTTCAGTTCCTATAAATCAAACGAAAAAACACAACCATCTCTTTAGCTCTCTCTAGAATTCGGGTTGATATCCGGATCCGGGGTTTTTATTCGAATTCAAAACCCTTTTTGATTTACTCAAATTCAATTCAATTACTTCCCTCGCTTTCTTCAAATTTAAACAACAAGAAATTACTGTATGAATTTCGTTTCTCAATTTCGGATTTAAAGTTTATTGAATCACTGAAGCCCTATGCGTACTTACCACTGAGTAAGTTCATTTCCTTTTAATTGTTTGATTTAATTTGTAATCTTTGACAATAAGGATTAATCAAGTCATTGTAACAACTTTATGATCTTACTTTTAATGGGTTCGATTGATTTCATTATGAATTCTAGGAATTAGGGTTTTGCTATTTAGCTTTAAAGATTTGAGCTTTAGTTTGATATGTTATTTGATTTATATGTTGAAGATGTTGGAATGAAGTGATATGAAGTTGCTAATATGAGCGATGGAGAGAGTTCGAAAGAAGTTGAATTTAGATTGAAGAAGAGAAGGAGAAAAAATGATGAATTTTCGCAGGCGATTGCGCGGATTGCGGTTGCTCAAGTGTGCGAAAGTGTAGGATTTCAAGGGTTTCAACAGTCTGCACTTGTTAAATTTTCGGATGTTGCTAGCAAATATATTCGTGAGATTGGAAAGACGTCAAGTTTTTATGCTAATTTAGCTGGTAGGACGGAATGTAATGTGTTTGATGTAATTCAAGGGTTGGAAGATTTGAGTATTTCACAAGGTTTTGTAGGAGCATCAGATAGAGATCATTGTTTGTCGGGGTCTGGAGTTATTAAAGAGATTTCACAGTATGTTAGTTTGTCTGAAGAAGTTGGGTTCGCTTACTCGGTTCCTTCTTTTCCTGTAGTTAAAAAGCTTAAACCAACATTTAGTTTTCTACAAGCGGGAGAAACGCCACCAACAGACGATATCCCCAGTTGGTTACCCAAGTTTCCTGATCCCAGTAAGTATACAGGCATGCCTTCAGCTAGTACAGAAGAAGCTAAAATGATGCCCGATAGAATTGAGCAAGAACAGGTCACCGAGCCACCATCATCAAAAATGGAACATTTTTGGTCGCGTAACGACGCTGAATGTTCTAAGGTTGTTGAACAGGGAGATTATGCAGGAAGAGAACAAGCGACTAATCCTTTTCTTGCTGTGCCTCTACTACCTGGGGAGAAGGAGATTTCTTTAATTTCTATTCCTGCTAAGCTTAAGGAAGAAGACGTGGTGCAAAATCAATGCAATCATGTTCCCGAGTTGGATACATCTGCTCATGAAAATCAGGCAGTTAAGAGCAGTGGGTGTGGTACCGAGGAAGGTAGTATAAAAGTTGTTTTGAACGACAGGCCTACAGTGAATATTAAGTTTCACATTGGCAAAAAGTCGTTAGATACTGCAAATAGACATGCTGACAAAGGGAAAGCAGAAATTGTGTCTTGGTTTATGAATGATGACGTGAGGGATGAAGAAGATAAGATATCAGAGAAACTTCTAAGGGAGCCACAGCCACTAGAGGTAGAAGAAGAAAGTGGAAATGATTTAGTTGTAAATTAGGAACATTAGTTTAAGGTTTGTATACTAGTTTGGAATACTAGTAGCACGTGCTAGTTCCGGAGTAGTCGAAGTCAGGGGCGTATATTTTCTAGAGGGGAATGTTCCCACTTTTAGCATTTTTTTCTGAGGTATGTTTGTAGTTTTATAATGAACTTTTTAGTCAATGATGATTCTTTCAATTGAAATTCTTTACTTTTTTTGCATCTTGTTTATAAGGTACTTAACACAAATATTACTGAATTCTTGGATTTTCGGTACATCACATCATGCATGAATGGAATAATGTCATGCTTGTGCACCTTGTGTTACACAGATGTTACATTCATAACAGTGTTTTACTTTCACTAAGGTGGGGCTATATTTCAAGAGTCACGTAATTTTAATGCGTAGGCAGAAAGATTTGGTAACTATTGTCACATGGTTCAAGAAAAAAGTTAACTTGATGACTAGGTGAAGGCATTATAATTTCGATAGGATATCGATATCAATAACTTGTCTTTTTTTTAACATTTATAAGTAAAAACTTGTCAGTATTTGTGGCTTAGATAATCTAATCATCATATGACTTAAGTGGAACTATATGCAACTTTCTGTCCATGATCTTATACAAAGAAATAGGAACCACTATGATACTACTTGATTGGGTGAATAACAAAACTTACTAACAAATAAGAAGTCTTTATAGACAGACTAGGTACCAGCATCTGTAGTCATTGAGGTGGTACACTCCCTTTGCCAATTAGTGATCTTGTGTGTAACTTTTAAAAAGCCCAATGAATTGGGCAATATGTTAGTTAGCAGTGTAAGTTCAGATGCAAGCCAGCCTTGAATTATAAATCCTTAACCACAATAAAAAGATGAGAAGGTGATGACAAGAAATATAATTTGGAATCTTGAATTACACGGAGGCTTGATTCGTTTTTTATTATCATATTCTTTTGACTTTTAGCTGTGAGAACCACAACGAATACATGTTTGTTCACGTGTGATTAACTTCAATCATATGTGAACACCGATTTATTTTCGATTGAGAAAGAAAAAGTCAAAAAAATCATAAATTTACGTCTTAAGCACATTTTAACCTATTTATTCACATTATCGTTCACATGTGAACATATATTTGTTTTTTTGCATTTTTCGATATAATCTTAGAATTTTTTTGACTTTTTTCTTTTTCAATTAAACGTACATCAATGTTCACATATGTTTGAAGTTAATCACATGTGAACACACATGCATTCTTTGTGGTTCTCAGTTCCCAACTTTAGAGTGGTTCTCATTTGAACCTTCCCCTTTATATATATATATATATATATATATATATATATATATATATATATCTGTGTTCAGGTTCATATACAGTAAGCTATAACTTTCATTGTTAGTCTTCAACTTCGTTTTTCCTGATAAATCTTGAACTCTTTTTCACCTTGACCTCAAAAGGAGTTCTTGATTCTTTTAGGTTATGAAATCTTAGGACTAGATTGTTACACACTTACATGCATATGATCTCTTGTAGAAAATTCTGGCTCCCTGCCTCCCTTCCGAGTTCCTTCTAGAGTTAAATAATTTTGCCACAAATAAGACAGTGCACAAGTTTTTTTGTTGACAATAGTACATCACACTTCCATAACCTTTGGAGCCCTAAGCTCACTGTGGTGAAAATTTTGTATATTTCTATACGACACTCTTGATGAGTACTAAATTTACATTATTTCAGTTAGGAGACAACAATTGTGTGCGTGTGTGTGTGGTGTGTGTTTCAAATGAGAACCACTTGAAAGTTGAGAATTTTGAGAACCACTAGAATACGTGATTATTCACGTGTATAATGTCAAAATATTTATTAAAGTGTTAATTAGAATCAATGAAACCTTGGCCGAACTACATGTGTGTGTGTGTGTATTTGCTGGAGAGTATGATTGGTGAGTAAAGGTAGTTGTAATATGGGATATGGTAGTTATGTGACCAATTTAAATAGTATAAAGGCCAACTGATACTCAACTCGATATGTTACGAGGAATTCTAGTAATTCAGGTAGAAATAACTGAAAGTTATAAGAGATGATCATAAGTTGACTTGAAGTAGAAATAGAAGTCACAAGTTATCAAAATCCTCGAAATCTGGTATGCTTCCATAAAAAATTAGTAGTCGAAGTAAACTCGCAGGTTATGTATTTTTAGCGTTTGTAAGACATGTGCATATGGTATTTGTTGAATTTTTATGCATTGATACATATAATATATTCTTCTATCAACCATATATTCATCCAGCTGTTTACATGAAAATTAAGTCTGTACATAATATATATGATGTTAGTTCACAGTATGCAGATGAACAGACACATAGCCCTACAGTAAGAGCTTCTTGGTTTAGTGCATATGTTTGATTTTCTATCTGGAGTTAGCCTATTCTGGCTAGGGTGTTGGGCGAGAAGGTAACACCAGTTAAATAGTCAAAAAGTTTGATTCATGCATCCCAACTGTTTCTGTAGCCCTTGTTTATTTTCTCTTAGTCTGTGTGTACAACGTATACCCAAATGTAGTTAAAATTAATTTCAAAATTAATATGGATATCCAAAGTTACAGTTTTATTTGCAGTGAATACATTTTTTCACTACTTGATCTACATGGAAAATAACCGCCTACAATGTCTCGGTGGCCTATCCATCAGAGTCACCACCTCAGCATTTACAACCTCTTTAACCAAATCTTTGAAAATTAGACGCTCAACGTCTAAAACTAGACCTGGAACCTCATAACTGCAGTTGTCCCAATCTTCTGAATTTTTATCGACATCTGCACTTACAAGGTTTTTTACCTCATCATCCTCATCATATAGGCATCTCTCTGAGGTACGTTGGAGATTATCTATTTCTGACCACAATTCTTTCAGTAGCTTTTTTCCATTCACAAGCTCACCGCATGTTCTTCTAGTCCACAGCCCAGATGACACAACTAATTTTTGGAGAAGAATATCGTTCACACAATCAAATATCATTTTTCTTCTAATTATGTTATTTTGTTTAGATCGTGGGTAATATTTCAGGCATTCATCATTTGTTTTTTCCACAATATCAAACAACTCAGGTTTTATCAAACTGTTTCCTGGATGTAGCTGGACTATTCTGATTGCAGAGTCTGGATCTTTTAGAAAACCCGAAGCTGATAGTATCTCGCTAACGTACCTGTGGTCACAGTTTGTGCTTTTGCATGGAGATGCTACAGTTTCATCGACTGGGTTTGATAATTCGATCTGATGAATGACGTGATTTCTGTTTTCTAGTTTTATGGGATTGAACTTGGAGTACTGATTTGTATCTGTACTCTTCAACGAGATGTCGTTTCCCACATGATTCCAGCCCCTTTCATCATTGTGTAAACTTTCATAATCTGAAAAATTGGATCACACACATTAAATTTGTCAGTTTGTTGATGTGTAATTGTTCTTATTCATGTGTTGTTCATAATCATTCTTCACTAGCTGTCCAGTGCATGAAACCATAATGAAATAGTAAATAACAAGTCAGTTAACTTGGAAGATGAATGAATGTACCGTTGAAAAAAGTAGGTTTCTTTTTCACTGGAGATAGTGTCTCTTCTGTGTAAAATGCATCAAGAACTGAGACAGGACTCTGTTGTTCCACAGTAAGTTTGGCAAGTTCAACACTAGGCTTGTCTTCCATCAATCTTTCAGAAAAATTATTCTGAAAATGGGAGGTAAAACATGTTAAGAAACACACATATGTATGTATGTTTATTGTGTTAAATGATCTGAACAAGCCTCACTCACCCTGGGATTTTCCTTTATGTGATCGTTTCTTGTGACTTTCGGTTTAATATGAGAAGCCAAATTTGTATAGCTTTCTAATTTGTAGGAAACTGTATCACCATCATTGCTGTACCTACATGATTGCTTGATTTTTGGGTGTCCGGTCTTCAAATGTGATACGATGGGCTGCACATTCAATTGCTTTTTGAGTTTGCTTGAATCAGATGACGGCCTGAGAAAACATTGATTCTCAACACCATTCTTTGAGCTTTGCAGTCTTGGGCTCGACACTGGTCTCACTCCAGTGACATCATCTGGCGAGTTTAAAAATGAAAGTGATCTTGACGTCCTCCCAGTTGCCTTTTTATTCCTTGGAGCTGGCCCTTTAACCTGCTTTCTAGTTGCAGGGTTAACATTATGAACGCCGGTGATTATCATAGATTCTGTATCTATGTTATGCGGCTTCATGTCCCTGCTCTTTGGAGAATTAGTCCGGTTGATAACGGGTGAACCTGGTTGTTCCGTTTTCTGGCTGTTCAGAGACTGCTCTTTGTTGTCTAACCCCCTTTTGTTTGTTTGCATTGCTTCAAGTATCTGCTTTAGTGCCCTGAGATCGTTCCCTGATGTTTTAAATTCTAGAGCACTTAACCTTTTCTCCATCTCACCATACACAGAAACGGGGGAATTTTTGGTATTCTTTAAGTGGACCCTTGGAGAAACCGAAACATGATTATGCTTGCATTCTTCACCATTTTTTGACCTTCTTGGACTTGAAACCAATTGGTCATCAAAAACTGGTTTAATTTTCAAGGTCTCAACTTCACGAATGGAGTCTGTTAAATTCTCCAGACCCATCAACCGAGCCACAACACCTGATGATGGTCTCTTATTACTTCCTGGCTCACTTTTTGACTCATTCATGGAACTCCTGTTGGAATTTTGCTTGCTATCTAATGATAACCGTGGAAGCTCATTGACTTTGAAAGTTGACTTCAAGGAATATTGTGATTTTCTTTCATCACATGAAAGTCGTGATCTCTCACCCACTTCTTTTACTCCCAATGAAGGTTTTTGAAGTTTTCGGTCTTTTCTATCAGATTGATGAGATTTTTGGTGTATGAAAGGCCTTGGGGAATCAATGTGTTTCATGACAGGTCCACTTTTTTCATCTTTTTTCACACGGATTTCTCTAGCCATTGAGTCCTTGACCACAGTTTTTATATCGGGTGGCTGCAGAGGCAAAGCTGGTTGCTTGTTGTGAAAGTTTGGGGATGTGCGTTCACGGGGAAGTTGCCACTCTTTTTGAAATCTTTTACTACAATCGAAAGATGAGATGGTAGTTGATGTACAAGAAGAAGAAGAAGAAGAAGAAGAAGGGTTTCGTTTTGATTCAAGGGATGCTTGATTATTTTCTATCATCGCCTTCTCGGTATTTTTCTCCTGTATTAGTGAAAAATTCAGGTAAACATAATCAAGATATGGCAAGCTATTTATTTCATTATTATTTCTTACCTTGGCTTTCTCTGATGAATTCTTGAATTCCTTGTCACCATTTTCATCTTGACCTAAACAGAAGTTCACAACTCTTTTAGATATTGAAATTTTTGCTATTTCTAATAATATAGACTAATATCCTTACATTTATATGATATCTTATGGAAATATTTGTTTTCTTTGTTGCAGTCTAGAAATTTAGACACCCAGGGCCTTTGCTGAAAATTTGGGTTATAGGGATATCAAAATTGACTCAAAACCATGATATGTGATATGAAAACCATGATATGTGATATGAAGAGTGAGTAAACATCGTAACCATAATGGCTATTTGCATTTGACATTCGTAGTTGAATATTTGTGCATTGATGCTTATTTTCTTTTATCAACCAAAAATTTTATCTACCTGTTTTCATGATCATGAAATCTATGAAAACTTCATATGATTGAATGCTTTACCTTTTTTTTTTCCCCTTATATTATTATCATTATTGATGCTTCTTACAGTTTGCATATGAACACATGCACACACGCACGCACACACAATATGAACATCTTGGTTTAGCACATATGTATGAAGTTTGTACCTGAAGTTAATCTGTTCTGGTTCCGGCCATGACGGTGTAGACCGAGAAGGTAACGACGGTCAAAAAGCTGAAAAATTCCGTTCATGCAACCTAACTGCTTATGTAGCCCTTGTTTATCTTCTCTTAGTGTGTATACAACCTTAGTAGCCATTTACACTACCAGAACCACTGCTTTTTCCTTCACAATTGATAACTTAAAGACCTTCCCTCCTTTTTTATAAAAGAAAAAGTGCAAAAACAGAAGATGCTTTTCCTGTTCAAGTGCACAGAAACTTATCAATGACAATGATTTTCTTGTATGCTCTTTAAACTGTAAAGCTGCACAAAGAATGTGCAGAATCAGGTCACTTTTCTATTTATAGGAAGAAATAATTTTGAAAAAACCGCGGCAATACTTAATTTTGATCGAATAAATCTGTACTCAAGTCATTTATCGACGAAACCATCTTGGTTTTTAGGTATCATAGAAGAAAGAAAGAAAAATTTCCTTTCAGTTTTTCTTGAGTCATCAAAAAAAGGCTGCTAGAGGTTGAGTTAGAAGGGAATGTTGAAGCAATATATGCAAGTATTGTTGAGTTTATTTATATGGGAAATGAAATAGGTGGCAAATTTCAAGATTAAGAGGGAATTTGATGACATTTTATATTTATATTCATTCTTGGTAGTTTGGGTGTGGATGTGGTCAGATCTGCCCTTCCATGTGGACAAAGTAATGTGGATGGGGTCTTCAGTCTGCCCCATTTCATGTGTAGTTTGTCAGTTGGAGGAGGCTAAACTATATACATTTTTACTAGCAAAATGCATGTATATTGTGTTCTGTCAATTTTCAGTTAACTCATTTTGCAGACCATTTCCTATCCAATTTTTACCAAATTATCCTATTTGCTAACATCATCCATGTTACCATATATATTTCTTGTAGATATGTTGGTACTTTAATATTCTTGCTTCTTATAATTATAAAGATGTTATCTTTATAGTCTATATATAATAGTCTATTCTAGCTGACTACATGATATTGCAAGTTATCTATGTGTACTTTATAGTTGATACACTTTTTGTAGTAGTTACTCAAATTGATTAGCAGTAACATGTGTAAAGATTTTAAGCGATTTTGTGACATGTTGATTTCTTATCCGTACGGAATTTGCTTGAAATAGAACACACCCACATGGTGAATACTATTCTTTCCGAGCATACGTATATTGTACTTTATGCTTTAGTCATGGTACCCGTTTTTTGCAGATAACGGCTACACAAAACTGGACCATTATCTGGGCGGGTGATTATTATATTGACAAGGTGATAAAATGTGTGGGTCAGGTAACGGGTCAAAACAAGTAACATAGTAAGAACCTAAATTTTCTAATTAACAAAGCAATTGAAGGGGTTGTATGTTAGCCGGGTTTTTTAGCCATTTAATTAAATGTGTTCCCTAGTTTTTGTATAGTTCTAAGATAAAGCAACTTAAATTGACTCATATTGGTTAAAAATTGTCACTTTTTTGTTTAAGTTGTCACTTAGCATGTGCAAAAAAGCTACTACATTTTGATGCTAGCGTGGGTAGAATGTATTGATTTCTACTGCATAAAGGACAGACTTTTATGCCCATTTTTTAGTGGAACAATCACAAAATTGGTTCACCCATTAAAGAAGTAGAATACACATTCATCATGGGTACATAAACAGTACAATGATTATCTACATACATGATTATCAAAGTACAAATGATGTAATGCATGCATGCTTTATATGTATGTACTTTTGTACTTGGTATATATCCATCTATCCAAGTAAACCTGTTTTTGTGGAGGTAGGGTGGGGTAGTTGACTATTATATGGTTAGTCTTTGGTGCATGATCACATGCCTAAAGGCCTCACATGAAGATTGCTTGCCTTTGTTTCACTAAACATTTACCAACCATTAGCCCCATTTTTTGTCATCAATCAAATTAAACCTTACTATGTTCCAACAAACATTAAGCCCCATTAACACACCATTATAGCTACATGACAATCGAGAAGCGTTGTACGAATTCGTATCGTTGTTGATATCTTCTTATTAGGTAGAATGGGATATGGTGTATGATTCATAAAGGGTGTCAAGAAATTATTGTTTGTGTGTTTGATTTGAATGTTTATTTTTTATGAATAAAGAATGGGATGTAACTTTTTGCACTTTCTTTTAGGGTTCTAAAAAGGGGTAGGAAGATTGTGTGAGCATTAAACAAGGGTTAGTTCCAAGTTGTTTAAGTGAATGTTATTTGCAAGTCAAGATTCCCTCTTATCCCTTTTTCATCACATGAAAAGAAGTGAAAGAGCATAAAAGTTTTTGTGCATCTAATCTTTGGACCATTTCCTTTAGGTAAAAGAAACACTTTTTCATCCCATTATAAAATAAATAATATATACGTATAAGAAGATAAAAAAATGCTATTATATATATAATATATTATATAATAATATATATATTTATATTAATTTGGATGTGAAGCAATCAACACATACGCAAGAATAGAAAGTAAGATGTGGTGTTGAAGTTACTTGGTGATTTAGAGACCAAGACACGATAGTGAATAGACTCTTTAACCAAGGAACATCCCCACTTCTTGTTTCTTATTTTGCCTACATTATTAACTTTAGTTCTCTTTTCATTATTTAATGTTAATTATTTCATGAGTTTCTATAAACAATGCCTTAAGCTAACTATAAATAGATTTAGCCAATGAATAATCATCAATGTTTCCATAATAAACACGAATATATGTTTTATTATATATGTTTTATAAATAGAAAGTGACATTGTGATTGAACATTTACATAGAAGTTTTGAAGTTTATTATATGTTTTGAGTGTATTAATGATAAATTTAAACATTGCCTTTAGGGTATTGTATTTATAATAATAGCTAATAGCTATATATGCAACAAGATATATAAATATAACATTTACTTTTTTGCAAGGACCATGGGGGTAAGTGTGGATTATGGATAAAATAATTGGGAGATGATTTAATATGATAACTTTGTTTTAATGCAACTACTTGTTATGGATCACTGTATTGATTAATTTGTAATATGTATGATTCATTTTTAAAATTTCATTGATTATGCATTCCTAAATGCTTGTTTATATACTTTGTATATATTGGGATTTTTTTATATTTTTTTCTTTTAATAAAGGGAGGACAAATTTATGAAATGTTAGATTATAAGGTCCTGAAGGGCATTTGCGACATTTTTTGGGAAGAAGAGGTAGACGATGTCAATTGTTGATTATTTGTAATCAATGATACCTATTTGTTTCATCTTAACAATCCTGCATATTATGTAAAATGCATTGTACATGTAAAATAAATAAATTAAAGATTGAAATCGTCTACCTCTTATTCTCCTCAATATGTAATTGTCTCTCTAATCGCATGTCAACTTTAGGACATCTAAAATTAACACGGTACATTTCAGTGTTGTCAAATCTATATAAAAATATCTCGTATGAAACATGATATGCCACTTTACATGCATGCTTTTCTTTTTTCTTTTCTTAACAATTTTGTATAGAGTTAAGTTTTAGTAGGTGGTTCGATCTGTTCATCTTGTTGGAAAATATACGTTTAGTTTGGATGAAAAGGTCAAAGTCAAAGGTCAGTATCAAGTGAAATCAGATTACAAAAATGGCCAGGTAATGAAATCAAAAGTCACCTAATTGCACATGCATTGTTTTCGAATTTTGATCTACCTAATTCACTCTACATTTCTATTACTAGTATCTTTATCTTTATTTAATAGTGTAACACATTTAAACACAATCCCATACGATTCTATTTCCATTAGCAAGCTAATTATTTTGCTTATATTATATAGAGATTATACAAGTGTGCCTCATTATTTATTAGTTATCCCAATTAATAGAGTAAACAATATAGGTGATTACATTACAATTGTTATTGTCCATTAAAAGTACAAGTAATATTATTATAATCCCTTATGTTACTACAAGTAAAATAACAATCAGAACATTTTATTTTTGATATTACATTAGATTTATGTATGTGTGAGTATAAGTGAAAAAATTAAAGGCAACCGATTCTCCAGGTCTCCTCGAGCGTTTAACTTAAGGGAGGTATATCGTGTAACCCTCGATTAAAGGAATATGGGAATAGAAATTGAAACCATGACATTCGCGTTTATGCTATACGATGGAGTGCAAGTGTGTATCATGGGCTAGTTGAAGAAAATATGTTGTGTAGGTCACCAAGTGGCCCAAAGCAAAGAATTGGCAATGATTTAGTTTGTTTCTACCTTTTGTCATGTAGACAAACTCTATCTATAACTAATTTTAAAATTCAATATGATTTCACATCCAACATATCATATGCACTATATTCTTTTTCTGAAGATTAAATCTTTAAAGTATTTCAAATCAAGCAAATAAATACCTGATAATTCTGCATCAATAAAACTCCAAAAAACCTCAAGTTTGCTAAATTAAATAGAATTGCCTTCAAGCTCAAAAAAATAAAAATATATATAAGCCAATTTAGTCCCAATAATCTCTTTTGACACAGGTAGACAAATGGAACACATTACACAACCACCACCACCCATGATATCCCCTCTAACATGTCCTCATGTAATGCCAATTTCCAGTTCAACTTTGGTTTCCAGCAAAAAGAAAGAATTAATTAAAGAGATAGAAAGATATTTTATGCAGGAATAATGCAGGATTTGAGTTTGTAGTTGAAAGATTGTTCAATAAGTCCACAAGTATCAGCATTCAATTCAAACTTAAAATTACATACAAGATTCTTATCTTAAACAGTAAAATGAAAGTAAAATATGTCCCATATGAATGATATGATTTGATTAGATACAAAAGCCATACACGATGAAGACATGCATCATGTATAGTTGGACTATAATTAGAAAACTTGCAATCAATGGTAGAAACCATGGTGCATCTTCGAGTTCAGTTCACAGGATACTGTGAACACTTGAGATTCCTAAAACTATATTTAGAAAGCTTGCAATCAATCTGTTTTTAGGAAGCTAAGATTTTGGCAGAAGTTCTTGTTCTTATCGGTTCATTTCCTACTCATGCCTATGCTACTCAGGTCTCAGCCGAACTCATATACATAGCCCTCAGTCCTGACTTATACTTCATGCTGCTTAGCTTGCTAGCAAAAATTACCTATTTTGACCCTTGAGAACACGTGCGTAAAAAGCCCAGTTTTGGTCTTTTTCATCTATAGCACCTTGACCTAATGGATGTTGCTCTACATACGTCTTCACGTCATCAGCCACCACCAAGCCTTCAAGATAGGTTTGTAGTTTTCCTTTCGGACCTGCAAGAAGAAGTAAAACACCATTTACATTCGTAACAGGCAATTTACTTCCACTTAGAGAATAGCAAAACATGCAGGTCACCAGGAAGGTTGGGTAAAGGGCCAAAATGAGTTAGGCCGGCTACATTTTTTTAACCCCTTTGATGTATTATTGAATAAAATACAACTTGAACGGTTCTCATATTAACGTTTTAAAACAGAAAAATCTACTTTTACTTGCAACATAAAAGAAACAAATACTTGTAGCTCACCTAAGAAGTCATCATCCTTATCCTTGTAACTGTAAGAAACAGGGAATATTCCTGTGTGCTTCTGCAAGATAAAGAATTTAAACCAAGACAAAATGAGAAGATAGTTAATGTTGTTAGTTGCACGCAACATTTTCCCATTTTAAATTGTGACATGTATCAGTACACGGGTACATGAATTTTAGATTAACCAGAAATGTAAAATAAAGAGTTCAATACAGAGTGATAGCTAGGCTTACAGTGTTAAGCAACGCCTTGTATGGAGAATCATCCAACAACAATGTATTTGATTCATGAAAAGTTCCTTTGACCCAAGAATTACCAGGACCATTTTTGTCCCAAATCTTTCTCAGATCCTTAAAGACTATGCACTTATGTTTGTCTTCAAGAGTTCCAATCCCTGAATTGGTGCATTGGGAAGCATCCTGAATTCCATACATGTCTCATATTACAGGAGGCAGTAAAACACGTTTGGCTAACAAGTCAAAACAGTTTCAGGTTGAAATGGGTAAATTTATAGTACGGACTATAACAGGCCACGGGGAGGATTGGGTTGGGTTGACCCATAAAAAAGTATTTTGTCCATTTTGTAGAAACCTCATAAGTAGTTACGTGTTAGTTATGACTACAAAACAATATTACTATGGTAATAGTACAAAATAGGATGTTGTACGCATTAAAAGTCAGTTACCCATTTCCAACCCAATTTAAAATATTCCTCCTTATAACTAAATTTTCTTATTTAACTTGTTCAAGATCAAACACCGCCTAAATCAACCCATTCAACTATAAATGGTCTAAACTGTCACATTTAGTATAAAACTCGTTGGCACACAATCGTTGGCCTTGCCGTCTCCCTAATATAGGCAGGTAGATTACCCGAAATATAGACCATATCAAAGACAGCTAATAACTTAAGAGTATGACCATTATGACCACTATGATCCTACCGGTGAGCATCCCTTAGATCGAGTAATATGGTGAATATATCTGGATTCAACAGATATAACTAAACGCACTTACCCAACAAAAAAGCACCTTCTTTTTAAAATCTCCCAATAGAAAGTCAACCACGGGGTCCAAATTCTTCCTGCAAATATATTCATTAGTTAGATGTACTGCATGCTATAAAAGAGAGAGAGTGAGGCAGACTAAGAAAGAAAGAAATGTATAAAACAGTACTTGGTTCTTGAAGACCAAATGCCAACATTAAACCTCTCAAAACAAAAGCTGAGAAAATCATCCAAAAAGGGTCTCTTGAATACTGCATCCAAACTAAGCATGTTAAACTAGAAATCACGGTTATACATAACAAAACTAACTTTAAAACTATCATCCCCAGTCATACTTGCTCGTCTTCCAATATATTTATCTGCTTGTATATCCTTTGGTGGGGCATAAACAATGTCTGCAAGCAACCCGTTCACATCAATAATAAGAAGCTTTTTCCCCAATGTTGCAACATGAGTTAGCTCCTTAACTTCTGTCTTCTTAATAGTTTCTAAACCAACTGTTTTTTGCTTCTTCCTTTCCTGAGACGTTTCTCTTGACAATGTCCTGTTCTCAACAATGCTTGTGGTTCCACTTGAGCCTTTATTATTGATTAAAGTACAATGTGCGCTCTCACTGGTACTCAAAATACCACCTGAGACTACGTCCTTTGCCTTCAACTTGTTCCTCTTCCTCTTTTTTGATGCTGTCGTATCTGTTGCAGTTGTACTTGAGCCCATCTCACTTTTGTCAGCTTTCAAGTCCTGTAAGTCTTGAGAATTCAAAAATTCACCTAAGTTTGGCCTATCAATCTTTGGTTTCCGCTTCTTTTTCTTTTTCCCAGTAACATTCACGTTAGGATATGTAGTTGTGCTCAACTCCATCTCATCAGGAATCACAATTTTATCTGAGAGCATCTCAGCACTTAATGCTACATCAACCTTACCTGTACCCAAGCCTTTATTCGTATCTACTTTTTCCTGGCTGTTCTCAGAAGATTTCACAATGTCACTCGAGTCTGAATTCTTATCCTCATTTTTCTTCCTCTTCCTCTTTTTTGATCCTGTGGTATCTGTTGCAGTTGTACCCAAACCTGCCCCACCTGTAGCAGCTTCCAAGTTCTCCAAGTATCGAGGATTCAAAATTTGACTTAGGGTTGTCTTATTCTCCTTCTCCTCCATACCATTCACAATATGATTAGTATTTGCACAATCATTTTCCATTTTCTTTAGCTTTTCTCTCATTCTCTTTCTTTGTAATTTACCGAGCTTAGTAGCACCATTACCATTTTCATTTTCCATCCCTGAAATCAAACTCTTCGCATCACCAGTAGCAGCCGGACTTGACACCGCAATCTTCTGATCAACAACAGTTATAGCAGTAGCTAGCGTATTATTTAGAGGACTTTCTGTATCTTTTCGTTTGTCGATTGATTCATGATTCACTTTCATTTTTTTCTTTAGCCTTTTTCTCCTATTCTTTTTTTGTGCTTTAGTGAGCTTAACAACACCACCGTCACCTACACCATTTTCCACCCCTGAACACTCCTCAACAGTTGTAGTAGTAGCTAGAGTATTATTTAGAGGACTTTCTGTATCTTTCCGTTTGTCGATTGATTCCAGATTCGCTTTCATTTTGTTCTTTAGCCTTTTTCTTCTATTCCTTTTTTGTCTTATAGAGAGCTTAACACCACCACCATCACCTACACCAATTTCCACTCCTAAACACTCCTCAACAGTTGCAGTAGTAACAAGACTATTATTTAAAGGACTTTCTGTATCTTTCCGATTATCGATTGAGTCCAGATTCTCATTCCTTTTTTTCTTAAGCCTTTTTCGCCTATTCTTTTTTTGCGCTTTAGTGAGCTTAACAACGACACCCTCACCTACACCATTTTCCATCCCTAAACACTCATTAACAGAAGATGATATGTTTGCTTCCATTCTATCTACAATTCTGATACCAACAAACTAAAAAGGTCACACAATTGTTACACATAATTAATAAATTGCTAACAACATCAGTTTCATCAGTCATAAAATGTACCCATGGAACAACATTTATATAAATACTGGTATATAAGCAAAAACAAATGCATTATGTTTAAACATCAAAGACAACAGAGTAAAGTAGTAGTATATTCTAATCTATCAATGTACCAATAAACCCCAAACTAACAACTTAATAAACGAAAACCACAAATCATTTCAAATATTTCAGCTAGGGTTTCAAAAGTAAACATACCTTATGTGAAATTTTTGATCTCCGGCACACGGCGGAGCTCAGGGAACGATGGTTTTTGTTATGGCTCAGACACCAGGCAGGCCCAAGGTTGTATCAGTGAGCCTGAAATGTATTGTTTAGTGTAGGCCCTTTAACTTCCATACTCTCTTCCTTTTTGGACTATAATATGTTGAAAGCTTAAATTAGGCCCAAATTATGATTATGAATTTATGATCAACCTTGAAATGTTGTAAAGTTTAATAAAAATGGTGTCTTTGTTTAGGTTTTGAACTTTTGATCATACCTAGTAACATGATATGGTGATAATAAATAAAAATTCACAATAAGTGGTTCACTGTATTTTCGTTTCATAAAAACACATGATATAAATTATGTTATAAAAATAAGTTAAGAGGATATGATTTACTCTTACGAGTCAAGTCAAAAAACTAAAAAGTGAAGCAACTCGAACCCTGAATTTCAAATGAATTTGACTCATATGGTTCGTTTATTGACTCTTCCGATTCGTTTGTTAATCTTTCAAGTCTTATGCGACTCTATCGAGTTAAAAACTCAGACAAACTTTTATTATAATATAATACAAAAAATAAATGGACAAACTACAAAAAAATGACTATGATCGATTTTATATTAAGCATTTATGTTGATTATCGATAAAAGACTTAAAGCATGACTCTCAACATGTTAACTTCCTCTAATAACAAAAATTTAAAACAATTATATACACATATATACAAATCTTTATATTTATTGAGTCGTGAGTTATAATGGAAATTATGAATCAAGAATTAACAATATTCATATTGTCTTCCATTTGTTGGATTAGCTTTTGGGTAAGAAAAAAAAAATGGGAAATTAATAAAAATACACTTTTTTCGGAGTAATATTTGGATTTGCCCTATGTTAAAATTTTTTGCGGATTTGCCCTATCCGGGCGCAGGTCGCATCATGCGACCTGCGACCCAATCCTTGCGACCTGCGACCCATGGTGTTACCGAGTAAAAGACAAGGTCACCACATAAATCTCCGGTCGCAAGTCGCACCATGCGACTTGCGACCTGCGACCTGTGACCTGCGCCCCGTTCACCGATCATGCGACCCGTTCACCGACCCGGGCGGAATTTTTTTTTTTTTTTTACGTGGTTTTTATCTTATTTTTTATTATATGTTTTATTTACTTTTTTGAGTACTTTAATAATTTTTTAACTTAATTTTGCGACCCGTTCACCGAGACCTACTAATGTTTTATTTACTTTTTTGTTACATTTTTTTTTTGAGTACTTATTTTTTTTTACATTTTTTTATATGTTTTATTTATTCCTTTATTCCTTTATTCCTTTTTTGTTTTCTTTACTTTTTTTTTTCAAGACCTTTGAGATAAATATCTTATCTTTTTTGAAAAGATAATATGGATGTGATTTTCTGGATTTTCCGGATAAGATATCTTATTATATTTTTGAGATAAAATATCTTATCTTTTTGGATAGGATTTTCCGTGAATTTCCTGATTTCCATACATGTTTATATATAAATAGTGTAACTGTAAGATAGAATTACCAAGATTTTCACATGATAAACCTTTTCACATTTGTTTGTCATTAATCTTTGAAAAATGGTTGAGAATGATCATTTTTGGTATTTCCGTTCTCCAAATGAAGAACCATTAACTGAGAAAATATACGCCGAAGTTCCTTGGATGTTTAGTGTTGCTTTCCGTCACGTTGGACATTTTCAGGGCGCAAAAAGAATGTACGTTCAAGGTTTGTTGACGTTTATTGATTGTGTTGAGGCCGATGAATTTTCAACTAAACTTTTGGAAACGGCTTTGAACGAGCTAGGTTACTGGCCTCCGGAGAGGTGGTATTTTTACTTTAAAGAGCATGATGAGGACCTAGATAATGGTTTACAATTGATAACAGATGATGTCGAGCAACTCAAGCAGATTACCGACTATGCAAAAATACATAGAGAAATTGAGGTGTATGTTACACGCGCTGATCTTTCACATTTCTCGAATTCGGATACTTTAATGTCGTTACTAATATCTAAATACCGGCTCTTCAAGTGCAAGGCGTTTATTCGATTAGTTATTGGTTAAATCTTGTAATTCGTATTTTTTCTTTAATAAATTGGATAGTTTGCCAATTATGTACGTTGTATTGTGAATCTACTTTTATTATTTTTAATCCTTATGTAATGATATGTTTAGTAATGTTCAAGCAAAGTTATTGAATCCAATAAACCACGATAATGCAAACGTACATAACATTCTTAACAAGTACATAACATAGTTTTTTTCATCACAACAATTTCAATTGTGGCTCACGGCTGACTCAAATGGACACTTGGAAAAGTCTGAGTCGCATGGGACTGTTCTCCTTCCTCCTCGAATTTGCTTGACGTTGCTTTTGTGGACGTTTTCTGCAAATCAAAATAATGACCAGTGCTGTAAAAATAGGAACTTAATAATACAATGTAAATATTTGTTTTTTATGAATTAAAGTAACAACTTACTTTCTTCGATCTTGATTTTGATCTAGATTTTGACCTTGAGTTGCATCTTGCGGTGGTTCTTGATCGGCTTGGCTCATCTGTTCTATCGTACGGAGCTGTACAATTAACTCGACTATGACCGTGTTCCTTGCAACGACTACATTGATTTTTGTATTCCCGTTTCTCCTCTCCTTTTGAAGGAATACAAGCACGGCCTGGTGGGCGACCAGATTGCCTCTTCACCAATATAGGCGGTAAGCAAATCTGCAGATTACCTGGATCGTCCCATTCTGAAGGATGAGGCGTTGGATTTATAGCTTCACTATAGGCTGCCCGATATGTTTCCGTGGTGAAATACCTCTCCGCAAAGCAGGTCACATTGTCCATTTTAAAGTAACGAGTTACTGCCGCTACGTGTCCGCAAGGTAAACCAGACAATTGCCATTGCTTGCAAGTGCATGTTCTTGCTTCCAAGTTGACTGTACCATTCTTTCTTCGATCCACCACCTCACATATCATGTTTGTGGATGGGTTGACCGTCCAGCTAAGCGATTTGCCAACCCTCTTACCAATCTTGTGTTCGGCATATGGTGTGAGTGGTGTTTTAACAGTCGCGGCAGTGTTTCGATGTTTGAAATACCATTGTTGTACTGAAGATCTAAAAAACTCCAATAACATTGTGACTGGTAGTTTCCTAGCATGCTTGGTCATGGCGTTAATGGACTCTGCACTGTTAGTTGTCAGGTAGGCATATCGTGTTTTTGTTGAATGATGCCTTGACCATCTTTCTTTCCCCACGTCTGTAAGAACCGTGGCTGAAGTTGGTAAATGTCTAGAAATGACATCAAAATGTTCATCGAAATCTGATTTTCTGTAAGCCTTACACATTTTCCAATAATGCCATTCAAAGTGCTTGACTTTTGAAGAATTGCTTCTTAGGTTCATCAATAAATGACGACAACAGAGGGCATGAAATGCCTCTGGAAATACATCAGAAATTCCGGCTGCAATTGCGGGAGCCCTATCAGAGATGAATGTTAAGTTGTCAATCCCACCAGCAGATTCAAGTGCATCACGTAAGTTTCCCAAGAACCCGGTCCACACCTCGGACGTCTCTCCCGCCCCAATTCCATAAGCTAATGGCAAGATGCCATTATTACCATCCATCGCCACAACAATTAAGTTAGTACCCAAGTACCCACCCTTCAAATGTGCACCATCTACGATTATTATTGGGCGTGTATGGTTGACAAATGAACGTATCTGCAAAGGTCATATAAAAATATATATGAATTCTATAAGAATGTACATATTTGAACGTAAGATGTATAGTAATAATAGTTACTTACAGCTGCACCGATGGACCTGTAACACATTACAAATTTACCATCATTGTCTGTACGTAGATTCGTAGTGCTCCCCGGGTTATGTAGTTTTAGGTTGTGCAGGTAAATGGGAAGCTTGTTAAACGATTCAGCGGGACTACCTCTCAACAGCTCTATAGCATAACACTTTGCTTTCCATGCTTGGTTGTATGTAAGGCTGATTTTAAAGCGTTGAGTCATATCAGCTTTGATCTCTTTGCCTCTGTATACACGTCCTTCCAAATTCATCGCCTCTTTTAATATGTTACCAAGAACTTTCTTGGTTGCATGACGGCTATTTGACAAGATTTGAGTACGAGAACAGGTGTGTACGTCGTGTAACTTCCTAACTTGGAAGTTGTCACAATATTGGATACACGCTGCACTTATCTTCCATTCACAATTAGGCAAAATACATTTTGCTGTGTACCTTTTTTTATCTGACTTCTTTGGCTTAATCTGAAAACCTTCTTCGAGACACTTGGTATGCAATTGAAGGAGAAACTCCTCTTTACTTTGAAATGTTTGGCCCTCTCGAATCCTACAAGATGTCCCATACATGGTAGCTGGTCGTTTTGGAACTTCTTCTTCTTCCTCTCCTAACGGCGTAGGTATATTCCAGAATATATCATGTTCGGACGCTTTTACTGTTATTGGTTTGTCGTATATATATCTTGGATCAGGCTCATCCTCCTCCTCATCCTCATCATCGGTAACAATGTGATTACCAAACGGATGGTCATGAGCCTTTGGTGGATTGACATTTTCCTCACCATAATGATCATAATCGTGAGGATGTGGATCGGGCTCTGGCCCCTCCACATAGTATTTTGAATTAGAATGATCATAGTGAACATCCGAATCAAATTTGGAATCATCTTGGGTCTCTTCAACTACGTCTCTCGCGCCCCAATCCCATGAAGGGTTCATGGGATGCTGTGTTGGATGAAAGACTGTATTTTGTGGAGGAGCATGATAATGAAATTGATACTGTGGTTGATAAGGAAACGGAAATTGTTGAAAGGGCTGTTGAAATGAATGATATTGAGGTGGTTGAAAGGGTTGTTGAAATGACTGATATTGAGGTTGCTGGTAATTTTCATTAGTATGTTGTTGTTGAAAGTGTGATTGACAAGCAGAACTACTGCTACTACGTTGATTGCTACCCGTACCCGAAACATTTCTTACCAAATCAACAATATAAATTTCTATCGGAGCATTGTTAATTGCATGGCACAGAAAATCCCCAAAATCATCAATATCATCATTTATATCAACAACATATTGACCGAGCTTATATTTTAAACAAACCGGTGAATCAAGTGGTAGACCTAATTTTTTTAAAACGTTTTTCAACAAAACTTTGCACGTCATAGGCCTTTCTGGTGTCACTGGAAGTTTTAACGGGACTCTATTGCATTCTATTGGTAAATACATTGGCATGTTGTTAACATATTCAAAACGACCCCCATAACAGATAAAAAGTTTAAACTTATTCATTACAAAATGCAATATTAATTTAGTGGTTTGAAAATGTTACCTGAAGACGGATTTCAGATGTTTCGCACACGTTTTACCTGAAGATGAAAGACTGTGAGTTGAGAGAGTATTTTTAAGGCATGTTGTTATGAAAATACTAAAGAAATGTGTTTATTATATACATATAACATATCCGTATCATTATCCAAAAATCTCAGAAAATGTCAGGAAATCTTATCATCGACTTATCTAGATAAAATCTTATCTTGAATATCTTGGAAATCACAAAAATGTCAGGAAATCTTATCCGCCATACATAAAGTCGTAATACATAAAGTCGCAAGTGGCAAGACGTAATACATAAAGTCAACAGTCCCTATACATCAAAATGGGATAATACCAAGAATTACGTCAAAATGAACTAATAAATTCTAATACATCAAAAAGCAATAATCATCTAGGATCGGGTGGCTGCCAATCAAAACGTGCCCTAAAGAAAGTCTCTACCATCCGCATCCTATAATCCATAGCAACGGTAGTGGTATCCCCACTGATCGCATAATCTTCATCATTGGCAATCGTCTCCATATTCCTGCACACCCATACTCCACAGTCGCCTAGCCCACTAGTCTGCACGGGCGCATCATTCTTCATGTGTAAACGCAACTGACAGTGATCAAAGGGCTTCTTGTGGACCCAATGCCTCCAAAAACTAATGGCATCCATATAATGTAGTATGTATCGGCCTATCTCCTCGACAAATTTATTACACTCATCAGGTGCGCAAAGACCTGGAAGGCTATCATATCCGTAGCAGTCAAAAAGGAGAAGATTAAACACCACTAGGATCCAATGTTGTCGTCCTGGAATGTGAAGTGGGAAAAGTACCTGCATCCATATATATAATACAAACATATATATTAAGTAAAATAATTAAAAATAGTTAAAGATATGGTTTACTTACTTTCTCACAAGTCCACCAGGGAGGGTAAGGTGCACGAGTGCCATCTGCGAACCCCATCAAATACTTATAGTCCACTCCCGATTCTCCTTTGTCCTCCACACCCTCAATAACACCCCGCGTCTTCTTCTTTCACCGTCTAATCTTTTCATCCTTGTAGTGTACGAATTCTTTTATCATATTCCCAAAACCAAGGGGCATAATCGTCCATTTCAATGGCCTTCTAAGCTGAGTGGGACGTGTAAATGCTCGATATCGCCACCACAACAATAAATAGGACCAACCGTCGATATGCTAGAAACCAAGGATGTGTTAGTATAACATTCACAAACTAACTCTAAATCAAATATATAATGTAATAGTTGAATAAAGATAAAGATAAAGGTATCTAGAGTCTTACAGTGTTTTCTAAGTATCCATCATCGACTTCACCATACAATCGGCCCCAAAATTCTGGACCAAGACACATATAACTAACGCCCGGTCGGATGAACATACAACGCACATGGCCCCCAGACAGATATAAATCTCGGGCAGTGGATGGTCCCTGATCCAACCGGGGTGGCTCAGGGGGGGGGGAGTAATGAGTTCCCCAGTCTCCGGGTGCACAAAACTCGCAACCATGTCCAATCTAGTGTCCTCATCAATCTCATCCTCATCTTCACCTGACTTTCTTCTGGCCTTAAGCTTGATTTTTTTAACCTTATTAATCGGCATTAGTAAAAAACATCATCAATCAATCACTACATATATATACGAGATTAAATATATATACCCCTACACACATATACATATACTAATATATACATATATATATGAGTTTGTTTTACCTTCTTAATCGGCATACTAGGCGGGACTTGCTCATCAACCACCCGAGTCAAAACCGGCTCATCAACCACCCGAGTCAAAACAGGATCATCATCCACCCGAGGCAAAACCGGATCATTAACCTCCCGGTGATCATCATCGGCTCCTAAACTAACCGATGCTTCCTCGCGCGCCTCCTCATGCACCTTCACGCTTTTCTTCAAAAACTCCTTCTTAAGTTGTGTCGGGGTAATAAACGGGGATAGTCTAGCCGGGGCACGTCGTCGATCTCGCATACTACGCCGCAAATCACGTGGAGCCGACATCTTGGCCGCAGTGGCAATATAAGTGACGGATACATAACCATCGTCGTAAACCACGTCATCCTGGAAATCAAATAATATAAGTAAACAACTGATATATATATATATATATATATATATATATATATACATATATATGTATGTATATACACACATATATATATATACATATATATGTATGTATATACACACATATATATATATACATACATATATATATATATGTATATATATACATATATATATACATATTACTAAGGTAAACGTTAATAACAACACCATACCTGACCCTGAAACTGAGCAATAATGACATCCTGCGCGTCCACCCGCTTAAGTAAGGTGTCCACCTGCTCACGTAAGGTGGAAATGATCTGATCAAGCGCGTCGACACGACCTCGTAAGGAGGGCTCCTCCATCTGTGATGCTGACTGAGAGGTGCGACAACGACCTGTACTCGAGGTATGAGTAGTCGGGTGACCGTCATGAGGCGCTGAAAGAGCAATATCATCTAGCGCCTGGTCATGAGATACGGGGGTAGGTGATGACTGAGCATGAGCTTTATAGGTATAACTATTCCGTGGCTTCTTAGTCGGCCTCTCGAACTCACGTACATTTTTCTGCTCATTGAAGAAGGTGTAACTATCCTTCCACCAATCGCACTCCTTCTCAGTTTTAGTCGGCCTCAACGTCATCTTCGGAAGCATGTCAAGAGTGGTACCATCCTACATTTTAAAACCAAATTAAAAAAAAGTTAGGAAATGTCCTTTTTACAAAATTAATAAACCAGATAATGTTTCAGCTTACAAGTAAACACACTTTCAGCAACATCAACCATGTATCAACATAAGTTTATAAATAACATCAAGTAAATAACAACAAACAAAATATTTAAAAGTAAATCAATTACCGGCACTTCTAAGTATTTGTCAAATTTTTGAGACTCGCCAATCCTCATTTTGCGCGTCAAATGGACACCCCGAGGAACTTGCTTTGGCAACCTGAATACAACATCTTCTAATTGATGGGAAAAAGCATCCCAAATCCAACTCTAATAACATATAAGCACACTTCAAATTAGCATAATAGTATATTGAGGTAGAAAGCTACGTTAAACAATAATAACTAGAATGGAGCTACCTTAAACGCCCACCCAAAACCACTCAATGTGTATTTCATCCCTTCCTTCGCCACTCGGTTCTCCAACCCCTTATTCAGCTGCGCATAAGTTCTATCCCACACAATATTACCCCAAGGGTACCTGGTAAACAAAAATAAAATTACGACATATATTACTATATGTGAATAACTGGCCACATGGAAAGTTTTCTAATCAAATAACAAAATTGACTAAAGGTTACCTGTCAAACACGCCAAAATCCTCAACTAGATGCATATAATAATCCTCGACAACATACGTCGGCTGCTTTCCCATAAAACCCATGTTTATCAAAAGTAGCATACACAATCGAACGCAATCCTCATCGATAAGTTTACTTGACCCTACAAATGTGTTTCGATCCCAAACCTTTTCCTGAAGATTTCTTACTTTCACCTTATCTAACTCCGGAAATACACGTTCTTTAAATGCAGGCCTCCTCTTAAGAACATCCGAACTAATGTGATGCGAAATATCAACGTTGTGACCGAATCGAAGTCCAGTCACTAGACAAAACTCCCTCCTACCAAATCGTATATAATGTTCCGGGGTGATCTTAAACCATAACTCATCAGCCTCCTCCCGAGGATGCTCCATATTAGGTCGATTGCAGCGCAATTGGAGCATATGATGTACATAGCCGGGGTCATTATCAATTGTCTTCAAATCCAACCAATGACCTAAACAATGTTCTCGAAATATCTTTTCTTGCTCGGTTGTCAGAACACGCGCAAAATCACTAATAACACTGAGCTGGCTCTTCAATGTCAACTTCGCATGAGTAAACTGTTGAAAAAAAATCAACCAATCACTATTAGTCAAAAATAAAAGGGAACACATATACATGTACATAAACGTCTAACGCTTAATCATATACATATATGTATACTAATATATACACACATATACTAATTATATGTGTGTATATATATATATATATACTAATTATCATATATAAGTATATATATGTATATATATTTTTATATATATATATATGATAATTAGTGTATATATATATATATGTATGTATATGTACATATATATAAATAATATATACATATATATACATATATATATGATAATTAGTATATATATATATACTAATAATAATATATATATATATTATTTTTATATATATATATGATAATTAGTGTATATATATATGTATATGTATGTATATGTATATATATATACATATACATATATATATATACACTAATTATCATATATATATAAATAATATATACATATATATACATATATATGATAATTAGTATATATATATACTAATAATAATATATATACATATGATAACAAATACGACTAGTGATCAAGAATTCCGACTAGTGACCAATAATTACGACTAGTGATCAAGATTTGCGACTAGTGATCCCCAAAGTTGCAAGTAGTGATCAAGACTTACGACTAGTGAACAAGACTTACGACTAGTGATCAAGACTTACGACTAGTGAACAAGACTTACGACTAGTGATCAAGACTTACGACTAGTGAACAAGACGCACGCCAAGTGTTCGATGAAATGCCTCAAAGAAATTTCAAAATAAAAAAAATATAATTTTAGTATAAACTAGATTATCCATTATTCTAACATACCAAAAACATCAAAACACAGTAATATCAATTAAACGAAGCAATTTAGTTGTCTAAAAATCTAAAATAAAAACGCACACCAAGTGTTCGATGAAATGCCGCAAAGAAATTTAACGAATAAAGCTTATAAATGGAGTAAAAACGAGTTAGTACCGTTTGAGAGGACATGTTTAGAGCCAATCAACCTTCAAAGTCGCATCACATTTTTTAATTTTAGATCCGGCAGTGGGGGAGGTGCGGAGGTGGGCCGGTGGTGGTGGCGATTCAGGCGGGGTGGCGGTTGGATGGTGGGTTAGGTGGTGGTTGGTGGTGAATCGGGGCGTGGCGATTGTGTCGGGTGGTGGCAGAGGGTGGTGGTCGCAGTGGGTCGGGGGCGAAGGTGAGGGGGTCTCGGGTCGCAGAAGAGAAAATGGGACGTAATAGTTTGTTTACTACGCGAAGCGATCATATTTAGTTGGGATTCGGGCGCAGGTCGCATGGCTTGGGTCGCAACCAAGTGACTCGTCGATTGGGTTGTCTTTTACTCGGTCACTCGATTGGTCGCAGGTCGCATGGCTTGGGTCGCAACCAAGGAACTCGTCGATTGGGTTGTCTTTTACTCGGTAACACCATGGGTCGCAGGTCGCAAGGATTGGGTCGCAGGTCGCATGATGCGACCTGCGCCCGGATAGGGCAAATCCGCAAAAAAATTTAACATAGGGCAAATCCAAATATTACTCCGAAAAAAAGTGTATTTTTATTAATTTCCCAAAAAAAATCTTGTTATATGCTAGTTACCTTATATTTACCCAGAAGTATAATGCATGTAACTCTAAAGTAACACAAAGTATTTCTTATTTTGCTTGTCCAAATTTTTATTTTTTATTATTTTAGATAACAAAAAAACTATATGATAATTCGTTTTATTAAGTAATCAAAACAAAATTTCGTCCAGATTTTATGGTGAAGAACAATGATGATACTCGTAAGTCTGATAATTGATAAATGGAGTATTTGGTGGTCCAATCTTCTGTTCAGATGCCCACAAGGCCATTCGTGGGCTGGACCACTTGTAAAGAGGCCCAAACCACTTTTTGCAGCCTTTCCACCAACTTTGCCCATTCAAACATATTTTATTTTATTTCACTCATATCTATCGTTGCAACTTCACTTAATCGACCACTACTTAACTTTATGTTTTAGTTTTAATTATTAAGTAATTACCCAGAAATATGTCATGTTCATTAAAAACTTGACAACATCCAATGTAATTTATAATGATGAAGTCTTGTCATTTTTATTTTAATCATCAAAGTATAGAAGATCATTAGGAAAAAAACAAAGTTGTTCAAATATAAACAAGGTTGATTGTCAATTCGTCCGATTAGAATATGATTTATATGTTCATCTAGCTTACCCGACTCCATATTTACATGTGTTAGAAAGTCGGTGAAAGATTGAAAAATCAAACTTTTCCCCATAATTTCCAACTTATTGTTCATTTAGGTAATACTCAATCATCTTAATAACAAGATTGTCGCACACTATAAATGTAATCTAACAAAAGAGAATAGAATTGAAAATGCTAGATTTGACCAAATCGTGTCGTGTTATATCTACAATACTTGGAAAAGGACATAGATTAGTAGTATGTTAATGTAAATATTTGTTTTATTGGTTGATATTGATGGGTCTGTTACTCTATTTATTTAAAAATGTTTGCTTAGCACAAATCCTCAAACGCGAGGTCGCTGTTGAAGTTCGGGTGTATGATTCAGTAATAACGGAATCAAGTTGGTAGATGTTGGTCCAAAGCGCATAAGTACGAATACATGACAATGACATAGCTCGTTAAACTATGAGGAACCCTGATCCGTATCTACATATATTTAGAGACGTTGAAGATATAAAGATAAAAGGTAGAAAGTTAAAATGCTTTAATAGGTAGCTAGTATATGGATTACATGTGAATAACTTAACTACTCTTATCTCGGTAAATATCGTTCAAAATAAAATCGATTTTTTGTTTTTTACAAAATTGGATATTCTATGGAGTGGCAAGGTGGGCTACGAAAACAAGATCTAACAACATTATGGAGGATGTATTAATTTATTAATATGTTAGGACGTGGATCATGGTATTTTTATTATTGTTGAGTTGAAGTTTGGTTATTTTATTTTGTATGGTCATATGTACGCATCACTATGAGACCGCATTAATAGGATCAAATGCACACATCATTAATACTATTGTCTTCACTCTTTCACCAATCACAAGTAAACATCCATGATGACTAGCTAGCTATATGCATCTCAAATTCACATTATATTACTCCGTATTATTATTATATTTTCTTACAAGTTTATCAAAAAAATGTCCCCGGCCATATATAGCACTCCGTAACATCTTTCCGGCCAAATAGCATAATCAAGTATTTGATGAACTTGCATGTTTAGTGTGGGTCCCTAAAGATTCAAGAAACTTCAAAGAAGCCCATCATGTTTTCATGGGCATGCAATAAAAATAGCAAAGGTCGAACCTTGTTTAAATGGTGTACATGAGAAAGTGCGTTTGAGACAGTTGTAAAGTGATGGCTTGGTTTTACCTTCAAGTTTCCCTTTTTATACATTTTCCGCATGCCATTTCATTCCTTTTTTAGCTTGCTTTTCAACCAACTATTTAATTTTCACCTTAATCTACATCCTTTTGTTTTCGTTTCTCTTCATGGATGCGAATTATTATACCGTTCGACTTTTATTATATCTAGGTGTGTTTTGATTACGTGTTATTCAAGTAATTAGATATGCACAACGTTGTAAATGTGTATTCTGTAACGACTAGACCATCGGCATTAGTTTCTCGGATGTCATTCGAGTTTTACCTAGATGTACATTAATATTTAATACTACTTGCAACATAATTAAGACAACTTTATATACACGAAATGTCTATGAGCTGTTAACAATTACATAATAAAGTTGTTTAACCTAAGATATAAATGAGCAATTTCTTTTAGTTTAGTTTATTTATATGGAAACGATGGCTTTGGATCGACACCTAAATAGTTAAGGGCCCTAGTAACATGTGAGATTGTCCCCTTGTTGATCTTTGCAACTACATTAAGTGTATAATTTATAATTTGTTAATAAAAAACCAAAAAGAATACATATTGGTTATGGAATATCATTACATGAATTTTAAGAATATAAACTTATTTTTATCGTTTGAGTACTATTTGTATAGTTTATGTAGGTACGTTATGGTACGTTATATAATTGTAACTGATGATTAAAATAAATAAATAATATGATACAAATTTAATAAAGTACGATAACTAAAATGCCGATTTAGGGAAAAATGTTGTGTAATTAAAACTATACTGAAATAAATATATAAAAAAAGTTATAAAAGTAAGTTAATAGTTTGAAAGATTAAGTGACACTCATCTAAACTAAGTGTAGTCTAAGAGTTAATATGTGAATATTGAAATCTTTTTAATGTGTGTGCAACTGCGCATTGTGTAGATGTCTTCATGGCCTCGTGTATATCGTACTAACCAGTTGTATGGAACACATAAGCATCAACAAGACTCGATTAAACCATATATTAAACTATGTGTCATAATTAGATTATACGCATTTAACCATAAAATACATAGATAATAAACTATTATGGAGTATCAAATAATAGAATGCATGCATCAAATAAAATACTACTATATATAATTGTACTGTGGTATTTTCTCTCCCACTCAATATATATACATTAACTATGCAAACACTTTAACTATTTTCACTTATTATATTTTTTCATCAATCAGATAACATCTTCACACATCCAAATTTATCTCAATTATTTGTTATATAAATATAATGGTGATGATTCGTACACCATTTGTTTTTATCCGTACACCATCAAATATGCTACAAGATATTGTACAACACTATTGAACACGTTTGGTGGTGTACGGTCAAAAACAAGTGGGATACGAATCACTCCCCTATATATAAAAGTGACGCCAAAGAATCATTGACCTAGTGACATCGAGGTAGAACAATAAAATCTAACAAAAAAAGAGACTTAGAGTTCAAGTGTAAGGTTGTATATACTCATATAAAAATGTAAATATTATATGGTTATATGTCCAAGTCTCGTGAACAATTTAAAATATTACTGCTATAAATAATACAGTAATAAAATTATAATAATCCTAAATATAAAAAACAACAAATTGATGAAGATAAAAAACAAAGCAAGCAAGCAAGCAACTCCCATCCATCAAAATTAAAAGTGTAAAACAGTTGCAACCAAAAAGCCTACTCTCCTCTTTCCCACAAACTTCCGTCACTGTCACAACATCAACCGCTTTTTTCCATCTATTTATAAACCCTAATTTCACAACTCTGTTCAAATCCGCATTCAATAATCAAGCAAGCAATGGGAGTATGTTTATCCACGGAATCACCGCCGAAGAAGAACAACAATTCAAAACGCGTAACAAATCATCAATCATCAATCAACAGTAGCCGATGGTCTCGCATTCGATCACTTTCAGGTAAAAAAGATAGTAATAAATTGGATGTTGATGATCATGACGCTGATGCTGTGATTCATCAACATGCAATCGCTGCTGCGCTTCTTTTTCAGCAGCAGAATGCCGGTGTTTTGCCGTTTGACCGGTCAACCTCCTTACGTCATGTTCCGAACTCCAAACGTCATCATCAGCCTTTCACTCGGAGTTCAAGTACTAGAGCCAGATCGGTTACTGATCCTTTGCTTCCTCCTCAAGTGCTCCTTAATCAGGTTTAGTTATGCGCAAATTACGATTAGTTTTCGTGACGATTTCATCATCATCATCTTTGATTATACGCAGTTCATGTTTATCTGATCAATTATTAAATTCAAGTTTAACGTAAAATTTAGTTTCAAGGATTTTTGTACCGACATGTTTCTGAAGCACTATGTCTTACCATATGATGCATAAAAAAATGTTAAAAAAAAAAGATGGAATAAAATAATGCATGATGTATCAGATTCTATTAACGTTGGGATTGGGAGGTGTAAAAATTGTGCAATTTTTGAGATATAGAGGTAACAGATATGTTTTGAGTTATGCAATTATTTAGTTATCTGTAGGATACTCTGTTTTGTCCTGATTAAGAACTGGTTGGATTTTACTGAAAGGTCTATATATTTGACAATAAATCGACTTTTATTATGTTGTAGCAGGATGTAAATCTTGATGAGTTGGAGACGAGTCATATTGTCCTTGTTCACGGAGGCGGGTTTGGAGCCTGGTGTTGGTACAAAACAATTGCACTATTAGAAGAATGTAAATTTCGAGTTACTGCAATTGATTTAACTGGTTCTGGAATCGATTTATTTGACGCCAATAGCATTAAGAGTCTTTCACAGTATGTGACGCCACTTACGGATTTCCTCGAAAAGCTTGCAGACGGAGTGAAGGTTGATTTCTAATCTAAAATGGACTTCTACTTTCATGTTTTCTTTGTCTTCTTTATTGTAGCTTCTTTGAAAATTAAAGCTAATATAGATCCTACAATTGCCGTCCTGGCTTAGCTTTCAGCCTAAATATTTTTCTCAAACTTTATAATTATTAGATTGAAAAGTAAAGTATACATTTAATATAATTATGAGCGTAGCTGTCATTGAAAAAGAAAGTTCAGACTAAATTTAAAAACTTAAAAGCACATATAGAAATAAGCTGAATGTAGGTTCATTACAAGGTGCCTGATGCATGGACAATTGATTTCGGTTGGTTAATGATGCACCTTTTGTTCGAATTTTATATTCCCGGGTTTAGTTCATTGTCAAAGCCTTTAAGTTGATAGTAGCTAATTGAAATTCAGTTAGCAAGTGCAATACTCGATCTAATTATATCTCTTATCTTGAACTTCTTCAATGCAGGTGATTTTGGTTGGTCATGACTTTGGTGGTGCATGCATATCATATGCAATGGAGTTATTTCCAAAGAAAATTGCAAAAGCTATCTTTATTGCAGCTTCTATGTTGAAAAGTGGACAAAGTACTCTCGATATGTTCTCCCGGAAGGTTTGGCCCTCCATCCATTATTTTCCTATCCGTCGTGGTTTAAGATGAGTTGAACAATGTTAAAATTGGCTTATGTTTTATTAGTAACCAAATTTCAGATAGGTTCATAAACTTTAATACGAGTTCAAGCTTTGCAGACCTAGAACTTCAATTAAATATCACGTTTGTTAGCATTTATAAGGAAGTTGATAACCAAATACATAAGGTGGGTCGCTGTTTACTTCTGCACCTGCAATATGATGAATCTCCATAATTGAGGACCGGGAGAATTGTATGTAGCAACTTTGAATGCATTCTCAATTCTCAAGTTCTTTAGTTGCTAGAAAACAATTTATAGTGTATAAAAGTTCCCAGTCTTGCGAATGGTGCAATGAACTCTTTATCTATTTATGTGACAATATACATAAAAGAAATTGATATGAGAACTTTAGAGCAATAATTCATACATTATATATTCGTTTACTTTTTATAATAGATAAAAAGTGATGCACTAATGTCTTTTGAAAGACCTGAGCCCACCACCCAAGGGTTGCAAGGTTCCACCAAGTCTATTGGGCTAAAGTCCACTTGATTCTGTGTATGTCTTAGTCGTTCCCTAGTAAAAAGAATAAAATTAATCTCACTTGTTTTGCAATTAATAAACTTATTAGAAATTAACAATGAACTCGTACCATGTGCAATTTTCCATACTTCATTATATATATTGAGGACAATGTATAAATTATATATTGCAGGAAAATACAAACGATCTCATGCGACAAGCTCAAAAGTTCATCTATACAAATGGGAATAACTTGCCTCCTACTGCCATAGATCTTGACAAACTGCTCTTGAAGGACCTTCTATTCAATCACAGTCCTGCCAAGGTACAACAATGTCATTTGAGATTTGAGACCTTATGATTATTAGCTTCAGCATGCTCTTAAGACTTCATATATACATATTGCATATATTATTTATAGGTTGTACTGTATACATATTTTTAATTTAACTTATACTATTTTGACACACGTCTTCAGGATGTAGCATTAGCTTCTGTGTCAATGAGGCCAATTCCATTTCCACCTGTTTTGGAGAAGCTGTCTCTTTCCGACTCAAACTATGGGTCAGTCAGACGATTCTACATAGAAACCCCAGAAGACAATGCAATTCCCATAACTTTACAAGAGAGCATGGTAAACGAAAGCCCACCTGAAAAAGTTTTCCGTCTCAAAGGTTCTGATCACTCCCCTTTTTTCTCAAAGCCTCAGGCTCTACATAAGCTACTAGTTGATATTGCAAAGATCACATAAACTATAGGAAGTTTTCGCTTCTCAAATCTCCCTTACACCTCGTATAGTTTACATGATCCAACAAAGCCAGCACATATATCTTTCGATTAAGTTTGAATTTAGATGTTTACAGCTGCATAGATAGCATGATTTTGAGCAGTAGAGTTGTGTACATGCGCACCCTTTTCAGAGTTCTTTCGTAAGGTAAAATAAATCTTCTTTGTCGAATGACTCGTTAATCTCTATAATTCCGGAATTGTTAGAAGTTCAGCAATTTATAGGCAATATTCATCAAATGATATTGTCAGTCTCATATGTAATAAAGCTGTGACAAAAACAGTCTGTTACAAATGTTGGTAGTAAACAAGCGATTATGTTCATCAGTTTATGTATACGTGATCAAAAAAATTCTCTGGTTTTTGCTTTTACCAACTATAGACTAAATATCACATATAAGAACAAACCTTTAAGAGCAACTCGATCCCAGGACCGGAGTCTGGTGGAACCGTCCTCTGACGATCAAGTCAGAACCGATCAAGTAAGAACCGTCCTCTTGAGAGGGTATCCCCCTGGTGTTAGTTCTAGAATGGTCCGCATGGAAGCTAAGAGAAATGATAGTTTTGTTAAATGTTATACTAAGGCCTAATAAGAGATATTCATGGCCCTAACTAGTGTGAGGCTGTGATCCACATGATGAATGAGTGACATGATGGACAAAAGTGCGGTCCAAAGCCTGAACGAGGTGCTGCACGCCTGCACCATTGTCCGTGTGTTTATGTGAGAATGGATAAAAATGCTTGAAAGTAATGTGTGCACAGTAAAGTATGAGCTTACAGCAAAGGACTCATCTTTGAACCTATCATCTTGAAAATGAACATTATATGAGTGGTGAAAAGAACTTAATCAGATTAGGATCTTCATTGTTATTTTTCAACATGAATAGTTGTGTTACACATTTTATGAGTGGTGAAAAGAACTTAATCACAAATATATCATGTAAGTTGGGTTAAGGTAAAGTATCTGGGTTATCTCTCTGATTATGATCAAACTAAACTAGTTTGTTAAGTATTTGGTGCTGGTTTTCAATTTTGAGTGGGGGTGCATACAAAAACGGTGTGACGTTTGTAAGACTAATGCCATCGGTTTCTTCGGTTTCAACTACTTCTTTTCTTCCTTTAAAGACATTGATGGCACGGTTTCATCCCTTGCTTTCTTCAGTTGCATTCTTCGGCAAACCGAAGAAGGGAAACGAATTGTACGTGGGCCAGCTTATATTTAAAATGTATTGATATTTATTGTCTAGTGTATCTAAATGTAGGTATATTGGTAAATGTGGGGCTCAAAAATTAAAGAAAGAAAGGATTGTTGGTATTGCTTTGTCGGTCTTTCATCAGTTTTGAATGTGCTGACGTGACGTTGAGTTGTCACAAAGGAAGAAACAACTGTTGGGAGTGGTCTGAACCGACCTAAAGGCCTTATGAATACAGTTCGTTAAGGAATAAAAATGTAGAAAAAATTCATAAAAATGAAACATGAAATATTAAAGAAAAATGATAATAAGAGCCCTTATGGCTTGACAAGGGAACATACAAGACGACGTTACATAATAATATGATTACATATCATGGAACATAAGTTTAATTATGCGCAAGAAAAATATTTGCCACGATAACATTATGATTTGTTCGCAGAACATGTATTTTCCTTTAATTTTTGTGCACGGAACATTAAAAACATGTGAATCAGAATATTATTACTCGTAATATTTTGTAGAAAAAGGCTATAGTTAAATTTATCATTTTTTAACTTAATTCCATACTTATTACTCATAGTTACCGTGAATAAATATTCTTCCCAAATTTAAAAAAGGAAACCTGATATTAAAAAAGGAATATTTATACTTTGTAATTAATTCAACCGAATTTAAAATATTAAATATTGTAATCTTAATCGTAGCTTTAAGGGTTACGTTTAACATTCTCCTATTTTGTAATACTCATTCTGTCACAAAATAATTGTCCAGTTTTGACTTTTTAAAGTTTTTTTTTTTCAACTTTGACATTTAATATTTTTGTTTGTGTTATGTAATACTTGATGAAAATTATACAAATGAAAATACATTTAAAACCCAATCCATTTATATATTTTATTATATATCACAAATAAAAATATTTAAGATTAAAATTGAAAAAGAAAGACCTTCAAAAGTCAAAATTGAACAATTATTTTTGAACGGGATAGGTAAATTGAAAGTTGAAACAAAGGGGAGTATGGTGCAATTTATCTACAGTAACTTAGATTGAAAACATTGGGACCGTTGAAATTTAAATTCAAATTCAAAATCATATATAACGGGAGGGTATTAATATTCCAAATAATTAACCGACCATTCCATTCAACCGCATGTAAATTTAGCATCATCAAACTTTCCCCACCCCCATTCATTCAAACTTAAATTTGTTCCATTCTTTCCTGCAATCACAAGATTTCTGTATTTTTTTTCTCCTGATTCGATCCAACGCAAAGGTACGTTACGTATTCTGATCTCAATTCACACATCAAAACGTTCATCTTAGGTACCCGTTATGTTATAATACCTTCATGTTGTACAATTATTAATTATTAAATATTTGCATGTTCTTTTTGTGTATGAACGTTTATGCTCTCTTGAATTTCGTTGTAACGTATAATTTTATCGATTTGAATTGACTCAGGATAGATGAACGTTAGTTCTATTCATTAGTCCTTTGATTTTCATGTATTTGATGATCAGAGCGTAGACTAGATGTTTGCACGCAGGCCTTGACTACGCTATGATCATGAAAAGTGAAACACGAGCATATTGAATTATTAAAAATGTATTTGTAATTGTATACTTCATATTGATGCATTTTACATACTTGCACAAATTGTAATTTGTTGCGAGGGATATCAGAAAATGGGGCGAGGTGTAAGTTGTGGAGGAGGCCAGAGTTCGTTAGGTTACTTGTTTGGTGGAGAGCCAGGCGGCAACACTCAACCGCCACTAGAGAACCCGAGTGATGGTGACGAGACAGGCGATAACACACAACCACCACCAGAGAACCCAAGTGATGATGCAACCGCGGAACCTTCTCAGAACGCTCCAGAACCTTCTACTGAAACCGATGAACCTTCTCAAAAGCCGGCTTCTGAACGTCTGAACATAATTAACCAAAATCCGTGTGCCGAGGGTCATGACAGCACAACAAACAATTACCATAGAGCAGATGGACAGAATTGTGGCAATTTCATCACAGTACGTATCATAATCTGAACCCTGTCTATAAAAAAAGAAACATAAAATTAAACTTGACAAAGTTGTGTATTTATTTAGCATAGGTCTGATTCTAGTTTGTAAATTGTTGCAGAATCGGCCTTCGACTAAGGTCCATGCTGCTCCTGGTGGCAGTTCTTCGCTTGGTTATCTCTTTGGTGACGATAAGAAATGATTTGGTCGTTCGTCAACAAGTATTTAAGGATGCATCTGAATTTGATTAATATTAATATGCTGTTATAGTACTAATGTAAGAACCTTATTAATTTAATGCCATATAATCTGCAAGTAAATGTATCAATGGTTTGTGCAAGGTTTCCTGTAAACATCTATCGATTACTATATCTCTGATGCACCAGTAATTTTTTATATATACATGTAATGCTTCATATTATCAATACCTTAATACGTGCAAATTTAATGACAGTGATAAACCCTAACTGTGAAATTGATGATTTTGTGTTAACCAAAACTGGCTTATTATCGAAACTAAAAACAAGAATTATTTGTTTTTTTGGAAGACAAAAAATCATATATGAAACATATGTTAAAGGCTTCACAATTGGCATTGTATTATTAAAGCATTTAACATCATCGCGAATGAGAGCATAGGATGATGATGATATCTTCCTAGCTAGATCCTTGATCGTTCATTTTAAATATTTGGGTCGAATATTGGATTAAAATCTGCGATTCGAGTGAACTATGCTATCTTTTATATTGGTATGAAGCATCAAGTTGTTAATTAAGCCTGTCAATCGTCACAAATTGATTCAAGAGATGGGGAATATATGTTGGGCAAATGCCTCTTTTAACAAAGAAACTAATACTTTTTGAGGGGCAAAACAGAAAGTCGTTTTTTAAGTTACCGAATACGTTACTTGAAGTTAGGCAACTGCGAAAACACAAAACTATGAAGAGGTTGATTGATATGGTTAATTCTCTAACTTTTTAGTTACTATTTCATTTATAGATAGAGTTCTTTAGCCTACCTCAAGTTAGTTTCTTGTTGTAACTTCTCTCCATATTGGTAAATCTTCCTACTATAGGCTTCTACATTTGTGAATGATGATTATTCACTAGTTCAAAATTAACCATAATAAAATAGTCCGAAATATCGTCATCAAAATCCATTTCAAGATTTACCAAAATGCTTTCAAGATCCTAGTTCGTGTATGGCATTGATGTAAATTCATCACATCAAGGTAAGATTCAAACTCATGTTATGGTTTTCGATCTGTAAGTAAATGATTAATTGATTATGATTGTTAGAATCAAAATCATCATTTGTAAGAGAATACACTTGCATCCCCTGCTGATTTGATTTTTGTTAGTCATTTTGTCTAAAAGATAAAGATGTTACTAATATCACTTATTTCAATTAGGCATTAAGCGAACTGAACGTTCGGTGAACTATTCACGAACCGTTCGACGGGAAGTTCGTTTATGTTCGTTCATTTCGTTATATGAACGAACATGAACAACTTTATACGTTCGTTTAATTATATGAACGAACATGAACACATACCTCGTTCGTTCATTTGCGTTCGTGAACGTTCGATAACATATTCGTGAACGTTCAGTTATATGTTCGTTTATTAAATAATAGTTTAATTAAATTAATACATATTTGTATATGTTATTTTGATAAAGCTAAATATCATAGAATACTATTAATATTTTGATATTTTTATTTGATAATATTAAACATCTAGATTTTTCACCTTATATTTCCATATAACATTTCCTCCACTCCAAAAACACATCCACTTTCTCCCTCCACTAGTTCTAGATGTGCCGCTCTTTCCAACTATCAGACCAAACAAATGAATTTATCTTTATATTGTGATCGTTTTGTAATGTTGAATATGCATCGTAAATTTTCTAAGTTATATAATATATATGTGTAGATGTGTAGATGTGTGTGTGTATATATATATATGTTTGTTGAGGTTCGTTTAAGGTATTAATGAAGAAATACATTAAATTATGTGTTTGTTTGTGTACGTTCGTTTGTGTTCGTAAACAAACAAAATTTCTATGAACGAACATGAACAACAAAATCTGTTCGCTTATCCGTTCGTGTTCGTTCGTTTGTTCGTCAAAACCTTAATGAACGAACATGAACAGGCTCCTTTCGTGTTCGTTCGGTTCGTTTACAGGCCTAATTTCAATCATCTCCAATCTCTTACGACGATAGCTCGACCAAAACTTCATAATAAGGTTAACTTTAGGCTTATAAACAAAATGAGAAGTATATTTGGAAGTATAGCATGCTCGTTTTTTAGAATCGGTCAAAACCATGCTTAAATTTTACGTGTTCATCACTTATTTCGGTCCGTGTTGAGTTGAATCCAAGTCAGAGTATAGTGTTATTGTATCAAAAGATTTTGGTTCCAAACATCTATCTCCAAACGTCTAAATACAAGTTTATAAATACCGAAGAATATAAGCAACTTACTTTATTGTTAAAATTTAATTTTAGTTTAAATTTATATGCTAGATGTACAACTAGTAAACAAAACTCTTTACTGGAAGTGTGAGTTTGTAAGTTTGTTAACCAATCTTTCTACACTAGAGCATTGTTTAGTTAATGCACTACAACACAACATTCATGATTGCAATGTACATATAAATTTTTATTGGTGTACAAATCGTACGACAGAAATTTATAGTAATATATAAACTTTTAGTAATAATAAAATTAATGATCAAAAGACAAGGTCTCAAATGAGGAGAAGGATGAGTAGATCAAATCTACTACATTTTAAGAACAAATTTGATGGTTTAAAATGCAGTATCACTAAAATGCTATAAAATTTCAGTGGTGTAAAATGTAGTCTTTGTTAAAATATAGTATTTCGTTGATAAAATGCAGTGAATCTGAGCGAAAATTTTACCCTAAAATGTAGTGAATTTGACATGCTCATCATTCTCCTCGGAACCTTACCCATAGTAATAGTAATGTATAAATCCAACCAAATAGTAATGTATAAATCCAACCAAATATTTGATTCATATACATAACTTATATTTTAGTGAGTTTGTATTTGTATTGTAAGCTTTAACAAATGTATAATTTGATGTAGAGATTAAGTTACTTGTTGTATGTATAATGTATAATGTATAACTTCCCAAGACATAAGGTTTAGTTAGAGGGATGTGCTTTTGTTTCATGTGATTTAGTACTGGATACACACACGTGTAAAAGTCTATCTCCTTGCAAGTATCATGCTTTATTTGTGCGTATTTACTATTTATTTATCATGTGAATTGAAATGTAATTACTCGTATATTATATATATATATTTTGGAAACGGCAAATAATACCTGCGGGCCAGTAATGGAGTATCATCGTGCCACCACTACCAGTCTATATATTGCCTCACCTAGGAAAAACCACCACAGGACTCGAACCCGAAACCTATGGGTAAAACCCCATGCATCACAACCAGTTGAGTTGGTATATGTATGCCTAAACGAGTGCTTTCATTTATGTTTGGCGGGTTTTGTAACGGAGAATGAGATTTAAAGTAATAAATGATAGATAATACTTTCATATCTTTATCATTTCAATTTAAATGTTCACGTTATTTTTTTTTTATCTGTCTCAATAATAATAATAATGATAATGATAATAATAATAATAATAATAATAATAATAATAATAATAATAATAATAGTGTTTAGTTACAAAAAATAATTATACAAAATAATTTAAACTTTCAAATTTACTATAAATTCTTACTCTTAATAACTCATATCTTATATATTTCCACTCAAATGCTTTAAATTAAATAATAATAATAATAATAATAATAATAATAATAATAATAATAATAATAATAATAATAATAATAATAATAGTAAAATTGACATTTTATCAAATTATTATAAGCTTTAAAAAAATTTGTAAGGTGACATTCTTTTTTTAGACAGAGGTAATAATTGGTTAGTGACTTAAGAAGGAAAAAAGAAAAGGCCATATTTATCATAATGTGTGAATATGTATACTTTATTTATTTTGTTTAAAAAATTGTTGTGTGTCAAATGAAATAAGACATAACAAAAAGAAAAAGAAGTTGATGTTAACAAATACATACTTTGTTCCATATTGGTTTGTTTACTTTGATTTATTTTTATAAAGATCAGCCGGTTGAAGTGAAGTTGATGATTGCTTAAGATTGATTCGAATATTGTAAAACAAATGGGGAAGAAGAAGCATTTGGATTGGGCAAGTTGGTCGTTTATATCATTGGGACGAGATAAGATCCCTTTCGTCAAGAAAAATGTAAGTTTTCTTGATCGACCATATATGTTTGGAGAAATCATATATATGTTAGTGACCACATGTTATTGTGGACCAATGAGAATAATCATATTTCACAATTTTTACTTTCGAACTTTCCAAAATATACATATTCAGTCCTTCTATTTACCTTAACAGTACATAAGTTAAGTATCGTTAACAGCATCAATCATTTTCCCTATAAAATGTGGGAAAATTATATATGTTATTGACTACAGTACTACACACTTATAATAACGTTGACCGATGAGAATAACGTTACTCTACATTTTTTAACCCCGGAACTTTCCGAATAATACATGTTCGATCTATTTTTTAGAGATGATAATTTTATACTCATTGGTTAATTATTGATCAAATTGATTAATATTTGAGAAATGATGGGTTTGTTGGATTTCCTCCCTATTTTTTAGATGAGTCTAAATGGATTTTTCAATATAACATCCAATTGAGTAACAATTAACCAACGTATCTAGTGGCTAATTTTTTTTCCACCTCATTTATTTTTTTCATTATTCACTCAAATAAAAAAAAGTTTGGTGAAATCCCAATGGATCGACCCGACCCGAGACCTGGACTCGTTTAGACGCATCCTTCTAAATGACTCATCTAGACCCGGACCCATTTATACCCAAACTCATTTAGACCCGTGACCCGACCCAACCCATTCATTTTGCCACTTATACCATTTTTTCACTTAACAACATATAAGGGCACTCCTATCCGTGGTTGAACCACTTTCGCCACCTCAGTGTCACGTCAGATTTTCACAACTATTTCACAACCAATTACTCATTTCCATCAACGACTAACCACTTCGTTTTTCTAGGTCTCACATTTACCAATATACCACCATTTTTATACATTAAACAAAAACAAAATCAAAAAAGTACACGAGCCCACAATTTTCAACCGATTATCGATTAGTTAATTGGTTTGGAAAAAACTAATTTGAAAGTGGTTGGCAAGTGGTTGGGCTAATGACACCAACAACTCAACCGGTTGAAAACCAGTTGAAAATCGGTTTGCAACCGTTTCACCGTTGGGATTGCCCTACGTTATAATACTATTAACAACACCAATCATTTTCCTATATGTTTCAGCGATCATTTCAATATAAAGTATGACAAGTCAAATTATTTACAAGAATCACACACAAAGTGTAATCAATGCTTCCATTATATTCATAATAATCTTGTTCTAGGTTTTATCTAGAGAAACAGTAGGTTTTATAATCAGAAGGTATTCATAGAACTGGAAGAATTGAACGATAATAAAAAGGTTCAAATCTAGACCATCACAAGTGTCTATGACTAATCACCCAACTTCGTTGGACCTGACATGTTTGTATAATTTTCATTATTATTTTACCTGTAAGTAGTTGCAACATAAAATAACAGTGTTAATAATGTTTTAAATTTTAAAATTTTATTTTTTTCATTTTAACCACTCAATTTAAATCATTAAATTCATAAAAGTTAATTGATTAAGTTAAAAAGGCTTTAAAGATCAGAATCATTATAAATAATAAACTTCAGGGATTATCAAACGTTCAAAGTACAAAGAACTTGGAGGATTAAACAATCGAAAATTTGAATTTTGATGATTAAATCATGAGAAAAAAACTTGAGTTGTTAGAATGAAATAAAAATAAAAATTTGAGAATTAAACAATTATTAACCGCATAAAATCAAGTTAAATTAAATAGACACGTTGTAATGTTGTATTAAACAAAAGTAAACACTAAACATTATTAATTATTAATAAAAATAGAAACACAAGTTTTCTGGGGTTTATCTGTTTTAGCCCAATGTATTTATTTTAAAAGCCCATTAGTTATTTTGAAATTCCGATGTATCTATTTCAGAAGCCCATTACTTATTATAAAAGTCCAATGTATATAGAAGCTTCTTTTGATGATATACGGACATACGGTACCAAAACTCCAAAAAAAAGTGTCCAATATTAGACCTAAACATGTAAATATAACTACTTAGATTAGATTGGGAAGTTGGTAATGAATTGGAGTAATTCCTAATAATGTGCATTACTTTGACATGTAAGAAAAATAGAAAATTTACATCTTAGACTAATATACTCATCATAGATATAAATAGAGTTTCAAACGAATTTCTACACCATATGGTTTTGGCACATATTTTATATTTATATTATTTATATATTAATATAATACAACAGTATGTAAAGTAAATCATGCGATTCTCTTGATATTTTTATTGGGCTTATTAACTATTGAAAGTTAGGTATCTTAGTTATTAAAATTTTCGTTCTTACTCAGTTTATTCACAGTAACAAATATTCCCATTAGCCCTCTTTTTTATACTAACTTTTGTATCACAAAGTGTTGATTTTGCCAATTTAAGTTTTTCTAAATAAATATACACTTTTTATTACAATTAATCAAAATAGAGTTTACTGGGTGATAACATTACTTAATTTGTAAAAAATGTAATTAGTAGACATTTTTAAAATTGTATACGTTACATTTAGAGAAAGCTAATAGTTTTTACAAAAATGATATTGACAACCCTAAGGGCAGTCAATAAAAAAACCTTTGAAAATAATTATTAAACTTAATGTTTTCTTAAACAAAATGAATATTTTAATGAATTACATGTAAATCTTCAATGTATTAATCATAATTTTGATTAAATAATGATGTTTTATCTTCAATAAATACACAATTCTTCTCTTAGAGCACAAGGAGTGCTTGATGAAGTTTCAGTGTTAAGTTCAGTGTTATTGATAACACTGAACAATAACACTGAAGCAGAAAAGTGGGGTAATGATTAATCTTGAGGTTCATTGTTAAGTTCAGTGTTATTGTAATTATTTTATTATTTTTTTTTTCTTTTAAAAACAAATTAAATAGATAAAAATAATACAAAATAAAAACAAATAACATTAAATTAAAAAGGTACTTTGATACAATAATTAAAAATCCTAAAAATGCATAATTAAAATACAATAATTAAAAATCCTAAGAATACATGATTAAAATACGATAATTAAAATACAATAATTTTAAAGACAATACAATAAACTACGGACGATTCTCCCAAATATGTTCCACAAGATCGGCTCGGAGGTTGTCGTGGGCGTCTCTATCGCGTAGTTCCTTGTTTTTCCGCCTTTGTGTATCACATCTCTCGATCCAAGTCGTTTGCAAATTGACAACAGGAACATAATATTCTTCGTTATCGGCAATATTGAACCCTTGGTCTTCTTGGATCATATTATGCAACAATATGCATGTATACATGATTCTTTTAATATGGGAGACCTTATAAGCTCTTGCCGGTTGTTGTAGTATATGCCATCGACCTTGAAGCACATCAAAGGCCCTTTCAACATCTTTTCGTGCAGACGCTTGTGCTCGAGTAAACTTTACTCTCTTCGGATCAACTTCACTTGAAAACCCTTTAACAAACGATACCCATGTTGGGTATATCCCGTCAGCTATGTAGTACCCAATTTTTGTACTCAACACCATTAATTGTAAAGGCTTGTTCTGAAGCATTGCCGGTGAGCATCTCATCAAACAAAGGAGAAGAATTAAGAACATTTAAGTCGTTGTTGGATCCTGCAACACCAAAGTATGCATGCCAAATCCACATGTCATATGAGGCGACTGCTTCAAGCATGATAGTTGGATAGCCGTGGTCACCTCGTGTATATTGCCCTTTCCACGCGTTAGGGCATTTAGCCCATGCCCAATGCATACAGTCAATACTACCAAGCATGCCCGGAAAACCATGCTTGTTACCATGTTTCTCGTACAAGCGTGCAATGTCATCGGCCGTTGGTTTTCGCATGTACACATTTGCATATATATCAATCATGCACTTTGCAAAATTAAGCAAACATTCCCGAGAAGTTCTTTCCGCCATTTGTAAATATTCGTCAAAAGCATCCGGGGACGTACCGTATGCCAATTGACGAATGGCGGAAGTAACTTTATGAATAGTGGTAAAACCCAATTTACCACGCCCATCTACTTTTTGACGAAAATAATCAACATAATCCGGAATTGGAGTATGAGAGTAATTAGAAATACCTTCCACTATCCGCAAAAAAAGACCTTTGCTCATACGAAAACGACGTTTGAAATACGCCGGTGGGTACTTTGCGTTTTCAACAAAGTAATCATTCATCAAAGAATCATTCGTCGTAAATCGGTCACGAGGAATGTAACGACGTTTGAAAACACCACGGTTAGACGATTCGCCCGCCTCACGAGGCACTACAACTTGGTTATGATATTGACGAAGAACTGTTAAAATTTCAACGTCCTCGTCGGTTGAAGGTGAGTCGTAAAATTCGGAATCACTCATTTTGTATTATGGAGGAGAAAATGAAAGAAAGAAATGAAGTTTGGTGTGAAAAAATGAAAGAAAGAAGTGTGTATTTATAAAGTTAAAATAGAGAATTTAAAAAAAAAAAAAAGTTTGAAAAAGAGCCGTTAACGGCTAGTTTTTTTTTTTTTTTTTATACTCGTTTCACGTTTCACGGTTGAAAAGCAAAAAAAAAATAATAAAAAAATCAAAAACGCAGCTTGCTTCAACGTTTGGGGTATAACTTTGGTGAAAAACGCCGGTTAAAAACGCCGGATCGAAATGGAAAACGCTGGACTCCGGCGTTTTTGAACCAAAAACATTGAGAAAAACTCCGGCGCTCCTCGTGCTCTTATTAACAACCCCTAATTATCGATTCTCTGGTTTTTATATCGATAAATTAGAGCTTTGTTTGAACGTGGCATGTGCAACTGTGCACTAATCATAATCCATAAGCCTATGAAATTTAATTTTAATATTTTATTTTATACACAAAACAAATAATAAATAAACTAAACAATTTTATTAGTTACCAAATGAATACTCTACTTTAACTCACGAATTAAATAAAATCCCATGTGAATGACGATAAAAGATTCTCAGCAACTTGCTAAATTTAACTACACTAGAAGTTCAAAGGGATCAATAAGAGAAGCATCTCTAAACAAACGAATGTATTGTAGTTTTGGTTGACTCATCTAATCTAATGACATAACATCGTACTCTTTTACATAATATATTCGTGAGAAGGTGAGATACACTTTAAAATCAATTTTTAATTATGTAAAACATGTTATTTTACAAAATTTTCTTCGTAGCTTCTTTTTTAAATAACTTTTAGAAGTTATTTTTCAAATAAAAAAAATTCCACGTTTTATTACTTTTTAATTATTTTTAATTAAATTTTTTATTCATAATAATCACATTTTATAACTTGATAATCACATGAATAATATGTGAGTATCATGCCATATTTTGTGATTATCTCGAACACATGATAATCACATTATATTAGAGAATAATCACATGTGATTATCATGTTATATTTTGTGATTATCTTCAATAATCACAACAGTAACGACTGTAAAATAAGTTTGAAAAAAAAATATTTTTTATTTATATTTATATCATAGCTTCCAAAAGTTATTTTAATAGTAATCATTGAAATAGTTTTATAGGAAAAAGTGTTTCGAATAGTTAAAAAGTAGTTTTGAAATGTTTTCTTACGTTCTTACAAAAATTAGCCTTCTCATTTTAACCCACCTATATATATATATATATATATATATATATATATATATATATATATATACTAGGCATAAACCCGTGCGATGCACAGTAATTTTATATTACAATTGATTAAATGTACGAAAAACAACAAATAAGTCTAACCAAAACAACCTAATATTAACCTCATTGACGTATTTTAACACATAGCAAATCTAATGTACAAAATATACAAAGCGAAAATATTTAAAGCATATATTAATGTTTCACTCTATATATGCATTAAAAAAAAGAACATTATATGCAAAGCAAGTTAGTTATACGTACCAGCTCTTACATCTAAGCTATAGCCCAATCAATCTCTATAGCTATATAATTTTTAAATCAACATCACAATCTGCAACAAATCAAAAGTATATACATGTCATAGTACATGAAACACTAAATAAATTTTATGTCAATAAAGTAACATCATATAACAATTTTAAGCAAGTTTTGCTGACGAAAGTATGCAGTAGGATACAAATAATTAAGTATTATGAGTGATTTCAAGCTAAACAAATAAAAGGCCGGAATAGATGGGAACAAAAGATACACATATTGTTTTTATCAAATCAAATAAAAACATATTGAACACAGAGATGAAAGTTTATTTGATTTTTATTTTGTTTATAGTTCTAAACTTAATTAACACCCTTTTTGTTTCTAGGAATTTGAGACTGAGTAATACATGGAATCCGAATTTTTTATTGTTTAATACATTTTAAACTTAATTAATAACTTTTGTCTCGTTTTATAGTTTTCAGTTAAAAACCTTATGTACTTCCATCGATATAGGCATCATATATATCATATATAATAATAATAATGTAATATTTATAAGATAATTAAGAGTGTTGGTATACAATCATGATTTCGTTTGTCGGGTATTTGGATATAATATAAATTAAATTAATTAAGTAAAAATAATTGGAAATTGACACGTGGCATTATTGCCTACGTGATAAAATATGAAGCAATTTTCAATACTCGTTTAGTATATATGTATATATATATTAATGATATTGATCGATTAATAATATAGTTTTATATACTAATATATTTCATCTGTCTCTCTAGAGTCTAGAATGTTCTCTAACAATTTTTTTTTTCTATTTAGATAGGGTAAGTGACATTTTTGTACTTATAATTACGCCAAAAATGAATTAAGATATTTAAGGTAATAGTAATTTAAAGTAATAAATGAAGGTATATTTAAAAGTTTAATGATTTAAAATATATGTTTCCACAACGAGCATTCCATTTTAAACAAACTAATACTCCGTACTCTACCAGTCATTTTCCCTGAGAGTTTGGGTTGACAAATAGACCAATTAACACAAATTCAACCTAATGAATTTAACGTGTAGAGAATCTCAATACTAACCTTTTATTTTTCGTATCGAGTGTTGTCTCAAAAATTGTAATTATCATCTAACATCAATTGAGATACACTTATGAATAGTACTCCGTAACTTTTTTTTTTTGTCTTTTATGACAAATTATTAATATATATATATATATATATATATTTATATTTGTCGCACCCCCAAATTCGGGTTTTGTCGGAAACTTACAAACTTAACGCCGGAGAAATCCGGAAAGATGAAAGTGTAGATTGTGATGAGGCGAACGTTTTCTCCCATACAAGTGAAGTGATTCGAGTGAGTTTGGTGGTGATTTTTAGTGGTGATAAGAGGTTGTGGTGGTGAGTAATTTTGAGAGAAAAAGAGAGAAAAAGAAGAAGAAGAGAGAGAAAGAAAGTGAAAAATGAGGAGGGAAAGGGGCAGATTTTTGGGGAAGGAGGGGAGGAAATCTCCCAAATTTTAATCTCCCGCGTTTGCCCTCTGTGCGGTGTTCGTTTCCCCGATCGTTTAAACGTTTAAATATTTATTTTAAAATACGAATATTTACTAAGGTTTTTGTTGAAGTATTTCATCAAATACTTTACTTGAGTTATAAAATATAACTTATTCTTGTTTCGGTTGTTCGCGCATTTATTATTTAAATCGCATAATTGTAGTTTGCACGATACGAATTTGAGTTGAAATATTATCTAAATAATATTTTTGATAAAATAGAGTTATTAAATAATGTTATATTATTTTATAAAATTGTTCACCAACGTCCGTATTAATTGAATCGAATTGCATTCGGTTTGAAACTTGTACGATTTAGTCAAATCGCATCCTTGTATATATTCAGCAATATATATATTGATACATTAATTAGCCTAACACAGAACTAATTACATGTATTACACTTGATTAGGCACTAATTACTATTCCTAATTTGACGGGTGTCACATTCTCCCCCTGTTAGGAGAATTTTGTCCCGAAAATTAGTTTGAAGTTGTGATTGAAGTAGTGTCAGTGAATAACTGAGGATACTTGAGCTGCATTTGGTCCTCCCGTTCCCAGTTGAATTCAGGCCCACGCCGCGAATTCCACCTGACTTTGACAATGGGAATACGACTTTGTTTGAGTTGTTTGACCTCACGGTCCATGATTTCAGCGGGTTCTTCAACGAAGTGAAGTTTGTCATCGACGCGAATCCCGTCGAGTGGGATAATGAGTGTCTCATCATACAAGCATTTCTTCAAGTTAGAAATGTGAAAAGTGGGATGCACGCTGCTGAGTTCAGGTGGCAGCTGCAATCGATATGCCACTGAACCAATCCTCTTGAGGATCTCAAATGGTCCAATGTATCTGGGACTTAACTTCCCGCGTTTACCGAATCGGATAACACCTTTCCTAGGTGAAACTTTGAGTAGCACTCGATCCCCAACCTGAAACTCGAGTGGTTTGCGTCTCACGTCAGCATAACTTTTCTGATGATCACGTGCGGCTTTGAGTTTGCTTTGGATCTCGAAGATCTTTTCAGTTGTTTCGTGAATGATCTTAGGACCAGTGAGTTGACTGTATCCCACTTCGGTCCAACAAATCGGTGAGCGGCACTTACGACCGTAGAGTGCCTCGAAAGGTGCAGCCTTCATGCTGGTGTGATAACTGTTGTTGTATGAAAACTCGCACAACGGTAGATGTTTTTCCCAGTTTACACCGAAGTCAACTACGCAAACTCGTAGCATGTCTTCCAGTGTTTGAATTATTCGTTCACTTTGGCCGTCGGTTTGAGGGTGGTATGCGGTACTCATATCAAGATGGGTACCCAATGATTTATGAAGTGATTGCCAAAAGTGAGATGTGAAATGACTATCCCTATCGGAGATAATCGAGACTGGAACACCGTGTCGAGAAACAACCTCTTTGATGTAGATTCGTGTGAGGCGTTCCATTTTGTCGGTTTCCTTGATTGCCAAGAAGTGAGCAGATTTCGTGAGACGATCGACGATCACCCAAATGGTATCGCAACCGCTCGTTGACTTGGGTAGTTTGGTTATGAAATCCATGGCAATTTGTTCCCATTTCCATTCGGGAATGCTGGGCTGTTGGAGTAAACCAGAAGGTTTTTGATACCCGGCTTTGACTTTTGTGCAAGTAAGGCACTTGCTGACGTATGTAGCGATTTCCGCTTTCATATTCGGCCACCAATAAATTTTCTTGATGCCGTGATACATTTTGTCGGATCCAGGATGGATAGAATATTTGGACTTGTGAGCTTCATCCATCACTAAGTCTCGCAGGTTTTCAAAACTGGGCAACCAGATTCGGTTTGAGAAATACCTAATCCCGTTAGGTTTGATTTCGAATTGTTTGCCCATGCCTCGCAAGGCTTCATTTTTGATGTTATCGGGTTTCAGAGCTTCGAGTTGAGCATTGAGGATTTGAATATTTAGCTCGTTTGAATGGTCATACCGAGGGCTCGGACTCGAAGTGGTTTCGTTTGCTCTTTTCGACTGAGGGCATCGGCAACCACATTTGCCTTCCCTGGATGGTATTTGATTTCGCAATCGTAATCGGTAAGTAACTCGACCCACAGACGTTGTCTCATGTTGAGATCTTTCTGATCGAATATGTGTTGGAGACTTTTGTGATCGGTGAAGATTGTTCACCTAGTGCCGTAGAGGTAATGTCTCCATATTTTGAGAGCAAAGATGACAGCTCTGAGTTCGCGATCATGAGTAGTGTAGTTCTTTTCGTGGATTTTGAGCTGCCGCGAGGCGTAAGCAATGACCTTGTCTCGTTGCATCAGAACGCAACCGAGACCTTGGTGGAAAGCATCACTGTATACCACGAAGTCATCGGTGCCTTCGGGTAATGATAGAATAGGAGCACTGCAAAGCTTTTGTTTCAGAAGTTGAAATGCTGACTCTTGTTTATCAATCTAATCGAACTTTTTGTCTTTCTGAGTCAGGGTTGTGAGTGGTTGGGCTATTTTCGAAAAATTTTCGATGAATCGCCGATAGTACCTAGCAAGACCCAAGAATTGGTGTACTTCGGTTGGAGATGTTGGTGCTTGCCAGCACTTGATAGCCTCGATTTTCGATGGATCAACATGGATTCCTTGACTATTAACAACATGTCCAAGGAATTGAACGGATGGTATCCAGAACTCACACTTGGAGAATTTGTCATATAACTCCTCGTGTATGAGTAGTTCTAGGACGGTTTTGAGGTGTTGCGTGTGTTCTTGTTCATTTCGTGAGTATATGAGAATGTCGTCGATGAAGACAATGACAAACTTATCGAGGTAAGGTTTTCACACCCGATTCATAAGATCCATGAATACAGCCGGTGCGTTTGTTAAACCGAAGGGCATCACCTGAAATTCATAATGCCCGTAACGAGTTCGGAAAGCAGTTTTCGGGATATCGGTGTCGCGAACTCGAAGTTGATGATAACCTGACCGAAGATCAATCTTTGAATAAATACTCGACCCTTGTAGTTGGTCAAATAGGTCATCGATGCGAGGGAGTGGATATCGGTTCTTGACGGTCAATTTGTTCAACTCTCGGTAGTCGATGCACATTCGGAAAGAACCATATTTCTTTTTCATGAATAAGACCGGAGCTCCCCAAGGTGAAGAACTCGGTCGAACGAATCCTCTATCCAGGAGTTCCTGTAACTGGGTGGACAGCTCCTGAAGTTCGGATGGGGCTAATCGGTATGGTGCTCGAGCCACAGGTGCAGCACCTGGCACGAGATCGATTGACAACTTGACCTGTCTTGGCGGTGGCAGACCAGGCAGTTCTTCGGAAAAGACTTCTGGAAATTCTCGAACGATGGGCACATCCTCAAGTCGTTTCTCCTCTGACATTTTCTCCATGATGTGTGCGAGGATTGCCGGATACCCTTTTCTTAGAAATTTTCAGGTTTTCAAACAAGAGATGATGTTTAGTCTCGTCCTACCAGTCTCCCCCTGTATGATCAAAGTTCTACCGGCGGCGAGAGGGATGCGAATGATTTTATCATAACAAACGATTTCGGCTCGGTGTCTGGACAACCAGTTCATTCATATGATGATGTCGAAACTTCCAATTTCAACGGGCATAAGATCGATTGAAAAGGTTTCGTTGGCTAGGTTTAAAGTGCAATTAGGTATCACACTATCGATTTCTATGAGTTTACCATTCGCTAGTTCTACAGTGTATTTAACATCTAGAGCAACAGGGGTGATGTCAATCAATGGGTAAAATTCATCAGAAATAAAGCTTCTATCGGCACCAGTATCAAATAGAATAGAAGCAGTTAAGTTGTTGAGGAGGAACATACCCGAGACCACATTTGGGTCTTCACGGGCGTCCTCAGAGTTGAGTTCGAAGGCTTTACCTCTAGCGTTGTTGTTGCTGTTGTTGTTGTTCTTCAGCTTCGGGCATTCATTCCTGAAGTGCCCGGTGTTCCCACATTCGAAGCAGGCTCTAGGCGGCCTGGTGTTGTTGTTGTTGGAGGTATTGTTGTTGGATTTGGGAGCTTGACAATCTTTGGTCGAGTGCCCGTACCTCTTGCAGTTGTTGCAAAGGGGTATTACATTAACCCTCGTGGTGGCGGTTACACTTGGAACAATAAGGTTTGTTCTCAGTATACCCGCATTTGGGTTCAATGTTGGAGGTGTAAGCTTGGATGGCGTTGGGTTTCTTGTTTGGTTGGTCGCGGTGTTCAGAGGATTTGTGTTTGTGGCTGGAGGATGGGAGTGGTGTCTCACGGCTGACGACCATTGCCATGAGTTCATGAGCTATCCGGATTGCACTTTCGACAGTGGTTGGTTTAGACGAGGCGACGTTCCCCTGGATATTCTCTAGGAGGCTGCGGATGTATCTTTTGATGCATTTTTCCTCTGGATCAACCAAACCCGGGCATAACAAAGCAAATTGCTGAAATTTGGTGGTATATCCAGCAATGTCATTTCCTTGCACTGTCAAGTGCCAGAATTCTTCCTTTAGACGGTGTAGTTCTTCTTCGGGACAGTATTTTCCCCTAAGCTTTTTCTTCAGTTCAGCCCAAGGAAGTCGGTTTGCTATCTCAATGCCCACAGAGTTTGCGTGGGTGTTCCACCATGTAAGGGCACCTTCCTGAAAGGTGTAGGCCGCAAACTTGACCTTGTTATCCGCAAACTTGACCTTGTTATCCGTACATTTTTCCTCCGTACAGTTACAGAGGTTGAAGACAGATTACATACATTCAATCCATCTGATTAGGCCATTGGCACCTTCCGTGCCTTTGAAGTAGAGTGGTTTGCAGCTAAGGAAATCCTTGTAAGAGCAAGGTTTGATAACAGGGGTATTGACTGGAGTTTCGTCATTGATTCTTGAGTTTCGAGGGGAATCCCGAGCAGTCAAAGCATCGGCCACTGCTCGAGATACGACAGCAGCAAGTTCGGCATCACTGTAACTTTTCTTCTTTGACGGCATGATTCTTCAAGAGAGAAACAAGAGGCACATGAGAAGTTGTACCAGAATGATAATTCGATAGATGTACATATATTAAAGTGGTAATATACAACATCACTAAGTGAAAATTAACAATGTAAGATAGTTGAGAGAAATTGTCGATTGATATTACAATGTTAAACGATTTATGCAATTTCGAGTTACGTGTCCCAAATGTTACAGGACTAGATTTTTAACAAAAGGTGCTGGGGAATTGTTACATGTGGTCGAATTACATAGGTCCTACGAAAGCATGATAAAGTACAGATTTAGCCTAAGATAATCCTGACGTAGATTGAGTTGTGGCAGCAGTGCGGTGAGATGGTCCACAGATTCTGCAAGTCTGCTAACCATTCCGAGAGCGTCCTCGGTTTCCCTTAGACGTGTCTCGCACTGATTTAGTCTTGATTGTAGGACGGAGATTTCATTTCGGTTGCCAATCACTTGTATAACACACCACTAATTTCATCCATTTTTTTTTAAGTCGGAAGCGAAATCCCATTTATATTATGAACATAGATAACATGACGTCATCTACAAAATTTACATAAGTTATATATACTAGTTATTAATGTTTACAAACCACTAATTGTACCCTGAGCATTATATATCAAAATTTTGAAGAACATCAGAGTAGGACTATGGTCAAACATTCTTCAGTCATTCCTTGCCCGGCCCAAATCATCTCAAAACCCGCAAGGAGTAATTAACGGGATTAGCACAAAGCTAAGTAAATAAACTTGTTACTAACAGTTTGACTTAGCTCAACGATATTAATTAACAATAAATAACACATAGACACTACATCATCAAGAGGATCGGTGGTCCTTATGGCGCCCTCAGTCCGCGGTGGCCCACCAAGCGACACTTACAATCACTACAGGCCAATACAGTGATTTACCGATAACTGATTGCTACCTTTAGTCAATATGTGTTCCATTCTCAACACATGATCACAAATCTCACATTGACTAACCTGTAACAATCAGTCCAACAACCGTTGACCTCCAAATCATTAAAACAATACATCACAATTATATATATATATATCAACAATAATCAATAATCACTATGTTTATTTCGTTGTAACCAATATGTTACAACTAACCCGAACCGAAGTTCCAAGTCTATTCACCTGTCAACTTTGCTCCAATTACTCAGCTGACTAAATCACCGAGTCTTCGAGTTATCTGTCAATACAACAAAACATTTAAGTTAATAACTCAATTCAACTTATTCAACTTACTTAATACAAGTACATATATACTTATGCATACACACAAAAGCACAACAATATTTACATTGATTTTATTCCTGTTTTAGTTCCATACCCGATCGGCTGCATAGCCTTAGCCGATCGGCTACATAGCTTTACCTGATCGGCTCACCCTAAACCGATCGGCTAACACAACTAAATTCTGAGACCTTCATTCAAACGCCAAGTTCTGTAATCATTTTGCACTAAACTATCCGTTCATCTAATCTTACCCGTTCGGCTATAATGTTCATACCCGATCGGCTCAGTTAGTCTAGCCGATCGGCTAGGGAACCTAAACACAGAACCCAGCAACCTGCAACTAGCTACTGCACGAACCCTAACTACAAATTTCACACTTACACAACTTCAAACTCAGGTTTTAATTATTCTAAAGCTATAATTAATTCATATAACACTAACCCATCATCAAGAACAACTTCAAATACTAGATTTATAGCAATTTATTCATTTACCTAACTTAACTTCAATCAAGCTTATATATATAAATAAAACATCAAACACTTACAAATTTGAGGGAAGAAGATGATGATACAATCTGATGTACGTTCCAAAAATCGCAGCTTATGATTGTTAAGAAATTTCTAACTTGATTTGGATGTTAATTTCATATCATACTTCAAAGTTTGCAAAGGAAAGTAAAATCACAGGGAAGAAGGTAAAGGTCGGGTTATACCCAATTCCATTTCTATATCACAGCATAATTATTATACCCGTTCTAACTCTATTATCTGGAACCTAAATACTATTTGCAGGAAAACTGTTTTATTTTACTGTGAACTATAACTATTTAAAACGGTTAATATTTTACTAATCACAATTAATTCTTTAACCGAATTTTCTAAGTTATAATCCAAAACATATAAAACACAATATATAAATATAGCAATTAATAATATTTAAGTAAAGAAATTTACCGAATTACCCTCAGGTCACAAAAGTGAGTGTTACAACTTGGTTGTGGACAACCTCCATGGTTTCGATGGTTTCACCCAGATGGTTGTCAAGGGTGTCTGTGAGTCCCTAATCACTATTATATTAGTGATTGTGAATCGTTAACAGTGAGTTAATTGTAGAAGGGGGGGTTGAATACAATTAAAAACTTTTCTTTTCTTTATGATGAGTTATATTTGCTTAACAAGTTTTTAATCGTATTAAGGTAACAACAATATGAACACAAGTATGTATATAAGATAAACAGTTCAGATGCTGATACACATATAGCTGAAAGATAAATTCTTTTATTTATAAAATTTATCTCTTGTTGATTTGCGGAATAGATTAGCCAAAGCTAATCTAAATCAAACAATACAGCTAGTACGAAGAGATGAGCAGTAGTGGACAAACACGCTAACTGCTCACTCGCTGAAGTAAGCTAGTAGTGGACAAACACGCTACTAGTTTACTCGCTGGTGTTTACTTGTATTTTAGACAAACTAGTCACTGACAAACAAGTGACAATACAAGTAATCAACACAAAATGAAGTACAACATACTACGCTATTTATAGACACTGAAATCCTTGATTTCCGGATCTGATAGACACGTGTCGCTGCTTGATTGGAGAGGTAGTTGAGATGTGATGTATCATGGCACGACATTCTGTCTTGGGAAACATCACCTTGTACTATAGACCAATCAAAAGCTTCCACGTTGCTCTTTTCAAGTTACGAGGAACACGTGCTGCGCCGTAGTAACGCCGAATGTTGACTTCTTATTTAATGCGGCATTTAATGCTGCAGTCACTGATAGAAACACAATTCTCCTCATTCTCGATGCGAGCTAACATGCTCTAAAGAATGACTTGAATAGCTAATCTTCAGCGACTTCTTTTATTCAGCAGATGAGAGAACTCAAGAAGACTTGGAGACTCTCGCTGATAGATGAGTATCAGCGACACACATAGTTGAGTCTTTGATCTTTATAAATTCTTCTTCTACTGGTCTAAGATACAATCAGCGACAAGAAAACCTTCAGTAACACTATCTTCAACTTGAATCAATCTTCATGTACAGAGAGTAATGCTCTCGCTGATGATGATCAGCGACACACAAAGTTGAGCATCATTCTCTTTCAGTAACACAGAGTGATAGAAGATCAGCGAACATAAACTTCAGCAACAGGAGCTTGACTTGAAACATTTCTTCACAGAGAGATAATCAGTAAGTGGGTCAGAGACTTGAGATAATAATTCATCATCAGTGACTTCGCTTATCAGCGACTAATGACTTCAACAGTCTGCTTGTAAACATTATTTAAGTCTCCCCCTTAATCATTGAGATCAGCGACCATCTTGAGTATGACGATCAGTGACTCAACAATCTCCCCCTAAATGGTTTAAGTCAGAGCTCCCTTAGACAAACTAGTTGCAGTAAGTATTGAACTCAATAATCTCCCCTTTACTTTGTTGATAAGTTGAATGTTCAGAGACTTGTCCTTGTAAATTTTTGTAGTTGAAAAGATTTTGAGTCTCTGATAGGAGGTTGCCCAGTGACTTGTACTTGTAGATTTTCTTGATTTAAGCCTCATATATATCATAGAGCAAATTATTTACAGAAGCTATCTATTACGAAATGTCTAAGCTATTTATCTCTCCACATTTCCTCTTCCTTCACTATACCAAGCTCAGCTTCAAGTTCATATTTGTCTTTGGAGGGCAGGTATCTGAACTTTCTGGCCAAGGCTTCATCGAGAATAGCTTTTCTGATCTTTGAATCTGTTGGAAGCATGCTAGCTGACCTGATCAGGTGTATGAGTTGTTCTTGATCAACCTTCTCAAGTTCAGCTTCTCTCTGAAACCTAAGGGCACCATTTAGGTCCCTGTATACCAGACCCTTCTCTCCTTCAATGACCTCATGACCTTCAAGCTTTGGCACACCAGCAGGGATAGATAGATTAAGCCTTGAAGTGTTGGGGATTCGATAGATGCTGCTGGTACCTGATCTATACCTTGGACTAGGTGGCTGAACAATTTCCTCACCATGTATGACAGTATCTTCTGGTCTGAGGAGTTGCAGCGACACCATTTTCTGATAGAGTCTGTCAATCTCCTTCATGACATCAACCTTAGCTGCACTTGTAGAGTGGCTGATAGCAAGCCTTATCTCATTCCATTCTTCTCTGTGCAGCTTGCATACTTGATCAAGTAGCATTGATTGAGTCTCTGAACCTCTTTGTATAAGTAGCTGAGGTTGAGATTGGTTCCTTGACTTTTTCAGTTTGACCTTGGTGATAGGTGCAGGGTTTGATCTCCCTGTCATTCTGGCAGCAAATCTTTTTCTATCAATCTCATCCCACTTTCTATCCACTGCTGTTTTGACAGCTCCCCCTTTCTTTTTAGAGCTCTTGCTAGCTGATCTTTTCAGTTTATGTTGCTCTAGCTCACTCTCTTCTATCTCAGCAAGTACCCTGGCAATTGTAGCATCAGACTCTTCTTGATCTTTCTTTCGCTTAAGAAGTCTGGCCCTTTCATTGGCATCTTTAGAGCTCAATTCCAGTAGGTACGCTCTGTCAGCATCTGATTGCTCTTTCAGCAACCTTTTCCTTTCTTGTTCTTCTCTCAACTCAGCCTGAAAGGTTATTTGCAGTATCATCTCTTGCTCCCTGTCCTGTCTTGCCTTTATCTTTCTGGCAATTCTCTGATCTTTTGTTTCATCAGGACAAGGGGTATCTGAGGCTGAGTCATAGGAAAGGCATGCTGTGGGGGAGGTATCTGATGTGGTAGTGTTGGAAGGAGTTGCTGTGGAGATTGGTGTTATAGTTGCTGGGGTAGGTGTGGTTATTTGGACTGTTTGGGTTGTTGTGGTTGTAGTTGCTGTAGGTGAGGGTAGGTTTAGGGTTGCTGGTGGAGATGAAGGTGCAGCTACCTCAGATATAACAGTATGTAATTGAGGATCACTGACCTGTTGTTTCTTTGATGGAGGAGTAGATGCAGGAGAGGTGTCACTGGTTCTTTTTCTTTTAATAACGGATGATATGGGTTGCTGATCCTCCATATTTATATCATCTTCATCATCTGAACCCTGACCATTTCCATGACCACCTCCCTAGCCATCATCATTGTTATCATCGTCATTATCATCAGCATCATGCATGATGGTATCATCCTCCTCATCATCAGATGCATCAGCTACTACATCCCTATTCATCCATTCCCAGCGAGCCAGTTCGTAGCTCACTGAGGTACCCTCAATCCTAGCAGTATCATCCACTGCCCATTGCTGTACCAGCCCATTATAGTTCCTGAGCTCTTCAGCACTGAACTCAGGAAAGCTTTCAGCGACAACCACCATGTCAGTAGCTATCTCCATATCCACCCAATGCAGTTCAGCAACTGCAAGGGCCTCCAACTCAGGTTGCTTAGCAATAGGACGAAGTGCATAGGTAGTGAGCACTATGTCCCTGTGAGCTTTGTTTGATAGCGGATCAGTCATCTTACGGGGCATCTCTGGGTCAGAGACCAAGTCATCTTCTTCACTCTTCCCCTGACTGGTTCGCTCAAACTGATCAACTGCCCTAAGTATCTGATCAGTGAAGTCTGCGTTCTCCTCACGCAGGGCAGCGACCTCAGCTCTAGTCTTTGTGAGCTGTGAAACAACCTGTGGAAGCACCTTAATAACTTTGTCAGTGTTATAAAGGTAGTTGGATACAGAGATGGCTAGGTCATTTTGGTTGGTGGTGAGCTGGGCAATAGCAGCAGCATGATTGGTGAAGTTGGTGTTGGAGGTGGAGGCTAGCTCAGTGACTGCATGGTTTATTGCAGCACTAGCATCAGCTACTGTTTGGACCCTCTCACTAACAGATGCACTCCATGGTTCAATGGAGTTATACACGTCAGTGAGAGCAGCAACAGCTTTTTGGAGGACAGAGACATTGCCAATAAGTGCCTCACGATCTTCAGTGAGCATCTTAATTTGGGTTTGGGATTGGGCAATGTACTCCATCAGTAGCTGATCTGATGTGGAGTGAGTGGAGGTGTTTGGGGGAGTAGTTTGGGTAACAATAATGGGGGTAGGAGTAGATTGGGCTACATGATCAGGAGGTGTGGTCTGATCAGCAGCAGCTTGGATGTTGTCACTGGAGAAAGATGTAGGGGTAAGCTCTCTGATGGGTGAGTTGGAGGTAGGTGGAGGAATGGGTTGGGTATCCTCAGAAGTGTCCATTGGCATGATTTCCTCATCATCAGCTTGTGATTTAGCTGGTGGTTCATTGGAAATAGAAGTGGCGACCTGTATCTCACCATGGGTCAGTGGTGAGACATTGGCAGTCGGTGCAGTGATAGATAAGAAATGGCCCGGGTCTGTAGCCAGTGGTGTGACATCAGCTATGAGTGTGTTATCACTCACTGATGCCACTTGCCCTTTTAATGAAATGTCACCCTTTTGTGAGGATGACAAGTGGCTGGGTTGACTCAAGCTGAGGGTGTGGGGTGCACCCGAATCACTGCCAACAGTGGTTTGATCCACTGCAGCTGTCTGTAGTTGTCCCTTTGTAGAGTCACTGGACTTTCGGGAGTCCAGTGAAGCAGTTAAGGTTAAGGGTTCAGCAGTGGTGCCCTCAGTAACTGAACGTACAGTCACTGATTCACCACTGGCATCCGTAGATGTCTTCTTTTTGCTATGTCCCTGATCCTTTAATGTCAGGGACCCTAATTTGGATTTTTTCTTGGGAGCAGTTGGTGGTTTCTTGATTGGTGGTTGACCAACAGTAGTCACTGGGGGTGTGGTCAGTGACGTGGTCGATGGAGGGGCAGCAACTGACATTTGTACAGCAGTTACAAGCTGGGGTGCAAGGATCCCCGGATGCTTCATAAAAGCAGGTAAAACCACAGTCGCTGGTTTTGCAAAAATTTGAGATCCTACCAGAGTGGGCTCAAATCCCTGAAATGATACCCTATCATAGGCATCAAACTGATCCCTGAAGATCAGTGAGAGGTACCTAGGGTAAGGTACATATTTTGCCCTGGCAGGCTCAGCGACCTTGGTGATCAGTTCATTAAAGATCACACTTGCATAGTCAACTCGTAGAGAGTTGACCAGTGACCAACTGATCTGTGCTTCCAGGGAGCTGAATTGATCATAGCTCCCTGATTTTGTGCCCAAAGATTGAATAAAGTTAGTAAAAAGGGCATTCAAAACACCATCCATTTTGGTTTTATGGACCGTAGAGTACTTACGATTGCCATTGCCATCGACTGAGTATTTACACTCAATCTCAGTGAGCTCGACGAGGCCTTGTTGGCAACGTCGCTCTCTGGCAGTGACTCGTATGACTCAAGGGTCGGCAGTTGTAAAATAGAGCGAATGGTGTTGGCAGTTATTATTATAGGTTGGGTACCATTGTCGATAAAACCCTGGAGTTGGGAAACACCAGAGACGACTGAGTGAGTGCAGGTATACCAGAACTCACTGAGCCATTCTGGGTTCATTTCCCCAGGAGACAAGGTAAGAGCAGGGAGGATAAAATGGTTTTTCAAAAAGTTTATCACCTCCGCATACTCAGGTTTTGTACAGGTTACATTTCCCAAATAGTTAGATTTGGAAACTGTAACGACAAGGTTCTCGCTGACCGCAGAGGCTCGAAGAGCTTTAATCTCTGGGGTAGGAGTGTAGGTATTGTTGAAAAATTTTGTCCTTGCCATTTTTTTTTTGAAAAGAAAGTAGAAATTTGAAAAAGTTAGAAATTTGCAGAGAAAAATATGGAGAAGATGAAGTTGAAAAAGTTAGAGAGCGTAAAGAATGAAAAGGTGGGGGTTTTGCTGCTTATATACGGTTGCTGATGTGAAAAATATGTGGTTATAACGATGTGAAAAATATGTGGTTATAACGAGTATGTACGTGGTCAAAAAGGTAAAAAGAAATAAAATAAAATAGTTGTTGGTAGTGGAGCAGGGTGATGATGGTGAGGGGTGGTAACATTAAATGTTGATGGGAGTGGTGCGCCGGAAAAGGTATACGAGGTGTCAGAAAAAGTGTACCTTTTCGAGTTCCCATAAGATATTTTAATATAGTATTTATGAAGAATATAAATCGTTACAAATTAAATACAAAGTATTAATTGTAAGGAATATATGTCGAAATAAATGCAATATTAAAACGAAACTTTCGCTGATATATTATGTCTCAGCGAGATGAAAATAAGTTATATCTTAAAATAAAATAAATATTATGTTTCACATTTGATGTCGCTGATCAAATTTCAACTTAGAATACAAATCCAATCAGCTAGTCAAGTATGTAAATCATAAGATATAATTTATTTATATGATATAAGGAATTTTCATGTGCAGTCACCAAGTATATAGTTTATTTATTATAACTACGCTAACTTATTGTTCTTGCTGATAGTATCAGTGAGAATAATAGATCAGCGAGTTAATAGAAATAAATTATTTACTCAGTAACTACCTTTTTCATTAAACAATCAAGTTTTAATCATTCAGGTTCAGCATGCCCAACTCGCTGATGAGAAAGGTGAATCTTTTCTCATCTAAAGGTTTTGTAAAAATATCAGCGAGTTGGTAATCAGTTGGAATGAAATGTAATTCAATGTCACCTTTCATGACGTGGTCCCTGATGAAATGATATCTGACATCAATATGTTTTGTCCTTGAGTGCATCACAGGATTGTTGGCTATGGCAATGACACTTTGACTGTCACAATAAATTGGAACATTTTCAAAGTCAAAGCCATAGTCAGCGAGCTGATTTCTCATCCACAGAATTTGAGCAGTGCAGGCTCCAGCAGCTACATATTCAGCCTCAGCAGTAGAAGTTGAGACAGAATTTTGTTTCTTGCTTGACCAGCTTACTAGCTTTTCTCCAAGAAACTGACAGCTACCAGAGGTGCTTTTTCTGTCCATCTTGCATCCAGCATGATCAGAATCTGAATATCCTTTCAGTGAGAAATCTGAACCATATGGGTACCAGAGACCAAGATTTGGTGTACCCTTCAGATATCTGAATATTCTTTTGACAGCGAGCAAATGGGATTCCTTTGGATCAGCTTGATATCTAGCACAGAGACAGGTGGAAAACATAATGTCTGGTCTACTAGCAGTTAGATACAGCAGTGACCCGATCATTCCTCTGTAAGCTGTGATGTTTACAGATTTACCATCAGGATCAGCATGTAATTTGACTGCAGATGACATTGGTGTAGCAAGGGATGAGCAGTTGGTGAATTCAAATTTCTTTAATAAATCTTTAACATATTTTCCTTGATTTATGAAAATACCAGTGTTGGTTTGCTTTATTTGCAGACCAAGGAAAAATGTTAGTTCACCCATCATGCTCATCTCATAACTTTTAGTCATGAGGTTACTGAACTCCTTGCACATGTCATTGTTAGTAGACCCAAAAATAATATCATCAACATAAATTTGGACTAATATAACATCCTTCTTGTCTTTTTTAATAAAAAGTGTGCTGTCAATCTTACCTCTGACATACCCACAGTTAGTTAAGAAGGTAGAAAGGGTGTCATACCAAGCTCTGGGAGCTTGTTTTAGTCCATATAAAGCTTTATCCAGTTTATATACATAACCTGGATGCTTGGGATTAGTGAATCCAGGTGGTTGCTTCACATACACTTCTTCCTGCAGCTTGCCATTCAAGAAGGCACTTTTCACATCCATTTGATATACCTTGAACTTCTTGTGAGCTGCATATGCTAAAAACAACCTGATTGCCTCAAGCCTAGCAACTGGTGCAAAGGTTTCATCATAATCAATTCCTTCTTGCTGACAGTAACCTTGTGCAACCAGTCTAGCCTTATTTCTTATAACAACACCATCAGCATCCATCTTGTTTCTGAACACCCATCTTGTTCCAATCACAGATTTCCCAGCTACTTGAGGTACTAACTTCCACACTTTATTCCTTTCAAACTGAGATAGCTCATCTTGCATGGCAGCTATCTAGTGATGATCAGTGAGTGCCTCATCAATTTTCTTGGGCTCAATCAGTGACACAAAGCTTACAAACAAACAAAAGTTAGCAGATGCTGATCTGGTCTGGACCTTGGACTGAGGATCACCAATAATCAATTGATTATCAATATGTCTAGTCCATTTAGTCACTCGCTGAGGTTCAGCAGTGACTTGATTATTCAAAGGTGATCCACCAGACACATCAGCATTAGAAGCAATGTTTAAGCTTTGATTTTGAAGATGAGTGTTATTATTTTGATACAAAAGATGAGATGATGATGATGGGATATCAGCAGGCAAAGATGAAGTTCCTGAATTATTCTCAGCTAAAGTAGAGCCAGAAGTATCTTCAGGGACATCATCTTCCCTTTCAGAATCTGATGGATGAACCTCATGCTTGTCATCACTGATTGAGTTAAAAATAAGGTTTTCATAATCTTTTGGATTAGTGAGTGATTCATCATAAGATTCATCAAAGGTAACATCCATTGATTCTTCAATACATTCCCTTCTTTTATTGTAAACTCTGAAAGCTTTTAAAATTATTGAGTAACCAACAAATGTACCTTCATCAGCTTTGGGATCAAACTTCCCTAAGTGATCTCTTTTGTTTAAGACATAGCAGGTACTGCCAAAAACATGAAGAAAACTTATGTCAGGTTTTCTCCCCCTTAGCACCTCATAGGCTGTCTTTTCATGTCTCTTGACAATCAGAGACCTATTCTGAGTGTAGCAGGCAGTGTTAACTGCTTCAGCCCAGAAGTGGGTCTTAAGACCAGCATCTATGAGCATTGACCTTGCAGATTCAATCAAGGTTCTATTTCTCCTCTCTGCAACACCATTTTGTTGAGGTGTTCTTGGTGCAGAGAAGTTTTGAGAAATACCTTTTGAATCACAGAAACTTTCAAGGTCAATATTTCTGAATTCAGTGCCATTATCACTTCTTAAATGTTTAACTGAGCAATCATTTAAGTTTTCCATCTTTTTGATAAAGGATATAATTTCCTGTGTTGCATCACTTTTGGCTTTGAGGAAGAATACCCAAGTATATCTGGAATATTCATCTACAATTACCAAGCAATACCTTTTACTACCAAGACTAGGAGAACTCACTGGACCAAATAGATCCATATGCATCAGTTGAAAGCATTCTGTCACTGAAGATGTTTGCTTGCTTTTGAAAGAAGAGCTGTGATGCTTTCCCTTCTCACATGCTGAACAAAGCTTGTCTTTGTCAAAAGTGAGCTTTGGAAGACCATTTACCAAGCTATGCTTGCTGAGCTTGCTGATGGCCTTGAAATTCAGGTGAGAAAGTCGCTTATGCCATAACCATTTTTCTTCTGAAACAGTTCTAGAATAAAAGCATGTTCCTGATTGTGCTGAGTCCATATTGACTACATATGTATTTCCTTTCCTTTGAGCACCCAGGACAACACTTCCATTTTTGTTGTAAACAACTCCAGCTTCATGATCAAACAACACTTTATTCTTGGCATCGCAGAACTGACTGATGCTTAATAAATTATGCTTCAGTCCTTCAACATATGCCACCCTCTTAAACATCACATTTCCATTGGTCAAGACCCCATACCCTCTGGTCTTACCAATGTTGTTATCACCAAAAACTACATCAGGACCTTTTTCATCCTGGTAGTCGCTGAGCAGGGACTTACATCCGGTCATATGTCTGGAACACCCACTGTCCAGATACCAGATTGTTTCTCTAAGAATGCCCTACATCAGAAGTAAGCTGTTAGTTCAATTTATGAACCCATCCTGAGATGGGTTCATGGTGGATAAGCCCTTAACTTGGCTTCCACTGACCAGCAAAACATTTGACTCACTGCTGGTGGTTGGTTGGACTTGTACTGATGAACAATCTGTTGACACATGTTGTCTATTTCCACACTTATAGCATTTTTTATTTGTGGCTCTAGATTTCTTTTGCTCAACATGCTTATCTGATTGAGATTTGAAAGAATTCAAACTTAATGTATCAGTTTGTTTCTTTAACTCCAAGTCACTGATGATAAGATCATCAGTCACTGGAGTGTCAGAACTGAGGTTGCTGAATAACTTTTGATCAGTAGTACTGATGGGAACTGAATTAATTGTTGACTCATTTATGCTTAGGTCTTTCAGTTCATCAATACTTGCAGTTATCTCACAGTTGTCAGTGACCAGCGAGCTTTTAACAAAGTGATTTGGTTTAGGCTCGCTGAAGACTGACATTGGTTCAAAGACAAAGTTTGAAAAGGATTGATCAGGCTTGAATATTTGATCAATGCTTGTGGCATCAGCTAGAGAGGCAGCAGTGTCATAATCACCTCCCAAGATAGCTTTTACTTGTTTTGGAATTTGATTATTGACACACTGGTTCACATTTAATGCAGATTTGCACCATGACTTTATAACTTCATTGAGTTGAGAAAATTTGGTTTCAAAACTTATTTTCTCTTGAATGCACATTTGATTTGCATGTATTTGTGCATCAAGCTCAAGTTTCAGATCTTTCATTTTCAACAAATTTTCTTCTTGAAGTTTAAGCTTAAATGTTAAGTCATTGATCATGCATTCTTGCCTTTTCTGAATATCATGAGCATTTGATAGATCAACTATTAAAGTCTCAAAGATATTCTCCTTTTCAGTCACTGAAGCTGATTTAAAACAATGTACCTTGTAGAGAGTTTCTGGATCCCAGCCGGATGCTGAACATTTCTTAGCTACTTCTTTGATGTTATCATGGAAGTCAGCATCATCAGCCATCAGGCAGTAATCTCTATCTAAGCATATCATAGCTTCTTCTTCATCAGATGATGAGGTTGAGTCTGAGTCGCTGAAAGATCCTTCTTCAGCGACGAATCCTTTACCCCTCTTCTTACCAACTTTGGACATAGCTTTCAGCTTCTTGTATTTTGACTTGTATTTGTTATACTTGTCATTTCTGAAGCTGGGCCTTTGTTCAGGGAGAGGATTGACAGCTTTGGATCTACATTCAGCTGCAAAGTGACCAGGTTTGTCACATTTGTAGCAGTCACCTTTTGACTTTGAGATATCACTTGATGTTGCACCAGCAAATTTGTTGAACCTTGAGTTCTTTCTGAAATTTGCAACCATCATGGCCATATCTCTTTCCAGCTTCTCTAGTCCTTCTTCATAGCTGACTTCAGATTGACTGTCAGCAACACAACCTTCTTCATCTGCAATCAGTGACTTTGAACTCATCTGGGTGATCTTAACTTTCTGCCTTTGATCAATCTCTTCTAGCTCAGCTACAAGGGCATTAGAAATCTTTTGACTGCCAAGTGCAGCACGAATGTGCTCACTTTGATCAGCTTGTTTTTCAGATTGTTCCCAGTTTAATAATATACCATAAACTTGAGTTAGATTGAGAGAAGTATAATCATTACGTTGTCGAGTACATGTTGCAATGGTACCCCAAACTTTTCTAGGCAGTAGTTCTAGAAATTTTTCAACAACAAATCTTTGATCTTTACCTATATTCGCCTTTTCCATTTTATTTATTAAAGCTTGATATCTAGTATAGGTGGAGGCCAGTGATTCATTGGGTTCCATGGCAAACAGTTCATACTGACGAGTCAGATTTACTTCTCTACAGCGAATGATGTCGGGGGTTCCAATATAGATATTTCTTAGAGTGTCCCACATGTTTTTCGCTGTACTGCACAATCTAATGGATTCAAACACTTCATCAGGAAGTGACATGCTTATGTATATTTTAGCTTGTTTATCCATCCTAACCATACGCCCGTCCTCATCTGTCCATTGTTCCTCCCTTTTTGGCATAACCATTTCTGGTAGTGCAGGAGTGGTTGCAGTAGCTGCAACAGCAGGAATAATGACAGTAGGAGTGTGAGGACCGTCAGTTATTATAGAGCAAAGACGATCATCAACAAGGTCTAAGAACATCATCATCCTGGACATCCAGGTTTCAATTCTTGATGGGTCAAATGCTGGGGGTTTTGTAGTGGAGCCATTTCCCTTCTGGTACTCAGAATCAACACAACTGTATTTAACGGATTCCATTGCAGATCTGGTTAAATTATATTTTAAACCAACTCTGCTCTGATACCAATTGTGAGTCCCTAATCACTATTATATTAGTGATTGTGAATCGTTAACAGTGAGTTAATTGTAGAAGGGGGGGTTGAATACAATTAAAAACTTTTCTTTTCTTTTATGATGAGTTATATTTGCTTAACAAGTTTTTAATCGTATTAAGGTAACAACAATATGAACACAAGTATGTATATAAGATAAACAGTTCAGATGCTGATACACATATAGCTGAAAGATAAATTCTTTTATTTATAAAATTTATCTCTTGTTGATTTGCGGAATAGATTAGCCAAAACTAATCTAAATCAAACAATACAGCTAGTACGAAGAGATGAGCAGTAGTGGACAAACACGCTAACTGCTCACTCGCTGAAGTAAGCTAGTAGTGGACAAACACACTACTAGTTTACTCGCTGGTGTTTACTTGTATTTTAGACAAACTAGTCACTGACAAACAAGTGACAATACAAGTAATCAACACAAAATGAAGTACAACATACTACACTATTTATAGACACTGAAATCCTTGATTTCCGGATCTGATAGACACGTGTCGCTGCTTGATTGGAGAGGTAGTTGAGATGTGATGTATCATGGCACGACATTCTGTCTTGGGAAACATCACCTTGTACTATAGACCAATCAAAAGCTTCCACGTTGCTCTTTTCAAGTTACGAGGAACACGTGCTGCGCCGTAGTAACGCCAAATGTTGACTTCTTATTTAATGCGGCATTTAATGCTGCAGTCACTGATAGAAACACAATTCTCCTCATTCTCGATGCGAGCTAACATGCTCTAAAGAATGACTTGAATAGCTAATCTTCAACGACTTCTTTTATTCAGCAGATGAGAGAACTCAAGAAGACTTGGAGACTCTCGCTGATAGATGAGTATCAGCGACACACATAGTTGAGTCTTTGATCTTTATAAATTCTTCTTCTACTGGTCTAAGATACAATCAGCGACAAGAAAACCTTCAGTAACACTATCTTCAACTTGAATCAATCTTCATGTACAGAGAGTAATGCTCTCGCTGATGATGATCAGCGACACACAAAGTTGAGCATCATTCTCTTTCAGTAACACAGAGTAATAGAAGATCAGCGAACATAAACTTCAGCAACAGGAGCTTGACTTGAAACATTTCTTCACAGAGAGATAATCAGTAAGTGGGTCAGAGACTTGAGATAATAATTCATCATCAGTGACTTCGCTTATCAGCGACTAATGACTTCAACAGTCTGCTTGTAAACATTATTTAAGTCTCCCCCTTAATCATTGAGATCAGCGACCATCTTGAGTATGACGATCAGTGACTCAACAGTGTCCATGTTGCTGACAGTATTTTCGTGATCTTCGGAGACTTGATTGATACGCTCGAGTGATATGAGTCTCCAGTTTTCGTTGGTTTCTTGGAGTTCGATATCCATAGTATTAAGTCGTTGCTCGTGGCGGTGTAGCCTAGTGGCTAAGTCCGACAAAGTGAAGTGAGTGGGGTATGGGTTAGCTCGAGGCAACCTGGTGTTCCTCCTAGCTACCCTTGGGTTTCGCGATCCATACTGATGAGAGCGTGACGAATTGGGTGGTGTGTTTGCCATTCTGAGACAAAGCGTTAGAAAGAATGATGCTTATATTCATATAATACATATATAATATAGCGTAAGATATTGAGCGGGAGCAAGGCCTATCCATGTATATATATATATATATATATATCACATAACAGCCTAAAGTGTCTAACACAGACATGTTTGAGTCCCGGTTTCTCTCGTGGTCAGAGTCAACTAGTGTATCCTTTTCAGTCATGACTATTTTCAGATCTCACATCATATTCTTTTAATTATACATAGTTGATCAAACTATGTTAAATTAAACCAATACCATGTAGTCACTGAACCTAATCATACTTAATAAGGAATACTGCCTAATGGTCATAGTCTAGGCCCACTAAATGCAACCTAGTTCACTATAACCTTAGGCTCTGATACCAATCTATCGCACCCCCAAATTCGGATTTTGTCAGAAACTTACAAACTTAACGCCGGAGAAATCCGGAAAGATGAAAGTGTAGATCGTGATGAGGCGAACGTTTTCTCCCAAACAAGTGAAGTGATTCGAGTGAGTTTGGTGGTGATAAGAGGTGGTGGTGGTGAGTAATTTTGAGAGAAAAAGAGAGAAAAAGAAGAAGGAGAGAGAGAAAGAAAGTGAGAAATGAGGAGGGGAATGGGGGAAAGGGGCAGATTTATTATTTTAATCCCCTGCGTTTACGCTTCGTGCGGTGTTCGTTTCCCCGATCGTTTAAACGTTTAAATATTTATTTTAAAATACGAATATTTACTAAGGTTTTTGTTGAAGTATTTCATCAAATACTTTACTTGAGTTATAAAATATAACTTATTCTTGTTTCGGTTGTTCGCACGTTTATTATTTAAATCGCATAATTGTAGTTTGCACGTTACGAATTTGAGTTGAAATATTATCTAAATAATATTTTTGATAAAATAGAGTTATTAAATAATGTTATATTATTTAACAAAATTGTTCACCAACGTACGTATTAATTGAATCGAATTGCATTCGGTTTGAAACTTGTACGATTTAGTCAAATCGCATCCTTGTATATATTCAGCAATATATATATATATATATATATATATATTGATACATTAATTAGCCTAACACAGAACTAATTACATGTATTACACTTGATTAGGCACTAATTACTAGTCATAATTTGACAGGTGTCACAGTTTTTTATCCTTATCTCTTAATTTCAATTAATTAACTATTATGTATATTAACTACTTTTGTCTTTATATTGTATATATATTTTGATCTAAAATATATTATCATAAGATAGTTGTAGTTTGATGAATTAATATTAGATGATAATGACTTTGATTTTTTATAGGTTACATGAGTTTAAGCCTTTAGTGTTACATTGTTTCTTTTTATTAATAAATTTGAATTTCATATGGGTTACATGAGTTTAAGCCTTTAATGTGACATTGTTTTATTCTATTATTTTGAATATTCCTCTAAACTTTTTTGGAGTTGTATAAAAGTGAGATAAGAGTCTTTAACTTTATATCAAATATCTGAATATAACTCATATATACTATTATTATTTTATCATGCTATTAGCTACGATAATTATATTTCATGGTTATTGCTCTTAATATTTATTATTGAATTTTTATGTTTTATTTCCGGAAAGAATAAATTAATATGTATATATATATATGATGACGAAGGTAAAAATTATTCAATAAGTATGTTGTATTACCACTTTATGCTATATTTTGTGTTTTCATTTCAATATTTAAAAAATTTTCAATTAACTTTGATAGTAATATATATAAGTTAGAAAAAAGGACAATATAAATAAAGTTACGAAATATTATATTCATAGTTTTTACTTTTGCTACGATAAATTTAACTTGAGTAACTACTATCAATGTTTCCTTATTATTGTTATTGTTATTTAGATAGTTATATCATTGGTATTCTAAAACTATTTAGTAATTTACAATTACAAAAAAATATAAATTCATAACCTTTCCATTAAGGTTGAAAGAACCAAAACCACATTTAAAGCTTAATAATTATGTAAAAAATACCAAAATTTAAAACCCATCACATCACACGGACAAAAAAAAATCTTGTTACTATCATTTTTCTACCTTTTCCTTATATTCTTTATTCCTCAATCACAATCATAATAAGAGACACGAATAAAAATATGTTATACCACTTCATTGATCAAATGCTAGAATATAATCTATTTATCCAACCACAACAATCCCACTTGAAATCTCTATTTCTCTATCTACATTATCATTCCACCATATATTTCCTTAATCCAATACCACCGATCACCATATTCACTCTATTTATCTTCTTCACTTTCATCACCTCATTTATGTGTTCAAATTTAGCAATCAATAATGTGTGCCAATTTACTTTGAAATCAAGGAAATACACTCTCCACCCTACATCCTTTTCAATTAACTATATATCAAGCTTGTTAATCCACGATCTATCTATCTTTACCTACTTAATTTTCTAAAATAACATTAAAAAACCCTCTTCAGTATATAATTAAATTAAACCAACACATCATAAATATTCTGTCAGCAAACCACCAGTGCGCTACCACCATCAACAACATAACTATTACTTTCTTACTTATTATTATATGAATTATTAACACGTAAACATTTCATGAAATTTTGTTTTCTACTAATGTATCATGTCTCTAATGATAATAAATAATAATAATAATAATAATAATAAATACTACTGTAGTACAATTAACAAAAAGTCTCATACTCCGTATATGATTATGATAGATTTTTAAAAGACCCTCTTGGTCAATTTAAAAAATAAATAAATAAGAAGAAAAAAGACGAAAAAGACGATCTAATGTCATTACCAATGTACTCAACTTTTCAATTATTCGCTGTTCATGACTCAATAAAAAAGTCAAGGAAAGAAAAACATTCCACTTCGGGTTTCATTTACATCAATGTGTGTTCTAATTCTTGATCAACCCAACTAATAAATTCTTTTTCTTGATATCAATATACCAAATCAACAAACAAAGTATATGTGTATGTTTTTAGGGTTTATTGAAATCTTGTGAGATGGGAAAGAAGAAGCATTTGGATTGGACAAGCCGATCAATTATGTCTTCTGGAGGTGACAGAGTTCCCTTAATTAGAAAAGATGTAAGCTTTCCTCTTTTTTTCTTACCCTAAATTTATCAACTTTCATGGGTTTTGTTTATTTGTACTTAATTCTTGTATGTTTTTTGAGGTGGGTTCATGTTGGATTGAAGAAAATCCTAAGTAGAATCTTATAATTTTAGTGTTGTTTTTATTAAGTGTAAATTACTATTGAATATATAGAATTTTTGTAATGTATAAGGTCTGTGAAGCTGCAAAATTTTTGTAATGTATAGGGTCTAGAAAGATAGCACAAATTGTGTTAAGTACCTATTGGGTTGGACTATAGCATACAATTTATCTGAAGTAATGTAATGATCGGAATGCGAACTAGCGAGTTACATTATGCTAATCTGTGTAAATGATCAGCAGTTTATTCTTGAAAATGAACGTTTTGTCTTACAATTAGATTCCAATTTGTGAACATGTATTAGTATGTTAATAATGTAAAGTTAGTGTTTCATTGTGATTGTAGGTAAAGAGAAATGATAACGAAATCGGGCCATCAAATGGTCCAGCAAATGATCTTGAGTATGGAGATGCTGTACAGGTGACCATTGTTATTAGTATTGTGTTTCATTTCTTTCTCTCAATCAATTTCTGATAACAATTGATATTCTTTTCGGAGTAATGCTAAACAAGCCTACTTACTTAGGCCTAAAACTAGACCTAATTTTCTGATTGGTTGAATTTTTTCTCTCTTAATCTCACCCAATCATTTTTTCACTTCCACCAATCAAAGTTTTAGGTCTATATTTTGGCCTACTAATTTAATTCTACCAATCATTTTCCTTCTTTTTGTGTATCTAGGCTGCAAATGTTGGATTTTCCAGGGTTCTACTTCTGGTAAGTACACAATTTTGGAAGATGAGGAGAATTACATCCATATGGTATTGAATCGTTATGTAAGATCTAATAACCTTGTTCTTCTTATTACATTGCAGGCAAAGCCTGATGCAGGGACCCTCATTGTTGCCACCATTGCGTTATTAATTGCTTCCACCTCCAGCCTTCTCATTGTATGCACTTTCTTATTTTGTAGATTCGTCTATTGAAAACTAGCAATAGACGAAATATATAGCTACGTGATATTAATGCATTATTGTTTTGGTTACCAGCCATCGTTTGGTGGGAAAATTATCGACATTGTCTCCAGAGATATAAAGACTCCCGAAGAGCAAAGTGATGCTCTGAATGCTGTCAAGGACACCATACTAGCCGTTGTGTTGGTGGTGGTTGTTGGGTGTGTTTAATTTCGCTTTGAGAAAAAATGATCCTCTGTAGTAGCGTTTTATGATTATATATAACCTTTTGGTGATAGTTCGTTGTCAACAGCACTCAGGGCATGGTTGTTTTCATCCGCTAGTGAACGGGTTGTCGCTCGTTTGAGAAAGGACTTGTTTGGCCACCTTATGCAGCAGGTAAGTTTCTTCATGGTTGTGTGTGTTTAATATGACATTTTGATGTATTATTCTCTTGATGTTGCTTAATGATAAAGATGGGTCAATGTGACCCGTTTTGTCCTGTCATCCAACTCGCCCATTTTGCACCTGTTCGTGCAGGAAATAGCTTTTTATGATGTTACTCGAACAGGGGAATTATTGAGTAGACTATCAGAAGACACCCAAATAATAAAGAATGCTGCAACCACTAATCTCTCCGAGGCACTACGAAACGTGACAACTGCTTTTATTGGTCTTGGCTTCATGTTCTCGTCTTCCTGGAAGCTAACATGTATTTTTTGTTTGCATTATGATTTACGTAATGATGTAATTTAATGTAATTTAACGATTATGTATTCCGTTTTTGGTTCTTGTTGTATGAAGTGCTGGCTTTGGTGGTTGTACCAATAATATCTGTAGCCGTACGCTATTTTGGAAGGTATCTTCGAGAACTGTCCCATGCAACACAAGCTGCAGCTGCAGTTGCTGCCTCAATTGCTGAGGTCTGTGTCCTTTTATCAACCTCATTATTTTTGTTAGGTCTAGAGATGCCAAAATGGGTGGTTGGGTGATGGTTGAAACGAGAAGTAATATAGTACGGGTCAGAATAGGTCAGGCCAGGTTGACTTGCAAACTTGTAGTTGTCACTTTCTGGAAAATCTTTATAAATATTTGATGTTTTAATTATGATTACAAAAGCAATGTTTTTACTGTATCTATTTAAATTGCTGAATGAAATGATTTAGGAGGTTGTATGGATTTGAAGTAGACTTTAGGCGTCTTTTGCCCTTTTTCACTTGTTCAACCCAGTTGACTCAGTCTACTTTAACTAGGTTTTTTTATTGGAGTCGTTGATCTAAAGCACAACAAAATCAATCCATTGATAATTCAATGGGTAGAAGTTGCCACCTTTAGTGATGTCCTTTCTGTTAGGTCTCACCTGGTGAATATTTATGTGCAGGAATCTTTTGGGGCCATTAGAACTGTGAGATCGTTTGCACAAGAATCTTATGCGATTTCGACCTATTCTGAAAAAGTGGACGAGACATTAAATCTCGGGCTTCGACAAGCGGTATGTGCTATTCCTAAGTAGATGCCATCTCTTTTTTCATCAAATTTTATTCATATATGTATTCGTTTTGTTTACATGACAGAAACTCACTGGCATCTTTTCTGGTGGTATGAGTGGTGCATCAACATTATCTGTGATCACAGTGGTGATATATGGAGCATACTTGACTATAACAGGCTCGATGACTGCTGGCTCTCTAACATCTTTCATTCTCTACAGTCTCACTGGTTGGTTGTCTCATAATTACAACTTCTGAGTTAACACTTTTTATTTTTCTAACGATCTTATGATTACACTACTGAGTCTCTGATTTGCAGTCGGGTCTTCGATATCTTCATTATCGGGATTATATACAACTGCTATGAAAGCTGCGGGTGCAAGTAGGAGAGTTTTTCAGCTTCTAGACCGTGTCTCAAGCATGGCCAAATCCGGGGACAAATGCCCTGTGGGGTCGGTCTTTCTTCTTTCCTATCTTTTCCATAAACCAATCATATGCTTCACGCTTGGTTTTTCACTGTTTTCAGTATGCTTTTCTTAATTTCAGTGATCCAGATGGTGATGTTGAATTAGATGATGTTTGGTTTGCTTACCCATCTCGCCCTAATCATATGGTACTTAAGGTAACAGATTTATGGAAATTTCACCCCGCTTGTTCTATGCTCACTCAAAGGCAACACAATTGATGTATACATGTTGACCTAATGAAAGTGTTGTCATGCCTAGGGTATAACATTAAAACTGCGACCTGGTTCAAAAGTAGCACTGGTTGGTCCAAGTGGTGGTGGAAAGGTAATGTAAAGATTACTACTTTTGTTTTATAAGATCTTTAGACCATGATATACCATAACCTATGTGTTTTTGCACAGACCACCATAGCAAATTTGATCGAAAGGTTTTATGATCCAGTGAACGGAAAGGTTATGCTAAATGGGGTTCCTTTACCAGAAATATCACATGAGTTTCTACATAAAAAGGTACTCTTCACATATTTCATACATTACTTTACTTTCTCATCATCAAGACTTTGACTTTTGTCCGTTTATTTAGATTAGTATCGTGAGCCAAGAGCCTGTTTTGTTCAATTGTTCAATAGAAGAGAACATCTCATATGGTTTTGATGGCAAAGCCAGCATTTCTGATATTGAAAACGTTGCTGTGAGTTTTTTTTTTTCTTTTTTCTTTTCCTTTCTTTTTTCCCAGTCTTATATGTTCTTTAGCTTACTATTTGAAGTTGGTATATCAGAAAATGGCAAACGCCCACGATTTTGTGTCATCATTTCCCGAAAAGTATCAAACGATAGTAGGAGAACGTGGACTGAGGTTATCGGGAGGTCAAAAACAACGAATAGCAATTGCTAGAGCACTCTTGATGAATCCCAAAGTTTTGCTGCTTGATGAAGCAACTAGTGCTTTAGATGCAGAAAGTGAATATCTTGTTCAGGTGCCCCTAATATAAATTAAACAAAAAAGCAAATACATACTATTTCGCACATGTATCGAGCTGGGTGTTGATTCTGGTATCCGTGTTTTTGTATGAATAGGATGCAATGGATTCTTTAATGCGAGGAAGGACAGTTCTTGTGATCGCACACAGGCTATCGACTGTAAAGAGTGCAGACACTGTAGCTGTTATATCTGATGGCCAAATTTCCGAAAGTGGAACTCACAACGAGCTTCTTAGCATGGATGGAATATACACTGCACTTGTAAGGAGACAATTACAGGTTCCTGAAAACGCTGATTCATAAATTTCATCACAGATATTAACCCCATTTCAAGGTACAATCCATCAATTGGATCTGTTAATCATGAATGTATCCGAGGGCTCAATGTAATCTCTTGTTTTACACAAACACACACGCACACACCATATACAGCATATGTATGTATGATGAGGACAACATTTGTATCGAAAGAGATTTGTACAATATACAATTTAAAGATTCATCCTACTGGTTTCGTAAATTGATTCGACTAAAGTTAAATGTTTTTGGAAACAGAACTACTATAGTTTGATTTTGCTGATTCTTGCTGTTGTGCTGCAAGTTTAAGGCTTTTAACGACTTCACTCATTGATGGTCGTTCGGTGCTCTGATCTGCTAAACAACGTTCAGCTATCTTGACGAACTCTTTCAAGCTTTCGGGTGCTATTTTCCCCTTTAAAGTTGGATCAATTGTCTGTTGTAGCGTTCCTCTCGCTATGTTACTCTTTACCCAGCTTCGTAAGAACACTTGTTCTCTTTGAAGCGTGTGATCTTCTAGTTTTCGACCACATAGTACTTCTAGCAACACTAGACCGAATGAGTAGACGTCGGATTTGTCTGTCGGGTTGGTGCCATTGGCGAACATACATTCGGGATCCAAGTACCCTAAGCAATTGCCGAGAACAGCGGTGAGATTATCTGAAACAGCATATAGTGGACCAACCTTCGAGAGACCGTAATCAGAAACCTTTGCGACCCATTTTTCGTCCAGAAGAATGTTTCCTGCGTTGACATCACGATGAAGAATGGTTTGCCCACCTGTATGAAGAAACTCCAGACCTTGTGCTGCATCAATGCATATTTGTACCCTCTGGTTCCAGGTGAGTGGATCAGCGATTTGGCCACCGTAAAGATGACTGCGTAGACTACCGTTAACCATGTGTTCGTATACAAGAATGATCTCAGATTTTTGGTAGCAATATCCGATCAGTGAAACTAAATGGGGATTTCGAAGCTGGGACAACATCTCAATCTCTTTGCAAAAATCAGACGAAAAGTCTGTTTTCTTCGACCAATTCTCTATCATAAACTTCTTGAATCGTTTCATGATCACAACTCTGCTTCCGCAATCAATGTAACCTTTGTACACAATGCTGAAATCACCCGTCCCCACAATTAGATTTTCATCAAAATCGTTTGTGGCTGAGTGAATCTCGGAAAGAAGAAACCTGCGACAACAATCTTCATATGTCTTTGAACTGCTTATAGAAACAAACGAGTCCATTTTCGCGGTTTTTACTCCATTCCAAAGCAAATCCCATCTCCAACTTTTCAATCTTTTGGGCTTCAAACTCTTTTTACTGAAATTTGCTGTCCCTTTTGGAGACATTGCATCTTGTTGTTCCGATCTTTGTGAATAAGAAAGTGTAGGTTCTTCAGGTAGTAACCAGTCTCCTTTTTCTTGTAGCTCAAGTGCAAATTCAAGTCCCGAGATTACACTAGCCATGCTCGGCCTTCTCTTTGGTTGATTTTCCAAACATTTTTCAGCTAATTCAGTGAATACTTTCAGGCAACGAGGTGAGATTTCGCCTCTCAAACATGGATCGATAATTTGATCAAGTTTGCCTTCTCGAATGTTCTGTTTTGCCCATATAGCAAGACTCCGTTGTTCTTCCTCAAGCCCGGGATCAACTGCTGGTCTTCCACATAAAACTTCAAATAACACCACACCAAATGCATACACATCAGATTTTCTTGACAGTTTACGTGACAAAAAGTAGTCTGGATCTAGATATCCAACCGTGCCTTTTATGTTTGTACTAACATAAGATTTCGCTAACATTTGGGTTGTGCTTTCCACTTTCGATAGTCCAAAATCTGAAATCTTACCGACAAAATTCTCATCCACTAAAATGTTAGATGTTTTAACATCGCGATGAATGACTCCATGATGAGTGCCTGTGTGTAGGTAGTCCAGCCCACGCGCTGCACCGATGCAAATCTTGACCCGTTGGTCCCACGAGAGCGGTGGGAAGTTATTACTATCGCTTCCACCGAGCTTAAAAAGATGCTCAGCGAGTGTCCCATTGGGCATGTACTCATAAACAAGGATCATTTCCATTCCATCATCACAGTAACCAATTAGAGACACTAGATGATTATGGCGAAGCCTCCAAATCATTTGTATCTCCATCCAAAATTCAAGAGCACCTTCTTGTGATCTTGACGTCATTCGTTTTATAGCAACTGTTCTTCTTCCGTCATCGATCACACCTTTATACACTTTTGCAAATCCACCCATTCCTATCACCAATGCCTTATCGAAATTGCAGGTTGCTGCAAGGATTTCTGCAATTGAAAAGCAACGACATGAATCATCAGATGATGATTGTGATTGTGACGATGATGGTTCAATCTTCTTCTTACCGAGCTTTTCCTCCCAAAACCATCGTTGAATGTACACAATGATGTTCAATGCAGTTATCAAAACAATCAGTTTTGTTGCAATTGCGTTCAGAGTGCCTAAAGCTGGAAATTTTGGCATCCAAGAAGATGACTTTTGTGGTTGAATATGAGGGTTTAAACCCGCAAGACTATCGTCAGGGTTACTTAGTTTAAACACCTCTAACCCGTTCAACTTTCCTTCATTTAACCCCTTCTTTGAACAGATAACGATCGAAAGATCAGCTTTACTATTCATTTTATCGCCTCTCAACGTTGCCACGTAATCTTTATAAACGGCAATCCCATACCCGCCAGCCCATTTGGCAATATCAGCTTTTTTCTCAGCTATCTGATTGTTGAACATAATCTCGAATTCCTCATGGCCATTCTTAGTTTTCTTCGCGGGCTCATCTTGACAGAAATGGAGCCGAATTAGGTACCTGAATCCAAAATCCACAGGTAATCTCCATGTAAATGTTGTTGATTTCTTGGTGTAAGATGATTTTGTTGACCATGATGTTTGATAAACTTTAAGAGGGGCAGAGAATGTTGCGATGTTGGTGTATTTGATCATACTAGTAGCATGATACACCTGAAAGTTTTTGTTTCTCTCCAAATGGTAATCTGAGTCTTTTGACCATCTTCTATACATGCCCGTATCTTCGATTGGTGAAACAGAACTTCCTCCGATATTCAATCGATGAACTGTCTCGAGTGCTGTGTTGTTGTCAATGTAAAACTTATACTTTTGAGGGTTAATTGCATTAGCTCCTAGCTCACCTTCAGGTGTGTAATAGAGACTAAAAGGCATCGAAATGATTTCAATTCCGTTCACAAAAGCATATACATTACTATAAGATGGAGAGATCGTTATGGTCAGTTGTTGACCCTCCTCGACACTCACACAAAACTCTTTAGAGAAAGAGATAACGCCTAGTGATCGGGCAGTAATCGAAGCACTGAAGTTGTGCAGGAGTTTATACGGGCCAGCTTGTACACTGAAGAAATCAAAAGATGTTTCAAACCCGATGTAAGAAGCTGGATTGAAATGTAACCGGATGAATTTCGGGCCGGGTTGGACTTTAAAAGTGTAGAAAAACGGAGAATGAGACGCTCGAGCCGTTAAGTACGGAACTGGATCACCTGAAAGTGATGTATGGACCGCTCTCGTGCTCATCGAGTTTCCAGCTTGCTTTCTCGAAAGCCCAAACTCAGTACCCACATCACCAGTCCATTCTCGTCCATCTAGTGCAGACGAGTTCCCACTCGAACCACAGTTAACCGCAATGTCGTCGATCGGGTAATAAGGAGCTGGTAAGTTCCCATTAACACTCAAAACAAACTGGAGGAACACAAAAATGAGAGGATTAAGACACATGTTTATTTTGTGTTTATGTTTGTGTAGGAGGGTGGGATGATCAAAGTTTTTGAGATCATGAAGTAATATTACATATTTGAAAATGGATCAAAAGAGTGAATATAAATTCTAGTAAGGTAATATGAAACTGTCAATAGAATCAATTGGTCAACAACTAGTTGAAAAAAAAAACCCAGACATGTGAAGCACAACTACATAAATAATGTCTCAAAGATTCACAAAGCACACGTTTGTTTGAAAGGGTTTGCAAGAAATCAAACATGCATGCATTTAAAACATGAAATAATGTGCGGGTATAATGCGTGTATAACATACTTTTAGTGGGGGCATTGTAATCTTCTGTAAACCTTACTTTATACTCATGTATAAATGTATTCACACATGTATAATTAGATTAGATTACTAATTAGTATTATGGTTTATACATTTTTATAATTATAATATATTTCTCAGTAAAGGCAATGGTATGTTTGGCTCGTTCAATTGGAATTTGGAAAAATGGAATGATGCTGTTGACTTGATAGGTGTTTTTTCAGAATTTTTTAATGAATTATTTAGGACAAAAAGTCATGATTGGAGATGATAGGAGAAGTGATCATACGAGAAGAATGGGAAGTTTTATTTGTGGCTATTTGATGATCTTTTGAGTTTGATTAATGGTTAAAAAAGGTGACAATTTTGTAATTACTTTAAAAAATAAGAGTATTAGTTAACAAAAAAAAACATAACATTAATTTTCACTCCACACCCTTTTCACTATTTAGACTTTTACATTTTAACCTTTTCACTTTATTTTCTTCCCCTCCTACCTTCTTCTTCCTCCAACCCCACCTACCACCACCTCACCACCCCCACCACTTGCTGCCACCACCAAACTGCTGCCAGCCGCTGCCGGATTCCGGCTGTCGGAATTTTTTTTTTTAAAAAAAAATTTAATTTTTTTTTCCAAATTTTTTTTTCCCATACATCGTTTATTAGATATAGTATTCCTTTTCCTACTGCATTTTTAATAAAACTATACGCTTTTTTCACTGCATTTTGTATATTATTGTTAATTAACTAAAATTTTTATATATTTTACTGCATCTTCTATACCCGACGTCAACAAAATACCGTACAAATGGATAATATATATAATCTAAAATGCAGTAAAAAGAGAACAATATGTCCAATGATGTATATGCAAAATGCAATAAAAACAACAATATGTATTATACTTTAATACAAATAGTTAATATGTAAAATACAAAATGCAGTACAAATCGATAATATGTAAAATACAAAATGCAGTGAATAACAAATAATATATAATGAATGAAATATAAAAAATAATAAAATGCAGTGAAAATAATAAAATGCAGTACAAATAGATTATGTATAATATAAAATGCAGTGAAAATAACAAAATGCAGTAAAAATAACAAAATGCGGTACAAATAGATTATATATAATATAAAATGAAGTAAAAAGCGAACAATGTGTACTAAATAAATATATGCAAATGCAGTAAAAACAGTAGTATGTATTATACTTTCATACAAAATGCAGTAAAAAATAAACAATATGTAATATATGAAATATATGCAAAATGCAGTGAATAATAATAAAATGCAGTGTAATTTTAACAAAATGCAGTAAAAAATATATTATGTATAACTTAAAATGCAGTAAATAACAAACAATATATATAAGATTGAGGTGTATAAATAAAATGCAGTAAACAAATCAAAAGAATTATGTGTAAAATATAAAAATGCAGTAAAAACGAACAATATCTACTAAACATATATACAAAATTATGCAATAAAAATAAAAAAATGCAGTACAAAGTGATAATATATAAAAAAAATTGGAAAAAGAAAATTATGATTTTTTTAAAAAAAATTTTAAGAAAAAATGAAAAAAAAAAATTCCGACGATCGGCAGCAGCTAGTGGTGGGTGGTGGAGGGGAGGGTGGGTAGGAAGAAAGTAGGAGGGAGTAGTGTACACTATTAAAAAGGTGGAGGGGATAAAAATGAAAATTTGAAAATTCTTCTCCTCCTTCTCCTCAAATGATACTTTTTCTTCTGAACCTCACCCAAAAGTCATACCTCTAAAATCCATAAGATTCAAACAATCCTCCCCTGTTATCAGAAGAAAAAAATGTCATGACCTATAGGATTTTTCTTAGATGAGTATATATGGTAATGCATTAACCCTGATCAAAATCATTTTCTCATTTCCTATAAGGATAAGTTTAGAGGGGATGGTGGCTTAGAGATGTAAGAAGGGGCAGACGGAATAACTGCTTCTTAAAGCAAATTTGTAGAAATAAGATAAAGTATTTTTAAGATGCGGTGATGATAAAATGCAACACTTTTGAATATGCAATAAATGTGAGCCTTAAATCAAAATATCAAGGGTTGAAATTACTTACCCTCTCTTTCGATCTCTAAGAGCATCTCCAATGCAAAATGCAATTTAGAGTTCAAAGTTTTGACACATAAGCATCTAATCACTTTATACAATTCTTCACAACCCATTAAACTTTCTAGAGTTGAAAGTAGTGACACATCATCATTTTATCTTGTTATATAAACTTTATCTTGTTTATGTAAACACAAAAGTATAATTACATTATTTTTATGTTACTTATTTATGTATCTTGTATATATATATATATAAAACATATTTTATGGAGTTTACGCTAGTAAACTATATTTGAAGACTAAAATGTATGCACCGCATGTGATATGGAAATAAAAAAATGTATTGAAATGTTTTCTAGAAGGGATACAATATATAGATATTGATGGTTTATATTTGCTTGTGTAAAAGAGGTAACTAAGGCCCACCCTTTTAGGTTGCAGGCGTCCAAAGCTCCGTCCAAACAGTTTTGTACGCAACTTTATACATGTAAATACGTGGCACTATCTACAATGCTTTGAATGGTAATACTCAATAGGTGGCAAAACTTTGAACTCTTCATGTCATTGCATTGGAGATGCTCTAAGAGGCCTTTACTGATCCTAAATCTTTCCTTACCCTCTAAACAAACACTTATGTAACATTACTTAATTGATTTTTTCTTTAAATACACGAATTCTTTTAAGTTAGCTAGTTTTGTAAAATGTTGATAACCAATCGTTTATCGTTATACTATTCTACTTATGATGAATGATATGTGAAAATCAATATTCATTCATCTGTTATAAAACAGTCTATTGGAAATTGATAATTCAAATGGGTACATCCTTTTTAGAGAGAATGGAGGAACCAATAGAATTGTGTCATGTGATACTAACCTTACTTTCCCTCACATTTTTAAAAATTCAATATTTCTCAAACGGTAAGTCAAAAAATCACAAAAATTGCACCATAATAATCAGTGTTTAATTCTCTTCGATTAGAGATGTGATAAGGTATATTTTCGATGATTTTTTTTCGTTTTCTAGTGGGTTTTGAAAACGTATCGGCAGGTACTACATGTGGTACCAGCGTGTACCACATGTGATACTAATTTTGTACAATTTGTAAAACCCCAAAATAAAAAAGTCATTGAAAATATACCTTGTCACAGCTTTAATCGAAGAGAATTAAACGCTGATTATTATGGTGCAATTTTTATAATTTTTTGACTTACCACTTGTAAGATATTTAATTATTAAAATAATGGGGGTAAATGATTATTATGACACATGGTGCAATCCTACTGGTTCCCCTATTCTCACCAAAATTTCTATTCTCATTTGAACTTAACTAACATCAAACAATATGCTATTTATTTAATAATATTTCCCTATTTTAATACATTTCTATTGCATTTATTTGAATTTAGATACTTATTTTGTTTATATTTGCAATTAGGTGTTTGAAATCAAGGATTGAAAAAAAGAAATGAAAATGGGTTCAAGAACGAAGAAAATGAAGAAAAATGATGATATCAAGAGAATTGGACCTTAGAATGAAGACCAAACCTGTATTATTTAAATACTTGGCTCTAAAGAAGAATAAAATCGGATTATAGGAGATTTTGGGCCAAGAGTTAAGCTTAAACCCGTATATAGATTATATAAATTATTGTGTTAAAATATATGATTAAGTTGTTCTTGACATGATTAATTGATTTATATCATAAACTTCAATAACTTTTATTAGGTTTTTATAAATTGATTAGTTGTGTACGATTATTTATAATTGTGACTTGACACTAACATTTAGTGATAGATTAAGAAAATATAACTTAAGAATTATAATTAATGTGGTAATTTAAACATCGTCGCACGAACTTGTTTTAATAGATTGTTGATAAGTTTTTTAGTAACCAATACTTTCAAAAAACTTATGGAGTATCTTCAACAATAAATAAACATAAATGAAAACTAGAATTTAGATAAGACTAATCTAAATAAATACAATCTTCTATCCAATTGATTATTTCTAATTATTTTAATTGTTTTAGTTTATTTTAATTTAGTATCAAATAAACTATGTTCGACCGGAATTAAAAAAAATGTCTCCTTTTATTTGTAATATTAATTGTAAACATATGATCATTTACATGTAAGTTGTAAATAATGCTAATATAGGAATTAATTAATTATTTTAATCACCATTTCCTGTGGTTCGACTCAGACTTACCAAAGGTATATTACTATACGAACAGGTAGTCATGTCTGGCTTGTATGATAACATTACTTTAGTATTTCTATTTATTTAAAACTTGTTATTTTAAACTCTAATCGTACGACATCAGATGTCATGATCATTTTTATAATAACTCTTGAAACAAGTGTTCACTAAAAAAAGTTATTTTATCACACTTCTTTTAACACGCTTCTAGAAAGTGTATACAATTTTTTGAAAAAGATACTCCACACTTTTGTAAAACTGTGAAAAAAAAGTGTAAACACCCAATTTCTTACCCATAAGTGTGGAAAAAAATATACGAATAAGTGCACTTTCTTGAGGAAGACAAAATTCATTCCTAATTAGTTTGTTTGTCATCCTGTTTTGCCTACACTTGACGATGTCAAGAATGCTCTTGTCAAAGTTTGATGGCTATATTTATGATTATGTTTTTTCTAATTACAATTAACGGCTCCAGTTATGGATGGACTTTGATACAATATGCAATGTGCATCAGTTTGCTGTTTATTTATATAAATCAACTCTTTTGGTATCTTTGTATTTTGATATTTCGCTCTTTGTGTACTTATGTGTCTCTCCCAGACGGCGTTTGTCACTACTCATCATAGACCTCTTCATATATTGATGATTTGGGAGATTTACCGCCGGCCTCCTGTACCTAATTAACAAAAATATACTATCAAACCCTATTGTATAGGCTTGCAAACTAATCAAACATATATTATCAAGCAATGCAAATGCAAAAGCACAAAATTGACCATCCCCAAACATAAAACAAATATACTGAAACATAATGTGTTAGCTTAGCTGGTGTCCTGGTGACTAAGATGTATACTCTAAATGGCTCCTGGGAGTTGTAGCCTCAACGTTCATAATTTCCATGTTTGTAGTTATCTCGGGAATATTATGGCATGGGTTATGTTTACTCCCTCACCCAAATCATATGCCTTCATTAATGGTATTGAAATCGTTTCAATGCCGCCAAATCTGTACTTAAATGCTACGAACCCAAAATACTTTGCTCAAACTACAGGGCATAATAAATGAGAAGATGGCACTCGAAACTATGTACAGATTAAACATGGGTGGACAACAAATACCCGGTGACGAAGATACGGGTATATATGAACCGGATATGGTATCAAGATGATAAGTACATATTTGGAGCAGCATATGCGTAGACAACCATTTATCAGAATATGATAATGTATACAATAGAGATGCCAAATTACACTGCACCTGTGCTAATTTATCAAACCCAAAGGATTACGGGAAATTTGTCTGAGATTTATAATCTCACATGGAGACTTTATGTTGATTCCGGGTTTTATTATATGATCAGGCTTCATTTTTGAAACATCATACCACTATACAAAAAAAATTACGATCCGGTTTTTAGTATTTTCATCAATAATCAAACTGCTGAGGATGAGGCTGATGTATTATACTGGACCCAAGGTAGCGGGTATCCTATATTCAAGGATTACGCTGTATTTGTTGATAACCCAAATGGACGTAAAAGCAAGCGAGATTTGTGGGTCGCGTTATTACATCCGAACCCCCTTTCTGGAAAAAATCTAGATGGTTATTTGAATGGTTTGGAAGTCTTCAAGGTGGGCATGTTTGGTAATCTTTCTAGCCCCATCCCTGACCCACCGGTAAGCCCAACTTCTCTTCATAAAAACAACAAGAAAAAACTAGATATTATTCCAACATAATTGGAGGTGTTGTAGGAGGAGTGTTAGTTTTGTTTTCCATTTTGTTTTTTACAATTTTAGGAAGGAGACCTAGAATCAAACACTACGGTATCACTGAAAACAAGTCTACCCATTACATGGTGCCATCAGATCGATGCCGTCCCTTTTCACTTGCAGAACTGAAAGTTGCAACCGATGAATTTAATGATAGTTGCCAAATTGGCAAAGGAGGGTTTGGTAAGGTGTACAAAGGGTACATGGACAAAGCTACAGCTACCGTAGCAATCAAACGCTTTAGTACATCATCAAAACAAGGTTTTAATGAATTCAAAACAGAAATACAATTGATGTCTAAATTACATCATGTCCATCTAGTGTCCCTGATTGGATACTGTGATGAGAATGGTGAGATGATACTGGTGTATGATTACATGGCACATGGAACCCTACGAGAACATCTCTACAAGACAAACAACCCTCCATTGTCATGTAAAACTCGTCTCAACATTTGCATTGGAGCAGCCGAAGGGTTGCATTATCTCCACACGAGTGAAGAGCGTACAATAATTCATCGGGATATCAAGTCCACAAATATCTTACTAGATGAAAATTGGGTTGCTAAAGTGTCTGTATTGGTTTGTCAAAGAAAGGCTCGGAGGATCCGTTAGAAACACATGTTACCACAATGGTAAAAGGTAGTCTGGGATATATTGATCCCGAATATTGCAAAAGCCAACACCTAAGGGAAAAAGCTGACGTGTACTCATTTGGAGTGGTTCTACTTGAAGTGTTATGTGCAAGACCTGTAATTGATCCATGGGTGCCGGGCGAACATGTAAATTTGGCAGATTGAACCAAGTTGTTTAATCCAGTTCGGAGATGTAGCAACTAGTTGCTTGCATGAGGAAGGGAACAAACTACTAACAATGAACGAGGTTGTGAAGGGACTAGAGTTCGTATTGGAGCTACAAGAAGCTGCTAGGGAGAAGGACAAAATGAGTGGAAAACCGAGAAATTCCCTTCTCAATGAAAGAGGAGCTGACTACCAAGGGGGAGATGGTATAGAAGAGGAGGGAAATGTTGTATCCCGAGCAGGTGTATGTGAGGATTCTCAAATAATTTGATTTATCAAGTAGTTTGATTCATTAGTATTAGGTTTCGGCCTTTGTGGTTTCTCTCATATGTGTTCTGTACATGTTGGTTTCCATCAACACATCAAGACTTAATGTTGATACTGAAAAATGCATGTGGATTACTAACTCAATAAACATTTTTTGTAAGTTCATATCAATATCAATGAATTTTTGAGAACTTAGTTCAATGTATTTAATGAGTTTTAATGTCTGCCCTGGGGCACAAGTTAGACAACTGCATATGAGGTTTAGAAAAGTAAGAATTTTAGGATAGGTCATATATACCGTGTAAGTCTATATATTCACATGTCAAAATACAATGTATAATTTGAATTTATTGCAAAAGGAAAATGATGCGTACACTACTAAAATATACTGAATTTTTCGACTGTCATTTCAACATAAAAAGATAAATGAATTAAAGGTTAAACTGTAATTCAACTGATTTTTGCAATGCATAAATCCGTTTTGATTTATATTTCAAATTCTGGAATGATATTATGAAGAAAGGAATGTTCGTCGTACGTAAAGTGAGGATAAAAAGTTGAATTATTGGTTATATATTCCACTGAAAAATATTTCTAGCTTTGAAGGCATGGTTGTTGCTTATATTATTTGGTTATATACTCTGAATAATATAATTGGAAGATATTTTCTGAAATTGAGTTGGATTATACTTTATGTTATCAACTGTATGTAACGGTCAATTCATTCCAAATATATATAGGCGAATGATGTCTTGCAGATCAAAGACAATTATAAATCTTATGTGGCAAGTATATATAGGAGCACAGGGAGTGGGAAAGTAAATTTACAGCGTTTGACCACTCCGTTCCAATGTTTATTGTCGGCGTTTAACTTCAATGTGCAAAGTAGAACGCTGAAGCAAGTGTTTTTTTCTTTTTTATTTTTTTGATTGGTTAAAACTATTATTGTGTGACCTGAACTTTGAGTTAAACATTGAACCCCCCTAAAATCGTATCCATGTTAACCTTCAATGTTCAATTGACCATCGAGTTCAACATTGAGCACAAGGTGACAAGGGTAACCACTCCCTCCTTGTGCTCTAAGTCTAGTATCTCGCAACCTTTTAGCTGATTTTGTCCCTAAAGAATTTTTACTTCAATATTTGCCCCGTAGTCTTTATTTTCTGCAATTTTTGTCCCTCTGATTAACTTTCGTTGGTTTTATTAAACGACTAAAATACCCTTCTTCATCCTTGCTTTTGTCTTGTTAAAAATCCTAAAGATCTCAAACCCTAATTTTCATAACAATACCCATCTTTCCTCTTGTTCATCCCCAAATCAGAATCAATTATCCTTCAAATGAAACCCAAATCAACATTCTTTATATACATATATACATATCCACACATAATAAGAACATAAACACATAATAAATAACCAAAATGCGAGCACCAGATCGTTGCAACTAACACAACCACCAACTTTCCTTGTGATTATTACAACCACAAGATCGCCATCATCTTCTGCCGTGCTGATGTGGCAAATCTACCTAAAATTGTCGCCGAATTAGATCAGAAATGGAAAACGTAACTTCCGAAATCAGATCTGAAACAGAACCATCGTGAGTTGCGATCGAAATCCGCGTTTCTGTAACCGACGTTCACCGTAGAAATTCGCGTTCGCAATAGAAATCTGATTAAAAATCGATGCATTGCCGGAATCTGTTGCGTAGCCGGACGGTGGTTGTAGTGTTGGTCGCTGAACCCTACCCATTTTGATTTCGATTTACGTTATCATTACATGAAACTTATTGATTTTGATCCACAATATTTTAAATCCCATATAATTTTAATTCCCCCGATGTTGAAGCAGAGCTTCAATTGGGGTTCTGATGTCATATCCTATACATACATATAGTATTTATTATTTATATTTATTATATATGTTATATATTATATATTATAAATTATAAATTATAATGATGACGAAGTGAAATGAATGAGGAGTAAATGATTTGGTGACTGTCAGGGTCTGTGAAACAGATTTAGGTTTTGAAAGGATAGTAGTATATGGTTGGTTAGTGTACAATCATGCACAAGAATGGTATTTTAGTGATTTAATGTGACTTAACACAAAAAACCAACGAAAGTTAACTAGAGGGACAAAAATTGCAGAATAAAGATTACGGGATAAAAATTCTTTAAGGATAAAATCAGACAAAACGTAAGATCACAAGGATAAAAATTACAAATTTCCCTTTTATTCAAGTTTCACAGTCATATTCAAAAGAATTTAATCCTATTTGTATATTGGACACAAGGTATCAAATGGTCATTACCTAGCTAGCGTTATCGATATAACCTTTCAACTGTGAGGTTGATGTTTCAAGTCATGGGGATATGACAATTATACATATTCATGCATAAATGTATATACTTAATAGTAGTGGTGTGTGAGTACTTTGGTTTATAATTAAGGGGTAAAAAAAGGGACTAAGGTTCAAAGATGGTGATAATTAACCACGTATAATTTTGTTGCATATATATGTTATACCTTATACGGAATACTTTAACTAATCGTGTACCATATAATAACCCAACAACGTGGCCCAAAAAGCTTGTTACAAGGCCCAACAAGGAAAGCCCAACAACGAAGGTCCAGTAGGAAAGGCCCAATCAATCCAGTTGCCAGGCCCATGACAGGCACAGGCCCACTTAACCTAGAGTTTGTGTTCCCTAGACCCACGGCCACATAATCCGGGGGATCACCAACGTTAGTGGTGGTCCCCTGAAAGCCGACAAGGGTTTAAATTCCTCGCTGCCATTGGTCCACGTCATCGCAGGGAACCCACGCGCAAAGGGGAATATTCACAACCGTACGATCAGTATCACCAAATGATGAGGGATCACGACACGTGGAAAAACTTGCCCATCAAGTCGATCCTAGGGCATGAATAGTGCTCAATATAAATAACTAAGGGATGAACAATGTTCACCCTTAAGCACCTTCAAATATTTTCACCCTCATCATCACACAAACAAACCCTAATTTTCAAGGGAAGATCACTATTCATCTTCCCATCAACCCGGTTCTTGCCACTCACGGTTTCGTTCTATACACTCCGGCGGGTTATCCACGTAAGTCACGGTGAGCATCGAATCGGTCCAACCCATTGCACTCAGGTATATAAAATTATGCTTGATCAAATGGCGCCATCCGTTTATTGAAACCCTAGATCTATCAAAGAGCTAGTTACATTTATTTATCGTTTCTTGTGTAAACTCAGTGACATCTCATGGCGTCAAATCCCGGCCAAACACTGACGGCCGGCGAGAACATAATGCACTTCACCGTCCAGAATACGCCAATGGATACCTCTGGGGATGAAGCTGCCTGGAATCTATGGCAACAAGCGCTAGAACAAGCAAGGCGTCAGTTAAACTTTACAACGCCGGGGGGCAAACATCACAATTCCAGGCGCCAACACCAATAGCTGGGCAACATCTATTTGTAGGAACGGGATCCCACCCTTTTCCACAAACTCAGACAAGTGTCGTGCAAAACCCCCCCCCCCCCCCCCCCCCAGCAGAACTTTCAACAGCCATTTGGGCAGATGTTTCAGCAATTCCCCCAGCAGAATGCTCAACAGACATTTCAACAAATGCCAGCACAAGCTTTCCAGCAACCTTTTGTGCAAAATTTACAGCAGCCCCCGGTGCAAAGTTTCCAACAACAATCGCAACAGTTCCCCACTTTTCAACAGGCACCTTCCCAACAGTTCGCTTTTCAGCAACCTCCATTTCAACAAGCCCAATCCCAGCAACCACAGCAGACACAGGCATCAGTGCAGGATACAACAAATGCCCTGGGCCAGCTCCTTGCACAGCTAATGCAACCTCCTGTCATACCGTCACCTCCCCTTCCACTAGCTCCAATGCTGGCAAACCTCCTAGCAGTCATGCAGGGAAAGGCACCACAGCCGCAAAATGTAATCCCTGATTCAAACACCCAATTCCACCCAGCCATTGCTAGTGTGCCTCTCCCCATGGGAGTAACTGTTCCTGCTACTCTTGGAACCTACGATGGGACCATGGATCCTGAAGATTTTATCCAGTCATTTCATCATGCTATTAAAACACAACACTGGAAAGATGCAGTTGCCTGTCAAATGTTCCCCTCGGTTCTTAGATCATATGCTAAGTCCTGGTTTTGGGATTTACCAGAAAGAAGCATTACCTGTTTTAATGACATCAGGCGTAAGTTTGTAAGCCACTTCCATCAAAAGAAAAAACACGTTAGATCACACGTGGAAGCCCATATGATAAAGCAGCACCCTCACGAGTCCCTAGAAGACTTTATCGACAGGTCTACCGATGAATGTTTGAAAATTCCTGGACTGCCAGAAAGTCAACATGTATCAGGTTTCATATCGTGCCTGGATGATAACCGGTTTCAAGCATTGGTTGACAAATTCATCGGCGAGACACCACCAACTTTTGCCACACAAGTGTCTCAAACTGGGGACTATATCAGGGCGATGGAAAAGCGGCAATTAAATAGAAGAAATAAGCAGGCTGTCAACAATTCAAGGAACGATCAGAAATACCAACATTATCAAGGGCGTAACAAAGGGCAGCTGGGGGTAAATTTGGAAAAGGAAACATATTCCTACCCTATAATAAAAACGGAGAAAAAGACATGGTTATGGCCTCCCTGTCAAAAACTCCACATGAAATACTAGCCACTGATCCTATTGCCAGGGGATTCAAAAAGCCACATCCCATGGCTTCAAAAGCAAAAGATAATGGCAAGTATTGCAAATTCCGCAAGGAAGGTGGCCATGACACAAACGAATGCAGGGAGCTTAAGGCTCAGATATATAGAGCAATTAAAGACGGTAAACTGGAGCACTTGACTCAGGGGGCCAGAGACTTCCAACAGGGAGAAGCCAAAAAAGACAAGGCTACAGCTGAATTACCAAAGCCAGATGCAGTAATACTTATGATCAACCCACTGGGACAGGGGTAGAAAAGAAAGATCGACAGAATAGAATTATGGGAATTACAAGAAATTAGTTTTCCACCAATCCACAGGGTAATACCCTCTGTTGAGCCGCTTATCATTACAGCAAGGATTGCAAATTTCCAGGTAGGAAGGGTTTACCTGGATAGTGGAAGCTATACAGAAATCATGTACGAACATAAAATACAATATACAAGAAAAATACAATAAAACGCAAAGGCGAAGTTGGAAAACGAACCTAAAATAGCCGGAACACTAAGAAGATGAAGAATCCGATGAAGTCTTCGCCGGAAATACAGAGTAGAGAGAGAAGTGATTTTTTGAATATACAGTGGGGAGCGTGAGGGAAAAATGAGGGGCATACGCCTATTTATAGGCAGCTTTGGTAACCGCTATAGGCCCATGGGCCTATGGGCCTCAATCCGGAGCATACACGTGTACGGCTAGCGCAGTAATCTCATGGGTGCGACTGGTCAGTTCTGCCATATTTAATGCGCCACGCGCCCTTGCGGCAGTTTACACACCCTCCTAGGGCATTCAAATGACATAGACATTAAATGGGTGTCAGATATGCCAGCTTTTCCTGATAACATGACGGGACGCCATCAGTCAAACACTACTGGCCCAAGACGTGCCACGTAGTCACTGTTAAACATGGTTCCCCACTGAGAAACCACGAGTAGCGTCCGAAAATATCTCCGTTGAACAAACAAGAACACAACTATGTCTTCCTGATAAACAAACCTCCCTGAAACAGGTGAAATAAAGCGTGACTGGAGTTTAGTTTCCTGGTAGACCCACCAGCAAACTAAACTGGGGGGACTTAATCGTGTACCATATAATAACCCAACAACGTGGCCCAAAAATCTTGTTACAAGGCCCAACAGGGAAAGCCCAACAACGAAGGTCCAACAGGAAAGGCCCAATCAATCCAGTTACCAAGCCCATGACAGGCACAGGCCCACTTAACCTAGGGTTTGTGTTCCCTAGGCCCACGGCAACATAATCCGGGGGATCACCAACGTTAGTGGTGGTCCCCTGAAAGCTGACAAGGGTTTAAATTCCTCGCTGCCATTGGTCTACGTCATCGCAGAGGACCCACGCACAAAGGGGAATATTCACAACCGTACGATCAGTATCACCAAATGATGAGGGATCACGACACGTGGCAAAACTTGCCCATCAAGTCGATCCTAGGGCATGAATAGTGCTCAATATAAATAACTAAGGGATGAACAATGTTCACCCTTAAGCACCTTCAAATATTTTCACCCTCATGATCACACAAACAAACCTTAATTTTCAAGGGAAGATCACTATTCATCTTCCCATCAACCGGTTCTCGCCACCCACGGTTTCGTTCTATACACTCCGGCGGGTTATCCACGTAAGTCACGGAGAGCATCGAATCGGTCTAACCCATTGCACTCAGGTATATAAAATTATGCTTGATCATTAACCGACCCTCAATCATGGTCCACCAAACCAAAACGCCGTTAATGAACAGTTTCTAGCTTCACTACTAATGGACGAAGAAGCTTCACTAGTACCATCTTAATTATCACTAACATTCATCCTCAATTCCTCATGATATTGATATCAAACATCATGTGACGGATCCCTTGATGTTTTCATAGAACAAGAGCAAGAGTATCTGATGGATACACACGAACATAGTCGAATTCTTGCTGCATCATATTCTGATGGTCTCGGTAATGGAACCAACCGTATCTCTTATAAGGGTCTACAGTGCAATCAAACTTGTGGTAATAACTGCGCGGGAATACATAGATATGACGTCGCTAGGAGATGCAAAAGGTCAATTAATTATATATGTAGGTGATTTGTAAGGTGTTTTATTTTCGTATTTTTAGCTATCTTTTGATTCGTAGTGTTTAGATAAACGATATATATGGACCATACAAGTTCAAGTTCAGACTTTATAAAAAGTTTCTCAAATCAGCACAAAAAACAATTGTAGGCCTAAAACACCAATTGTAGTACCTACATTGAGCGCAAGGTTCCAAGATTCATCAACTTGCCTCAATTATTATTGCACCCATGAAAGCAATGTAACAATTAATTTCTTATTTCTTTATAAGCAAACACCATTACACCATCCACACCAGTACATTAATAAACGAAAATGTTGAATGTACGAATCAGCCGCTTCTTGTTCACTACTGCAATTGCGTCACTACTAATCATGATCTTGATGATGACAATGATCAAAGACTGTGCAATGGATCGTTCGTAGCATGCAACAACAGTTCGTTGGAACTTTGTAAAATTACCTTATATCATATGATGCAAAGTTGCAAACTCTTACATATATATCATGATAACTTTAAAGAAACCATTTGGTCTTTTACTTAATTGAAAGACTGTTGTTGTATGGCAAATTAAAATGTAATTTTGATGTACCGATTAGCAGTTGTTGTTGTATGGCAAATTAAAATGTAATTTTGATGTACCGATTAGCAGCCGGATTGTGGTGTAAAGTAGATATGATGTAAAAGAATTGGCCAGCGAATTGTACTATTCATTTTTGTTATGCAAAATCTTGACGCAATGATGATTGTTAATTCAATTATGTATATTAATATGCATGTAAGCAAACTTTAAACTTCGACTTTTATGTATAATTAAGTACTTTCATCAAAAAATTATACTACTCCAAACATCGCCACAACGCGCGGTTGGAAAGAAACTCTTTATATAACACTTTCTTAATTAAGTGTACGTGGGTAGATATGTCTTGTAAATTTTGAGGGTACGTAGTTATGTCTTTTCTGCTCTTCAAACTTCTAAATGTCTCAAGTAAACATGTAAAAAGTTTAATGTAGTATAGATAAACGTATATAGGTAGTGCATATTCAAATTATTGTAACATACATTTCACAAATTACTTTTTGTAGGCCTAAAAACCCACTTGTATTACCTCCATTGAACGCAGGTTCCAACATATTTACCAACTTGCCTCAATTATTGAACTCGTGAAAGCAATGCAGCTCCCTGTTACAGTCTAACATATCAAATTTGCCATCATATCAACAATGAACAGTTAAGCCTTTATAACCAAACACAGACACCATTTAACCCAATAAAAAGAAAATGTTGAATGTACGAATCAACCCAGTTTTGTTCACCACTACTTCCATTTTATCACTACTAATCATGATCTTGATGATGACAATGATCAAAGACTGTGATGGATCATTGGTTGAATGCAGCAACAATTCGTCGGTGGAGTGTCAGGTTTTTGATGAAGAAGAGCAAGAGTTTGTAATGGATTCTGATGAACACAGGCGGATTTTGATGGCAGGTAAGCATCTCGATTATAGCTCTGCACTACAACCTGGTAATCCGGCTTGTGCCCATAGCTGTCCTGGGAAATACAACGCGAATGGTGTTCGTTGCCCAATATACACAACATGCCATCGATAGCCCGAAGTGGGTAGCGTGATGTGGACGTCTTACGTACATTTCTTGTTTGTTGTTTGAATCATTCTGGAGCTAATGAACTAGCTTTTTAGTTTCTTGTGTAATAGTATTGTTTTGGTTCATCTGCTTTTGTTTCACCACTTAATCGTCAATTATAATTGTAATAATAATAATAATAATAATGATGATGATGATGATGATGATGATGATGATGATGATAAGGGTTGTGTGTTGTTGATATTAGATGTTAAGTTTGTTGTATCTAAAATAGTTATTTGTAGTTATATAATGTTTGTGATGTGACTATATATACCCAGTTTGAAAACGGAATAATTGAAGATGCGTGACTCTATAATAAGTATCTATGTAACTCATAATTTTTAAGATGTTCTCAAAATCACATAAAAAAAAATTATAAGAGATTTGAATAAAAAAAATTAAAATCTAAAATCCCGCAGACATTGAAATTAATAATATCGAACGGTGAAGGTCAACACATTCCAAAGCCACACAATACAATTGGATTGATTATATATCCTACATGAATTATTGACTAATTCAAATGGATTTTTTCTGCATGTGTACATATCGATTAAAGCATCTCCTTTTTAAAACTTTTCCACCCCAAATATCAAGTTAGCGTGTCACTATTGGTACATTGCGGTACAACCCCCTATTGCATGTACAAACTATAGACACTTTAATCTTATTTGCCAACTGGAAATCAAAGACCCAGAGAAGACTTTCCAAGTCAACTCTCTGATCAAACCAGTCAAGCATTTCATTGTGTAACTACTAACTTCTATAACTAGTACTCATATGAATTATAAGACACTTCATAAGCAAACATTACCTACTCAATCTCCAATTAACCATCATGCTCACCTTCATCTCCTTGCTAATCCTCTTGTTAATTACCACCACAACCGTGAAATCGTACAACCCAACCGATGCATTCTATCTCGACTGCGGTACTTCCTCCACATCAAACACCATCCCGAGATGGGATGGTGATGAAAATTCCAAGTTCGTACCCTCAAATCTCGCCACCACTTCCTTCTCATCCACCCCGGACCAAAACGATCCTTCGGTCCCTACAGTCCCTTATCTCACCGTTTGAATTTTCAACACTTCTTCGTTCACATACTCCTTTCCGATCTCTCAAGGACCGAAATTCGTCCGCCTTCATTTCTATCCTGCCACATATTCCGGCCTCAGCAAAGATCGACCTTTCTTCTCTGTAACATCGAATGGCTACTCTCTTTTAACCAACTTCAATGCTTCCTTAACCGCCTCGTACATAGAAGATGTAAAACTTATCAAAGAATACATCGTTTACGTAAACGTTACACAAATCATAAACGTTACATTTACGCCCTCACCTAACTCATATGCCTTCATCAATGGTATTGAAATCGTTTCAATCCCACCAAATATGTACTTAAATGCTACAGGCCCGAAATACTTTGCTCAAACCACAGGGCCTGAGATTAATGAGAAAACAGCACTTGAAACTATGTACAGATTAAACATGGGTAGACAAGAGATATCCGGTAAGGACGATACGGGTATGAATCGGATATGGTATCAAGATAATAGTCACATATTTGGAGCATATGGGTGGACACCCTATTATAACGATACGATCAATTATACAACAGAGACGCCTAATTATACTGCACCTGAGATCGTTTATAAGACCCAAAGAAGTATGAGAAATGTGGCTGACCGTTACAATCTCACGTGGATACTTGCTGTTGATTCCGGGTTTTAATATCTACTCAGTCTCCATTTTTGCAACATTATCCCACAATACACAAAAGAAGGCCAGGTGAGGTTTAGAATTTTCATTAATAATCAAACTGCTGAAGATGAGGCAGATGTATTCCATTGGACTCAAGGTAGCGGGTATGCCGTATTCAAGGATTACGTTGTGTTAGTCGATAACCCATATGCCAGCAAAAGCAAGCAAGATTTGTGGGTTTCTTTACATCCTAACGATATTTCTTATGCATATTTAGATGGCTTCTTCGACGCCTACTTGAATGGTTTAGAAGTCTTCAAGGTGAGTAGTATGTTTGATAATCTTTCTAGCCCGAACCCCGACCCGGATCTACAACTCGACTCGAACAAAACTAAATATTTCGAGATAATTGGGGGTGTTGTAGGAGGAGTGTTAGTTTTGTTGTCCATTTTGGTTTTTACAATTTTACGGAGAAGACGTAGAATCAAACACTACGATTTCGCTGAAAACAGGTCTACCCATTACATTGTGCCATCAGATCGATGCCGTCTTTTTTCACTTACGGAACTGAAAGTTGCTACCGATGAATTTAATGACAGTTGCCAAATTGGCAAAGGAGGGTTTGGTAAGGTGTACATAGGGTACATGGACAAAGCTGCAACCACTGTAGCAATCAAACGGTTCAGTACGTCATCAAAACAAGGTTTTAATGAATTCAAAACAGAATTACAATTGATGTCTAAATTACGTCATGTCCATCTGGTGTCCCTGATTGGATACTGTGATGATAATGGTGAGATGATACTGGTGTATGATTACATGGCACATGGGACCCTACGAGAACATCTCTACAAGACAAACAACCCTCCATTGTCATGGAAAACACGTCTCAACATTTGCATTGGAGCAGCCAAAGGGTTGCATTATCTCCACACGAGTGAAGAGCGTACAATAATTCATCGGGATATCAAGTCCACAAATATCTTACTAGATGAAAATTGGGTTGCTAAAGTGTCTGATTTTGGTTTGTCAAAGATCGAGCCCTCCATTGGGTTGCTAAAGATCGAGCCCACGTGTTTTTGAAGGCCCACGAGCGTGTAACTAAAAGGGCTGCACGAAAAAGGGCATAACTTGGGCTACAGGGCTCCGTTTCAGGCCCATGAGCAGGCGAATCGAAGCTCGGTTCGAGGCCCACCAAGTTGTTAACTAGCATAGGTGGTTAGACCCATGCTCGAAGCCCAAAAACGGCCCCTTATGGAAGATACGGCTCATTCTATGTTTTTTCTGTTCATTTTGGACTTTTGTTTTGGGCTTTGTGTTTGGCCCGTTATGTTTTTTAGGCCCGTTTAAAATTTTGGATGTTATTTAGGGTTCCATGTACATTGTTTGGGATTCAGTTTTAATTTTGAAGAATTTCGATTTTGCTTCCAATTTTGTGAATCAAGGTTCCAGTTTTGTGAATAAAGCATACCCATTCACGGTATTCTTGGTGAATCAACATGCTTGGAAGAGTTTTTCCTGGTATTCATAAGAATTAACAGGTTTAAACTATTTATCATAATCGTGCACTACATCATGCCTACACTTGACGATGCCAAGAATGCTCTTGTCAAAGTTTGATGGCTATGTTTATGATTTTGTTTTTTTCTAATTACTTAGTTACCACCTACTTTATGTTTTAATTAATGGCTCCATTTATGGATGGATCTTTGACACAATATGCAATGTGCATCAGTTTATATATATATATATATATATATATATATATATATATATATATATATATATATAAGTCTTTTGGTATCTTTGTATTTTGGTATTTCGCTCTTTGTGTACTTATGTCTCTCTCCCAGACGGCGTTTGTACTCATAATAGACCTCTTCATATATTGATGATTTGGGAGGTTTACCGCCGGCCTCCTGTACCTAATTCACAAAAAGATGCTATCAAACCCGGGTTGCAAACTAATCAAACATTATCAAGCAATGCAAATGCAGAAGCACATAATTGACCATCCCCAAACATATAACAAATAAACTGAAACATAAGGTGGAGTGGGGGTAATGCACTGTTGCTAGATGTGAGAACTTCATAAGTTGCTTGATGGATTGTTTAAATTAAAGGCACGCAGTGTGTTAGCTTAGCTGGTGATTAAGATGTATACTTTAAATGGCTCCTGGGAGTTGTAGCCTCAACGTTCATAATTTCCATGTTTGTAGTTATCTCGGGAATATTATGGCATGTGTACGTTAATTACACTTGAATACAATTCAATTCAAGCATCTCCTTATTAAAACATTTCCACCCCAAATATCAAGTTAGCATGTCACTATTGGTACATTGTAGAAAAAACCCCTATTGCATGTACAATTTATGAACTTAATCTTATTTGCCAACCGGAAATCGAAGACCCAGAGAAAACTTTCCAAGTCAACTCTTTTAGCAAAACAGTCAAGTATTTCAGTGCAACTACAAACTAGTACTTGTATGATTTATATAAAGACTCTTCTTACTAGAATTTTCAAGCAACATTAACTAGATACTCAAATCATATCTCCAATCAAACGTCATGCTCACCATCATGCGATTGCTCATATATTTGCTAATACTCTTGTTAATGGCCACCACAACCGTGCAACAATACGAACCAACCGATGCAATCTTTCTCGACTGCGGTTCTTCCTCCACATCTTATACCAACAGGAGATGGGACGGTGATAAAAATTCCAAATTCGTACCCTCAAATTTCGCCACCACTTCCTTCTCATCCACAACCAACCTCATCGATCCTGCAGTCCCTACAATCCCATATGTCACCGCCCGACTTTTTAACTCATCTTCGTTCACATACACATTTCGTGTCTCACAAGGCCCGAAATTCCTCCGCCTTCATTTCTATCCTGCCACATATTCTGGCCTCAACAAAGACCAATCTTTCTTCTCTGTAACATCAAATGGCTACTCTCTTTTAACCAACTTCAGTGCTTTCTTAACCGCTTCCTATTTGGAACAAACCCCACTCATAAAAGAATTCATCTTTGATGTAAACGATGCACAAACCCTAAACGTTACGTTTACTCCTTCACCCAACTCATATGCCTTCATTAATGGTATTGAAATTGTTTCAATGCCGCCAAATCTGTACTTAAATGCTACGGACCCAAAATACTTTGCTCAAACTACAGGGCCCAAAATAAATGAGAAAATGGCACTCGAAACTATGTACAGATTAAACATGGGTGGACAACAAATACCCGGTGATGAAGATACGGGTATGAACCGGATATGGTATCAAGATGATAAGTACATATTTGGAGCAACATATGGGCAGACAACCATTTATCAGAATATGATAATGTATACAATAGAGACGCCAAATTACACTGCGCATGCGCTAATTTATCAAACCCAGAGAAGTATGGGAAATTTGTCTGAGATTTATAATCTCACATGGAGACTTCCTGTTGATTCCGGGTTTTATTATATGATCAGGCTTCATTTTTGCAACATCATACCACTATACAAAAAAAATTACGATATAATTTTTAGTATTTTCATCAATAATCAAACTGCTGAGGATGAGGCTGATGTATTATTCTGGACCCAAGGTAGCGGGTATCCTATATTCAAGGATTACGCTGTATTTGTTGATAACCCAAATGGCCGCAAAAACAAGCTAGATTTGTGGGCTGCGTTACATTCAAACCTCCTTTCTAACGAATTTTTGGATGGTTATTTGAATGGTCTGGAAATCTTCAAGGTGGGCATGTTTGGTAATCTTTCTAGCCCCAACCCTAACCTACCCGTAAGCCTAACTTCTATTCAAAACAATAACAAGAATAAAACTAGATATTTCGTGATAATTGAAGGTGTTGTAGGAGGAGTGTTAGTTTTGTTTTCCATTTTGATTTTTACAATTTTAGGGAAGAGACCTAGAATCAAACACTACGGTATCGCTGAAAAGAGGTCTACCCATTACATGGTGCCATCATTCAGTGCCGTATTTTTTCACTTATAGAACTGAAAGTTGCAACCGATGAATTTAATGACAGTTGCCAAATTGGTAAAGGAGGATTTGGTAAGGTGTACAAAGGGTACATCGACAAAGCTACAACCACCGTAGCAATCAAACGGTTCAGTACATCATCAAAACAAGATTTTAATGAATTCAAAACAGAAATACACTTGATGTCTAAATTACATCATGTCCATCTAGTGAACCTGATTGGATACTGTGATGAGAATGGTGAGATGATACTGGTGTATGATTACATGGCACATGGGACCCTACGAGAACATCTCTACAAGACGAACAACCCTCCATTGTCATGGAAAACACGTCTCAAAATTTGCATTGGAGCAGCCAAAGGGTTGCATTATCTCCACACGAGTGAAGAGCGTACAATAATTCATCGGGATGTCAAGTCCACAAATATCTTACTAGATGAGAATTGGGTTGCTAAAGTGTCTGATTTTGGTTTATCAAAGAAAGGCTCGGAGGATCCGTTAGAAACACATGTTACCACAATGGTAAAAGGTAGTCTTGGTTATATTGATCCCGAATATTGCAAAAGCCAACACCTAAAGGAAAAATCTGATGTATACTCATTTGGAGTGGTTCTACTTGAAGTGTTATGTGCAAGACCTGTAATTGATCCATGGGTGCCGGGCGAACAGGTGAATTTGGCAGAGTGGGGCAAGATTAGTTATCAAAGGGGAACAATGGTTGAAATAGTTGATCCGAGAATAAGTGGTGAGATTAACCCAAGTTGTTTAATAAAGTTCGGAGAGGTAGCATATAGTTGCTTGCATGAGGAAGGGAACAAACGACCAACGATGGACGAGGTTGTGAAGGGGCTAGAGTTTGCATTGGACCTACAAGAAGCTGCTGCAGAGAAGGACAAAATGGGTGGAAATGCGGTTGGAGAAAGGGAGGTGTATGTTGTATCCCAATCCAGTGAAGGTGAGAAGTCTCAAATTATTGAATTGTCAAGTTCTTGTGATTAGTTAGTATTATTGTTTGAGTTTGTCTTACATGTTCTATAATGGCACATGTTAAACTTCATTAATATCGAAAAGCACCTTTACTTAACTCTGTAAACTCATTTTATAAATGTATATTAATTGTTTTTAGTATAAATCTTAGGCAACTTCTATTGTGGTTAATGAGTTTTATAGTATGCATGCCCTTAAACCATTAGTTAGACAACTTTATCTTAGGTTTAAGTAAAATGTAATTTCTATATATATTTCACAAGTAAAAAGATGATGTATAATAAAAAATTATTGTGAAACAACGCAGATGATGCATATATGCACAACTAATTGAATTATAGCCCACGTACTCAACCACAAGCTAGCATTGCGTCCAAAACAAACCAAAATGTTCATTGGACGAAGAAGTTTCACTAGCTACTAATGCAAAAACAATGAATTAACAACCACACGCAAACAAGAACTAATCGAAAATTCTCAAGAAGAGAAATTATCTTATTCAATCAATATTTTATGTCTGTAAAAACTGAATATGAAAAACCCTAGAACTCGTCCATATAATGAGGACAAGATCTAAAAACGTGTGAAAATAAAAGCCCAAGCAAAACGAAAATAGAAAACCCAAAACAAAGTCTGAAAAACAGTAAAACGCCATTTTCAGGCCCAAGACGGCCCCGAAAGGCCCAAAACTGACAGGGCTCATGGCAAAGCGATGAGTCTTGATCGTTGGACCGTTTTCAGGCCGACACGTGATTTTCAGCCCAATCCATCACCGAAATCTGTTGGATCAAAATATGCGCTAAGTGAATTTGCCGCGTTGACCGGAACGTTGACCAACTCTGCATCATCTACTACCATCGTACTACATACCCCTAGCTAGAAATTTTCATAGAGGGGCAATTTTTTCTATCATTTTAGGGTCAAAACTTTTAAGTTGTCACTAATAACCTTAAAAAATTAATTATTTCCATAATTTTAGATTATTAAGGGGCACAACTACCCCGTACCCTTTCTAGATCCGCCCCTAACGCATTCATACTCATGAAGTCGTGATTGTGATTAAAATTAAAGACTCATATTGATTGGGATATTTATACTCAATGGTCTTGTTTTTATAAACCGTGATCTCTTCCCTTTATAACATTTTTCGGGCTATATATATTGGTGAAACTGGATTTTGTAAATGCAGACAAAATTGTATATAAACTTTTACAACCACTATATCATTTTTCTTCTTTTTTAGATAGGTAAGTACCAAGACACGTACTCCATCATTATAGATATGTACACTAATATACGAATATCTATTATGTTCTTAATATTATATGGTTGTTTGAATGTATTAAATAATCATCATCATCAAACTACACAATACAAATACATATTATTATTATTATTATACTAATAATAAAAGCTGCTAGTATTATTTCTAAATTTTATATGGCGTATAATTAAGTTGTACTCCGTATAATAATATATCAACAACCAAGCCTATTGGAAAATTTTCAAACTAATTAAATCGAAGTGTTGGTCTATATAGAGGGCGGAGTCAGAAAAATATCTTTAGTGTGAACTTATATACGGAGTATAACTCTTATTTGAGGGGCAAATATAATAAACACCCTCAAATGTAATTCTTTAAAAACAGATATTAAAGAAAACCACTAATAATGAATTTTTTTTACTCATATAAAATTTAAGAAGGTATCTACAGTACTTACGTCCTGCACTGTCTCCACTTGATCATGTCACCTTGGGTTAAATATTTTTTTCGAAATTTTTTTATTAGTATTGGTTGGTGTTAGGAGAAAACTGATAAGAAAGTGTAGTAATTGACTAGTTTCGTGGAAAATTATGTACTCTCTGTGTCGTCCGGTTAAAGAGTCCAATTTAACTATTCACAAAGTTTTAGAATTTTTCATTAGATCAAATAACATATGTATCAGTTAAAGTCTTTCTATAACTGATTGTAATATGAAAGTACACACTAATGTGAGAGAATCCAAAATAATAAATGTAATTAACAAGTCAAACAATATGTTTCTTTGTTCGTATATTTGTTCGATTTAAACGAGTTAGACGAATCCATTTCATGTGGGTTTAAGCTTCCCTACCATTTAAAACTTCACTAAAAAACTAAATATTAAACATCTTTCAATGAGTATATCTGTTCAAGTTAAACGAGTTGAACTTAACATTTTGAATATTTTTTATTTGTTCATATATTTGTTTGTTTCGTTTGTCTTTCTCGATTTTCTGTTGTTTGTTAGAGCACACGGTATCATCCTATGTGGCATCAACGTTTAGAGACGAGAACGCCGTGCCACGACGTTCTGCCGCACCGTGCTGACGTTCTTGTCGGTGTTCCTGTCAGTTTTTGGCTCCGGCGTCCCATTCCAAACGGCGAAGAAGGCGACGTTCTGCTTTCTTTTTTTCCTTTTTTTCTTGTTTTTGAAATTATGAAATTATAAAATTGATGATGGAGTGATGCAAATGAAGATGGAGAAACGAAAGATGATGGAGTGATGCAAATGGAGAAGGAGAAAAGAAAGATGACGGCTGGTAGAGGATAAAAGAGTAGGGTTTTTTTTTTCTTTTTTTTAAAAAAAATAATAAATATGTAAATGAGTTTAAGCTTCATAATTTTGATGGGCTTTTTAAATTTATTTGGCTTGTCAATATAAATTGGTTATTGGGCCAAGCATTTTAGTATTTATTTTTTTGAATTAAAATTGTAAGTATCAAATAATCTTTTTTGTTAATTAAAATTTTTTATAAATAAGTTAAATGTTGTTTTATTGCATTTATTTGTTTTTAAACATCAATATATACAATTATCATCATTAAAAAAATAAATAAAACAAATAATAAAAAACTGTAGAACACTGTGAATTCAGTTTCACCACACCATATAATCCTCACTTTCAACATTCTTTAAAACACTGTCCAGAACACCGTATACCACACTCTGTGCTCTTAGTGTAAGTTTGGAATAAAATATAGTTTTTGAAAAGCATAATAAAAGTAGGTAGATATTTTTTATTAATATAAGTTAGTGTCTATGAGGAATTGGAAAAGGTATAGGATGGACTTGCAAGGACACGACCCGTATAGTAAGTATTTAAGCCTATTTTTTTTAGGTAAACTAGTTAACACATTAGGTCGTGAAATGCACAACCCACTTTCTAAAGGGTAATATTAATTTTACAATGCTACGTTTATATTATGTTCAACGTCGATGATTTAACTAAAGAAAAAAATAAACATTTCTGTAATTTAAAAAATCATTTTTTTAAATAGTCAAAATAGAATTATAGATTAAAAAAGTGAAAATGTGTGCCTATAATAGAATGCAACGGAAACTGCAGTTGTATCGAAAAGATTGAGTAATTTGAGATATTATTATCTATTTAGTAATTGAAAATGATATATAGATTGAGAAAGTGAAAATGTTTGCTAAAAAGAACCATTATAAAATGGTATCCTTATTTTCTATAATTACTTGATCATTTATTAGAAACAAAACAGAGAACTAACATATGTACTTATTTTCACTTTTCTCAGAAGTTAATAAGAATTTTATACAATAGTTAAAAATAAAATGTTTAAAAGTCTAGATAATTTATGGAACGAATTTATCAATCAATTTTCTAGTTAAATTTAGTCAATTTGTTGTCTATAAAACCTAATGACTTTATTAAATAAAGGATAATCGTGGATGATATGAAGAATAAAATGTATATGGTTTGTTGAGATTAATATCAAGAAATAAAATTTATAGATGAAATAGTTAACTCAAAAGATTATGAATAAAATAATAAGACACGTGTCATAATCTCAAGGGGTTATGTAATGTTTTTTTTGAGATTTTAGAGAAGTTAATAAGGATTTTATACAATAATAATTAAATGTTAAGGATTTTGGTTTTGTAGTTTTTTTTTTTTTTTTTTTTTAATGTCCTTGTAATTATTAAAACATGGTGATCATGTGTCACCATTTCATGAGCTTAGGTATCATTAACTCATTATTTATTTATATAAGTAGTAACTTATTATTTATTTATATAAGTAGTAATGATGATAATGATGAATGATGATAATGGAATGAAATGAGATAGATTATAAATTATTGTTGCTTTTTGTTAATTGAGAAGTTATAAAACATCCGAGTTTATTTTTTTTTTGATTATACCTATTATGATTTTTATTTGTGTATAAGTTGACAGATGGCACCATTTTAGGTGCCTATGTGTCAACATTTGGTTAAATTGCTTCTTCTTATATAGTATAGATAGATAGATATAGATAAAGTAATGCGTCATATTTAATACGTCAACATTATTATTTATATGTCGTACCCCCAAATTCAGGTTATGAAAGCGGTTTGGGTTGGGGCGCGACTAATCAATAATCATTGCACAAAGATATATAGCAAACGACCTCTAAATGAGACATTTGGAAAAACATTAGTTATATTACCAAAATAAAGTGAATACAAAGTTGCGAGTCCGCAAATAATCTCAATACATAATTTTGAAGTACAAAAGCAATGCAAGGGAAATCCCAAATGTTTGAAAATATGCGACTCGAGCTAGCATACTTGTAGTAGTCCTATTCCTGCTTGGCACCTGAGAACAAATGCTAAAACGAGTCATCTATAAAGCCGGTGAGTTCACAGGTTTTGATAATTAAACCGTAAAGTGTAACCCATAAGTACTTCCAAGTAGTTTGTAAACAATGTTTTAAGATATAATATCATATGATCGTTGCATCGATGTGCAACAATATGAAGGTTGTTGTAACCTTATGACCTACTCCGCTAGGTTTAGTTTTAACGTATTCCCTAAGTCTTTCCATGTTTGTACAACTTTTCAGAGTAGCTCAACAACCAAGTTTAGGAATCATAACCTATGATGATTTTTGGATGTAGTACAACGTACTCAAACGATCTATCAAGTTATCATGTATGCATATAAGAATCGGGAGTAGCACTATGTGTCTAGTTTGTAATCATGTATGCATATATATCGGTAGAGGCACCACGGCCTAAACAGTATAATCATGTATGCGTATCAAGTGTACATGTAAATCGGAAGTAGCATATAATGCCCGGAAGTAGCACAACGTGCCCGGAAGTAACTCACAGACCCCGAAAGTAGAACAACATGTCCAAAAGTAGCACAACGTGCCCGAAAGTAGCTCACAGAGCCCAGAAGTAGCACAACGTGCCCGGAAGTAGCTCACGGAGCCAAACAATATATATATATATACATCATATTATATGCACATGTAATCATAGTAAAACATTTATCCCATGTATTACCCTATGGTAATATTGTATGTGTAAATCATAATAAATACCTACAGTTGTCACGCAACATTCAGGAGTAACAATGTATGTAAGTACGTACGGTCATTACTTTAGATATCGGGTGTAGCATAATGCGTTAAGTATGTATAATCATCACTTAGTTATCGGGGAATAGTATTATGTACTATACTATTGTATGCCACTATCGTGTACTAGTGTAACCTAGTAAGTATATCACAATGGTTAAATAGAGGGGCCTTAAGTACCTAGATAGTTATACCTGTACAAGTCGAGGTACTTTCTTTCTCTAGGTTACTTAATGTTTTTAAGTGTATTTGGAAACTCATTAATGGTTTAAAATATAAAAAGTTTATCATAAACGTCGGTTAAAGGATTTACATATTCATTAAACAATGAAAAGCGACTAAAACGAGAGCATGCGTTCTCACCACAAAATCAGTAAAATAGTTTAAAAGTGGGGCTATGAACTCACCTAGGGTGCTAGCGATTCTAAGATACGCGTGTTGTCCCAGTAGTAACCTCCTGGTGTCCTAAACATGTGAGGTTATATAAGTAAGCGACTAATCATTCTAAACTAGTTGTTCGAGTATTCGTTTGTTGTTTAAGTTTAGAAATCGTGTATGGGGGCCCGGGGGCAGCGCCCCTTGTAGCGGGGTCCAAGGGGTGGTAACCCCTGGCGGGGTTCAAGGGGCAGAGCCCCTGGCTGGGATCGAGCTGAGTTACGATGCGAAATTCAAATTCGGGAATATTGACCAAGTCTGTCCGCGAACTAAAATTGCGATGCGAACCGAGTTGCGATGCGAACTAAGATTGAGTTCGCAAGGTTCAGTTCGCAGGTAGTTCGGTTCGCAAGTCTCAACTCGCAGTTCTCGACTCGCAAGTCAGTTCGGTTCGCAGTTTGACTTCGCGAGTCAAAGTCAACTCGCAAAACTCAGTCCGTGGATAAGGGTTGCGAACTGAGTTGGATCTCGGTTCGCAGAACGAGTTGTTCGCGATTTTTGGTGCGGGTTTCGCATTTAAAACGTTTTTAACAAGTTTCTTGGATATATTCTTGTTGTGTAAACTTAATAGTGTGTAAATACAAGTATTATTGCAAGAGAAAGTAGAGTTTTCTTACAAGTAGGTGTTGATGAAGAAGATGAGGTGGATTTCGATGGTTTCTTAAGCTTGATCTTGTTGTTGATGATAATGAAAATGATGACCTTGATGTCCGACGATGGTGGTGATGGCGGTTTGTGGTGGTGGCTGTTGGAGCCATATTTAGAGAGGGAAACGAGAGGAGAGTGTGTTTTAGAGAGAGGCATGGAAGGTGAAAATGAGGATGGGAGTAGAAGTAGAAGTGAAGAAAAAAGAGGTGGGTCGGTTCGGATCTGCGGACCAAACTCGGGCCGACCCATTTGGGCCTCAATTTCGCGTAAATTCGTTTTTCTAATCTTGTGTTACATTTTGTGTGGTTGGTTAAATGATTTAATCAATCGTGTGATTTATAATGATCGCGTATGTTTAAAATTTTAGGTATTTAGTATTAATGCATAACTAAATACGGGTAATTAATGTTTAAGTTGGGTATGAAAAATACCCTAATTTATCGGGTGTCACATTATATTTCTCCTAAAAAATTATTCATTTCCATACAATGATTATAATTATCAATAATAATTAAACTCTCAATTTTACCTTCATTTACTACTCATTATCATTAATTTTAAAAAATTTAAGTCAAATTTTCATTGAAAATAAGATTAAAAGTGACATTTATCAAATCCATCTTAAATCCAACAAAAAACATAGATGACATTTAAAGTGGGACGGAGATTAATTTGGAGGTTACCTTTAACTCTCATACAATATTTTAAAGGTACACGTCTGCCCGGTCACTCGCAAGGAGCATCAACGTCGGAAAAATTACATGTCCACAAATCACCCACATATGATGAGGCACATATTCGAACTGCTGACATGTCGGTCACACATGTTTGTTTTAGCGATTTCGGTAGCGGTACTACTTAGGTTTATTTATTATTTTTTAGAAATGTAACTCTACAATGTAGCGCATATATGCTATATATATAACCATTACATATATATATAACCTCAATTTTTCAAGTGAAACTTGAACCCACAACTTCCCGATTGATATATAGGTTCTTCCAATACCGTTAGTTCAAAGCCTCTTTAATCCCGACTCCTAATTCACTCATTTGAATCAGTTTATACGGATTACATATTCAAATTATTGTAACATACATTTCACAAATCAATTTTTGTAGGCCTAAAAACCCACTTGTATTACCTCCACTAAACGCAAGGTTCCAACATATTTATCAACTTGCCTCAATTATTGAACTCCTGAAAGCAATAATGCAGCTCCCTGTTACTGTCTAACATATCAAATTGCCGTCATATATATCAACAATGAGCAATTAAATCTGTATAAGCAAAAACACAAACACCATTCAAACCAAGAAAACTAATTAAAATGTTGAATGGAGGAATCAGCCAGTTTTTGTTCACCACTACTACCATTTTGTCACTACTAATCATCTTGATGATGATGATGACAATGATCAAAGACTGTGATGGATCATTGGTCGCATGCAACAACAGTACGTCGGTGGAGTGTCAAGTTTTCGACGAAGAAGAGCAAGAGTTTGTGATGGATTCAGAAGACCACAGGCGGATATTGAAGGCTGCTAGACATATCGGAAATAATGCACTACAACGTGCTAGTCAAGCTTGTACCCCAAATTGTGCAGGACTTAAGAAATACAACGTGAAAGGTCGTCCATGCCCAGTGTATACAAATTGCGGAAGGTAGCATGATGTGGATCGGAGGTGTTTAGTTTCTTTTTTAATTTGTTGTTTGAATGAATAATTCTGAAGCTAGCTAACTAGCTCTTTCATTTCTTGTGTACGTAATATGTAGTATATTGTTTTGGTTCGTTCATCTGCTTTCTTTAATTCAACACTTAATAACAATGGTAATTAAGTATTTAGTGTATATTGATATTGTACGTCATAGTTTCTTGTATTTAAAATTAAAATAGTTATGATGATAACTATTGTTATAGTAATATATATTGTTGTGATGATGTTGTGAGTATACCCAGTTCGAAAACGGAAGAAGATGACTCTGAATGTGCTGATAAAAAGCTTTTCCCAAAAAGAATTTTAAAAAATGAAAAATAATGTTGCAGAGGAATTCTAGCTTCTTTCTGAAAATTGTCATGTTTTTTGGTCACGATACAATCTGCTATCTGCTTTTGAACTAAAGATGGCCTCAAAATCACATCCTAAAAATTAATTTATAACAAGAGAAAGAATTATTATATTTTCAATGTATCAATTAATATTAGTTTACAAGGTTTTAATTAATAAACTCATAATTTCTTTAAATATTAATATTTATATTTAATACTTTTTAATTCAATCTGATACGAGTTGTTACCTTTTCATATGTATATGTATATACGAGTATTAATCATAAATTTTGTTATTTAAACAATTATGGGTTGGGTTTTTTGCCGAAAAATGCATCAATAGTTCCATTTTTTGCATTTTCGGGTATCAACTAATTTTTTTTTAAAATGAAGCACTAATCTAAAATCAACCATTTTCGGGTATTAGTTACCGTTTGAAACGGTTGCCGGTCAACATATCACATTGGGTTTTTCCGAAAAATGCATCAATAGTTCTGTTTTCTACATTTTCGTGTATTGACTAATTTTTTTTCCTTTAAAAATGAACTACTAATTTAAAATTGATCATTTTCGGGTATTAGAAAAAAATTAGTTGATACCCGAAAATGCAAAAAATAGAACTATTGATTCATTTTTTGGAAAAAATATATAAGTTTTTTGGTATCCAGTAACGATACCCGAAAATGATAAGTTTTAAATTAGTGGTTCATTTTTTAGAAAAAAAATTTAGTTAATACCCGAAAATGCAAAAAACTGAACTATTGATGCATTTTTCGACAAAAAACCCTTATGGGTTCATTAAATGCACATTAACATGTATCACGGTACACATCGTTGATAATTTCGATAGACAACTTTACATCCAAAACCCCACAGGCATAAATTGATAATCTCATCTTATATCGAACGGTGGAGGTCAGTACATTCCAAAGCCACACAATTGGATTGATTATCCTACATGAATTATTGACTAATTCAAATGGACTTTTCTGCATTTGTACATATATCGATTAATAAAGCATCTCCTTGTTAAAACTTTTCCACCCCAGATATCAAGTTAGCATGTCACTGTTGGTATGGTAGTACGTACACCCCCCTACTGCATGTACAAACTATACACAATTTAATCTTATTTGCCAACTCCCAGAAAAGACTTTCCAAGTCAACTCTCAGAGTCAAATATTTCATTGTAACTACTACTTCCTTCTATGATTTATAAAAGATGATTCTTATAAGAATTCTAAGCAAACATTAACTACACTCAATCTCCAATTAACCATCATGATCACCTTCATTTCCTTGCTACTCCTCTTGTTAACCACCACAACCGCGCAACCGTACAACCCAACCGATGCATTCTATCTCGATTGTGGTACTTCCTCCACATCAAATACCATACCGAGATGGGACGGTGATGAAAGTTCCAAATTGGTACCCTCAAACACCACTTCCTTCTCATCCACCGCGGACCAAAACGATCCTTCGGTCCCTGCAATCCCTTATCTCACCGCTAGAATTTTCAACACTTCTTCGTTTACATACGCATTTCCGGTCTCTCAAGGACCAAAATTCCTCCGCCTTCATTTCTATCCTGCCACATATTCCGGCCTCAGCAAAGATCGGTCTTTCTTCTCTGTAGCATCGAATGGCTACTCTCTTTTAACCAACTTCAGTGCTTTCTTAGCCGCCTCTTACATCAACGATACAACACTAATCAAAGAATACATCATTTATGTAAGCGATACACAAACCCTCAACGTTACATTTGCACCCTCACCCAACTCATATGCCTTCATCAATGGTATTGAAATCGTTTCAATCCCGCCAAATCTGTACTTAAATGCTACAGGCCCGAAATACTTTGCTCAAAGCACGGGGCCTGAAATTAATGAGAAAACAGCACTCGAAACTATGTACAGATTAAACATGGGTGGACAAGAGATATCCGGTAAGGACGATACGGGTATGAATCGGATATGGGATCAAGATAATAGTTACATATTTGGAGCATATGGGTGGACACCCTATTATAACGATACTATCAATTATACAACAGAGACGCCTAATTACACCGCACCTGAGATAGTTTACCGAACCCAAAGAAGTATGGGAAAAGTATCTGACATATATAATCTGACTTGGAGACTTCGTGTTGATTCCGGGTATAATTACTTGCTCAGGCTTCATTTTTGCAACATTATACCACAATACACAAAAGAACTCCAGATGATTTTTAGAATTTTCATTAATAATCAAATTGCTGAAGATGAGGCTGATTTATTCCACTGGACTCAAGGTAGCGGGTATCCCGTTTACAAGGATTACGCTGTGCTTGTAGCTAGCCCAGATGGCCGCAAAAACAAGCAAGATTTGTGGGTCGCATTGCATCCTAACAAACTTTCTTATACTTATTCAGATGGTTATTTGAATGGTTTAGAAGTCTTCAAGGTGAGTACGTTTGGTATTCTTGCTAGCCCCAACCCGGATATAGAACCCGATTCTTCAACTCCATCCAGCCCGACATCTCCCAAAAAAGGAAACAAGAACAAAACCAAATATGTTGTGATAATCGGAGGTGTTGTAGGAGTTTTAGTTGTGCTGTCTATTCTAGTTCTTATAGTTTTACGGCGAAAACGTAGAGTCAAACACTATGGTACCGCTGATGACAGGTCATCCTACGGTCCTGTTTATAGTGAATCAAAATCTACAGGGTCTACCCATTCAACACTACCATCAGATCGATGCCGTCGTTTTTCACTTACAGAAGTGAAAGTTGCCACCGACGAATTTAATGACAATTGCATCATAGGCCATGGAGGTTTTGGTAAGGTGTACAAAGGGTACATGGATAACGCTACAACTACCGTAGCAATCAAGCGACTCAATGAATCATCGAACCAAGGTGTTCAAGAATTTCATACAGAAATTGGGTTCCTATCGAAATTACGTCATGTTCAACTAGTGTCCCTAATCGGATACTGTGATGATGAGGAAGAGATGATACTTGTGTATGATTACATGGCTCATGGGACATTACGAGAACATCTGTACAAGACAAATAAACCTCATTTGTCATGGAAACGGCGTCTTGATATTTGTATCGGTGCAGCTAAAGGGTTGCATTATTTACACACGGGTGCAAAGCGTTCGATAATTCATCGTGATGTCAAGTCCACAAACATCTTACTAGATGAGAATTGGGTTGCTAAGGTTTCTGATTTCGGTTTGTCAAAACTAGGCCCTATAGATCAAGCGCAAAACCATGTTAGTACGGTGGTGAAGGGTAGTTTTGGGTATGTAGATCCCGAATATTACAGAACTCAACAGCTTACGGATAAATCTGATGTGTATTCGTTTGGAGTAGTTTTGCTTGAAGTGCTGTGTGCAAGACCTGTAATGATCTCCGGGCTGCCTAAGGAACAAGTGAGTTTGGCGGAATGGGGGAAGTTATGTTATCGGAAAGAGACCTTGGATAAAATGATTGATTCAAACCTAAAGGGGGCGATTGCACCCGGGTGTTTAAGGCAGTTCGGATATGTAGCAATTAGTTGCTTGAAAGAGAATGGTAGTGAACGGCCAGCTATGGAGGAAGTAGTTTGGGGACTAGAGTTTGCAAAGGAGCTACAAGAAGCTGCTGAGAAGACGGTTGGTGAGTCAGCAGGGACAGAAAATCAAGAACGTCCATTTCTGCAGCAAGTGGAGCTAACCACAACGGACGACGATTTGTTCTCAGGATCAACCGCAATAAGAAATGGCACGTCGTCATCGATTAGTAGCAGCTACGCAGGGTTCAAGTCACAAACAGTTTTCTCCGAGATACAGAAGCCAACAGCAAGGTGATATATAGCCACCAGTGAAACATATTTGGTGGTACAAAGTTTCATTTTAGCCTCATATTCTCAGTTAACTGTTTAACTGATGAACTATGATTATAACCTAGCAATTTATAATGGTGATTAGATTATAAAATAATTTGTATGATTTATGTCATATATATACAAGTCGATGTTTAATAGTCACATCATATAGTTCAAACAATCATGCTATTTGCCCATGTTATTAAGTGAGATTTACAGAGCTGTTTACTAAAATCAAAACTTGATACCATTGTTTAACTGTGTGAACAAGATGCATAATCTTATTTGAAAATCAAGCTGAATTGCAATCTTATCATCTGGGTCCCACATGAAATTGCAATTTATGATCACTTTCCAATCAGTTATTTTGTTAAAAGCAAATAAAATTAAACTTTAGCATTGGAACAATGAAAACATTTTATAATAATATTACGAGGACTTGTACCATTTTCCATCTACAAAACAAAATAAACACTCATTTTATGATTCGTTATGTTTATAGTCATCACAATTCGATCGAACTGTGATACGTCACTAAAGTAAAATCCAAATGACGTCTACAGTTAGCACCTCACCTTCGTGGCATCCTACTGATCAGGGTACACACAATTATTAAATTATTTTCTGTTGACTAGTAACAGACTTTTTAAGGTCAGCAACAATCTTAACTTTATAGCTACCAGTTTATTTATGTATAGACTATAGAAGACCATTATTTATATTCTTCCCTAAGCACACAAACAAGATAAGCTATCAGCCATCGATCATGCTTACATTCACATTATCACTCTTTTCTTTGCTTCTCCTGTTAACAGCCACAGCCACAACCACGCATCCGTACAAAGCCACCGATCATTTCCTCCTCGACTGCGGTTCATCCTCCACCGCCACTTCTGACCGAATGTGGGACCCAGATGACCGTTCTCAATTCGTACCCTCAAACATCTCCACCACCTCATTTTTATCCACTCCTAACTTCCTAGATCCTTCTGTCCCTCAAGTCCCTTACTCCACTGCTCGGATCTTTAACACTTCTTCGTTCACCTATTCATTTCCGGTCTCCCAAGGCCCCAAATTCGTACGATTCTATTTCTATCCTGCCACTTATTCCGGTCTCAATGCAAACCACTCTTTCTTTTCTGTATCATCCAACGGCTATGCTCTTTTAACTAACTTCAGTGCTTTCCTAACCGCCTCCTATGTGGGAAGGATCGGTGGTTCCCAGGTTCCTCATCTTGTCAAAGAATTCATTATCTATGTAAAAGATACCCGAATTCTAAATGTTACCTTTACACCCTCACCCAACTCATATGCTTTCATCAATGGTATTGAAATTGTTTCAATGCCAGAAAATCTGTACTACAAATCTAGTAACTTGAAATATGTTGCTAAAATTTTTGGACCTGTGATTGATGAAGACATAGCTCTCGAAAGTATGTATCGGCTAAACGTTGGTGGGAGACAAATATCAGTTAACGACGATACTGGCATGTACAGATCATGGAATGAGGATAATAACTACATATATGGAGCGTTTGGGTTAACGCCTGTTAACATGACTCCAATCGTGTACACCATGGAGACACCAAACTATACTGCACCTGAGCTACTTTATGCTACACAGAGGAGTATGGGCAATCTGTCTGACATGTACAATCTGACATGGATACTTCCTGTTGATTCTGGGTTCTATTACAAGCTCAGACTCCATTTTTGCAACATTATACCACAATACTCAAAAAGAGGTCAGGTGGTTTTTAGGATTTTCATTAATAATCAAACTGCTGATGAAGAAATTGATCTGTTCAATTTGACTCGAGGTAGCGGGTATCCAGTATTCAAAGACTACATTGTGTTTATTAACGACCCAGATGGCCGCCAAAGTAAGCAAGATTTGTGGCTGGCCATGCATCCTAATCCCATTTCTGAAGCATATTCAGATGCTTATTTGAATGGTTTGGAAGCCTTCAAGTTGAGCATGGATGACAGTCTTGCTAGTCCCAACCCGGAACTTAGTCCTACAACTCCAATACCATGTCCAGCATCTCCCATAAAGGAGATCATGAAGAAAACTCCACCATATTTCGCCATGATTGGAGGTGTTGGAGGAGGGTTAGTCTTGTTGTCTGTTTTAATCCTTATAGTTTTCAGGCAAAGAAAGGACAAAAGCTATGGTAAAGCTGGAGATCGCTGCCGTCGTTTTTCACTTAAGCAAGTAAAGATAGCTACAGGTAAATTTAATGATAATTGTGTTATTGGCAAAGGAGGGTTTGGTAAGGTGTACATAGGGGAAATTGACAATCCAAAAAGAAGAGTTGCAATCAAACGACTTGACTCGTTATCCAGACAAGGTCCCCGAGAATTCCTAACAGAAATTGGATTCCTATCCAAACTTCATCATGCCCAACTAGTGTCCCTAATTGGATACTGTGATGATGAGGGCGAGATGATACTCGTGTATGATTACATGGCTCATGGGACTCTACAAGAACACCTCTACAGTACTAACAATCCTCCTTTGTCGTGGCAAAGACGTCTCCATATCTGCATTGGTGCAGCCAAAGGATTGCAATATCTCCATACTAGTGCAAACCGTGTAATAATTCACCGGGATGTCAAGTCCACAAATATATTACTGGATGAAAATTGGGACGCTAAGTTGTCTGATTTCGGTTTGTCAAAGTTAGGCCCCAAAAACAAAGGAGAAAACCATGTTACCAAGATGGTGAAGGGTACCTTTGGGTATTTGGATCCTGAATATTTCAGAACAGGAGAGATCACAGATAAATCTGACGTGTACTCCTTTGGGGTAGTTTTGTTTGAAGTGTTATGTGCAAGACCTGCTCTCATTAAAGATAGAGAAGTGCCCTACCAACAAGAAAATCTGGCAGAATGGGGAAAATTTCATTATCAAAAGGGGATCTTGCATGAGATAATTGATCCAAACCTAAGAGATAAGATCGCACCCGAGTGCTTGATGAAATTCGCAGAGGTAGCATATAGTTGCTTGAAAAATGACGGAGTTGAACGTCCAGCTATGGATGATGTAGTTTGGGGATTAGAGTATGCATTGAAACTACAAGAAGATGCTGAGAAAACAGGTTGTGTGGTTGGTAAGGGCATATTAGAAGATCAAATACTTCCATTTCTCATGGAAGAAGCAACCACGACCGACGAATATTCATTTTTTGGTTCAACTAGAGTAGCAATAAGACATGGCACATCGTCACCTGAAACAGGCAGCAAAGACTTCGATTCGGAAACAATTTTGACGACTAAGATGCTGCCACCAACGATTGGCTGATGTGACTTACAGTATACTTATAATTACCTGGATCACAGGCAACCAATCTTTCATTAGAGCTATTTAGTGAAGGTCATTGGTTAATTTCTATAGTGTGGTGATTAGATCATAATGTCATTTGGATGACTCAATTCATGTACACACTGAATTTAATATGTCATTTAGAATGATTAAAATTATACAGTTATCATATTACGCGTGTTAACATGCTAACTTGGTCAAAATTGCAAAATGTCCTTTTTACTAAAGTACGCAAACTTGTTATGTTTTCAGCAAAAGATGCAACCTGACTAGCATGATCTATAATGGTTTCAATGCTACCTATTAGTTTTTACCGAGACTATTAACTTATAAACCCTCTCATAATCGATATCAAATCATAAATTAATACGCAACATTTCCATGATTATTTTTGTCTATTTTCATTTTACAATAACACTTATCATTTTCACGCGTTTTTGACTTTTCACCAACTGTATCCCGAATCTTGAACTCTGCATACAAGCAAAAACTACTATTATCAACTCACAATCACGGGTAATAGACCACTGAAAAACAAAAATAATATATGAGTATGGTTGAGTACTATACTCCAATAACGTGGGTAATGTAACAAGTTAGTTTCTTGTTATCTCAAATATTTTATAACTATAGTCAAACTTGGTAGGCTCATTGATTCCAAGAAAACGAAATGAGAACGACAGGCTTTGACAAGCAGGCTACTTATGTAGGCTCTATACATATATAAAATACATAAAGAAAAAAGGAAAAGGATAAAAGAACAAAGAAAAGAAAGAAAAAAGACTTCCAAGTTTTGCTTAAATATCAAAAGAACTTATTGGTCTTTAATTATTTCCTTAAAGGAACGTAACTAGCCATGCATGCTATCAATGAGGGACCCAAAAGAAAAGAAGGTATAAGTTAATTGACACTCAAAAATGTGCTACATTTTTAGATATTCGATGCCACCTACGAAAGACCGGGACATTATCTACAAACTAAAAGCCTTAGATGCAGGTTCAAGGCAGCAACATGTGATTTTAAGTTTGCTACGAATTGTATCAAACAAATGAGCAAAATCTCAAACCTACAAGCCCTGCCCTCTTACAACATACAGAAATCTGTAGTACCTGAAATCTGCGTTACGTAATCGCTAGTATTCAATGGCAATATATGCTTACTCCCTCTAGCCCATTGCCCATACTAGATAGGCTAATGCACTTCAACCATTGTACATGCCATACAATCATACAAACTATTATTTGATCGAAAATGCATAGAAATACACATTTTGTATGCAAAAACAGTAAGAATATTGAACAAGTTGATCTCTAAGTTGCTTGCGAATGATCAGACGAAACAAATAGTGACAACAGTAAGTCATGTAGGAGATCCTAGAAGCAACAATTCTTTGACACAAAACATCAAACACCTAGAGTGCATACACATTCAAAATGCAAATATACTAATGGCATTACATTACAGTCTGGAATTAACTTCAATTAATCAATTCTATAGTAACATTTTACAGTGCACAAATAACATAAAAATGCATTTAGAATTGCCCCTATAATATCAATTAGCAAAGAGTTATGAATAGTAACTCTTTTGTCCTTTTCTTAATCCATTAATATATATCTATAATTTAGTATAAGATTAATGTAACATATAAGCTAGCTTGATGGTAAAACCTATTTAACTTCACATTAGAGAACCTAGGTTCAAGACTAACAATCTACTTTCACTTATTCTTTTTTTAGCCATCATTTTTTCTTTATTATTATTATTATTATTATTATTATTATTATTATTATTATTATTATTATTATTATTATTATTATTATTATTATAGGCATTAGTCTTTAAGTAATATGCTTATAATCAACTTTAGAACTATTACATATATGATATAACTAATTATTATATATAGTTAATTGTTAGAATGACAAATTGGAGCTTACTTCACTTATTATATTACTTTGTATTACATATATTTATACTATTATGATTATCATTACTACGTACTATACTATTGCTTTTGTTTTTAACCTATTTAGAGTATATATAACGCTGTGCTACAACTTTTTAAATTATGTTGTAATTGTACTTTAATTTAGAGTGTAAAAAAAACAAAAACAAAACAAAAAAAAAAAACTTCTACTTCAAAATCACACTCATTATTAGTTTGCATAATCATAATACAACCTTTTTTATTGCATTCATTCGTTTTTTAAATTCAATAATTGTCCAAATCTACACTTAATCTGAACTAAATTTAAAACATGAAAAGTTTTACTGCATTTTAATGGCATTAGTCTATTCATGATGCCTTAATTATGCACATTATATAGACTTATGACTTAACTATCTCAAAAAGTTATTTCGACGGTCAACCCTAATCCGGGATCCTGAATGGAGTTAAGTAGGAATAATATAACTTGACAAAAAACCTAAGTAAACGAATCGGATACGATCTTAACGTAGTTCATCCCGGTACAGCGTACGGGCATTATTGTGACACCCCTCAAAAATTTAATACGCGTAATAGTACTTAATTTGTAATTAGTTGTAATTACGTACAAAATATTGGGAACGAACCCGACAAAAATAGGGACGTTGGTGAATAAAATATTAAATAATATGAAATTATTTAATAACATTATTATTTACTAAATATTATATTGATAATATTTAAAACGTATTTCGTATCGTAGAAAACACACCGAACGTGACGAAAACGCCTGAAACGCGCCCGACAACTCAACGTGAGTCAAAATATATTTTATAAATTTAAAATATATCACTCTGAGTAAAACTTTTATTAAAAATATCGCATTTTAAAACGTTAACGAAAAACGTCTAGTTAAAACGTTACGCGATGTAACATCCGTAAAACAAACGCGCAAATCGAGACCGATAAATTAACGGAACATTTTTATAAGTGTTTTTAAGTATTTAGACTAAGTATTTCAAATAAAAATATTGAAATTTAAACCGTTAACTAAACACGCGTATTAAACGTTTAACGTATAAATAAACGTCAAAACGAACGAGGAAACGAACACCGCACGGAGTGCGAACTGAGGGAACGAAATTTAAACAAAACCCAGCCCCTGTGGGCCCCCATGCTGCCCCCACTTCCACTTTGCTTCTTTGACTCCCCTAAACCATATTACACTCCACCTTCTATTCCCTCATTTCATTTCATTCATCATTTCTTCACCATTCACTTTACCCAAAGAATCTCTCCTCCCTCTCTCTAGAAATCTGCCACTCTCTCTCTAAAACACACAAAAAACACAGCCTTGATTATTAAAGAAAAGGAGCAAGATACAAGAACAAGAAGAAGCTAAGTAGCACAAGTTCATTCACCTTCCTCATCTTCTTCATTCTCACCATTGTTTTGTAAGGATCCACACCTTCTCTCTCTAAAAACTCATTATCATGTTGATTATTTACATGTTATCTAGCTCCATTAACAAGATCATGTCCAAAACAAAGCTTAAAACACGTTTTTCATAAAGATCTAAAAGTGACAGATTTAGTCCAGAAAAATCAGCCCACAAAATCGACCATATCTAGAGTTCTAGGAAGAGTTAGACAATGAATTTTATTTTTTAAAGTTGCGTATTGAAAAGATCTACAAAAATTTCTTCTTTGGCTCTTTCCAGAAATGTACGTATTTTTAGATATAACCAGATCTTTGAGCCTGGTCTGAAGGTTTTCGAAAACCGAGTTCGATTCCTTAGCAAAACTAATTACCTATGTAAATGGACACTATAGTTTCTATAAAAGTTATATGCTAGTCTAGAAACCATGGTGATCAGTTGGTAGAATTTGTGAGGCTTGATTTGGACCAGAAGTTAGTAAGAACTATGGCGAAACAAACCGACAAAAACCGAAAACATAACTAGGGACTGTTTTGGAACTATTGTAAAAACCGACACTTTTGGTGAACTCCGACATGAACCGACAATTTATTTGGACTCTATAAACTGATATATGGGTTGGGTGAAAGTTTCAGGTCAAACCGAGTAAGTTTGACCAAGTCAACAAAAGTGGCTCGATTTCTAAAAAACTTACTATTTTTGGGAAATTGGTAACAAAAATGGGTTTGGGTGACTTAGTTGGTACCTTTGACCAAGTTTGACCACCTTTGACCAGTTTGACCAACTTTGACCAGTTTGACCAGGTTTGACCAACTTTGACCAACGGTTTAAGGTTTTTATAAACTAAATAATTTGTTTGCAACATACGATATGTACTAATAAATGGTATACAACAAAACAAACTTAATAATAATGTCTAAATGAATTATTATTACAAACTTTCACCAACGGGTCTTACATGTTTTAATAAATGAACTTGAACAACTTATTTTGGACATAACTAGTTGATGAACGCTAACATGGATGATCAACTACGACATCCACATACTTACACTTGTAATCTCATACGTTTAGGACGTTAGGAGATTATTGACTCGAAACATAATTGCATTAGAGACACTAGAAACCACAGGTGAGTTCACAGCCCCTACTTTTACTGTTTTCAATACTTTTCTCTAACAGGGGTGAAGGACATAGCTACTACTTTATTGTTTTGATACAAACGTACAACGATTATTATAAATGCTTTCATACTATTACTTTAACTGTTTACGAAATGACTTTTCACACTATTTTGGGAACATGACAACGAATCTTGGTACGGACCTAGGTTTACGAGAGGTAGTTGGGTGCACAAAAGTCCCAGTGTACGCAGCCTATAACCATTAGCTAGGTGACTCTAGCCACTAGATATACGGATAGTACTATCGAGTTGACAGCCCTCCCACTATTATAACTTGTTGGTCGCGCCAACCGCACGACGGCAGTCGTAACGAGGAGCGTATATTTAAAATGTTACTGTGGCAAAAACGTAAAACGTCGTGGATTGGTTATAGCACTAGGGGTCGTTACTTTAACTCATAAGGTCTAGATAACCTTTGAGGGATCACCGTCTATGTTTCCCTACTACTATTACATACTTTTTGAGAAATAACATTTTCCTACGATTGACTACATAGGAATGCGTTCCTACTATTTATACAACTGGATTGGTTTTCCAAACGTATACAAAACGATGTGTTGACATCACGAAAACGAAACGATACTTTTGGATAATGATCCAACGAAACTTTATTTTGGGTAACATCCCAACGAAACTACGTTTTGGATAGTGATTCAACTAAACTATACTTTGGGTGACATCCCAACAAAATGACACTTTTGGATAACGTTCCAACAAAATGAAACCTTATTTGACATTATTTGACTTTTGAGTCAACAAACTTACAAACAAGCTGGTTTAACGAACTATACTCATAAACTTAAAACCTGTGAATTCACTCAACATTTTTGTTGACTTTTGCTATGTCTTTCAGGAAACTAGTAGCACCAGTAAGACTGCATGCATATGGAACTAAGGGACCCACGAAGAAATAGGATGACATCTTAGCTACTATTCAGCAATAATCATACGCTCTGATATGCGTGATTGTCCAGCGTTCACGTCGGCACCCCTGACTATACTAATGCTTCCGCTAACCACGATTAACAAATTTGGGGGTGCGACAATTATCAATCTTGTTGTCATCATTTCCGAAAGACTAATGATATTTCCACCTTCCAAATTGATAGATCCACCGTAGTTATGCATCAACAGAATGTACAGTACAGCCTGTTAATGCATAGCTATGGTGGATCTATCAATTAGGATGATGGAATTATCACCTCCTTTACCGAAAATGTAAATAACAGTGTTGAAATAATTAGAGTACATCTGCTTACCTTTCCGAGATGAGCTATGCAGGTAATTCCAACTCCAATTTCAATATTTTCTTTTTTTCTTCTTTTATTGTTGTTATTTATATTTAATTTTAAGAAAATCGAATTGAAATACGAGTATTAAATATAAATTATTTAATTTGATTTGATTATTTCACACTAATAATATAATTTAGTGATAAAATTGGTTCGTGTGATAAATACTTGTCTCACGCCGAACACATATGTATGAAGAAGGGATATATGGTATATCAATCAATGTAATCTCCTCTCAACTAGTAGGCGTAGGTATACTAATTTAATTTAAAATTAAGCCTACGAGGTAGAGGTACTAAAGTGGACAATATTCGATAGACGGGATTAACACGTATCCAAGGTATCAGAGTAGTCTCTAGATGTCTAAGTTGTGAGAGACAACCAGGTAGTCCATCCTTTGAGAGGATAAATCTCTATCGGAATGTATTGATCACATCCACTAGTTTGAGGGTGTTTGGGGGAGCTTATTTTGCAGCTTATTTGCTTATTGCTTATAAGCAAATAAGCCCAAAAATCATGGCTTATTTGAGCTTATAAATTCTCCCTCACAAGTAAGCAAATAAGCTAACCAAATAAGTTCATCCAAACACAAAATCCGAAGCTTATTCTATCACAATAAGCAAATAAGCCCAAAAAATAAGCTCCCCAAACACCCTCTTAGAGACGATGGATGTTGGATATTTTAGTGCAACATTCCCCCCAACTAGTGAACTTGATACTAACCAAGCTTGTCGATCGGATATTGGGTAGGTTTGATAGCAACTAACTCGGGTGGGGATTTCTTTTTTTTTTTTTCTTTTTAAATTACTTTAAGTAGCTTATTTGAAAAGAAGTACTAGGAAATTATTCTTTCAAGAAGCTTTATCTTTTTTGTTGCCAAGTAATGATTGAAATTGTTAAAACAAAAAGCTCAAACCTTTAGACTTCCCTATAATTCATTTGCCAAAATTTGACTATATCTAATTTGGTACATTGACCTCGTTGCACTAATATCAACATATCTTCCATATGTGATCGATGTGAAGTGGTCGATGTGGGAGATGGAAGTTGGTAGTGCTCTTGTTAGGAGAGCCGAGAGTTATGCGTCACTAGGGGTGATTATGGAGTTTATTTGAATTGCTTATTACTTATACGCAAATAAACTACGAAGTAGAAACTTTTTTGCTTATTTTGAATCATCTCACAAATAACCAAATAAGCTTCATAAAATAAAGGGTTAAAGGTACAACGAACTTATTTTTTTGTTCCGAGTTAGGTATCGTACCCAATTTATTACTAATGCATGTAACCATTTTTTGAAATTTGTTCCGATGTAGGCTACTAACTTTTATTTTACCGATTACGATTTTTAATTGTTGACATGTAGTGCCACGTTTTTAAAAAAATACATATGGCTTTTATTTTCCGACTTTATTATTTCCATTGGCAATTTTTTATTAATACACTGATTAGGTGGTTTTAATATATTAAAATTCAATTTTTAATTAAAAGATCAACAACAAAATAACCATATCGTCACAATATCATTGTTGGACCTCCTCACATGTTTCACACAATCGCACCTACCGATACACCAAAACACCGTGGACACATATCGTTTTCCGTCCGTAAACCGTTATCGTCACCATCAACCTCTCTTAATTCCGATCCACAATTATACATCTCTGATTGATTCGATATATAATTTGACATCATACTAACTACATTGCTACATAAACTTTGTAAATCATGAATTTCACATCTCAAATTCGAATTCTGCTCTTCTAATCGCACGTTCTTTTCAACAAGATCCGTTTTCATGATCGTAGCAATCGGTGATGATTTCAATGATCCGCCTAGCTAGTTCTTCACTTGAATTTCCAGGTGATGTTGTTATTGATACCGCTACCAACGGAATTGCCGGTGTCACCGTCATTGGCGAGGGTGTTGACGGAGCAATTGAAATTTTCCGGCGGTGAATCTCACAAGGAGTGATTTTTCTGATACGGTAAATCTAGACTTTCGAATGAAAATGAAGAAATTACCAATACGAACAAATAGGAACTTCAATTGACAGAATGAAATCCGAATGTTGCTCGTAACCGAATGTTTATCACGAATTACAATTAAGAATCAGAACAGAAAGAATACGAATTACAGATCAAAAGCTTATAATGAAAATGGAGCTCGTGTTGGTATTTATTCACCAACAACGACTCTTACTAAAATAACAAAGATTGGCGGCCATCCATCCCACGAGGGTTACACGTGCCAATTGGTTGAATGAAGTCACATGCAACTCACGTGATCTGTTTATTATGCTTTATTCCTTTATTATCGTTTACCCTGTATCATTCCTTCCCCCTTGAAACAATCCTTGGCCTCAAGGATTGAACTGGAAGTTGGGAAATCGTTGAACAAAATCATGGTAGAGTTCCCAAGTAGCATCCTCAACACTGTGATTAGCCCACTGAACTAGTACATAAGACACTGGTTTATTATGCAACTTGCCCAATCGTTTTTCTAACACAGCAACAGATTCCACAGAGAGCAGCCCATCTGCATCACAAACTGGTAGCACCCCACTTTGATGAACGAGACTTTTACATTTCTTCAACTGAGAGACGTGGAAGACTGGATGAATCATACTTGTAGCTGGCAGTTGCAATTTATAAGCGACTTTCCCAATCTTAGCAATAATAGGAAAAGGACCATAATATTTGGCAGAGAGTTTAGTGTGTGAGCTTTGTCTCACAGTAGTTTGCCTATAAGGCTGCAGCTTTAAGTACATCCAATCACCAACAGTAAATTCACGATCACTTCTATGCTTGTTGGCTAGGCTTGTCATCCTATTTTGAGTTCGTTTAAGATGGAATTGCAACACCTCAATTGCTTGTTCTCTGGCCTGTAAGGACCTATCCACCGCTTCTACTAGACTGTCACCAGGAACATAGGGAAAATGCACAGGTGGTTTTTGACCATACACTATCTCAAAAGGTGTAGTTTGAATGGCTGAATGAAAATTGGTGTTATACCAAAATTCAGCCAAAGATAACCATTAAGCCCATTCCTTTGGCCTCTCACCAGTCATGCATCTAAGATAGCATTCCAATCCTCTATTCACCACCTCGGTTTGGCCATCACTCTGAGGGTGATAGGCTGTTGACATTTTCAATTGAACCTTGAGAATTTTAAAGAGAGACTACCAAAAATGGCTGAGAAAAATCTTATCTCTGTCGCTGACGATGGAAGTAGGCATACCATGTAATTTATAGATATTATCCATAAACGCCTGGGCCACTGTGGTAGCAGTAAAAGGGTGGCGGAGAGCAACAAAATGAGCATACTTACTCAACCTGTCAACGACCACAAAGATGACAGATTTTCCTTGAGAAAGTGGAAGCCCTTCTATAAAATCCATAGAAATTTCGGACCAGATCTTGGTAGGAATAGACAATGACTGCAACAACCCAGGATATGCAGAGAGATCCGGTTTCATTCGGTGGCATACATCACACTCCTTGATAACTTGTTTAACTAGCTTGTGCATACCCTTCCAGTAAAACATTGTTTTGAGCCTTTGTTCAGTAACATGGGACCCAGAATGACCCCCAATAGCATCAGCATAATAAAACTAAACCAATCGAGTTCTCAATGGTATATTATTACCCACCATCAACCTGCCTTTCCTTTTGAGTAAGCCATCCACAAAAGTAAACTTATTACCGGTGTATGAAAGAGTGTTAATTTGGGTAAGAACTAGTTTAAGATCAACATCTTCTGTCCAACTTTGCTTGATCTTCTGGAGTAAATCACTAAAAATAGATGATAGGACCATAGTACATAACTCCCCACCAGTAGTTACTCTGGATAAAGCATCTGCAGCATTCTCATTGCCCCTTTTATAAGAAATCTCATAATCAAAACCTAGCAGCTTAGGTAACCACTTTGCTTGAAAAGGAGTGGTTAGCCTTTGATCCAGCAAGTATTTTAAGCTGAAATGATCAGTTCTTATTTTGAAATGCCTATCCAGAAGGTAACCCTTCCATTTATCCAAAGCCATCAAAACAACCATAAACTCTTTTTCATACGTAAAAAGATTTTGGTGCCTATGTGAAAGTGACTTGCTCAAATAAGCAATCGGATGTCTACCTTGTTGCAACACTGCTCCTAATCCAGTACCAGAAGCATCTGTTTCCACTATAAAAGTATTATTAAAGTTGGGCAAAGCCAAAATTGGTGCTTGCATCATGGCCTGCTTCAATTGATAAAATGCTTTCTCTGCTATTTCATTCCAGTGAAAAGAATTCTTCTTAAGCAAGCTAGTCAAAGGTTGACTAATATGGGCATAGTCTTTGATGAACCTTCTATAATACCCAGTCAGCCCCAAAAAACCCCGTAATTTCTTGATGGTTTCGGGCAGTGGCCATTGTTCCATAGCTTGAACTTTAGCGGAATCTGTGGACACACCCTCAGCAGAAATGATATGTCCCAAGTACTCTACATGAGTAGCAGCAAATGTACACTTACTAAGCTTAGCAAAAAGTGTGTTATCCTTCATAAGTTGCAGCACAACTTTATGCATAATGTGGTCCTCCATAGTTTTACTATAAACCAGGATGTCATCAAAGAAAACAAGAGTAAACTTTCTCAAGTATGGTTTTAAAATGGTGTTTATGAGTGACTGAAATGTAGACGGGGCATTTGTCAACCCAAATGGCATAATTAAGAACTCATAGTGTCCCTCATGAGTCCAAAATGCAGTTTTATACACATCATCTTCATGCATTCTTATTTGGTGATATCCTGACCTCAAATCAAGTTTAGAAAATACCTGGGCACCACTAAGCTCATCAATAAGTTCCTCTATTACAGGAATAGGAAACTTATCCTTAACTGTGAATTTGTTCAGCTCTCTATAATCCACACACATTCTCCAAGTACCGTCTTTCTTTTTCACCATCACAATTGGAGAAGAAAAGGGACTTTGACTGTCCTTAATAACCCCTGATTCCAGTAGCTCTTTAAGCATTAGTTCAATTGCATCTTTCTGATTGGGTGGATGTTTATAAGGCCTGATGTTAATGGGTGGTGTGTGTGGTAACAAAGGAATCTTGTGGTCATGTTGGTGCATCTTAGTGTGTCTGTCAGTTGGTCTAAGTCTGTAATGCGTTAGATATGTAATTACGTTAGTTATGACATTTGTATTTGAAAAGTAATTACATTTTGTGTTTTGGTGACACAAGGGTTTTGTGTCCCATAAGTCAACTTGGCGACATAACTTGTGTCGCATGAGTCAGCTTGGCGACACAGCTTGTGTCGCATAAGGCAGATTATGAGTCGAGTATAAATAGCATAGTTCGGCTCATTTGTAATGGTTAACGAACCTAGGTATTCTGAGAGCATATTGTACTCGAGTTATTGAATATAATCTGATCGGTACTTGTTTGAGTATTAATATACTTTCTTGATTGTTTCGTTTAATCGTTTAACGTTTATATATTCAATCTTTGGATTCCGCACGTTGATTGATTATTAGGGTTCAATTAGGTCCGACTACAAGGGTCCTACAAGTGGTATCAGAGCCAAAATCTAAGGATTTGGCGTTATTGAATCCATTTTGATACGTTTCTCAGTTAAAACGACTTGTTTTTGGTTAAAATCTTCATAGAAAGGTGCTACAAATTTGGTTTTTTCAGTTTTCTGGAAGATTTTGGGTTTCTTGTTCGTCATTCATTCGTGAAAATTCGTTAGGTTTACGATCTTATGAATTTTAGGGTTTCTTGATTGCTGCTGCAGCTGTTTCTGCGACACAAGCTGCGACACATAATTTTATGTCGCGATTAGGGTTGGTGCGACATAATCTTTCTGTCGCTTTCTGTTCACTGCGACATAAGCCTTTAAGTAGGCGATATAAGCTTGCGACACAAGCCTATTTTGAACTACGACATAAGCCTTTGATCTGGCGACTCAAGCTTGCGACACAAGCTTGCAACATAAGACACGGTTTTCTTCCGTCGCTACTATTTTGCGACATAACCTTTGTGTCGCTAGGCACTTTGTAATTTAGCGGCTTCTGCGACATAATCTTTGTGTCGCTTGATCTCTTTGCGACACAGACTTGTGTCGCATAACAGTTTGTTCTTTGTGTGTTTGATTATTTTGTAGGTAATTCAAAATGTCATCTTCTACAGCACATTCTATTCAGTCGGTTGGAGCTATGTTGAAGCAAAATAATGAGGTTGGATCAGGAAATAAGCCTCCTATGTATATGCCAGGAATGAGTTATGCAGATCGGCGTCAACGTTTTGAATCATATATTGGTCTTAATGATTCGGAAATGATGATTTACTTAGAGGAGAAATATGAACGTCCTCAAAGAATCGGCGTCTTTAATGGCCCAGTTCCTGAAAAGTCAATTAAATCCATGACTCCTGAGGAATGTAAGGCATTTGATATGGAACGGAAAACTCATTTTGCAATCACTATGGCATTGCCTCAACCTATCATGAGACAATTAAGGCAACATAAGATTGCTTATGAGCTGTGGAAAGCCTTTGAGAAGAAGTGTGGTGGTAGTGACCAATATAAGAAGAAGAAAATAGACTTGATCAAGAAACAGTATGAAGTCTTTGATATGCTACCTGATGAATCACTGGAAGATCTGTGCAGCAGATATTCTCAATTGGTTACTGAGTTATTGGAAGGAGGTATAACTCTTGATAGGACAGATGTATATAAAAAACTTCTTGACTCACTTCCCAAGAAGTGGCATACTCGTGTCCTCTTAATGGAAAGGGATGAGGACATCATGGATATGGAGCTCGAAGATCTTATAGGTCATATTGAGGCAGAGCTTCTTGAAATGCAAAGAAAGGAGACCAATGCCACTTCTCACCTTCAAAATCCAAATCTGTATGGTGTAGATGTTCTAGTTTCAACAAGTAAGGCTACGGGTACCGCATTAATAGATAGCAAAGCTAGTGGAAATGTAACTACAAATATTCCATCTGGTGGTACCTACTTTCAAAGTTCAGGAATGTCATCTGTTGAAGAGTATTCTTCCACATTTTTGGCATTTCTAGTCTCTGCTGGTGATTTTACTGATGAAGACTTTGGTCAAATTGATCAAGAGGAATTGGAAAGGTTAGATTTGAAGTGGAACATGGCGATGCTGACAAGAAGGGTTAAGAACTTCTTGAAGAAATCTGGTAGAACATCGGTGAATGATCCAGGCGAAAAGGGTTTGGGGTTTAATAAAGGCAAGGTAAAGTGTTACAAGTGTCAAAATTATGGACACTTTGCTCGTGAATGTGATAAGCATAAGACTCCACCTTCGGGTCTGACCAAACCCTCTCCAACTAAGGCTGAAGAGAAAGCTATGATGTCAGCTGCTTTGATGCTGACTAAAACTCCATGGGACAACAGCTGGCCAGATGCAGCTGAGGATGAAGAAGAAGAAAACCCGGCTCTCATGGCCGAAGTTCATGTGGTAGATGAAGAACCTTTATCTTGTGTTTCATGCATTAAACTTACTAACCAGTTTAACAGGTGTAGAGAGGACAATGAATACCTTAATGCTACTATCACACAATTAACGGAAAGTAATGAAATGTTAAAAGAAAGTTATAAGGCTTCAGAAAAGAAATTAAAAGCTTATTTTGAAGAAAAGAAAGAATTAAAAGCCAAAATTTCTGAACAACAAGATGAAATCGGAAGTATGCTAACTTCCGTAAAGAAAGATCTTGTTGACTCCCAGGCTAAAATTCTTACTTTAAATCGTAAACTATCAAACTTTTCAACGTCCTCTCTCATCTTTGATGAAATTCTTCAGAAACAAAGGACCGATACTAAAAGTAAGGCAGGACTTGCTTATCACCATGTCCCACCTCCAAAAGACTATCTTCCTATGCCTGAACAGGAAGTCATCAAAGATTTTGTGTCTACTGTCACTAAAGTAGACATAAAACTTGTTAAGCCAGTTAGGGTAAATATAAGTAAGCCTGAGCTTGGTAAAGTAGGACTTGGTTTTCACCATGTCCCACCACCAACAGAGTATCATCCCATGTCTGATCAGGAAGATAAGGCTGAAATTGTTAAAAATGAGTCTCAAAAACCTGTAACTAGTATGCATGATCCAGTTAAGGCATCGACTAGTGAGCCTGATAAATTGAAGGCTCAAAAGGTTGACTCTATCAAGAAGCTTGATGTCAGGGCTGAGCCGTTTAAGCCCATGGTTAATGAGTCTGTTAAGAAACCGGAAACTAAGGCTGAGCTTATTAAGACTATTGTGGTTTCCAAGTCTGAGAAAGTCAATGATAAGTCTATTCCTCCAGCCAGTTTGAAGGAGGAAAGTGAGATTGAGGATATAACCGATGAAGAATACGGTTATTTGAAAAAGAAGAATGTAACCAACGACCATCATATCTTCACTAGTGAAGGTTATGATGAGATTATAAAATGAAAGGTAAAGCCAAGGCTGAACCTACAAAGAAGATTTTTAAAACAGATAATCACAAATCTACTAAAAAATCTTCTAAAAATTACTCACAAGGTTCCACTTCTGCTTGTACACATCAGTGTACATGCTCAGGACATGCATCCTTTGGCCGAGCTCAAAGATTCATACCTCAATCTCAAGACAGTGTTGAGCTACGATCTTGTTTCTACTGCAAGAAACAAGGTCATCTGATAAGTAAGTGCCCATTGCTTGCTAAGAACTATGGTCGTAGGGGAGCTACACGAACCTCACAATCTCAAAACTTTTCTCAAAAATTCATGAGAGGTTCTGCAGTACCACCACCTGAATCTGAGATTAACAGTATTGAGCCAAACAAAGTTACTCATGATAAGCTCAATATTGTTAACAAGCAACCATCCAAATCTCAAAAGGTTTGGAAGATCAAGGAGTCATGTTTTGACTCTTCATCTGACAATGATACATTAGGCAATGATTTTGATTTGCTAAAAAATAAAATTCTGACTGATGTAATCATTATGGATGATGCTACCGGGTTACCCAAGTCTGTAAGGCTTGGGTCTCCCTTACTAATTGATTTTTATGTTTATGATGTCGCAACAATCATAAGCAGTTCATAATAGTAGATGGTATATCGATAGTGGTTGCTCGCGACATATGACATGCGACTTATCTTTGCTATCTGAAGTTAAAGATTTCAATGGGGGATATGTTGCTTTTGCCGGTGATAAAGGAGGAGTCATAACCGGACAGGGTACACTCACTAATGGGCAAGTGAGTTTTGAGAAAGTTAATTTTGTGGAACAGCTCACCCACAATCTGCTCAGTGTGTCACAAGTGTGCGATAAAGAGTACACTACAACATTTACCAAAACTGAGTGCTGCATTTTAAAACCAAAATACGTTATTCCTGAGGATCGGGTGCTACTAAGGGCACCTCGGCAAAAAGACATGTATATTTTGGATATGAAGACTGTTGAAATAACTCAACATACGTGTCTACTTTCAAGAGCTCCTGAAAAAGAATCACTACTTTGGCACAGACGTATGGGTCACTTGCACTTCCGGAAAATGAATTATTTGGTGAAGAATGATCTTGTGCGTGGAGTTCCAAAGCAATTCTTTGGAATTAATGATCATTGTGTTTCCTGTCAAAAAGGGAAACAGTACAAGAAATCTCATAAGTCAAAAGTGGTGAACTCTGTTTCAAGTCCATTGGAGCTATTGCATATGGATCTCTTTGGACCAGTAAGTAAGAAGACTATGGGAGGTTCTAAGTACTGCTTGGTAGTAACTGATGATCATTCTCGCTTTTCGTGGGTGTATTTCTTATCTACTAAGGATGAAGTTCCCGAGATTCTCACATATTTGTTTGATAAGCTAGAGAACCTATGCAATTTGTCGATCAAGAAACTGCGATCTGATAACGGGACTGAGTTTAAGAATTCAACAATTGAGTTGTATAGTCTAAGAAAAGGCATTGATCATCAATTCAGTGTTGCTCGCACTCCTCAACAGAATGGAGTTGTTGAACGTAAAAACAGGACACTCATTGAAGCCGCACGAACAATGTTGGTAGACTCTAAGCTGCCTATCACTTTCTGGGCTGAGGTGGTTAATACCGCTTGTTATATTCTTAACAAGGTTTTTGTGGTTAAGAAGCACAATAAAACGTCTTATGAGCTGCTTAATAATCGAAAACCTTCGTTACAGTTTCTTGAACCTTTTAGATATCCATGCACAATTATGTACACAAAAGAGAGAGTTGCTAAATTTGGAGCAAAGTCAAGTGAAGGTTTATTTTTGGGTTTTTCAAATAACTCTCCAAATAAACGTGTGTATAATTTGGCAACTAAGCGCATGGAAGAACATTTTGAAGTCACGTGCTTTCTGTATACTGAAAATCCGGAGGGAAAGGGACCCGCACACTTGTTTAACTATGAAGTAATTTTTGACTCATTCAATCTTCCTAACAAAGAAGATGAGGTTGATCAGGTAGTCACACTGCTCCACGGCCTTGATTTGTCTTCAGATACTTCTCCGCCATCAGCATCAAAGAAATCGACTGCTTCTGCTACTCCACCTCCTTCTCAACCCAATGTTAAGGTTCCTGAATCATCAACAAGAAATCAAGAAACGTATACTGATATTCCTGAGTTGTTTGATGATGAAGATGAACCGATTGAGAATACTGAGGAGTTTGATTCGGCACAGGAAGCCGATTTAACAAACTTGGACTCCGTCATTGTGCTTGACGAGATTCCAAGTTCTCGTATCAATAAGGACCATCCGGTGGAGAATATTATCGGTCCTTTGGATAAAGGGATTCAGACACGAAGTCAAGTTATTACTGTTGAAAATCCTGAATCCCCTTCTGATTCTTCTGAGCCTGTTTCTCTTGCATGTCTTGCCGCAGAGGTAAAATCGCGTTTTCTATCTCAAGTGGAGCCTAAACGGACAGAGGATGCTTTGAAAGACCCACACTGGGTTGAAGCAATGCAAGAGGAGTTGTAGCAATTCAAAAAGTTGCATGTTTGGGAATTGATGCCATTACCTAAGGGTGCACATCCTACCGGCACTCGATGGGTATATAGAATCAAGAAAGATGATCGAGGAGTAGTTATCAGAAATAAAGCACGGCTAGTAGTTCAAGGCTTTCATCAAGTAGAGGGTTTGGATTATGATGAGGTTTTCGCTCCTGTTGCAAGATTGGAGTCGATTCGTATCTTCTTGGCCTTTGCGTCCTTCAAGGAATTTCGTGTTTATCAGCTTGATGTGAAGAGCGCTTTTCTGTATGGACAGGTTGATACTGATGTTTATGTGAAGCAGCCTCCTGGTTTTGAAGATCCTTTGCATCCGGAATATGTCTGTAAACTCAATAAGGCATTGTATGGTCTGCATCAGGTGCCAAGACTGTGGTATGAGAGGCTTGCCACTCATCTAATTAAGAATGGATTCGAAAGAGGAAGTATTGATAGAACTCTATTCAGAAAAAGAGACGGAGACGACTTGTTACTGGTACAGGTTTATGTCGACGACATCATATTCGGTTCTACAAAAGATTCCATGTGTAAAGACTTCGAGCATCTCATGAAGTCTGAATTTGAGATGAGTGCAATGGGGGAACTTACGTTCTTTCTGGGTGTACAAGTTGAGCAGTCTGCCAAAAGAATCTACATTCATCAGTCCAAATATGTTACTGATGTGTTAACTAGGTATGACTTGCTTAACTGTAAGACCTATGACACCCCAATTGAAATTAATCACAATCTCGGGCCGGCCACTGATGAAGAGGATTGTAAAGAAAAGGACTATCGCTCAATGATTGGTTCTCTCATGTATCTGACCGCTTCAAGGCCGAACATCGTATTTGCTGTGTCCATCTGCTCTAGATATTAGGCTAGGCCAAAGGTTTCTCACATGAAAGCAGTAAAGCGCATATTTGGTTACCTCAAATATAGACCAACTCTTGGTCTATGGTACTCCAACGAGAAATCGTTTGCACTCACTGCGTACTCGGATTCTGATCATGGCGGTTGTAGCATAGATAAGAAGTCTACAACTGGTGGATGTCAGTTTCTTGGATCGTGTTTGGTCTCGTGGCAGTGCAAAAAGCAGACTACAGTGGCTACTTCCACTGCGGAGGCTGAGTATGTTGCTGCGGCTAGTTGCTGTTCTCAGATTCTGTGGATTCAGCATCAATTGCGTGATTACGAGTTACTTCTTACTATGACTCCTATTCATATTGATAATACTGCTGCCATATCTATTACACGTACTCCCGTACAGCATTCTAGGACTAAACACATAGAACTTAGATTCCACTTCATACGGGATTGCTATGAGAAACACTTAATAGACCTTGTCTATATAGATACCCTTAAGCAGAACGCTGACTTATTCACCAAGGCCTTTTCTCATGCCCGATTTGATGAACTAGTCAACATGATTGGTTTACGCTTCTTTCAACTTAAGAAGTAATTTTTGGACTTGGACTATTGTTTTGATAAAAAAAAAAAATTATGCAATAGCCACTCTTTATACTCTTTAGTATTAAAGAAATGCACGGTTGCAACATTTGTAAAAAGACGTTTAGTTGTGTCTGTAAACAACTACATTAGGGTGCATGCACAAAATGGAAATTCTAAGGTTTATCCTTGATGTATCAGTAGGTTTATCTAGCATACTTCCCACAGCTTTCATAAACATTAGCTTCATCATATGATGTACTGGTAGGCATGATACACCGGTCTTTGAGCTATTAAAAAGCAACTCTAATACTTGACAATTATCATGTGGTCAACACCTTAAGATGTATGACTAAGTGTCTTAATTCCTTAATATAGCTTGGCATACTTCTATCTTGGTTTATAATATGAAATCATTTGGGGGTATATACTAATTGTTTCCTCTGTTGTACGTACGTACAGACCTGGTCTCAATTTTTATATACTTAAAAGTTAAGCAAACGCAAGTCAATGCACTTGAAAAAGTCTTAAATCATAAGATACCTAACAAGGTCACCAAAATGGTTTGACCAATTCTGGTTTTGCTTACACCTGAATCAAGTTATGTCGCTTTGTTGTACGTTTGTACAGACCTGTCACCGCTGACTTGATTCTTAAAAATGATTTTCCTCTATTCTATCTATCTTGAAAGTTATGTTCTTGTCTAAATTATAGGGGTATGTCTATGGTGGGGACCACAGATAACTATTCATACTCACAATAAAAGGTTTGCTCATAGACGCAGTTGTAACATGTTTAGGTGGTCAAACATTACCAGTAATCATCTTGAAATAATATTTATAAAAGGTGTTCTAAATATGCTAAGTAAATTTAAAGAGGACAAATATACTGATAATCGAGATAACACTTACTATTTGCTAATAATTGCATGCTATCCTAATATGATCCCTTAGCAGATAAAATAACTACGTCACCAAAAAGAAAATTAATTCAAGTTTCATTTTAGGTTTAGCAATTATTTTATTTTATTTTATTTTATTTTATTTTATTTTATGCTACCTATGTTTATTTTTACAAGTCCCTAAGTTACTCTTGAATCGAGTTACGAAACTTCAAATCCAATATCAACTTTTCTGGGGTATGCGACATAAATTACTTGTCTGCGACATAACTTATGTCGCTTGTTATGTCGCTAGTTTGAGTTGAGGTATAAATACCCCATCTCAGTCGCATTAACTGTTACCACATCTTGCGACACAAATTCAAATCCAGCGACACAAAACTCAATTTTAGCGACACAACGCTCTGCCGTGGATTTTGATTTCGATTTCATATTTTAGGTGTGTTTCGTGCTATTCTACCCTTCGATTCTTGTTCATCTTGCTTTAATCGATCATTAGGTACCAATTTCACTCATTTTCACCGTATATCTTGTATTTAATTTACGATTAAAGTTATGGTTATTAGGGTTTGGGGGTTTTTGGGTTAATTAGACACAAAAACCTTACTTTTACATGTTAATACTTTTGATTGAGTGTTTCTGAATGTAAGTCGTACCCTAGGGTTTAACTTGTTTGCGAAAACCCACATTTGGGGTTTAGGGTTCCTAGGTTGGGGTTATTGTTTGTCGTTGCAAAACATCCTGTGACATAAGCTTTTATGTCGTAGGTTTCATGAAATTATTCTATGTCGCAAATGTCTGCGACATATCTATTATGTCGCTAATTAATGCGTCACAAATCCTTATGTCGCTTTACTAAACGACACAATCTATGCGCCACAAGAGTTATGTCGCCAAAAGCATAATATTCGATTAAATTCGATTTAATTGCAAAATGCGACACAACTCTTTCTCTCACATCCGTGATTAGCGACACGATTCCTTGTGTCGCCTATATTTGAAAATCAATTTTAATTCGACAGGCGACACAAAGTTTTTATGTCGCAGAACTCGTGCGCCACAATTCCCTGTGTCACATAACACAGAATTTTAAATTGATTATTGTGTTTCCATTGAATCTGCTTACGCTAACTGTTTTCGAGTTTTATTGTTATATTTTATACAGCAATGGCAGATGGTGATGTTCTTTGGGAACCACGTCACAATATAGTAGCATTTTTGGATGATTCTAAGGAGACGGCGGCTCCATACAGGCAAATGGTGGCATTCTTACGCCGTTCTCGTATTTACACTGTTATTACCGCCACCACAACAATTTATAAGGATCAGGTGGGTCCGTTTTGGGAGAATGCAGTGATGAATTTTGAGTTGCCGTTTACACGGATTATCTACACGCTTGGCGATCGTCAGTTGATCATCTCCGAACAGGTTATCCGGGATTTCTTTCAGTTCGGTGATACTCCAGAGATGCCCACTCTGTTTGGGAATCAGTTCATTGCTGGAGCCATGACTCGCATCGGTTATCCAGGGGTTCCAAATGATCAACACCGAAAGGCGAATCTGCCTATGGTTTGGAGATACCTGATGCACGTGGTGATTGTCTATTTATCTCCACGCAAGGCCGGGTTTGACAGAATCAGCTATTCTACGGCCTCTGTTATGCTTGTGTTGGTTTACAGCAAGCCCTTCAACTTTTCAGGGTATATATTCAGGGCGATGGTAGACAACATCAATGCCGGGGACAAGCGTTGGAATCTATATCCACGCTTCATTAAGCTTTTCATCGATAATCAGCTTCTCGGCCTTCCATCGAACACTCGAGAATGCCTGCGTTCGACTCCCATGAACGTTCGAATCTGGACGGTTTGTGCGGCAGGTGCAAATGCAAATGGCAATTTTCCTATGTTTGGGCATATCGTTGATGAAGCTTATGTTGCTCCGTCCAATGACGGGTTTAGGAATATTTTGGCTGCACCTGAGCAGCAACCTCAGGAGGAGGAACTACATCTCCATGAGGCACAGATACAGGTTGATGACCTGTTGCAGGAAATAGATAATTTTCCAGTTGGTGTACAGGCTGCTCAGCCTAATCTTGAGGAACCAGCTGTTGAGGATTCGGATGGGGGTTATACTCCTGAGACTTCTCCGAGGATTATGCCTTCGGAACATACGTTGAGAAATATTCAAAGATTTGATCCACGTCGGTTCAAACGCATTCAGCGACGCATTCGTCAGGGCACGACATCCGTGCGACCTGATCATGGCAAACGACCTTGACACGATGTTTTTACTGATGAAGATTGGGTTCCACCCCAGTCTATCCGTCGTACCTCTACTTCTGCTTCGAGGCCACGGGTCGACATTCCCCGTGTTGAGGTTCGAGTTCAACATTTGCCTTTGGTCATCCAAGAGATACTAAAAAGGATGGATGCGATGCAATGGACTATAGATAATCAACCTCGGTTGATTCAGTCTCAGGCATCAGTTTTGGAGGTCCAAGCTGCGCAGATCAAGGCGTTAGAAGAAACGGCAGCTTTAGTTCCAACTTTGAATTCTAGGGTCTTAGAGTTAGAATCCCTAGCTACTGTTCCGGGGGAGTCAGGCATGCGTGCCATAGAAACAACATCTAGGGCTTCTGCCGGAACACAGACTGATGATGTAAATGATAATGTAAATGTTTCCGATGATAATGAAACTCTTCGTTTGGATTACTTCTCGGTCGACGATATTCCAGGTCAACCAAGACCTCTAGCTGTAGATTATTCACATGCTAATCTATCTTTTATTCAGCGAATGGTTAATGAGGAAGGTCAGGCATCTGAACCTGAATTTGGAATTAATGATGATGTTGAGATTGAGGAAGAGGAGATGCGTTCTGATGAGTTTTATGATGATGCTCCGACAATCGAAACTGATTCTTCTGAAGATGAAGCAGAGCCAGCTGGAACTTCGCAAACTGTTCCAGAGACTACACCAGCTTCTGAAACTGCTTTTACATCAACTTCTGAACGACCGGTGATAAGCTATATTCATGGTGAACCTATTCTTGTTACTTGCAAGTCATATAAAGTTAGTGGGAATTACACAGGAATTGTTAAAAGTTGGAAAACCTACAAAGGTATCTTCATGATTAAGAGAAGCGATGGTATTCAGTATTTTAAAAGGTCATTCAAGAAGCTGAGTACGTTGCCTAAGGGAGAGATAAATCGTCTAGCTCAACTGGAATTGATAAATCCAACCAGAGATTCACGAGCTGATTTTGTACAGACGGTTTTGCGTCATGAAGTGAAGAGTAAACGTTATAACTTTATCAAACCGACGCTTGGAACGAGATTTATATTCAAGAAAAGACTTGATCCAGTAACAAGACATCCGATCTGCAAAGTACACTATCCGCCAGCTGATTGTTTAACTGAGATTCCGCTTGAGACTGTTCCCTTTAACTTTCTTAGAAGATTTCATCATTGGGAACTTTATCCGCATACGGGCGAAGCGGTATTTATTTTTGTTCCAGAATGTGAGCATCCGGAGACGACTTCGCTGTATGGTTTGAAGAAACCTCAATTTAAAGTATTTGATCCTATGAGTTTGATTAATATGTCACAGAAAGATTTGTGGAAATTGTTTGATATTCCAATTCGCTTCAACGTAAGAAATGTAGTGAATTCAACTCTTGCTAGACAATTTCAGAAGCTTGTGACTGTGTGTGTTACGCATGGGATTCATGTTGGAGGCAGGTTTCCTGAAGGCTGGGTTTAACTTGAAGAAATTTTGAAGACCAAGCTGAAGACACGGGGGAGTTTGTTGGTGCATCTTAGTGTGTCTATGAGTTGGTCTAAGTCTGTAATGCGTTAGATATGTAATTACGTTAGTTATGACATTTGTATTTGAAAAGTAATTACATTTTGTGTTTTGGCGACACAAGGGTCTTGTGTCGCATAAGTCAACTTGGCGACATAACTTGTATCGCATGAGTCAGCTTGGAGACACAGCTTGTGTCGCATAAGGCAGATTATGAGTCGAGTATAAATAGCATAGTTCGGCTCATTTGTAAAGGTTGACGAACCTAGGTATTCTGAGAGCATATTGTACTCGAGTTATTGAATATAATCTGATCGGTACTTGTTTGAGTATTAATATACTTTCTTGATTGTTTCGTTTAATCGTTTAATGTTTATATATTCAATCTTTGGATTCTACACGTTGATTGATTATTAGGGTTCAATTAGGTCCTACTACAGGGGTCCTACAGGTCATGAGCTCTTTTGGGTGGTAGTGATTTAGGTTCATCAAATACTGTTTGAAACTGTCTCAAAACAGTCTGTAGGTCATGGTTAGGAGTTATAACTTCAACTTGCATTTGACACAGGGTTGTAGGATAGATACATAAAGTCATACAAGAAAGTTCAGTTGTGCTTTTCATTGATTTGGTGTTCTTTTTCAACTTTTTACCTTGCATCCACTGAAGAGTGGCTTGCTTTGTGCCCCTTAAGACTACTTTCTTGTTCATATAGTAGTATTCCATAATCAGAAGCTTGAAGTTCCACATAATACTACCCAGAGTAGATAACCATTGCACTCCCAATACCATTTCACATCCACCTAATGGTAAGATCAAGACATCTGAGACATAGGTTTGACCCTGTAAAGTCCAAGTAAACAATTTACAAACACTGGTCATAACATGGCCATTTGCAACTGAAACTTGAAGAGGATAGCTATTTCTTATCTTACAATCTAGTCTCTTTGCAGCCTGTAAGTCTAAGAAGTTATGCGTGCTACCTGAATCCACCAACATATGAATGACCTGTTTTCCCATATATCCCTTGACTCTCATAGTCTGGTATGCATTGGAACCAGTCAGTGCATGCAATGATATTTGTGGAGTAACTTCAATTGGTAGTTCATAAGTACTTTCATTCACTTCTGGTAATGACTCATGACTATTATAATACTCTTCTTCTTCTAGGGATTCACTAAATTCATTTTCCAATTCTGTGATTACAACCTCCAAAGAGTATAATTGACGTGGACATTTATGGCCTGGAGAATACCTTTGGTCACAATAGAAGCACAAATTCTTTGCTCTTTTTTCTTCCAGCTCATGTTGAGATAATCGCCTTATAGGTGTGGCATTCACAACCTTACTAGTACTAGCAACTGTTGAACTTTGATAGGCTTGGTTATTAGGAGTGTATGTAGGTGGTGCAGGTAGGGCCAATGGTACATGTGCAGGTGGCAAGGCTAATTGTCTACTAGTATAATTTGCAGATCTAGGAGTTGGTAGCAAAGGTGTATACCTATTTTTAACTGCAGTTAAAGTTGCCTCCTGTATTTTAGCTAAGCAGTACACATCCACCAAGGTAGCAGGTTTGAACATCCTCACAGCCATACTTATCTCATCCTTAAGGCCTCCGATGAATAGACTTACAGCATATGCCTCACTAAGCTCAATTTTGTTTAGTAATGCCTCAAACAAGTCTTGATAAGCTTGTACAGTTGTTACTTGCTTCAAATTCTTCAATTCTACAATCGGATCTTCAAGGAGCAAAGCGTTTCTGAATTTCTCGTTCATACACCTCCCACAACACATTCTCTCCATGCCTCCGTATAAACTGTTGGTGCCAGCTAAGTGCCTTGTCATACATGTGCATTGAAACAAGCTTAACTTTCTGATCAATAGCCACTTCATCTAATTGGAAGTAATGACGCACTCTATAGATCCAACCTTCAACATCTTCTCCTGTAAATTTTGGAAACTCGAAACGTGTTAGCCTTCCGTATTGCGTCTGATTACCTCGTTGAATTCCACCGGTACCGGAATTAATCCGTTGAAACTCGCTGGTAGCAAATTGCTGGAACAGTAGCAATCCATTGATATTATTATTCATTCGATCAATTGACTCCTGCATGCTCAATAATGTGTTATTTAATTCCGTGTTACTGCTTGATTCATCACTGGATCGAGTATTCACCATTTTTGACCTAATCGGAACAACAAATCCAAATGAGTACAGTGAACTGAAATTGATCGGAGAAACTTCAAATTGACGACGAGATCAGCACAATTAAGCAACCGATTTTCAGAATCGGGCTCTGATACCAATTGATACGGTAAATCTAGACTTTCGAATGAAAATGAAGAAATTACCAATACGAACAAATAGGAACTTCAATTGACAGAATGAAATCCGAATGTTGCTCGTAACCGAATTTTTATCACAAATTACAATTAAGAATCAAAACAGAAAGAATACGAATTACAGATCAAAAGCTTAGAATGAAAATGGAGCTCGTGCTGGTATTTATTCACCAACAACGACTCTTACTGAAATAACAAAGATTGGCGGCCATCCATCCCACAAGTGTTACACGTGCCAATTGGTTGAATGAAGTCACATGTGACTCACGTGATCTGTTTATTATGCTTTATTCCTTTATTATCGTTTACCCTGTATCATTTTCATCTTGACGGAAGTAATCGTTCGCAAACTCCCAACGATCAGATGCGATCTTCCTAAGTCCCTAGATTAAACACGAAATTAGGTTAACCTAGAAACAAACTTGTATTCGATTAATCTGAGCTAAGATAAATTTTAATTAGTAATTAAAATTTCTTACGTAAGTGTTTAAGTGACGAATAAAGCTCGAGAAATTGTTTTGTTTGAAGTATTTGGGAAGCAGATCACGAGCGAATTCAGCTGGTTTCCAAACAACGAACACGTTTCCAAACAAATGAAACCCACCACCACCACTGGTCGCAGGGAGGCGACGGTGGTGGTCATTAGATCTGGGCCGGTGGTGCAAATACCGAGCGAAATCGAGACCCATCAACACGAGACGATGATGATGTTAGAGGTTCTTGGCCGGAACTCCACATGGCGATCGTTTTTTTTATGGTTTAACAATGAACCGTTGCTGTAGTTGCAGGTCAAAGTAGGTGGTGGAGTATTGAACAAGATTTATGACGTGGAAGATTACGTGTATTTATTCAACAACGTGACAGTACATGTCAGCAAATTCAAATCGTAACCGGTAAAATAAAAGTTAGTTGTCTACATTAGAACAAAATTCAAAAGTCGGTTACATTGCATTAGTAATAAATTGGGTACGTTACCTAACTCAGAATAAAAAAATAAGTTCGTTGACGATTCATACCTTTAACCCTAAAATAAACAAATCAAAAAAAGCCTTTCATACACCCTCTAACGGGGTATACAGCAAGTACCCAAGGGACCCTAACTGAACAAGTATAAAATTACAAGGGGTTGAAACGAAACTTTCATCTAGGGTTTAAGAACTCTTCGAATTTTCAATGTTTTGCTGGAAATCAAGCAGGCGAAAAGATGAGTAGCAAGCCGCGAACTGGACCCCCAAAACACGCAAACAAATACGCATGGAAACCCAAAGCCGGTGTCAAAATTAACGAAACTGAAGTCGGAGGTAGGTTCCGGCCGCTATCGGAGATCACCGGAGTTTGCCCTAAGTGTAGAGATCAAATTGAATGGAAACGTAAATACGGCAAATATAAACCCCTTTCAGAACCCGCCAAATGGTATACTCTGTCTTAATTTATGTGATTTGGATATGTTAGATGTTCACTGATGATTGATTTTTGTTGACAGTCAGAAATGTACCAAACGTGCTGTTCGTCAGGCTTATCATAATCTCTGTACAGGTTAGGGTTTCAGAAATTGTATGCATTTGTGTTTTTTTAAGTTATTTATTTGATTGATTGACAATTGTGAGTTAAAATCCAGCGTGTGCTAAGGAGCATCAGGTATGTGCTAAATGCTCGTGCCGTGTTGAACGAATCGTTGGAAGGTATGCCAATTTTTTATTTCTGTTTATTCGTAGAACAAAATGCCTGAAAGTTATATGGAAAGTTAACAAAAGTTAGTCTTAAAGTATAAAATAATCACTGTGTTTAGTGTTGTTAATGTACATCCTCTGTTAATGAAAAAATAATGTTTACGAGTTGTATGTAACATAATTTTGATGATAAGATGTGTATGGGAGGTGATAAATACAACAAATACGTTGATTCATACACCAAAGTTATGCTATTATATACTTGTATTGGGAGCTTAAACTGTTATATGGTGTGGTGTATTATTCAATTATAGTGCTGTATTTATTATCTCCCGATGTGTATACCATTTATCAAGAACAATGTGGCTACTAAGAGTGCCTTTGATGAAATTTAGGAAATGATAATTTGGGTTCATTAAGCATGACTAATGTAGAGTACTACCTTGCAGAGATATTACCGTAGTAGAGGCTGAACAGAAGATGCTACAAGAGGTCTGTTCTGACTTTAAACTCTTGTTTACAGTTTTTTTAGTCATTGTTAGTGTTTCTATTGAAGTTGATTTGTTTTTGGTTTTTCTCTCAGGCTATTAGCAACGCTCGAGAGAGGGAAAAGAGATCCTTGCTTCGTGCCGTAAGTTTCTTTCTACTACTCTGATCAAGTATTATTTATATCTCAATAGTCTAAGCCTCTAAGCGAAAGAAATTTAACAAAGCTTCACAATCATAACTCGATATAGTTGTCATGGTGATACATCTTTACATAATCTTGGTATTGTTTCCCACAATCTAGGTTCCTTTCATGGTTGAAACTACAATTGTCAATTTGTCATGTGATATGGCTGATGGTGGTATCTTTGATTTTGAAGGTTAATCTTCTGTGCTAATAGTTATGTGATGTTATAGATGCTCATGTTCATGATCATGTTACAGATGAATAAAGGAAAAGCTGAAACAAAAGAACAAGACCCAACTGATATTCAACATAAGGCTGGTGACTTGTTCAAAGCGGAATCACTTGAAGCATACGTAGGCGCTTCCAGAGATGATGAAGATGAGAATGATAGTGAAGACGATACCCAAGTAGTCAACTGAGAACGTTTGTAGTTTAATCAAGTAGGTCACTTTATATTCAGCAAGCAGATATATCAGCTTCTTATATTCTATTGGGAGTGGGTGAGATATTGTGAGTTCCTCTTTCGTGTTTGCGGAATTACACATGTATGCCTAATTCATTGATAAGCTCCAGTTTTGTTCCTTGTGTTGCCTTGTGGTGCATTGTATTTCCTTTTTGAAGTAAATGCAGAAATATCATTTTCGAGACGTATAAATTGAGTGCAACGTGTCCCTTTTTTATGTTGAAGTTGTAAGCTGAATGGTATATTTGACTATCAGAAAATCACTAACCGGTACCCAATATGTGAATCATTTAAGATAAGAAAATTGTTTATAGGTTTGAAATTCTTTACGATTAAACTATGCAGATCATATTCAATCTTGGTCTTCGACTTGTTTCCTCTATTTTTGAGCACCATTCTTATGGGCTGTGATTGTTACAAACTTATACACCGTAATAGGTTGTGATCACTTCAAAAGTGCTGTGGCTGAAAACCTAACTAGTGCTCAAATTTTGTCTATATAATTGCCACTTTCAAAGAGAGAGAAACTTCATACTACTGATTAACTCAGGGATTCATAATAGCTTTGAGAGGGCCGGTTACCCTTTTTAACCAACCAATAAACTGATAAAAGAACTGAGTTAGATGCATTAGAGCTTAAAGAAGAACATTAAAACAAGCCAAACGACCATAACTATGGCTAAACAGAAGACACTACTTAGAATTGATTTTTTTAAATGCTACTAGAGTGTACAGTATTGAAACTGATTGTTTTTCAGCAAGTAAAAGAATGGTTAAAAGAATGATATACAAATCATACAGTATGTGTACACCAAGAGAGCCTTACTATTTCGGTATGTGTACACGTGCATCTTAGATGGTAAAGGATGACTAAACTATCTGGTATCAATTGAACAAACAGTCTTAGACGGATGTAGGTCGCTGGTGGACTAATCTACTAATCCCGAGCGCATATCCGCTCTACATAAAGCCATGAAAAAAAGGTAAATGTTAGCAAATGAGTGCTATATGAAAGAAACTTGTGTCATAGATATAGATCAAGTCCCATGGCCCCATGGGGATTGCAATATTTGAATCAGCATATAAGTAGTAAAGAAGTACGCTGTCCTCCAAAAACTAAACACGGATAGCGCTAAAGATTTGGAAGGAATGATACAAGTGTGAAAAAGGATGAAGTCATGTAATAAACTTAAAACTAGTATGTGACTATGTCTTACTACCGAAATCAAACAGAGAAAGTTCTGGAGATTTGAAATAAGTGTACAAGTGTAAAAAAAGTATGAGCACGTATTATTGAGAGAATATTGTAAATAGATGGATTCGAATGATTTCAGTGTAAGGATTAGCATCTCAAGTTATAATTATCATGATGCTTATGTTGATAATTACTTCAACATGAAACCAATATGCAGCAGAGGGAAAATTACGTACTCAAATATTCGTATGAGACTATCATGGATGTTCCAAATGCTGACATGCTAAAAAACCTCGGACCAATCCCTCTATAGAAACCTTTCCAACCATCATCAGCAATCAATGTTTTGATAACTTGTCGTGTAGAGGGTCTCTTTTCTTGTTCCATTACCTTGTACAAAACATATAAATCAGCAGAAACCTTAAGTGCTGTTGAAAAGAATAAGAGGGGGCATTAACTTACTATAATGAGCCATAACTATATGGTAGTCATGGCGTCACATAATCCCACTTGTCTTAATTTGGTTTACTCAAAGATTGCGTATTTGAGTCATCAATAGGTGATTTTAGTCTTTTTTAAGAGTAAAAAGTCTACAGCGAGACAACACATAACCTAACACTTTCACTGGGTCATGAATGAACTACAGGGTGGATGGTTTTTAGGATAGAGGTAGCAAGATGGGCGGGTCATAAATGTCAGTTAATGGGTCAAGCTCGTTAGGATTGATATTACTAAACACTTTATTTTTATAATTTTTTATTAAAAACTTGTGCATTAATTATGATTACAAAACCAATTTTGTTAAAATAATAATCTACATAAAATTAAAAGATTTATGTAGTTGTATCCATTTATTATACAATTTATGAAATTTTATCCATTTATAACACTCTATGAGGCAACTTGCAATCCATTTGACCTAGTGACTGTCACTAAGTGACATGTTCCCCTTGTTCCTACAAAATTTTAGTTGACCCATTTGAGATAAAACAGCACCCAAATGGCCCATTTATATATAAATGGATCAAAATGGCCACATCTACTTTAGACAGATGTTTGAATATTTGTTGAATATGTAGGATATCCTTTAATGATGACAAAGCCAGTGAAGCTTCATGATCAATATCAATATCCTTAACCTTAATGATGACAATGCATAGAATTGAAAATCTTGCAAGTTTCAAGGTACATCCTAAAATAGGAAGTGTCATTGACACGATGTAGGGAAAATTACATTCACTTTTCAACCCAACTAACTAACAAGCTATATATGTGTCCATGTGCCATGATGCCATATCTCAACAGATTTATATTTGTCATTTAACCAAGAAATAGATAATTCAACATTTGGTTTGAAGTGTTGTAGATAATATATCGACAAATATGAAGAAGTTTGTGAGCTGAAGTCAAAAGTATCAACACTTTGCAAGAATTACTAATGAGATAATATACCTGTAGTCGAGTCTTTATAGTGTCCAGTGGAGTTGTGATAACGGATGCTGCAGCGCCAGCACAAATTCCTCCGGCTCCTTGAACTAAAACTGTTGTCCCTTGGCCTGGAACAGATCTGTTGCTATTACTTCCATGACCTAAAAGACTACATTAAAGTATTAGACACTTATGTTCATATGCTGCCAAAAAAAAAAAAAAAAAGCTGAACAAAAACAAGTTCAACAGAGACAGCACAAAATGTCATAAGCAGATAAAACTCCTCACCTCCATATAAGGCGTTGACTGGAACCATAGGTAGCCCACCAAACAGCACTAGAAGGGGTAGAGGTCATTAATGATAGACCAAATCCTCTGTATAGCCCTCGGATGCCATCTTGTTTCAGAACTTTACGAGCAACATCCAGACCACCGTTATAGCTTTTATGGCCTGAATATCCTTGAACCATCAATCTTTGACTAATCTGTTGACTTCCATAATTTAGAACATCCACACACACACACACACACACACACACACACACACACTTAAAATATATAGGAAAAATGAAGGGGACATAGAAAGCTTACGACATCAATAGGAACAAAAACACTTTGAGATAAAATGGCAGTTGTCATGCCAGCAAATCCATTAGCTAAAGCAGCCTTTGTAGGATCTGAAATTTTTAATGGTTCGACTATCTTGAAAGCAGCCACCTTTGTAGTCTCTAATACCGTAAGAAATAAGACTCTTGCAGGAATTGCTCCTGTGATGACCGTGCCAAAGCCTCTGTATAAACCGGGGATGCCTTCTGTTCTCAGTAATCCCCTAACAATAGCATATGCACTTTTGTCCACGGAGTCCTTTGTAGCAACCTGCATCCTGGTCTTTACAACAAATATAGGGTACAGTCCAACGGTTAGGCCTGAGAATATCCCAGCCCCAACCACATAAAACTTAGTTTTATCAAGCCTGCATAACAAAAAAAAAGAACAACATTAGAGCTCACAATAGTATTGAAAAATTGCTTTGATAAACAGAATAAATGCACATAGTGTAACTATAAAGGGCAAAGGCATCCAGTAGTCCATGTCAAGCAAACAGAAAATGAGGCGTGTTTTAACATGTGAAACTAGTAACGTAAACAACAGCATGCGGGAAAACATATATGATAGATAATCTATTAACACATATCCTTATTGTATCATGCTTTACTCTAAAACAAGGTTTGCAAACAAATGCAGCCTACACTTGTGGTGACGTTAGTTCAGAACGTCTTGCATTAGACCCAATGCAAGTAGGACTGCTATGGCTCCACATCAATATTCGTTATGTATAGATTCTACAACGATTCTTGAGCTTGTTTACAATTACAAGCAAACTATTTTTACAGTATTCTTTTAATATCATTGCAAACTACTATCCAGAGAAACGGAGGGGTACTTCCATTATTGCAGCACATAAGTTAAACTTATCATACGCCCAATACAACGATATAGTAGCAGAATCTCAAGGTTCAACTACATCCAATACGGTGCTGGCTATCCAAATTAACTTGAATTTGATTAAATAATTAAAATATTAATAAATGAAGTCTTAAATTTTGTGGGCTAATGTGTTTAGAAAAGGGGTCTAAATTTAAAAAGCACTTTGTGGCAACATAATGCTAATTTTGAAGATAAAAGTACAGATCTTGGCTCAACAGAATAAAGCAAGCATCAATTTTTTTTTTCTAACATATGTGGAACAAGTTTTACATTCATTTTCAGAATGTCAATTAAGAAGATATAATCTTGATGATAGAAATTAAGCAATAAAATGTTAAATTCAGGTTAACAATTCATTCAATTAAAGAAAAATAAAAAATGAAATTGAAAGGCTTACTTATCCCAATTAATTTCGGTTTGAGAAAAAGATGGTGTCTCAGGACGAGATGTCTCCATTATCAATCAAAATACAAATTATAATTGCAGATGAAAGATTCTTCAAATCAAATCAAATCGCGTTTTATTAGAATATATAAATGATCCCAAAAAAATGGGAAATGGGAAGAAGCAACAATTAACTGTCAAATCGTTGGATGACAGTTTGGTTTGTTCGTTACAAATTGACCCATTTATCAGGGATGGTTAGGTAACTTTCCATTTCGGTTTAATAAAATTTACTCAAATAAATGTAAACTTTTATATTAAAACCGATTAAAATAAAATGCAGTGGCTTTAGATGTTATTTGATGAATAACGAGTGTGAAGATTACTAATAGTCAAATGGATGCTTTGATCGCGACTGAAGAAATATATAAATTGAAAGAAATTTTAGCCATGTTTTTAAAAATAAATTTATGTTTTCGTTTATAATAAATTTCCAAAAGCTTACAAGTTCATCCAAATACGAGCTCACATCAGCCAATGAAGTATTGAAGTTTAACCAATTATGATTTCGATAATGGGTGAGGTTCAGAGGAGAAAGTATCATTTAAGGAGAAGGAGGAGAAGAATTTTCAAATTTTTATTTTTACCCCTTCTACCTTTTTAATAGTGTACACTACTTCCTCCTACTTTCTTCCTACCCACCATCCCCTCCACCACCCACCACTAGCTGCTGCCACCCGCCACCGATCGTCGGAAAAAAATAATCAAATTTTTTAAAAATTTGAAAAGAAAAAAATTTAAATTTTTTTTTCATGATTTTCTTTTTCCATTTTTTTTACATATTATCACTTTGTACTGCATTTTATTATTTTTATTGCATTTTGTATATATGTTGAGTAGATATTGTTCGTTTTTACTGCATTTTTGTATTTTACACATAATTCTTTTAATTTGTTTACTGCATTTTATTTATACACCTCAATCTTATATATATTGTTTGTTTTTTACTGCATTTTAAGTTATACATTATATATTTTTTACTGCATTTTGTTAAAATTACACTGCATTTTATTATTATTCACTGCATTTTGCATATATTTCATATATTACATATTGTTTATTTTTTACTGACTTTTATATTATACATATGATCCATTTTTACTGCATTTTGTATGAAAGTATAATACATACTACTGTTTTTACTGCATTTTGCATATATTTATTTAGTACACATTGTTCGCTTTTTACTGCATTTTATATTATATATAATCTATTTGTATCGCATTTTGTTATTTTTACTGCATTTTGTTATTTTCACTGCATTTTATATTATACGTAACATATTTGTACTGCATTTTATTAATTTCACTGCATTTTGTTATTTTTGATGCATTTTTCATATATTTCATCCATTATATATTATTTGTTATTCACTGCATTTTGTATTTTACATATTATCGATTTGTACTGCATTTTGTATTTTACATATTATATATTTGTATTGCATTTTGTATTAAAGTATAATACATATTGTTGTTTTTATTGCATTTTGCATATACATCATTTAGGACATAGTGTTCTCTTTTTACTGCATTTTAGATTATATATATTATCCATTTGTACGGTATTTTGTTAACGTCGGGTATAAAAGATGCAGTAAAATATATAACATTTTTAGTTAATTAACAATAATATATTAAATGCAGTGAAAAAAACGTATAGTTTTATTAAAAATGCAGTAGGAAAAGGAATACTATATCTAATAAAAGATTTAGAGGGAAAAAAATTTGGAAAAAAAAATTGAAAAAAAAATATATAAAAAAAATTCCGGCGGCTGGAATCTGATGGCGGCTGGCGGCGGCTGACGGTGGTTGGCGGCGGCTGGCGGCAGTTAGGTGGTGGCAGCAAGTGGTGGGGGTGGTGGGGTGGTGGTAGGTGGAGTTGGAGGAAAAAGAAGGTAGTAGGGGAAAAAAAATAAAGTGAAAGGGTTAAACTGTAAAAGTCTAAATAGTAGAAGGGGTGTGGAGTGAAAATTAATGTTATGTTTTTTTTTGTTAACTAATACCCTTATTTTTGAAAAATAATTACAAAATTGCCACCCTTTTTAACCATTGATCAAACCTAAAAGATCATCCAATGGCCACAAATAAAAATTCTCCTCATTTTCCTCATATGACCCATTCCCCTATGATCATCAATCTTCGATAATTGTCGTATACAAGATTAAGGGGTGATTGATCTAATGTTTTGCTATCTCAATCTGTTAATTGAAAGATAACTAGATGACGAATTTAACCGTTAAAAATGATGAGTTACGTATGCATATCACATATGAAAATGCTAAATGATACGCAGCAAATTACTTAGCATGTTGTCCATAACTTTCAAAAGTACATTGTTCATATCAACTTGTTTAATTCTTCACACATACAAATATACAATCCCTAATTTAGAAATTCGTTCAGTTTTTAACATGTGCAACAAAGTAACAAACTTAAAAAACGACTTTTCTTGTCTAATTTGTGGATCTTGATTCTTAATATGTAATTGGTCCAATTGTGACCATGCAATTGGTTTCCTATCCATCTATTACTTCACCAATTTCAAGAAATAAATAAATCTCCAACTATACACTTCAATATTGAGTGGCTTTTATTTTCCATTTGTGTAACCTTGACCTTTTAATATTTATGATTTATTAAGCTTTAGTCAAATTAAAAATAATAATTAAACTATCATTTTGAGCCTAGTTTTATAATTGCTATATAGTTTGGATCAAACTAATAATAAGGGGTGAAATGAACATTTTTTACCCTCGTGTGCAAGTCACAAAACCTAACGTCACCGGTGATCATATATTTCAAATAGCCGTTGTGTAATCCTTAAAAATGAGTGCGGTTTCTGATTTATACTTTTCTTGAGCACGCATCATTATGGACCTTAACAGGTTAAAATAGACCATGACTGATTCAATATTGATGTTCTCAGTCGCTTTCTGTAAGACATTCTTGAATTCAAATAGAAACTTCCTAAAAATGGAAAGGTTAACCCGCCTCAACCAACTAATAAACAGAATAATAGCAGTGATCATTTTCAACAACACCAAGTCTAGAATAAAACAATCCACAAATACTATAAATTTGACAGAATGAATCAATAAACTGTCTACTTATCTTTCTATTCTATATAGAAGATTACAGGTTACAAGCTTTGAGTTGATCAATTCTAGCAAAGTCAAAAATGGTTAAATGAATGATATCTATGACTCATACATTTTCTTTTATGTGATCTAGCTCTACTCACTCATCATGTAAACTAAGGGAGCCTTGTGTCAACCGACACTATATCTGTTTGTGTTTACATGCATTCTAGACGAGTAAGAATGATTAAAGTATCTGGTATCAAATGAACAAACAGCCCGGGATGAAATTAGCAGGTTGTTGGTGGGCAACTCTATAGATCTTGAGCACATATCCGCTCTACATAGACAACAGAAAGATACATGAACAAACGGTGAATGTTAGCAAACCAGCACATTTGAACAGCATATGACATCGAAGAAATTACATTGACTATTTAATCATTCTCCTTACGTCAATTGAGATCGCAATGATTGATTTGATATAGTACATTTCATGTATAATACTTGATGAGTAATCAAATCTAATATACCCTTCAAATAAAAACATATAAATGAATCTGGTGAACTTAGATCAATACCATCAATTTATTTATGATTGTAATTTTTGGGAAATAAGCAAACTTGACTCAGAATTTTTTGAGCAATAAATTTCTCAATTGTTACAATAAAATTACGAACTTGAACGTAATTTGCTCGACTTCAAAATTTGGAAAAGGGAGCATAGTAGAGGTCAGAAAGAAATTGTACAGATGCCAAGAAACAGTTCATATTATAGTAGTATATCTTTATTCTAGCATTTATTTATGTATCATTAATGCACTTCAAGCATTATTCTCAAAAGCATTAAAAAATAATATATGAAATTTGAAGTAGGCTTGTTTTATCATAAGGTCAAACGAAGGAATACTAAAGATTAGATATAAAAAATAAAAAATAAAAAATAAATGAGCCAATATGTCATGATAAACTAGCATTTATTAATAAAATTTGAATGATTTCAACCAATATATGTTGTTACTATCTAAGTTTGGACTGTCATGATGCTTATGTTGACGACCACATGAGACAGACACAGCAGAAAAAGGAAGAGTTCGTACTCAAATATTCATATGCGAGTATCATGGATGTTCCCCAAGCTGACATGCTAAAAAACCTCGGCCCAATCCCTCTATAGAAACCTTTCCAGCCATCCTCTGCAATCAATGTTGTGATAACTTGGCGTGCATTGGGTCGCTTATCGTGCCCCATTACCTTGTACATACCATATCAATGAACATCAAAGCTTAAGCCTTGTTGAAATAGAAATTAGAACCACAAACATATCTAGTGATTCATAAATGCGTAGTATACCCCCTTTAGTGTGATGCCTTCATCACACTAAAGGGGGTGTTCGGCATTACATTTCAAAAGTGAGCATCTAATTATCCCATTTTCAAGCCCCAGGTAACTGGTATCATTTCATCAGTTTTAGATAACTAATATAAGAGTACTTGAACAAAACTAATTTTAATTAGCTGATTATTTACATATAAAGTTCCTAAATAAGCAGACCTGTTACACACACAGACAGCTCATTATCTGATTATCGTGTGTTTAAAAAGCATACGTACCATGAATAACTTTTGAAATAAAATCAAAAGTATGTCATTTCAACTTGAGGCTCTACAATTGATTTTAAATGGGCCAGAAAGGATGTTACAGCATTTAGTTAAAAAAAATAATACGATACCCTAGGATAAGTTTAAGTTTTGGGAATAGCTTTGGGGGCCATAAAGATAAATTTAAGTGTACCTGTAGTCGAGTCTTTATAGTGTCGAGTGGAGTTGTGATGCACGATGCTGCGGCACCAGCGGCTATTCCACCAGCTCCTTGAACTAAAACTATTGTCCCTTGGGTAGGACGAGGTCCATCGGTATCAGTTCCATGACCTAATAGACTACAGAAAACACATTAAAAACTCACATTGATATAGTGCAAATGAAACTCATGAGCAAAAGAAAGTAGATGATATTCCTCACCTCCATATAACACGTTGACTGGAACCATAGCTGGCCCACCAAACAGCACTAGAAGGAGAATAGGTCATGACAGATAGACCAAATCCTCTATACAGCCCACGGATGCCATCTTGTTTCACAACTTTACGAGCAACATCCAGACCACCGTTATAGCTTGCATGGCCTGAATATCCTTGAACCATTAATCTTTGACTAATCTGTTAAGTTTAAATATAAAGAATATTAGCCAACCACCTTACAGGCCCACACTATTCCTGGATATTGTTACAGTGGCGGATCCAAGATTTCCAACCAAGGTATGCAACTTGATAAGAATTCTTTTATCTTTTGTTTAATTTTTATGCACTGCAAAACTCACAAAGTCACAAGCTTAAAAAATCTTGACAATAAGCAAGATGCATAATAGGTTTTCAATCTTAACAATCTTGGTGCAAAGAAATTATATAAGCGTTACTGCTTGCAAAACCAGCAGACTTCCAGCACAGCTAAATATAAGGGTATATACATAAAAAGATAACCAACTTTTGTCCCATTTCAAATTTAGGAAGCAAATCATAAGTTAAAGACCCAAAACAAAAACATTTAAGATTGTTTCACTTTATAGTACCCAACTTTCAAAAATTTTAATCCAGATTATTAGTCTGGCACCATAATCGGTCAAACTAAAGGTGTGGCAGCTGATGTATCAGTAGACTTGTGACTATCTTTACTTTTTCCTGACATGAAGCATCATGGGCGAATTGATTACCTTAAATCAAATTCATTAAAACTTAGTTGGATTTTTACGGCCTATAATTAGGTACCCAACACCGAAGAAGGTTACCCTTTACGAAATTAGTCACACTAAAGTAATAATGTCCACCACACGTGTACACAGAATTAATCGTGCAAGACTGACAAGAGATGAATCAAGAAGGCACGTGAAATCATACCACATCAATAGGAACAAAGACTCCTTGAGAAAAAAGAGAAGCTGTCATGCCAGCAATTCCATTAGCTATAGCAGCTTTTGTAGGGTCTGAAAGTTTGAACGGTTCAACCATCTTGAAAGCAGCAACCTTTGTGGTTTCTAATGCGGTCAGAAATATAATTCTTGCAGGAACTGCACCTGTGATGACCGTGCCAAAACCTCGGTATAAACCCGGTACACCTTCTGTTTTAAGTAATCCGCGGATAACAGCATATGCACTCTTTTCAGTTGAGTCTTTCGTAGCAACCTGCATCCTGGTCTTTACAACAGATATAGGGTAGAGCCCAACTGTAAGGCCAGTAAATATCCCAGCACCAACGACATAGAACTTAGTTTTATCAAGCCTGCATAAAAAGACCAATACTACAGTCACAATACAATAACAACAAATCATAAAGTGTAGAAACCATGGTCGAGAACAATGCCCATAGTGCAGCGTAGAAATCAGTGAAAGGGTAACATAATCACGTTTTAAAAGTTCGATGATCTCCAATTTATATACTATACTTGGTTTAAAATAGCGCGCCTAGGCGCTAGGCGCTCTGAGGCACTAGGCATGGCGCTTCAAACCTACTCAAGGCGATAATACAACAGGAGGCGCCCGTTAAGCGGTGCCTAGGCTCTAGGCGAGGCGCCTTGGTGACTTGGGTTTTCTTTCAGAAATAGTTAGGCCTATAATTTGAGTTTGTTGGGCTAAGTTTTTTAGGGTCAAGATTCAGTTTCAGATCCATAATACTAACCCTATCAAACTTTCTAACATAAAAAGAAAATCTGTAACGGCTGAAAATATTGAAACCCCATTTGCGGCTTTGGTCACCAACCTCAAAACACCTGATTATAGCTTCTGTAATAGTGTAATGTATATGCTTGTATGGCTGCTGTGGTTAAATTATTGTTTGTTTCTTTGATTAATAGAATGGAATCAGGATCAAGCATTTATTAGATAGATAACTGATGTGAATACGCAATTTATAAGTATTTTCTGCATTATAAGCGTTTTAGTACGTGAGGCGCTCGCCTTAGCGCCTAGCGCCTCAGCATTCTGGACCCTTAGCGCCTCGCATCGCCTAGCGCTTTTTTAAACCAAGATACTATGTATCATATAATACAACTAGGGTCGAGCTCAAAATCCTTTTACACAACATAGATAGTACATTGAAAGATATCTCCAACTTCCCAAATACATGTACATTTCATAACTTCACACCGTGTAGTATATATAACGAATACAGTTACAGAATTTATATTCAATTGGCCCAATCTAGTACTAGGCTATCATCAAAGTTAATGTAATAATAAACTTTTCACTAAAGCATTACTGGGTAAGTTTTCAAAATGAATGTACAATTACCTAACTATCTTTTTCTCCGATTTATTAGTTCCTTTGTTAAACCCTAATCCTCTGAACATTACAAAAAGCTCATATTTTTCTTTTCAAGAAATCAAGATTCATATGCAATCTCAAAATACTCTCATAACCCACAAAATAATACATATAATCTTGGATTATAGATGAAGCAATGAACATAAAAATGAACAAGAAAAAGAAGAATAGAGAAATTGATAGACTTACTTGTCCCAATTAATTTCTGTTTGAGCAAAAGCTGGTGCATCAGAACGAGCTGTCTCCATTTCGATCAATCAAAATCCCAAAAAAAAATTAAAACCCAAAATAACAAAAACCCTAAAAAATACAAAAAGGTTTCTTGCTGATAAGGTTCTTGGAATGAAATAAAATCAGCTTTTGATTAGGGTTTTATAATTTGAATATAAAAGCTACTACAGTATTTAAGAAGAAAATGATCCAATAGAATGGGAAACTGGAAAATGGAGAGGTTAGAACAAAAGAAGAAAAGAAATTAATCAACTGTAACAGGGTTCCACAAAAAGTTTTATTTAGCAGTGCGAATTAGACCATATAAAATATTCGGCCCCAAAATATTAGTCCACTCTGTTCAATGTTTCCACCTTGTTCACCAAGTATACATACTTTTCTATGTCAACCAATAACATAACATAACATTTATAATATAGCTCATCGTTTTTTATTAAATACATAATACATATGAATGTCAATTTTAATATACATTAATTAATTTGTGAACGTTCTTTTATAACAGTTACTCATGTTATATGTTATGTAGGACCGATACTAAAAAGATAGTACAAGGTTTTTGTAACTCACAAAACAACTTTTTTAAAGCGCAAACCAACAATGAATTTAGTCTAAGTCAAGTAACTGTATTTTGTAATTGAAACCTTAATTTCTATTCAAATCGTACATTATTGTAATCTTATACACATACAGATCAGACAATGACAAAGATCTTGAATAACGACAATAATGCATATAATAGTTGATAATATAAATAAAAAAATGAATAAAAAAGATGAAGATAACCTTATTATTTTCTGCAATTACAAATGAAATATATATATTTTAAAAAAAAACATAAAAAATAATAATTTTAAACTCTAATCTTCCCTAGAAAAAGTTGAGATCAACGACATAGTTGCAAGTGACCGAAGTTGTTTAGTTAGTTCATCAACATCACAATTTTCTTCATAAACTTTTTAAAACTATCTTCACTAGCTTGATGCTTGGAGATGTTGATTTTTAGTCAATCAATAAAACGCTCCATACCATATTCATCTACAAATACATTTGAAACTTATTACTCCCTCCGTCTCAAATTAGTTGTCCACGGATGTAAAGACGCAGTTTAATAAAACATAATTATTATTATTTTTGTGTACTGTGACAGTTTTACCTACCTTTTTCTTACATACATATAAAGTACGGGTATTATAGGAAGTTTAGTTAATTATGCATTCCTACCTTTGGAAGTGAACAATTAATTCGGGACGTCTGAAAAAAGAAACGTGTACTGTAAATATAGGACAGAGTGAGTATTATATATTCAAAGCTGTATATAAAAAGTAAAAACAATATTCTAAAATCGAAATCTACATTGAATTTAATATTTTAAAAATCAATTCAAGTATCATGATTTGAAGAAAAATATTTTTATCATCTAAGAATCCGTTCGAAGAGTGTTATTAAATTTAGTACAATATTTATATTTAAATTTAAGAATGCAAGTATCATACCTTATAAAAAATTTTTGGAGCTTTTATATCTATAATAATAGATTCTTTAGAGATGAACCTTCTTTGGAAGAGGTAGAATTTCTTATATTTAATGGAATATACGTAATACATGAATAATAATGATGAATATAAAGATCCATAAAAATATTAGTATTAAGAAGAGATATGAAGCGTATATTTTTTAATTATAGATTAAGCCAAGTTAGTTAAAAAAATAAGGTGTACAATGAGTAAATGTAGTCAACATACGACGTTATTAGCCTGGCAATTATATGTATATGTATTTCGGGTGATAATGGGTAAATCTATGGATGATACATTGTCATCAATATCCGATCCACTAATCATCCACATCCATGTCCATATCCACTATTCATCCATTTAAATCGTTCATATCTACCATTAAGTGGATGGATCGGGTGAACATCCATTGTATCGAGTGACCATTGTCATCTCTAAAGGTGACCCATGAACGGTGATGGATACAAAACTTTAATATTTATTTATTTTCCCCTGTTGTCAGCGACTCAACGTCACCTAATATATTAACATGAGTGTTGTCAACTGTACGAGTATCATTCAAGGGAAAAAGATCACTCATTATGTTTAGGGATGACAATGTTCACCCGATCCAGTGGATATCCATCTAATCAATTCACTTAATGATGGATATGGACGATCTAAATGGATGAACGGTGGATATAGATATGGATGTGGATGAATAGTGGATCAGATATGAATGAAAAGTTATCACCCATGGATTTATCCACTAACCCGATATATATACATATACATATACATATACATATACATATACATAAATTTACATATCGACATACATATAAATCATGAACTATTAATGTGTTATTGAATATATAAAGTCATAATTTTTAAAAATTTAATGTTTATTTGAGGGGTTTTTTTGTATTATTGATTTATAAAGAAAATTAAAATGCATAAATCTATCGCATTGAGTCAAGCTTTACTTCCGACTATATAGTGAATTCACAATCCACGATAGATGACAATCAAAACATGTGTGATTAACCGATAAACATAGAGATGCATTTGTTAAAATTTATGTTTACTTACAATTGTAACCAATTATGCTTCGTTGACGATAATTGTAACACACTCTTATGAATAGATTTCAGTATGTTACGTAACATTTATTTTTTTGTTATAATATTTGTTGGTTTCATTTCATATTAGGAAATTTTGTAGCGTTTTTTTGAACATCCAACGGACATCCATTAACCCGCTTAATCCATCGGGTATGTATACGGATGGATGAATTGAAATTAAATGGATATAAATATGGATATGGACGAAGATATTTAAATGGATATGGATGTGGATATTATGTGGATATGGCAACATCCGATCCATATCCGATCCATTATCATCCCTGGTTATGTTAGACTAATGGGTAAGGTTACATTTTAGTACAGAATTATCGCTCAAATTTAATGCATTTTATCAATGGAACACTGCATTTTAATAAATACTTTATATATATATATATATATATATATATATATATATATATATATATATATGATATTTTACTGCATTTTAACGATACTACATGTAACACATACGAATGATACACAACCATTTTCATTGATTCACTTGACCATGTAATAAAAAAACCTGATCGAAACCATAATATTGACCACATGAACAAACTCTGATCTTACATATAGAACTAATCGAGACCGCAAAAATAGCCACAAGTTTAATCGAATCAAATAGAATATTTGTTCAAGAAGATATGTAAAGGATTTCAAATTAAGAAACTAAAAGAAACAAAATCTCATTAATTTTGTCCACGAATATGATTATATCTGTTGGTGCATCTTGGTGTGTCTGTCAGTTAACTTGGTGACACATCTTGTGTCGCATGAGTCGGCTTGGCGACACAGCTTGTGTCGCAAAGGTCAGATTAGGTCTAGTATAAATAGACACATACGGCTCATTAGCTAAGGTTGACGAATTTGTGAGATCAGAGAGCATATTGTAACTGTTCTATTCAATATAAGCTGATTGACTTTTGGTATTCAATTGATATACTTTGTGTTTGATTCGTTGTTTACTCATTTAACGTTTTGTTATCAATCGTGGGATTCCGCACTACGTTTGATTATTAGGGATTCCGTTAGGTCCGACTATAGGGGTCCTACAAGTGGTATCAGAGCCAAAATCTCAGGACTTGGTGTGTCTGTCAGTTGGTCTAAGTCTGTAATGCGTTTGATATGTAATTACGTTAGTTATAACGTTTGTATTAATTACATTTTGTGTTTTGGCGACACAAGGTCTTTGTGTCGCAATAGTTAACTTGGCGACACATCTTGTGTCACATGAATCGGCTTGGCGACACAGCTTGTGTCGCAAAGGTCAGATTAGGTCTAGTATAAATAGACACATACGGCTCATTAGCTAAGGTTGGCGAATTTGTGAGATCAGAGAGCATATTGTAACTGTTCTATTCAATATAAGCTGATCGACTTTTGGTATTCAATTGATATACTTTGTGTTTGATTCGTTGTTTACTCGTTTAACGTTTTGTTATCAATCGTGGGATTCCGCACTACGTTTGATTATTAGGGATTCAGTTAGGTCCAACTATAGGGGTCCTACAAGTGGTATCATAGCCAAAATCTCAGGATTTGGTGTTATTGAATCCATTTTGATACGTTTCTCGGATAAAAACAACAAGTTTTAGTTAAAATCTTCATTGAAAGGTGCTTCAAAATTGGTATTTGGCTTTTCTGGAAGATTTTGGGATTATTATTCGTCCTCCATTCGTGAATTTTTGTTAGGTTATCGAAAATTTTCGATTTTAGGGTTTTTTGGTCGCTGCTCAGCCGTTTCTGTGACACATCTTTGCGACATAAATCTTGTGTCGCGACTAGGGTTACTGCGACATACGCCTTTAATTAGGCGACATAAGCTTGCGACTCAAGCTTAATCTACATAAGCCTTCATTTAGGCGACACAAGCTTGCGATATAAGAATCGGTTTTCTTCCGTCGCTATCTTTTGCGACATAATATTTGTGTCGTAAGACACTTTGGAATTCTATACTTTCTGCGACATAATCTTTGTGTTGCTTGAACTTTCTGCGACACATACTTGTGTCGCATAACAGTTTGTTCTTTATGTCTTTGATTGTTTTGCAGGTAATTTATAATGGCATCATCTTCAGCACATTCTATTCAATCAGTTGGAGCAATGTTGAAACAGAATAATGAAGTTGGTTCAGTCTGGAATGAGTTATTCTGATTGGCGACAGCGTTTTGAGTCATATGTTGGACTCAATGATCCGGAAATAATCATTTATTTAGAGGAAAGATTTGAACGTCCTCTTAAGACCGGAGTTTACAATGGCCCAGTTCCTGAAAAGTCAATTAAATCAATGACTCCTGAGGAACGTAAGGCATTTGACATGGAAAGAAAAACTCATGCTGCAATCACTATGGCATTGCCTCAACCTATCATGAGACAATTGAGGCAACATAAGATTGCTTATGATCTCTGGAAAGCTTTTGAAAAGAAGTGTGGTGGAAGTGATCAATACAAGAAGAAGAAGATTGATTTGATCAAGAAGCAGTATGAAGTCTTTGATATGCTTCAAGATGAATCATTGGAAGATCTGTGTAGCAGATATTCCCAATTGGTCACTGAGTTAATTGAAGGAGGCGTGACTCTAGATAGGACTGATGTGAACAAGAAACTTCTTATTCACTTCCTAAGAAGTGTCATACTCGGGTTCTCTTAATGGAAAGAGATGAGAATATCATGGACATGGAGCTCGAAGATCTTATAGGTCATATTGAGGCAGAGCTTCTTGAGATGCAACGAAGAGAGACCAAGGCCACTTCCCATTTGCAGAACCCAAAGCTCTATGGTGTTGATGTCCCAGTATCATCAAGCAAGTCTACAGGTACCGCATTTATTTCTAGCAACGCTAGTGGAAATGCATCTACTAGTACTCCATTAGGTGGTACCTATTTTCAGAGTTCAGGCATCTCTTCTGGTGAAGATTATTCTTCCACGTTTTCAGCATTTTTAGCCTGCGCTGGTGACTTTTCTGATGAAGACTTTAGTCAAATTGATCAAGAGGAATTGGAGAGGTTAGATTTAAAATGGAACATGGCTATGCTAAAAAGGAGGGTAAAGAACTTCTTGCAGAAAATCGGGAGAACCTCTGTGAACAATCCGGGTGAAAAAGGCATTGGTTTCAATAAAGGGAAGGTGAGATGTTATAAGTGTCAGAACTCTGGACACTTTGCTCGTGAGTGTGAAAAGAATAAGACACCACCTTCAGGTCTTACCAAGCCTTCTCCAACTAAGGCAGAAGAGAAAGCTATGGTGTCAGCTGCTTTGATGCTGACAGAAACTCCATGGGACAACAGCTGGTCAGATGCAGCTGATGATGAAGAAGAGAACACTGCGTTAATGGCTGAGGTTCATGAGGTAGATGATGAACCTTTATCTTGTGTTTCATGCATTAAACTTACTAACCAGAATAGGTGTAGAGAGGATAACGAACGTCTTAATGCTACTATTTCACAATTAACAGAAAATAATGAAATGTTAAAAGAAAGTTATAAGGCGTCTGAAAAGAAATTAAAGGCTATTTTTGAAGAAAAGAAAGAACTTAAAGCCAAAAATTTTGAACAGCAAGATGAAATAGGAAGTTATGTAGATATGTTAACTTTTGTTAAAAAGGAACTTGTTGATTCACAAGCTGAAGTTCTTACTTTAAATCGGAAATTATCAAATTTTTCGACGTCCTCTCTCGTCTTTGATGAAATTCTTCAAAAGCAAAGGACAGATACTAAAAGTAAGGCAGGACTTGGTTATCACCATGTCCCACCTCCAAAAGACTATCTGCCTATGCCTCAACAAGAAATCATCAAAGATTTTGTACCTACTGTTCCTCAAGTAGATATAAAACCTGTCAAACCTGTTAAAGGAAGGATAAGTAGGCCTCAAGTTGGGAAGGAGGGACTAGGTTTTCATCAAGTCCCACCACCAACAGAGTATCATCAAGAAGATACGGCTGAAAATGTTAAACATGAGTCTAAAAAACCTGTAACTAGTATGCCTGAGCTAGTTAAGGCATCGACTAGTGAGCCTGAAAATTTGAAGGCTCCTAAGGTTGACTCAATTAAGAAGCTTGATGTCAGGGTTGAGCCATCAAAGCCCATTGAGAAACAGGAAACTAAGGCTGAGCCTATTAAGCCTGTTGTAGTTTCCAAATCTGTTAAATCAGTTAATAAGTTGATTCCTCCAGTAAGTTTGAAGGAGGAAATTGAGATTGAGGATATAACTGATGAAGAATACAGTTATTTGAAAAAGAAGAATGTAACCAACGACCATCATATCTTCACCAGTGAAGGTTATGATGAGATTTATAAAATGAAAGGTAAAGCTAAGGATGAACCTACAAAGAAGATTTCTCAACCAGAAAATTTCAAATCTAATAAAAAATCTTCTAAAAATAAATCTCAAGGTTCAACTTTTGCTTGTACACATCGGTGTACTTGTTCAGCACATCCATTTTTTGGCCAAGCTCAAAGGTTTATACCTCAATCTTCTGATAGTGTTGAGCAACGATCTTGTTTCTATTGCAAGAAACAAGGTCATTTGATTAGTATGTGCCCATTGCTTGCTAAGAAGTATGGTCGAAGGGGAGATACACGAACCTCTAACTCTCAAAAATTTTCAAAGAAATCTATGAGAGGTTCTGCAGTTCCACCAATTACTTCTGAGAATAACAATATTGAGCCAAACAAAGTTAAAAATGATAAGCTCAATAATGTTAACAAGCAACCATCCAAACCTCAAAAGGAAGGAGTCATGTTCTGACTCTTCATCTGACAATGATTCATCAGGCAATGATTTCGATTTACTAAAAAATAAAATTTTGACTGATGTAATCATTGTGGATGATGCTACTGGGTTACCCAAGTCTGTTAAGGCTTGGGTCTCCCTTACTCATTGATCTCTTTATTTGTGATGTCGCAGCAATCTGACGCAGTTCAAAATAGTAGATGGTATATCGACAGTGGTTGCTCGCGACATATGACAGGCGACTTATCTCTGCTATCCGAAGTAAAAGATTATAATGGGGGATATGTTGCTTTTGCCGGTGATAAAGGAGGAGTTATTACCGGACAGGGTACACTCACTAATGGGCAAGTGAGTTTTGAAAAGGTTAATTTTGTGGAGCAGCTTACTCACAACCTGCTCAGCGTATCACAAGTGTGCGACAAAGAGTACACTACGGCATTTACCAAAACTAAATGCTGTATTTTGAAACCAGGATTTGTAATTCCTGAGGAATGGGTGCTACTGAGGGCACCTAGGCAAAAAGACACGTATATTCTAGATATGAAGACTGTTGAAACAACCCAACATACATGTCTACTTTCAAGAGCTCCTGAAAAAGAATCACTTTTATGGCACAGACGTATGGGTCATCTGCACTTCAGAAAGATGAATTATTTGGTGAAGCACGATCTTGTGCGTGGAGTTCCAAAGCAATCCTTTGGACCCAATGATCATTGTGTTTCCTGTCAACTAGGGAAACAGCACAAGAAGTCCCATAAGTCAAAAGTGGTGAATTCCGTTTCAAGTCCTTTGGAGCTACTGCATATGGATCTTTTTGGACATGTAAGTAAGAAGAGTATGGGAGGTTCTAAATACTGCTTGGTAGTAACTGATGATTACTCTCGCTTTTCGTGGGTGTATTTCTTAACTACTAAGGATGAAGTTCCTGAAATTCTCATTTATTTGTTTGATAAGCTCGAGAACCTATGCAATTTGTCAATTAAGAAACTGTGATCGGATAATGGTACTGAGTTTAAGAATTCGACAATTGAGTTGTACTGTTTAAGAAAAGGCATTGATCATCAATTCAGCGCCGCACTAACTCCTCAACAGAATGGAGTTGCTGAACGCAAAAACAGAACACTATTGAAACCACACAAACAATGTTGGCAGACTCTAAGCTGCTTATCTCTTTCTGGGCTGAAGCAGTGAATACTGCTTGTTATATTCTTAATCGGGTTTCCGTGGTTAAAAAGCACAATAAAACGTTTTATGAACTGCTTAATAATCGGAAACCTTCGCTACAGTTTCTTGAACCATTTAGATGTCCCTGCACCATTATGTACACAAAAGAGAGAGTTGCTAAATTTAGAGCAAAGTCTAGTGAAGGTTTATTTTTAGGCTTTTCAAATAACTCTCCGAACAAACGTGTGTACAACTTGGCAACTAAGCGTATGGAAGAACATTTTGAAGTCACGTGCTTTCGTTCCTCTGAAAATCCGGAAGGAAAGGGACCAGCACATTTGTTTAATTATGAGGCAATCTTTGATTCATTTAATCTGCCTAAGGAAGATGATGAAGTTGATCAGGTGGTCACATTACTTCATGGCCTTGATTTATCTTCAAATACTTCACAGCCATCAAAATCAAAGACTCCGACTGTCTCTGCTACTCCACCTCCTTCTCAACCAAATGTTGATGTTCCTGAATCATCAACAAGAAATCAAGAAACATATACTGATGTTCCTGAGTTGTCTGATGATGAAGATGAACCGTTTGAGAATACGAGGGAGTTTGATTCGGCACAGGAAGCCGATTTCACAAACTTGGACTCTGTCATTGTGCCTGACGAGATTCCTAGTTCTCGCATCAATAAGGACCATCCAGTAGAGAATAGTATAGGTCCTTTGGATAAGGGGATTCAGACAAGAAGTCAAGTTATTGCTGATACACATCCTGCGTCCCCTTCTGACTCTTCTGAGTCTGCTTCTCTTGCATGTCTTTCTGCTGAGGTTAAATCGTGTTTTCTATCTCAGGTGGAGCCTAAACGTACAGAAGATTCTTTAAAAGATCCACATTGGGTTGAAGCAATGCAGGAGGAGCTGCAGCAATTTCAAAAGCTGCACGTTTGGGAATTAGTACCGTTACCTAAGGGTGCACATCCAACCGGCACTCGATGGGTTTATCGAATCAAGAAAGATGATCGAGGGGTTGTCATTAGAAACAAAGCAAGGCTTGTAGTTCAAGGTTTTCATCAAGTAGAGGGTTTGGACTATGATGAGGTCTTCGCTCCTGTTGCAAGACTGGAGTCAATTCGTATTTTCTTGGCCTTCGCGTCCTTCAAAGAGTTCATTGTTTATCAGCTTGATGTAAAGAGCACTTTTCTATATGGACAGGTTGATACCGACGTTTATGTGAAGCAGCCTCCTGGTTTTGAAGATTCATTGCATCCAGAATATGTCTGTAAACTTAATAAGGCATTATATGGTCTGCATCAGGCACCACGACTGTGGTATGAGAGGCTTGCAACTCATCTCGTTAAGAATGGTTTCGAAAGAGGTAGCATTGACAGTACGTTATTCACAAAAAGGGATGGAGAAGACTTATTGTTGGTACAAGTATATGTCGACGACATCATTTTTGGATCTACCAAAGACTCCATGTGTAAAGACTTCGAACATCTCATGAAGTCTGAATTTGAGATGAGTGCAATGGGGGAACTCACGTTCTTTTTGGGTGTTCAAGTTGAGCAGTCAGCCAAAGGAATTTACATTCATCAGTCCAAATATGTCACTGATATGTTAACCAGGTATGACTTGCTTAATTGTAAGACCTATGGAACCCCCATTGAAATTAATCATAATCTCGGACCGGCCATTGATGACGAGGATTGTAAAGAAAAGGACTATCCCTCAATGATTGGTTCTCTCATGTATCTGACCGCATCCAGGCCGGACATCGTATTTGTTGTGTCCATCTGCTCAAGATATCAGGCTAGGCCAAAGGTTTCTCATATGAAAGCAGTAAAGGGAATTTTTGGGTACCTCAAACATAGGCCAACTCTTGGTCTATGGTACTCCAATGAAAAATCGTTTGAACTGACTGCTTATTCGGATTCTGATCATGGCGGCTGTAGCATAGATAAGAAGTCAACAACTGGTGGATGCCAGTTTCTTGGATCACGTTTGGTATCGTGGCAATGCAAGAAGCAGACAACGGTGGCTACTTCCACTGCAGAGGCTGAGTACGTTGCTGCGGCTAGTTGCTGTTCCCAGGTTCTGTAGATTCAGCATCAATTGCGTGATTACGGGTTACTTCTTACCATGACTCCCTTACATATTGATAATACTGCTGCTATTTCCATTACACGCAATCCCGTACAGCACTCTAGAACTAAACACATAGAACTTAGGTTTCACTTTATACGGGATTGCTATGAGAAACACTTAATAGACCTTGTCCATATAGATACCCTTAAACAGAATGCTGACCTATTCACTAAGGCTTTTTCTCGTGCCCGATTTGATGAACTGGTCAACATGATTGGTTTGCGCTTCTTTCAGCTTAAGAAGTAACTTTTTGGACTTGGACTATTTTTTATTAAAAAAAAAAACTGCGCAACAGCCACTCTTTATACTCTTTAGTATTAAAGAAATGCACAGTTGCAACATTTGTAAAAAGACGTTTAGTTGTATCTGTAAACAACTAGGGAAATGATAGTACATTAGGGTGCATGCACAAAATGAAAATTTTAAGGTTTATCCTTGATGTATCAGTAGGTTTATCTAGCATACTTACCACACCTTTTATAAACATTAGATTCATCATATGATGTACTGGTAGGCATGTAACACCGACCTTTGAGCAATTAAAAAATAATTCTAATACATGTCTATATCATGGGGTCAACATCCTGTGATGTATGACTAAGTGTCTTAATTCCTTAATAAAGCTTGGCATACTTCCATTTTAGTTTATAATATGAAATACTTTGGGGGTATATACTTCTTGTTTCTTCTGTTGTACGTAAGTACAGACTTGGTCTCAAGTTGTAATACTTAAAAGTTAAGCAAACGCAAGTCAAAGAACTTGAAAAAGTCTTAAATCATAAGATACCTAACAAGGTCGCCAAAATGGTTTGACCAAGTCTGGTTTTGCTTACACCTAAATCAAGCTATGTCGCTTTGTTGTACGTCTGTACAGACCTGTCACCGCTGACTTGATTCTTAAAAATGACTTTCCTCTATTTTATCTATCTTAGAAGATATGTTCTTGTCTAAATTATAGGGATATGTCTATGGTGGGGACCACAGATAATTATTCATACTAACAATAAAAGTTTCGCTCATAGCCGTAGATGTAACATGTTTAGGTGGTCAAACAATACCAGTAATCATCTTGAAATAATATTTATCAAAGGTGTTCTAATATGCTAAGTAAATTTCAAGAGGACAAATATACTGATAATCGAGATAACACTTACCATTTTCTAATAATTGCATGTTATCCTAATATGATCCCTTAGCAGACAAAATAACTACGTCACCAAAAAGAAAATTAATTTAAGTTTTATTTTAGGTTTAGTAATTAAGTTCTTTTTATCTTCAATTTTGTATATTTATTTTTACATGTCCATTAGTTACTCTTTCATCGGGGTTCAAAATTTGAAATTAAAAATCAAGTTTTCTGGGCACTGCGACATAAGTATTGTCTTGCGACATAACTTATGTCACTCTCTATGTCGCTAAATTATGTCGCTAGGTGGGGCAGAGGTATAAATACCTCACTCCAGTCGCTTTCTCCGTTCACACTTTTAACGACACAAAATCAAAACCTGCGACATAAAAACTACTCCTGCGACACAAAAGCTGCGTGCGAATTCGTCCATTGATTTCGATCATCTGGTGTTTATCTTGGCAATCGATCACTAGTTTCTTGTTCATCTACTTCTACTCGATCGATCGGTACTTGTTTTACCCTATTTTACCGTTTATTGATGCTTTAATCGTTGATTTTAGTTATGGGTTTTTTAGGGGTTTCGGGTTTGGGTTAATTAGACATGAAAATCTCAATCTTATTTGTTAATATGGATGTTTTCGTGCTTCTGGTGTGTTGGCATACCCTAGGGTATGTCTCGTTTTCAAAAACCCCAAATTAGAGGTTAGGGTTTCTGGGTTGAGACTTGCTGTTTGTCATCGCGACATAACCTGCGACATAATCTTTTATGTCGCATAGTTTCTGAATTTCAATTTATGTCGCTGATATTTGCGACACAAAATTTATGTCGCTGGAATTTGCGACATAAATGTTATGTCGCCAAATATCATTGCGACATATCTTATGTCGCTTACATCAGTTTAGCCTATTCCTCACTTTTGTCCAATTATGGTATAGCCATGGCAGGTGATTTCGTTCAGGACAATGGTGTTTTACACTACTGTGTTCATTTCTTCTGCCCAAAGACTAACGTGTCTTGCACTTCCGCGACTTCGAGGATCACTTTTCGGTCGTGGAAGCTTACGTGCACTCAGGTGTCGTGATAGCATTCTTGCTTGATCGATTACCTTTCGTTTTTGGTGGTCTTGTGGGATCCCCTCATTGTCCTGGATCATAGCCTGGCCTTGTCTTGAATCTTGACCTTTTGTGTATTAATCGTATCCGAGGATACTATCTAGGTTTAGGGTTTAGGGTTTAGAAATGTGATAATTTGTAATCATAACTATGTATTTATCTTAATTATCAATTACACCCTTATTTTGTGCAAATTTGATCTCCTTACTTGTTATATATGTGATTTTGCACTCTGTTATGCGACACAACTTTTATGTCGCCTCATCTATGCGACACAAGATGTTTTATGTCGCCTAATCTTTGCGACACAACTGTTTATGTCGCATAAAATCGATTAAATTCAAATTAATTGCAAAATGCGACACAACTCTGTCCGTCGCATTATTCTTTAGCGACACAATTCCTTATGTCGCTTACTCTGTCAATAATCAATTTTGTTCTGTTAGCGACTCATTCTAATTATGTCGCAGATTTTCTGCGACACAATTCTCTATGTCGCATACCATAAAAAAATTGATTTGTGTGTTTCGATTAAATCTGCTAATGCTAACCGTTTGTGAGTTTCATTTCTATACTTTGCACAGCAATGGCAGATGGTGATATTCTATGGGAGCCACGTCACAACATTGTGGCATTTTTGGATGATTCGAAGGAGACGGCTGCGCCATATAGGCCAATGGTGGCATTTCTACGCAGGTCTCGTATTCATACTGCTATCACCGCAACAACCACTATTTACAAGGACCAGGTGGCTCAATTTTGGGAAAATGCGGTGATCAACTCCGAGCTGCCATTTACCAGGATTATCTACACTGTGGGTGATCGTCAACTTATTATCTCCGAACAGGTTTTTCGGGAATTCTTCCACTTTGGAGATGCTACGGAAATGCCTACTCTTTTTGGCAATGAGTTTATTGCTGGGGCTATGACACGTCTCGGTTATCCAGGCGTGCCTAACGACCAATATCGCAAGGCAAATCTGCCTAAGGTCTGGAGATATTTGATGCATGTTCTTATCATCTGCCTTTCTCCTCGTAAGGTGGGTTTTGACGGTATCAGTCATTCTACGGCCTCTGCCATGTTAGCGTTGATCTACAACAAGCCCTTCAATTTTTCTGGGTATATTTTTAGGGCAATGGTTGACAATCTTAATGCCGGGGAAAAGCGTTGGAATTTATATCCAAGTTTCATTCAGCTTTTTCTTGACAATCAGCTTCCCGGTCTTCCACAAAATGCTCGCGAGCGCTTGCGTCCAACTCCCATGAACGTCCGAATCTGGACGGTTTGTGCGGCTGGTGCGAACGCAAATAATAATTTTCCGTTGTTCGGGCACATAATCGATGAGGCTTATGTTGCGCCGCCCAATGACGGTTTTATGGATGTGGTGCCTGCACTGGGGCAGCAAATTTAGGAGGAGGAATTACACCTCCATGATGCTCAAATACAGGTCGATGATCTGTTACAGGAAATTGAGAATTTCCAACCTGGAGAACAGGCTGATCCTCCTAATCTTGACGATCCAGTTGTTGAATATTCGGATGGAGGCTCTACTCCTGAGACTTCTCCGAGGGATGTTCCCTCAGGAGATGCGTTGAGGAATATTCAACGCTTTGACCCTCGTCGGTTCAAACGAATACAACGTCGTATTCGTGAAGGTACAAGTTCTGTGCGCCCTGATCATGGCAAATAACCAAGAAGTGTTGATCTTGATGATGAAGATTGGGTTCCACCTCAGTCTATTCGTCGTACTTCTACGTCGTCTTCAAGGACACGGGTTGACATTCCCCGTGTTGATGTTCCCATTCAACCTTTGCCTTCGGTTATCGAGGAACTCTTGAAAAGAATGGATCAGATACAGCAGACCATGGACAATCAAGCTAAAATGATTCAATCTCAGGCATCGGTGTTGGAGGTTCAAGCTGCTCAGATTAAAGTGTTAGAAGAACAAGCAGCTTTAGTTCCTACTTTGAACACTAGGGTTTTAGAACTAGAATCCCTAGCTGTCGTTCCGGGGGAGTCAGGCCTGCGTGCCATAGAAACAACATCTAGGGCTTCAGCCGGAATACAGACCGACAATGTAGATGATAATGTAAATATTTCTGACAATAATGAATCTCTTCGTTTGGATTATTTCTCTGTCAATGACATTCCAGGTCAACCAAGACCGTTAGCTGTAGATTTTTCAAATGTTAATCTATCTTTTATTCAGCAAATGGTTTTAAGTTAGGCTTCTGAACCTGAATTTGAAATAAATGATGATGTCGAGATTGAAGAAGAGGAGATGCGTCCTGATGAATTCTATGATGATGCTCCGACAATCGAGACTGATTCTTCGGAAGATGAAGCAGATTTAGCTGGAACTTTGCAAACTGTTCCAGAAACTACACCGGCTTCTGATACTGCTTCTACTTCAACTTCTGTGCGGCCTGTGATAAGTTTTATTCCTGGTGAATCTATTCCCGTTACTTGCAAGACATATAAGGTTAGTGGGAATTATACAGGAATTATTAAAAGCTGAAAAACCTACAAAGGTATTTTCATGATTAAAAGAAGCGATGGCATTCAGTATTTCGAAAGATCATTCAAGAAGCTGAGTACATTGCCAAAGGGAGAAATAAATCGTCTAGCTCAACTGGAACTGATAAATCCAACTAGGGATTCAAGAGCTGATTTTGTACAGACGGTTTTGCGTCGTGAATGAAGAGCAAATGATATAATTTTATCAAACCGACGCTTGGTATGAGATTCATATTCAAAAAGAAACTTGATCCAGTTACAAGGCAGCCGATTTGCAAAGTACATTATCCACCAGCTGATTTTTTAACTGAGATTCTATTGGAGACAGTTCCCTTTAACTTTCTAAGAAGATTTCATCATTGGGAACTTGATCCCCATACAGGCGAAGTTGTGTTCATTTTTGTTCCAGAATCTGAGTATCTAGAGAGAACTTCGCTCTATGGTTTGAAAAAAGCTCAATTTAAAGTTTTTGATCCTATGAGCTTGATCAATTTGTCACAGAAAGACTTGAGGAAGTTGTTTGATAATCCAATTCGCTTCAATGTAAGAAATGTTGTGAATTCGATTCTTGCTAGACAATTCCAGAGAGTTGTGACTGTGTGTGTTACGCATGGGATTCATGCTGGAGGCAGGTTTCCTGCAGGTTGGGCTTAATTGAAGAAATTTTGAAGACCAAGCTGAAGACACGGGGGAGTTTCTTGATGCATCTTGGTGTGTCTGTCAGTTGGTCTAAGTCTGTAATGCGTTTGATATGTAATTACAATAGTTATAACGTTTGTATTAATTACATTTTGTGTTTTGGCGACACAAGGTCTTTGTGTCGCAATAGTTAGCTTGGCGACACATCTTGTGTCGCATGAGTCGGCTTGGCGACACAGCTTGTGTCGCAAAGGTCAGATTAGGTCTAGTATAAATAGACACATACGGCTCATTAGCTAAGGTTGACGAATTTGTGAGATCAGAGAGCATATTGTAATTGTTTTATTCAATATAAGCTGACCGACTTTTGGTATTCAATTGATATACTTTTTGTTTGATTCGTTGTTTACTCATTTAACGTTTTGTTATCAATCGTGGGATTCCGCACTACGTTTGATTATTAGGGATTCAGTTAGGTCCGACTATAGGGGTCCTACGATATCGTTGAAACTTTTTAATTCCAATCTTGAATGTGCATGAAAGTGATGGAGAGATAGAAACATAAACATGAGACAGAAAGTCATAGTAATGGGTATTTCGGTGGTGACGATATATTAGGGAGAGTGAAATAAATCATGTGTTTAATGAGAAAGTAAAGAGGAGGAATCAAATACCCAAGGCACCCCTTGGCTATATGTAAATTTAATTTTGTTCTATTTATTCTATAATAAGGTTTATTCTATTTGATTCATACCTTATATAGGGTTAAGTTCTGGTGAGAACAAGAGGATTCTATGAGAACGGTGAGAACACATCTTAGCTATCCATTTTTTAATCAAAAAAACTGATTTTGGAGGTGGCATTTTTGTAAATACTTTGAAGTTTAATTTTGGAGGGTTCACATCACCTTTGGTCATGTGAAGTTTTTTTTTTTAGTTTCACATCATTTTGCTCATGTGAAGTTTTTTTTTTTTTTTAGTTTCACATCATTTTGCTCATGTAAAGTTTTTCTTTTAGCTTCCATCATTTTGCTCATGTGAAGCTTTTTTTTAGCTTCACATCATTTTGCTCATGTGAAAATTTTTTTAGCTTCACATCATTTTGGTGAGGTTAAATTTATTATTATTTTTTTAACATAAGGTTATGATGATATAAATAGTTATTTTTATAGGTTCACATAGTTTTAATGAGATTAAGTAAATATTATTTTGTTAAAATTAGTTTTTGAAGAGATTAATGTTTATACATATCAATTTACTACTTCAAACATTGTTGTTAACAAAAATTAAATAAAACTTCACCATGTTAAAACTATTGTGAAGCAAAAAAAATTAAACTTCACTTAGCAATCCTTATGTGAACCCTTCAAAATCAAACTTCAAAGTATTTACAAAAATACCACCTCCAAAATCAGGTTTTTTGATCAAAAAATGGATGGCTAAGATGCATTCTCACCATTCTCATGAAATCTCCTTGTTCTCACATGATCTCAAGTCTCTCTCTCTCTCTCTCTCTCTCTATATATATATATATATATATATATATATATATATATATATATATATATATATATATATATATTAAAATTACATAATTATTTTTATACTAGGTATTAAATATTTAGATATATTCAAGTTAACCTAGTTAGTTAATGGTTAGTTAAATTCGTAGACTTGGTTAAATATGATAAACTAGAAAGTTGAGGGGATGAAGAAGCACAATGTTAAATAAATTCCTACACCTTCTCCCTTATTCGAGATACAGAAAATTAAAAAAGATACAAAGAGTGTGAGAGTGAGGACGTGAAGAAGAAAGCACATGAAGAAAAAAGAAGTACAAAATTAAGCTAGGATATATTCAAATTAGAGCTTCTAACCCCTAATTCACTATCATGAAGGTATGAATAATACTTTTGATTACTCAATTTGATGTTAGGGTTACTTAACAAAAACCCCAAGTGTGGAAATTGAAAGTAGGTGATTAATTGATGAAGGAAATGTTTCATACATGTTCTTGAGTCATAATCTAAGTTTATTTTGCTAATAAGGGATTAAAAGAGGTTAATTTTATATATACATATGGATGCTTAGTGATTCTTGTGTTTATGTGAAGATGATATTGATGAAAGTTATGAATTAGTTGAAATAGAGAATCACACATCCACTTGAATGTGATATTGTAAAGAAAAGATGTATGAAACATGTAATTAGAATTGTGGGTTTAATGAATTTAACACCTAAGTAGTGAATTGAAAGTAAGATGATTTAAGAGTTAAGTTTGTATTGTTAGTAACCGATGTATATGTGTTTATGTGATTAGGTGATAAAAAAACTTAGAATTGTTATTGATACTTTCACAAATCAAAATCAAAGTAAGTAGATGGATGAATTTTTGCTTCAAGTAATGATCAATGATATTAGCTTGATGTTCAGCCAAGTAATGATCATTAGCATTAGCTTGATATTTAGCCAAATAATGATCATGACATTAGCTTGATGTTTAGCCATGTAATGATCATGATATTAGCTTGATGAATAATGTTAATTCTTATGAATTAACAAGTGGACATTGTTAAGGATCCTTAATATTGTCGATGTTATTATGTTAATGTTTTAGCCCATTACTTATTAAGAAAATTGCTTATTTCGTTATGTTTCAAATGTTGTAGGTGAACAAAGTGGGTCAAGGGGCGACTTGGGCAAGAAACTTGTGGGGAGCTAGTGGTGGAATTTTTGCTTATATGGTAACAAGATTATCCCTTTTTGAAATCATGCTCAATATGCAATGACACCCCTTTTTTATGTGTTTAAAAAGATGTTTAGACACTTGATGTTTTAATCATGTATCAAGTCACTAGTTGTAGTTTGGATAAAGTTGTGAATTGAATGTTAAAGTAGGTTGTAAGAAGAGTTATGTATATGTTGGTTGTTTGGGAAATGTAATCACTTGATTGTCCATGGTTAATGGAAAGTGGTATATTGTGTTTTGTTAATATGGTAGTCAAGTGTTAAAGATTTGAGCCTTCGGGTACAATTGGTAGTAATATATTCGTAATTGTAATTAGTGGGTCAATTATTTGTGCAAACAAGATGTAGAATGGTCATTATGTACCCTTAACGGGTCATTTTGGTGCTCAAATAGGTCACCAAAAGGTTAAAACGAGTTAAAGTATAAGTATCTTGTTATCTTTTATTGTAGGTTTAGAATCGATGTAGATAGCTAAATGTAATGGTAGAAAGTGGAAGTTAGAAGGCACTTAGTTTGGAATTTGACTTGGTGTTAAAATGGTCGAAATGACCATATTTTGGTGAGACGTCCAAATCCTTCGTTAACGTGAAATTTAGAAAAGTGTAAAAAGAAAACCTCTATTATGGTAAATTTAAGAGTCTAAATGTCACCGAGTCAAAAGTTATGCAAGTTTGAAGTTCGTATTTTAAATTGACGTGTGCAGAATGTTGGCCAGGTCAAGATCTGTTGTAACTGCAGGCTACCTGACGGGTAACCCTCCTACCTGATGGGTAGAGTAATAAATACGCGATCACATGACTCTCATAGGATCACGTAACTTAGATGAAATCGGTTATGAAATGCATTCCGATCACATTCAGTTGATGGGATCGCGTAAAGCTTGTACCTCGCAGGTACCTAGCCCTATCCGATGGGTACCCGTCTGTTTCACTTATGTTTAAGTTTAGTTTTTAGCAACAATTATCTTAGCAAAGTTAATAAGTTAAATAATTGTAATATATTTGTGGGACATTAATAAAAAAATGGTCAAATTTCTCGGGGTGTTTCAATGATGTTTGATAGGTGTGAAAGACATGACATTTCTTGTTGATTATATGTTCTAATTCCGTTTAAACTTCAAGGTGAGTGATATAGGGGTTAATTGGGTAATGATTGTGTAATTTTGGATTGCGTATGTGCAACAGGTTCACACAATCGCGTGGGGGTAATGTTTGTATCTTACATTGTTGTTTGTTGTTGAGTATTATTGTTTATTGATGTTTGTTATTGAATAATAAGGAATGGGCAATTTTGTAGAGATTAGTTAACTTTGTTAGCATAGTGTTGTTGTTGATGAATATGTGCTTGTGGTTGCACATGATGTTGTTTTAATATGCGTACTATCGTGGTATAGTACTAAGTGATTATTTGACCACGGATCCGCATAGTGTAATTGATCTTTACATATTGCTCAGTAGTTAATTGCCTAAGATTGTGTGGATGATGTTGTTGTTTCTAATTGGTGATCGATATGGTGAATTACTCATTTAATTGCCTATACGCTCACTAAGTTATAAGCTTAGCATTTTAAGTTGTTAAATGTTGTAGGTACAAGTGAGCAAAGGGAGGGGAAGGCAATTGCAAAGAATAGAGTGGATTTGCTTGCTAGTTTGTGAGTTTGCAAGCTCATTTCTCTTTAATTATCGTTTTGTGTATCACTTGTGTAATCCGCTCAAAAATTACATTTTGATGCAAATGTCGGTTAATTGTGAGATCTTGGTAAAAATGGAACAATACCTTTGACTTTGAAAGTCAAAGAAGAAAGAAGTAAACTTACATTATCATTGTATATATACTTTGGAAGTAAATGGTTAATAGAGAGGTGATATGTTATGTTATATGATGAATTGTGATCAAATGTTAAATTGAGTTTTTGGGTGAATTTGGTAGTAACACATTGTTAATTACTTTTAGTTGGTCAAATGAGTGTGGAGTTTAGAATCAAATTGGTTGAATTGTTGCTGATTCTCTTAAGGGGTCGTTATGGTTAAATGGGTCACAAAAGGGTTGACTCATTAGTATGAAACAAAGTAGAGGTTGATGTTATTGGTTATTGACTTTTAAGCCAAAATGGTTTATAAAACTTGTGGCTATGAAGCTACAAACCAAAAGACAATTGGGTTAAGTTGTGAGCCTCGAATGGTCAAAAAGACCATATTTTTATAATTTGGTCCAAATCCTTTGTTAGAATGAAATTTGAAAAAGTGTTAAAAGGGAAACCTTTATTATGATGAGTGAAACATGTTTGCAAATTTTCATGTCTAAATTGTTTACGAGTCAAAATTTATGTACGTTCAAAGTTCAGATTTTGAGTTGAGTTTGTGCAGGTCTGAGTATGATGAACTACCCGGTTGAAAATTGAACTACCCGGTTGGTAATTAGGCAACCCGGCTGGTAGTTGTTGCTTAAAACAAAGTCTAGGTTCTGATCTAGAAAAATGTATTTATACCCGGCTGTTACCCGAAGTACCCGGATGGTACCAGAAGTACCCGACGGGTAGTTGTTTAGAATCGTGACACGATCCACGGGGATGGTGACACAATTGACCAAGATCGCGACGCGATTATGGACAATCACCACTCAATTGTGTCTTTATCCCAAATTTGTTTCGCTCACCGCTTGATCCAATCAATTACATGTTACGGTTATACGCATTTAGGTGTTCTTCTTTCAGCATACAATGAATTTTTATATAAAAAAATAAAGAAAAAATAAAATTGTTGGGGCGTTTCACTACATTTTAGACCTACGAATTTGTTCCTAAAATGTAGTAAATTCGATATGTTTCTCCTTCCCCTAATTTGAGGCTCTCTCTGATCCTTCACCTATAGGAGTTGATATATACAATAAATAAATTGTTTCATACAATAAAACTGTGTTATGTTATATTTGTACCCTGTGTTGTAATTATTGTATTATATGGTGTTTGAATCATTTTTTGTTGTTGTATCTATCACCTCCCTTCACCTATACTAATAAGGCTAAATATGAATTAATTTATTTTATTTTTCAAAATTTAAGTATTAAAGTGATGTGAAAAATTTGTTTCACTAAGAGAAAACTCAAATGATTACTATGGAGGTCTATATTATATACTCAAGTAAATATATTTTATAAATACCATTAAATTAGATTACATGCGTAAACATTGTATACTTTAGTTAACGAAGTCTTTTTGCAAAACGAATCTTCACACTCACTTCAAATTTTATATCTTTTAACATAGTTATTAAAAAGTTTAAAATCAACTTCTTAGACGGCATTTGAAATATGATATTTAACAAGTAACTTTATGCCCACGCTTTGCGTCGGGTTCAAATTATTGTGTGGATCCTGTATGATTTATAGTATTTAGTTATTTGATACTTTTCCATTTTATATAGATAACTTTTTTTATTTAAAATAATATCCGATATTAATAAAACAGATAGGATTATATTACTAGTTTTAAAACATCGATGAATTTTCTACGTATATTAGATAGTTTGAAAATTGAATATGTAAAATTTAAAGTTTATAGAAATGTTTATTGGTCAAAAGGTTTTATATTTTCCACATATGTTTTATTTTATGCTTTCAATAACCCAATCTCATTTCATTTTACTTTAGTTTTTTCGGTTTGCAAAGTTTATAGCCTTGGGGTATAGATAAAGTTTCGTTAAATAAATTTTATTGATAATTAGTCTCAGTTATATCAATTTTAATGATTTTTTTTAACATGAATTCAATATACATAAACATTATCTTCATATTGATAAATCAACTAATATGTCATTAGTTCAAGTATATACTGGGAAATGGTGTTTGCCTTTTAATTTTCTTTTCAACGATCTCAACACTCATTACGTAACTATATAGAAATGGGGTTGAAAATTGTGTAACATAGATATTAATAACTTAAATTTAAGTGTTTTCAAAAATAAATTAGTACGATGTTTACAAAATAGTCTAATCTAAAGTAGTATAAAACTTTAGTACTAGTATCATTTTGTAATCAACATATATTATTGAATAATAATAATATTAAACATGAGCATGGAGAAAAAAAGTAAAAAGCTCATTAGGTAGTCATGGGAGTATTAAGATTTGAACATTGGTGCTGTTGAACAAACATCAACAACTCAACCACTTGAACCAACTTTCATTTAATTATTTATTGCAACATAGTTTCTTTTATATTAGCTAGTAAATCTAGTTATACAAAAGTCCAAACAACTTACTATTCATAATTGTTTGCTAATTAATATTAGTAGATAATAGATAATAGATAATACGTAGTATTTAATATTTACTGATCCGCCTCTAACACTCCCGTTCCATTTATTCTATCTATCTCAAAATAATTGCTCAATTTCTATTTCATTTTGTCCCAAAATAAATTACACTGGTTGAGGAGAAGTTTGTATATTTACATCCAACATCTCCTTTATAGTGCGTATATAGTCAACTAGGTTTTTAGCCCGTGCGATGCACGGTGGTTAAAAAAAATACAATTATAAGTTTATTTGTAAGTAGTTCAATAAATTTATGTTGTTAACTTTAAATGTTCAATTATAATTGAAAATTGAAAGAAAATAAAATAAACTAAACTATATAATAAATTAACAAACTATTATAATAAATTGTAGAAATTAATATATGGAGCCAAATAAAACACAATAAATTGTACGAAGATAAATAATAAGTGTTGAGTCACTGGTCGCTGATCTCAATTCATTAGTCGCTGATATAAAGTCACTGATCCTCTCCCTGAAAGACTTCACGGAAATGATCTTAGTTGAAGCTGCTCTTACAAAAAGTTTTAGTCTCTGATCCTATCTCTCCAGCTAGAAGATAAAGAACCTATTAAGATAAAAGACTCAACTTTGTGTGTCGCTGATACTCATCTACCAGCGAGAGTCTCCAAGTCTTCTTAAGTTATTCCTTCTGCTGAATAAAAGAAGTCACTCAAGTACTGTAGCTCAAGTTACTCTTCAAGAGCACGTTAGCTCGCAGTGAGTAAGGAGAGCCTCTATTACTTCAGTGACTGCAACATTAAATGTTGCATTAATAAGGAGTTGACATATTCGACGTTATTACGGCACCACGCGTGCTCCTCGTAACTTGGTCTACCATAGAAACTAAAGTGGCAGCAAGTGATTGGCTTTCAGTTAAAAGGTGATCTTTCCCATATCAGAATGTTGGAACTATGATATGTCACATCAATTGTTCCTGACCAATCAAGCAGCAACACGTGTTTTTCTAGATCCGGATTTCAAGGGACTCAGTGTCTATAAATAGCGTAGTATGTTGTACTTCATTTGTGTCGATTGTTCGTATTGTCGCTTGTTTGTCAGTGACTAGTTTGTCTAAGATACGATCATCACCAGCGAGTGAACAGTAGCGTGTTTGTCCACTACTTGTTCATCTCAGCCTGTAATAGCTGTATTGTTTGATTTAGATTAGCCTTGGCTAATCTATTCCGCAATCAACAATTGATAGATTTTATGAATAATAGATTTTATCTTTCAGCCAGATTTGCCTCAGTGATTGATCTGTTTGTTATGTCTTATAAACTTGTTCAATTGCTTGTTATCTTAACACAATTAAAACTTGTCTAATCAGTTAACACATTTTAAAAGGAAAAGTTTTAATTTGTATTCAACCCCCCCCCCCTTCTACAAATTAAACGACTGTTAGCGATTCATAATCACTAACTAAATAGTGATTAGGGACTCACATTTGGTATCAGAGCAGAGTTGGTTTAAATATAATTAAACCAGATCTGCAATGGAATCGATTAAATACAGTTGTGTTGACTCTGAGTACCAGAAGGTAAATGGCTCCACTATTAAACCACCAGCTTTTGACCCATCTAGAATTGAAACCTGGATGTCCAGGATGATGATGTTCTTAGATCTTGTCGATGACCGCCTTTGCTCAATAATTATTGAGGGTCCATACACCCCAACTACTATTATTCCTTCAGTTGCAGCTACTGCAACCACTCTTGCTATACCTGAAATGGTTATGCCTAAAAGGGAGGAACAATGGTTAGATGAGGATAAGCGTATGGTAAGGCTGGACAAACAAGCTAAAATTTACATAAGCATGGCACTTCCTGATGAAGTGCTTGAGTCTATTAGATTGTGCACAACAGCGAAACATATGTGGGATACTCTTAGAAACATCTACATTGGAACTCCTGACATAATTCGCTGTAGAGAAGTAAATCTAACTCGTCAATATGAGTTGTTTGCTATGGAACCCAATGAGTCACTGGCCTCGACCTATACTAGATATCAAGCTTTAATTAATAAAATGGAAAAGGCTAATATAGGAAAGGACCAGAGATTCATTGTTGAAAAGTTTCTAGAGCTGCTGCCTAGGAAAGTTTGGGGAACCATTGCAACATGCATAAGACAAAGAAATGATTATAATTCTCTTAATCTAACTCAAGTTTATGGAATTTTACTGAATTGGGAACAATCTGAGAAGCTAGCTGATCAAAGTGAGCACATTCGTGCTGCACTAGGAGGACAAAAGATTTCGAATGCCCTTGTAGCTGAGCTTGATGAAGTTGATCATAAGCAGAAAGCAAAGATCACCAAGTTGAGCTCAAAGTCGCTGATTGCAGATGAAGAAGGTTGTGTCGTTGAAGACCAGTAAGAAGTTAGCCATGATGAAGGACTAGAGAAGTTGGAAAGAGATATGGCCATGATGGTTGCAAACTTCAGGAAGAATAGCAGATTCAACAGATCTGCTGGTACATCATCAAATGATGATTCTAAACCAAAAGGCGATTGCTACAAATGTGGCAAGCGTGGTCATTTTGCAGCTGAATGCCGGTCCAAAGCTGTCAACCCTTTCGCTGATCAAAAACCCAGCTTCAGAAATGACAAGTACAACAAGTACAAAACAAAGTACAAGAAGCTGAAGGAAATGTCCAAGTGAAAGAAAAGGGGTAAAGGATTTATTGCTGAAGAAGGATCTATCAGCGACTCTGACTCAACTTCATCATCTGATGAGGAAGAAGCTATGATCTGTTTAGACAAGGATTACTGCCTGATGGCTGACGATGCTGCTTTCCATGAAAATATCAAGAAGTAGCTCAGAAGTGTTCAGCATCTGGTTGGGATCCAGAAACTCTCTACAAGGTACATTGCTTTAAGTCAGCATCAGCGACTGAAAAAGATATAATCCTTGAGACCTTTGATATCGCGTAAAAAGTCACGTTTTTACTACCGATATCTCTCTCATTCTGGAACGATTCTTGGCACTTTAACTCAAATTCAGTACAAATCAATAGTATTATGCCAAGATGGTCAAAACAAGGCTGCACGATGAAAATCAAGCAAAACGGATAGAAAACGAAGATTCCATGCACGTTTGAAGATTCAAGGCATCAAAATGAAAATTTCAAGATAAAAGTGCCCATCACCAACATCCATCTCACCCAAGATATTCGTTTTCAAATTACGAATCCAACAGAAGAAGAATAAACAAAAACGGGCGAAGAATGAAGATTCTGCGTACGCTGGAAGATCCAAACGATTCGTACAACACATCTAAAGTTCAGAGATATATTTCTGGGATTTCTTTTCATCAAAAGCTTCATTTTCGAATTACGAATCCAATGCAAAAAGAATCAACGCAAATGAACGCATAACGAAGAAAACACGCACGAATCGAGAAACGAAGCAACGGGCAGCGAACCGGTGCAGGGTGGTGCCAGCCGCCGCCGGCAGCCACACAGCCGCCGCCGGCTGCCAGTAGGCCACCGCCGGCTGCCACCCACCCGCATGGATTGCACTTTTTTGTCCTTTTTCGTACCCGGTGCTAGACCTTTACATGTTTTTCGTACCTGGTGCCACTACCTTTTTCACCTTTTCGTACTTGGTGCCACTACCTTTTCCACCTTTTACTAATATGTGCTTCCATTTGCTAAAATGCACCAAAACTCTCCTATAAATAGGAGGCATGAGGCTCATTTACAAACACACCTTCCTAGCTTATCTTTCTCACTCTAGAAATAAGCTCTCACTTTCTCACTCTATATTTCTTTCTTTAGATTAGTTTTAACTAGTATGAAAAGTGCGAAACGCATTGTAATCTTCGGTGTATACTCGGAATTGTGTCAATTACTTCAAGTCTATTCTCTCTCGCATTTAATCCTGGTTCTTTCTATCCCTATCTATCTTAATTAATTATGTTTTTATTGATTATGCTAGATTTAGTTATTGCCATGATTAGAGAGTAGTATACTTGTTGTGTTTGTTTGCGATGTAGTTAATTAATTATGGGATGATTTATAATTAAATATTAAAGATCGGTAGTATCGCTTTGATCGTCTTATTGCATGTTCTTGTTTGATTGTTACCTTAGGATCATCATAGTGGTAAAATATAAACAGTCTTAATTATCGTAAAGTAATATGATGGCCCCTATTCGACTGTTACTCGATATAGTACTGGAAACACTTCAAGGTGGAGTACAAATGTATGGAAGTCGAGGAACGACCGAAGGTAGTCATATTACAAAACGGTACAATATTACGAAGTAATATGATGGCCCCTATTCGACTGTTACTCGATATAGTACTGGAAACACTTCAAGGTGGAGTACAAATGTATGGAAGTCGAGTAACGACTGAATGTAGTTATATTACGGACTAACATATAAAATGAGAAATCTAGTTTAGTTAACCTTTCTAAATAGACTTTTAAACTTCAAATTAATCTATCGCCTTTCCACCAATAAACGCGATTACAACACCCTTTTAACGACGTCTAATTAAAAGGTAGTCAGTCATTTGTGTCAATATAATTTGTCAAAGGTATGAAACTATGGAACCGCAAGGCTACATGGGGGATTATCGTAGGACAAGACATGGCCAAGGTTTGAAACGGCGGAACCACTTTAAGTGAGGAACGCTGTGGATAATTAGGGGATTTATTGGGTAGTCTTAAGCAAGGGCTGGTTTAAAGTCATAAATGAATCGTTTTAAATACATGAATCTGTTAGGATGACGAGGAATCGTTATATGATTCAGTTATGTCTAGTACCTTAAGATTTTGTTCCCGTTCATATGAAAGTATTATTAAACCATAGTTAAAATTTTGCTTATTATTCTAAATACTTTGTGATGTTACCATAACCTAGCTCCCGGTGTGACATGCTAATGGGATTTTAATTAGCAGGGAATCTAGTGTTTACATCACGAGTATTCAAGATTAATAATTAACAAATATCTTTCAACACAGTTTCTCCAAACATCATCCTATAACTTAATTAATGAAATCTCAGCAAACACTATCTTTATTTTACCTGCTTTATCTTTTATTTTTATTTCGCTTTTATTTATTTATTTGCCTAAGTTAGTTAATAGAAAAACCAAAACTCCTCCACTATTTTATAAACCCTTTACTAGTTTGAAAGCCCTCATCTGCCACGCCTTAGTTTCAATTCAGTCAGTTTGAAGAACGACTCTAGGTCATACCTACCACTTGCTCACCCTTAGGATTAACATTGTTAGGGAAAACTTAGGCCCCGCAATCACAAATTTAAAACACCCACTGATGCCCGCCGCCAGTAGCCGGTGCAACGAAAAGGGTTGAAATTCTTACCAACCGCTGGTGTCGCATCAACCTTGATAGTTGATTTATCAAATGCCCATGACATTCAGAGAAGACAAGAATATACGATCAGTGACTTAACATCTAAACTTCAACTTCAAGAAGAAAATTTGTTAAAAATAAAAAATCTTACACTTGATCTTGATGCACAAATACATGCAAATCAAATATGCATTCAAGAGAAAGTAAAGTTTGAAACTAAATTTTCACAACTCAATGAAGTAATGAAGTCATGGTGTAGATCTGCATTAAAAGTGAATCAGTGCATTAGCAATCAAATCCCAAAACAAGTTAAAGCTATTTTGGGAGGTGATTATGAAACTGTTGCTGCTCTCGCTGATGCAACCAAAATTGATCAAATATTCAATCCTGATAAAACTTTCTCAGAATTCGTCTTTGAGCCATTGTCAGTTCTCAGTGAGCCTAAACCAAATTACTTTGTGAGAAGCTCATTGGATACTAATAGTTATGATATTGCTGCAAGTATTGATGAATTGAAAAAATTAGAAATCAATGAATTACCAACTAGCTCAGCTTTTATCAAAACTGTCGCTGATGATCAAGAATCTATTAGCAACCTCACTTCCGACACTTCAGTCACTGATGATCTCATTATCAGTGACTTCAAGTCAAAGAAGCAAAATGAGGTGGTAAGTCTGAGAACTTCTAAGTCTGCATCAAGTCTGCAAATCAAGTCAAAGAAATCTAAAACCACAAATAAAAAATGTTACAAATGTGGAAGTAGACAGCATGTGTCATCAGATTGTTCATCATCACAAGTTTCATTCAACCAACCACCATCAGTGTGTCAGCATTTGGCATCTGAATGTTCAGCTACATCATCTTCAAAACCACAAATAATCAGTGAGCATTCAGATACCATTGATGCAAACCAGTGGAAGCCTAAACCAAAGCTTGGCCACTATGAACCCATCTCAGGATGGGTTCATCAATTGAACTAATTGTTTATTTATGATGCAGGGCATTCTTAGAGAGACTATCTGGTATCTGGACAGTGGGTGTTCCAGACATATGACCAGATGTAAGTCCCTGCTCAGTGACTACCAGGATGAAAAAGGTCCTGATGTAGTGTTTGGTGATAACAAGGTTGGAAAGACAAGAGGTTATGATGTCCTGTCAAATGGGAATGTGATGTTTAAGCGAGTAACTTATGTTGAAGGGTTAAAGCATAACTTGCTTAGCATCAGTCAGTTTTGTGATGCCAAGAATAAAGTGCTATTTAATCGTGAAGCTGGAGTTGTTTACAACAAGAATGGAAGTGCTGTCCTGGCTGCTCAAAGAAAAGGTAATACTTATGTAGTCAACATGGACTCAACAAAATCAGGGACATGCTTTTATTCCAGAACCGTTTCAGAAGAAAAATGGTTATGGCATAAGCGACTCTCTCATCTGAACTTCAAGGCTATCAACAAGCTCAACAAGTATGGATTAGTCAATGGTCTGCCAAAGTTGTCTTACGATAAAGACAAACTATGTTCAGCATGTGAAAAGGGAAAGCATCACAGCTCTTCATTCAAAAGTAAACAAACATCTTCAGTAACTGAATGTTTTCATCTGCTTCATATGGATCTATTTGGTCCAGTGAGTTCACCCAGCCTTGGTGGTAAAAGGTACTGCTTGGTAATTGTGGATGAATACTCCAGATATACTTGGGTATTCTTCCTCAAAGCCAAAAATGAAGCAGCACAGGAAATCATATCTTTTATCAAAAAGATGGAGAACCTAAATGATTGTTCAGTAAAACACTTGAGAAGTGATAATGGCACTGAATTTTGAAATGTTGATCTGGAAAGCTTTTGTGATTCCAAAGGCATTTCTCAAAATTTCTCTGCCCCTAGAACACCTCAACAAAATGGTGTTGCTGAGAGAAGAAATAGAACTCTGATTGAATCAGCTCGGTCAATGCTCATAGATGCTGGTCTTAAGACCTACTTCTGGGCTGAAGCAGTGAGTACTGCCTGCTATACTCAGAATAGGTCCCTGATTGTAAAAGACATGATAAGACAGCCTATGAAGTATTAAGGGGGAGAAAACCCGACATAAGTTTTCTTCATGTTTTTGGCAGCACATGCTATGTCTTGAACAAAAGAGATCACTTAGGAAAGTTTGATCCAAAAGCTGATGAAGGAATATTTGTTGGTTATTCAACCATCTCTAAAGCTTTCAGAGTTTACAATAAAAGGAGAGAATGCATTGAAGAATCAATAGATGTTACATTTGATGAATCTTATGATGAATCACTCATTGACCCAAAAGACTATGAAGATCTCATGTTTAATACAATCAGTGACGACAAGCATGAGGTTCATTCATCAGATTCTAAAAAGGAAGATAATGTTGCTGATATCAATCTTGGATCTACATCAGTGGTGAATACATTAGCGTCATCATCTTATTCTTCTCAATCTCCATCAACATCAGCTCATCATCAGAGTCAAAATACTCAAAATGATGACTCTCACAGTTCTAATCCTGACTCATCAGATATACCATCAACGGGTATACAAGTTGTTGATGCACCTCAACGAATGACAAAGTGGACAAAACATATTGATAATCAACCGATTATTGGTAATCCACAATCAAGGGTTCAGACCAGATCAGCGACTGCTAATTTTTGTCTATTTGTTAGCTTTGTCTCGATGATAGAACCCAAAAAGATTGATGAGGCACTCACTGATCATCACTGGGTAGCTGCCATGCAAGATGAGCTATCTCAGTTTGAAAGAAACAAAGTCTAGAAACTTGTTCCTCAAGTAGCTGGAAAGTCAGTGATTGGAACAAGGTGGGTGTTCATAAACAAAATGGACGCTGATGGTGTGGTAATAAGGAATAAGGCCAGATTGGTTGCACAAGGTTACTGTCAGCATGAAGGAATTGACTTCGATGAAACCTTTGCACCAGTAGCTAGACTTGAAGCAATCAGGTTGTTCTTAGCATATGCAGCTCACAAGAAATTCAAGGTATACCAAATGGATGTAAAGAGTGCCTTCTTGAATGGAAAGCTGCAGGAGGAAGTGTATGTTAAGCAACCACCCGGATTCACTTATCCCAAGCATCCAGGTTATGTCTATAAGATGGAAAAAGCTTTATATGGACTAAAACAAGCTCCTAGAGCTTGGTATGACACTCTCTCTGCATTCTTAACTAAATGTGGGTATGTCAGAGGCAAAATTAACAGTACCCTATTTATCAAAAGAGATAAGAGAGATGTCATATTGGTCCAAATTTATGTTGATGATATTATATTTGGGTCTACTAACAATGACTTGTGCAAGGAATTCTCTGATTTCATTACTAAAAGTTATGAAATAAGCATGATGGGTGAACTAACATTTTTCCTTGGTCTGCAAATAAAGCAAACCAAGACTAGTATTTTTATAAATCAAGGAAAGTATGTTAAAGATTTATTAAAGAAATTTGAATTCACTAGCTGCTCATCCCATGCTACACCAATGTCATCTGCAGTAAAATTACATGCTGACTCTGATGGTAAATCTGTAAACATCACTGCTTACAGAGGAATGATCGGGTCACTGCTGTATTAACTGCAAGTAGACCAAAGGAATCCCACTTACTCGTTATGTTTGTTACATGTCTATGTGCTAGGTATCAAGCTGATCCAAAGGAATCCCACTTACTCGTTGTCAAAAGAATATTTAGGTATCTGAAGGGTACACCAAATCTTGGTCTCTGGTACCCATCTGGTTCAGATTTCTCGCTGAAGGGATATTCAGATTCTCATCATGCTGGATGCAAGATGGATAGAAAGAGTACCTCTGGTAGCTGTCAGTTTCTTGGAGAAAAGCTTGTAAGCTGGTCAAGCGAGAAACAAAATTCAGTCTCAACTTCTACTGCTGAGGCTGAATATGTCGCTGATGGGGCTTGCACTGCTCAAATTCTGTGGATGAGGAATCAACTCGCTGACTATGGTTTTGACTTTTGCAATGTCCCAATTTATTGTGATAGTCAAAGTGCTATAGCCATAGCAAATAATCCTGTGATGCATTCGAGGACAAAGCACATTGGTGTCAGATATCACTTCATCAGGGACCACGTCATGAAAGGTGACATTGAACTGCATTTCATTCCAACTGATTACCATCTCGCTGATATCTTTACAAAACCTTTGGATGAGAAAAGATTTAACTTTCTTATCAGCGAGTTGGGGATGCTGAACTTAAATGATTAAACATGTTTGTTTAATAAAAGGTGTATGTGGAATATATAATTTGTAGAATTAACTCGCTGATCTTCTGTGGAATATATATTTTTTGAATATTTTTGTTTTACATAAACTAAGTACGTATTGTATCTCATATTTCATCTAGCTAATTAAGTTAGTATTCTAAGTTGTAATTTAATCAGCGAAATCAAATGTGAAGTGTGATATTTATCTTATTTTATGATATAACTTATATATTCATTTTTTTTGTTTTTGTTTTTTATTTCATTTAATATGACATTTATATCGACATATATTTCGTTACATTCAGTACATTCTGTATTTAATGTGTAACGATTTATATTCCTTAAAAATGTTTTATTAATATCCGTAAAAGTTGCCTTTTTCTCTGACACAAGGTACACTTTTACGGCGCGTCATTTCCATCGTATTTAATGCCGCCCCGTTAATCTATCATTACCCTATTTGTCTACCATTAACGTTTCGTTTCACTTTTTACGCTTTCTTGTTTTTCAAAACTTTCTTGTTTTTCAAACCTTCATCTTTACTAAAATTCTCTCTGATTTCTGAAAACCTAAAACAATTAAGCGTAAATCTTTTCATGGCTCGATCAAAATTTTTCAACAATTCTTACACACCGACTACAGAGATTAAAGCTCTTCGAGCCTCTGCGGTCAGTGAAACGCTTATTGTCTCAGTTCCCAAATCTAACTATTTGGGAAATGTTACTTGTGTTAAACCTGAGTATGCGGAGGTGATAAAATTTCTAAACAACCATTTCATCCTCCCTGCTCTAACATTATCGCCTGGGGAAATGAACCCTGAATGGCTCAGTGAGTTCTGGTTTACCTGCACTCACTTTGTCGTTCATGGTGTTTCACAACTCCAGGGTTTTATCGATAATGGAACCCAACCAATCTTCATCACCACCAACACCATCCGTGCAGTTTTACAACTTCCTGCACATGATACTTACGAGCCACTCCCTGAGAGTGACGTTGCCAAGGGAGGCATAGCCGATCTCATTGGGATCGAGTGTAAATTCACTCTTGATGCGAGTAGTGCTCGTAAGTATTCCACTGTGCACAAATCCCATATGGATGGTGTTTGGAATGCAATTTTTACAAATTTTATTCAATCTTTGGGCACAAAAACCGGGAGCTTTGATCAGTTTAGCTCCCTGAAAGCCCATATCAGCTGGTCACTGATCAACTTTTTACAAGTTGATTATGCAAGTGTGATCTTTTCTGAGCTGGTCAACCGAGTCGCTGAGCCTTCTAGGGCTAGATATGTTCCATATCCTAGGTTTCTGTCACTAATCTTTCGAGATCAGTTCAAGGCCTATGATAGGGTATCTTTTGAAGGCTTTGCGCCAACCCTAGTAGGATCTCAAATATTTTCAAAACCAGCGACTGCGGTTTTACTAAATTTTATGAAACATCAGGGGATACCTGCACCCCAGCCTGTAACTATGGTACCATCGTCCGATCTTGTTATCCCATCGACCACGTCGCTGATCACACCCCCAATGACTACTAGTGGTCAACCACCAGTCAAGAAACCACCTACTGCTCCCAAGAAAAAATCCAAATTAGGGTCCCTGACATTAAAGGATCAGGGACATAGCCAAAAGCAACAGTCCAAGGGTAAAGCAGTGACTGAACGTTCAGCTCCTGCGAGCACCCTTGATAAACCCAAACCTTCCACTGCTTCGCTGGACTCCCAAAAGTCCAGTGATTCTAAAAAGGGTAACCAACAGACAGCTGCATTGGCTCAAACCATTGTTAGCAGTGATTCGGGTGCATCCCACACCCTTCTATCGAGTCAACCCATTAGCCACTTGTCATCCTCCCCGAAGGATGACATTTCAGAAAAAGGGCTAGTGACATCAGTGAGTGATAACACACTCATTGCTGATGTCACACCACTGGCTACAAACCCGGGCCAACCTATCTCTATCACTGCACCGGCCGTCAATGTCTCACCACTGTCACATGGTGGGATACAGGTCGCTTTTTCTGTTTCCGATGAACCACCAGCTAGAACACAAGCTGATGGTAAGGAGGCCACAGCCATGGACACCTCTGATGATACTTTACCCGCTTCACCAACCCACCAAATCAACATCACCACCTCACCCATCAGGGAGATTTCCCCCACCTCCTTCTCCAGTCGACCTACATCTCCACCACACCAACCAACTCACACTTCACCACTAGTCACTCCCACATATCATTCCACCTCCGATCAACTACTGATGGAGTACATTGCCAAATCCCAAACCCAGATTAAGATGCTCACTAAAGACCGTGAGGCACTTATTGGCAATGTCTCCATACTCACCAAAGCTGTCACCTCTCTCACTGATGTCTATAACTCCTTTGAACCATGGAGCTCCTCAGTCAGTGAGAAGGTGCAAACCCTAAACAATACACTCACTGAGCTAGCCTCCACCTCTATCACTCATGACACAGCCATTACCCAGCTAACCAACAGCCACCAAGCCTTAGCCACATCTGTATCCAACTACCTGTATCATACTGACAAAATTGTTAAGGTGCTTCCACAGATGGTTTCACATCTAGCATCTACAAGAGCTGAGGTCACTGCCCTAAGAGAAGAGAATGCTGAATATTTTCAAAAGATCAACAGGCCAGTGGATCAGTTTATGCAAACCAGTCAGGGGGAGAGTGAAGATGAAGATGAAGTCATTATCGCTGATCCTGATATACCTCCTGTTGTGAGTGATCCGCTTACAAACAAAGCTCACAGAGAAATAGTGCTGAAAGGATATGTTCTTCGCCCAATCCCTGAGAATCCAGATTTGGAAGCCCTTGCAATTACTGAGCTATCATGGTTGGATATGGATGTAATTGATGATGAAGTTGCTGAGGTTGATAGGTTTCCTGAGTTTTGTGCTGAAGAACTCAGGAATTATAATTTGTTGATTAATCAATGGGTTGAAGCTGATGAAGCTAAGGTAGAGGGCACCTCAGTGAGTTTTGAACTTGCTCGCTGGGAGTGGATGAACAGAGAGGTCAATGATGATGAGGAAGATGATACCATCATGCACGATGCTGCTGCTGATGATGATGATGATGGTCAGGGAGGTGGTCATGGGAATGGTCAGGGAGAAAGCTCAGATGATGAAGATGGAGATAATGATACAAACATGGAGGATCAGCAACCCATATCTCTCATCTTAAAAAGAAAAAGGACCAGTGACACCTCGCCTGCATCTGAACCTAAATCAAAGAAATCCACTCCAGCAGCAACCACTCCAGCAGCAACCACTCCAGCAGCAACCACTCCAACTCAAACCCCAACTACCACCACTATATTACCAATATTCCCTGCTCCTCTTTCCATCACATCCTCAGCTGACTCTTCCCCTATCGCTTATTTGTCCTCTTACTCAACCTCAGAAAGTCCCTCTCCTGAAATGATATTGAAAATGAGACTTGAGGATGAGTTAAGAGAGGAAGAAAGAAAAAGACTTATGAAAGAGCAATCAGATGCTGATAGAGCCTACCAGTTGCAATTAAACGCTGAAGATGCTAATGAAAGGGCCAGACTGCTTAAACTAAAGAAAGATCAAGAAGAGACTGATGCCATGATTGCTAAGGCACTTGCTGAAGAAGAAGACAGTGAGCTAGAGCAAAGAAAGAAATCAGCTAGCAAAAGTTCAAAAAGGATTGGGGGAGTGGGCAAGTCTTCAGTGGACAGAAAATGGGATGAGATAGACGGAAAAAGGTTCGCAGCTCGAATGACAGGAAGATCAAATCCTGCACCTATTACCAAGGTCAGTCTGAAGAAGTCAAAAAATCAATCTCAACCTCAGCTCCTAATCTACAGAGGTACAGACACTCAAGCTATGCTACTTGATCAAGTATGCAAGCTGCACAGAGAGGAATGGAATGAAATCAGGCTCGCCATCAGCTACTCTACAAGTGCAGCTAAAGCTAATGTTCTGAAGGAGATAGATCGACTTTTTCAAAAGATGGTGTCGCTGCAACTTCTCAGGCCAGAAGATATTGTCATACATGGTGAAGAGATTGTTTAGCCATCAAGTCCAAGGTATAGGTTAGGCACCAGTAGTGTCTATCGAATCCCCAGCACTTCAAGGTTAAATCTATCTATCCCTGTTGGTGTGTCAAGACTTGAAGGACATGAGGTCACTGAGGGGGAGAAGGGTCTAGTATACAGGGACTTAAATGGTGTCCTAAGGTTTCAGAGAGAAGCTGAGCTTGAGAAGGTTGATCAGAAACAACTTATTCACCTAATCAGGTCAGCAAGCATGCTTCCAAAGAACTCAAAGATCAGAAAAGCTATTCTCGATGAAGCTTTGGCAAGAAAAGTCAGATACTTGCCCTCTCAGGAAAAATATGAGCTTGAAGCTGAACTTGGAACTGTTAAGGAGGAAGAAAAGTGGAGAGATAAGTAGTGTAGATTACCTTGTAATAGATAGCATCTGTAAACATTTATATATAATGCTTTCTTTCGAAATTTCCTTGTAAGTAGTTTTGTTAGAAAAGATTACAAGTGTAAGTCTCTGAACGACCAACCAACTATCAGACAACTAAAAACTTCTCTGCAACAAATTTTACTCAAGAATTCTCACAGAGCTTCAATCACAATCATTTAGGGGGAGATTGTTGAGTCACTGGTCGCTGATCTCAATTCATTAGTCGCTGATATAAAGTCACTGATCCTCTCCCTGAAAGACTTCACGAAAATGATCTTAGTTGAAGCTGTTGTTACAAAAAGTTTTAGTCTCTGATCCTATCTCTCCAGCTAGAAGATGAAGAACCTATTAAGATAAAAGACTCAACTTTGTGTGTCGCTGATACTCATCTACCAGCGAGAGTCTCCAAGTCTTCTTAAGTTATTCCTTCTGCTGAATAAAAGAAGTCACTCAAATACTGTAGCTCAAGTTACTCTTCAAGAGCACGTTAGCTCGCAGTGAGTAAGGAGAACCTCTATTACTTCAGTGACTGCAACATTAAATGTTGCATTAATAAGGAGTTGACATATTCGACGTTATTACGGCACCACGCGTGCTCCTCGTAACTTGGTCTACTATAGAAACTGACGTGGCAGCAAGTGATTGGATTCAAGTTAAAAGGTGATCTTTCCCATATCAGAATGTTGGAACTATGATATGTCACATCAATTGTTCCTGACCAATCAAGCAGCAACACGTGTTTTTCTAGATCCGGATTTCAAGGGACTCAGTGTCTATAAATAGCGTAGTATGTTGTACTTCATTTGTGTCGATTGTTCGTATTGTCGCTTGTTTGTCAGTGACTAGTTTGTCTAAGATACGATCATCACCAGCGAGTGAATAGTAGCGTGTTTGTCCACTACTTGTTCATCTCAGCCTGTAATAGCTGTATTGTTTGATTTAGATTAGCCTTGGCTAATCTATTCCGCAATCAACAATTGATAGATTTTATGAATAATAGAATTTATCTTTCAGCCAGATTTGCCTCAGTGATTGATCTGTTTGTTATGTCTTATACACTTGTTCAATTGCTTGTTATCTTAACACATTTAAAACTTGTCTAATTAGTTAACACATTTAAAAAAGGAAAAGTTTTAATTTGTATTCAACCCCCCTTTCTACAAATTAAACGACTGTTAGCGATTCATAATCACTAACTAAATAGTGATTAGGGACTCACAATAAGTATCACATGTATTCGTAAAAAATTGTAGTTCTTTAAGCCCGTGCAATGCACAGTAATGTATATAAAACTATTATATATATTATGAAATCGTCAATGTCAATATTGTAATTTAAAACTATAAATTTGTCATTGAAAATAGAAAAATAGTATACAACAACCAAAACATATGTGAATCAAAAGTTCAAAGTTTATGTGAGTAACAATATAAGAAATAATGACAACACGTTAAAAATTGTTAACGTAAAATATTACAATAACAAAAGTTATATAACTTTAACATAAGCAACATATGTAATAGTTTCTAACATTTTTGTTTCAACTCGCCATCTCAATCCACCAATGTTTTTAACTCGTGAAATGTCTACATATAGTTGATCACGAGTGAAATTCGATTGTTGATGAAATAAATTCGATGAGACAACGGTGTACTTCACTCTTGTGTTAATCAATGCAAAACATACCTAGTAAAAACAAGCTTAAATGATTAACTTTTGGTCAACCTATAAGTTAAGATGTTTAAACATTTTTATAAAAAGTTAGAAGGGTTAAAACGGAAAAAATAAAATTGTGAGGATTAAACTATAATTAACACTTTTTAAAAATAATTTATAATATTATTTAAATTAATAATAATGAAAAGCCATGTGACATCTCTATAATTTTAGGAGTAATGTATTTTTGACATGTCATCTTATGATGATTAAAAAGATAACACATAAGAAAAAAAATATTTGTTTTATAAATATAGATAGATAGATTTTATTGACGAATCAATACATCTCCCTTATAGACTATTCATCCACGAATAATGGTTTACCAGTTTACCGAGTTAATTGTTGTCTCTTGCGCTAAGACGTATGGAGACTTCTCTAATATCATTGATATGAACCAACCTCTATCACATATTATCCGTTTTGCTACATCTACATCACATATTTATTCTACATTAGACACATATGCCAACCCAAAACACGTTTACTAGGTGAGGAAATGTTTATACTCGTATAGTTAACATCTCCATGTCGGTAATCACTAGAAATGTTTCTCGTCTTTAGAATCAAGGTTAAAAGTTGGTAATTGATGGTGAATAATAAGTTGATACTTGATAACCTTCAAGTATATTATCAGTTTGTTCCTCCCAATCTTCAAACCCTATCATGAAAACTCTAACATACTAACTGCAACTAACTTGTACACTACATGCGATGTAGTCCTTCAAATGAACAAGTCGGTCAAATTGAATGTTCATTTGATCGGATTTGATAAATATAATGACTCCATCCTTTTGTAGATAATATATATTGGGTAGAATTTTGATGAAGTGCGTTTAGTTCTATCTCATTTGATATACGATTCTTCTTTGAGCTATACACACTGTATTGCCTTCATACGATAATGTCGGATTTTCTTTGATTGTTTCAAGCTCACATTCGTTTTGAATGTGTTGAACTATCGATCTTAACTAGACACATACTCTATCAACTTCATAACATGCAATGAATTTAACATGGTTTGATGATGTAGCAATTACGAGTAGGACACAAATAATTTACATTAACAGATAATTGATACCAATGGTCTTAATTCTTAAGCAAGGTTTTTGTTTTTGTATTTTTATTGTTTTTTCTCCTCTTTCTTCTGAAAGCATCGTTATATTAAAAAAAAAGTCAAAATCCATTTTAGTACCCTAGACTTGATTATGTAGGTTTTTATTACCATGAATTATTAAGGGTATAAGATAGCACGTTGAACTTGTAAATTCGGTTAATATAGTACCTTGACTCGGTCACATGACTTGCACATGATTTTTTTCTGTTAAATTTAACTAATAAAGTTAGGGCGTCATATATTACCTCTCTTTCTTGACCCATTCAAAATCAATTACGTCAACTTCTTGATTGAACCATTAACAAATTGGGTATTTTAACGGTAAAAAACATAGAATCTATTAAATTGTTTTTCCTCTTAATGTTCAACTGGTAGATCTCATATTAAGAATTTTTCTTTTTTGAATAAGTGAAGATTTAGTGATTTGTTTTCTCAATAATAATAATAATAATAATAATAATAATAATAATAATAATAATAATAATACCCAAACCGACCACTAAGAATACATCCTCAAATACCCAAACCGACCACTCAATTTAATGGCGGATTATTGGTACTCAAAATACACATTACCTTTTATAAAAACATAATTTTGATGTCTAAAGAACCATGTAATCTATTACTCCGTAAATTGTCTTATGTAGTTCTTTGGCTCAAAGTCAAGCTGCGTGTGAACTGAAAGAAATACATTAACGCATGACCATATAATATGATCATGTCACTAAATATGTTGATCGATGTAGGTGTTTAGGCTGTGATTAATGTTTACGAGATGATGAATTTAGAATTAATTGTATTTTGTATCAAGATAATGCAATGGAAATTGGGGTGATTGATTTTGAATGGGAGAAGAAAGAGATGCAATATTTGGTGCCCTAACTTCATCATTTAGATTTAACCCGAAAAAAGTCATGTGCAAATCATGTGACTTAATTAAGGTATTATATTAACCCTGTTTACAAGTTCAAAGCACTATTATATACCTTTAATAATTCAGGGTACTAAAAAATCCAGTTAACCAAATCTAGAGTACTAAAATGGATTTTAAATTTTACAAGAATGCCTCCAAAGACAACCAAGATCCACTAGCACCTCAAGGGCCACTACATACATACTTTTAAAATTTGAATTTGAAACGATTTATCAGTCTAAATAACGTTAATTATCAACGGATTTTGTAATCGTATTTGTAAGATGTAGTTACTTGTAATCAATTTATAGTTAAAAAAGTGACTGAATATTTAGAAATTCAACTTGTAATCTAGTTTCACTATATATAAATAAGAGATACAAGAAGTACGAAGTATTCAATTGGTTCATGTTTTACTCCGCGTCATTTTATAGAAAAACGTGTTTCTAATATTTACGTGATGAAAGCATTTCACCTAAATATTTATGAAAGTAGATAAGTAGGCATTGTTTAGTCAATAATAAAAGTAATTAATTAAATTATACATAATGTAACTATTAAAATTTACGATTAATAAAGGTTCAAAACAGAAACACTTTTTGTTTAAGGCAAAAAAGTAACATTTTAGACGGCCACAAAAATCAGTGCTTGAGTGGTGGTGTTGAACTGTCATCCGAATACGTGCCAAAAAGAAGTTCCCATCTCACACGCAAATAGATGTCAACATGATTTTTGGGTGTCTTTGACAACCATATTTAAGGGGATTATGGGGATTGAGATTCTCATTTTAAGAATCTCAATCTCTTGTAAATTGATAAGCCTTATTTGACATGAAAGTTAGAAAAAAGATTCTTTAAAAAAGAATCCTCAAAATTAGAAGCTATTTAAACTAGCTTATATAGAGAATCCTCATCATCTATTTATTAAATTACTACATTAGCATTTTTCTAATTATTAAAATATAAAAGTTATAATATATGATGTATTTTTATGTCATTTTACATCAATAAACTCCATCTCCAACTTGTTTGTCAAACACTTATTAAAAAATAAAAGCTTCAGCGCCAGCCCCAAATAAAAGCTCCATTTTCAACTTCTAACTTCCGGCTCCATCTCCATCTCCAGCTTCAGCTAATTTTGCCAAACACACCTTTGATTTTATTTATTCAAGAGAAAAATATAATATCGATTCATTCGTTACAATTATGCTATACTGATACTTATTTAATACTTTAATACTATATTATAATATATATTATTATATATCTTTTCCAATATATTAGATTATTAATTAGTTCAATCATATAACCTTAAAAATTAAATAAGCAAAGTGATAATCAATCTAGAATTAAGAAGTTGTAATATGCTCAAAATTTACTAAATTATTATTTCTTTTGTCCCATAATAAGTGTTCACAATCAGATTATATGAAATTTAAAAAATAACATTATTAGTATGCCGTGTAAGTGAAGAATAATAAGTTTACTATTGTTTTTTGGATGGTCTTCTATAAATCACTTTATGAAAACGTAACTTATATTACTTCTATATGTCAGTTTTATAAATTGGTACAATGATATATTACTTTTGAAAATTGATACTTATTTTGAAACAGAGAGAATAAATACAACAATAAACCAATACTCTAGCTTTTTATCATATCATTGCTAAATGTATTAAACCAAAAATAGTCCGCGCTATGGTAACTTAGTGGTGGGGGACATGCAACATAAAAGTGATTCAATCCGTATCCGCATATCTACCACTACTTATAAAATATCTTCTATGAAGTCTTACACTTCTTAAAAATAACTAAAATGTCTAAAATACCCCTTTACACTTTTAATTAATTATTCATTCAACTTACTCATTGATTTTTCTATAAATAAAATCAAAATATAGGTACGTTACTTTAAGTGATAATAATCATTCCCCAAATAATTCATTTGCACCTCCTCATTTTCAAATGTACAAGGTTGACATTGGATTGTTTCCTTATAAAATCGAATAATTTTAATTATATTAGGAGTATAATAATTCAAACTAAATATATCTTCTTTTTCATAATTTAGATTATTATCATGTTATTTAATAACATGTTACGGAGTATAAAACTTGCAACATGAATCACAATGGGCTAACAAATATTTGTGAAGATGACCGGTAAGATGATAATCAACTTAAATGTTGTATGAACGGGTATATTTTAAACAAATATTAGTATCTGTCACATTGCGCGGACAATTTACTAGTTTCTTTAAATATGCGTTACGCGGTTTACATTTTTCATGTTGGCTGTGAGACCGGTTGATGAAGGTCGCCACATCATCGTTACCATTTTTTTTATTAATTCACAAATATATTGAAAATTAACAAAAAATTATCATACCAGCGTTCCTTTTTTATTTTTATTTTTTACCCTTTCTCAATATATTTCAAAAGGAATGGGTTGGGAATAAAAAAATATAAATGAAAAGAATGTTTGGAACCAGTCAAGTACTACCTCAAAACATACATCTTGTACAGCAATTATCCAGGGAGTTTTGTAACAATTTTATTTTATATTTATTATTACATGGTCACACGCTCACAAGTCACCCCCTTTTTTAAAAACAAGTGTTTTTTTGCTACCATCATCATCCACCGCCCCCACCACCAAAATCTTTCATTCCATAATTAAGAAACAAACACTTTACCCAAATTTTGACCAAATCATGGATTATTGCTTCAGAGCCTTCACTAAATTATCAATTTCCACCATTGTTCTTGCAATCCTTTTTTCTTCATTCAGTTTCACATGCACAGGTTTGAGCTTTTATTTATGTAGTTATTTATTATTATTATTATTTTAATTTATATATATTTTTGGTTCTTGAAGCTTCTAATTGCCACTCTGATTATCTCTGGGTTCTGGGTTTTGGTTATATATATGATTGATCTGAGGTTTTTTTAGCAACATTTTTGATAAAGTAGTGTACTTTACTGATGGGTGTGAAAGATTTTATAACTTTTGGTGAATGATATAGTGATTATGGGTTGTAAATTAAAAAAAAAGGATTTATCTTTTAGGGTTTTGTTTAAAGAGGGCTCAATTGACTGATGGGTTTGAGAAGTATTGAAGATTTACGCAAATGTGATAAATTTTTGGTAAAGTTGAAGTGGTTTGAGTCTTAATTGCTTGTGTTTCATGTAAATTTCTGAATTTGTATATCTAATGGGTTTAAATTCACTGGGAAACGGTAAAAAGGACAGCTTTCTTTAAGTAGGGTATTGTCATTCAAGAATCAAAATTGACTTGCTCATACATTATTGCAAAAGTAGCTTACTGAAGATTGATGGTACCTGTAAAAGGAGCTCAAGAATTTAAACTCCAAGTAGCTGTGTGTGTGTGTGTGTGTGTGTGTTATTAGTGCATAACTATGTGCTCGGGTCGAAACCCTGTATCTGCCACTATCTTGGTGCACCATGGCAATTGATAGCATTATGATGGTGATTTTGCTTGTTGACCATTATTTGACCTTCAAGGCTCTTTCGTTGGAAACGATGGGGCTTTTTCAGTTGAAGTAATGTATCCCTACGGATTATCTATCATTCTTATCATCTTCTTTGACTTGCAGAAGCCTATGATGCACTTGACCCAACTGGAAATATCACAATTAAGTGGGATATCATTAGTTGGACTCCAGATGGCTATGTTGTAAGTATCATTAACTCAAGGTTCACTTATCTTAATATCTCTTATCTTAAAAAATGTATGGAAATATTCTTTCCATTTTAGGGGTAAAAATGATACAATGGTATCAACTACAAATGTTGGAGGCGGGCAACTGCACCTGCTAACCACTTTAGGATGTTGTCTTTGCAAAATGGATATGTTTGAAATATTGTATTAACTTTCTAAATGATTTCAAAAATCTGTGTAGGCCGTGGTTACTATGTACAACTTCCAGCAATATCGTCACATTTCACCTCCGGGGTGGACTTTAGGTTGGACATGGGCCAAGAAAGAGGTAATATGGAGCATGATGGGTGGTCAAGCGACTGAGCAAGGAGATTGTTCAAGATACAAAACTACGCCTCCACATTGCTGCAAGAAGACGCCTTCCATTGTTGATCTACTACCCGGGACTCCTTACAATCAGCAAATAGCAAATTGCTGTAAAGGTGGAGTTATCAACTCCTGGGCCCAAGAGCCCAACAATTACGCTAGCTCATTTCAGCTCAGTGTTGGTGCAGCCGGAACCACTAACAAGACAGTTAAGCCGCCCAAGAATTTCACATTGCTTGCACCGGGTCCCGGGTATACATGTGGACCAGCTATAGTTGGTAAACCATCCAAGTTCATAAGCGCTGATGGAAGAAGAGTGACTCAAGCTATGAGTGAGAACCCTTTAATCAAACTTGTAGTAGTGATACTGTGAATTTACGGTACTACGCTGAAGAATTTATGATCTTTCTTGTGTTTTTGCAGTGACGTGGAATGTTACATGTACATATTCACAGTTTCTGGCTCAGAAAACGCCTAGTTGTTGTGTTTCTTTGTCAGCGTTCTACAATGATACCATTGTACCATGCCCCACATGCACTTGTGGATGCCAAGACAATGCTACTCACCCCGGAAGTTGTGTGAAGTATGTTTTTTTTCTTCCCATTTTCCAACTTTTATTTACTTCTTCGATCTGCACTCTGCTTTCAAGAAAAAAAAAATTGAACTTTTTTTGTGGGTGTTCTTGATTTGGAATGAGAGGGAAAGAAAGCAATTATTTTTTAAGCAACACAAAATCACTTCCCATCCTCTAGAAAATTAGAAATGGAAATACGGAGAATGTTCTCTCCTTGTGTACCCTCCGTTTCTTTGTAATTCTAAACTAGATACATTTCCGATAGTTTTCCTTTTCAAATATTTACCATAATATCTAACTTTACTTCAAATTCTAACTGTTTTCCAGCCCACGCTCACCCTATCTAGCCTCCGTTGTTAATGGTCCCGGTAAGAACAGCTTAACACCCCTGGTTCAATGCACGAAGCATATGTGCCCGATTCGTGTTCATTGGCACGTAAAGCTTAACTACAAGGATTACTGGCGGGTGAAGGTCACGATTACAAACTTCAATTACAGGATGAATTACTCACAGTGGAATTTAGTCGTCCAACACCCTAACTTTGACAACCTTACTCAAATATTTAGCTTTAACTACAAGCCATTGACCCCCTACTCTTCCATAAGTAAGTGATCATTTTCTATATGATTAAGTAAAACTACTTATTTAAAACACATCTAAAGGTGATTTGTTACTTTATTTTTATCTGCAGATGATACTGCTATGCTATGGGGTGTTAAATTCTACAACGATTTTCTTAACCAAGCTGGACCAATAGGGAATGTTCAGTCAGAATTGCTTTTCCGAAAGGATAAATCGACTTTTACTTTTGAAAAGGGCTGGGCATTTCCACGTAGAATTTATTTCAATGGTGACAATTGTGTTATGCCACCGCCTGACGCCTACCCGCATCTCCCAAATGCTAGTTCTCGTGTAAATTTCTCCATACTCTCTCTCATGACAATATTTTTTAGCCTTTTTCTTTCTCTTTGAGTAAATAATGAACATCTTAACCAAAAAAAATATTGAAGCATGCAGTTTTGTGGGTGAATTCACCTCATTTTGTCACTGTTCTGTTGCATGCATCTTTGCATATGTTGTAGAGTGCTCGAATCGTTAATGCTATTTCAGTTATGGTACTACAAAAACTGAAGATCTGTTTTTCGCATGTAATATAATACTCATATTTAGAACTTCTCTTGGCGACTTTTGCTGAATTAGATCGTATTTCTTAATAATATACAAAATTTGTGTAGTACAATAGTCTCATGAAATACATACAATGTCTTGTGTTCTTTCAAAGAAAATGAATCTTTGTGTACTTCGAAATAACTCCGAGTCACTTGTGTCATTCTTCAGCTTCAAAACTCAAAATACTAACAAAGTGCAAGGTGACCAGTGCTGAAATTATATGAGTAAGAACACAAACAAAGTGACCACTAATGTTAAGGGACCAACTAGGGTTTCGTGAGCCGAGTTTGGTAGGAATGGGTATGATTCCGGTGGAGGAAGTATGCATTCATCACCATTGAAGTAGACTTTCCTAGGAAATGCCCATCCTTGTTTAAAAGTGAAAGTATTTTGGTCCTTTTGTAGTAGTAACTCTGACTGTACATTTCCTTTCGGGCCTGCTTCCATTAGTAGGTCATTGAAGAACTTCATTCCGTAGAACATGCCTGTATCATCTGCAAACAAAAGTACATAAAGATTCACATGTAATGCCTCATGTTTGTTGGGTGACTAGTTTCTCAACTGCGGGAGCACAATGACAATTAAGTCTTGTTGTTTAGGAAACTAAATTCTGGTGAAGAACTTAAGTATGTAATGAAGTAGGCACCACTTACTTATAGACTCGTATGGAACGAGGGGCTTGTAGTCAAAGCTAAAAACTTGAGTTACGTTATTGAGATTAGGATGTTGAACCACGAGCGTCCATTGTGTGTAGTTCATCCTATAGTTGAAGTTTGTTATCGCCACCTTTGCTCGCCAATAGTCCTTGTAGTTTTGCTTTACGTGCCAGTGAACTCTCACGGGACACATATGGCGAGTGCATTGCAGCAAAGGTGAGTTGTCTTTTTTGGGTGTATTTACTCCAACAACACTTAGAAGCTTCGAGTCGCTCCTACAGTATTCACCAAAACCATAAGGGTCTTTTATAAATGTAACAAGAATCCTAATTTATGCTCAAAAAGTTGTAGTAAGTCTTACTTTAGGCATTTGTGTTTATTTTCACAACCGCATGCACAAGTTGGACAAGAGGTGATAGTTTCGTTGTAAAATGATGAGAACGACACACAGCAAGTTGGGTGTTTTGATGCCAAAAATTTTGAATACGTGCACGTCACATTCCATGTCACTGTATAATATATAAGCTACACATTAGTATCCAACTTTGAGTCGATGTCAATGACAAAGTCAAACTATGCGTTATCAAAACAAGAAACTCTTACTTAATGCTTGAGTTTTTCTTCGGCGATCAGGAGTGAGAAAAGTAGTTGGAGGAACAATCTTTGCAGGTCCACAAGTATACCCTGGTCCAGGTCCCAAAAGAGTGAAGTTCTTAGGTAGTTTGACTGTCTTGTTTGTTGTTCCGGCTAGCCCAACGCTGACCTGGAATGCAGAGACGGCAGCCGACGGATCTTGACCCCATGCCGCCACAACCCCACCTTTGCAACAGTTGGAAAACTGTTGGTTGTAGGGGACACCTGGTAGCAAGTCCACGACGGTAGGGGTCTTCTTACAACAATGTGGCACATTTGCTTTAAACTTTGAACAATCTCCTTGCTCGGTTGTTTGAGCCCCAACCATGGACCAAACCACTTCTTTCTTAGCCCAGGTCCACCCTAGGGTCCACCCGGGAGTCTGAATGTGACGGTACATCTGGAAATTGTTTAGCGTCACCGTTGCCTGCATACAAGCATCAAAAAACATCAAACAAAGAATGAAAGAAAGCGAAATTCTGAAATCCTCAAGAATCTCTATGTATGAGATATTTCTTACCACATAACCGTCTGCGGTCCAAGACATAATATCCCATTTTATCGTTATATTTCCGTTCGGATCTAGAGGATCAAATGCAGCTGCAAAACAATCAAATTGTTAGAGCACGTCAAAATCTTATACCTTATCAATCAATTTCAATGTGCAATACCTGAAAAAGAGCATACAGCAAGAAAGATGCATGCAGAGATGACAATTCTCATCTCAACGATTTGTGTTTTTTGCCTCAAAAAAACTCGACCCACAACAGATTCCGTCTTAGGGATTGAGCAAGTTCACAACTTTTTCAGTTGGCAGTGGCGGGTGTTATAGAACTTGTAGATGGCTTACCTACTGGTTGTTAGATTTTGAAGTGTTTGTAATATATACATATACAATACAATAAAGAATTAGACATGTATAGCTTGACATTCATTATGTGAATTTATAATTTGTCTGTTAAGGTTTTTCTGTTTCTTGAAGCAAAGACTTTCTGAGATGAGGTGAAATCAAAGAAAAGATATAAAAAGGCGGGAACTTTTTAGTCCCAACGGCCACATGTTCTGCTAAGAATGTGAGTATGTGACAGTTAAACAATCACTTGATTAGGACTACCTTTTTTAATTTGTACTTCAAGTTTTATTGGATGTTGACATGTGAGAAATGGGTTTGGGGTTTAGGGGTTTTGTTGATGATTCCTTGAGGGGTATAATTGTAATTTCAGATTATATAGTCAAATGAAAATGACATGATAACTCAATTATGATGTGATTACTAAGTTATAAAGTTTAGACTTTGGAGTAATTAAACATAATTCTTGTGGCTTCTCGATAGGTCTTATGAAATGTGAAGTAGACAACTCGACTAATTTGATTTGGACTTTGTAGTATATTTCTAACTGTTTTCCGTGTAATTGGAGCTTGGTGATGAATGATAATCATGATTATTATGAGTAAATTTACAAAGTGATTTGGAGAATAATATGAAAGAGTGATCAATTGCTTTGCAATCTTGAAAGCCAACTAGAGTGGCCCCTTTCTAGAGCTCGTGGTAGGGGTAAGCACGGGAGAATAGACGGGGTGCGGATCATGGTGGCACTCCGTCGTGGTGGTGGAAACTGGAAAGAGGTGATAATGAAGAAAAAGTGAATTCCATAGTTTTTTTCTTGTTATCTCTCTATGCTGCATGAATATACTTTTTATTTTATTTTTATTTTGGAGACGAACAAAATGGGAGTGGGAAAATTGGAAGTAGGGATCACTATTTGGATATAAGTGAATTATTCTAATGGTCTATTTGAATTAGATCCTTAGGATTATACAAATTAAAGGGAAATTAAAAAAAAATGCTACCTTTTTTTTGGAATATATGGTTTTGCCCTTTCGGAACAAAATTTGACGATATGCCCCTAAAAATCGCAAAAGCAAATTTGCTTTTGCGACCCAAGTTTTGCCTTTTGCTACCCGATTACACGAACGAGCTCGGTACCGAGTATACATGCCATGGCAAAGAGCAAAAAAAGTTTTGCGTTTTGCTTTTTGCCACTCTGCAAAGTCGGTCACGGAAGATGGTGGTGAGTGTGGGACAGCAAAAAGCAAAACGCAAAAAGCAAAACGCAAAAAGCAAAACTTGGGTCGCAAAAAGCAAAACGCAAAACTTTTTTTGCTCTTTGCGATGACATGTGTACTCGGTACCGAGCTCGAGCACGGAATGCGTTAGCTTGCCATCGCAAAACATTAACATGCAAGAGCAAAACGCAAAACTTTTTTTGCTCTTTGCAATGGCATATGTACTCGGTACCGAGCTCGTTCATATGATCGGGTAGCAAAGAGCAAAACTTGGGTCGCAAAAGCAAATTTACTTTTGCGATTTCTAGCGGCATATCGTTAATTTTTTTCCGGAAGGGCAAAACCATATATTCCTAAAAAAAAGTGGTATTTTTTTTAATTTCCCATTAATTTTTTAAGCTGGATACGACTTAAATCAAATCATTATTTTGTCTTTGAATGGATTTTGGTTACTATTATTAGAACCGGATAATTCAAATAAACTGAATAAGTGAATATATATGTGATACTCTTTTTATCTATTAAAATATATGTTAAATATTTGTTTGATTACTTTTATTTTATTAAACCTTATTGTTTACGGAGTAATAGATATTGTTGATTGTTGATATACATCGATGTAAACTTAAGGTCCCGTTCTCAAGTTTTTGAGTGAAAGAAGAGAACATAAATGAATAAAAAATGATAGAAAATAAAAGAAGAGGAATAATACTTTTACGTTCCCGAGTTGAAAAAAATCGAAAAGAAGAGAAATCATTTATTATCACTAGGTAGAGAAAATTTGGCTAGCAAACTTTTTTTTTAACCGCAAAAATTAATTAAATTGCACATTAGCAAGATACTAAATTTAAAAGTGTGTTACAATGAAACATGTTTCACTTGATGAGGGTTACAAATCAAAGCCGTCCAATTCAAAGTTCTTTTCTTACTAAATTGTGACCTTTTTACTAAATTATTAGCTTTAAAAGAACATTTTTCCACCATGAGTCCACGACATATATAGCTCTTTTTTGTTGTGGTCTTGTGGTCTTGTGGAGCACTACGTCACTACAATTAACCAAATTCTTGAGGCCCAATGTTTTGTATTGGGCTATTCCACCCAAATTTGCATACTAACTTCTCCTTGTATTGGGCTATTCCTCCCAAAGGTCCGGAAAGCAGAAAGTTGAAAATAGGATAATTGTACAAAAAGACGTAACGCGTATAAACTCGTTGACCCTGACCTTATCTGGTTGCCCCATTCATCACGTTAACCTTAACCAAATCAATTGGCTCAAGCACCTGGTTTTCATTCCATTTTATACATCAACATGTTATTATTATTTTCTACAAAAATACACTAATTTCATTGTTTTTCTCTATTTTTTTAATGCAATATGATAACGCTAAATAGTAAAATGAATGAAAGATGACAAAGTTTACAATTTATCAAATGCATCTTGATACTTATCTCTGTACCATTATACGACTCAAAAGCAAACAGTTATGGTAATATTTTAGCTAACATCAATGGTTTTTAAAATGTACTATTGTCTCAAATTATAAATGTCGTACCGAACTTGAGGGACTTAGCGCTCAACATAGTGAGGCTCATAGCTAAGCTTATGTACCGGGCATGTCCCCTTACCTTTGTAAATAGGAAACAACCTAACAATATTACCAGATACACATTATAATTTTCACGAGTACATTCATCTAACTTCCATGATCTCAATAAACCATCATTCTCACACAACATGAAAACAACCTCCGTACGTCTTCTCTGATGGTGGTGCTGACAATTCAATTCGGAATCTTAACAATTGACTCTTACATACCACCCGTAGCTAGATCATCGTCATTACCCACGGGTTATTCATCCCCACAATTTACACTCAAGCCGAAATATACTTGATCAACACCTCATTGTGATCTATAGAGATTTGACCATTTTCCAATAAAATATGCTATCACTAATATGTTCGGACATGAATGTATATATATTATTATATGTTAACTAATCATCATGGAGGTCACAATACCACATTTGTTAAATCTGTATAAGTATTGATGCCTGTTTTAAGAATTTAACTTAGGGTTTAGTATATGAGAATGCATCTAACTTGTGTTTGATGTCTATTGTGTGTACCATATTTACGTATATTATTTTTAATGCATCAAACTTTCAAAAAATGTGTTTAATGTATTATGCTGATGTGTCGCTCGTTTAAGATGCCACGCGACATCCGGAGAGTTTGACACATTATCAAAACGTCACCAAAATTCACTAAAACACACTCATTGAAAGTTTATGCATTAAAATTAACAAGCCTAAGTTGATTACACACAATAAACATTATATTGAGTACAAGTTAGATGCATTTCGAGACACCAAGCCCTTTAATTTAATGCTAATTAGGATAGGATTGTTAAGTTATTGTTTTCAATAGATGTATGTATTGCAAATGCCTTATAAAATATAGCAAATTGAAATCTGTTGGCTTGAATTCAACTTCATACAGTCAAAACCAATGACTCTCCTTAGTATAAATACATGAATGTCTATATATTCTTCATACTCACAATTCTAAATCACTTGCGACTCAATCAATCCATTAATTCTACCAAGATTTCTTAAACATTTTCAGGTTCTATAATTAAAGTAACAAAATCGTTAATTGTTCAAAAATGCCGCGTTGGGTGAGACCAGAGGTACGTAATCATGATCAAATTGATATAATCATTCGTATACATAGTTAATTATATTAGTGCATGTTATATATAGTTACTTTATAACGACGTTACTTGAACAATACATATATGTAGGTTTATCCTCTTATGGCTGCAATGACATTTGTGACAAGTATGTGTGTTTTCCAGCTTACTAGAAATGTTTTCATGAACCCTGATGTCAGGTAATAATTAGTTAATGCTAGCTACTTAATTAATGATCTTTAGTAAACACAAATTATATATACTCTAAACTAGTTTATTTTTTCTTAATAAATTGTTTGTTCATGTATTTATATTGGATGTTGATAAATACAACATTATAGTTTTTGTTACATACACCAACATGTATGTATCACAGTATTGTACAGTACAACACTGTAATGCATCTATGTTGGTGTCTGTAACAAAATCCATGTTGTATTTATCACTTCCCATTTATATTAAGAGTTTAATGTTATATATATAGGGTGAACAAGGCTCATCGTACCACAGCAGTGCTCGAAAATCAGGAAGAGGGTCAGAAATACGCTGAACATGGTCTTCGGAAATTCTTACGTACAAGGCCACCAGAAGTCATGCCGACCGTCAACTCCTTCTTTTCAAACACCAAATAGACATTGATACACATATACGATCGACTTCCTACGATACTACACATTGGGGAAATTTTTGTCACATATTTGTTATTATTAGCTGATACATGTAGACATTTACAAAATTGGAATCCTAAATAAAGATTATTTCTTTAATTTACATTACAGTATTATATTATAACTCTCATTATTCAATAATCATTTCATAATACATGCATTGATAGTTGTATTATAGCCATAATAAAGTCTCCGTCTATCTTGAATTTGTTAACCCCTAAAATTTCGTTCAAGGTACAAATGATATATGCAGATACAACTTATCAACGAGAGCCTTAATCTCGTTAATGTTAACGGATAATCTAGCCCGTCAGCGATAGCCCGGCGCAATTAGATTAGGGCTTCGTGTTTTTCCTATATATTCATGTATTATGTCTATTATTGGATTCACGCACAAATAATATTGCTCTTTATGGTATCAGAGCTAAATCTTTGAAAACCTAAAATTATCATCTGCCTCTTTGCACAATCCTTGGCAACAATCGTCGGGAACAAACCAAAGGGAAAAGAAACCACAACAAGCGTACATTATCCCTCTTCTTGTTAAAGCTTTTCATCCCTTGTAATATATTATAATCTTTGTGGATATTAATTTCTGCCACCATTCGATTTTCTTTCGATAACCATTTGCATATGATCCAATTATATCATATAATACTGGTAATGAATGTTAGGATAATTATTATAGTTTAAGTGATTGAAACTTTAGTTCTATTTAATTGGATAAAGATGAACCGGTTTATTTATGAGCATAACAATTATTTTATTAATTATTAACTTAGAATTGGATTGAACGGTTTAATGGGCATAGGAAAAAACTGCCTCTAATGTTTTGGCGGGAAATTAGATGACGTGGCATCACACAATTATGTCTTAATTAGAGACTAATATCCTTTTTTATTGTTTTGGATAGATTCCATCACTTGTTTTAGCTGTTTCTCAAAAGTATATTCATGTGCGTTCCGTAATTACCTTCCTGCCATCTAGATATTAAACCTCAAAGTCTTCGTTAATCGTCATATCTGCCATTCTTGCAAATTTTAACACAACTTAAATTATTTGATTCATTCATCCAAATAATAATAATACTATTATTAAAATGTCTTCTCAAGATAAGCATTGGTACATGGATACCGGAGCTTCTACTCATCTCTCATTTAATACCAGTAATCTTCAATTTTCTATTTCTAATAACAAATTTCATTCTGTTATTGTTGGTAATGGATTACTTATACCTGTTACTCATTCTGGACATGCACAAATTTCTAATCCCTATCGTCCTTTACATCTTAAAAATGTACTTGTAACTCCTAATATAATTAAAAACCTTATTTCAGTTCGCAAATTCACTACTGATAATAAATGTTCTATTGATTTTGACCCTTATGGTTTCACTGTGCGCGATTACAATACCCGTAAAACTCTTCTTCGCTGCAACAGCAATGGTGATTTATATCCGCTACACGTCACAGCCTCAACATTTGTATCAATTTCAAATAGTCATTCCCTGTGGCACCAAAGACTTGGTCACCCTGGTGACTCAGTTCTTCATACTCTTGCTTCTCGTGGTCTTATTTCATGTCATAAACCAAACACTCCTCTCATGTGTCGTGCTTGTCAGCTAGGGAAGCAAACCAGACTTCCCTTCCATCGATCTGAGTCTGTAGTCACGTCTCCCTTTGACATTGTTCACTCTGATTTTTGGACATCTCCCATCTCTAGTGTAAGTGGATTTAAATATTATGTTCTTTTTTCTCGACCACTTCTCTCACTTTCTTTGGGTCTATCCACTACGCAAAAAGTCTGATGCTCAATCTAAATTTCTGCATTTTCATGCATTTGTCAATACCCAATTCAATTGTGAAATAAAATCTTTTCAATGCGATCATGGTGGTGAGTTTGATAACAACTACCTACATGATCTTTTTGATACACATGGCATTCGGTTCCGTTTCTCATGCCCACGTATCTCTCAGCAAAATGGCAAATCTGAACGTATGATTCGTACCATTAATAATGTTGTGCGTTCACTTCTTTTTCAAGCTCGCCTTCCTCCTGAGTATTGGGTCGAAGCACTACTAATGGCCACTACTCTACTCAACCTCCTTCCATCCACCTCTATCAATAACGACATCCCATACACTAAATTGTTCAATCAACCAACCTCATACTCTCACCTTCGCACATTTGGATGTCTTTGTTATCCATATGCTTTTCCTCCACATAAACTAGCTTCTCGCACCACACCATCTATCTTTCTTGGGTACCCTGCTGACCATCGGGGTTACCGTTGTCTCGATCTAAGCACTAATAAAATTGTCATTTCTCGTCATGTGACCTTTGACGAATCCATCTTTCCTTTTGGTTCCATGACTCCTACTAAATCTCCTTCATATCAATTTCTAGACAATAATCTTGATCCCTCACCAATTGCTCTACGCCTTCTCACGACACCTAATTCTTCCCAACAACCATTACCTCAACCTACACCTACCCCTACACCTCAAACTTCACCTACACCTACACCACCATCTCCACATCCAGTACAACCAACACCAACTCCAACATCGCATCCAACTGCACCACCCCCTACTCATACACCACCTCCACCAACCAACAATGTTGTGCCTCAACACCCCATGATCACACGTTCTAAGATTGGAATTGTCAAACTAGTTGAAAGACTTAATCTTCACATAACTACTCTTTCTCCTATCCCCCCGATCTCCTCTACATGCTCTGAAAGACCCTAACTGGAAACATGCTATGTATGATGAATATAATGCTCTCATTCAGAATAACACTTGGATTCTTGTTCCTCGCCCTCAAAACGTCAACATTGTGCGCTCCATGTGGTTGTATAAACACAAATTTAATGTCGATGGTTCATTGAGTCGCTACAAAGCGCGACTTGTTGCTAATGGTCGCAGTCAACAACAGGGTATTGATTGCGACGAGACTTTTAGTCCTGTGGTTAAACCGGCCACTATCCGTACAGTACTCAGCCTTGCAGTATCTCGACAGTGGCCTATTCACCAGCTGGATGTGAAGAATGCTTTTCTCAATGGTCATTTATCTGAAACAGTTTATATGCATCAACCTCTTGGCTTCTCAGATCCTAAGCACCCACATCATGTTTGCCTTCTGAAGAAATCCTTATATGGTCTCAAATAGGCTCCTCGTGCCTGGTTTCAGCGTTTTGCAGGTTATGCCACTCGTGTTGGATTTCAACAAAGCATATGTGATTCATCATTATTCATATTCAGTCATGGCTCAGAGATTGCATACTTATTGCTTTATGTTGATGATATAGTTCTTACAGCTTCATCTACAGCTCTTCTTCGACTAGTATTATCTTCCCTACATCAGGAGTTTGCTATGACTGATCTCGGTTCTCTTAACTATTTTCTAGGCATCTCAGTTTTACGCAATGACACCGGGATGTTTCTCTCTCAGAAAAAGTATGCTACCGAAATTCTTGAACGGGCTCACATGCTCAATTGCAACCCGTGTAAGACTCCAGTAGACACTCAGGCCAAGCTAGGCCCAAATGGTCCACTTGTTACTGACCCCACTCTGTACCGCAGTCTTGCAGGGGCTTTACAGTACCTTACTTTCACGAGACCAGACTTGACCTACGCAGTTCAACAACTATGTCTATTTATGCATGATACGATCAAACCCTATTTTAATGCTTTAAAGCGTGTTCTTCGTTATGTTCGCGGGATGATTGATCATGGTCTACAATTATACGCATCACACACTACCCAACTTACGGCTTACTCTGATGTCGATTGGGCTGGGTGTTCTACTACTCGCAGGTCGACCTCAGGTTATTGTGTGTTTCTTGGTGACAACCTCCTCTCTTAGTCGTCAAAAAGACAATACACTGTTTCTCATTCTAGTTCTGAAGCTGAGTATAGGGGGGTTTGTAACACTCCAATTTTCGTAATATATATTTTATAGTTTACGAATAATTTTAACTAGTATGTATATTTATTTAGTAAAAGAATATTGTAAGTTTGAAAAGTTAACTATGAAGTGTTAGATTAGTTAACTAGTTAAATGCTAGTTAAGTTATGGTTAAATGAATTGAGGGACTATATATGACAATCAGGAAAATAGGGGCTCTAAAGTGAAAATATATTAATTAGACCCCCTCTTTATCAAAAATCCGGAAAACTCCAGATTGTTTGTGCGTGTGTGCGTGGAACGAACAGAGAAAGAGAGGGAGAGTGAGTAAGAAGAAAACCAACAAATTGAAGATAGATTCTTAGTAGTTTGAGGCTTCTAAATCTATATCTAACATCTTTGAGGTAAGATACATCTCTTACAACTTGTAATTTGAGTTATTTGAATACTTGAATGATAAACCCTAATTGAAAGATTTGGAAAAAGTTTTGGGGTGTAACATGCTTATATTGTTGTTTGTGATCATAAGTGAGTTTATTAATGTGTAAAGAGATGATTTTTAATGTTGTTTATATAATTATGTTATTTTGGTCAAATTGAAGAATTTTTATGGTAAAGTTGATTATGATAATATATTGTTATTGTGTTATTGTTGTTAAATGAGGACTAAGAAATCTTTTTGCATGCTAGTTTAAGAGATAAATGGTGTAGATGGCTAGTTGTTGTGATTGTGGTAATATGAGAATAGTTGAATCAATATTGAGTTAATTGAGAAATGTTAATGAGGATGAACATAGTGGAATTTGATGTTAAATCTTGTTGAAATCAGTCCTAAATGTATTATTTAAGTTGGAGTTAATTAATGAAAGTGTTTTATTCATGTTTGAATCAATTTGACATGTTTTTGATCAAAATTCGGAGTTTGGACAACTTCATGTGCATATAATGTCCTGTGTTTGGAAAATCATAATTAAATAACCGTAACTCCGTTTTTGATGTGTGATATATCGTTGGAAAGGTGGGGGAGTCTACTTTCTGTTGGTTATAGCCTTGGTGCCTAAATCTGATTTTAAGTTGGTCGAATATGTGGATTAAATAGCAGCTGTCCAATTTTATAAAATATATAAAAAGTGTTGAAAAAGTAATTATTAAAAGTAATAAGTTATATAATGGAAGTTAACTTATAATTATGAAGTGAGAAGAGTAATTTAGTAGATAGAGTAGTGATCTAAATAATCATGGTAATGCTTAAATGAAATTGATAAAGTTGTGGTTCATTTAACTTTGAATGTCAAACGGTCGAATCATACTAAATGGGTAAATTGATAAGTATGAGTTATATGTGTGTTATTACATTTAATATGAAATTTAAACTTGTAGTGATTATATTGTTGCTAGTTAATGATTAATTCATGATTCTAACTAAAACCCTTACTTAGGATTGAAGAAATTGATATATGTTCTTGGAGAAGGCTTATGGGCTTAATTGTTTATATAAAAATCATAGCTTTAAAGCTTAGAGTAATGATATATAATTGATAATTCTTGATAATGATCATATTATGATTCATTAATGATGATGATTTACATTAACTAAGTTAAGGGTTGTGAAATTGATTAAGTGTTTATGAGGGTTATGATGATTAGGAGGAGTTTGATGGATTATACGATAAAATTAGTATTGTTTACTAATTAGAACACTTAAATTGATAATTAAAGAGTAAAGTTAAAACTTGTTTGATTAAGTATTCATTAAACCAAATATTAGGGTTTTGATGAGTTGTTAATGTTAGAGATTAATAATCACGTTAATGGTTTAATTATGTTAGTTAACAATGATTAAGGTGGAGTAATGTGAGGTTGTGATCATAATGATCATAACTCTATAAGTGATTGTGAATTTTGATGTTTAAGGTGATTATTCATAAACTTAACATGATTTGTGTTAAAATGATATAAATTAATAATCATATGTTAGATTGAGTTGAAAGAATGAGTATTATGATAACTAATCATGATTAAGTGATAATTCAAGGAATTTTATAATTGAGTCAAATATCATGTTGTAGTACCATTTTGCAGTTACTAAATATGATGTAAGTCTTCTCCATATAGATAATTGTGATGATTGTGTAAACTTATATGAATTGAGTATTTAGATATTTGTTTAATGTTACTATATTTGTATGATGTTATATAAATTTTGAGATAAGTGACTGACTTGTGTTATTATGTTGTATTCTCAGATATGGAGAAGACTCCGTGACATTAGACTACTGAGTGGACAACTGAGGTGTTGGTGAGTGGATTTGGAACTCACCTTTTGATTTAGTTGTAACTGTTTGGTTGCAACAAATGAACGTAGATATGTTTATTAGACTGCTTAGTCTGTATTGTTGATTGTGAATCTATGTGCTATGTGGCCTTTTGGCACCAGTTGTTATTGAGGTCAACAAGTTGGTTGGGCTAATTGGTTATTGTGTGAATTACACATGGTTTTGATTCATTCGTTGTGTGTATAACCTGTGTTTGAGTATAACAAGGTTTTTTTTGCCCTCGCGATGCGACGGGTTTTAAAAAATTGATATTTTTTACATAAATATTTGAAACCTCACATTTTGGTTCGTTTTTTTATAATTTTAATAGAGAAATTATGAGCTGATACTCTTTTTAATTGTAAATTATTAAAAAATTTTAGAATACCAATGATATGATAATCTAGATCTAGATAATAATAATAACAATAACAATGAAACACTAATTGTAGTTACCCAAGTTAAATTTATCGTAGCAAGAGTAATAACTATAAATTTAAACTTTTGTACCTTTTTACTATCAATGTCTTTATTTCTATCTTATACATATTACCATTGGAATTAACTGAAATTTCTTAAATATAGAAACGAAAACAAAAAATGTAACATAAAGTGGTGGTACAACATACTTATTGAATAATTTTTACCTTCGTCATCATATCATCATAAATATATATATGTAAGATATTATTTCTTTGGAAAACGTAAAACATACACTCCATAAGAGTTGAATATTAATCAAGAGATAATAATCATGAAATATAGTTATTGTAATTGTGTGTGTGTATTAATTTCTTATTTCGAAAAATAAAAATGTAAGAATTCAATAATAAATATTAAGAGATAATAACCATAGAATATAATTATTATAGCTAATAGTATCATAAAAAAATAATAGCAACTATGAGTTATATGTAAATAGTTGATATAAGGTTTAGATGGATTTTCAAAATAATAGGAAAAATAAATATCATACCAAAGGCTTAAACTTATATAACCCATAACAAATTTAAAGTTATTAAAGAGTTAATATTAATAATAGTTTGTTAATTAATATTAAATGATAAGGATCAAAGAAAAAACAATATCACACTAAAAGCTTAAACTTATATAACCCATAACAAATTTTAAAGTTATTAAAGAGTTAATATTAATAATAGTTTGTTATTTAATATTAAAGGATGAGGATAAAAATATATTTAAACTAATATGCCATAAAAAAACAAATTAAAAGTTATTAAAGAGTGAATATGAAAAATGTTAAAATCTAAATGGTAGAAAATGAAAGAGTGTTAATAGTTGAGACAAAGAAAATAAAAAGTAGTTAAAAGTCAAAGGGTAAAAGGTGAAAATATCCTAAAAGATAAGGGGTACAAAGTTAAAAATTAAAGGATAGAAAATAAAAAAGTTTTAAAACATTAGGGGGCGAAATGAAAAAGGATTAAAAGTTAAAGGGTAAAAAATAAAAAAGTTAAAGGGTAGAAAATAAAAAAGGTTTGAAAGTTAAAGGGTGACAATTGAAAATCGGTGAAGTACTATTCATAATGTGTCTTGATTGATATTAGGGGGGAATAACCGTTAGCTATCGGTCTATTCTGTATTGGCCTTACAGATTGTTGGGTAATTGTTCTTTGAGAGCCATCGCGGCAGTAGGGTTTCTCAAGAGCCACCGATCCTCATTGTTGAAAAGTTGTATTGTGTAATGTGTGTTTACGGTTGTTTGATGTAAACAAGTAGTTATGCTAAGTTGAATTGTGTGTGACTTATCCATTCACTTAGCTTTGTGCTAATCTCTTAATTTACTTCCTACAAGTTATGTTAAATATGTGGGTGGTCAGGAAGTAGATGTTTTAGCTGGAATGTTTGATAGCGCCAACAACTCTGATATAGTTTTGTAATAAACTAAAGATGATTATTATTATATAACACCTCGTTTACGGTTAGTGGTTTTGAATACATTCTGAATTGTGACGTGTCTGTTTTAATACAGTTAAGTAGTTAAACTGTTGTGTATTAAAGTTTGAAAAAGTTTATATACATTTCAGAATGTATAGTAATAAATTATGTTTTTATATACGCTTCCGATCTGAATTATATTATAATGATGTATAAAATGAGGGGTGTTATAGAGTTGCTAATGCTGTTGCTGAAACTGCTTGGATTCGCTATCTTCTTCGAGAACTTCATGCACCACTTTTTACAGCTACTTTAGTTTATTGTGACAATGTCGGTGCTGTATACATGTCATCTAATCCTATTCAACATCAACGCACGAAACATATTGAGATTGACATTCATTTCGTTCGTGACAAAGTAGCAACAGGACAGGTTCGCGTTCTTCATGTCCCGTCTCGTTACCAGTATGCAGATATCTTCACCAAAGGGCTTCCGTCCTCTTTGTTCACTGAGTTTCGATCCAGTTTAAGCGTTCGAAGACCTCCCGCTCCAACTGCGGGGGAGTGTTAACGGATAATCTAGCCCGTCAGAGATAGCCCGGCCCAATTAGATTAGGGCTTCGTGTTTTTCCTATATATTCATGTATGTATTATGTCTATTATTGGATTCACGCACAAATAATATTGCTCTTTAGTTTACACAACCCTTACTTTAAAACGACTGAATTATAACGTAGTAATTTAATGTTATAATGTTGTACGTTCGGGAAAAAAGTTAAGTGAAGTCGTTTTATAATATAGACAAAGCGAAGGGTTGGGGTACAAGAAAATGTTTGGATCATTGGGGTGGATTTTTGTGGGAACCAGAATTTGTGAGTCGATCATTTAAACCAACGCTAATATTTTGAGACGTTTCGTTTGGTGTTATTCATGGATAAAATTGAGCACAAATTTGTACCCATTTCATGTGGTGCCAATTTTGATAACCTGATGATAATTTGTATGACTACCGTCACGTTAACATTAATGTTTTGAAACTTTTCTGCAAACTTAATGTAAAAATAAATACATACGATAATAAAATACTTAAGAATTTGTCATCATAAAATTAACATGTTCACTTCCACAATGTTTCAACTGCACGTTGTGACGGGTATAAAAAATGTATAAACTTTATATGGACAAATGAATTTTTTTAGGTTAAAAAGAGCCCTAAGGGCTTATTTTAACATGCATAAGAATTTATACATTCAAAATTTGTCTCCTGATTTTCAATTTGTCCCCTTGAATTTAATTAAAGTACAGTTATTTTATGCATGTTTAAATAGCTTAATCAAAGCCCTTAGGGCTCTGGTTAACAAAACCCTTATTTATTTTATGAAACTTGAGACATAAAAAAAAACTTCATTTAACTTTCTCAAGTCAACGGAACTGGATTGTTAATTAACGATTAGTACCCAATTAGATAGCCAATTCAAAAACTTTGATAATTGTATGTGGTAGAAATATAAATGGTCAAAGATGTTATTGAGAAAGAGAAAGAAGATTCAATTCCTGACAATATAAGATTCCAAGTAATATGATCGTTATTTACCACTATATGTAACATTCTTGTAATATAATAACTAATTAAAATTCTTATGATAATGATAATAATAAATTAATGGTCAAATAGTGCACACTAAAAAACTTATATTATATACGGAGTATATAATATACTTTTTCCGTCTTAAAATAAGTCTCATTTTGACTTTTAAAAGTCTTTATTTTTCAACTTTAACTTTAAATATATTTGTTTGTGTTATATAATTCAACTTGAAAATTATACCAGTGAAAATACATTTAAAACTCAATTCATTCATATATTTTGCATCAAGTAATATTTAAGGTCAAAGTTAAAAAATAATGACTTTAAAAGTCAAAATGAGATACTTATTTGAGACGGATGAAGTAATATAATAGATAACACTAACAAAATATAATTTTTATACTTGCCCTGTTTTTACAAAACATAATGTATTTATTAATATTAATATTAATTAACAATATAACTCATCGTAAATAAAAAATTAATTATAGCTCATTATTCATTTTCATTTAAATCGACATTTTATAAAAAATCGTACGTCTTTATTATATATACCTTTCAAATGATTAATACTATTTGGATTTTTTCTCAACTACAAAGAGTATATCCTTCCATCTTCCTCCCTTCTCATTAGGTTTTTCACTCTCTTCCCTATAAATCAATGTCTTCATTTACATTTTATTAATATCCAAATTCATAACTTCATCATCTTCTTGTGCTACGTTCATCAGTTTCAAAATGGAGTTACGAATAGTTTCATCGCTTTTATTCGTAACTCCATTCTTATTCGTGACCATTGCTTTCGCTTGCTCCAACGGAACATGCAAGGTACGTTGATCATCCCCTCGATTGGCTTAATTTCCTGAAACAATGTTACATTTAGACATACGGACGCTAAGTTTTTACGTAACGATATGAATTGATACAAATTGAATTATGAAATGATATTTGTGAGTGTAGCTACTAGATGATTGCGAAACGAATGGAGATTGTGAGGCCGGACTTTATTGTTTTTCATGTCCACAAAATTATCCTGGCTCGAGATGTGTTCGATCAAACGCTACGCCCGTATTCAATCTTATGGTTTGTCTCTAAATTCCCTTTTTTTTTTTTTTAACTTATTAGAAGAACTAAGAAGATGTGTGGTTCAATGTGTATGTGTGTGTGAAAACTGAAGGTTGAATAAAGATGTGAATATGCAAAATGTGGTTTTAGTTGGCAATTGATTATGGTGTGAATGTAGCATTTTGATTCGTGATAGAATGAAACGACGAATGGATAGTAACGTCTTTAACCATGGACGTTAACTACGAGGACAACCATGGTTAATTAAATCTTTTAATTCCTACTTAGTACATGCTAATTGCTAAGTCATAAATTTAATTTTTAATCTTGTAAAAGTTTATTTAGGTAATGCTAAATGATGAAATTGCCCTCCAAGTATTATACAAATTCTTTGTTTTTTACTTAATAATAATAATAATAATAATAATAATAATAATAATAATAAAATATTTAAAAAGTAAAATTAGTGAGTACTTTTGTTTTCTTGCAGAAGGGCATATTCTTGTATCCAAACGTATTTATAGCCGGATTGACCGATTGAGTGATACAGAAACGAATTCGGGTACATGTTTTGGTGGGCTTTAAATAGGTTTATTGAATGACAGATACGGAATGATAATTTGAGATAAATGTTCACTTTCAAAAACAATGTAACAATTTTAGCATTTTATCATATATATACTTCTACATAAGATTGATGAGATTATGTCAAAAGAAAAGGTAAAATTGTCATTTTCGTACTAATCATAATGCTGTTTAATAAACTACACTTATTATTGTGAGACGAAGGGAATATATTTTTTACCTATCTTTTTGCTATGATACTTTTAGAATTCTGGATTGGTGTACATCCTTTGTTTTTGGTTAATCATTAATGTTAGATAGTTAACCCAAAATCGTGTCATGCTATAATATAGGTTGCTTTATGTTATAGTTTATCCTGAAATTAATTGTGTTGTTTGAATTAAGAGACTTCTATTACGTGTTGTTGTTGGAGACTTTAAAAACCACAAATTGCATGTTTGATGATATCACCATCACCTAAACTTGAAACAGAAGTCAACAAGTGGGTTAAGGTCACTTGTTAAAGTTCTTTAACAACCCAAATTGCGGTACAAAAAGCACATGAATTAAAAAAAATAAAAAAAAATAAGTTGTCCTGGGCTGGGCTTTTAGAGTGAATTTGCTGGGCTGGGCTCCAAGATTTTAATTAACTATTTTTGATTTCATTTTGTTTGTAAATTTGAAAAACAGAACAATTCCCTCCCATTCAACAAGTACTCTTTCTTGACAACACATAATGCCTTTGCAATCGATGATGGAACACCGCGAGTTGCCCCCACGAATCAAGAAGACACCGTCACTCTACAACTAAACGTATGTTCATCTCGCTTTATATCAATTTTTTTCATAATGTTTCTTGGCCCAAAACATGGATCACCAATATGTAACTTGTTAATATCTTATTCTATAGAATGGGGTTCGTGCTTTAATGCTTGATACGTACGACTATGAAGATACCGTATGGTTGTGTCATTCGTTTGGTGGAAATTGTCACGAATACACCAAATTTGTAAGTACTATCATATCGTTTTTGTCTTTTTGTACGAGTATATGAATGTTTTCAACTTAATGCAATGTGTTTACCTGATAGTCACCAGCCATAGACACTTTGAAAGAAGTTGAAGCTTTTCTATCAGCAAATCCAAACGAAATAGTGACGATCATCCTTGAAGACTATGTACAAGCACCAAATGGTTTGACCAAAGTTTTTACAGACGCGGGGTTAAAGAAGTACTGGTTTCCAGTGACAAGTATGCCTAAGGGTGGCCAAGATTGGCCATTGGTTAAAGATATGGTGGCTAACAACCAAAGATTACTTGTTTTTGGCTCGGTTAAATCCAAGGAACAAAGTGAAGGAATTGCGTATCAGTGGAACTATATGGTGGAAAATCAATGTAAGTCTCTATTCATTACATTTTATTACAAAGTTTCAAGAAAAAGACAATATGGAGCTTAAAAATTGCACATTTTGTTCATCTTTTTTTCTTCTTCCATAGACGTATATGTAAATTTTTATTTGTGTTGAATACTTGAATGTAGATGGGGATGGTGGAATGAAAGAGGGGGAGTGTCCAAATAGAGGCGAATCGTCACCTTTAAACGACAAAACAAAGTCACTTGTATTAGTGAACTACTTTCGTACGGTTCCTTTGAAAGTGTTGGCATGTGGTCAAAACAACGATGGACTTTTAAATATGACCAAGACTTGCTACGGTGATTCTGGCAATCGTTGGGCCAACTTCCTAGCCGTCGATTTCTACAAAGTACCAAAAACAAATCTTGTCTTGAGCTTCAAGAGTTCTAGCTTCCATTATCCCTTTTGATTTTTGATGGAATTTTATTTGGTTTTACAGAGAAGCGCAGGCGGAGGAACATTCCAAGCTGCTGATTTGCTAAATGGAGAGCTTCTATGTGGTTGCAACGACGTACATTCATGCGTGGTAATTAATTAAATACTTGATCATTAGTTTATATAATTCGATTCTGTATCCAATTTATTTACCAAAGTTGTAAGCAAAAGCATATAGTAACGAAAATTGCATATTTTGCAGCCTGGAGGAGGAAGCTGTACACCTTGAAGATTGATTTTGGGATGAAATATACAAATAAGGCCCCCATAAAGGGGTTTTATGACATTGGTAGAGAATGAATATAAAGTTCTAGTTTTCCTTGGTAATTATCTGATGCATTTGAAGCATTTTTTGTTTGTGGAAACTCTAAAGTGCAAAAAAAGAGAGGATGGTTACTTTTGCCAATTCCTTCCAAATGATCGAAATTTTCATTTTCGTTTGTCAGAATTAGATTTTGATTGTGTTCTTGAAGGGTACCAAAAGCAGTATATCTTGAAATAAAAGCTAATTAATCACAATGTAAGGCAATTAGGGGCTACATTAAATATTATCCAAATCAATCTAAAAGATATATATATACAGTAGCAATCACTGTCCAATATTCTGTTTCTTAAGGTACAAATATAATACTAGTAACTCGTATATTTGGATGATCCGCATATATATTTGGATGTTGTTGTTTCATATATAACCATTTACAAGATCTAGCAGTAAGATGTCATGATATGCTCATAAGAAGTCTCACATTCAAACTTGTAACACCCGTCAAATTAGGGTTAGTCATTAGGTCCTAATCATTTTGTAATACATGTAATTAATACTCTAATTTGTATATCAAATAATATATATTGTTGAATATATACAATTACGCGATTTGGTTAAATCGTGCGCTTTCAGTCGAATGTAATCCGGTTCAATTAATACGGACGTTGATGAACAATTTTCATTAAATAACATAACACTATTATATTCAAAATATTATTTTGATAATATTTCGTATCTATTTCGGATCGTACAAACAAACGTTTACGCGATTAAAATATTAAGCGCGCAAGCAATCAAAATAAAGTTAAGTTATATTTTATAACTCAATTATAAAGTATTTAGTAAATTACTTCAATAAAGATATTAAATAAATGTTGGTATTTTGAAACCCGCATTTAAATGCATATTAAATTATTAAACGTTTAAACAATCGGGAAAACGAACACCACACGGAGCGCAATTGCGAGGGACGAAAATGGGGCTTTCACCTAAAACCCCCACCTTCTCTTTCTTTTTCTCATTTCACCTCCTCAAACTTTCTCTCTCTACCCTTTTTTCTCTAAATACTTCCATCACCACCACCACCTTAAATCACTAAAAAGCACCAACAAAACTCATCGAATCATCTCGCTCCTTTAGAAGAAAACGTTCACCTCGTCACGATCTACGTTTCCATCTTTTCGGTTTCTCCCGGCGTAAACTTGTAAGATTCCCGACAAATCCCGAAAACTCTTAGATTTCATATATTTTACTTGAAAATTGTTTGTTTATGCTTGAAAAATGTCCAAATATGGGTTGGGTAAAAGTTTTGGGCTAAACAGAAATCGGAGAACACGATTTTGACATAAAATCCGTCCATCAGATGTAAGTGTCGAACGGACCAAAGCAGTGATGCGTCACTTCCTTAAGTGACGCATTAAGTGTCGCTTAAAATCATAATCTTGCGTCACTTGCCTAAGTGCCGCATAAAACCCCCTTTTCCCGACACTTGCCTAAGTGTCGCAAATTCAATACCCGACACTCCTAATCGACACTTCTAGCGATACTTGTCTAAGTGTCGCCTATAATTGAATTCTGATTTCATCCGACACTAACCCTAGTGACCCATGACCCTGAATACCGACACTTGTACCCGACACTTCCTTAAGTATCGCCCCTTATGCGACACTTCCCTAAGTGACGCTAATAACTAAGAATTTACCATTTTATGCGACACTTCCTAAGTGTCGCCAAAAATAACTAAGTGACGCATCAAGTGTTGCTAAAAACCGAATGTTTGCAACTCATTGTTTTACTAAGTGTCAAGACTTGAAAATTCATCACTTAATGATACCCAAATTCAAAATTTAGATGCGTTTTTTTTCACTAAGGCAATATAGTAGGAATAAAAATTTTCCAAGCTGACATGACAGCTCGACCCCAGTCAGGGGCTCTGCCCCTTGGACCCCGCCAGGGGTTGCCACCCCTGGAACCCCGCTAACAAGGGGCGTTGCCCCCGGACCCCCGTCACCTAAAATTTGTAAATACTTTTTAAGTATAACACTTCAAAAGTCATAACAATAATAATGAGATTATTATTACAATCAGTCACCAACGGGCCGTACACATTTTCAAAACATAATCAAATCAACCATGTCGTAGTAACTTGGACAAGTTAAACAAACCAAATCATAATCATTTGGACATTCTAGTTGGACGAACAACCACAAATGTAGTCTTTATAGATACCTACTTATCATATTAACCTTGCGCGTTATAAACGCCCGACAGGTTTCAGTCTTCGGACACCGCATATTATTACATCATATTGCTTCGTTGCAATTCTCCAGACTCAGGTGAGTCTCATAGCCCCTCATTTTACCGTTTTAAAACACATGGGTGGGAATACATGCTTTACATTGTTTTACATGTGAACACGAGTACAAAACTCGCTATATTCTGCAAGAGCTATTTTCTAATCACTTTTAAGTCCTCTACGATCATAGTTCTGGTAATACTTTATGTATCGTGAATGTTAGTGTATGGTACCATATAGGACTGACCATCCTCGTCCGGGTCAGCAAGCACTGACTGGTTAAACGGACGCATTAGCATTTGTTCATACGAGTGTGGATTAGACACTTACCCGGAGGCACCCACGATCAGGCACTTTATTGTGATCCTGACACCCACGTTAAGCGCATACTATGACCTCATGGCAGACATATACATCATTTGATTAATTTCAAACAATTATTATTAAATCTTGTGGTTCACACTTACTTAATTATTATTCAAACCTGTGAGCTCACCAGCGTTAGCTGACCCTTTTAGCATGTGTTCTCAGGTACCCAACAACAATAGACCTGTTCATTCAGGAAGCCCATAGCTTGAGTCAGCATGCACATCAGGAGATTATTTTGCATTACTACATTTTATAACCTAGTTATGTTGCATAATCTCTAAACATTGTAATTATTGGGCTTTTGTAAACATTATACATTGTAAAACTTTATATTATCAATGTATTTGTAAAAACGACGCATATAGAGTTGTTCGTTATATACCTTGCGTGTTTTGAATATTGATTAGTAGCACCCCAAAGTATGCTTCCACCAAACAGTAAATTTGGGGGGTGTTACAAAACTTCACTAGGTAAAAATTTTTGAGGCATGGGCAGTATCAAGGGGTGGGCAGTATGCCTGTTGCCCACACAAAGATGTTACGAATCATTTAAGGGTAGCACGTGAGTGACATGAGCCAATATCAAAGTAGGTCACATGTGAGATGCACGTGATCTCAGTAAACACCCCAAGTTGCGTGTGGGAAATGGGCGCCCAAAGTTAGTTACACAATTGGAGATTAATAAATAGCAAAGGCTATTGTCATTTTCATTCTATGCTTTTTGATTGTAATCAGTTCTTACTTCATTCTCTTTGTAATTGTTTGATTCAATAATCATTCGACTAGTTGTAACACTGTATTCGGACTCAGTTCTAATTCTAGTGAGTCCCTATCTCTGTTAATTGTTGGATTTCATTTCGTAATTGTGCGATTTCTAATTCAACTGTATCAGTGGTATCAGAGCCCGATTCTGGCAACTCACTAGGTCAATTTTAATCAAAAGCATTCAATTGTTGTTCTAATCACTTTCATTTTTCAATTCAGTTTCAAAACGATTCCTATATTCACAAAGAACACATTTGTAGACGAATTTAGAGAAACTTGTTTATGAAGCAGTTAAATCATCGATTGAAGAATTAATGGTAGAAATGAAGAGGCTACTTTAAGAGGCAATCAACAAGTTTTAATGGGTGAAATGCAACAGTTGACCAAAATGGATCAAGGTAATGCTCAAATTAATAAATTTTCTTGTTATGGTATGACCACTAGCTATCAATTGCAATTCGCATATTGTGAATGGTTTGAGGCCATTGTTGGCCAGTGAGTGTATCCACTATCCAGGAAGTGAATTTGGGTACAAGTATAGTTAAAAATAGAAGTAGTTATGAGAGTAATAAGAATGCATACACGATGTTTGATGAAATGCCAAGCACAATCAATCTCAAACAAAATGGCACTATTAGAGAATATTACGAGGCATACAACAAATCTTGATGTGAAGTGTTTTGATAGAACACTTGTTGATGAATACACGTTTAGTAAAATGAATGAATCTTCACGAAAGGAGGTGGTAGTGATTGAAGAAGCTGAAATTCATGCAGATATTAATAGAACGGGAACAAAAGATGTTGAAAAAAATATTGAGAGTAGTGAAACAGAAAAGTATAGGGGCATATACGAGGTTGGTGAACTGAGGCATGGGATAGATCTTCATTTGATTCAGTTAAGGCCTGAGCTAATTAAAGATATGGACTCGAACATTATTAAGGGTGATAGATTGGAGTTTAAAGAAAGGGCTGCTGACATCAGTAATCTTAAAGCTTCAAATGACGTGAATGATGGCAGTGGTTGTTGGGTCAATCTTGAAAAGTAAAGTGAATGGATGAACAACTATTATTTAGAAGAATATGATATAAGGTTTGAGAATGAGTCTGACTTGCCTTTGATAGAAGATGATATTAAAGATATAGTTACGTATCATAATCAAAGATTACAAGGGGCAGCGACTTTTAATAAAGTTATTGAGTTTGAGCATCAAACTCGTCTTGTTACTCACGTTGAACCTATAGACTCTATTGTTACTCATGAAGTGAACTACTTGGAAGAGTTTGAATTAGATCATAACACTTATGATCTAATCAATGAAATATATGGTAATGAATGTAAAACTAAGCTGAAAGTTAGTGTGGAGGAACATAATCAGGTTGTTGAGGTGGGTTGGGTCAAAGATTTAGAATGGAAGCCGGGCAAAAGGTCTTGGTCAGAAAAGGAACCAAAAAAAATGGAATATGGTTTAACTGAATTTGGTTGTTATATCTTTAAGTCTTTACCGATGGTGGTGTCCATAAGTGAAAAGCGGGGTAAAATGAAACAAGTTCTAAATGCAAATGCTGGTGAATTAGGAGTCAAGGAAAGTGAAAAGGCAATTGGGAAATCAGAATACATAGACCTTTAATCACTTTTGCAATCTGCTGCACTGAATACAAGTCAATCTAGAGGTATTTTGACTTGTGGGCATGGTATTGGTGAATGTTTATTTTCAGGAAAACAAGTTGCAAATGAATTGAATAATGCTACTAGAAAGTATCATGACAAATCTGAAATTGATATCACAACAGCATGTGTGGGTGAAAGTCCAAAGCTTTATAGAAATGAAGTGAAATATGATACTGTTAGCAAGTTTATGCATCTAACTCATATTGTTGTGCATGCTGAATCTGTGACCACGTTGCTACCTATTCAAGAGGAGGTAGAAATTGAACATACTCAACCTTCAGATGATGTTGGGTCAAGTAAGTTGGGTTGCATTTAAAAGGACAAGAAACGACTCAAAAGGAAGGCACTAATGCATCCGTGACACAAATGGAAGTCTAAACTGGTGTGCCCCAACAATACAGTTGCAACTGGTTACCAACTCAGATACAACAAAATTTACTTGGTTTATTGGGCTATGTGTGATATTTTTAGCATTAGCACAAGTTTTAAGCTTTTAAAAGGATTTTTGAGGACAAGAATATTTTAAGGGGAATGGTTTGTTATGAATCATTTAAGGGTAGCCGGTGAGTGACATGAGCCAATATCAAAGTAGGTCACATGTGAGATGCATGTGATCTCAGTAAACACCCCAAGTTACGTGTGTGAAATGGGCACCCAAAGTTAGTTACACAATTGGGGATTAATAAATAGCAAAGGCTATTGTCATTTTCATTCTATGCTTTTTTATTGTAATCAGTTCTTACTTCATTATGTTTGTAATTGTTTGATTCAATAATCATTCGACTAGTTGTAACAGTGTATTCGGATTCAATTCTAATTCTAGTGAGTCCCTATCTCTGTTAATTGTTGGATTTCATTTCGTATCTGTGCGATTTCTAATTCAACTGTATCAAAAGATTTTAGTAAATAGGGTTAAATATGTATCAGTTAAAAATATATATTTATATGCGCACACCCATCTTAGTGGTACGTTCCTTTCCTTTAAAACAATTGGTAACAAGTTTGATTTGAGATGTCAGCTTTTTATTTAATCTTTTTCTTACTTCTTGATCTTATCTTATAAGTTATTTCTTTTAATTCATTAATTTTTCCCCAGTTCTTTAACTATAAAAAATGGAACTACCATTACAATAATAAATAATTTTTCTTATCATATTTCACATTTCTTCCATTCATTATTTTTCTTCACAACTTTTTAACTACTTATAAGAACAGTTATCAAACTATATATTTCAAAGGTGGAAGTGTTTCTTCATTATTTTCCATGATAGAAATCCTATAAGCATAACCAAATGCATTATATTCAAAGGTGGAAGTGTTTCTTCATTATTTTCCATGATAGAAATCCTATAAGCATAACTAAATGCATTATATAGTTCACGAATCGTTTTGAGTTACAAGTGTTTACACGGTTTGTTCGAATTGCTAAATTAATGAATGTTCGGCATGGTTTTTCGTGTTGAGAATCCTAGTTCTTTTTAGGTTCAGTTATATTAGTTCTAGCATGAGTTTTGAGTTGGTTTAGTTATCATATTACTTGAAAAATAAAAATCTCAATTCACAACCAAAACATAACGTGACAATCCTAAAATTAGCCCCCATTATAAAAATGTTTTGATACCGCCCGGCCGCCCCTGTCTTGAGGTGGCCATTGACCATGTAAAGGTTCAAAAATGGTTATGTGAATATCCAGTTATGTCGCATACATCTTAGTTAATAAAGATTTACCCTTCTCAAATAACCTAAATAGAGAAAACTAAATCTATTTACCTATTTTGTAGATAAAATAAGTCATAGTACATTACTACACTCTATTCTTACCAATATAATATAGGTGTTAGCGTTTGAAAATGCGTCTAACTTGTGCCCGATGTATATTGTGTGTACTCAACTTATATTTGCTATTTTTTAATGTATCCAACTTTTAAAAGGGTGTTTTAATGTATTTTGCTGATGTATCGCTAGTTTAAGGTGTCATGTGACATCTAGTCATCTAGAGAGTTCGACACATCATCAAAACGTCACCAAAATATGTTAAAACACACTCTTTGAAAGTTTGGTGCATTAAATATAACAAACATAAGTTTGGTACACATAATAGACATCGAATATAAGTCAGATGCATTAACACTGTAATATACATCTAACTATTTTATTGAGCTCGTATCCACTTTGAATTATTCTTTATATAAGCATGCTTATTTAAAAATAATAAGAAATACAAATACAAATACTTAATTACTATAATAACCCTTACGTATAAGTATTACAAGTACACACAAATGCAAGGCATAGCAATAAAATAGAAAATAAATTTGCATTGAACAAATCCTAGCCTATGCAACCTCCGAATACATTGTTATCTCGTGACCTTCGCTTACATTCTAATATAACACACACACACACTCTCATTCTCTTAAATCAATAACCCTAATTTTTCATTTCTTTTGAAGCATACAATATGGCTGCTTCATCAGTCCCTTTGAAAGATGAACTCGATATCGTGATACCCACGATTCGAAACCTTGATTTTCTTGAGATGTGGAGGCCATTCTTTCAACCATATCATCTAATCATTGTACAAGATGGTGATCCATCTAAGACAATCAAGGTCCCTGATGGGTTTGATTGTGAGCTCTATAATCGTAACGATATTAATAAGATCCTTGGTCCGAAAGCTTCTTGTATATCTTTCAAGGATTCCGCTTGTCGTTGCTTTGGGTACATGGTTTCCAAGAAGAAGTATATCTACACGATTGATGATGATTGCTTTGTAAGTTTTCTTCTTTCTTTCTGCTATCTTGATCATTTGATAGATCCTTGTTGTCATAGTACATAAGCCATAAACGAATTTAAATCACTCAAAAGTAAGAATAAACATATTGATTGTTATATTATCAAAGAAGAGAAAAAAAAAAAGGAAAAAAAAAGGCATGCATTTCAATTTTATTGATTCAAAGATCCATGAATTTGCATGGAATATGACTTGAACTTTAAGGGTTTGTTTGGTAAATTTTGATTCGAGTTGGTTTAGAATTAGTATTAGTATTTGAAGTTTGTTTAGGATTAGGTTTAATTAGTTATTTCTATAAATAGAGATCATTAGATTAAGAATTTTGTACCCACGATTTTGAATTTGTTAGTTTGTTTGAATTTGATTTGCAATTTGAATTTGTTAGTTTCGCTTCGTATTTGTTTGTTCTTCGTATTCGTTCGTTTGAATATATCTCTAACAGTATGGATATCCTACTTACCCGTATGCTTAAGGTTTCTTGAGATCCTTCAAATGACAAAAAGTAATCATCTTTTTTACATGGTTTGGCTAACTATTGTCCTAAATGCACATATTAACCTTCATTTAATACACTAAAGCTTTTTATAAATGTTCAAAAATATATTTAATTAACTTCCTAGTTTTCTTTTATATAAGTATATTAAATTTATTGTGTTTAGTGTTATTCATGGCAACTTTTATATATTAAAGAAGGTTAATATGTGCCGTTAGGGGCAGTACTTAGTCTTTCCCTTACAAGACTAAAGATGTCAAATTGTGGTTTTTCTAAAAATATATATGCATTTTCTTTGTATATTACTCTATTTATTTCTTAGTTGTTACGAGTTTGGTAACATATGATTTTGTTTTACATTTTGAAATCACTCTGATAATGATAATGTCAATAGGTTGCGAAGGACCCAACAGGGAAAGACATCGACGCACTTCGACAACACATCAATAACCTCCTCCACCCTGCGACACCTTATTTCTTCAACACCCTTTACGACCCTTTCACTGAAGGTGCGGATTTTGTCCGTGGCTACCCTTTTAGCCTCCGTGAAGGTGTTCCAACGGCCGTGTCTCACGGTCTATGGCTTAACATCCCGGACTACGATGCACCAACACAACTAGTCAAGCCTCGAGAGAGAAATACAAGGTACATTGTTGAATCAAATACCCACTGTACTCAAATGATCTGGGTTTTTTGGTGTATGATATATGTTTGGGATTTTGTTAGGTATGTTGATGCAGTCATGACACTTCCAAAGGGCGTTTTGTTCCCGATGTGTGGAATGAACCTGGCATTCGACCGAACACTCATTGGTCCAGCTATGTATTTCGGGCTCATGGGTGACGGTCAGCCCATTGGCCGCTACGACGATATGTGGGCTGGCTGGTGTGTCAAGGTGCTTACAAGAAAACTCTTTGAGCCAAACTAGACTTTTCAATAACTTTAATATACTAAATGTGATTGCTTTGTAGGTGATATGTGACCACTTAGGGCTCGGAATAAAAACAGGGTTGCCATACATTTGGCACAGTAAAGCAAGCAACCCATTCGTGAACCTGAAAAAAGAATACAAAGGCATATTTTGGCAAGAAGAGATGATCCCGTTCTTCCAAGATGCCATTCTTCCAAAAGAGTGCACCACAGTTCAATCTTGCTACAAAGAATTGGCGAAACAGGTGAAGGATAAGCTTGGGAAAATTGACCCGTACTTTGTCAAGCTCGCGGACGCCATGGTTACATGGATTGACGCGTGGGACGAGCTCAACCCACCAACTAAGGTAGCCAATAGCAAGTGAAGAGAGATACACATATATACAGAGATTATATAACATCATCTTGGACAACTGGGAGTATAATAAAAATGATGGTTTATATTTAATGTTTTTGTTTCTTTGACCCTCTGGTCAGTGGACCAAGTTGTATCAAACGAGACCTTGTGGTCGCACCGAACTCCTGACATTAATGTTTGTAATACTATGAAGTTTGTGACTTGTGAGTAAACACGCGACACTGGGGTCCAATCATTAAGAATGCTAAAACAAAATTGAAACTACAACTAACAAAACTTCAAGATTTCTAAGCTCCAATACAAAGGTATCACTCACCCATAAATAAGTAACAGAGTATGCAAGAGCTGCATCGAACTTCCAGTTTTCCTTTTTTTTCAAGAAATGGAAGACGGGTCGTCTGTCTTTTTACGCTTTGCTTGAGGCTCTTCAGCTTCTTGTTCATCATTGTTAAGAAGCCCGTTGACTGCCTCTGCACCCAATAATGATACGTGCTTGCTGGTTATTGTGCGACCTGCCCTAAGTTTTGGGCCCCAGTGTCTTTCAGGGTTTGGTAGAAATCGTGCGACTTTCTTGGCTTGCGCTTTGCTAAGTGATGCAACTGCTCGTGCGAAATTAGCCTGTTGACCAAAATGTAGAAACAAAGATCAGAAAAATGATAAATCAAGACGAATTCAATACAAGAATACAATCCTAAATGGGGTGCAGGATACCTGAAGAACAGGTTCTTTGGCAAGAATCACACTTCCAGACTGATCAGACGATTGCTCTTTCACGGGATGATTTTTAACCTTGATATATGATGATTGAAAAAATTATCAAATGGTGTCAAAAAATGCATTCTTATATGACAATTATTGCAATAAAGCTGGCTAAAATAAAAAAATACTCACCCAACAACGCATGATATCCCATATGACGTCCATCGGAGCATCAGATTTTAAGCCCAAAGGGTTTACGTGAGTCCCAGAGATACGATATCCGGCATTAATCACGGCAGACCTGAATATCACTGCAGATGGAGAAGTACACTTAAGGGTTCCACATAGGTTGTGCAGACTCAGGAAAAGAGGAACATCGGGCAATTCCTGAGAAAAGTAGCAATTATGTGTTTAGAGAACATATTGGTTCTAATATAGAGTACATAAGTTAACATCACTATCAATTATTTCGATAATTACTACCCCTAGCTGTAATTAACTTATTATCCTTTTACCTTAATCTTCATCTGATTTTGCATCATTTAAAAACACACACACAAAAGCTTCTTTCAAAATTTAGCTCAAAGAAACTATACCTCCGAGATTGTTGTCAGAATAGCAGAAATCCGACCGAAGGCAGGATACCGATTCTTGATAGCTTTCACATCTGCTAATATGGATGACACCCAATCTTGATCATGAATGGGAGCAGACCAAATAGGTCCTCCCATATTATATTTCTTGCCACAATCACTGCACTCTTGTGGGACAACTGGGCCAAACCCAGGAAGATATCTTACACTAGTATTCTTCAAAAAGAAGGAAAACAAAAGTTGATACAAGCATATTCAAGGTTGTCAAAATTGTTAATTCCTGGGCAAACCTAAACATTGAAGATGCATACCTTAGAAACTGTCCTGCCAATTGGCTGGAGATGAAAGGAATCACAACCAACACATTGATATACGTATGAGAGCTTAAGAGGAGTATTCTTCATTGCACTTGCTGATCTGCATTTATTTCATAACTTAGTAAAATTGCCAAGATTGTCACAATTTAGTAACTAAATAGCTAATAGCAGAATGGATACTCACGTGTAAACACGAACAAATACGCGAACATAGAAGTCCATCTGAACAGATAGCACAGGGACAATATATCGCTTATACCGATTTGCATGACTCTGCACTCAAGGGAGGTACCAAGAGCTTTTAGATACTTAGCTAGAAACTACAATTGACTACAGTCAGGATCTAAGTAATACAATACAGAGTAACATTATACTAAAATACGCCAATTCTATTTCTATTAAAGAAAGGTATCCCATAATCTATGCAATAGCATTTTATGAGTTGTATTAAATTAAATTGTTTATCTAGTATTATACTCATTTGTGTAACAATATATTAATAACAATTTAAAATATGTACCAAAACATATCAATTGATCTGTATTAATTCTAACAGTTTACCTCCCACCTGCTCTCCCAGACAAACGTCTAAATAAACCACTACTTATATACAGTATAATATAGCATAATAAAAAGTAAATTTTTTTCTAAAAAGAGTACCTCAATGCATGCAAGGACAATCCGCAGAGCCATTTCGTGACAGTATTTTCCTCTCAAAGGGTATGAACCATATCTAGTTCATGATTCAGCATAACATGAGGACCTCGTCTAATAATTATAGAGAGCTAGATTTGTACAGCCATTATTCTCTAAAAAGCAAAAGAAATATAAAATCTTACTTCGAATAGCAGACTTCTCCACTGCTTCCGCATAGAACTGCCATATCTGTTGCTGTACACATTAGCAACCCACCATCGGCAATTGACTGAACTGCAGAGTCCAGGAACACAGACGGTGAACCATATGGATCAAGATCAACCTGAGAGTGGTTATGATAATATGTTATACGTTCATAAGTCAATTATAGATTAATTAACATATGTTTGCAGGTGCGCTTTAAAAGTGACAATGACATTCTGTAATACTCCTTACTCCGTGTTAAATAACTGATTACATATATTCAGGTGTAACAAAACAGGATGCAGTATGGGTGCGCTTTTGCCTTTTGAAGTTGTAATGAAGAAATAATCAATTGTCTGAGTGTTTGGTAAGTTCGATTATTTAAGAGTTCAATACATATAATGATCAAAAGGGAATTTTGATAAGAAAAAATTGAACACATCTTGTGAGATATGAGTAGACCAATCTCAAATTAGGTTAACAAAAATGGTAATCAGGTATTTCTGGTTTACCCTTCGATAATCAATTTCGTTGTAGCTGTTATGAAACAGAATATCATTAACTAAATACTTATCACATAACTGGGAAAAAAATATATCTATCTAAGCATTTACTGAATCAATGGTTGATATAATCAGTTTCAAAACGGAGGTCTGAACAACCATATATACATAGTAAGCAGTTGCTAGTAGAAATCATACCACATCAAACTCCTTGGGATGAGTAAGCATATAGACTCGAGCATCAACAAGATTCGATTCCACCTTTGCACTCGCAACGGAACCATTAAATTTAATGTTTCTCCGGCAAGCTTCAACAGATGCTGCAGTATACCCACGATAAATATCACAATACAACACACACAAGACAAGGTAAACAATAAACTAATAATGAAGTAGAGGAAGAATCAGAACATAACAAATATTAATGGTGGAGGTGTCTAGAAGTGCATATGAAGCAGGCAAGGAATGGCATATGAAGGAGCTGTTTGGAAGTGCATAAAACTGAGTATTGTGATTTGAAGTCACAATAACTAGTTTTAAAGTAATTCAAATTCTGATTAGGGTTTACAGTAATCAGGTTTCTAGATGCAGGGAAGGAATTGTTCACTATCCCTAACTTTGAGTACACAGCTTACAAACACACGTCCACAAAAAGCAAAAGACAAAAGATATGATATAAAGAATTGTTTAAGAGTTAAGACTACTACTCTCCTGGTGGTGTAAACCACCGTTTCATATATTCCATAAAGACTCACTGAAGTATCTATATCGCTATGGTTTTCGTACATAGAACGCACTAAATATAAATCACAATTCACAATTACCATTACCCCATAATTGGAGTTCAAACGTCAAATTAAAACCAGAATCATGTTCTACAAATTCAAGTATCACTTGATTATTTAGCAATCAAGCTTAAAATATATTTGAGTCTCTTTTATAGATTGGTGTAAGTTCTTTTCTGTATCATAAATCACAAGGATACTTATCGATTTGAAAGTGCTAAACCGGACTACAATTTTGGGTTGAAGTGACAAGAAAGATGTACACTATCTTTTCCTTATATTGTTTATCCTCCTTTCCTTTGAAGTAAAAATGTTTCCACATAGGTTTGTCTATGCTTGTATGTTGGAATAAATAAAATGTACCACGACCTATACCTTTATCGTTGTCCAGTGCCACAACTTGTCCAATCCCTTCTATTTCTCGTGCATATCTAAGAGCTCTTAATCCACTAGCAGACAGTGCCTAGTAAGTCAAATTAGAAATCATGTTAGCTAACAGGTATATAATAAGCTTGATTTCTCACATAACAAGACAGAGGTTACATAATAGAATATAACAAGGACGTGAGAACCTCAAGAACTCTTGGTGGTTTCAGTTCTCCTCGGGCTTTTCCCTCAAACGGTTTCTCTGGTTCATCACCATTGCTACATGGTTCACCCTCGATAATCTCTTCTGCAGGTTCACTTTGACCATTCGAGCTTCCATTAGTAAGCTTGACTGGTACTTCTGATTCAGAAGCATGGTTTTCCAACACTTTCAATGCTTTTTTTGCTCTTTTAGACAATAGTACTTCATGTTCTTCTTTCCGTTTTGAAAAGAATGTCCTCAGTACAGCAATTGACATATCTCTGTTGTTAACCTGGTATTCGAAAGAATTGTGATGTTAGTAGTATGTTACAAAAGTTTAGCCAAAACCTATCTTTTTATTGGCTATAAATCTTGAAATTTCCTAAGCAGAATTTCACATTCACGTATAAACTAACAAAGTTTACATAAACAGACAGAATTTAAATAACAAATTTAAGATAACCAACCACATTGAGCTTCACAACAAATAAAACAAACTAAAAATTTTAGGTCATTGATTATTAATATTTTTAAAGTACCAGGCTAGTCCCTGCGGAGCAAGATACAAGTTTCTATACTCAGCATTTTGGAAACCATAAATCTTGGGGTGTGTAATACATGTATACATGTGAGAGCGTGTATTATTTACGGAAGTGGGGAAACAACTTGCTAAATAAACATAATCCAAGTATCTAATATCATATGGAAATAATCCATAATACAGTATAGTTATTGCAAGAATAAAGCATCCAACATATGAAAGATTAGTCATAACATCTATGATTCATTAGAAATTCTTTATATATTTCATGCATATTGAAACTTTTGGATTTGCACATAATTTAAGTACAGCGTTTGGTTTCAAGCTTGAACTACTTGCCAACTACGGAAATATCCCTAATAAAGACAAACAAAGAAGTTTGGTACGCTTAAATTAAGACCATCTATAACGGACAAAAAGGTCATCTTAATGCGAAATCATATCACATGTAATACATACTAAAAATATCATTAGACACTCCTAAGGAAAAATATTGGACCTTACATGAGGCAAACTATAATACATGTATAAAAGCAGTCATTAATCATCCTCGTGAACTATTTCTACGCCAGTTATAACTCATCAATTGAAACTTTAACCGAGTAGAACCGTACATAAGACTTTACACTTGATGCACAATTGGACAATTGACTAAATTGTGATGTTTGGATGTCCATTAAAGCAATATTATCAGTTTTCAATACAAAGGTTAAAGTGAATATGAATCTTATCTTACCTTTTTTAAAACTTTAAAAAGCAAAAAACTTATTAGAAATGCCAATAGCTCCTACATAAACCCCCTAACTTTATCAAACCTATAATTCGACTATCGATTTTCAGTAACTGGGTTGACATCAAAATGTTCTCTTTCTTAAGTCCCATGAATTCAACAACAAACTTGTACCAAATTTATATCCTTCAATATTAATACAATAAAAACAAAATTAACAAAGTTCTTGAAAATCATACAAATAATCCCCATTAGCATAATTTAACATAAACCCCTGTTAACTATTAGGTACACCAACAAAAGCATCAAACTTTAACCATTAAAAAGCAAAATACATCATATTCACACATTTGATGAATTAAATAAGAGATTAACCTGGGCTTTATTGTAAAAGACTTCATTTTTCTTGTGCATTAAAATCTCAGCTTCACCTTCTTTGATAATGGTGTAATCATTGAGATCAAACGGCGCCGTTTTATTAATCTGGAGCTTATCTTCTTCCCCTGTTTTTGTCTCCTCGACAACACTCCCCATTTATCGGATTCTTGTTTGTTTCCTGCTGGGTTGATTGCGGCGGCGGAAGGTGGTGGTTAAACGAGTGCCGGTGATGATGATGATGATATATATGTAATGTAAGGATCGTTCGATAGGCTTAAGCTTGCGAAAGAAAACGGAAGTATTCAAGCTGAACAGTTTATAAAGTGGCAAATTGAAAAACCCTATTTTTAACAATTTTTAAATTCTAAACAATTTTTTCCCCAAATAAACCCCATACAACAATTTTGGGTTTATTGTTTCGTTATGTTTTAAACTTTTTAATGTATTGAACTTGTAAACATAGTTTATGTAAAATATACTTTTTTGGTAAGGTTCAAATAGAAAAGTTTTCTTTTTTAGCCTTACCTAAAAAGGAAATAATACATGCAATAACCATATTTAGACCCCTCACTATGGTGAACACCAACTAATGTATCGGTTGGTGCCACATCAGTTTTTTTCAAAATTGACACAAACAGACGCTTCACTATCTACAGTGAACATCACTTCAGTTTTTTCTGGACCCATATTTACCAATATACCTTTAATTCTATACACTAAATATATAAAAAATAAAAAAAACTGACGTTGTGAAAATCACTTCGGTTTGGCAACGAAACCCTCAACCGATAGAAACTGATGTTTTGGTGTCTATGGTGTCAGTCAACTGATGGAAAGTGATGCTCCTCAGTGCGTGTGGAAAGTGATGCTCCTCACTGACGCACTGAGAGGCCTTACAAGTTCAATACATACAATACAACAAATGAAATGTATGTCGAATACAATAGTTAAAAGTATAAAGTTTAATACACAACAAAACAATAAACCCAACAAATTTTTATTGTTATTTATGTTCTTATTTTTAAAGTTTTAAAGTTGTTATGAAATCCAAACACATATGATAGAATTAACTACTTTCGAAATTTGATAACAAAAATGTATTTCTTATTCTTGTTTCTTAATCAATTTATTGGAGAAGTTTAAACTTTTAAACATATTATAAAAGTTTGTATTTTATAGGGTAAATATATTTTGTCGACTATATACTATGTCATTTTTTCCGAAGTAAGCAATATGCTGTTTTTATAACTAAGATAGGATATGTCGATGTAAACACACGACAAAATGTACTATAATAAGTAGATGTCTAACATATGTCGATTTAGGTTGGTGTGATAGTACGAAATCAAATTCAATTCCAATATTTCATTTTTAGATAAATGAACTATTAACATATACGTAGTATAACTTATTTATAAAGGGTAATCGTCTAAAACAGGTCAGTTGCTATTTCTAAAATTGTAAAAATCCATATATGTTTGTGAAACTTAGTTGTTATTAATAGACATAGACATAACCCTAAAATGCAGTTATTCACAAACGAATTTGATCATCTAATTCGGTTCACTTGTTTCGAATACAAATTTAAAAAGTAAAACATAAAAATTGCATACTACATTTTAGTTGCTATTGCTATATATACTCGATAAATAGAAAAATCAAATGATCCATGCTGAAACAGAAAAGATGGGCCGCTCATGCCAACATATCATCAAACCGGGTCTATTAGTAACTACCTTGTAACCAACCGGCCCACAACCCTCTATTACTTGCCGGGCTTCCTCCATAGCCTCGAACCACAAGCTCACGGGCTTGAACCTTGCCCTTGAAAACCGAACAGCCCATTTAGCTATTCTTTCATGTCTTTCAACTCTTTCTAAGCCTTCACATGCTACTATGTTCGAGATTTCTTTCCCAACCATATCCTCTAGCCTAATACGATCTTCACCCGAAAGCTCCCCAACGGTGAAGGCGGTATCAATTGAATCGAAGACCGCACTATAGTAATGTAACCCCTCAACAAAACGATCTACCAAACGGGTCAAGTTGTGATCAGACTCTTGTTCAACTATAAGTAGCAATTTCGGTGACATTGACCTTATCATTGTCAAGAACTCTGTCATCCTTTTATTTTCCTTAATTGGATTGTTCTTCTCGTTGACCTTGAAATGAGTGTCAACACCATCATCCTCAGCCAGTAATACGTGAAGATTTAATATCGATACGAACGCTAATGCTTCTCCGGGCCTTACTCCAAGCATGTCTTGTGTGAGATCCGTTAAGGTGACATTTAGAGTGTTATATTGGAATGGCATATCCAAAATTTTGGTCTCTTTTAAGAGTATGATGCCCAAATTCTCTAGCAAGACCTTGTTGTCACTAACACAAGTGATCTTCACTTGTGGTGAGCCCATTGGGCCATGAGCAAGCTTGGTTAGAAGTGGAACCCATAATTGTGGGTCCCCTGAGCCCAAATCAATGATGTGGATGACACGATCCCAAGACATAGCTCGAACCAAGGTTTCGGTGAAGACAACATAGGCAAAGGCCATGTAAGGAAATGATTTTGAAAACTCATAGTGAGCCTGGCGGGCCCATCCTAAGTTTGTGTTATTTGACCCTGAGTGGTTCAGGGCCTTATAAATACCGGGCCAACGCCTAACTACCCGATTCGCCAATGCATTAGCAAATCTAGCCGCCAACCGTTGCATGGAGTCCCCATTGACAGATGCTAGCTGTAATATGTGACGTAGGCATGTGTCCGCACGGTGGAGATCGCCGGAAGATGCATGGTTGGCACAAGTTAGCAAGAGTTGGATGAGTTTAACACCTCTTTCTTCAGGCTTAAATGATTGAGAAAGATTAGGGGATGGTAGGGTTAAGGAAAGGGTCACATCTGGTTTCATTGTTGGAGATGAATAACTCATAGGATTCACAAATGGTTAGATACTAATTAATTAAATTGTTAATGGAAGGATGATTCTAAGTAATCAAACACAAAGAGTCAAATTCCAAGACTTAAAGTGGGTAATTGGCAAGTAGTTCTTGTAAGCACATTACTTGTCTCAATATTGATATGGCACAAAGATAGCAAATCTAACTTCTCCATGCTTAAGTGAGTTGTACATTTTTAAGGAAAGGTGGTACATTAAGGATACACTAATTAAGTCTTTTGTATTTAACTATTGAGTTTAACATTAGTGTAATTATTTAAGGCTAATCTTGGTAGCATAATGCCATTTTTCATTTTTTGTAGCATTTGTACTTACGTTAAATGTTAACAGAGTAACGACAAGTGAGGAGTGTACGAATATGGATTGAACATTAGAGTTAAAGAGTAGCTAGCATAAACAATAGTGCCAAGACGGCTGATATATCTAATTTAACGTATTTAATAAAAGTGTCCGTTTTGGGCTAACGTAAAAATTGGATGGAAAAATTGTGTAACATCATCTTTGTTATTTTTTTTTAATAAAATGAAAAGTTTTATAATGAAAACAGAAAACGTATAGGTTAAGTACAATCATCATGTTCTAAAAGTTGAGATTAAAAAGATCAAGCAATTAGATTAATTTCTTTTAATCCCTTTGTTTTGTCTAAATACACAAGTTATTAGCATACTCTCTCTCTCACTATAAGTGTCCGTATTACAACTTCAAAAAAGATTTTAGTGGGTAGAGAACTAGAATTCTAATTTGATTAATGAATAATATAGTTAGTGGGCATTTCTATAACTATGTTAACAGTTGAAATTGACACTTTAATTTGAAGAAGTAAGAATATATCTGGTATTTACAAACTTAAAATTACGTTTCAATGTAATGTTTTTACTGTAGTTTGTAAAGTGTAGACTATGACTTTATGCAACAGAAAAGAAGTTAATAACTTACTATACTTTATATAGTAAAGATCGAACGGCATGGACCACTAGATTTGCACCCACATCATATATTACGAGTATTATCCGTCCACTCGATCATAGCCCATAGACCATAGCCACCGTCCACGTCTGGATGCTACCTAGCTAGCTAGCCAGATTTTTAGTATTATTCTATACATTCAAAAACCTTGTTTGTGGGTTAAAGACCACAAGTTATATCACGTACACTTGCACTATATATATATAAATAAAATATAATGGAGATCTTGGTCCCCTTGTGATGACAATTCAAACTAGTAATTATGTTTTAATCCCTTGATAGCGAGTGTTGTAATTCATTATACATCGAAATGTTCATCTAGTTCTTGTATAAAATGAATATAGGTGTTATAGGTTAAACTAAGTTAACTCGTTTTATTCGGCTAGTATTTATGAATCTAGCTACTCGTTATATATATATATATATATATATATATATATATGATGATGACAAAGTACTCAACAAACCGATTAAAAAATTGTACCTTTTCTATATATATATATATATATATATATATATATATATATATATATATATGTATAAAATGAATATAGGCGTCGGCTTACGTACGTTTCCAGCATTTTTCGCCAAAAAGGCTAGCCGGCCGGAGTTCACGATGCTTCCCCAACATTCTTCTTCGACGCCCGTAGCTGAAAGCTATTGTCTTTTTTCTTTTTCTCTTTATTGTTGCTAAGATATGAATGGAAGAATAATGAAAGCATTGAAGAAGAATAATTAAATTTATGTGTGTACTAATTGTCTAAGTTGCTGACTTATACTTCATCCGTTCCATTTTTATTGTCTTGTTTCGACTTTTTCCAACTTTTATCTTATATATTTTTATTTGTGTTATATAATACTTGATGCAAAATATATGAATGCATTAAGTTTTAAATATATTTTCGTTGGGTAAAATTTTCATCAAGTATTATATAACACATACAAATATTTAATGTTAAAGTTGAAAAATAAATATTTCAAAACTGGGAAAAAAAATGGGACGGACAGGGTAACTTATTATTACTCACAAATGATACATGTCATCTCACATGTAAAATAGGGAACTTAAAGAGGGTTACAAAAGAGTCGAGCTAAATCACAACCTCAACTCTACTAGTTAAACAACTCTATATTTGTTTCGAAATCTTGATCTGGGAACTTGAAAGTTTTACATAAAACAAAAGGCTGACTAGCTCAACCTAAAAGTATAAACACGTAAACAAGGCACAATAACTTTTGAGCCGATTTCTGGTAAACTAGACCACCTTGTGGCCGGCGGCTCTAGCTTGAACTTTGAAGTGCTGGCTAGAAATAGTCACTCTATTTTATGATTATAAAATTAGTTATTTCATTTAAATGATACTTCAACAACATGATTACCCTTTTCTACTTTCAGGAAAATTTCCACAGAAAAACTCATATTTCCTGCTTGTAGTTTTTCTGGGAAATCATAAACATGCTCATAACCTTCCATCAGCAATATGAAAAACAACAACTAATTCATTCTAGAAGCCTTTTGAAGCCAGATAGAATAGTACAGCCAATTAATTATAATCTGGATTAATTAAGGCTAATTAACCACCTTTTCAAAAACGTGTGATCGATCTTGTGTACCTAAAGCACCAAGTGAAAGTTTGAATAGTTTTCAACCGTCGATTATATCACATATCCGTAACTATCATGATCATCGATATCTTGCAAATCCACGTCGGCACCTTTCAAACGTTTTTAGTTTGAACGGGAACTACTAAGTGTTCTTCAAAAAGAATTAGACCAAATTCATTCCACCTTTGACACAGCATCAAGTAAAGTATTAATTCTAAACCATATCATATTAAATTAATACTAATTCCCTTTCTACATCAGGAAAGCTTTCTATTAAAATATAGTTTAGGTGTTACACATCAGCCTCCAAATTAGCATATAATCACATAAACTAATGAGCAACACCATTAAACAAAGCTTTAGCAGTACATGCATATAATAGAGATTAAGTAATTAAGTACCATAACACGTGTCCGCGAGCTGACTCATCGCCTTTAATATATTCTATCGTTCCACCACGCGATAATAGTAACCAGAAGCTTCGATCTACGCTCATAATCTCGTGAACTTTTGTTGTATTAACATATGTTATGCAAAGATTGGGCATGGAGCCGTTTTCAAGGAGACACCAACAACCACTATGTTAGTTTTTTAAGCTAGTTTATTAAGACAGTGCTTTCTTTTAGATTCTGTATTATCATTGAAAATATGACTTAAGCTTTCTGAAGTAGTCATCATATAAGGAATGTTTTCTTTGATGCTTAAGTAGTAAGGACACTTGCTTGATTCTAATTGGGTAGAGATTGATTTTTCAACACTTGGGGAAACACCATTTGATAAATTAATTAATTAACTTAAGTATTTATATGTTATATATATGTATATAAGATCTTATAAAGGTGAGTGTCATTAGGATTGTGAGATCATCATATCTAAAAGGGGCACTAAATTTGCTGATGCTAGCTAGGTAGAGCATATATATAAAGGGGTTGCTCCAAGTTAAAAAGCAACTGTGTCACAAGAGTTGGAGACAAGATAACAATAAGTGCAAAAAAGAACGAAATGGACGGTATGATGGGGTGGAGAATGGCAGATCAAGGATGGAGGAAGGGGCCTTGGACACCCGCAGAGGATAAGTTACTTGCCGAGTACGTTGCATTACATGGTGAAGGGAGATGGAGCTCGGTAGCCAGTTGCTCAGGTACGATTTATGTCTAACTGTTTATAACATTATCAGTTTTTCTATTATGCATGGGCATGTAGTATATATGTACTACTATGAGTAAAAATGGTATACATGATCATTCACAAACAAACATATTTGCATCAAGACATCTACTATAATTTATGTTTGATTTTTCCCTTAATCTCTTTGACTTTAAAAATTTTAGGATTGAAGAGGAATGGGAAGAGTTGTAGGTTGAGATGGGTGAACTACTTAAGACCAGGCCTTAAGAAAGGCCAATTAACGCCTCAAGAGGAAGGCATCATAATCGAACTTCATGCTATATGGGGAAACAAGTAAGTTCATATCTATGTCGGTTTGATCTCTCTCACTTGTGTTGGCTAATATTATATTTCAATCTCTTAACTTAAACATATTCATATGTTTTGCTATATAGATGGTCGACCATAGCTAGATACTTACCAGGAAGAACGGATAATGAAATCAAAAATTACTGGAGAACCCATTTCAAGAAGCAAGAAAAACCAATCAAGAATGAGAAAAAGAGAAAATTTGAAGATCAAATTAGCTACGATGAAGACATAAAGGTTAACCGAACAATGAACTATACAACTTTAGATGAATCAGAAGAAAATGACATAGGCATGATCATTGAACCGCCCCAAGCCATGCTACAAGAAACTGCAACTAGCTTAACATGCCCATTGGCCACCAACGTGCAACAACAACAAAACCCGTGTATGTTGGCTCAAGATGTTGCACGTTGGTGGGACACTGTAGCGGATGATGGATTATGGAGTGGATTTATGTGGAATCTAGACCATGATCATCCAAATCAAGCTATGGTTGAACAACCATTTACTCCATGTTTTTGAGTACTCTTCAGATTTTGTTTCCTCTAAGCAAATAATAGATATCATTTTTTTGGCTTGTATTATGTCATAAATAGAATAGACATAAGTAAAAAATATGTTTCAGTGAGGTACCATTTAAGCTAGTTTGTAACTCAATCTTGAAAGTGATTGTGAGACTGAGTTAAGTTTCAGAATGCTTAATTATTGTACCTTACTATACTATCAGTAGTTCTTGTACGTCTTACGTAATTAATTTATAAACAGTTTTAAGGCAATGTAACTACAACACTGTAATCCATATACTCGTATACATGGCATTTGATTTGATTTATCACGTTCATGTATACAATTTCGTTATTTTTACATATATGTGCAGAATTAAAGGAATTAAGTTTTGTTTTAAAGTAAGATATATACACCACTAGTAACTAGTTATAGTAATTAATCCGATCCGATCCATACATTATAAAACTAGCTATATAGGTTGTTGTATATATACTTACTTCTTTTCCCTATATAATTAAAATGATATTATGGATATGGATGAATGTGTGCTTAAATTAACATGGAAATAAGTTATCCTAAAGTTATACGGAGCATCGAGTATGAATAATCAAAATTACGTAACACGTTGAATGATCCTTATAACTTCGTGTCAAAACATTCGCAATTTTAATGTACTAATACTTTTTACAGTAGTTATTTTGTCATTAAATTATTAAATAGTCCATTGATCAATGCAAACGTACGTGATCCTTTCAACCGGAGATGGGTAATCGTCGCACCACATTGTGAACCACGTCCCTAACATAATATAGGATGACATACAGCGACGTTCACGGTGGTAATTATCACGACTAGAGATCCATTATGTTACTTAATTTTTATTTTTTCAAATAAATAGTTATTTTTGATTAAATAAAACACTATATTTATTCAGCATCACAATACTCATCCAAATTCAAAATTAAAAGCTCATTTTGTAAAAACACAATACTCACGCAACACAAAAAGAAAATGAAATTCGGGAAAGAAAAAGAAAAAAATCATGTGGGCCCCACATTTGTTCCGTGGTGGTTCCGTCGATTACTCCATGACGATAGGTGAGCACGGCCACACAGGCCGCACTCCGACCGTGCTCCTATCGTGCTCATTACATAGTTTCCATACTCATCCAAATGTAAGTGTCTAAGAGCTAATAACTTATCAAACCCGGTTTTGACTTGTGTTTTGTTGCCACGGATAAAAAGTGGGGAAAATCTAAAGCCACCCCCTGAATTACTGGGGGATACCCCCTAGGCCACTTTGGCCCCGTGCAGTTCTTTTTCAGTCCAGTTTTATTTAAGATAAATTCCAATTCAGTATAGAATCAGTTTCAGTTTTAAACTAAACAGGGGGTAGAAATTAGAAAAATAGGGGGTGTACCCAGAAAGTAAAAAAAAAAGAACACGATGTGATTGATTAGATGGGTGGAGGGGGGTAAGAGATGGGGAAAAGTGGGCCAAGGGGGTATCTTTAGTAGGACCCTAAAAAGTGGCATGTTTTATTAAGCATATGTATAGTACGTCATTAAGATAAGACAAATAAAAAGTAGAAAATATGGATATCATTCTTTCATTCAAGACTACGAAGCAAAATTCAAATAGATTAATTTAGTATACGTGTATTTCTAGCTAGGTAAATAATTAACACACGTGCGAATGCAGACAAGTACATAAATTTATTTATTCAATCTACTAGTAGTATCCAACGACGTCTGATATTAATTTAGTTATTTATATGCTTAAATAAAATCATATATTCTTATGAAGTTATCCACGGGTGTACGTACCTACAAAACAAATTTTTTTTTAATTACGTACCTTAATTATCAAGCCCGACAAATCAATCTACGAGGTCTCGTGCTATACAAAGTTGGTATACAAGATTATGAATATTTTTATATTCCAGTTCCATATATTGGCATGTTTACAAAGCAAAACGGATGTGTGCAAGGAAAAGCTAGAATTTGAATTCCAATTCATGTGTATCAACCAAACGCGCTATAGATCTAATTCCATGGGATTCCAATTCCTTAAAATTTTCAATTTCTTTGAAAACATTTCGCGAACCAAATGCATAACGAAACAGTACGTAGTTGTAACATTTTAGGCGACTTCTGCATTATTTTAGGCGACTTCTGCATTAGCTATGAATACAAGAGATATGGGGCTTATAATGTTGTGATAGTATTATAATGTTTCAGCTATGACAAAGTTTTTAAACCCCATAACATATCATATTGTGATAGTGGGAAAATGATTGGTAGTAATAATTTCATGGGACTAATTTTAAACATAAAAATGTGATTGGTGGGTTTGCAAAATTGAGTGGATAAGATTAGGGGTGAGAAAAAAGCAACCAATCAGAAAGTTAGGCTGGTGTTTAGGTCTACGTAGTTAGGTCTATTAGCATTACTTGGTATAATATTTCAGTGGTAATATATAAGTAAGACCTCTCCCAATAGGTGACACAAACTGCCACATCAGCGTCACGTCAGTTTTTTTTCAAAACTGACATAAGCTGACATTTCACTGCCTACAGTGAACATCATTTCTCTTTTTTCTGGACCCAACACACTAATTTCTTTATTTATTTAAAACACAAACTTAAATAAAACATTTTTATTAAGATAAAAAACCATTAAATTACATTAATATTTTTATACTATATATACAATTCAATTAGAACAAATAATGAGTCCATTTTCAACGTGTTAACCCAATTAAAAATATACATAAACTGGCCCATTTTTAATTTAAGATTTAAGCTATTCTAAATATAATGTGTAAGTCCATTTTCTAAACCTAAATCCATCATCATCATTCCCTTCTTCTTCTCTTCTTCTTCTTCTTCCTCTTCCTCTGTCGCTTCGTCTCCTCCTCCTCTTCATCCTTCTTCTTCTTCTTTTTTTTTTCACTAAACAAATATAAAACGAAAAGAAAAACAAAAAGGACCCACCTTCCACGACCGACGTTCTCTCTTTTGCATCGCCAAACTGAAGGCATGAACTGACGGGCTATGCCTATGGCGTCGGTTCCGTCAGTGTCAAACTAACGTTCAACCGACAGACTGTTGGCATGGGTCTAATGGAGTAGTTTATATAACGAAGTTTACAATATGATTTTATAAAATTTGTGCCTGAATATATAATATATATTTTTGATTTAAAGACGGATAAAATCATAAAATGATTATTAATTTGACATTAACCTATTTGCTCTTTATTTGATTATAGATAATGTAAATGTACTGACAAACAAGAATTATGTAATAAAGATCTAATTATATGGGAATAAGTATTATATAGGAATAAGTATTTGTAAACATATTTAATTTTAGTCAAAAGTTTAGTATATATCAAACTTATAGTAATTGTATTATATGTGTATAACTTTAAAATATCTCTATTGTATGTATTAAACGATAATTTTAATAAAATGGCATTCCTAGAGAATGTGTCACCAATTTATACTCTAAAAGGTTTTTCAAGATGAGGGAAAGATAAAAGAAAGTAATAAAAGAATAACAAGAACACATTATCAAAAATACCATCAACTACCTACAATGGAGATACTTAAAAGTTGTATACATACAATATAAGTGTTATAATAATGTTAGATATATATTATAGATATATGTTGGACTAAAGTTGAATACATTTACAAATATTTATCACAAATAAATAATGAGTGTTGTACTATACCGACCCTTAAACACGTTTGATACAAATATTTTTTCTTCCTATAAAGCCAAAAAACAATTAAAACATCGGTCTCTACATATCAGTTGAGATTTAAAGCCATTCATAAATGACAATTTATGAATTTTGATCTCCAAAATGATAGATTCGAAAGAAAAATTTTGTTTTCTCCCGTATAAGATTTTGTAGCTCACCCTAGTTGGAAGTTGGAACAATATATACTACTCCGTATATATGTTATGGTAGATCTACAACTACTAATTAGAAATGAAAAAGGTAAAATGTTGACAACCTAAAAAAAACAGGTGGTTAATCTAAAAATAGAGACAGCAAGGAGGAATAAATGAAAATAACAAAGTCTGTCAAGGGGGGTAAATGTAACAAATACAGATTTGTGGTTGTTCACTTGTCATATCAACACGTGGTACCGCAGTAAGTTGATATTAACGTCCACTACCTCACTCCCAATAACAGATTGACACGTAGCTATTATATTATTATTATTACAACTCTTAAAGTTTTCTAAAAAGACCCCCGGGAAAGACAAATAAAGGTGCGGTCATTTCGGCCCCCTATTCTATTTCTTTCACTTGAGTTTTTTATTATTTCGTTTTATATTTTTATTTTACTATTAATTATAGATAGAAAAAGACATAAGTTTGATCAGTCATTGCCGTACACTTTCTCAATGAATGTATGTAAGGATCAAGGTAAGACCAATGCTAATGGCATCAACCGAAGAAGCCATGACTTTTAGCACCCACTGGCACGGCTTTTTCTTTTGTTTCATCACTTAATACTTCTTCGGTTTACCGAATAAAGGAGAGGGTTTTTTTATATTATTTTTATTTATTGTTTGTAAATGTAGGTATATTGGTAAATCTGGAATCAAAAAATCGAAGTGATGAAACCACCATTTGTACCATTGTGTCTGTCTTTCGTCGGTTTTTAATGTGCTGATATGGCACAACTGATGAAAGAAATAACGAAACACCGATTGAGAGTGATCTAAATAATAAAAGGTTACTTCTCAATTGAAAACAGTCAACATAATTACATAACAAATGGCAATATGGCATTCATAGTTTGTTAAATGAAACTAGTATGATTTAACATTCTTAGGTTGAAACTTAAATAGTACTCCTCTCGTCCCAAATTAAAAAACTAGAACTCCTTACATTTGTCGGAAATATGGAAGATAGCAAATCTTTACATTTGCGAGAAGATACCTTTTAGTCGAAAGTTAAGCTTGCCTTCATAAGAGGTGTGAACTATCCTATTCTTCCATTTTCATACACACCATATAACACCTACGGAAAACCATTCAAAACTTATCGTACCAAAGAGTAGAGATTTTTACATCATAAATCATAAACATATAAACAACAAAGTAAGAATGATCAAACTAGTCAAAATAAACAAGAAACGAAGGCGTCGTTGTGACAAAAGTCATTGGAGAAGACTATAAGAGTCTCTTCAGTATTAGTTGTGACGAAGTCATCATAGAAGACTACAAAATACTCTTCAATAAATTGACACAAAACTAATCGTAGAAGTCTACAATAGCATCCTCAATGTCACTGGTAAATGTTTTCACATTGAATGACATAACACGTACATTTCTAAAAATGTTTACAAAAACACCACGTTTTTTATATATGCTGTCATGAACAAATAAGAAAATGAATATACAGGTCCCAAAATGAGGTTCCAAAAACTATGATGTTAAAACTCTATTATTTGTGTAACCGAAAGAACGAGATACCTATGACATTTTCTTCTTTCTATTTTCAAGTAAAATAAAATAATATGACGAATATGTTATTTCATCATTTTCCAAAGATTCTTGCAGCAAATCGATATCACAAGGGAAAAACAATTGGAATATTAGTTTTGTGCTTCCATGAGTAGGCTAAATTTTTATTATCGTTTAAATTTCGTTAGCAGTAATTAGTTAAAATTTGATTGGTTACCGACATCTATATATTTACACTATCCCTGTCCTTGTGTATATACTAGCTATCAATCTCCACGTTCTGGTCAACATCATTTATATTTCAATAATCATTATACATATTTTGATAATTATTGACGAGTTATTACTTCTTAAAAAATGTGTATTAATGGCTTCTTTTAAAATTTAAGTTATTAATTTGTTTATTTCTTTTTAAGATTGATATATTATATATGTATTTGGAAAAGTGCATTAAGAAGAATTTTGTTGTCTGCACCTCACGTAATCAAGTTGACGATTGCACTACAAACTTGTAAACGTCGAGAGCTCTGTATGCGTTTATGACTATTGGATTTTTGTACTCTAGTTATTTGCTAATGGTTGTGCTTTGAGAATGTCATATAATTGTTGAAACGTCAAGGCTTAAAATCTTAAGATAATATATTGCATTATAACTTTTGTTTCAAAGCCTAGTACGTCATTAACATACATATTTTGGGCAATTTTTTTTGGAGGCCCCAAAAACTTATTTTTTATAAGCAAAGTTTTATTAAAAACCTTAAAAGGCCAATCTAAACAAAAGAAATATGCTCTAAGATAGAGCACATCACCACAAAATTATACAGACACGGGACGAAGAAAAACTCCAAACATGAAACCAAGAAAGCAAAAAACAAATGAAGCCTAAAGATTACTGAGCCATTCCCCTAGGATTTAAGATCCAAACCTTTTATTCAAACCTTTTGCCACACCTATTAGAAATTCAAAGAAGCGCTAATCGTTGTATAGAAGGGAAGAGATCTTCGTTCATAACTTTTTCCAACTCTGCATCAGATGAGTAAAGGGCCCGATTTCTCCAATTCCAAATTGACCATAAAGCTGTAAAACAAACACCTTAAAAGACCTTGACAAATTCTTTACAGTCCGGAGGAATGAACTTGCAAAGAATAATGTCTTCAATAGATAATGGATGATCTCGTGAAGGATAACTCTTCCACCAACTCCATAATTTTAACCATATATGCTTTATTTTGAGACAACCTACTAATATTCAACCTCATTTCCATATAGAACACATGATGAGGTGGGCAAGTCTACCCCTCGAGCAAACAGATTCACTCGTGATGGAAGACGATCAAGAAACATACTCCAAATGGGCAAGTCTACCCCTCGAGCAAACAGATTCACTCGTGATGGAAGACGATCAAGAAACATACTCCAAATGCATATATTTACTTTACGTGGCACCAAAGAATTCCATTTAAAATGATGATCATCCACCGACTCACACAATAACTTTTGTTGAATCAACTTCGACAAAACTTTAACAGAGAACATACCTTTCCGATCTAAATTCCAATACCACCAATCTGATAGGTCAAGAGTTAACGATAAATTCCAAATAAGATGATAAAGGGAGACAAGATCAGTGGCTACCCTACCTCTTGGCATAGATCTCCAACACCAGTTTCTGACCAACACACCATTATTGAAAACCCATCTATATATCCCTAATTAAGCATAGTTGGTTTACCTCTCGAGCATATAGCCTTGGGAATAAATCCTTCAACTTACACCTAAGGTCACACCAAATATCATCCAAAAATATAGTTTGCTCACCACTTGAAACTTTTTTTTTTATGATAGACTGATTAAATGAGATACCGAGAGAGTTGATATCATTACAACAGCTCTTAATATTACCCCAAGTCACTGCAATCAAATTTTCTTATTGACACGTATCGAAGCGTTCCTTAATTACATATTGCTATAAAGCGGCAGGTTCATTTAAGAATCTCCACTTCCATTACCGAGAAGAGCCATATTTTTTGCTCTTAAACTTCCCAAACCCAAACCACCTGCATTACTACTAGACAATACCTTGTGCCAATTAACCCAAAATATTCCTTTCTCGTGATTACCAATACCCCCATAAAAACGCCTTATAATAGATTCAAGGCATTTTATAATTTTTAATGGAGCTTTAAATAAAGACATAAGATATAGGGGAAGAGATCCTAGAACCGCTTTTGAGAGAGTTAGCCGACCTCCGATAGATAATAATCTCGATTTCCAATTTGTCAGCCTTTTAGTGAATCGCTCGTCCACCTCCTTCCAACCATCTCCATTTCTCCTATTTCTACCAACTGGAAGGCCCAAATATATGAACGGAAAGGGAACCATGGGAACAGTTCATGGATCTAGCAACATTCTCTACATCAATATGACAAACGCCTGCACCATAAAGCTTGATTTTGGTTATATTATCTTTTAAGCTTGAAGCATGTGGGAAAAATTAAAGAATACGTATCAAGTTAGTGGCATTAGCTTTTAACCATTCTCCAAAAAAATGCATTATCCGCGTATTGTAATAAGGATAAGTTTGAACCGGCCATTTTAAGCTAAATACAACCCTCTAAAGTGGCCTTCGTTACAAGCCTCCATGATTTAAACTTGCAAAGTCTCCCCAACAATCAAGAGATCGAGTCTCCTTGTCTTAGAACCCTTTCCATCTTGAATTCTCTAGATGGTGAACCGTTGACGCGCCCCTAGCTGTCGGTAAGGAATTACCTTGTCGTTGCACCGACTACTGGCGGCGTGTCATGGGTTGTTTTAAATTTATAAGTGTGGGGCCTAAGTTTTCTTAACAAAGCTAATCCTGAGGGCGAGCAAGTGGTAGCTATGACCTAGAGTCTTTCTTCAAACCAACTGAATTGAAACTTAGACGAGGCAGATGATGACTTTCAAACTAGTGAATGGTTTATAAAATAGTGGGGGAGTTTTGGTTTTTATATTAACTAACTTAGGAAAGTAAATAAATAAAAGCGAAATAAAATAAAGCGGATAAATAGATAAGATAGTGTTTGCTGAGATTTCGTTAATTAAGTTATAGGATGGCGTTCGAAGAAACTTTTTTGAAAGATATTTGTTAATTATTATTCTTGGATACTTAGATGTAAACACTAGATTCCCTATTAATTAAATTCCCATTAGCATGTCACACCAGGAACTAGGTTATAGTAACATCACAAAGTATTTAGAATAATAAGAAAGATCCTTATTTTAAGTTTTATATTGCTTTCTTATGAACGGTGACAAAATCTAAAAGTACTAGACAAAACCGAATGGTTCCTTGTCATCGTAAAATTTTTGTGGACTATAAAAGTTCAATTATGACTTTAAACCAGCCCTTGCTTAAGACTTCCCAAAAAATCCCCTAGTTATTCACAACGTTCCTCACTTGAAGTGGTTCCATCGCTTCAAACCTTGTCTATGCCTTGTCCTACGGTAATCGCCCACGTAGTCTTGCGGTTCCACGGTTTCATACCTTTTGACAAATTATCTTGAGATATATGTCTGACTACCTTTTATTTAGACGTCATTAAAAAGGTGTTGTAATCACGTTTATTGGTGGAAAAGCGATAGATTAATTTGATGTTTAAAATTCTATTTAAAAAAGGTTAATTAAACAAGGTTTCTCATTTTTATAATATTAGTCCACAATATTACTACCTTCGGTCGTTACATAGCTTCCACGTATTTGTACTACACATAAAGTGTTTCCAATGCTATACCGCATAACAGTATAATAGGGGTTGTCATATTACTTCGTAATATTGTATCGTTCCGTAATATGACTACCTTCGACCGTTCCTAGACTTCCACACATTTGTACTCCACCTTGAAGTGTTTTCAGTACTATATCGAGGAACAGTCGAATAGGGGCCGTCATATTACATTATTATTATTTATTAATCATCCCATAATTAAATAACTACATCGGAAACAAATACAACAAGTAGACTACTCACATATCATGACAATAGCTAAATCTAGCATAACTAAAGTAAACACGATTAATTAAGATAGATAAGGATAGAGATAACCGTGATTAAAAATGCGAGAATAAACTTGGATTAATTGACATAATTCCGAGCGTACACCGAATATTACAATGCATTTTTTACTTTTATTCTACGCCTAATTAAACTCCTAACTAGTTTAATTACTAGTTGAAACTAATCTAGAGAGAGATTAAAAAGAGAGAATTTTAGAACTAATTTCTAGAGTGAGAAAATAAACTAGAAATGTGTGTTTTTGAATTGTGAATCCAATGGTATATTTATAGTTGAAATCCGGCTCACGATAGCGAAGTTAGGCTCATTTTAGCAAAAAAAGCGTGCGCGGTACGTGTACCGGACGAAAAAGGTGGCGTACGGACGAAAAAGCACCCGGCACCGGTTGGACGTGGGCCGGAACCGGATGGGCACGGTCCGGCACCGGCCCAAGGACACAAAAAGGCAGTCGGCGCTGCCCGGCAGCCAGCCGGCGACGGTTGGTTACCGTGGCCGGTTGCCGGCTGTACACCCTTTTTAGTTCACGTTTTCGTATCTCCTTCATTATGTGTCCGATTGCGATGATTCTTTTTGCATTGAAATCTATTTCTAAAAACAAAGACTTTGATGTAAAGAAATCCTCGAGATGATTTTCCAATCTTCAGATGTCTTGTTTCAAATGTTTTGAATCTTTTGAAGCGCGTAGAATCTTCATTCTTTTTCCGTTTTTATTGATTCTTTTTGCGTTAGATTCGATTTTTGAAAACAAAGACTTTGGCATGTAGAAATTTCTGAGATGATTTTTTTTCTTGACAATCACGTCTTGGTTGCTTTGATATTTCAAACGTGCGTGGAATCTTCATTTTTCGTCCGTTTTGTTTGATTTTTCTCATGCTTCCTCATTTTAACCTACTTGATAAAATGTTATTAATTAATGTAATATTTGAGCACATTTTCCATGTATTCATTCTAAAATGAGAGATATATCATTTGTAAAAACTTGACTTTTTACGCGATATCAAGTATTCCACACTTAGATCTTTGCTTTTCCTCAAGCAAACTCGTCTTTCAAGCAGGTTAAGTGCGTAGATAATGAAAGGTTTTAGCACGGAACGTATTACCTAGGGTTTTTAGGAATAAATAAGATTTTCATTCTTTTAGAATACTAAATAAATAATCTTTTCGGAGCATGCTTTTGATCCTCTCGATCTTTTGTATACATGACTAGGTGATCTTCTCACAGTGGTCATTCATATCACATAAAGTTTTTAGGGTGTCCTATTCTATTTATCAATTGCTCATAACGCCAGTCATGTATCTCTTTTCGTCATAGGCTTTCGAGAATCAAATCGTCACCTTTGTGGTGAGAATGGGACTAATCGGGTCACAACATTCTATGGAAAGTGGTTAATAGAATTTGAGTGGGATGAAGGTTTTGTGGGAAGGTTTATTTTCTGCTATGCACTTTATTTTGTGGGTTTCTTTTTGGTGAAGAGGAAAGCCGAGTTTTTTGGAGGATTGACGCATTTTCTTCTTCTTTATTTTCGAAGGAAGTCCTTTTCCATAAGACTTTCTTTTCTTCAAAAAAAATTCGAGCATCATAACCTTTTGGCTCCTCTTTTTCATCACATAGAGCTTTTACTCGAAGATTGAGATTTAGTGAAGTTCAAGGGTTGTTTTTCACAGAGTAGAGATGATGGGGTTTTGGTGGTTATTTTTGGGAGTATGGATGGTCCTAAGAATGTTGCTATTCGATTGTTCCATTTACTTACCAAATCTGTTTCAAAATGCATAACAGGAGCAAGTTTTGATTCCAAACGCATACATCGGCACACACAAGAATCGAATAACTGAAGCATTAAAAGTGAATGCTTATTTGGCTCAACATACCTCACGAATCGAAAGTTGGGTTTTGTGTTCCTAGTCATGCGATGCTCTTTACGAGAATATTAGTTTAATTTTCTAAATAAATTCCCATCTTATGTATCCTTCTTTCCCTTATGTAAATTGTTCTTTGTTTAAAAATTGTCATTATCGAAACATTTCAAACTCAATTTTGAAAATTTTTGTTAGAATTTCGAGTTACTTTTGGAGAAGGATAATCTAAGGAATTGAGAATTAAAATCAGGTATATACCGCAATCCCACACTTAAAGGAACATCATCCTCGATGTTCTACTAAGTTCTTACTCGGGTGAAATCCCACACTTAGAGTTTTTAAACATCCAGAACGTATCCTTTAGAGGTGGTTGATGGGTTTGAATTCCACACTTAATAATAAGCATAGTGGATAGGGCATATTTGTAACGAATAATTTAAATAATTCAGAAGTACTCCCCAGTTATATGTACGGCTTGATAGTGATGATGAGGAGTGCTCTGAAGCATTTGATTGCCGAACATTTTAGTAGAGTCCATTTGTTGCTGTTGAGCTCCGATTTCTTCAAGTATAATTGTGATTTGTCTCATAGTTGTGAACACGTTGGATATACTTTTCTTTAGTTCGTTGATGCGTGGCACCAAAAACTTGATGCGTTAGGCGAAAACTTCTTCGTATATCCAAGTGTGAAAGATAGTCGGAGACTTCATCAATTCTTGGAATGTAAAATTGTGAAAATGTAAAACACGGGTTGCCTCCCGAGAAGCGCTCTTTTAGAGTCGAGAGCTCGACTTCTTTTCTTCGGATGATGCTGGATAAGTCACCAGGGTCCCCTATCTTGATGTTATGGGCCCTAGGTTGTGGGAAAGTGTATCGAGGTGGATAGATTCTCATGAAGTGATTGACTATTGTTGTAATCAATTCAAGTGGACTATCTCTCGACGCTTCCTTGTAGTTCTGAAGATGCTATGAAGTTTCCCTTGCAAGCCCGTGAAGTCCGAAGGTGATGTAGTCAACTACTCTAGTGACAGGCCCACTAGGATCACTCATGGTGGTTTTTTGTGTCTTAACAACCTCTCTGGGCAGTGGGTTTTGCCAGAGAGAGCATGTAAACTCCAAAAGTTGTAGTTTTATGTCTTCATAGTTCTCGGTCTTGGGGTCTCTGTAGAATCTTCTGATGGACGTGCACAGGTCCTCTATTTGCCGGTGCTGATAGCTGTTGAATGGAAAGTCGGATTCTGAGAAAACTAGAGTAAGCTGTCAAAGTATCTCCTTGCATCTAGATTGGAATATAATCTTTCTTCTGGAGTTACTTTTCCGTTGTTGAATCTCCCGTAGATGGATCATAACAAAAGTAGCGATATCAAGTGATGATTCATGTGTAACCCTAAAGGGTCGTTCGCGCCTTGATTCCTCCCAAACAAGATCACTAAGTTCTTCAATCAATAACTCAATTTGTTTTTCAACAGTGGAGTTGATGACCATAGATCCGTTTTCTTTGCAACTGGGGCGATCTTCTCTACTTATCAAGTCGAGCAATGATATGAGGTCATTCGTTGTTAAGATGTCAGCACGATTGCTCGGATGTCTAGTAGTCTCTTTCATATGCGCTCTAATGGATCCTAACATCTCCCATTGTGTTAAGGTGATGGAGATATTAGATCTTTTAAGTGCATTGTAGATCCTAATATACGTCCGTCTGTGTTGCTGGAAGAATTGCAGTTCAGTGGGGGAAGGAATAAGCAATTTGACTACATTACTTATTCCTCCTACCGCTTTGTCAAATTTTTGGATGATTTCGTTGAGTACTTTGATAATGCCTATTTTGTACATATTTTCTAGGGCATTATCGAGCTCGTTTATACTTTTCTGAATACAATTCTATGAACATGATACTTATTTGTTTGGTTTTGTGCTTAGGTCTAATTTTGAGGATTCACAAAGAATTAGTTAAAACCCCTTGCGTTTTGGAAGTAAAATGAAGGAAATATAAAATATATTGATTTTGGCTTGTTGGAGACTCCAGAAGTACTTCCTGGAGACGAGAGCAGTGACCAGGGTTTTGAGTAATTATACTGAGGATTCCAAGAGCACTCCTGGAGACGATGGTTGTGCTGAATATAGATAGTCTCATTTCTCTCACTTAGGTTTTGATCCATCATTTGTGTAATGGCCATGGTGACTTTGGGAGAGCTTTTGGAGACATACTAGGTGATTCTAAGGTATCCTCATGGATCAGGAACAAGGAATCAAACCCCAATCATCCGGCATGATTATCCTCTTCGGTTTGATCTTTTAACTAACGGTAGGGATGATTCTTGAGTATTTTACGCTTTGATTGATTGTGCCCTTCATGGGTTGAGATTTCTTTGTTTTTTTATGTTTATAAACCTTTGAGTTTTGATGTATCGTATGTGGATTTGATTATATCACATGTTAATCTTATGTTTAATCAAAGAACCATGGATGATTTTTGTGCTTATTTTGATTCAATTGATTAATGGTTATTGCATTAAGTGAAAACTTGTGTTTGTTAATCATTTGTTTATAATCTATTGGGAATCCTATGATTGTGACCTGTTATTCCATCGAATACAAGGATTTGGATTAGTATTAATACTTGAATTGTTTGTGAATCATACTAAGGGATACCTTGTATGATTTTAGCTTTTATGAAAGTAAGGTTGTTGATTAAATCATAAAATTACTTGAATTGGCAATAAGTAATTAGCAACTGTTGGTGTTTAGAGATATCTTGCACTAAGAACGGTTAATTGCTCAACTAGTTTTGTAACCACATAGTGATTGGTTTTGTCAATTGCATATGATTGATTGAGTTTCGTACTTAATCTATACATCCGAGTCAAAGAGAATTAGGTATAAATAAACATAGTTCATACAAATATGTGATCACTACTATCTTTATTGCTTTATGTTCTTTATTGCTTGAAACAATTTTGACTGCCAATCGTTAAAAGGTAAACTATCCAATCTTTTATTTGCTTTCAATTAAAGTTTGATTACTAGGTCAATAAATTATCAAAGAACACACAGACTGTCCTTGTGGGAACGAAACTCAGATTTACCAAAGCTATACTACTATTCGATTAGGTGCACTTGCCTATTGTGTAGTTGTCTGTTTCTTTGATATTTTCTGGTTTATTTATAACATGGTATACACATATCATACTTCAGGATCTGCAATGGTTTGTGGTTTGTCTTTGGTGCGTTTGGAATATTCCTACAGTGTTCCTTTTCTCATGAGATGGTTGTGGTTACTTCCCGCCATTTCGTCAGTGGTAAACAGATTAGGTGGCGGTCTGCTTCGTTTGTTTTCTCCCTCCATCTTTGTCGTTCCAATTACTTATTCCATTGTTTGGTTATTCGATGACAGAAATGAGTTTTTCATCTCTTTTCTTATTCGTTGGAGGTCAATCGGGAAATATGGCGTGATCGCCATTTCCTTGCTAGATTTCCTTCACTTGTTGGCCTTGCAGTTTCTTCGCTCTTTATGGTCTTGTTCTTGGAGATCACGTACATATCGGTTTATTCTACAGTGTTTGGATTGTCGATATGGAAAGTGATGGTTTCTCCTTGAGACTGCAAGCTGATGGTTTGTGCGAAGACGTTAGACCATATTCATGAAAGTTCTTCCTAGTATGATTGGGATGTGTATGCCTTCCTGCATATCCATTACTTTAAATCTGTTGGGTAAAGAAATTTATCAATCATAACTAAAACATTTTCAGCTATTCCCCTATTATATTTGACCGAGTGGTCAGCAAGTTGAATGCTCATTTTGGTAGGTCAAAGATTTTCTAACTCAAGCCTTTTGAAAAGCAAGTATGGCATAAGATTAACACTAACTCCTAAGTCGGCGAGAGAACAGATAATGCCTGAATATTAGATGGAACAGGGGAGAGTAAAACGTCTGATGTCTCCAAGTTTTTCTGGAGTGGTATTTTTAAGAATAGATGAATATTCCTCGTTCAACGGGATATTGGGTACTTCGGGTACCTTATCCTAGGTTGTAAGAAGTCTTCTAAAGTACTTTTTGAAGGAACTTCAGAGACAGTGCTGAGGAATTTCCTATCAAGCTTAAAAGACTTAAGCTTGTCAGGTCGCTATTTAAGATGAGCCGGAAATGGAATGTTTACTTTCCTATTATGGTTTGGTGCAAACTCTAAAACTATTGTCGATAGAACAATAGGTAGTTCCTTCACCGGAGAAGAAACTGCAGGTGGGCTATGCGCTACCTGAGAGTCTTGGATATGAGAAGCCTCCTTATGGCAACTAGTTTGACTATCCTAAGGTTTAGCGTTAATACGTTGTGCTAGTTGTCCTAATTGGGATTCGAAGGCTTTTAACAAAGTCAGTTGATCTCTTAAGATGAGATCAGCTTGGTCCTGTCCAGCCGAGATTCCTTGAATGACTTGTATCAGGGTGTCGTCAAAACTAGAGGGTTGTGAGGAAGAGGGCTCGGAAGGTTGGGGTTGGTAAGTTAGTAGGCTAGATGGGTTAATGGAATGGTTAGTATTGGGCGGAGTTAGATGAGATTGGGAATTTTGGGCTGAGTGGTTCAGATTAGCATAATTAAGGCAGGTTTGAACTTGACAGACTTGTTGTGGTTGACTTTTTAATTCATTGATCTCTTTGGTTAGTTCTTCCACTTGTTGAGTGAGAGTTTAGATAGCTTCAGCTCGATTGTAGTAGGTGAATTCACTATTGAGGGGTGATTTTCACTGTTCCAGTCATGGTTATGCATTGTCATTTTCTTGATTAGGCTCCAAGCGTCATCGGCCGTACAGTTCATAACACTGCCTTGAGAGGCGGTATCAAGTACAGGATGGCGATGTAGGAAGAGACCATTGTAGAAGATGCGCAACTGGTCTGAGCGCTCAAATCGATGATTTGGATATTTCTTAAGCAATTTCTTAAAGCGATCCGATGCATCGTAGATTGATTCATCATTAACTTGGCGGAAGTTTATGATGTTGGTTCTAAACATGCTTGTTTTGATGGGGGGAGTATTTGGCAAAAAATTTGATTGCTAATTCTACCCAAGAGGTTATAGAGTTAATCTCTAGTTCCTCAAACCAGGTTTGTGCATGAAGAGTGAGTGAATAGAGAAATAGTTAAAGATAGACTATGTCCTGGTTAACCCCAATCGGCTTAAAAGAGTTTGATAAGGAAATGAATTTGTCAAGGTGGGAGTTGGGATCATCATTTGGTAGGCTATGGAATTGACAGAGGTTTTGGACTAACTGAACAATGTGGGGCTTTGATTCAAATGAAGCTCTATCGGTTTCTGGATAGATGATTGGTCCTCCTCGACCTTCAATCAAAGGTTTAGAGTCTTCAACAAGAGTGATAAGTGTTGTTATCATAGTCTCATTGGCAGGTCGTTGATTAGCGGAATGAAGAGGGGTAAAGTAGTTTCTAAAAGTAGTAAAATGAAAGAAAAACTAATAAAGACGTAGGGGTTTAAGGAAAAGAGTTTATCCTAAAGGTTCACTAGAAAGTAAGTTAATCTTGACGCCTATGGATCGTACAATTGGTTCCCCGGCAGAGGTGCCAAAAACTTGACGCGCCCCCAGCCGTCGGTAAGGAGTTACCTTGTCGTTGCACCGGCTACTGGCGGTGTGTCAGGGGTTGTTTTAAATTTATAAGTCCGGGGCCTAAGTTTTCCTAAAAAAGCTAATTCTAAGAGCGAGCAAGTGATAGGTATGACCTAGATTCGTTCTTCAAACCAACTTAATTGAAACTTAGACGAAGCAGATGATGGCTTTCAAACTAGTGAAGTGTTTATAAAATAGTGGGGGAGTTTTGGTTTTTATATAAATAACATAAGCAAGTAAATAAATAAAAGCGAAATAAAATAAAGCGGTTAAATAGATAAGATAAAGATAGTGTTTGCTGAGATTACGTTAATTAAGTTATGAGATGACGTTCGGAGATCTGATATAGACGGACCAACAATGACTATTAGGCGTACCAAGTATCAATGAAAAACCAGAAAAAAGCTTAACAAGATCCGTACATAACCAAAGTGAAATCATAGTGGAACTAATAGCTAAATAGAACAAAGTACTTAAAGATAAAACATGGAAGCCAAACCTTGTTAAACCAAACAAAACCAAAATATCTAACCAAAGTCGATCCAACCTGCACGGAAGCTGTGACACCCCGCAAATTTAAACACGATTACATACGCTAAACACTTTCATTATTAGGCTAATTCCCTACTTGAGTGAATTCACAACACATTTTAGAGGTAAGTCTAGCAAAGCCCAACTAGTTCATACGCGTAGTATTACATTTCGTAGTAAATTGTAAATACGTACAAAACAATAGGAACAAACGCGACAAAAATATACGACAGTTGGTGAACAAAATTATTTAATAAAACGAAATTATTAAATAACGTTATTAACTATTAAATATTATGTCGATAATATTTACAAAGTATTTTGCAAACTGAAAACGACTCGAAACATCTCTGACAAAACAAAACAGAATAAATTTTTAAATTTGTATAACTTAACTGAAATATCTTTATAAAATATCTCATCTAAAAATAGATTCAAATACGTATTTAAAAAGTTACCAAATTAAAATATTTGAACATTTAACGATCGGGTAAACAAATACGGGTAAAATACCGCAAATTAGGGACAAAGTCCCCTCTCCTTTTGGAACCACCAAAACCGGCCCACCCCACTCCACTTCCACCTTCATTTTCATTTCACTCTCTCTCTCTACCTCCATTCTCTCTCAAATCTCTCTCTAAAAACCTTCCACAAATCACACAAAAACTACTATAAAAACGTAATAAATCACCGAGCTCATTTAGAGAAAAACGATCACCACGACGAAAGCTACACAACCATCTTCTCGGATTCCTCATGCAACAACCTTGTAAGGACCGGACAATCCCGCAAACTCTTAGATTTTGCTATTTTCTTTGATATTTCGTGTTTGTAATACTTAATACATCATGTTTTAGTGTTCTATCGACTTATTATGTCCAAAAATTGACTTAAAAATGCGTTTTTAAAGTTAAAAATACGATCAGCTCGTTCTGCGAGCTGAGATCTGTTCTTCCTGCGAACCGAGCCGAGCTGCGAACCGAGCATGTGATGCGAACCGAACCGAGCTGCGAACCGAGCCGAGCTGCGAACTGAGCTCGCTATGCGAGCCGAACCGAGCTGCGAGCCAAACTGAGCTGCGAACTGAATTGAGTTGCGAACCGAACCGAGATGTGAATTGAGCCCTTGCGAGCCGAGCTTGCGATTCGAACGAGCGAGCCGAACGAGCGAGCCGAACGAGCGAGCCGAACTGGCCTGGCCTGCGAACTGAGTTTTACCCAACGATTCGACATTTCGTGTAACGACAACTACACTTTTTACAACGATGATTGACATACAAAAGTATATACTTTTGCTAATCATAAAACGAAACGAATATAATAATGTTTTCAGAAATTATTATTACAAACCGCTACCAACGAGTCGTATACATTTCTGAAACTACAAACTCAAACGACAAACAAACACTTTGGACATAATCTAGTTGCGTGGACACTAGCATGGATGGTCGACATAGACATCCACATACTTATTAAATCTCATACGTATAGGGCGTTAGGAGATTTCGGATTAGACTCGGGCTTTAGGCTTTGCTAGCACTCGCACATACTTAACTCAACAGGTGAGTTCACAGCCCCTACCTTTTAACTATTTTACTGCTTTCAACTAGGGGTGGAAAACATAGTCAAACGTTTGAAATACATGATTGTATATTGATTTACTCGAACAATTAGAGTACATTGAACTGTTAAACTGTTACACAAACTAACGTTTATGAATTAACATTTTCATACTACAAACACCGTAAACGTATTAAACTTGTTTTGAAAACGCTGGAGAACGACCAACAACGCTTCTACAAAACTGACTGGGTAACTAATAGGTCCTTCTGACATGGACCAGATCCTACTGACATGGATCAAGAGACACTGACACTCCCTTCTATTTGAACCCTACTGACATGGGTACTAGATCCTACTGACATGGATCCATTATACTTATTGAACATGGGACACTAACACTCCCTACAATTTGAACCCTACTGACATGGGTACTAGATCCTTCTGACATGGATCCATTATACTTGTAGAACAGGGGACACTGACACTCCCCACTAGGTGAACCCTACTGACATGGGTACTCGATCCTACTGACATGGATCCGTTAACAACTATTAGGATACTGACATTCTACGAATAACTATTAGGATATTGACATTTCTACGAATAACTATTAGGATACTGACATTCCTATGAACAACCATTAGGATACTTACATTCCTACAAATACTAATAGGATACCGCTTTCCTATGAAACTTAAGCTATATTTGGGTAACATCCCCCGCAACTACATCTTTGGGCTACATCCCACTAAAGGTACACTTTGGATAATATTCCACGAAACTTTATTTGATCGTGATGACGATAACGACTTGTGAACGCTTTGAAACAACCAACTATTATTGTGAACATAAAACCTGTGAATTCACTCAACCTAGTTGTTGACTTTTACTATGTTTTTCAGGGAATTAGCAGCGCATGTAAGAACCGCCTACACATACGGAACTAGGGCGACCCGCGAAGCTTTAGGATGCCAACATTTGAAACTTTTGGATTTCTTTTGTATAACTAAAGTGATTTTAGTCATATTTCTGAAATCTACTTTTGTAAAACAGTAATTACTTTATACGATTCGTGAATCATCAACTTTTGTAAATTATTAACTTTGGCATCTTAATATATATGTTCTGTTGTAATCATATGCATTGATAAGTATGCATGTACTGTGTAATGTGGCACTCCCCATACTTAACAAAACGCTTCCGCTAACCACAATCAACGAATTTTGGGGGTGTTACAAAAGCAAACAAACCAAGCCAATAACTTGCAAACCAAATTAAACAATAGTATTACTAAAGCAGATGAAACCACACCAAACAAGAACAGCTAAACCAAATCAATGAAAACCAAACATCATCAAATTCTAAATTCCTCAAGTAAATTTAAATAGACATATATCTCTCTCTGGAAAGATGCGAGGCTAAAACCCTTCGCTCGGATTGTATAATCATGTGTCTAGAATATAAAGACCAAAAATCATGATGAACTAACAGTTAAAGAATTTGGTACACCAACTCGTCTACAGCCACGCAGAAAGCGACGAACGAAAAAGCAGCATTTTCGACTGATTGCTGGTAGTTAATCGAGGCTTTGACGACAAATCCGAACTGTCAAAAGTTAGATCAATGTGCTAAAACCTAGAGTACGAATTTAAGGGTGATCAAATCGTTAACGAATGAGTTATGCCTATTCTCCCATAGATGCGCAGATTATGATGAAACATAAAGCAAAACAACATAGAAGAAACTAGATCAAACAAAAATAGGATCCCTTCGAATTGTCAACAATTACCCGACGATCAGAGGACAAGTCACTGAGACGTGTACCTACGATTCTGATAGAAACTAATGACAACTTTATTGTAGTAAATGATTAAAATGTTTTTTTAATAGAAATTGAGCACAAAGAGGTGCTTAAATAGTAGTGTTGACAAAACCCTAAATGCTAAACGGGCCTGAACTAAGTTAACAAAATGTGAGCTTATAAGATATGGACTATTATGCTAATAGGTAATTTTAGGGTAATTAGGATTTGCTCGGGACCAAAAGGTATTACATGTTAAGTTATAATACGAGTCGGTAGTTTCAGGCACACTTGCTTAAACTAGGTTGGACAAACTAGGTAGGACACCACCACTAAATAGCAGAAGCCAAGGGGGCTTCGCCCCCTTACGGGGTCTAAAGGGCCGATCCCCCTAGTTGGGGTCCCACAAACTGAATTTTAACCGTCATTTTGAATAAAACATAATTTTGTGTCCTCATTTGAACTCATGAAAAGCACAATACTTCTCTCTAGTTTACGCTTAGTTTTTATGTCAAGAATCTAAGTACATGTTTAGTCTTATCCCATTAAAGATTTCGTGAACCCATCCAATATATGATTGAAATAGTCTATTTAGATTTTGTTTACACAATTCAAAGATTATATATTCAAAATTATTATCACACTTAATTCTCTAACAAGTTATCATCACACTAAATTCTACATTATTTATTATGCATGGTAAATAATTTAGGGATTAGATCTGAAAATGTAACAAACTTTGACAAAATCTCTATTGTATGTACCAACTTTCAAAACCTCTATCGTATGTATCCAATTTTCGATTATTGCCTATTGTATATAACATGGTTATCGTGTCATCCATTTAAAGTTCCACGTGGCATTCTCATAAAGTGCCACGTCAAAAAATTACATACAATAAACATAAATCAGTAATTGGGTACACACAATAGAGATTTTGAAAAGTTGATACACACAATAGAGTTTTTGTTATAGGTTGATACACTTTCATATACTTGGCCCAATAATATATATATATATATATATATATATATATATATATATATATATATATATATATATCATCCTCTAATTTAAATGTATATTCATTTTTTGTCCCTCATTCAAATATATAAGACTAAACGCTACATAAAATATGTTGTAAAATAGAACAAATAATTATCTCTTAAAAAGAATTACTCCTTTGTTGATGCATAGTAACGTTGTATGTATATATTTAATTAGAGTACGTCAATCCATATGTTACTAAGCTAGTTGAAATCTGGTTAAAGACAATATGTATAATGTTGTATATGTTTTAGGTTTGACTATTTATAACTAAATTAAATATATATTAAAGAAAATACCAATATTGTCTTAACTTTTTAAACTATGATACTTGAGTTTCTTATAAACCCTAATCAAGGATCAATTGATAATTCAAAAGTTATATTTAAACCTTTAACATGTTAAAATGCAAACTTCATAATTCATTCCTTGTTTTTAATATATAATTAATAATTAAAGGCATTATCACATAAGTTTGAATTAAGAAAAATAACTTTTCATTTTTGCTATCAAATACAAATTATTCATTTGGGTTAATATACAAATAGGTCACTGTACTTTATGAAAATGTTCATCTGGGTTACTAAACTTCAAAAATGTTCAATTGGGTTACTGTACTTGTAAAAAGTGTCATCCGACCTATTTTGCTTAATTTTAGTTGAAAGTTTAGTGACCAAATTGTACATTATTAAGTACATTATTACAAGTACAGTAACCTAATTAAACTATGTCGGAAGTTTGGTAACCTAATTGAACATTTTTATAAGTACACTAACCCAACTGAACAATTTTAAAGTCTGGTATCTGAGATGAACATTTTCGTAAAGTAGAGTGGTTGTGTATTAACCTTTATTTATTTACCGTTCACCACGATACAAATGCCATTTACTGACTAATACATTTGCTGATTGATATACACATCAGTCATTAAAGCATCTTTTTACCTTTTCGGAAAGAAAAAGACAGATAATAATCATATTTATACATAAAATAATTATATAAAAAGTATTTTGCATTAAAAAAAATAGAAACAGAACGCGCATCACTGTATTCCCTAATTTCGGAAGCAAGAACCCTAAAAACGTTCTCATTCTGTCTCCGGCGATTCAACCAACCAGATGCGCGGTCAATAGTCTGATCCACTGTTGTCGTCCGGTTCTACGCCGATGGTATCATATTCTCATCTGATCTGCTCTACTCTGGCACCGTTTACCTTCAACTAAGAGGTTTTCTAAAGGTAAACATATCGATAATTCAAGTTTTTTTGGTTAAATTCAGCTACCATTAGATGTTAATTGTGAATTAAGGTATTAAATCGCGGAAGTTGATGTTGACCTATCAAATGCGTTGAAGGATTGAAGTTCAATTTCGCCTTCAATTACCTCAAACGATTGGAGAATCGTTCTATAAGGTTTTGAGTTAATAACGTTTTTTTCTATTTTTGATCCTTTTTAGTTTGAATCGTACTATCAAAACTTCAATTATTTACAATTTTTGTTATGTAATTGGTTGATATTGACGAATCTAGGTTTTGAGCTGGCTAGTATCATTATTCATTTCATCAATAGTGGTGGATGAAGAAGGCTGTGAATATGAAATTAGGTATGACACAAAAATTGTTTAGAAATTTCTTATAACTTTTAAATCAACTTAACTTGAATTCTTAAACCGTAGTTTGCTTCTAATTTGTGGAAAGGATGCCCGAGATGAATTGTGATTAACATTTTTGCATATAGTAGGTAATAAGCTGATCTGATAAGACACGTGAACTGTTTGTATATCGTAAGTACTATTATACATAATTAAAATTTTGTTAGTTTGATGTATGTGCATCAAATAGACTTACAGTTAGAAGCTAATCCCTTTGAAACTAGTATAAGTGTGGATTGGAATGATTTTTGGTGTATATCATGGTATTGGACTATTGGTGCTATCTCAGTTGCAACTACTTTTCTTAAACTTGCCATATTTTTGCTAGGCTGGATGGATGTACACCAAGATTGTTTGCTGAAACAAAATTTGCATGCATTTGCAAAAGCTTCATATTAAGGGAAGGTTGCTTGTGTAGCTGTGTTCACTTGGGTTCCATTTCTTGGCTTCCTATGTAGGTATTTCATATGTCCAAGCATTTAGTTGTTTAGATGCTGGTTATTACGTTCAAGTCATGACCTTCAAATTTGATTTGATGTTTAGTTTTGTAATGCGTTAAGTGATAGTTATTAGTTACTGGTGTAGAAAAATCTCCAAATGTGACTACAAGTCATGCTACAATTTGTTGTCTACCATCGATTCCCATTTTATTGTGTTCGACACATGATTATTACGTTCTTTTCTTTTTGGTGGTCTTATAGGATAACTAGTGCAAGGAACTTCTTCTGATACATCTACAAGTTTGCGTTAAACTTAAAGGAGGACTACTTGAACACATGTCTAATTTTATAAAAAATAAATATTACTTATTCTTTTATGCAGATTGATGCATTTATTTTTCTTTTGTTTTGCAGAATTGTGGTGTGGTACTTCACACATATCGCTTCTCTAGTAAATGAAATATTGGACTGAAGTGCTAAAAAAACCACCATGCCAAACTCTATGGTAATTTCATCAAGTACTTGTCGTTTTGCAGAATTACAGTGTGGTACTCCCCCGCTTTCATGTGTACTCAATGTTTTGTTTACTTTAGGAATACCATGACTAGCATAGGCTTGTGTCACCCTCACATGTGCACCCATTGTTTTTATTTTTGCTTAGCCCAACCTTAAGATTTCCCTAGTAATAATTATATATCGGGACTGATTTGGAGACAAACAATCATAACTACTTCTATTAGTCAATTGTGTTGCTAACGTCTGATTTTTGTTAAGAATTCTACTTAGGATGGGAAAAAGGTTGCAAGAAGTGTCTACCACAGAAGTGCAACAGCCTAATGAAATATGTTTTTGATACATACACGATTTGAAAGTTGGATACTCAATGGAGTCGCAACACTGTTGTATAATATAGCTTTGTATGTGACTTCTCTTTCTGTTTCTCATTTTCTATTTATTATATTCTATGACAAGTGTTTTTTGACATTGCAGAGTAAAATATAATTGGCTCCTCTATCATGCAAACAATATCAAATGAGTTACACTTAAAGTTGGAGTGTATAGATTTTCTACCGAGGTTGTGGTATGTTCTTCTACCTAGTGATCACTAAACTCATACTTTAAAGGTTTGTTTTATAGTTATACGTGATAAGTTAAATCCCACAAAGTTCAGGTTATACAGTGCATAAAATTAGTACCTTTATAGTTCATTTGCTTGTGTTTAAACACTGTTTCTATACTTGCTGCGTAGATGAAGGCGAAGACCATTCCCGAGAGTCATACTGAGGCAGCAAAGAACATGGGTTCAACTGCGAGTATAAGAACAGCTTGTGCTTTGGGGCACAAATTTTGTAACTCATTTTTTTCAACTCTTTGTCCCTATGTTCTTAAATGTTATAAAGATCTCAAGTCTAGAATATATGTATATTGTGATGTTATAATTGCTTTGGAATTTTATTGTAATTGTTTTAAGCAATAAGATTACATTTTGTTTACATTGTGACATGTATTTGTTTTAGTATTAGTATTTATAATTATATTTATCTTTATATCTATATATAAAATAGTACAATAAAATTGAGGCTTTTGGTGATAATACGTTTGGACCTTTAATGACTGAAAGCTTAGTGATTAAAGCATTTTCAGCACAATTGGTGAATACCCCCTATATTGACTTATATATCAGTCATTAAATCTTTTTGTGTTATTTCTGACTGAAATATTCAATGAGTATAGATTTTTAGTGATGGCTTAGTTACTGACACTTTTTTTATAAGTAGGAGTAGACTTTTAAGGCTTTACTTACTATTTTTACCTCTTTACTGACACTTTATTTCAGTCAGTAAACGGCATTTATTTTGTTGTGCCGGCGTTGTAAATGACGTTACGGTGACAATCATTTATTAGTGGGGAAACCGAAGAAGTCTTTAAAATCTCAAGTCCTTAAAATCTCAAGTTTCACCTTTTCATGATAAATTCCATAATATTTCATGATAAATTAATTGGTGACTTTGTTTGTGAAAATAAGTAGTAATTTAATGATAAAATAACTTAAGTACAATTATGTAATTTATTTATAGTTGAAGTTGTTCACATAAGTGACTTAAGTGAGTATTTTTAGGTTGCAGAATTAGTTCACATCTTTAAGTATTACCTCAATGATATTTAAGAATGTTCACATCAACAGGTAATACTTGTTGCCTCTAGGTCAATAGCACTTTGAACCAGTTGAAGATAAATGTGAACATATATACCTCTCGTGTTGATGATGTGCAACCGTTGAACAAGATACAAGACCTACTCAAAAAGATCACATCATCTAGCAAATATCTCGCTAATTTAAAGTTTCACTCTCTTAGTCAATAAGGTCTAAAGTACCGCTCCAAAAGTAATGTACAATTGATTTTAATGTAACCTTGCCTTTTGACATGAAATTGAGTGAAGTATTTAAGAAAGCACGTATTTCTCTATCAGAAATGCGATGGGAGAATATTGATCAGAGTATATAACTTGTTTTTTACATACATTTAGTTATACATACATTTTTTGAGAGTACGAAGTTCTTATATACCTATACAGTTAATTTTATATTTTAAGGAGAGGGAGTGTTGAGAATAAAATTTAATTCTTACAAATGTAGTAGTTGGATAAATATTTGTAACTTTCTTATTTGTATATTCTATACGTCGTACATGTGAAATTTAGACTTAATAGAAAAGTGAGCCATTGGATGAATTGCAACCAAAATACTTAAAACTCAAAGAATAATAATTTAAATGACTAAGTACTCTATAGTACACATGACATTGGTTAAATTGCAAAGTAAAACTTCAAAACTCAAACAATAAATATGTGACTAACCACTTAATAGGGTTAATTATTTGGTTATGTATGTAACTTTGCTCGTTTTACTATTGTATGTAACAAACTTTCAAAACATATATTGTATGCAATAAACTTGTAAAAATCCCTATTGTAAGTCACAACCTATAAAAACATCTATTGTATGCAATGAACTTGTAAAAAATCTCTATTGTATGTTACGGGTTACCATGTGTACATGCGAAACTGAAAATGGCTCTTTTTATATTGGTTTGTGGCGGCACGAGTAAACTCTAGCAGATCATTGACTACCGCACCATACGATAGCAATTTTTTACAATTTTATTGCATACAATAGATGTTTTGAAAGTTTGTTACATACAATAACATTTTTTACAAGTTTATTACATACAATTGATGTTTTGAAAGTTTGTTACATACAATAGTAAAAAGGGCAAAGTTAGATACATAATCAAACAATTAACCTTACTTAATAATGCAAATAAAAAAAGGGGAAATTAAAAAAAATGCCATTTTTTTCAAGTATATATCGTTTTGCCCTCCGAATTTTTTTTTTTACGATATACCCCATGAAATCGCAAAAGCAAATTTGCTTTTTGCGATCTCGTGATTTTCTTTTGCGAGCCGTTCACTGACCGAGCCGTGGCCGAGACATCCAGTGCCATCGCAAATCGCAAATTTGCGATTTGCGATTTACCTATGCCCCGAGAAATACTTGCGATCTTCGAGTCGTTTTGCACGTTCCCGAGAATTCAGTGCAATAGCAAATGGCAAATCGCAAATCGCAAATTTGCGATTTGCCATTTGCTAAGGCCTCAAACGCCGTCAGCGACTTGGTCACGTGCATTTGTCGCAAAAGCAAAAGCATTGGTCGCAAAAGCAAATTTGCGATTTGCGAATGGAAAGGGCATATCGTCAAAAAAAATTCGAGAGACAAAACGATATATACTTGAAAAAAAATGACATTTTTTTTAATTTCCCTAATAAAAGTGAATCAAAATATGAACATTTAAAACATACTCCATACGGTGCATTGCATAGGATCTAAAAAAAAGTTCTACATTGGGAAACTCAACCTTGGTGTCTGCTTCAAGGTGTATGCTTAGTGTAGGCATAGTAGTGAGTCATACTTTGCTAATCAACATACGATTGAAAGTTACTCTGATAAATTTATAAGTTAATTTAAGTTTTGTATCTTTCATGTTCAAATTAATCTACTCTCCTCAATTTATTTGAAGAGAATATTTATAAAAGGGGCAAGTACATAAAAATGTAACTAACTATAACATGACATTTACAATATGTACTTAACTATTCAGGCTTTCATTGTGTGTAATAAACTATTTATTTCTTTTCATTGTATGCAATTTGACGACATGTCAACTTGTAAGGATGACACGTGGCACCTTAAATAAATGACACGTGGAAAAAATGCCAAAAATTGCATACAATGGAATAAAATAACTAGTTTGTTTCATACATTGGAAGCCCGAATAGTTGAGTACATATTATAAATGTTAGATCATAGTTAATTGTATTTTTATGTCCTTATCCCTTTATAAAATTCCAAGTATTTAGGAAAAAAGGATAAAAAAAAAAGTTATAGTATCATAATACCCATCCGATCCATCCAATTAATTACAGACCGCTTCTACCTGAACGTTAGATTTGGCCCGAGATTCTCATAATTTATGTTTAATATTTGCAGCAAATTTCAAACTTGGAAAGAAGAAGAAGAAGAATTATTATTGTGGCATGTTTGAATCTCCAAGATCAACTCGGGCAACTCCTTTATGCTACCATATATATTGAAGCATCTTAAAATCTCAGGTTAAAATCGCAGATAGGTAATAAACTTTCTTTTCGTATCGAATTAGGTAACAAACTGATTTTATTACTAATGTAGGTAGAGAACTTTTAAATTTTATTACTGAGTTAGGTAATATGTATTACGTGACATATTACTGTAATGCCATATAAAATATTTATTAATAATGTCATGTAACACATATTACCTAACTCAAGAAAAAAATTAAAAGTTCACCACCTACATTAACAATAAAATCGATCATTACCTAACTCGATATATAAGTGAAAAGTAATTACCTATTTTTAGCTTTAACCCTAAAATCTTTTCATACTATTTCATCAGTCTCAGTCAAAGTATTCATTTTGACTTTGCACAAACACTTTGAATTTGTACACAGTTTTAAAATTCATCACTAACATATTTTTCACCAATTAAATAACATATCTACTCACTAAAGTCTCTTTCAATTTGTTAAAACATATAAATAAATGTTTATTTAGAACAATCCAAAATTATAATGTGTACTTATCGTGACACGGGTTAGTAGTATATACATCGTGACATTTAGTTATATATACACTTTGACTTAGCCATATAAAATTACAATCGGTTTTTGTAAATGAAAATACGTATTTGGTTTTATGACTCATCGAAGCATATATTTAAGACGTAGGGGTCTTTTATTTTTCTGAATACTAAAAGCTGAATCTGAAAACCAGTTCTGAATAATAAAAGCTAGCAGCTGAAATCTGAATCCATGATATTAAGATCGTTTGATAAATAAGAAGTGCGAACATCTGAATACACATGTTTAACCATTTTTTGGAGTGACACAAATTAGATGAATACGACATTGAGTTACAAACGACTCCACTTAAGAAAAAGAAAAATTACAAGAGGTTCCCGAGACAACGTTTTAGAAACATATAATAACTTCAATGAATCTGTTGTCATGAATAAAAAGAAGACTAAAATACATAAACTAAAAAGGAAAAAAAAATTATTATTTAATTTAACACATAAACTAAACATGTGATATCCATTTATGCGAGACACTAATGTATAGATAGTTAGAGAATTTGTTTTTCTCAATTAGAAGTTTTAACCAATTGTAAATAGCTTATTGAATAAGAGGTTTTTCAGCTAAGTTAATACTTAATTAGGAAAAACTATCAAAACATCTTAATGATTTTTAGCTTATTGAATAATATAAATACCACTTTTTAAAACACAATAAGCTTAAACAAAAGATCATATAGTAAAAGATTTTAGAAGGGGTATTATAAGGATACCTCTCTTTTCTTTCTCATACTCCTGGGCCCAGGCCAGCTCAGGTCTAATTTAGTTATTTTTCAGTTCAGTTTTTTCAAAGGTCGATCAAAGTATAATTTAGAATTAGTTTTAGTTTTAAAGTAATTAGGGGTAAGAATTTGAAAAAGACATGGTAAATGATAGAAAGTAAAAAGAAAAAACATGATGTCATTGATTTGATTAATGAGAAGAGGTATGAGATAGTAAAAATGAGTAAAAGGGTTGCTTTTAGGCCATCTTCAATGTATGTCATTTTACACCAAATTTGGTATTTTGGTGTAAAGGTTGAACTTCAAACAACTCACCAGTGCAGTTTTTAGTATACACTAAATTTGTGGAGATTTTGTACCAAATTTGATGCAACACTAAACTTTGCACCAAATTTGTAGTGTTTCGTTTTAGCCTCTATGTTTGAAATATTGTTATTATTGAAGTACAAAACTTGAAAATACTTATTTATTTGTATGGATTTTTTTAGGTATTTTATACATTAGATTAAATAATATGATTATTAAAACAATAAAATATAATTTTCAACCAAATTATAAAAATTAAAATGTTGATTAATGCAAAGAACTTATGTAATTGAAACTTTATATATGTAAATATATAAAAATTATATTTTAGTTTATAATTTGGAAGGTTACTTGATCATGAAAATGAATAATTGAAGTAAAGTAAAATGTAAAAATAGTTGAGGGGTGATGTGTAAATGCTGAGAGTCATTTTAGTGCAGAAATTTAGTACGTACGTTGGAGATGAAACACATTTGATGTAAGCATATTCCTTAAAGATTCTTTTATTACATCAAATTTGATGTAGTGTTTAATGCATACGTTGGAGATGCACTTAGTAGACTTTTAAAATGCCAAAATATCTTAGAAAAATCTGTACGGACAGAGCAAAGGTAAAGAAATTAATAAAATTAAAAAGTTATAATATCGACCTCTCATGAACCGACACGTGTGATACCTATTTAAGGTTGGTGACATATGTTGATGTGTTTTATCTGTAAAAACTAATAATTCACATTTGACTCATCAAACAGACCTCCACGCGCTCACCTTCATCATCAACGCACACTTCTATAGTCAACACGCGCTTCATTGCGAGTGGGTATTTACTCATCTTGAGATGATGCTTGCTTGTGTTTCTTAAATAGGTTAAAAAGCATCAAGCTTTGAAGATGGAAACAACACCAACCCTAAATTTCATATCTGGGTATGAAATATGAAAGAAAATAAATTTTGAAAACCCTTAAAAAAAGTGTATCCACTTTTAAAATCAAACCCCATCTCTGTTTCTATATGTTTTTGTTTCTTTTTCAAAATTCAGTTTCTTGAATGATCTTGATATATATAATAATTATCATCACTTCAGTTCCAGAAAAATAAAATCTTTTTTTAACCCATTAATTTTGATCCAATTGGGTGCTGTAAAAATTCAAACTTTGTGCTTTTTGTTAAGAATTTGAAGAATTATGGGGAGGGGAAGAGTGGAGTTGAAAAGAATTGAAAATAAAATAAATAGGCAGGTGACTTTTGCTAAAAGAAGAAATGGGCTTCTGAAAAAAGCTTATGAACTCTCTGTTCTTTGTGATGCTGAAGTTGCTCTTATCATCTTCTCAAATAGAGGAAAGCTTTATGAGTTCTGCAGTACCTCCAAGTAAGTTATATATATGTTTTTCTTGTAGATCTGTGATGGGTTATGTATTTCTTGATGATCTTGTGCTTGGAATTAAATAAAGTTTTGTGCTTTGTTAGAATTTAGAATATCCACAAGTTAATTGAGCTAGCTAAATGGTTTTAGTTGTTTGAGGTTTTCTTTTTAATTTAAAGATTTCATTTTTAAAGGTTAAAATTGGGTTTAGTGATTTGAGACTTAACTAGATCTTGTCTTTAAAGAAAGTAAAATTATATAGTTGATATAAAAATAAGAGCTTTATGGGATGGTTTTGATTTTAGATTATTTTTCTTCAATTTACTTTAATGGGAATGAATTAACTTAATTAAAGTCACCCAATTTCTTGTTTAAAGAACCTAAAAATGTTTAAGAAAGTTGATGTATACCATCTTTACATTTCTTAACGATTTCCTTCTAGTTTGAAGTCTTGTATTGTTTGATTTTTGTTTAATTTTATACAAGTTAACTTTATAGTATTAAAAATTAATATGTGGTTTTTTATGTTGTTAAAATCTTGGTGGGGATTGGAGCTACAAGCTAGCTCATTGAATTCCTAGTCTGAAGAACAAGTATTATTTTATTGGGTCTCTTGGAACCCTAATTGTCAGCACAATTTTCAAAGACAAAAATGTTTCAATAGATTTGTTTTGTACTTTTTTATTTCAAATCAATATGACATGCTTTTTTGAATCAGGAATTCAAACAGATAAGTAGCAGCCAAAAACTCATTAGTCATTGCAACAAACCCAAGCTATTCACTCTTTCACTTTCTCTTGTTCATGATCATCATAGTTATGGGGTCTTCAGTTTTTTATTCGGAAATTCTTTAGATGTTTGTTTAGCTAGGTAGTTAGATACTAGTTGTGTATTGTCCAAATCAAACTCATTGAAACATCAGGTTTGATATCAAAACCAAATATGACTTTAATTTATATGTGTTATTTGAACATTTCATTACCGATCGATATAGTTAAGACTATAAAATAATTGTCTTTCATAAAGCAGTTTAGCGGTGAACGTTTGAGATTATTCAACAAATTTTATAAACACATGAAATAGACTCGAAACTACGAACATTAACCATAAAATTTGTCATTGTGAATGATTACGAATTCACCGTGCCAACCTTTCAATTAGAAACTAAATTTCAAGATAGTTTAGACAGATTTTGGCATTATTTAAAGAACCCTAATGAAACCTTATCTTTGTTTTGACTAAATCTTATCTTAGCATGCTCAAAATGCTCGAAAGGTATCAGAATTGCACTTATAGTTCAATGGAAGTGAATCGATCCGCCAATGATGCCGAGGTATTATTTGTGCTGCCAAAGCCATATATCATTGAATCATATAACAGTGACCAATGCATGAATCAAACAAATTTTAGCCACTTTGACATTTTCTAACCAATTTCTTGCTTTGATCTTTAGCAAAGTAGCTACAAGGAGTACATGAAACTGAAAGCTAAATACGAGTCTCTACAACAATACCAAAGGTGAGTAGCAGGTTTCTGTAAGAAAGATTGAATTTTGACAACTCTAACTAGACTAATAAAATTTGTGTCTTTGAATGCTGAATGCTCATATTACAGACAACTATTTGGGGAAGATTTGGGGCCACTGAACCTGAAAGAACTTGAGCAACTCGAACGCCAACTAGACTCCACTCTAAGGCAGATCCGTTCCATAAGGGTAAAAGATACCAAATCTTCTTTTGTGTAATACAAAACTTCATAATAAGAAACCATTAATCTTACATATGTGTTTGAAAGTTCAGTTACATCATAACTTGAATCTTATTTCTATAAGTGTAATCGGTATCTTATTTTTAACCATGTCGACGCACATATGTATGATCTTATGCAATATATATGCAGACTCAATCAATGCTGGATCGGCTCTCTGATCTTCAAGTTAAGGTACCACAGTTCTAATAGTCAAAATTTGCATCGTGTTTGAACATTAACATATTGCTTAAGTAAAGTAATAACAAATTAAAATAAATCCATGAAACTTACAGGAAAGGATGTGGCTTGAAGCTAATAAAGCTTTAACGACTAAGGTAATAAAAACATACATACATACATGAATGTATATGTCCTTCGATTCAATCCAAAGATATATATTATTAAATAAATATTTAATGAAATTGTTGTTGTTGTTACAGCTAGAAGAATTTTATGCAGAAAACCAAGCAGGACCATCATGGGCAGGAGGAGGTGAAAATGGTAATTCATTTGCACATAATCATCAACAACAGGAACACCATCCTCAACATGAAGGCTTCTTTCAGCCTCTAGACTGCAACTCAAATTTGCAAATCGGGTAATTTTTACACCAAAATAACTAATTAATCTCTGCTGCGTTTTAAAAACACTTGCCTATACTGAACTGTTTGTTATTTTGTCAATCAATGTGTCAGGTTGATAAACCTTCAATTACATGATCTACCTATCTTTTTGGTCATTTATTAGAACTTTATTTTTATGGAAGCCAGCTAAATCTTTTATATATTGGTCAATGTGGCATTTTTTCAGTTAAAAGTTCAATGTAAACTAAATAACAAGGGCTAAATGTAACCTATATGATGTTTAAGAAGTTGTCAGCATTACTATGTGCTCATCATCATCATCTATTATTAAGGAAAAGGATCATTTGAACTTGACTTTTGGCTACACAAGGTTATTTTAAGCATGTAACAGGTAGTCCATACTCGAATCGACGAACATCAACCCTTTTTTAGAGAAATTATGTATTTTGATACTTGAAAGTGATTAGCATAATAGTATTAAGTTATAATACTCCATAATCGGGTTTCAACACATGTAAACACCCAAAAGTGAAACTGGGCTTAGTATTAAGTTGTGATTTTGCTCATGTTTCTACTTTTTATTTTTATAGTGAATAATAAACTCTAACTAGTATTTGAAATCCAAATTTACTTACAGGTATAACACAATAGGTTCAAGCCAGATAACAGCATCAACAAGTGGACAGAATGTGAATGGAATAGTCCCTGGATGGATGCTTTGACTGTGAAGTTAATTATCTGGAAAAGGTCAATGAAGCTTCAAACTGGTCAATCCTACCCTTTTTTGGTGATATAAAATCTACAATAAACATCCTGCTGTTTAATAATTTGGGCTGAATTATGGGGACATGTAAGAACCTACCATTGAAAGACAAACAAGAACAACCTTTTTTTTTCCCAATTTACATAGTTCAAACTTGTTTTTTTTTGTGTGTGCACATTTTGTTACCTTCATTTTGCTTAAAATGTTGGACCCTTTTCATTGTTTTTGGTTCTCCAGTTGGGTTTTTTCTGATTTCTGAAACTTTGATTACCGACAACGTTGACACAATGATACATGAAGTTATAGAACTCGTCTAAGATTTACGGTTTAATTAACGGGACAAAAGAAAGATTAAATGCTTCGTTATAATTTCTGATTTGTGAAACACAAGTTATACGTATCTCGTGTCTATGTAAATATATGATGTTGTATGTTGATATTATGTATTATTCTCCTAAAATCCTATGTATTTATTAGTTGTTAATTAAAGAAAAGAGATTTGATAAAAGTTATTGATTATATATTCAAGATATAAATTTAGTATTAATCAAACATTTTCACATGCATGTAATAATGAATCAAACATTGCTTTGCTATATTTATAAGAACTGATCATGTGATATTTTTTGGCATAAAAGGAATTGCGTTAAGCAAGCAAGATCAAGTGTTTAGTTATAAAAGTTGAGATTTTATACTTTTTTGGACATAAAGAATTAGTTTCTCAAATACAACACGCCATAAACATCAATACCATACAAATCGCTTGAGATTTTGGTTTCAATATTGGAAGCAACTTCTTTTTATTCCTTAAGAACATTGTGTAGCAACTATCAAAACGTCATTAATCAGCAAATGATCATAACTATTAGAGTATTTAAAAGCTAAATTGAGAGATCTTTGATATAAAAATATATAATGTTAAAAGGATTTTTACATGGCACAAATTTTTTCTGTCATTTTTTTTCAAAGAATAATGGATTTTGATAACCATTGCACTTAGAGCATTGAAGAAGGTTACTATAAATAATACGTTATGATTTAATGAACGTCTAAACTTCTATGTTTAACATCTAAACTTCTATGTTTATAATCAATCATAAAGTCACTTTCAATATATTATTGATAGATAGATGAGTGATTAATATGGTAGCAATGCTCTTTATTTTGAGCATCTTCAATATTCATTTTTATATAGTTTATTCAAAAACTTCTTCAATAAAATGGATAATGTTATGAAATGAAAGAACAAGAATAATAGATGGAGAAGAAGAGAAGAATATTATTGAATGATTAGTATCAAATGAATATAATGACAAGTATATATAGGATTAAACAAAACCCTAATAGACTAATAGTGATATCGCTCATTTTGTATACGTGAATCTTTCGCGATATCATTTATTTTGCATTTGTTTCGAGTAAATATTGTGAACTTTTGATACTTATTTAGTTAGAAATTCATTTTATTGTGCGTAGGTTCAAGATTGATGAGATTATGGTAAAAAGGTGGTCTGCTGGAACCTGGAGAGAAGCCGCCGGGTTGTTTGCTCAAGCCGCCGGGTGAAGACATAAATCGCCGGGTTGTTTGTGCTAGCCGACGGGTGATTTAAAGATTCTCAACAATGTTGGTAACAGAGTCTTTCGCCCAAAATAAGCGTGTAGAAGCCGGCGGGTGGTATATTGGAGCCGCCAGGTCAATTCAAATCTTGAACCCGCCGTGTTGGTTGATGAAGCAGTCGGGTCCCCTTATTTTAAGGGACCCACCGGGTCGTTTGAGCGGCAGATGCCTTTTGTACTAGAAAAGCATTTTTTGCTTTTGGATCTCACCAACTTTCTCATACACAAAACTCAGATGAAAAACCAGCAGCTAGATGGCGATTTTCATGGGTTTTTGAAGATCTTTTCATTATCTTGAAGATCTCTTGTAATCCAACTTCACTCGTTACTTACAATCATCTTCCGGACATTGTAATCACTTGGTTTGCACTTTTCATTCTAATATAATCATGTTTCCTTTGATTTCTTTGATGATATGTGTTTGTGATGATGTTAGTATGATTGTTAGCTAGATTTCGTTATACTTGCTTGGATGAACTAGTTGGTGACTAGGGGTGTTATATTTTGGTGTGAGTTTATGCTTCGAGTTTAAGATTCATCCACAAATTTGTATGTAACTAGTTTGATTTGGTGAAACTTGTTGGTATTTTGGCTAAACAACTATAGCGAATGTTTGTTGTTTATTAAAAATACTCGTTGATTGTACGAAATGTATGAATGATTCTATTTTCGCGAATGTGAAAATTGTTACAAGTAAAACTAGTTAATTAGTATGATATAAGTTAGCGAAAATGGCAAACGTTTTTTGTATGGATGAATCATAAACTCGTTTAGCTTGAACTTATGTTTAATCTCCAACTTGCGTGTTTGAGCTTGATGTCAATGAATTAACTTATTTGATAATTTGCTAATAGATATAGCGAACGTTTCTATCTAGTAAATTATTGTCAATTGTTTGTCTATAAACGGTTGAACTTGATTGCGGATGTGGTTTTGAAATGGGTTAATAATTTAAGCTCAAACGTGTAAGTGGGTAGCTATGGCGAGTGTCCGTTACTTGATTGAATCATAAGTTTGTAAATTGAAGTTTGACTCTAGGTGATGGCGAACGTTAAACCTAAGTTTGATGAAAGTTTACTTTTGCATTAAATAAACCGGTTTTAACTTCACACCCCAAAATCACTAACGATCTAGTCCAAGCAAATATTGTTTTTAATATACAAAAGTTTCCTATCAACTAATTTGACTCTTTCTGAGTCCACTTTTCTTGTCAAAATTATAAGTTTGTAGTTTAAGCATTGTGACAATTCGGCCACACAAACCACCACATTTTATTTTACTTTCTTAAAATTGCTCACACTTATCTTGATTGTTGAAACTGAGTTCCCTGTGTTCGAACCTGAACTTACCAAGCTATACTACTACTCGACAGGGTCCACTGCCCGGTTATATTTTGGTCTAGGTCCGTATTTTCTTGTTTACTTATCAACGATAAGTTTATAACTAGATTTCACACATCAAAGAGTTAGATGGTGGGCTATCCACAAGCCCATGGGTTAAGCCCATGGATTTCACAACACTCCCCCTTGGATAGCCACCATTTATAATACGCTATAGACTGCCTCGTTAAAAACCTTATCAAGAAAAACCAATGGGATAAACACTTGATGAGGGGAAAAAGAGTGCATGCGTATAATACTCCCCCAGAGTCTAATGTATACCGATCTTTCGAATTAGATGCTCAAAAATTTTTGTCGGCAATGATTTTGTGCATAAGTCGGCCAAATTTTCGCTTGATCGGACTTGATGAACAACAATGGTTCCATCATTTTGTAGATCATAAGTTGAGAAAAACTTCGATGAAATGTGTTTATTTTTATCTCCTTTGATATACCCTTCATTGATTTAAGCTATACACTTCACATTGTCTTCATATAAAATGTTAGATTTCCTTGATTGTCTTGAGACCGCATTCTTCTTGGATGTGTTTTGAATCGTCGATCTTGTGTAGACACTTCTCGATTGGATTTATAAAATTTAATAAATTTAGCATTATTTTACGACCTCCAAGAAATTGTGGTGTCTCCACAGGTGAAAACATATCATGTTTTTGACCTTATGTGGATCAGACAAATACCCGCGTATCCAAATTTAGCTTTTTCTTTGTGTAAAATAATCCCATATCATGGGTACCACAAAAATGACACAATATGAGATTGATTGCAATGTATAAAAGTGTATTAAAGCCCCAAGTGGACTTAGATATTATAATGATTGTTTATCATTTTCTCCGGGGTGGAATGAATCCATAAACATATCTAGATAGATAATATTTTGAAGGTATGGACATCCATTTCACATTAGTGTACATTACTCCCCCTTGGATGTCCATTGTTATAATGATTATGCCTCGTTAAAACGTTACTAGATAAAACCCGATGGGACAAAAGTCTAGTTAAGGAAAAAGAGTACATAATTCTTTTAATGTGTTGAGGATGTTGCATCGTTAAAAACCTGCCAAGAAAATCCGGTGGGACAAAACCATGGTCAAGAAAAAAAATAGTGCAACATTTATTTTCTCCCCCTCATAATCACATCACTTGTAAATTTGTTGACAAATAATATCATCTCATCGAATTTAATGAGAAAAACTGACTTTTATGAGATAAGTCATGGATCCATCATCGTTGATCTATCCATCAAGTTGAAAAATGTTTTATATGTATGCAAGACAGTGAGTGTCCTCTCATAGATAATAAGTTACCTCTCCAAAAATGTGAATTAAATGATTTTCAACTCTTTTATGATCAGTGAGAAATATCAACGTCTAATGATATTTGTCATCCTTCGAGGGTCGGAAGGATTGTCAACATTAAAATAATCATTGCATCATGAGGATGTATGACTCTTTGTACATGCTTGTAAACATTTCTTTCATATTCAGTTATGAATATTCTTTGCCTTTAGAACCTTGTAAAAAGTTCAAAGGATGTATGAATTGCAAAATACTCATAAAGAATGTATATAAATATGGGCTAAAATGTCCATTTAATAAAGAATCTATCATGTCCAAATTGATATAAGGACTTATTTGATTCGACAGTGTCCTCGAGAGCCCTCTATGAAAAGCATGAGCCATTATAAATAGTGAAACATGCCTTTATCAGATCTTCCCAATCATTTGATATAAGATCTTATTCAAATTGAATAAATGGTGTTCTCAATTAAGAACCTTTATATAAAGCATGAGGCTGTTAATAGTGGAAGCATCTTTAAGCATTTTATATCCTTGAGGGATCCAAAATGCAAATGAGCTAGACTTTTGAGTTATCATATAGCAAAGAGTCTTAGCATCAATACTCTTTTCTTATATATTGTAGTTTCATACTCATTGTGCTTTAAGAATAAAGACCAGCCATAGAATAGGCTTTACACCTTTATAAAATGGACTATAAGCCCAAAACTCTCGTATGAAGAGATTTCATAAATTTATTGTGTCTTTTTATATTGGTCAAATAATATTTGCAATTCTTTGCAAAAATAATTTCATGATGCTATATCACAATAGCTAGCGCTATATTATAATGATAGTATTATCGTCATCGATTTCATTTATATCGATTCCACGTTGTTCTAGACGTGATATCATTTATTGAGATCTCTTCATTTTTGGGTACTAGAGGTTCTGATAGAACCTTCATGTCTAGTTTTGTTAGATTGAATTGGGGTATTTAATTCGTCGATTTGACCATCTAAATAATTTGCTCATTTTTTCGAGGATATAATTTGGAATCGACTCACGTTTCACGTGACATAGGCTTATTAGCCATTTTAATATGAGCATTAACAACTTATCATTCATCATTTGAATTTCAAGTTCATACTTGATACTATGAGGATCAATATTATATATTGATAATTCATTTTCAGTTTAAGTTGTTTTAAGATCTTCCCTTTTGGTCTCATAGTTGTACGTTATGGTTGAGCATATATCGCACAAAAAATTAAAATATATATGATTTTTTTTCAGGACCCAATGATAAGGAGGGAGAAATCTTTTTCTATTGACACGATGCGAACTCACATGATTGCGTATATATTAACATGGCCCCGTAGCATAAATAGTTTTGTTGCTCTCACAATAGATGTTGATTTGCAGTCAACTAAACCTTTTAACAAAGGCAAATTATGTACACTTATTGCAATCAACTGAAAACGTTGATGTATTTAAACAATATATACGTTCTCCGATATTATCAAACGAAATTTGATATTCTGAAATATGTACTCGTAATCTCATTAATCGAGTTACTTAGTCACGCAAACTTTAGATTGCGATTTTCATGACCGTTTAGACGATGCATCGATTTAAAACTCTAAATGATCCATTATGTGGATATATGAAATATCCGTTTGTTGATTTCAGAATTTTAATGGATTGAGTCCCAACTAGTACGTATGATTTTTTTCTTGAGAGCAATAAATGTAAAATTGTTATGTTGAGGAAACTTGAGGTTCCCTTTATACATTCGCATCATGATTGACTCGGGGTATGATGGTCTCACCGGTCTTGCCAATTAATGTAATAGTCATGGTCCATTAAACATGAAGTTTATGGCCATACGTGCTTCAATCACACGTTTTATTTTATAATCAAAGCCATAGAATATGACGTATAATCAAAACCATGATATTGCAACATGAGGTGCATCTAGTTAAAGCGAGTGTTAAAGCATTAATTGCTTTTGATGGTAAAAACCTTTCTTCTAGGTTTTAACATAAAACGGATCTTTCACCGTAAAATATTTTCTTTAGAGTCCTCATTGAGATGAGGAATATCATTGATTTGGCACGGTCATATAGACAGACCTTATTGCCAATATAAATTGATTCTTCAAAAATATTTGAAGTAAGATGAATTTTAGCATAAAAAGTCCATAGGATATATGGAGATAAATGTTGATATCAAGATCAGTGAACTTTAATTTTATAAATTAAAACATTGTAACTACAAATGAAAACTACATATTACACATGATGTTCAAAAATAAGATATTAGCTGTAAATGTACATGAATAATATCACAAATTGTTCATGTACGTATCATATAACATGTAGAATTATATCAATCAAAACATTTCATATCTATCAAATTTTAATTACATATGTAAAGCTTTTAACTGTGAACCAGTAAATTAAGCATCATATAAGACATCTAAGTTTAAGTTTAGATATTTTCCATCCATAAGATAATTAATGTTAATAAAAATATTTATACTATCATATAAATTTATTGTAAGTATTGATACACATATATAATTTTGACCATATCATAAATGTCGAAAGCCAACAAAATTAACCACCATTGTTTTATACACATTAACTTATGGAAGTGATCATAAATATTTCTCAAAATTAAACATATGAAGTCATATAACGTGAAAAAATTTCACGAACTACAAAATATAATAAATGACTAATATGAGTCAATACATATTATGAAAAATAGTAATGATAGAAGTTGAGGTTCTAACCAAAAATATGACAATAACATTAGGTTATCTTAATTATAAATTCTCTATAGGAGATCATTGTGGATCTTGAGAATTTTAAAAAAATATATAACAGTTATTGAATCTCTTTAGGAGATCGATGTATATCTTGATGATCTAAAAAAACATATAATAATAACACGAGGTTATTTTAATTTGTATATTCTCTTGAGAAGGTCATAGATATTGAAGATCATATATATATATATATATATATATATATATATATATATATATATATATATATATATATATATATATATATATAACAATAACATGAGGTTATTGAAAAACATTATAGATCTAAAGGATCGTATAAATATATATGAATAACATTAACATGAGGTTATGTTATTTGATTCATATTGGTGAATCATAATATAGACATCAATTTAACAATAACTTGAGGTATTGTATATGGATTCTTTTTATGTAGATTCAATAGAACATTGATTGTTCTTGTGAGATAATAACAAATAACAATTCTCCTTTTGTAATCACAATAGAACATTGATTGTTCTTGTAAACTACAAAAGAGTTTGTAAGATAATAAGAAAATGAAATTAAAAACATATAGAGTTTCCTACCTATTATTCTCTAGAGCAACTCGTGCTGATAACGTGTTATGAAATAAAAGAACAAGAATAATAGATGGAGAGGAAGAGAGGAATATTATTGAATGATTAGTATCAAATGAATATAATGACAAGTATATATAGGATTAAACAAAACCCTAATAGACTAATAGTTAGATGGTGGGCTATCCACAAGCCCATGGGTTAAGCCCATGGATTTCACAACAGGTAAGAGGTTTTTAAAAAAGTATTATAAAAAGTTTGAGCTCCAATAATAAAATAGGTACATTGGTGATATGAACACAAAATTTAAAAGTTTGTTGATGATCGTGATAATAAAATAGGTATATGAGTGATATCGGAACAAAAAAAAAGTATAAGGGTGATCCGCGGTTTTAACCGTAACTAATATTAAAAAGGTTATTATCTATCTTATATATTAAAAGAAAAATTTAGAAAGAATAAAGATCATTAGATAGACTTCAATAATAAGAATCTAACCATTGATAAAAATAATGACATACTTAATCCTATTTTTGTGTGATTAAAAACTACCGTGTCCTATATTTAGAATATGCACCATTACTATATTTACAATATAAATCCTTTAATTTTTCCTTAGTTCTAGATTGCTCCTCCAAATATCATATTAAAACTTTAATTTAATAACTACTTCATAATCTCTTCCATAATTCAAACTAATCATACAATCTTCTTTTTTAAAAAAATTTCCCTTAAAAAAACTCCAATACATTATTTTTCAATTCCACAAAATTCATGTCTCCAATACGATCGCCTTTTATTTTTAAATTCTTTTATCAATTTCTAATTTTTAATTTTTGGATTAGGGATGACGACGGGTCGGGTTCGATCGGGTTTTATTGTATATGTACTCATGCCCAATTATGTGTATTTGTACACATACCCGGTCCAATATCCAGGTACCTAATTTGTATTACCCGTCGATTTTTGGACTTATTCACGAGTTTTAGTTATCCCAATGTATGTAACTTTGGCTGAAAAAAATGTTTAGTTGTTCAGAATACAATGCAAATTTGAAACATGGTTAAAAAACAAACCAAATTACCATAAAGCTAATAATTTAACTATTAAATTAACTAATTCAAAGCTTCCATACGTCAAGATAACGAACAATTTCAAGTTTTCATATCATATAAAATAAAATGTAATAATCAAAGAAATCCAAATATAAAGCCGTATGATATAAGGTTCACTAGTTGATATATACATTATCTTCTTGTATATTAAAAAGATTATATGTATGTATATATATATATATATATATATATATATATTTATATATTTATATACACGTGCATATATGTATTATATAAAACTCAAATTAGTAATAACAATTATGCGAGTATAAATACGGGTAAACGATTGTGGATACGGGTACATGTAATTGGGCTGGTAACCATTCCATAGTCGCGAAATAAAAAGATATGTACTCAAACCGCATCTAAACCCTCTAACCTAGGGGTGTTCATGGATGGTTAATTAGAGACTCGGATAACCGGAGTCTCAGTTCACCAAATTCTTCTTGAAACTAAACTGAAACCGAAAAATTCAGTTAACCAAAAATCGGTTAACCGATTTTTCAGATCGGTTAATAATCGGTTAACCTAATAAACCATTTATTAATTATTACTTATTACAAAAGTAATTAATAACACATAAGTATACATTCATTAATAATATATTTTTAATATTTTGATAATAAAAGTATTGTTGAGACATAGTTTGTGACAACAGATCTAGCTTTGCAATATGACTAGTGTAATTGTTATCATGTTGATATATTGGTTTAGATTTGTAAATTGATATTGTTTTGATATTAATATTCGTTAAATATATTATTATGTTAAAGTGTTAGACGAATATGGATTTTAACAATATATATACATATGCTGCGAGTTGAGTTATTTGTTTTGAGACGTTTGTTGCGAGTCGAGATCTCAAGTCGCAAGGCTTTGCGATGCGAGATGAGATCTGAACTCGCAGAACTCAACAAAAGACAACGATCCGAGTTCATGGGCTTGGGCTGCGTAGCGAGTCGAGTCAACTCGCAGGCCCAATGGCTGCGAGTAGAGACGAGAATATATATGTTTTTCATACGTGAAAAACATAACAATTCAATTCAATTAGAATTAACTTTGACGAATTTACATAACACTTTTGGAGATCAATCTGCGAACTCAGTTAGTATTTCCAGAGAAACACAAAAACTAAAGGCTAGGTTTTTGACGTTTATTCGTAAAAGACAAAGCAATTAGTTAACCTAAACGCGAACAAAATCGTTATAGTAAGATAACATCGTATTAAGGAATTCCGCACCTTAATACTACAGATAACGAAGTTATCGATCCTAGAACTAGGGACTTACAATTGGTATCAGAGCTTTCGGGCTAGATAACGAGTGCTGTTCGAAGTTTTCGGGTTAATCGCGTGTGATTTAGGATTGTTTTGATGTGCATTAGTGCGTAAAAACGATCAAAATCATTCTCTGGACGATTTAGGGTTTGTTTACGATCGAAATTCCCAGTTTTAATCGTAAAAATACCAAAAATCTCTGATTTCGTAATTTTCAGCCGTTTTGCGAGTCGAGATTAGGGTTTCAGAATAAGTCTGCGAACCGAGTTGAACTTGCGAGTCGACATCTTTGCGAGTCGACATTCTGCGAGTCGAACCTCTTTGCGAGTTGATATATTCTGTGAACCGAGATCTCTTGCGAACCGACATCACTTGCGAGTTGACATCACTGCGATCCGAACTGAGACTTGCGAACCGAGATTCTGCGAGTCGAGCTGAGATTGCGAGTTGAATTGAGTTTTGCGAGTCGAGATTTTTATTTTTTTTATCTAAATTCGCAAATACATTTTTAACTTTAAACTTTACGATGTCAGACCTTAGCAAAATGATTGAGATGGAACACGAGATTGGCAAATCTAATGTCCCACCTAAATTGTTGAGAGTTGAGGACTATTTTAGCTGGAGGGATAGATTTGAATCTTACTGTAGATTCCATGATCTATCTATCTGGATGTGTATCAAGAATGGATACACGGCACCTACCCAGACTGTTGAATCTGCAATTGTGGTTCTCACTTATCAACGGATGAGTGAAGCACAAAAGAAGGAATTTGAGATTGAGAACAAGGGTCATTCATCAATCAAAATGAGTCTTCCTAAGGAACTCAATCATCAACTCAAATCCTTCCATACTGCTAGATCTTTGTGGACAGCTCTTGAAAAGAGATGTGAAGGAAGTCCACAAGTTAAAGCAGGCAAGAAAAATCTCCTGAAAAAGCAGTTTACTGTGTTTAAAGCTATGAAAGGAGAGGATCTTGATGCATATACCACAAGATACTACCATTTGCTGAGTGAGCTAGATGATCATGAGATTATTTCTACAGAGACTGAGAAAACCGACAAATTTATTGAGGGTTTACCGTCTAAGTGGGAAATGCATGGCATAATGCTCAAAGACAACGATGAGAGGTATGCTACCATGACCTTAGAGCAGGCAATTGATAAGCTCAGAGGTTATGATTTCACCAAGAAAACTAGAGATACTGATTCTGATCAGGCTCAGGATCCGGGACTTTATCATGGAAAATCTACTATCTCTACTGCTTCCTCGAGCTCGACCACTGCTTTATTTGTTGGTAATGCTGAAGGAAAAGGTGAAACGATTACCGATGATCTGTGTCTTCTTACATCATCTGGTAGTGATGCAAAGGGCAAACCAACTGAGAAGTCACCTCAGGAGCATCAAAAGATGCCTATGAGTGTGAAATCTGCTGAACAGCAATTATCTGTTCTTGCTTCCTTTGTAGCTTCTTATGAAAACTACCTTCAAGGGAAAATCAATGATCCAATTATGTTTGACGAAGATTATGATCAGATTGACCCTGATTATCTAGAAGAAATAGACCTTCAGGACCAACTTGCTATGTTGTCAAGAAGGGTAAAGAATTTCTTGAAGAAAACAGGTAGAAAGGTAGTTGGCAATAGATCAGGGTTTGATAAGACCAAGATCAAGTGTTTTAACTGTCAGAGTTATGGACACTTTGCTAGAGAGTGCCAAAGACCTAAGGTAGAAGCTGGCAATGGACAACAAGGTTCGGGAAGTACTCTCGCTTCCAAAGCTTTGGTTGTGAAACAGTTGGATGGATCGTATGAATGGAAAGCTCAATCTGAGGAAGCTTTCATGGCTGAGATTGATGGATCTACATCCTATATGCCTACTGATGCAGATGGTGAGGTAAAAGTGCCAGAAGTTGCAGCTAAAGCAAGTGATGAAGATGTGCTATATATGGAGTCAACTGAAAACATGACTCCTGAAGACTTTGTAGCACGCATGGCTGAAATTCAAACAGACAAGAAAAGGGTATGTATTGACATTCTTACTCTTGCTGATGTCTGCTATTTAGTTACTGATTTGCAGTCACAGGTTAGTGTTTTAAATGTAGCAAACAAAAACCTGACATCTCAAGTTAGCTTATTGACTGAATCTAGTAAGACTGTTAGATCTGAACTTGAACTAGCCAAGATTGATGTGTGTAGGTTAAGTGACGATAAACAGGACTTAAAAGATAAAATTAGGTCTGATGCTTCTGATAGGAGTGCTCTTAGAGATACCATTAATGAAAAAGTTGTTATCATAGATGGTCTCTATATTAATCTAAAAGACTTAAATCAGAAAATAGCTAATAAGGAGAAAGAGCTAGCTGACTGTAAATTGAAGCTAGTTGAGCAAAATAGAAAGATAGAAAATTATAGATCCATTGAGATGGACAAAATGCTTGATGCTCAACGAAGTGTAAAGGATAAGACAGGATTTGGTTACAATGAGACACCACCTCCTTTCAATTCGAATTACACTAAGCTTCCAGAAGATACTGAAATGACTGAAGTAAGTTCTGAGAAAATAGTAGCTAAACCTGATATGTCAGAGGCACAGAAGGAGTTTATTAAGAATCCTTCATCTGATGATAGTAAGAGAGTTTCTTTCACCAAAGTACAGTTTGTACCGGGTGGAGTAATTCATGATACTAAGATTGATGAATTGATTAATAAAGAGCATGTTATTAATCCTTTAGTGCCTAAGACTCCAATAGCGGTTACCAAAGTTAGTAAGTCACGAAAACAGATGTCATGCTTCAAGTGTCACCAAAAAGGACACGTATCTTCTTGTTGCCCAAATAAGAAGTTGGAAGCTATACATAAGTTAGTGACTACTGATAAGACACAGACCACTTCTAGTCAGATTGTAGATAGGTTAGGCTCCAAACCGGGATTAGGAAGCAAACCTATAAACATTCTGAAAAGAGATGGTAATCATAGTGTCTATCCACCTAAACCTAAAAGGACTTATACTCCAAACGAAAATACTTTCAATAAACAAAGGGATAAGACACCTTCGAGGTTTAGGACCCCAAGTAGAAACCATAGTCAATTTGAGAATGGTTCTACTTCGAGTGCACAGGAATCTAAGTATGTGCCTAGGAGGTTTTCTACTCACTCTCCTCATAGGCCCAAGATTATAGATCATAAACAATCTCAAAATCCTGTGAAAGCTACCAAGACTCCCGATGGGAACAGTTATAGTCACTTTAAGGAGATTCAGATTGTAGATGATCAGGGACAAACCAAGACCGTAATGGCTTGGGTCCCTCTTGATAACTAACTGTGTACAACTTGTTATGTGTAGGAGCAAACTGTGAACAAGGACAGTTGGTGGTATGTAGACAGTGGATGCTCAAGACACATGACAAGTGAACGAAGTCTACTGAAGGACTTCACAGAAGGTTTCAAGCAAAAAGTAAATTTTGCAGGAGACAAAGGAGGAGTAATTACCGGGAAAGGAAAAGTTTCAAATGGAACTTTGACTCTAGAGGATGTGAATTACGTTGAAGAACTAACTCACAACCTAGTGAGTGTTTCCCAAGTCTGCGATAAAGGTCATCCAGTTCATTTTAATGAAAAGGAGGCCTTAGTTCTGAAGCCAGGCTTCATAATTCCTGAAGAATGGATATTGATGAGGGCACCAAGGAAGAAGGACATCTATGCGATAAACATGGGTGCTCCTAATTCTTCAATGGTGTCGACATGTTTACTATCCAAGGCCTCAGAAGCAGATGCACTCTTATGGCATAGGAGAATGGCACACCTAAACTGGAGAAAAATGAATTTTATAACTAAGAATGGGTTAGTTCTAGGTGTACCACAAAATCGTTTCGAGTCTGAAGACAAGTGTGTTCCTTGCCTCAAAGGAAAGCAGCACAAGAAACCACACAGGTCTAAGGCTGAAAACTCAATCTCCTCGCCATTTGAACTGCTGCACATGGACCTCTTTGGCCCTATAAGCAAGAGAAGTCTAGGTGGCAAGTGGTACTGTTTAGTTATCACAGATGATTACGCTAGATTCTCATGGGTATTCTTTTTGGGATCTAAAGATGAAACTCCAGGAATTTTAATAGAGTTCTTTGATCTAGTAGAGAATGTCTATAAAACAAGAGTTAAGCGTATTCGTAGTGATAACGGAACAGAATTCAAAAATTCAACGTTGAATATCTATTACTTAAGCAAAGGGATAATTCATCAATTCAGTGCACCATATGAACCTCAACAGAATGGTGTAGCTGAAAGGAAGAATAGAACGTTGATTGAAGCTGCTAGAACTATGCTTGCAGATTCAAAGCTTCCGGTCTTCTTTTGGGCAGAAGCGGTGAATACAGCATGTCATGTTCTAAATAGGGTTCTTACGGTCAAAAAGCGTAACAAGACTTGTTATGAATTATTGAATAATAAGAAACCTAATCTGAAGGGATTTGAACCCTTTGGAGTTCCATGTTCAATATTGAAAACAGGACATCAAGCTAAATTTGGTGAAAAGGCGGACGAAGGATTTTTTCTAGGTTATATGCCCAACTCACCAAATAAAAGAGTTTTCAATAAAGTCACAGGACGACTGGAAATTGTTTATAACATTGAAGTTACGAGCTATGTACCTGCTGTACATAAGGGATTAGATTGGCAATTTGACTATTCAGATCTATTTCAGTCATTTAAAGTTCCTATAAGTGACTTTGTCAGTGATTCAGAGATCTCTAAACACTTATTGTCTGAAGAATCGGACAATGGTCCTTCTTCAACATCGAGTGTTCCGAGATCTGGAATCAGGACACCAAATGACTCAAATGAAGCTTCTTCAAGTGGGTCACAACAACCTTCAAAGGATAAGTATCAAGAAACTGCAGATTCTGAAAAGGATCTTCAAACAACGTTTGATGATATACTTACCTCTTTGAATCATTTAAGGTTGTCTTCAGCAAGTTCAGAAGATATTCCTTCATTAGAAGAGATTGGTACTAACTTAGGAGATGAGTTAATAGTTGATCCTATACCGGTTACAAGAATGAGTAAGAATCATCCCGTTGAAAACATCATCGGTGATATTAATACTCCTGTTCAGACTAGGACTCAATCTAAAGCTAGTACCTCTGAGAACTTGGAAAGCTTGTATACTGCTATGAAAGAGACAGGGATTCCTAATCAATGTCTATATTCATGCTTTATCTCACAAATCGAGCCTAAAAATGTGCAGATGGCTCTCAAAGAAAGTTCGTGGGTTGAAGCTATGCAAGAAGAACTGCAACAGTTCTCTAAGTTACAAGTATGGGAGTTGGTTGACCTTCCAAAGGGAGAATATCCAATTGGAACTAGATGGGTATTTAAGTGTAAGAGAGATGACCGGGGAGTCATTACTCGCAATAAAGCTCGTCTAGTAGTTCAAGGGTTTAATCAACAAGAGGGGATAGATTACAATGAAGTGTTTGCACCAGTTGCTAGGCTAGAAGCAATTAGAGTATTCTTAGCATTTGCCTCTTTTAAGGGTATCAAAGTTTATCAGTTGTATGTTAAGAGTGCCTTTTTGTATGGCAAAGTTGAAGAATTGGTGTACGTTTCACAACCGCCAGGGTTTACTGATTCTGAACATCCAGATAGAGTATATCGCTTGAATAAGGCTCTATATGGATTACATCAGGCACCTAGGGCGTGGTATGGAACGCTATCAACTTATCTACTTGATAATGGATTTACAAGAGGATCAATTGATAGTACACTTTTTGTAAAATGGAATAAAAATGACTTTCTATTAGTACAAGTATATGTTGATGATATTATCTTTGGATCTTCGGATGAAAAGATGTGTCAAGAATTTGAGAAAGTCATGAGAAAAAGGTTTGAGATGTCTGCAATGGGAGAGTTAAATTTCTTCTTAGGATTACAAGTTGATCAAAAGAATGATGGATTCTTTATTCATCAATCTAAATATACATATGAGCTATTAGAACGCTTTAAGATGGATGAAAGTAAGGTCTATAATACTCTAATTCCAGTTAATCACAACCTAGGTCCAAATACATCGAGTGATAGCGATGTGGATCCAACTCTTTATAGAGCCATGATCGGATCACTAATGTATTTAACTGCCTCTAGGCCTGACATTATGTTTGCTGTTTGTATATGCGCAAGATATCAGGCAAATCCGAAAGAGTCACATATGCAAGCTGTGAAACGGATTCTTCGTTATCTCAAAGGGAAACCGAAGTTGGGACTTTGGTATCCAATTGATGGAGACTTAGATCTTATAGCTTATACTGATTCGGATTATGGAGGATGCAATCAAAATAGGAAATCTACGACCGGAGGATGTCAATTCTTAGGAGGTAGATTAGTATCTTGGCAGTGCAAGAAGCAAAGCTCAGTAGCCATTTCTACATGTGAAGCTGAGTATGTTGCAGCTGGCAGTTGTTGTTCTCAAGTTCTTTGGATACAACAGCAACCACGGGATTACGGGTTAAATATAACCAATACTCCTATGATGATTGATAACGAATCTACAATGTCAATCACCAACAATCCGGTAAAGCATAGTAAAACTAAGCATATTGATATTCGACATCACTTTATTAGAGACTGTGCTGAGAAGAATTTGATAAAGTTAGTTAAGGTTCCATCTTTGGATAACTTAGCAGACTTATACACCAAGGCATTTGACAGAGTGAGATTTGAGACGTTGGTTCAACTTAACGGAATGAGAAATCCAGAGTGATTAGTCTTCCATGGGTATTTTTGTAATAGTTAATGGTCTGTTTTATATTAAAAAAAAAAAAGGTGGGCGTATGGCATTCATTTGCTTGTTACCTGAGGGGAATCGCCTTCCATAAAAGAACACTTGAAGTTCTTTTAGAAAAAGCTTTAAGTTTTGGCTGTAAAAACTTGGAAGATGATAGTACATTAGGAGAATACGGTTTCGAATAATAACCTTACGTATTAAGAATGATATGTTAGTAGATTCTAATAAGTTGCATCAAAATGATGACTGTTAATTAGGATTATACTTATATTTATCTTATTATACACCTATATCCACTGATTATAACTTGTCCTTTTACCTAACAAGTGATAAGAATAACTTAAGTATAGTCAGCTTCATTATACAATTTATTGGTAGGCAGGTTATGCTACGATTTCCGAGCAGTTAAGAAGTATAACTGTCATGTGTACTATCTTATGTGATCTGTTATATAACGTATGACATATGTCTTAATTGTAGAATGATAGTACTACCATACACTGTGATCTAAAATAAAAAATTGTGAAATGATACAAAGTATCATAATGTCAAAAGGTGAGTTATATGTTTCGAAAGGGCATCATTTAGTAACCTCTACCTTACATATGAAAGATACAAAGTATCTCATGTCAAGTGTATGTTATATGCTTCTAAAGAACATCATTTAGTAATCTCTACCTTGATATTACAAGATTCAGTGTTATGTGTTGTACTTGAATTCTTCAGTATGTTGTATAGTAGAAAACACTAGATATTGTGCACATTAATAATAAAAGATTGGCTCAGAAATCTGTGTGTAATTTGTTTATGTGGATCATAATACCGGTAATTGTCTTGAACTGTCTATGATATTTGAACTTTCACTTTTGTGAATAATAAGAAATCATAAGTTATATTTCAATGAAATGTTATATCATGTGGATAAAGGTACATAAGATATAATTTTATAAATATAAGTTTATTACTGATTATTATTGTGATTTTCTTGTGCTTATATGAATTTCATGAGGTATGTATACTAACAATCATCTTAAACTTAATGTAATATAATAAGTAACGCTTATTCTCTCTAATATGATTCCTAAGCAGTTACAACTTTAAGCGTTTTATAGTAAGTTATTTTCTTTTCTTAAAACGTTAGTAGTTTTATTACTTTAACGTTTGTAATTATTTCTTTGAATTAATAAACATTCTATTTACTATTCTTGTTTACCCTTTGGAATTGAATTATACTGGATATTTAGTGTAAATGTTGAACAAATGTCCGTTGAAAATGTAAATATTTTATAGGTTATGTGGAATATTAATCGAAAGTCTTCCGACTCACAGTGTAGTCGAGCAGCGTGTCCTGATTTTATATCAGCGGTTAATTTTTCTATTATAACTTATATATATTGTTACATAAACTGAAGACCAGTAGGTATATCAGTGAATAATTTTAGCTTGATGATTTGTCTTTATACAAGATTAACTGTATCACGGGTTTAGTCGGTTAATATATGTAAGAAGTTTATTGTTAAGGAAAAATTATGCGAAAACATTTTATTTTAAATGTTTAGGCTAAATAGTTACAGAGATAACTATTCACATAAAAGGGTTCTCAATTTATACTTAGTATTAAATTTGCATTTTATTTAATTTTGTGAGTTTGACTAGTCAACCTTGCGAATCGAGATATATTGCGAATCGAGTACAGAGTATAAAAGGGTGGTCAAACGAGTCAAAACACTCCACCGAACCCATTTGATTTGCGAGTTCACTTAAGCTCTGCGAATCCACTTCCTGCGAAACGAGTCGAACAGAGTACTTCTTTTGATTTCGATTTGCCTAATTACCAGGACGAGTTTTTGATCCATAGCTTTTATACACTTTCAAATTGCGAACATATTGAGATATGGCGAGACAATTCGGTAAAGGTCACAATATTCTTGTTGATCTGGATCTTTCAGCACGTGGAGCACATCAAGTTGCTCAAGTGCTTACATTCTTTGCACGTTCACGTATTAGATATGCACTTACCGAGTCTCCACAGATTTCTCAGACTATACTGAACGACTTCTGGGAAGGTATTCAGTATGACGAGATGATCAACCCACGGGTTATTCGCACAACGGTCAATAATCGACCGGTTGTTTTCTCTGCTGGCGATCTACGTCAGATTTTACACTTGGGGACAGTAGACCAAGAAGATGGTCCGACTGAGTACCCTAGTGATTTTGTTGAGGGTGCGATAGGTCGTATGGGATATACAGGAGATAGGAGGGGACGTCAGTTCCAAAAACCTCTGGTTATTGGACAGTGGAGGTTTTTGTGGCATGTTATTGTCACAGTTTTTGCACCAAAGAAGGGAGGCTTCGATGAATTAAGCCCTGCCCTTGTATCAGCTGCACTGTCACTGGTTTACAATAAACCATACAGTTTTTGTGATTATATTTTTGGAGAGCTGGTTAGACAGATTTCGGGTTCTGTTAGATCATGATTTTTGGTTTATCCACGTTTTTGTATGCTGATCATTTGCGCTCGTCTGCCAGAGCTTGTTATTCCTGGGCCATTTTTACGTGTAGATACTATTGGGCTCCGAGGATACAATGCGATGTTTCTGCAGTCAGTGAGAAAGGAAGGGGTAGTGAAACCTGAGGAGAGAGAACTTTTTGGTTTTCTGGTTGATCCTACCTATGTGACGCCACCGAACAATGGTTGGCTAGATGTTGATGCTGAAGCTGTGGTTCCTGAACAGTTAGCTGATGTGGTTCATGTTGATGATCCACAGGAGCTGATTGAGGATGTTTTGGAACAACCTGAACATGCTGGGGTACAGGTGAACCCAGATGTTGCTCAAAAGGTGATTCAGGAGGTGCTTGTAGAGCATGATGATGCTACTGATTCCTTGTTAAGGGAGATTGATAGTTATGTTGCACCGTCTGAGGTATATTTTAAATTATATAATAACATATGTACTTAGATGATAAATATTTCATAAGCTTTTATTATATAATGATAATGATATAGATACTTAGTTAATTAGATATTATTTCTAATTATAAAATATAAATATCATTATGATCAGGGAGCTGAGACTGCAGACCCAGAGGTCACTCGACCTGAGGGTGAGCAGGGACAGTTAGATGGATCTGAGGTTTTACCTTCTAAGGTATTTATCAGATTAATCATAAATATATCGAACTCGTGTGATAGAGCTTTTAGCTAATCATAAATGTTTAATATATTTAATACTTAGGATCCTGATGTTGGTCCATCTGGAGGTCGTAATGGAGAATCGGCTTCAGATGATGATGATAGTACTTCTTCTCCACTTCTAGGTGCTGGTTATATTCGATACCGATCTCGGATGATTCCAGATCCAGCATTGAAGGAGAAGAGGAAGGCTAAGGAAGTTGATCCTGACTTCTGTCTTGTTGATGAAGGTTCTGAGGAAGAGGATACACCTCATATTACTCGACGCCGTAAGCGTTCCAGGACTTTGACCATTCAGGATGGTATGTAATATTTAAAAGTTAGATAATCTTAACTTGTTGTTTATCAGGAGTTCAAACTGAGACAGTTGATTCTGTGACAGTTGCTCGAGATACACCGCAGGTGGAGAATGTAACACCGGTGGTTACTGAACAGATATCTGTACCTATTGAGGTAAGGGATATAAGTTTAGTTATACAAGTGTTATATAATTAATTAGAGATTGAGACAGACTAATCTGTAACAATTACTTAATTAATTTTGTTTAACTTAACAGGCTGAGATCAATAACGCTAGTAGATTTGCAGCTACTCTTCTTAAGGAAGCGTTATCTCAAGCTATTCCACCACTTACACGAGATTCATACATCGCTTCAGTGACACCACCTGGACCACATACTATTTCTGTTACTCCTACGACAGATACTGAAAGGATTACCTCCTTAGAGTCTAGAGTTAAGGAGTTAGAGAAACTTACTTCGAAGATTCCAGGGATGTTAGCTGAAAATGTCTCTCTTGCTCAGCAGATGGTTCATATGAGTACATCCTATTTGACCCTGCTAAACACTCATAATACTTTGCTTGATGATTTTACTGCCCAGCGACTGAAGCTTGAACACTTAGAACGGTTAGTGTTGAGAGTGAATTCAGGACAGTCAGCTCAGGGGGAGATATTGGTATATCTAGAATCTTGCAAAGAAGATGAGTTGAGGAAGAAACGAGATGATGACAAAGATGATGATCCCAATGCTCAGAAGGATAGTGAGCTGGCTGGTCCTTCAAAGACTGGTCAGCAGACTATTATTCAGGGGGAGTCTGCTGGTGTAAGTGCAAGTGGTGATGGTGCTGGTACAAGTGCTACAGGAACAAGTGAAGCTGGTAAGACAGTTTAGACTTGTGTAGTTATTTGTATTTAGAATTTAGTTGAATTGTAATTGTAATTTATAATTGTAACTAAATATTTGTAACTTAATGGTTTTGTAATATATTTGATTTGAGATTATTATTATTACAAGTTAAATATATTAGAAATTGTTTAAGTTATTTGATTTTAAAAGGTTAAATAAATTAGTGATCGAAAGTTTTCCGACTCATTGAGAAGTCGAGCGGCGTGTTCTGATATATTTCAGCGGTCAAAATTTATTTTAACTTAAACATTTTAGACTTGAGAGTTTTTATAACTGACAAGTTAAATTTGTGTGATTTTTAACTAGACAAATGATATATAATTGTAAAGATATAATTGAAAGTTAAGATCTTATGATATAACAGTTCAATTAAGTCTTAGAAATTATATAAGTTAATTAATTATAAACTTAAATGTTTGATGATTCTTCATAGTACATTAGAGTTTAAAATTAATTAATATTTGTTAAGTGTTTGATATAAGACTTAAGAAATCTTAGATTGATCATCAATAAAAGATTTATAAGTTATATATATTTCGCGTTTATATTACACAAAAGGATTAGTATTGAAATTCTTAGATTGATTCAGGGAAATCAATAAGAGAATTTAAATCATTAATATATTTGTGTTTGTTTGTTTTCTCTAGGAATGGAAAGTCTAGATCTATCAGATTCAGAAAATGATATTTTGGATGAGATAGATGAAGATATTGATTATGATCTTGAAGAGGGTGAATTTCAACCGCCTACAGATTGGACTGCTGTTTCTGAGATAGTGCATGACATGGGTGTAGATCCAGATATTTATGTTGATGAACACCATGTGAGCCCATCTAGAACAGAAGTTATTTTTGAAAATGCTGAAGGTCCAACGGTTGTCGATGTAGATGAAGAGATCGATGATTCAACTGATTCAGATGAAGAAAATCTTCTTGATAAGCATAAAGATAATCCTATATTCAAGCCTTTGCCAAAGAAAAAGAAAGAAAAGCTTGGTATATCAGAAATTGATATTACAGGTAAGCGTATAGCAAAAAGAGGGATTATAGGATGGTATTTTGATGCTGATCTAAAACTGTTTGCTATTAAGAGATTTGATGGAGTTCAATATTTTGAAAGAAAGCTTGCAGTTTTTAGTTCTTTGCCTAGATTTGAGATTAAGGATTTGGCTAGATTATCATTGAATAACCCAAGTGATGATTTTGTTGGAAGATATGTTGAACACATAATCAAGACTGAGGTTAGAGCGAATAAGTTTGAAAAGATTAAGCCAAGGAAAGGAAAGACAATTAAGTTAGAAGAAAGAAGTCAAAGAACTGGTAGAAGAAGAAGGAAGAAAATTTATCCAGCTATCAAATGTGTGCAGCAGATACCACTGAAGAAGATGCCTCAAGATATTTTGGGAAATATGAAGAGTTGGTATGTGGATTCAGAAACTGGAGAAGCTGTAATGGTTGAAGCTGATGATGAGGTTGAAGGTGGTGAAAGGGAGATCTTCAGAGTTTATGATCATCGTCATCTTATGAACATGTCAAGAAAGGATTTATTGAAGTTAAATGAGAACAGAATCCTTTGTACTGAAGCATGGGGTGATTTAGCACGAGATTATCAAATGATGATTAAAACTTGTATGAAGATGAAGATTTTTGCAGGTAGTAAGATTTACTCTTAAAACCAAAGACAATGTGAAGATAAAGATGCTAGAGCTATTGTCAAGGGGGAGTCTGTTGAGACATAGTTTGTGACAACAGATCTAGCTTTGCAATATGACTAGTGTAATTGTTATCATGTTGATATATTGGTTTAGATTTGTAAATTGATATTATTTTGATATTAATATTCGTTAAATATATTATTATGTTAAAGTGTTAGACGAATATGGATTTTAACAATATATATACATATGCTGCGAGTTGAGTTATTTGTTTTGAGACGTTTGTTGCGAGTCGAGATCTCAAGTCGCAAGGCTTTGCGATGCGAGATGAGATCTGAACTCGCAGAACTCAACAAAAGACAACGAGCCGAGTTCATGGGCTTGGGCTGCGTAGCGAGTCGAGTCAACTCGCAGGCCCAATGGCTGCGAGTTGAGACGAGAATATATATGTTTTTCATACGTGAAAAACATAACAATTCAATTCAATTAGAATTAACTTTGACGAATTTACATAACACTTTTGGAGATCAATCTGCGAACTCAGTTAGTATTTCCAGAGAAACACAAAAACTAAAGGCTAGGTTTTTGACGTTTATTCATAAAAGACAAAGCAATTAGTTAACCTAAACGCGAACAAAATCGTTATTAGTAAGATAACATCGTATTAAGGAATTCCGCACCTTAATACTACAGATAACGAAGGTATCGATCCTAGAACTAGGGACTTACAAGTATCAAACGATAATCATTTTACTATTTATAATTGTGTATTGATGTTATACGTACATTATTCGTTCGAATATAATTAGAATTAAATAGTAATAGCTACCATATTAGGCCAATATTAAGTTAGTAAAGTACATAAAATGAGTGGAAAAGAATTATAAATGATTAATTCAAAATACAAGTGTATATATCCATATATAATTATAAATATACAATGTATATACATATATTAAAAGCTACATGTATACACATATATTTATATCTAATGCCGTTTTGGAGACGTATATGTAGCATTTTGGCTACATGCCTTTGCAGCGAAGATTTCCCCACTTTAATTTATATACGTTCTAACCCAAAAGTTTTAAACCCAATTGCATTTCTCTGTGACTTGAAGTTCAAGGTTTATACAATGCACTTTGTTTTCGTGATAGGCAATATCAAGATATATATATATATATATATATATATATATATATATATATATATATATATATATATTGTTTCTAATAACCACCAATTTAAAGATAATTTACATATATAATTGTAAAAGATCAACATTAATCTTTTTAAGAGTGGGTAGTGCTTTGCATGAGATATTGATTTAGTAGTTATATTGATAAATAAATAGATGTATATTATGAATGTAATTATATTTACTTATTGTAAACTAGTGTTAACCTGTCCCTTAGAAGGCTAGAAAATGATCACATTTTTATAATAGAATATATAATAAATCTGAAATGGTTCATACCATGCAAAAATCAACAAACGTTGTAAGAACATATATGAAAACGTTCATATGAAATAGTTTAATATATAATACCGTGTTGTGTGTAAGGTCATGAAGGGTTTTTCTTTTAAAACCTCTATAGTTCAGGCCGCGTCTTGAATTCGTTCATTGATTAATCTACAACAAGAAAATGTACGCAAAATGTTTTCTGTGTGTTTATGTTAATTAATTGTATGCTATATATGATCATATTTTTCTCTACGTTTACTCGTGATTATTATTTGTTTAATATGTATAATTTACAACAACGCTTAACTGAGTGACAATCTAACACAAATATAAGTTTACCTTGCTGCCCAGCTTTCTTCTTGCCTCCTTTAGGGTGCCTTTTCTTTTTAGACGTCTTAGCTTGCGACGTAGAAGCTGCTGAAATATTAGAGTCGTCATCGTCATCATCATCGTCGCCATCACTAGGTCCATTTTTGAAAATCCAACAGATTACTATGATAATTTTTAGGTAACTTAATCAAATAACAACTAAAACATAATTCATACGTATTTTTTAATGCGCATCATTGGCCCAGATCTGAAATGTGTTTGAATTCTCGTGATCTTCATAATTATACACGTGAGGTTTCGCAGGTACTGGCGGTGCCTCCATTTCTGGGGTTTTATTTTCAAATCAATTCACTTCCGAAATCGTTTTCCAAGAGTGGATATGATCCGCCATCCATTCGTATTAAAAATTTGACGCCTAAAACTGTCACCATCACCCTCTACATCCTTGAGGATGGTATTGAAAACTCGTTGAATTCGGGTCGCTTCCGCAAGAAACACTATAATAGTGCCAAGTTTCTTTTTTATTTTATTTTTGTAGTTTCTTAACTCTTCCTCGTCGATTTCTAGCTTATGTTGTAATATATACCGTGTTAAGTCACTGGTGGTCACTGACCAACTTAAGTGAGTAATTTGTCTAAGCACGTTCAGCGAGCAACAAGTTGAACAATATACGTTGTTCGTATCTAATATAAATTCACCTTCAGCTACTATTACTTCACTTACTTATCGTTTGCACTTTGATTGTTATATCATGTTTTTACTTAACTCGTATTACAATTGAAAACTTGACTGGATTAAGCAAGATTAACACAACAAAAAGTTTTAAATTTTATTCAACCTCCTTTCTAAAATTAAACTTTATAGATTGTAATTCCAATCCACTAACTGATAGTGGATCAGGGACTAACAATTGGTATCAGAGCAGAGTTGGACTAATATAATTAACCAGATGTCCAAATGGAATCAGTAAAGTACAATGTTGTAGACTCTGAATATCAAAAGGGAAATGGTTCCACTACCAAACCTCTAACGTTTGATCCCTCTATGATTGAAACTTGGATGTCCCTAATGATGATGTATCTCGATTTAGTTGATGATTGTTTATGTTATATAATAACCAATGGTCCTCATATTCCGACTTCTATTGTGCCTGCTCTTCCAGCTACAACGGCTACTCCTGCTATACCAGAAATGGTTGTGCCTAAAAGGGAGGAACAGTGGTTTGATGATGACAGGAAGTTAGTACGATTGGATAAAAAAGCTAAAATCTACATTACTTCCCGAAGAAGTATTTGAATCTATAAGGCTATGTAAGACTGCTAAGAATATGTGGGATACTCTCGGGACTACTGCTAAAAATATGTGGGATACTCTCGGGACTATCTATGTTGGTACCCCTGATAATATTTGATGTAGATATGTTAATGTCACAAGACAATATGAGCTTTTTGTAATGGAACCAAATGAGTATTTGTCTTCTACTTATACCAGATTTCAATCCCTGATTAACATGATCGAAAAAGCTGGTATAGGTGAAAAGCAGAGGTTTGTTGTTAAAAAGTTTTTGGAACTTTTACAAAGGGGAATTTTGGGAAATATTGATACCTGCATTAGACAGAGGAATGATTATACCATGTTAAATCTAACTCAAGCCTATGGAGTTTTACTCAACTAGGAGCAGTCTGAAAAGCAAGCTGATTAGAGTGACCACATTCGTGCAACACTTGGTACTCAGAAGATAATGAATGCCCTTCTAGCTGAACTATAAGAAATTGATCAAGGTCGCTGAAGGATGAAGAAAAAGGTGAAAAAGTTGAGGAGCAGTCAGAATATAAGTATGATGAAGGTCATAAGAAGATGAAAAGGGATATGGCCATAATGGTTGCAAATTTTAGAAGGAATACCAGATCAAAACAATTCACTGGTGTTTCTGCTTGTGATAACTTTAAACCAAAAGATGAATGCTACAACTGTGGTAAACCTGGTCATTCATCAAACTTAAACCCTGAGCCAAAATAGAGTATTAGAAATTATAAGTACAACAAGTACAAGGCAAAGTACAAGAAGCTCAAAGCACTTTCCAAAAGTCCAAATAAGAAGAAGGGTAGAGGGTTTGTCGTTGAAGTAGGATCATTCAGTGACTCTGACTCATCTTGATTATCAGATGAAGAAGAAGCAATGATTTGTCTTGATAAAGACTACTGTTTAATGGCTGATGATGCGGCTTTTCAAGAAGACATCAAAGAAGTCGCTTAGAAATGTCCAGTGTCTGACTGCGACGCTGAGACTCTCTACAAGGTACATTGCTTTAAGTCATATACGTCTTCTGAATTTGATATAATGTTTGAATGTTTAATAGTTGACTTGTCAAATGCTCATCACATTTAAAGAAAACATAATTATGAGATCAGAGACTTAAAGTCCAAGCTCTATGAACAAAATGAAAATGTGTTTAAAATAAAAAATTTGAAACTAGATCTTGATGCACAAATGTATGCCAATCAAGTGTGTATTCAAGAAAAAGTAAAGTTTGAATTACAATTTTTGCAACTCAAAAAGGTCATAGAGTCATGGTGTAAGTCAACAACGAGAGTAAATCAGTTTATTAGTAATCAAATTCTAAAACAAGCTAAAGCTATTTTGGAAGGAAATTATGAACATGCTGCATCGCTTGCTGATTTATCTCAAGTTGATCATGTCTTAAATTCTGATGGAACCTTCTCAGAAGTTAAGTTTAAACCTATAACTATCTTCAATGAACCAAAACCAAATTACTTTGTCAAAAGTTCACAAGTCACTTATGATGGTTATAAAAGAAGCACTGATGATAAGAGTCAAAATATAGAATCAGAATCATGAGTAAGTTCAAACACAGTTGTCAAAACATCTGAGCTATTTGTCACTGCAAGACAAAAAAAAATAACAACAACCTTAGAGACACTGCTTCAGTCACTGATAATTCTATCAGTGACCATATGTCAAAGAAGCAACAGGTCGGTAACAACAAGAAAAGTTGCAAACAAGTGTCAAGTCAGCAACTTAAATCAAAGCAAACTAAAAAGTCTATCTATGCCAACAAAAAGTGCTATAAATATGGTGAAAGACGACAATTATCTTCTGAATGCTCAGAAACTCCATGTTTAATACATCTGATCATCAGTGAGCATTCAGACACAATTTATGCAAATTAGTGGAAGCCAAAACCAAAGCTCAACCACTATAAATAAAACACCCAACCATTTACGAGACTATTTTTTATTTTATTTTTAAATAAACCGGAAGCGCGTAATTAAATAATTACATTACAAACCCAAAAGTTGTAATCCACGTATACATGGTAATGAAAGTCTAGAATACCATAGTTAATACAAACATAAGTTTTAGGTGTCATACACTTTTCAAAATACAAAACCATTAGCATGTTTATAAAGTTCAGAGTGAGCCATCAAATATTCCTTCAAACCCATATTCTTGCACCCACAATCTAAAGCTAGACCTGCAAGAAATGATGAGGAGGATTAGCACAAAGCTAAGTGAATAGACCTTTAACTATCAACCTAACTCAGATTAACAATTATTTACAGCAAAGCATCATAAACAAATAACGTCAAAGAGGATCGGTGGTCCTTGAGGTACCCTACTGCCGCGGTGGCCCCCAAGTAACACTTACAACCAATGAAGGCCAAGTCAGTGGTCTAACCGATAGTTTGGTACTATTACTACTTACAACACCATTTCAGTGAACAACACATGTACAAAGCACTAATGTTGTCCAAGTAATAGTTCCCAAACCCAATCCCTGTTGACCTCTGAAAGAATTCACATAATCCACAATCATCATGGCAATATGTAATCTAAACATCATATAACAGTAAAACCACGTTTACCCATTGTAACCAAGTTGTTACAACTAATTTAGAATGAGATTCATCGATCCACTCACCTGTCGATCTCGTTCTCCACTCAGAGTTCTAATGTTACTGAGTCTTCGGTGGATCTGAGAACATAACAGCAATAAGTTAATAACTCACTTTATATTATTAATTAAATACAAAATGTCATTCACAAATAATATATGTTTTCCCCCCTAAAACATCACATTTTAACTCTTTAGCAACTAACATATACTCATGTATTCGTATCAATATTAATTGTTTTAAACACAGACACACACACAAAATAACAAGCATACCTGTTCGGATCAACGACCATACCCGTTCGGGTCACTGGTCTTACCCATTCGGGTGACCCCCATACCCGATCGGGTAACCTAGCAAACTGGATTTTCGATTTAGGTCTCGTGCTGTAACCGTTTTGTTCTATTTCACGCGATCGGGTCAATTTACCCATTCGGGTGACCAATCATACCCGTCCGGGTATGAGACCTACCCGATCGGGTAAGATTCAAAACCCAGGTATTCTCGACCTGCAACAACTTTTGGCACAAACTCAAAACCCTAATTCCATAATCAAACACTAGCAAACTTAGTTTTTACCACTACAAACACATCCTATTACTCTATAATCATCATATAACATCAACAACAACATGCATCAAGTATAGTTCTAATTTCATCAAATGGGTTCAAAGAAATCAAAACAACAAACTTACAATTTAAGGAAGAATTAAGATAAACAAAGTGATGAAGATGATGAATTCAAATGTTGATCACAAAATCACAGCTTCCTCTTGCTTTAATTTTGTTTATGAATTTAGTAAGTGTAGGTAGGTGTTCTTGAGAGTGAAAGAAAATTGGGGAAATGAGAAAGTTAGGTCGGCTCTCCTAAGTGAATCCAATATTAGGTGGTGTAATATAATACCCCTTCTCAACCTATTGTCTGGAACCTAAAAACTATTTGCGAGAACACTATTTTATTTTACCGACAACTACAGTAATTTAAAACAAGTACAAGTTTATTATTCACACTAAGTCATTTAACCTTTTGACATATTAATTTCAATTATCCAATTAACATCAATTATTTCTAAATACAATTAAATAATCAAATAAGATAAGAAAATTACCATAATTCTCCTAGGCCCATAAGGAGGATGTTACATAAATCCATCTCAGTATGGGTTCATCGGTTAAACTAATCTTGTTTGTTTGATGCAGGGCATTCTTCTAGAGAATATCCGGTATCTGAACAGTAGTTGTTCCAGACATATGACCGCACGTAAGTCCTTACTCAGTGACTACCAGGATGAAAGAGGCCCTGATGTACTGTTTGGTGATAACAATGTGGGAAAGTCAATAGGTTATGGCATTCTTACAATTGGGAAAGTTATGTTCAAAAGGGTTGCATATGTTGAGGGAGTGAAGCACAACTTACCAAGCATCAGTCAGTTTTGTGACTCCAAAAATAAAGTGTTGATAGATCATGAAGCTGGTGTTGTTTACAACAAGTATGGGAGTGTTGTTTTGGTTGCTAACAGGAAGGGAAATACATACATTGTCAACATGGCCAAAGCTAAGTCAGGGACATGCTTATATTCTAGAACTATTTCAGAAGAAAAATGATTATGACATAAGATACTTTCTCACCTGAATCTAAAAGCAATCAATAAAATAAGAAAGCATGGCTTAGTCACTGGACTGCCAAAACTTTCTTATGATAATGAAAAGCTTTGTTCAGCTTGTGAGAAGGGAAAGCATCACAGCTCATCATTCAAGAGTAAACAAACTTCATTAGTCACTGCATGCTTTCATCTACTTCACATGGACTTGTTTGGTCCAGTAAGTACACCAAGTCTTGGTGGAAAGAGATGTTGTTTGGTAATTATGGATGAATACTCCAGATACACTTGGGTATTCTTTCTCAAAGCTAAAAATGAAGCTGTCAGTGAAATCATATCAGTGATTAAGAAAATGGAGAATTTAAATGGTAGTTTGGTTAAGCATATAAGGAGTGATAATGACATTGAATTCAGAAACATTGAGCTGAAAAGTTTATGTGATTAAAAAGGTATTTCTCAAAACTTTTCAGCACTAAGAACACCCCAGCAAAATGGGGTTGCTAAAAGGAGAAATAAAACTTAGTTGAATTTGCATAGGTCAATGCTCATAGATGCTGGTCTTAAGACCTATTTGTGGGTTGAAGCAGTGAGTGTCTGCTTTACTCAGACCACGTCACTATGTGTCAAAAGACACAATAAGACAGGTTATGAGGTATAAACGGGGTGAAAACCTTACATAAGTTTTCTCTATGTTTTTGGCAGTACCTGCTATGTCTTAAACAAAAGAGATCACACCAAGTTTGATTAGTAAGGCCTTCATCATCTAGATTTAAAGAACAGAATGCATTGAAGAGTCAATGGATGTTACTTTTGATGAAGCTTATGAAGAGTCACTCACTGATCCACAAGAGTATGAATCTCTTGACTTTAATGAACTAAAAATAATGGATGTGACTCATCAGTCAAAAACTAAGTCCCTGATGAGAACTATCAAAATTTACTCATCTGGATCTGAAAAGGAAGATGATGTACCTGAAAACAATTCTTGCTCTACTTCAGCTAAGAATAATTCAGTTAAATCATCTCCATCTGATCAAAACCAACCATCACCAACTCACTGTCCAAATCACAACTCACAAGATAATAACACTCACTGTTCTTATGTTGATCCATCATAGGGACAAACACATGATAAAATAGTCACTATTAAGCCTTAGCGAATGACTAAGTGGACAAGGAATATTGATAATCAATTGATTATTGGTAATCCATGATCCAAAGTTTAAACTAGATCAGCAACTGCTAACTTTTGTCTATTTTTTAGCTTTGTTTCACTGATGGAACCAAAGAAGGTGGATGAAGCACTCACTGATCATAACTATATAGCAATTATGAAATAAGAGCTTGCTCAGTTTAAGAGGAAAAAAAATATGGAAGTTAGTGCCACAACCTGCTGGAAAATCAGTGATTAGAACTAAATGGGTTTCACATAAACAAAATGGATGCTAATGATGTGGTTGTAAGGAATAAAGCTAGACTGATTGCACAAGGGTATTGTCAACAAGAAGGTATCAACTATGATGGAACCTTTGCACCAGTTACTAGATTGGAAGCAATTAGGCTATTCCTTGCGTATGTAGCTCACAAGAAGTTTAAAGTGTATCAGATGGATGTGATGAGTGCCTTTCTTAATTACAAGCTACAGGGTGAAGTGTATGTCAAGCAGCCACATAGATTCACTGATCCAAAACACTCTGGTTATGTTTACAAACGTGATAAAGCCCCGTATGGACTAAAATAAGCTCCCATAGGTTGGTATGATGCTCTCTCTATTTATCTAATAAAAATGTGGCTATGTGAGGGGTAATATTGACAACACATTATTTATTAAGAGAAATAAGAGAGATGTCATATTGGTCAAGATATCATTTTTGGGTCTACTAACAGTGACATGTGCAACGAATTCTTTAATCTCATGACCAAAAAAATATGAAATGAGTATGATGGATGAATCAACATTTTCCTTGATCTTCAAATAAAACAAACCAAAATTGGATTTTTATAAACCAATGAAAATATGTTAAAGATTTATTAAAAAAACTTAAATTCAGAAGTTGGTCATCCCTTGCTACACCAATGTCACCTACAATGAAATTACATGCTGATCCAAATAGTAAATCTGTAAACATCACCGCTTACAGAGGTATGATTAGATCATTATTGTATCTCACTGCAAGTAGACCAGACATTATGTTTGCTACATGTTTGTGTGCTAGGTATCAACCTGATCCAAAAGAATCAGATTTACTCACTATTAAAAGAATATTAAGATATTGGAAGGGTACACCAAATCTTGGTCTTCGGTACCCATTTGGTTCAGATTTACTCACTATTAAAAGGCTATGGAATATAGGGTTAGGTCCAAAATGGGAGGGCTTGAGTCTTTAAGTTTGGATTCTGTATCTACCGGCATTTTGCAAGGATTTCAATTAAGCATATTAGCCCGGTCAAGAATCTTATTAGCATACTTCTTTTGTAATAAAAACATCCCTATGTTATTGCGGAGAACTGAGATACCTGAAAAATAGTTAAGAGGACCAAGGTCTGTCATGGAGAATTCTTGGTGAAGAGATGAGATATCATGTTGTAGAAGAGTTGCAGAAGAAGCAGTAAGGACAATGTCATCCACATATACAAACAGATAAGTAACTTCGGACCCACGTCTGTAAATATATAAAGATGAGTCACATCGACTATGGTGAAAACCAACACGAGCCGCATATCCTGCAAAGCATAGAAAATCAGGCACGAGAAGCTTGGTTGAGGCCATATAGAGATTTTTTCAACAAACATACATGATTAGGATGTTGAGGATCCAAGAAACCTGGGGGCTGGTACATATAGATTGTCTGAGATAAGTATCCATGAAGGAACAGATTCTTAACATCTAACTGATGAACCATCCAATGACGAGATACCGCAAGACTTTAAACCATACGAATAGTTTCTAGTTTGACAACTGGACTAAATGTATCATCACAATCAATGCCATGCTGCTGGTTACGCCCATTAGCAACAAGATGTGCTTTGTAATGACTCAAAGTGCCATATGCATGAAACTTTTGCTTAAACAGCCACATAGAACAAACAATGTTAGCATTAGAAGGTCGGGACACAAGCACCCTCGTATTGCTTTTTTTAAAGCATTATCTTATCAAACATAGCATTTTGCCAGTTGGGGTCTTTGAGAGCAAGAAAAGGTGATTTTGGAATGGGAGAAGTGGTCGAGATATGCAGATTTAACTTTTTAATAGTTTGAATGTACCAACTTTGGAACGTGTGACCATGGGGTGGGAAGGTGTAGGATCTATAGGATCTTGTTGAGAGGTATTATGTGCCGTGTGGTCCTGCTATGAGTGGTGTTCGATATGTTGTGGTTGCGCTGGTAATGATTGAGTGTGTGGGGTGGTGGGTGGAGATTCGGTGGTTTGTTGATCAGTGTGTGTGGTTGTAGATGTAGTGGGAGACGGGAGTGGAAATAGGTGAGGAGTTAGGAGAAGTGGGTAAGGGATTAGTGAGCAGTTGGTGTGAGATGTGGTTAGGACCGGAATTAGTGTCAAGAAAGGTATAAGAGGGAGGTCAATCGGGTGTCATTGAACCAAATGGAAAGATGGTTTCGTCGAAGGTAACGTGATGGGAGATAATGAATTTGTTGGTGGAAAGATCAATGCAACGGTATCCTCGATGGTTCGAGGGATATCCAAGGAAGATGCACGGTGTAGATCGTGGTGCAAGTTTGTGAGGACTATTAAGATAAGGGTAACACAAACATCCAAATATAAGAAGGCGTAAATAGTGGGGTGTCTTGTTTAAAAGTTTGGTGAATGGGATATGATTCTTGATTGCGGTGGAGGGTAAGATGTTTATAAGATCAACGGACATGTAAAGGGCCTCAACCTAGATATAAGGTGGGAGATATGCTTGAAAAAGAAGTGTGCCTATGAAATTATTTATTATTTTTATGCATTCTTTCATATTTACCATTTTGTTAAGAGGTTTTAGGGCATGTAAAAGGTATTTGGATGTCGTTGTTGTCGAAAAGATTATGAAGTTGTGTGTTGTCAAATTCACCACCATGGTCACATTGAAATGCTTTTATTTCACAATTAAATTGAGTTTTAACATAAGCATGAAAATGCAAGAATTTGTTAAATGCATCAGATTTATTGCGTAAAGTATAAACCGATAAAAAAGTGAGAGAAATGATTAAGAAATATAATATAATATTTAAAACCACTAATACTTGGAATCGGAGAAGTCCATAAATTCGAGTGAACAATGTTAACTATTGACTCAACAACTGTTTCAGAACGAGAAAATGACAGTCTCACATGTTTGCCAAGTTGACATGCATCATAAGATGGGAGACTTCGTTTTATTACAAGAAATAAAATTATTAGACAAAAGAAAATGCAACACATCATCTCTAGGATATTCGAGACGTTGATGCCAGGTGGATTGGCTTGTGGTAAGGAGAGCTTGAGGAAACACAATAGGCTTGGTGAAAGGATAAAGGTCATCAGTGCTATCACATCAAAGGAGGATATGACGGGTCAAAAAATCCTTCACAGAAAAATCAAACTCGTCAAATTCAATTGAACGTTTATTATCTCTAGCAAATATACAAATTGAAATTAAATTTTTGATAATATTTGGAGAAACAAGAACATTATGAAGGTGAAGTGGGTGGTATAAAGATGGCAAGACACTATGGCATGTGTTGGTAACGGGCATATGGATGCACCATTATCAACTAAGACAGATGGATAAATATTTTTATTAGAAAGTAGTGAGTTTGCCTGTGTTCGTAGTGAGGTATGATGAAGCACCCGTATGCATGTTCCAATTGGATTTCCCAATATCTTGAAGTGTCATTGTGTTAAATGCATGAGGAAGATTGGTCTCCGGACTTGGATATGGTGGAGACAGCCAGACAGGCAAGAAGTCCAAGATGGTTGGATCCATAACTAGGACTGTACAACTGTTGGGCTGACGATGGACCTGACCAAAATCCATGTTGGGCTTGTACATCAGCTGTAGGAACAAAGTGGGCCTGCCCATAATTAAATTGGGCATGTCACCCTGTTGTTGGGCTAAACTGAGTTGAACGATTAAATTGGGCCTGCTGACATACTGGACTAATGAACCGGGCCTGCCCATAGTTAAATTAAGCATGTTGGCCTAATGTAGAACCACCGGATAGAAGTTTTTCTAGGTTTGGAGAAACCAGATCATTGATATATTTACTTACCAATGCTTTTACTCGTACAATATTGAATTTGATATTCTAAAAAGGTAATTAAATTTAAAAATACATTCGTTATTTATGTTGGGATTTCGGGTAAGTTTGAATATTTTGACCGTCTGTTGCGGAGAAAAGCATATTATGTGAGGCAACTGGTAATGAAAAAGTGCTTTGATCTTTTGGGGATCACTAACGTAAGTATTATGTAGTAGATTTTTTTTAAAAAAATCGGTTTCTCGGCTTGGGTGTTTTTACCCCTGGATTCTATTATGCATGAATTATTTAAGTATTTGGGTTTAAGTTTTTCAATTTAAATTGTTTTGGATGTATTAAGATATCATTAAAACTCATTACCATACTATTAGTTCATGTTTAAATTAATTCACTATGAAGAAGTAAGTATTAAGGATGTTTACGTGAAGTAAGTCAAGTTTAAATAACTCAAATAAAAGTTTTACAATAGTATAAAAAAACAAAGTAAGTCACAATTCCTAATTTCTTAACTAGTTTTTAAACTTCTTTTGTGTAGGATGTCACAGACACTGCCCAATCGCTGATAGATCAATGACAACAAAATCATCCGCGGATCCGCCAACGGATGTATATGTTGAGCCTAACAAACAAAAGATGGCTGAAAGAGAACAAAGTGCTGGAACAACATAGTTTGTGAATTGTTTTACTCCTTGTTTTGTTTCTGATGCTAGGTAACGTTCCATGCTAAGTTTACTTCATTTCATGCAATATGAGTAATGTAGGAGACAAATTTTACAGTTTTTTTGGTTATGAAATTAGTCAAACTGGCTACAAGTTCGTTTTCGTTACAATCGTTATAGTTATTTCTTTTTGCTTATAATGTTGAACTATTAAAAGATAGTTTTGTTTGGGTCACCGGCATTGAGGATCAAAATGTTCTTATATATAAATATAAATGTGTATTCTATAGTGTTAGATTCTATAAAGAATTGCTAAGATCACTGTTTACAGAATGACTGAAAAACGTGATGAAAAAAAACTACCTTTTTTAACGACTATTGTATGTGCCAAATAAGATTTTCTATTATGACTGGTGGGGTGGGTGAAAGGAATTATTAAGATATCCGAATTATGTTTTTGCTTTGGAGTTGGATATGGATGTATTAAGTTAGAATTGAATGAACATAATTAGTTAGTCGTTGCAAAATGTGAGGTTTATGTAGGATTATTAATTGCTGTATTTTTAATAAGACAGATGATGTGGTAGAATTATTGTTGACTCGTCAAGTCATGCTCTCAGTTACTTTAGACGCGTCCCAACGGCATGCGTCGGTTTCCGTCGGTTGAAACCGACGGAACCGACACCGATGGGACGGCGCCGTCGGTTCGGTCCGTCGGTTTCTTCCGTCGGAAATCCGACGAGGTGAATTGATGAGGTGTGGGTCCGTGATCTCGTGGGCCAGCGAATAAAACAAAAAAAAAAAAATTTTAAAATAGCCGTTAGGCTTTTAAAAAAAAAAATTAAAAAACCCAACGGTAAGGAAGGAGCGTTTTTTTTTTTTTTTAATTTTTTTTTCTTCACTTTTTCACTATAAATACACACCCTTAATTCATCAAAAAATCACACCTCAAATTCACAATTCTCTCTAAACCACAAATTTGTATACTTTCACATTTTATAAAATGTCATCTTCCGATTCCGATATCGAGGACGTGACCGCGGTAAATGCTTGTGCCGATCCGATGCAAGCTCTCGCATTGCTCGATGCGATAAGCTCCGGTTCATCCGACGAAGACGAAGTTTTTGTTCCGATACCACGAGCACCCCGACGATACTTTCCTAGAGATCGTGCCAACGCGTCGGAACGTTTGTATCAAGACTATTTTGCCGAGAATCCAACCTTTCCGGCGGATGTTTTTCGTCGTCGTTATCGGATGAGCAAAGGATTGTTTCTCCGTATTTGCCAAAGGTATACTATCATACTCCACTGTTCCGGTACCTCTATACTTTTCTTACTTCATTCAAAGACCCGATGCTACCGGGTTACTTGGTTTTAATGTGTGGCAAAAATGCATGTCCGCCATACGGCAATTGGCATACGGTTGTGTCGCTGATGCGTTTGATGAATATTTACATATGGGTGAGCAAACTTCATATGATTGTTTGGATAACTTCTGTAAATGTGTTTTTCATTTATACTCTACGGAATATTTACGAAAACCGACTTTGGCGGACGTGCAACGATTGCACGAGAGACATGCTCAGGTGCATGGTTTTCCTGGGATGATTGGTAGCATCGATTGTATGCATTGGCCATGGAAAAACTGCCCAGTGGCATGGCAAGGTCAGTACACTCGAGGTGATCACGGGCGTCCGACGATCATGCTCGAAGCCGTTGCCTCTTATGATACTTGGATTTGGCACGCTTTCTTTGGTCCCGCCGGTTCGAGCAACGACATCAATGTGCTCAATCAATCGGATCTGTTCAACGACTTACTTCAAGATACTGCTCCCCAAGTAAACTTCACAATTGCCGGGGAAGAATTCACTCGAGGTTATTATCTAGGAGATGGCATTTATCCAGAATGGGCCACTATTGTGAAATCGTTTAAGCATCCCCTAACGGAACAGGAGAAACGCTTCAAGAGATATCAAGAATCTGCAAGAAAGGATGTGGAGCGAGCTTTCGGTCATCTTCAAGGCCGTTGGCAAATAATCAAGAACCCGGCAAGACCGTATAGCACCAACCGGATATCAAGAATCATGTATGCTTGTGTTATTCTGCACAATATGATAACGGAGGATAACGGACGAAATATGTGTGATCTGGAGGAGCAATATCCGGATGTCCAACCGAGACGCTCGTGGCGAGAAAGAGTGGAGATTCATTTGCGTATGGACAAAGAGTTACGCGATCAGGTAGTTCATCACCGACTTCGAAATGCTTTGATCGAGCACATTGCACAACTCCCTCTGAACTACCGTAATCGTTAATTGTTGTAACTTTCGTTTATTAGTGTAACTTTTTTTAATTATTGTATTTTATTTTAAATATTGTAATGTTTTTTTTTAAGTATTGTAATGTTTTTAATTTTAATGAAATGTGTTTTTATTTTAATTATTGTGTATTAATTAATTAAGTTTATTGGTGTGGGTCCCTGAAAAATGAAACTGATAGAAACTGAAAGATGACTGTTGGGAGGGGCCTGTCAGTTTATGTCAGTTGGGTGAAAAAGCTGACGTGGCGCTGACGTGACGCGTCAGTTTCAGTCGGTTTCCGTCACCATTGGGAATGGGCTTACATAAATAATAATGCTCGATAGGATGATAAAGTAGTCCCTAGAGATTTAAGATGTTCCCTTTTAATAAAGTAGTTAAATGTACCTTCTTTAGTTGTACTTTTTTTTTAATCTAATTTGTGGTGGTTGTGTTGATTATCATGCTAGAAATTCCCGGTGTGAGCTGATCGGGATTCGTCCCCGAATTACAACAGACCCGCGCTTTAAAAGTGGTAAGCTGTCTGGGATCATTTCTGTAGCCGATAAGTACGGGGTGTGAACTGATAGGGGGGGAACACAATTACACTCCTTTGTCAAATAAAGGAACATGGTCAATAAGGTTGTTCCAACTTGAACCGACATGTATTGAGCAATAAAATTGCAGTTTGTTCAGATAGTGTGATATGTACTTGTTATAGTGTGTGCTTGGTGGCCAGATGCATCTAATTTGTGAATGTAACTTGTTAAAAGGGTTAGATCGCGACGTGAAATTGAGATAATTGCGACGCGATTTGTCTTCTATTCACGTGACTTCAGCTCACAGCGATTTTGTTCAACAATTTTTTTGTTGTCTGCTACAGCGCCCAAAGATAGATTATAGATATGTGAAATAGTACATGTGTTTTTACTTTTTAGTGAGGTTTTAATGGAACTTTATGTCACTACTGAACTGAGAAGCACAATTGTTTTCAACTTTGCTGTAGCGAGTTTAATATAGAATGGGCAAAGATTTGGCGGGAGGATTTTAATAGTAAGAGTAGTTATGTTTCTGTTGAAGGTGAAGATGGGGTCACAGATATGTACTATGTTCTATTAAAGGATGCCATATATGCTACTCTGAAGTTAAATGTGGAAGTGGATATAAATCGTAAAGTTCAGGGATATGTGTAAGCTTTTTATGGAGACTCCGATGACGGCTACTACAAGGCATTAATTTTTAGCTCTATAATACCCAGGAATGGGTCCCGGTCCCTCATAGTTCAAGTACAGCTTCAGTATCTTGATAAACTGAGAACGATTTTATGGCGCTGTCACAAATTCCCAGCCAACATAACTAGCAACAAAGTTACTCTGAAGGGTAGAGATTGCTCAATAGAAATACATTGGACGTCGTTTTGGAATAGCAAGCAGAATGTTTTCGATAGGCTGATATGTTATGTTTTGTCAGACAATCTTATGATGTTAGATATTAATTTGTATCAACTTACATGTTAAATTATCTCAACTGTCATTTTCATCTGATCTGTTTAGTTTAATTATGACCAAGGAATCAATAGTGAGTATTAGTTTCATCATAATAATAAAGGTTTGGACAAATATCGATCCACCTCCATCATTGCATATGGCAATATAGATAGTAAATCATACATAGCATAGTCCAAGCAAACCCACTTAAAATCTTTATTAAACTTTGACCGGCCATCATATTAGCAAATAAACGTATACCTAAGCTTAATGCGCGAAAACAATAAGAAATTAGCTCAAGGAGTAGTAAAAAAGGTGCTAACTACCCTCGAGCGTTATAGGTGCTTTTCTGCTGTGTCTCAGGTTATTTTATTTTTTGTGAAGCTCGTCTAGTTAGCTTTACCGTTTGTTTTCTTCAAACACGTAATGGATATAATGTGTATACGAGAATGGCAGAATCCATATACTGTGAAAGGGATTTTTAAAATTCTAAAGGCCTAAACTATCTTTTAAGATTACACACTCGAGAATTCTGAAAGTAACAAAATGTAATGCCCGGTCCAAGACATAAAAGTTAACACTTTATCAACAAGGAAAGAAAGTGTTCATAATATTGATTTAAATAAATTAATATAACGTGTATTGATTTATGAACACACAACAACAACGATAGAAACCACAAGCACACCTCTATACAACTCATCTCTCAAGTTCTTTCACCATGAAAACTAACTTCATTAAACGAAGCCATGATCATTCTCTTTTGATGACCCATTCTTCCTAAAGAAAACCAATGCATCACTATAAACAACCACCATGTTTGCGAAAATAGCCACCATGTTTGATATATATATATATATAGAGAGAGAGAGAGAGTTTGGATCAAATGGGAACACTTTAAAAATAAGAACGGTGAGAACACCTCATAAATGCACAACTAGCCTACAAAAATCATTAGATTCACAGTTATACATCTCAAATATGCAAAGAAAAACAAATTCACACTTCTAAAAATGCACAAAAATTGAAAAAAAACGATTGATGCACGATTAAAGTTAGGAGATTCAACATTATGCATACCTCGTTGATTTGTAAATATGTTCTGTTGAGTGGAAAACTCCCTCTCATAGCAGTTCAACATGGTATCTATTCATGATACATATTTAAAATTAAAATCAGATATGACAAGACCTTGTGTATGCAGGATCAAATCTAGTACTAACATATATCTTTCCTAGTACCAATTTACTGGTACTGTGGTACATGATTACTCACCAGGAATGTCCCACGAGTGACTTGGAAATTTGCCTCATGTTTACTGTTGCAGTAGGAACATGTTTCTTCCTCACATAATATGCCTGATTATCGGGACAAACATTGTCCTGGTGGCTTGATCGAATCAGCAGTTTCACCTGGTACAAAAGAATAAAATAAAAAGATAAACAAGTTAATCAACATTCACAAATACCAACTATTATGTCATTTTCATCTCGGGATAGTTGGTCTGGTTAATAAATGCAATTGTGGGCTTTGAATATATATATATATATATATATATATATATATATATATAAGAGTGTGTGTGTGTGTGTTGACTTATGATATTCACTCAATCATTCTCTATTTCATTCTCACCAGGTGACCAAATGGCGAGCATGTATGCACAAGGATCATCATGTTCCCGTTTGCAGCTGAAGTTTGGGGAGCATTTAATCAGGAGAAAGTAATAAAATGAGGAGTCAATTTATATTATCTATTAGGTCTACTTACCCCTTCCAATGGAGGATGTGAATCTGGATGCTGATAGCTGTAAATTTGGCAAGAAAAATCCATGAACACCCACACTATTTGCTAAAAGTAACACAAAGTGTGCAGTTATAGTTAGGTAAAACTTTATTTCATACAAGGTGTTCATTGTCTTTTCTACACATACGTTTTTTAATTGTATAGTATTTCATGATGTCGCTCTTTATCATTAATACCAATTAGGAATAACACCAAAGCATGAACAAATTGAGATAGCATAGCAATCACTAACACGTGCTGCTTCGTTCTTAGCCGTCCCACATCGTTAAGTTTAGCTGTGGGGATTGTGGCAGCTTCTGATGTTACGGGGACCAATGCCTTTGACATGTCTCTTTCTCCAAATTCCGTGTGTCTTTTAATGTAAGTTTTTAAGTTCTGAGTGTGGTGTTCCATGTGTCTTTCAATGCGAGCTTTTAAGTTCGGACTGCGGTCTTTAACGTTGAGTTTGATTATTAGAATTTTTTCACGGTCTTTACAGAAGTCTTCTATATTAAGCTCTTGTTGTATCTGTTCTGGCTCTGGTATTTCCAGTTCTTTAATAACTGGGCTGGAATTTTGGACTTTTTGCAGCTGTTCACTGGCTGAAGGTAGAGTTAGGTGGTATTGATCGACCATTCCAATACAGCTTTGACCAGTTCTGTTTACTGTTAAACTTGCTATAACAGCCTCTGCTGTTGACGGTCCCAACCTCACTGCAGCAAAAATTTGTTTATAATGAATCAAAGTATACAAAGTGAACATATAGTTTCCCATAACAGTAATGAATGTTTGAATGTTCATCTGCTTTGAAAATGAAAAACTTATGGCATACAAAGTTTTATGGTCAAGCTTGCACAAACATGGCCATAGATACTTTTGAATTGATTCCAGAGCGGGATACCCAGAAACCCAAGTGTTAGTGTTTATTTCACAAGTAAGAAAATTGGAATACGGTTTAGTGTTTACAGCTCTAAAAGATGCAACTGAAGAGACTTGGGAAGCAGTTGCAGAGGTACCCATCCAAGTCTTACAGCTATCCGTGCCACATTTGTGTCAACCTAGTTAAAGGTATTCATTTCACAACTTTTTTGATAAGAAGATCATAATATATACCAGAATAGAAGTATCGATTATTTGTTAGGTATAACACTTACTGGGAAAGCAAGATGGTTAAGTGTTAAAAGTCGGATACACTCCGTGCTTTTCAAGCCCAGGCCGCTAATGCTCAAGAGATATTCCCTAAATATATAAAAACGAGCATAGAATTGTTAGTTTCAACATTGGACTTACGTAGTGTGTTCAAGCAATAATACTATAGTTCTCAAGCTCTTTATGAGTTTACTTGGATTTGTCTTGTGGAACATCTCTTAACCATTCAAGATTGGTGCTTCCGTGGTCTTTTTTTACAAGTCGGTGAAGAAAATCCTATATCAGTGTAAGTAACATGAATATTCAAATCTGTCTGTTCAAGGACTTCAAATATATAGCTAGAAGTTGACATGGTAAGTCATAGCGGTGAAGCAGTGACTGGCTTTGGCAAATTTTGGGTAACAGGTTGCCCCATCTTTTTTCTTTTAGTTTTACAAATACAAATGTAATGAACATGATTACAAAATGGTACCTTACAAAATACTAATCCAACTTTTAGAACAAAGCATTTATATACACTTCCTACCTGCTCAACACATTTGACATGTTACATTTTTCTTTTTTTTTACCAAATTTACACATATGATCTTTTATACAAAATAAAGCCCAATTCAACCATTTCTAGGTAAATGAGTTGAAATAACCAGCTGCCACTAATAGTAGTAATATCAAAATGCTAATTGGAGAATGATAGATTGGTACCTGGATTCTGGCTGCAAGCCTATTGTGCATACCCCTTTCCTTGATGGCATCAGCAACCTTACTAACCTCTACAGTCCTTAACTCCTTACTGCCTCATAGTTCATCCGAGTCATTTTGTTTGGTGTTATCTCTCTCTCTCTTTTGTTTTAATCCAGCTTGCAATCTTACGTTATCTCATTTAACTTTACTCCTTCTCGTTCCAGTTTTCTCCTAATTAACTTTACAACTACCACTATCCATACCATTAACTATGTGATTATCAACACTATCATTTAAACTGCCATTATCATCACCTTTTAAAACTGATTCCCTACAAATTGCAAAACTTCACTTGAAAATTCTGCAACGTCACATTCTGAACTATAATCCAAGTCAACAATACTGACATTATTTTCAGTAAAAACAGCCTCCCGCAGCAACATAGGACCATGGCATTGTTCTTTAATAACATGATTGGTATATCTTTATGAAGCTGTTCACTACTGCTATTTGACTTGAATTATACTACGTATTACAGAACAGTTTTCAGATTCATCTAAAGATTCATTTGAGGATTTCCATTTGTTTTGAGAGACATCATCTTCTTTGTATAAGTTGTTTTGTGGTACTGAGTCTTGAAGATGGTGATCCATGGGAATTTGACTGGCGTATGTGATTCTTGGTGCCTGGCAGAGAATACGAAACATCAAAATCAAAATTTCTGATACAAGCCCATACTAGAACCCGTTATTATTATTACTATATTGATACATAAAGCCAACCAACTTATGAATGGGCATACATTAGTACATAAATCATATTTATATTGTCATGTGAAGCAGAAATATGGCATTAGATTCATGAATCTAAAAATAATAAAGTTCAACAAATTTCAACAAAAAGAGTAATTATTGTACTATCTCTTGAAAGATAAGGTCATGCATTTCAACTTCTTTTTTAGAAGTGGCCTCTGATATAACAATCAAGATAAGGTTACCACCCAATCTAATTGTTATACTATTGATTATTTAATCAACGGAAGAGGACAGCTTGTTGATTTCATTTTTTAACTTCCAATATATATTACTGTTATATAAAACAAATTAGGTCAACATCTTATACTCACATTTTGCAGATACAAGGCTGATTAGGAATAAACCCCAAACTCAATGTACTAATCTCTTAAATCCTATTTCGCACTTCCATATCTATATCTATAAACAAGAAATCTGCACGGAAAAATATAAACAATCCTAAGACTTGAGCTCTTTTTTGGTTCTTGGTTCCTGATGTAACAGATAAATTAAGGACAAAACTTCTAAAATCACACAATTAAAAAGAGGAGATAAAGTACTACTGTTCTAACCCTAACTGGTTGGACTAATGTACTGGTAGTGGTCTATGTATACAATACAATAACCTTTTATAGTCGCTTACATAGTGGTAAAATAGTTATTCGTAATAACACATCGATATAAACAGTTAGTCGTAATAACACATCTATATGATACAACAGATCATTTCTACGTTTTTGACCAACTTTATCATGATATCAATACTTTACAAAACTGTATATTTTTTAAGCACAAACCGTGTATATCGCACGCGTAATGAGCTAGTAAAGAAAAGAATAAGATAAAAAACATTCCACCCTTTAAATCCTTTTTCGGTAGGTAAGGATTTCGCTTATGCTTGATTAAAAACATGTCAGATGGGTGTAATCAAGAAATCTAGTAAGGAAAAAACATGTCAGATGGGTGTAATCAAGAAATCTAGTAAGGAAACAAGCAAAGTTTGTTTAATCAGTGTCTGAGTCTACAAGAGTGTCTATATCCAGTAAACCTCCTGAACCATTTTATCGAAAAACTATATTACTATCAAAATAATGAACTTTTCAGATATATCTCCAAGTGTGCCAAACATTGCCCATTTTGACCCATTACCCATCCCATTTTGCCACCTGTACAAACTATTTACTTTAACAAATTTTCCAAAATCGTATATGTTTACGTGAAAAGAGATGAGCAGGGAAACACGCACCTATCTTTTGTTTAGGCAGCCTGTGCTTCAAATTCTGAAGTCTCAGAGCATATTATTTGTTTAACACAACTATTTATCCCATGAACCAACATGTTTCATCATCTCGAGTACTAAAACAAATAAATCAATTGTATCACCTACATATACTCTTTCTTCATGTGTTCCCAGATAATATTCTTATACCGACTTTCTTTCTCGTTGTTAAGATAAAAACTCACCTACACCACTAAAATTGTACATATATAATGTTATGTTATAACACCAATGCAGTTTAATGTCATTCTACTTGGACATAAAAGAGATAAGAGAATGTTGCATATCCTTCTTTCCACTTAGTCCATATCAACTTCAAATATAACTGACATTTGCAGAAGTTACTAAGATAATCAGCCTACTGTTAATGAAGTATTAGGATAAACCACACCCACGGTATTCCCACTGACCTGTCCCGTGGCCACCATGGGGATCGTATGTCAGAGGTGTCCCAGGAGCTAGGAAAACGGAAAGTGCTCATACTTTACAAGTTCAACTAGTTTAGTTTTAGTCTACCCAAACCATAACAAACTTTATTATAAATTTCACTGACCGAACAAAATACTTACGGGTTCTTTAGTCAAGACATAGTACATCTGTCACTTTTTAAAGAGTAAGAATTCATTTTCTCAATACATTGTTACTATACGTTTAAATAGTGTAACATATAACCTAGCATGTAAATAAGAACTTGTATTGAGGTTTCTCACCTGCGTATAAGGACTACAAGGTCACCAGTAATTCAAGGATTTATTTCAAACAAGTCTCTTGATGGATTCAACTTATTCCAAAAGTACTGATAACTACATCACCATCTCAGCCATGAATTCAACTGATTTTCTGTGATGCAAAGCTAGTAAGTCAAGCATCTGATAAACTTGTTCAGAAAATGGCTTTGAGTCATCACCCGACACAAACTCTTGTACAACATTATCAATTTCGATTGCACTGCACCCTGGTGTCTTGCTCATTATCTTACCTCTCATAAGTTTCCTCATCCTCGAAACACCATCCCATCTTCCAAGATCTGCATATATATTTGAGAGCAACACAAAATTTCCAGTATCTTCAGGTTCAAGCTCTAAAAGATGCTCCATTGCAATGACCGCCATTTCAAGATTCCCTTTAGTTCTGCAAGCGCTTAACAACGAACCCCAAATCGCAGAATCTGGTTTCATGGGCATGGTTTTTACCAATTCAAAAGCTCGATCAAGGCAACCAGTTCGTCCTAGAAGATCTACCAAGCATCCGTAATGCTCGATTCCTGGCTCTATATTATAATTGTTCCTCATGGAATCAAAGTATTTTAATCCATCTGTTAAGAATCCAGCATGAGCACAAGCTGATAAAAGACCTACAAATGTGATCTCATTTGGTTTAACTGTTGTTTTTTGCATCTCCTGAAACAACCCTATAGCTTCAGGAGCTTTTCCGTGGTTGGCTAGCCCTCCGATCATCGTACTCCAAGAAATCACATCTCTTTGCAGCATTTTATCAAATACTTGCCATGCTTGGTCAATTTTCCCACTTTTCGCATACATTTCAACCAAAGCATTACATACACTCGTCTTTTTCAACAACCCGTTTTTATCTGCATAAAAGTGAATCCATTTTCCTAACTCAAGAGCTCCCAACTGTGTACAAGCTGGCAATACCGACAGTAAGCTGATCCAATCAGGTTTAACACCAGCCAGTTGCATCATGTTGAACATGTGTAACGCATCTGCGTTACTCCCATTTCGCGCGTACCCGGTAACCATCGCGGTCCACGACACAACCGACTTCCCCGGCATCTCCTCAAACAGTTCCCTAGCCCTTTTCATCTGCCCCATCTTAATATACCCATAAATAAGACTATTCCAAGCAATCACGTCTCTCTCAAACATTTCATCAAACACCTTGTGTGCATCATTAATACCGCCAACATCACACTTTATATACATATCCAACACTGAATTCTTCACAACAGAATTTGAATTAACACCAGATTTCAAGACATGGCCATGAACTTGCTTCCCCAAATCAAGACATGAAAGCAATCCACACGACCTCAAAACAAATGGGAATGTAAAATGATCAGGAAAAACTGGTTGTGTAAGCATTTGCGTGTATGCATCAACCACAAACAACAAGTGGGAATGTGTATAATAAGCCCTAATAATAGCATTGTATAAGTAAATATTTGGGTTTGAAACATGTTTAAATAACAATGTTGCGTAGTTTATTTCTTGATGTTGATCACATATATTAACCATTTTTGTCACCAGGTAACTGCTAGTCTCTGATAGTGAAAATTTCACAATTTGGGCATGAATTTTTTTGAGTTTAATCATGTTTTTACAGTTGTGTAAAATGGACATCAACATGTTCTCCAAAATCTTTTCCGATAATACGACAGCCATCGGAATACAACACAGGTGACAAGTAAAGTAACACAAAATTTTGCTAAATGAGGTCAGCTAGATTTCTTAATTTGCATATATCTGTACTCTGTAATACAATATTATTACATGAATACATGTCTTGTAATACAAGGGGATGAAGCTGGTGTTATAATGTTGATTTGGTGTTATAATGTTGATTATGGTGATTTTGATTTTTCTTTAAATTGATTATTTTGTTATTTTGTTTTTTTCTGGTTACCTGTTGTTTTATGTTTCCCGGGCACTATTCCCTCCATAGTCAATGTTGTTTAGTTTGTAAGTTATTAGACATGTAATAATTATGGATTTATTGTAGCATACATGCTTTCTTGAATATCACAATGCACATCTATTCTTCCATTGGTGTAGAATTTAAATCACCCACATATCTCACCTCACCCACATAAGTAAATAAAACACATACATTGAAGATTTTCTGTTTTGCTGAAACTAATCAAACTATCCATAACTACCTATCTTCGCTGAAAGTGTCCACCCTTCGACTTAAACCACCGCTCCCTTCATCCATTAAAAATTCTCTCATATATATTACCTATATCAATTTATGTGTTTACCTCTATCAATTTTATATTTGATTATGCAGGGATTGCTAGGTGATTTGAGGTTACAAGCAATCAAATGTAGGGTTTTATGAATGACGCTTAATTTAAGTAGGTTATGGATGATGCAATCAAATCTCAGTTACGAGTAATCAAATGTAGGGTTATGTTGAATAAAACCTTGACACACTTATTGTTTATGTGGTGTTATTTGCAGTTCATTATGCTTGTGGAACTTGAAGATACAAAGGATAAATGAATTTTGATGAAGTGTTCAACAAGTGTTTGATGAAATGTCTCAAATACATTTTTATTTAAGGTATAATTGTTTTGCATTAATGTTGTTGATTTTGTGTAAGCTGGGTCTAGAAAAAAAAGATTTCTTTTCTTTTTGTTAACATATATGGATTGGTGTCCATAGTGTATGCCTTTTGTGTTTTTAAAGTTGTTGTCTTCACTTTTTCAGTCATGTTCTCATAAGTATAATAATGATTGTAACATCCTATCCAGTAGTCTGGTAAGTTCTTAATTTAATTTGATTATTTAATTGTTTTAGGAATTACTTGATATTATTATTATATTGTGAAACTTAGATAAATAAGTCCCAGGACTTATTGTGAATAGTAAATTGTTGTTTGTTTTAATTTACTATAGTTCACAGTAAAATAAAGTAATAATTCTCGCAATAGGTATTTAGGTTCCAGACAATAGATCTTAGACAGGTATAAAAATGCCCAATATTGGAGTCGGTTTATTAGGAGAGCCGACTTCCTCTTTTTGTCTAACTTTCCCAAATTTTAAACACCCTCTATTGTTAACCTAAGAATTAAGCTTGCAAGTGAACAAATAAAATTGTGGCTTTTATCCAAGACTTGTTCTATTATCATCATCATCATCACATTCAACTTGTACTCCTTTCTCAAGAGTAAGTGTTTGTATATTTAACTTATGAATTGATTGATATTGAAAGTTAGGTGCTATAAAAAGATGAGGAAATTGATGTTTCAATGATAGGTGTGAGTTATATGAACTGATTTTGTGATGATATATGATGATTATATGTGGTTTGTTTAATTGTTAAGTTGCTTGAAGAAATTAGGGTTCAATCATATGGGTTATTGAATTGGGTTGGATTGAACATGAAGAATTAAAGTTTTTGTTGTTAGTTAGTTACTATTAGTGTTCCTTTGATGTTAAAACTCTTGTAATATCAATTCGGTATCATAGAATTGGATGTGTTAAGGTTTTGGATCGTGCAGGGCATTTGCAAGTCTGTTCTTGAGCTGAAGAACAGCTCAACGCGATCCCAAACCCTAGCCAGGATCGCGTTCACTAGTTATAAATGAATTTTGATGGATTTTGTTCTTGGGAACGCGATCCCAAGCATTCACCAGGATCGCGTTGCCAAGTGCAAATCGGTCACAGAAAGTTTTCCAAAGACGAACGCGATCCAGCCTTTTTGTTCCGGATCGCGTTGCTCAGTGTATTTTGGTAACAGAAACTTTTCTTTAGGGGAACACGATCCCACAAAACCAGAACCGGATCGCGTTTGTATGTATGATTTTGGTGATTATGATAACTTGTGAAATCAAGTGTATAATATATATATATAGTATTGTTACTTATGTTTGAAATTGATTGATATTGTGATTATTTGTGTATGGTATTCATTTACATAAGTATTAATTGTTGATGCCAAGTTACTAACTTGTGCGTTGTGTGATGTTCCAGATACTCCAAAGACTCAGTGAATAGAAGCTGAGTGTTGTGACTCCTGAGGTATCGGTGAGTGGATTTAGAACTCACCTTTTGATTTAGTTGTAACTGTTTGGTTGCAACAAGTAAACGTAGATATGTTTATTAGACTGTTTAGTCTTAATTACTGATGTTAATCTACGTGATATGTGTACCTCTGTGTATCAGTATTATTGAGGTCAACGTGTTAGTTGGGCTAATTGGTTATTGTGTGAATTACACAGGTTTTGATTCATTTGTTGTGTTTGAGACCTGTGTATGAGTTTAATAACCAATAGTTATCGGTCTATTCTGTATTGGCCATACAGATTGACGTTAAGTGTTCTTGGGAAATCCTCGGGTATTATGATATCCCAAGAGCCACCGATCCTCATTGAAATATGTGTGTTTACGATTATTTGTTGTAAACTCATAGTTAAGCTAAGTTGAAATGTGGGTGATAAATCTATTCACTTAGCTTTGTGCTAATCCCTCATATTACTTCCTGCAGATTTTGTTTGATATGTGGGTGGACAGGAAGTGGATGCCTTCGGCAGGGAAAGTTTGACGACTTGCGACTCTGATATGGTTTTGTATAAACCTTGTTTTGTAAAATATAATACCCCGTTTTAAGTATTTATTAAACAGTTTTAATTTGGTGTGATCTGAATACGTAAACTGTTTATGTATATTATTTAATATAAAGTAATGAAATGTATTTTGTAATATACGCTTCCGAGTAAAATAATATAATATGGTTGTGTAAGAAAGAGGGGTGTTACAATGATCTTCACTTTTTCAGTCATGTTCTCATAATTGATTATTCTTTATGTTCAGTTTTTGTATGATTCTTATACAAAAGGAGAAAAAAGTAAGTGGCATATTCCATTAACTCTAAGAAGTTACTAGGTTGCTCAAGTTATTTACGTATTTCAATTTACAATGATTTGCTTCACTAATGATGATTTTTTCAACAAGCTTGAGGTTTGTATCATTTTTGTAGTATTTATTAGGGGTATATAAATAGTTGTGAATGCGCCTAAAATAAGAATATTGAAGTTTTTCTACTTGAAAATGATTTTGATTTTCAATGAGCAGGTGATAAGAATGATGTTACAAATAAGAAAAGAAATCTAAAAGACAATCATAAAAAGATGCATCAGTCAATTTAACCTGATGATAGAATGACTGTCTCATAACTGATGATGAAGACTTAGAAAGAAGATCAAAAGCAAAAAAGAAAAGACAAAGGGCAATTTCTCTTTTAAGGAAAAACTATGAAATCCTTTATGACGAGAAAATCACAAAAATGATCCAATCATCACACCCCTTTTAACAAACTAATCATTTGACCAACCAATTTAACAAACTAATCCACCTTTTGGCGCTGGGTGGGCGCCCCTGGCGCCCCACCCTCAAAAAACGCGTCACGTGAGGCAATTTATTAATATTTAATAGTGGGGCGTCGGCGCTCCACGTGGGGCGCTTGGGGCGCCGGTCCCACATGCTGGCACCCTGGCGATAATGGTGCAAGCTTTTTCCACGTGGCGCCTTTTAAAAGGTGAAGCGCCCTGTGGCGCGTTTTTTGAGGGTGGGGCGTCTAGGGCGTCCACCCGGCGCCAAAAGATGGATTAGTTTGTTAAAATGGTTGGTCAAATGATTAGTTTGTTAAAAGGGGTGTGGTGATTTGATATTTTTGTGATTTTCTCCTTTATGACAGGTATTCTAGTGACCTATTGTGCAATCTCAACCCATTCACTTTGAAATAGATTTGTTTGGATTAAATTATGTCTCTAGTGGGTAAATAGTTTGTGACAAAATAAATATGGACTTGAAAAAAAAGTTGTAAACGTTTTTTGTTTCGTTTTGTGTATTTAAAAAATCTTATATATAGATTCTGACTTAAATATAGTTTTGATATTATGATTTTTTATAGAATGATTTTTTCTTTATATACATTAACTAAGAGTAACCTATATTTACAGCATATGGTATTGTATAAACATTTTGTATCTTAATCATTAAGCTCATATAATAGCAATCCACGTTCATATAGTTGAAGAAACAAAAATGATTGCCAATGACGGATCCAGAAATCCAAGTGACCCGTAACACAATTTTTTTTCATAGTATTAAATAGATAATTTTTTCATGAACATGTAGGATTTTATTAGAAATTAGTATTTTGTAGAATAAATAACATATAAAATGGACTAATCATTTATCAAACCAGTAGCAGAACTTGTTTGGACCCGTAGCAATATCAATAAAATCATCATTTTCTATAAAAATTACACTTCGCATGATAAACAGATCCGTAGCAAGCGCTATCCCTAACTTCTACATGGCTTCGTCGCTGATGATTGATGATTGCTATCACCATTGAGAATGTATTGACCGGTCCTTTGAAGATAAACTATATGTAGAATAAATATTCACAAGCTAAGGGGCTTTGTGACGTTTTATTAAACGTTGAACCCATTTGAATAGATACTAAATTAATTGAGACTAAATGGAAAATAAATATTATTATTATTTGTCTTCTTTTGCCTTTTCGGGGCTTCTTCCCTAAATAGCTGCTAGACCATTATGCTTTACTAATTTCTTCCATGACTACAAATTCAAGCTTTTTAAACTTATAAATCATAATGTAGAATTATATGGTGAGTTGAATAGGTAAACAACATTAATTAATTGAGGGTGTACACGGTTTAAATATCAACAAGTTTCACGAAAAAATATAGTTCTCTGTTAAAATTCGTGTGTAACACTTGCTACTCCTTGCAACTACACAAGTCCGCCCCTATGTGCAATTCTTTAGAGCACACGGAGTATTGCCATTGTATTAAGACCGCTCTCATTAGTATACGCCAGTTCCCGTCGGTTAAAACCGACAGAAACGACATCAGTGTCACCACACCGTCTGTTCGGTCTGTCGCTTTTTCCTATCGAAAAACCGATGCTCGCTTTTTTTTCAATTTTCGTTTTTCGCGTGTGTGTATAATTAAAGGTAAACTGATAAATGTTGGACCAAAAAATAAAGTGACGGTTTCACTGATGGTAGGGGTCTGTCAATTTCAATTAGTTTTTAAAAAAGATGATGTAGCGCTGACGTGACTCAGTCGGTTATAGTCTGTTTTAATCACGGATGAAAGTGGTCTTTTTACGCTGAAATCAGGGTCATTAGTTTACTTTTAGTTTTAAGTGTTCTTCAATATTGTACTACCTCCGTCCTAATTTTATTGTCCACAGACAAAAAAACACGCAGTTTAAGAAAAACATCATCATCTCTCTTACTTTTTGGTAACAAGGCAATTTTATCATTTACTTTTTACTTACCTTTTTGTCTTACATATACGAATTAGGGGCAAAAATGAACTTTATCTCATTATTCTTTTCTATTTATGAAAGTGAACAATTAAATTGGGACATCCCAAAAAGTAATACTGGACAATAAATACGGGATGAGGAGTATTATTTTTATCATCAACAAATACAATTAATTTAAACTATTTTCATTGACTTTTTTATATAACTTTAAAAAAATGAAACACGCGTTTTTGTTAAATAACTTTATAAATATATCCAACAAGCATTTTGATGAACCTATTGTTAATATGTTTTTTACGTGAAAACTAAGGCTCGTTTGTTTCGCATAATATTTTGGTTGAAATTAGAATTTATTAAAAGAATTGAAATTGAATTTTTTTTGTGTTGACTGATATAATTTTATGAAAGGAATTGGATTGTAAGTAATAGTAAATGTAAAAATTGCCCTTTATTTTTATTTGTTGTAATTTATTTACTTGTAATCTTATAAAAGTAGATGTATAAACACTTTGTTAAATCATTTTAGACCTAATAATATTTTTAAAAGAACCTGCTAACTTTATCTCATCACATTATTTTTTGGGTGTTGATAAATACAACACATAATTTGATTCTTACAACACACTATTAAACAACTAAAGCATACTGTACAACTTGTTGATGTACACTTTTATGAATCAAAATCAATGTTGTATCTAGCACCTCCATATTTTATACCCACCATTCGTAATATGTTGCTAGTCATCTTCAATAATCTATTCCCTGCCAACTAAGTAACCACCACCTACCACCCGCGTTGACCATTACTAAAATCAAAACCCTTTATCATCCATTAACACCAAAACAGCAACATTTAACAAATGAGTGAGTAGATCGAATACGGATCTAGAAGTAGATGTCAAAGAACATATATACGAGATTATATGATATCAAGAACCGATGATCCATTGTCACCACCACCACAAAAATTAATCGGAGTAAAAATTAGAAGAAAAAAAAACCCCTTGACATCCCATATGAAAGAACAGAAAGAAAAGGAAAAGGAAAAAGATTAATATTTCCTTACATTATTGGAAGGAATGTTAATTGTTCAATTCCTTTAGGTAGTGGAATGTGAAAGAATTCAAACAATTTCAAATTCCATTGATTTGCTTAACCAAACACTTAAACCACGAAATTTAAATTTCAATTCCGAAGAATTCCACAAAACAAATAGATCGTCTTTTCATTTTGGGCGTTGAAAGGCTCATAGTCACCCTTCCCAATTCACCCTAAAATCATCATTTTATCAACAATCACAAATTTCGGGCACCAACAAACCAGAAGTAAACGCCATCTACTCACAAACAAATAAAATAAAAAGGCAAATCTAAGTACTACAAAATCAAGAAAGATAAAAAGGATGATTTTGCCACTTAACTCGTCGTTCTAAGCTTTGTGTTTCCCACTTCCCGTGCTCTTATTATTTATAGTATATTGTGTTTTATTATCTATCTTATATTTAAAAAAAAATCATGAAAGAATAATAGTCATTATAGAGATCAACAATTAAAATGTAACCCTTAATTAATTTTATGACATCATTATTTCAATTATTTTATGATTAAAATATTAATTTACCCTTTTATATTTACAATATACACCCTTCAATATTTATAATATAAATTTTCTCCTTTTTCTTTAATTGTTGATAATCCTCTGAATATTTTATAACTGTTAATTTCTTTTATAATATAAACTCTTCCTACAATCTTGTTTATTTTATTTTTTATGAAAAAACCTCAATAAGTTATTTTCAATTCCAAAAAAAAGTTCATAACTTCATTCCATCGCCCACTGATTTAAATTATTATACGACCTACTATTTTGAATCCTTTTATCAATTTCAAATTTACAATTTTGGATCATGGATGTCAACGGGTCGGGTTCTGGTGGATTTTAGTGTATTTGTACTCATACTACCGCCTTTTTTAATTTCTTTTATCAATTTCTAATTTACAATGGTTGGATAATGAATGTCAACGTCCAGTTTTGAATATTCGTACTGATATCCGATCAAATATCCATTGGGTACCCAATTATTATTATCCATCGGTTTTTCATATTTATTTGTGGGTTTCATTTATCCTCATGTATGTAACTTTGATGAAACAAAAAAAATTCTTATTGAAAATACGATGGAAATTAGAAACATGAAAAAAAACGATACCGAATTACAAGATTTGAAATCTTAAAGCTAACAATTTAACTTTTTAATTAACTAATTCAAAGTTTCGACACATAATAAGGTATTCTTGTTAAAGAACAATACAAATACAAAAAATCAAGTGGTATATATCTCGATTAATAAATTTACTCGATTAAATTAGTACAAATGTAAAATATTATCAATAACTGCTTAATAAATTTACTCTTTTACCACTAATTTCTATATATCTCGATTTACATCCCTATAATAATTTACCATTTAATCTTCTAAGGTTGAGTCAACGTCATTCGGGTCAGTAGAATCTGCATTTTAGTTGTCATGTTTTGTTATCTATCGTCAAAGTTCAAAAGATAAAGTACTTTATTATAGGTTGTTTAAATTAAAGAGAGTAACTTACGTGGACGAAACCACCAATAAACTGTAAAGAGTGTTATTTTTTAAGTATAAAATGGTATTTTCTGCTGAACCAGTAAATTTGCTTATTTAGAAAAACAAATCCATACGATTTTAAATAATATACTATTATTAAATATCAGTACATATAACAAAGTGATATCATACACAATTATTATCCCTATTAATTAATTTATTTATTTGGATTAATCGATCCAAAATCTATCACAATTCAAATCCTTAATACATTAACAATACAAACCGATGTACCGTACACCAACACCAAAACATTTATTAAATTCATATAACACATCAATATATCAATATAAGACATATCATAAAGTCAACCCGCAAATTTTGCGGGTCTTAAACTAGTTTATAGTATATTGTAATGTAATAAAAATTAATTAAAAATAAAATTCGAGTAGTTCAAAGAAATTTTAGTCATTTTATATAAAGTAGAACCAAAATGCACAATAACTTTTGGGCAATTGGACTTAAAACGCAAAAGATAATGTATAGGAACTGTATAGGAACTAAGAATATGATTGCTTGTAAACTACGAGTACCAACCATGTAGTTAATGTAAGAAATAAAAATACTACGTAATTGGTGATTTTATATGAGTATGAAGTGTTATTTAAGACTAACATTATACCCTATGAATATGATATTTTAGTGTGATTATATACCGCATATGGGGAGTCAATACCGATATGTTGCTTGTATGAAGAGTTTAGAAATGAGGATACACCCGTTAGAATTGAAAAAAAAATGTAAAAATGATGATGTAATCGTAACAGGAAGCAATCGACATGGCAACGATCAACAACAACAATGTCAAGATGAAGATAATGGAGGCTGGATTCATGTTAATCGTAACAGGAAGCAAAGATCTAATACCACACATGGAACTTCGAACGTCCTATCTGTTCATGCTAAATCAAGAATGTCAAAAATTAAGGTAAACCCTAATATTCAAGCTCTTGATCAATTAGCTACAACGATATATGTTAAAAATCTTCCTTGGAAAGCATCTACGAAAGATGTTTGGCATGAGTGCCAAAAATGGGGAACGGTGGTTGATGTTTTCATTCCTTCGAAGCTATCCAAAGTTGGAGCTAGATTTGGTTTTGTGAAATTTAATATGGTATCTGATGTGATATCTCTTATCTCCAACCTACGTACAATATGGATGAGATCTTTTCACCTATTTGCGGATATAGTACGGAGACCACGAGGGACAAAGACGCAAATGAAAAATGAAGCTTGCACATATCGGTATCAATATAGTTCTGGTTCATATGCGGAAGTTATTACTCAGAGACGACAACAACAAAATTTTATTTCTGCATTTCAGAAAAATAATTCTCAGTATACTAAACTGGAACAAGAACCTGCAATGAAAGGAACTACTTTGAATGTTAAGAAGATGATATCAATGAATGAGGAAGACTGCTTAACTCTGGAGCCGGAGATGATGCAATCCCCTTTTCTTGCGAAAGTTGTGGACATCCAGGTTCTACATAAACTTCCTTATATCTTAAAATTAAATGGGTTTGCATATTTCGTTATCAAATATATTGGAGGTAAATGGATTTGGGTAGAACTAGAAGCATCACATTCTTTATTCTCGTTTAAGTCATCAGTTGAGATAAACAGGATCTTCTCGGAATTCAAGCATATAGATAACGGTTTTGTCCCGGATGAAAGGGTGGTGTGGATTGATATTGTTGGGGCTCCTTTAGCTGTGTGGACTCCGAATGCTTTTAAAAAGATTGGTTCATTATGGGGCGAGAGTATAACAGTAGATATGGATAGGGACGAATCGTTAGCACATGGGAAGGTTTGTGTGATCACAAAGAGCATGTCTAAAATTCAGGAGGAAATTGTTGTTGTGGTTAATGATGAACCATTCAACGTCAAGATAAATGAATTTGCTTACTGGGCTCCTGATTTTGATCTTAAATCGGATGTAAGTGTCAGCATTAAATCAGAATCAGAATCGAGTGAATATTAATCATCAGGAGAAACACTGGATTTTCAAAAAGAAAAGTTGGAGGATAATGTGTTTAAGGGGGACGATCAGAATTGTCCAAAAAATCAAGAGCATTCAGGTTTGAAAGATCATCATAATGACAATCTGGATACTACTACTGATGGTCATGAAGAGAACCACTTGGATTCAGACCCGTTTAATCTTTTGGGGTTGATTAAGGAAACGGATGGTATTAACCGAAAAACAAAAACAACAAATGCCAATTGTGAGTTAGAAGTACATGATTTGGAGAAGCAAGTTGGTGATGAAGGTGATGGGATTAAAGAAGGATATGTCAAGGCTGATGGAGAAGATAAAGGGAACCTTGTATCTGATGTTAGAGAGGGAAGCAACAGTAATGGTATATCTTTAACATCTTCAATGCCTCCTGGGTTCACGGAATTTGCTTCTCGTGCTAAGAAAAAGAAAGAAACTCGGGATGTAAAGAAGATAAAGAAGTCAGTTGCTTCATCAGAGTCTATTTGCTTCCGAAAATCTTCATTCTACGTTTCTGATTGTGAACGGGTTCTTCATCTAGGTAAAATTATTGGTCTTGAAATGCCTGGGAAATTAAATGATGTCAACCGATTGTTGAATAGGATGAGAGTGAATAATGGTGTCTAATGAATATTCTGTCATTGAATGTATGTGGGATCGGGGGTAGAGATCCTTCTAAAAGGTTGAATATCTCTAAAGTTATCAATAAGTTTGGAGTAAATTTTGTTGGTCTACAAGAAACTTTCATGACATCCGTTAATATGTTCTAGATTCGGGAGGTGTGGGGGAACTCCAATTTGAATTTGCGTCTTCTTTGGCAAGGGGACATTCCGGAGGCATTCTTTCGATATGGAATTCGAATATCTTCATAAAAAATAGAATTTTTTCGTTTACTAGCGTGCTTATTGTTGAAGGTAAATGGCTTGACTCTCAATTGGATGTATATATGTTTAATGTGTATGCTCCTCAAGAGGAAGCTGAGAAACAAGCTCTCTGGAACTTCATTCTTCGGTTCATGAACTCCTACCCTGGTAACTATATTGTGTTTAGCGATTTTAATGCGGTTCGAAATGAAGATGAGAGATTTGGTATCAATTTTTCTCATGTAAATGCGACTGCTTTCAATAACTTCATAGACTCTGGAAATTTTCATGATGTCCCGATGGGGGGCTATAAGTTTACCCGTATTAATAAAGAATGTACTAAAGGTAGTAAACTTGATAGGTTTCTGATTTCAGATTCGATATGGCTTCGGTGTGGATCTATGTCGTGTGTTGCTTTGGATCGAAACATATATGATCATCACCCTATTTTGTTCAGACGCTTTGAAGCTGATTATGGGTCGATTCCTTTTAAAGTGTATCACTCGTGGTTTAATGAAATGGTAAGTGAATATTGGTCGAGTGGTGATTACAAATATGATCGTTCTGCTATTGTTAATCTCAAAAATAAAATGAAGGGTTTAAAAATGGTTATCAAACGTTGGATGCTAACGCGGAATTCTTACCAGAAGGATATGGATAATTTAAAAAGGGACCTTGCAAAGTTGGATCATTTGGTTGATGATGGTATTGCGTCAGATTCTGTTGGTTGTGAAAGAAGGAACATAATCCATAAAATTCATATGCTTGAGGATAGGCTTATGGAGGAAACCTCTCAAAAAACGAGGGCCAAGTGGTGTGTCGAGGCGGATGAGAATTTGAAATTCTTTCATGCCATTATCAATAAGAAAAGGAAACAACTTTCGGTTTGGGGTATTAAAAGTGATGGTATCTGGGAGAAAGACCCGTCTGCGGTGAAAGATATATTTTATAAACACTTTTCCAAAAAATTTGAAAAAGCGGAATCTATGCAGTTTGCCCTTCGTAGTAATCGTTTTAAAATGCTAAACTCTATGCAATTGGACACTTTGGAAGGTGATATTGGTTTACTAGAGATTAAAGACGCGGTGTGGGACTCGGGTAGTGAAAAAAGCCCTGGCCCTGATGGATTTACTTTTGGTTTTATTAAGAATTATTGGAACATTTTGCAAGTGGATATTTCGGCTGTGGTCAGAGAGTTCTTTTCTATAGCTCACATGCCAACTAGGTGTAATGCGTCCTTCATTACTTTAATCCCGAAAATTGAAACTCCATTATTGGTCAACGATTTTCTCCCTATCAGTCTTATCGGGTTTTTTTATAAGGTAATTGCGAAAATTTTGGCTACGCGTATTGCTTCAGTGATTGACTATCTGGTTGACCCGGTGCAATCTGCATTCATTAAAAACAGACAGATTTTGGATGGCCCCATGATTCTTAATGAAATTGTTCAAAAGTTCAAAAGGAAGAAGAAAAAAGCTATTGTTGAGTCACTGATCGTTGAACTCAAGTGAAGTCACTGATCATGCTATATGTTCACAGTCTCTGATCTTCTCAATAATGTTCCATGAAGAAAATGATTCAAGTCAAGCTCCTGTTGCTGAAGGTCTCTAAGTCGCTGATCATATGTTAAACCAGTAGATGATGATCTTATCAAGATAAAAGACTCAACTATGTGTGTCGCTGATACTCATCTATCAGAGAGAGTCTCCAAGTCTTCTTGAGTTCTCTCTTCTGCTGAATAAAAGAAGTCACTGAAGATTAGCTGTTCAAGTCATTCTTTAGAGCATGTTAGCTCGCATCGAGAATGAGGAGAATTGATGTTTCTATCAGTGACTGCAGCATTAAATGCCGCATTAAATAAGAAGTTGACATTCGGCGTTATTACGGCGCAGCACGTGTTCCTCGAAACTTGAAAAGAGTAACGTGGAAGCATTTGATTGGTTTATGGTACAAGGTGATATTTTCCAAGACAGAATGTCGTGCCATGATGTATCACATCTTAACTACCTCACCAATCAAGCAGCGGCACGTGTCCCTCAGATCCGGAAATTAAGGATTTCAGCGTCTATAAATAGCGTAGTATGTTGTACTTCATTTTGTGTCGATTACTTGTATTGTCACTTGTTTGTCAGTGACTAGTTTGTCTAAGATACAAGTAACACCAGCGAGTGAACTAGTAGCGTGTTTGTCCACTACTAGTTTACATCAGCGAGTGAGCAAGTTAGCGTGTTTGTCCACTACTGCTCATCTCCTTTGTAATAGCTGTATTGTTTGATTTGGATTAGCTTTGGCTAATCTATTCCGCAATCAACAAGAGATAAATTTTATTAATAAAAGAATTTATCTTTCAGCTAGAATTGCATCAGCAACTGAACTGCTTATCTTACTTATATATATTGTGTTCATATTGCTGTCACTTTAATACGGTTAAAAACTTGCTAAACAAGCTAACACATTATAACAGAAAAGTTTTTAATTGTATTCAACCCCCCTTCTACAATTAACTCACTGTTAACGATTCACAATCACTAACATAATAGTGATTAGGGACTCACAGCTATGTTATTCAAGATTGACATTGCAAAGGCATACGATACTTTAAGTTGGGAGTATTTACTTTCCATTCTTTCTTTCATGGGATTCGGACATAAAAATATACAATGGATTAAGGCTTGTCTTGAATCTGCCCATTCATCTATTCTCGTTAATGATAGCCCGACCTCCGAATTCCAGCTGGGTCAAGGATTGAGACAAGGTGACCCTTTAGCACCCTTTTTACTTATTTTGGTTATGGAAGGGTTTCACGTGGCCATGGAAGATGCTAAGGATGCTAACAGGTTCACAGGAATTCAAATTGGGAATATTGATATTTCCCACCTTATTTATGCTGATGATGTAATTGTGATTGGTGAGCGGAAGAAGGACAACTTCATCAAGGTGATGGATATATTTAAGTGTTTCTATCTTGCTTCTGGACTTCAAATTAATGTTACAAAGTCTAAACTTTTTGGAATAGGAGTTAATGACCGGGAAGTGACCCAATTTGCTGAGATGGCAGGGTGTAAGGGGGATAAGCTTCCGTTTGTGTATCTTGGAATTACTATTGGTGCTAATATGAATCGTATTTCTTCATGGAAACCGGTGATAAACAAATTTTCTAAGCATTTGTCATAATGGAAATCTAAATTGTTATCGGTTGTTGGTAGGGCGGTTCTTATTTCCTCTGTCCTAGGTGCTCTCCCCACTTATTATCTTTCTTTATTCCTTATGTCTTGCAAGGTCCGAAACATGTTGGAGTCTATGCGATCTAATTTCTTTTGGGGTGCTAGTCCGAATAAGAAAAAAATTTATTGGGTTAAGTGGGAGTTAGTTTTGGGTAAGGAGAATGGTGGTCTTGGATTCAGATCTTTACATGCTTTCAACCTTGTGCTTTTATACAAATGGAGATGGAGGTACCATATGTTTCCGAACTCACTGTGGGCTAGAGTTATCAAAGAAATACATTTCATGCCAAATCTTATTACGGCAAGAACTAGGGCTTTTAAAAGATCTGGTCCTTGGAACTATATTATGAAACAAATCCAAAATCTTTATGATAGTGGGAAAATTCCTTTGTCTGTAATAAAAAGGAAAATTGGCGATGGCAAGTCCACCGCATTTTGGCTTGATAATTAGCATCGTGAGATTCCGTTGGCTATGAGATATATGCGTCTTTTCTCATTGGAGTCTGATAAACAAGTCACGGTCGGAGATCGATGGAATGGTACTAGATTTACGTAGGTTTGGCGTAGAAATATTCGTGGTGGTATCGAACGGTCACAACTCCAAAATATTATCGATGACATAAAAAATGTGACTATTGTGAATTCCCCTGATAAGTGGGCTTGGGACTGTAATTATGCTACTGATTTCACGGTTAATGGTGTTCGTAGACACTTAGACAACCTTATGTTGCCTAGGCATTTTCTTACCACGAGATGGAATAAAATCGTTCCGCAAAAGGTTAATATTCATGTTTAGAGGATGATGCAAGACCGGCTGCCCACTCGATTCAATTTGTGGTTTAGAGGCTATCATTCTAATTCGTTAATGTGTCCTAATTGTGGAAATGGTGTTGAAACTATACACCATATTGTTACTGAGTGTATTGTGGCTAAGAAGATTTGGAGTTCGATTCTAAAATGGATGGACATTCAAATTCCATACACCTTGGAATGTAATGAAATTCTTGATTTTGTGGACTCCATGAAGATGAAACAACAATCTAAGAACATCATTAAGTCTATCATCTTTACTTTATGGTGGGAAATTTGGCGATTCAGAAATGACATCGTCTTTAACTCTTCAAAGAAGTGTGATCTGGGCCTCGTTGATTCTATTGTTAACTTTTCTTTTTTTGTGGAATAGTAACAGGAGTAAATCTCTGAGTGTTCGGTGGGATGAGTGGCTTAAAAATCCGCTGCTAGGTTCATAATCTATTTGGAGTAGCAAGGGCCACGAGATGAAGTTTTATTCTTTTGCTTTGATTTGGTGGTTCGGCTGAATTTATTTCATTCATTGGAGGATCGTTTTGTAGTTCTGGTTACTTTGTATTTCTCTTTGTGGTAGCTTTCTTCAGGACTTGTATGGGTTTGCATCAAAAACGCCACGGAGTGAAAACCAGTGGCTCGACCTCCGTTGGTGGGGATTTTTCACATGTCTTGGTATTCTGTAATCGGCATGAGTTTTTTTCATCCCTTTTGCTTTCCTCGCAGTTAAAGTTCCGGAATGTATCCAGTTTTTGTAATTGCTGTATTTCTGGATTTTTTGTATTTTGTTCTCTAGCTCCTTGCTAGTTGATTTTAATTATTAAATTTCTGCCGTTCAAAAAAAATAATGATGTAATGATGAAATGATAATTATTCTAGTTAAATATAGTAGTGTTGGTTCATAAAACTAAAAATAATAATATTAAAACATAAAAGTGCTTAAAATAGTTTAGATCATCGTCAATATAGATTTAATATCTATAAAATGATTTATTTTTCACACTATATGTGATTAAAAATTGTTAATTTGTCTTTCATATTCCTTAAAAAATATATTCAAACAATTAGTTAATAGAAGTTTTTTTCTAGTACTCGCGGGTTGCAACTGACCGAATAGTCACTTGATTTTAGTATGAAGGGAAATAGGGGAGGACTTTATGAAGAAAAAAAAACATGTTACTAGTGCTACTTTTCAAATGTTGTTTTCAAAGCGTAATGTGTTAACCGATCAACGTTGTAAATGTTTTGGCGTTATGTCGATCGTATCGATTCTAAGCTTTAATTCAAATCTTGTGAGTCGAATAAATGGACATATTGTCGTTGACTACTCATAAGTAAATCTCCATTCCCTTGAAGGGAAAAAAAAGTTTGCGTATATCTTACTAGAAAATATGTATCATATGTGATAAATAGTCGTAGTTACTTTAAATCTCTCCAACGAAAAACTCTAACGGTGGCGTTGTCCTTTGTAGAAGGAGAACAGATAGATACAACAATAATTTTGATTGATACAACAAAACTGTGCATTAGTAACTTATACTGTATGCAATAATTTTGATTGATACAACACCCTTGTAGAAGTCATATAAAAAATTTTAGATAATTATCGTCTAAATTTTATCGTTCTTTTGTTATAAACTTTAGAGTAAATTGCATGAATGGTCCCCGTAGTTTACACACATTCTTATCGTTAGTCCATATACTTTGAATGTTGCATGGACAGTCCAAAAACATGATGTTGCACGATTAGTCCTTCGTCCACCTAGAATGAATAAAATACCCTTGGTGGTACTATTTATTTTGCTCGACCAGATAGAAGAGAGGCTAAGCATGTAACAACTTTTGAAGTTTTGAACTGTCCACACAACAAACAAAACATAAATACTGACGGTGGGAATATTTGTAAACCACATACACCGTTTATGAACTTTATGTACGTACTAGAGCTGGCAAAATGGGCGGGTATGAGCTATGGGTCTAAACGGGTGCGGGTATAAACGGGCTCGGATCTAATTGGGCGCCGGTCTAAACGAGCTCGGGTCATAACGGGCTATTTAAAAATTTCATAAAAAAATGTTCTAATTCTCTAAGATATATATTTCTTCCGAAATAAGTTATACATTTTTAACTGTATGATATAAAAAATATAACATGATGTCGTTCATTTAGATCCATTTACGATTTGAGTTTTACTCAATTAAACCCATTCCAAATATTTATCTAGTTCAAAAGAACCCAAATTTTTTGTCATTATACCAAGAATTACCCAGATATAGAGCAAATTGGCAGAATTTGCCATCATTACTATGTACAATATACGATATGCTACAAGGAAATATGTGTCATTCCTTGTTACAACATTACCATAAAACAGATCTCGTGATTTCTTTCATAACTCTGTTTTTAATTCATTTGTCCTTTTTGCTATTCAGGCCTTATTAGGCAATATTCAATAACTTGATGCATTGACACGTGTCGAGATAGTAGTTGGGTGGATGGTTCTGTTATCCGAGAATGTTTATAGGATAGCCATGACCATGAACCATCATGGATCCAACCCTTAGCCTGACATCCTCATGGATTCTTGTGGCCAACATACCACTCCCGTGAACCATTTGGGCCCCCTTTTGGCTGTTCTCATATTTCCAATCAACATACTATATGCTACCAAAATAACATCATTAACTCATTATTGAAGCGGCAAAATTTACCCTCATTAGTAAAAATGTGTGTATAATCAAAGGTACTGTAAAATTTTTGCAACTCGATCGAAATTGAGTTTCTACTTTTAATAAGTTGAAGCTCATAAACTCTTTTTTATTGCACAAACAACATGTGGCACTTGAAAAATAAGCCCTTAAAAACTTCTTGAAATAGCTTTTAAAATACAAGTTCATCTCCAGCCCGATGTTGTCAATCGTATATATCCAAGCATTATCGTAAAAAATTGGTTAAGAACAAATCTTGTTTAAACATTTCAACTACCCATTTATTTATCATATCTAATATTGAGTGATATATATGGTTATTATCAGATTAATTTATAGAGAAGAAAAAGAAGTTAGTTATAGCAAGAAACTTAATGGTGTTGAATGAGTATATACATAGTAAATATTGATACCAAAAAGTGCTCTCTTTTGTAGTAGTAACAATATACTTATCTGACCATACCACATTCACTACTAGGACAGTTTGGAGTTATACTAGTATTTCATGATTGACATAATGAACCCAAAATCCCGTGAATATCATATCATATATCCCCTATAAAATCATGCCTACTGCCTATCACAAGATCCAAATATCCAATCATACACCATTTCCAAAATGTCTTCATGGGTTTCATTCCTTGTGCTAGTCCTCTGTTTCTCCTTCAACGGTGTTTCCGATGCCAGACATCGGAAACAATCGGCCGTTATCGTTGGAACGGTCTATTGTGACACTTGCTTCCGTCAAGAAGCATCCAAATCCCCCCACCACTTCATCTCAGGTTCTTGCGGTTCATTTTAATGTTCTTTTTGTCGTATTTCCGATTAAGAAGCATGTAATATCATAAGAAGTATGTCCTGTTTTGATCGTTTTACGGTTTTAATGTGCCAAGTAACAACTTTTTCTCATTTCCATAATTAGTAGGTAAATGAAACTCTTGCTATATTCAATCAAGGTAAAAAATTTGGATTAAATACATTTGAAAGATAAAAAAAACAAAATTAGTCTGTATCCTAAACATATTTAAGTGTTTTTCATTAACATTAGCCTTTTTTATTACGTAGCTAATGTCAATATAATCGTTTGTGTAGGAGCGACAGTGGCCGTGGAATGCAGCGGAAAAAGTCGGAAACCAAGTTTCCGACAAGAAGTGAAAACAAACGAAAATGGCGAGTTTAATGTAAAACTTCCATTCTCCATCACCAAACATGTGGACACGATCAAACAATGTTCGGTTAAATTAGTTCGCAGCAGTGAGCCGTATTGCGCGGTAGCAGCCACCGCCACCTCATCAAACATCCATTTCAAATCAAAAAAGGCGGGAACGCATATTTTCTCAGCCGGGTTCTTTACATTCAAACCCGAATTATGCAGCCAAAAAGACTTCGCCGGAAAAGATTTCCCACCAACACTCCCTGACCCTCCGGCACCGTTCTTGCCACCAGTCGATTTACTACCTCCACTTCCGGTACCGGACTTACCCATTCAACCATTAGTTCCACCGCTACCACGGCTTCCCGGAGTTCCACTACTTCCACCCATTACCAACCAAAAACCACCACTAAAATCTAACATAAATAATAAATTCTCCGATGAAAAAGCATTTGGGTTTCCTCCAAACCCATTCCAACCGCCGTCAATATTCCCATCACCGTCGGTACTTCCACCGTTGCCGTTCCAACCATCGCCACCATCATTAATTCCACCTCTAGTTCCATCACCATCGCCACCGGCATTGATTCCACCACTTATTCCATCACCACCACCAGCATCTTTGTTTCCACCGTTGCCGGGATTTCCAACGATACCAGGGTTGATTCCGTCACCACCACCACCGCCACCTCCGGCATTTCCGATTCCTCTACCGCCATTAACTCCGCTAATACCAGGATTGCCTCCAGTCCCACCAGCATCCGGAAAAAACACCCCTTGATTATTGTATTGCAGCATATTTTTTTGAAGTTATCAACTCTCCACACATATATATATTGTTCTCTTATTAACCGTATAAATATATAAATATTACTGTATAATTAAGGGTATTGTACGTACTTTTAGTATGAATAAAAATGGCATTGGAACTTTGGAAGATGATATGTATCATCATCTACAATTTAGAATTTTGTTTGAATTAATTATATTCTTTGGTATATAAATGTCTTGTGAAAACATTATACTACACAATTATAGCTTATAAACCCATGTATACGCATGGGTTTTCGGCTATTCGATGATTTGCATTAATCTTTATTTCTTATTATTAAGGTACTAGCTTAAGACCCGTGATTTCACGGGATGCACCATAAATATTTGTAATAATCGTACGTGATGATTAATTACTAATGTAAGCGAATACATTGATGCGTGCAAAGTATGGTTATTTAGTAAACTATAACACAAAAGTTCTTTCCCTGACCTATATGGATGAATTATACAAACAAGAATGTGATGTGGCATCACTTAGTTAATTCTTAAAAATTAGCTATGCCATGTAAGAAAATTTTAATTTTCAAATTTATTATCATATTAATTAATAATTCAATCAAAATAAAATATATTAATATTGTCATTAATAATGACATTTTATATGGGGTCCTATTTTAGCCATCTCTTTATTTCCAAAAAAACCTCAAAAATCCCATTCACTTAGTCAAATCAATCATTCTTGTCCCCATATTAAAGACTTAAAGACTTGTTATTAAAGACTTAAAGTCCATATTAAATCTGTTTTTTTAATTCTTATGTAATGTATGTTGTATAATTATTTGTTACTAAAAATAAGATTTAATAAAAAGGTGTTTCTAAAAGGTTATATAAATCATTTTCAATACAAATATATATTATAAAATTGTTTATTTAAATAATTTTTTACCAGTTCGGTATTTTATAAAATAAAGAAACTTATAATTCTTCGTATAAAAATCATTTAAAAAAAGAATTATAAAAAACATTACATGTGTATTTTTTAAAATAAATTTTAATTATTAAACTTTATTATCAAATTTCGATATAAGTGCTACCTTTTACAAAGATAATTAATGTTTATTATTATTATTTATTATCATTATTATGTTCTATTTAAAAAAATATATAAGAGGACAAATTATGTGATGTAAGGGGTTTTTCTAGAAATTATAAGGATGTCTAAAGTTTTAGCCTTTATATGGTACCAATAGGACATATTTCCCCGCCCCAATTTTCCCACAAAAACCCTCACATTATTATCTTCTTAGTCACATCACTCATTTTCCCGTAACCCCCCCCCCCCCCCTTTTTATCCTCTTAGTCAAATCATATTCCTATTTTATTTAATTATTTTATACAATTCTTTTTTTAACATATAAAGTTTATAAGAAATACTTAAATAATTCATATATTATTATTAAAAAAAAAACTAAAACACCCTTAAAAATAAAAATCTTATGCAAATCTTTTGAATAAAAAAATAATCTACAATCAATTCTTTTTAAATCATATTTTAAATGTTTCTTAAACTTTGTTACTAAATTTTGCTTTATAGATTACTTTATTATTTATATAATATAATTTAAAGTTACGGAATCTTTTATATATATATATATATATATATATATTCAAATGAATTATTTTAACACGATTAAAACAAAAGTATAAATTATTAGACGATAAAAGCAAAAGTATAAATTATCTGACGTGATTGAAGCAGGGTATTATTTGAAATTATGTATTCGTACATTTTTCGTATATAAACACTCCGAAAATTCATTTGAAATCACAAATCTTTCAAGTCTTCTTTTCACTACATCAAAACACTTCCAGTTTGAGAAATATCAAATGTCGAGTGATAACGGAAATGATATCTTGACATTTTTTACCAGTCAGCTATTATATATATATATATATATATATATATATATATATATATATATATATATATATATACTTTTATGTTTACAAATAAATGTTACTAATTCCTACATGTGTTCTCAATATATGATTATAGGCATTTAAATCTCGTGATGATTTAATGAACTCGGTGCAAGACGTTGGTCGCAAACACGGTTATGTTATAGTGACTAAAAGATCCAAATCAACGTCGAGTGGTGTTATATATAAATTCATACTTATGTGTGATCGTGGTGGTGTATTTAAATCGCTAAGTAAACAGATCAACACGCATAGAGATGACAAACAAGAGGATGATGATGATGATGACAAACAAGAGGGTGACGGTGATCGTGGTAGTGTATTTAAATTGCAAAGTAAACAAACCAACACGCATAGAGATGACAAACAAGAGGATGATGATGATGACAAACAAGAGGGTGATGATGATGATGATGATGTTATTGATGATTGTCGCACCCCCAAACTCGGGTTGCGAAAGCGAATCGGGTCGGGGCGCGACTAATCAATAATCACAACTCAAAGATATAATGAACGACTCTATATGCGTCATTTTACAACTTGTATTAATAAAATCAAAGTTTACATCAAAATATAGTTTACAGTAGCTCAATTCCTGGATTGAGAGATTTACATACATAATTAATCTATACAAAATATAATAATGCAGCTAAATCTCCGAATGTTTTGCATGATGACTCGAGCTAATGATATCCTGAATGGCAGTCCAACCTACTGCTGAGTACCTGTGATACATGCTAAAATGGGTCAGCGAAACGCTGGTGAGCTTACAGGTTTGTATGTCAACACATATATCGTATGAACCGCAAGATTTAGTTGAATTTAAAATGCAATTAAGCAAAATAAAAGTTTTACATCCATGAGCACATAGTCTGAGCTTAACTCGAGGTGTCAGGTCCACATTTAAGGAATCCTGATCGAGGTGCCTCCCACGAGTGCCTAATCTACACTCGTCTGAAAAAATATTAGTACATCCGTTTACCCAGTTAGTGCATGCTAACCCGGACGAGGAGGGTCAATCCTATATTGTACCATATACTAATATTCACGCTACAACGTATTATCAAACTATGCTGAGGAGGGCTTTAAATATTAGTGAGATAACTCATGTAGTAATTATTTGTTTTCGTACTTGCGTTCATATAAGCAGTATATCACACCCCTGAGTAAAACAGTAAAATAGGGGCTATGAGACTCACCTGAGTCTGGAGAGTTTAACTAATTAAACTTGAGTTGATTAGTCGAGAATCGATGTCCGAAGACTTGTAACCTGAGGGTGTCCACGACACGCGATGGTTATAAATGTAAGAAGGTATCTATAAAGACTACCTTTGTAGTTGTTCTTTCAACTAGAATGTGCAAATTACTAGGATTTGGTTGATTTGGTTATGTTTTGAAAACGTGCACGACCCGTTGGTGATTGTTTGTAATGATAATCTCAACTATTATTATTATGATTTCGAAGTATTATACTTAAAAGTATTTATAAACTTTAGGTGACGGGGGTCCGGGGGCAGCGCCCCTGGTTAGCGGGGTCCCAGGGGTGGCAACCCCTGGCGGGGTCCAAGGGTTGGCCCCTGGTTGGGGTCGAGATGCCAAGTTAGCTCGAAAAATTTTTATTTCTACTACATTGCTTTGGTGAAAAACGCATCTGGACTTGAATTTGGGTGAAATTGAGTGATAAAAGGTCTCGACACTTAGTAAAATATGTGTTTTCTTGGTTCTGTTTCATGCAACACAGTGTGCGACATAAGGCTTGTGTCGCAAATCATGTTTGCAACACAAGTCTTTGAGTCGCTAAGTGCGACGTCCGCAATTTAATGCGACATAAAATATTGTTTCGCTATATGCGACGGAAATAGGTTTTGCGACATAGTGTTTTGTGTCTCTAAATGCGACATCTGAAGGGTTTGCGACATAGTCACTTGTGTCACTATATGCGACATAACTGGGGGTTTTGCGACATAAGGGCTTGTGTCGCAGGTGGCCTGGTGCCTCTGCGACACAAGGACCTGTTGGCTGGAATTTGAGCCAAAAACATGTTTTTCGGCTACCGTTTGGTCCGATTCTTTTACCCAACCCATATTTGGACATTTTAAGCTTAAATAAACCATAAACAAGTAAAAATAAGTGAAATCGGAGTGTCTCGGGTTTTGTCGGAAACTTACAAACTTAACGCCGGAAGAAACCGAAAAGGTAGAAACGTAGATCGTGACTCCGTGAATCTTTTCTTCAAAATGAGCGTGATGATTTAAGGTGGTTTTGATGGTTATTTTGGTGGTGGAAGTAGTGGTGGTGTGGTGGTGGAGATGAGAAGAAAAGAGAATGAGAGAGAGAAAGAGATGGTGATAATGAGGAGTGGGGAGGGGGTTTTCCCCCATTTTGGGCAGATTTTCGGTGGGGCCCACCGAAGTGTGGGTCTTCACTTTTACTCCCGTGCATTTGCGCTCCGTGCGGTGTTCGTTTTTCCGGTTGTTTAAATAATTTTTCATACATTTAATTATAGGCTTTGAAATACGAATATTTTTTCGATATTTTAATTGAAGTATTTCATCAAATACTTAATAGTTGAGTTATAAAATATAACTTAACTTGTTTCGTTTTGTTCGCGAGTTTATTATTTTAATCGCGTAACTGTTATTTGTACGATACGAATTCGAGTTGAAATATTGCATAAATAATATTTTGGATAAGATTGAGTTATTAAATAATATCGTATTATTTAATAAAGTTGTTCACCAACTTCCGTATTAATTGAACCGAATTGCAGTCGATTTGAAACTTGTACGATTTAATCAAATCGCATACTTGTATATATTCAACAATATATATATTGATACATTAATTAGCCTAACACAGAACTAATTACATGTATTACACTTGATTAGGCACTAATTACTAGTCCTAATTTGACGGGTGTCACAATGATGATGATGATATTATGTTTAAAGCTACCATCTATGAAAAACCTTGGTAAGTTTGTGATAAGTAGCTAACACTATTTATTTCAGTCTTGTACAAGATTTTTGCATATAGAAATTTAACCTTTCTTACATTGTTTGTATTCTTAGTGTCTTGGAGCAGAATTTTTGAGGTTGTCAGAATCAAATCACTAAAAAGCATAATATTGAAGAATCTTGATTGACAAGATTGAAAATTTGGTGTGTGGTCAAATATAAACCATCCATCAGACACACGTTTGTCATCTGGGTGGGTTGGTTTTCGAAAAAGTAACAATTTATCAGTCGGAGATAAATATGTCTTCAACTACAACAGATGTGAAGGTAAACTTTGTCTAACACAAGTTATCAAGAAAAAAAAATTCGACCAACAAGCCACCAAGTACGAAAAAATCTCATAGTCATTTTTGAGCCAAATTAGTGGACTAACTTAGAATGGTAGCCTTTTTTTAAGTTAGTTTTTGTAATATGATTCTTTATGTGGGAATTTTAATATTAACATGAGTATGTTAATGTCCCTACTTATAGGCAAACTAATCATTGTTAATCTTATTATATATGAAAGTTTAGTATGATTATAAATATTCAGCTTGCTACTCTTTTATATGTGAAATATTTCACCATGGTTTTATTTTTATTATAACGAGTCTCATCTCTTGTTTGTTTTACATGTCTTTTTTGTACTGTAATAGTGTAATACAGTACTATTTTTTGTGATACGTCCAAAAACTGTCCAGTAAAGAATATCACAGGTTGTCTCATAATGGTACTTCTCTTGAGTTATGACCCATTCAGGAAGGGGCCTATTTCCCCCACCCCAATTTTCCAATAAAAACCCTCACATTTTTATCTTCTTAGTCACATCACTCTTTTTTCCATAAAACCGTTACCTTTTTATCCTCTTAGTCAAATCATATTCCTATTTTATTTAATTGTTTTATTTAATTCTTTTTTAACATATAAAATTTTATAAAAAATACTTCAATAATTCGTATATTATTAAACAAAATAAAAAATCCTTTAAAATTAAAATCTTATGCAAATCTTTTGAATAAAAAAATAATCTACGATCAATTCTTTTTAAATCGAATTTTTTAAAGTTTCTTAAACTTTGTTACTTAATTTTGTTTTATAGACTACTTTTTATAAAACTTATTATTTATATAATATAATTTAAAGTTACGGAATCTTTTATACATATTCAAATGAATTATTTTAACGCAATTAAAACAAAAGTATAAATTATTTGACGTGACAAAAGCAAAAGTATAAATTATTTGACGTGATTAAAGCAGGGTATTACTTGAAATTATATATTCGTACATTTTTCCTATATAAACACTTCGAAAATTCATTTGAAATTATAAATCTTTCGAGTCTTCTTTTCACTACATCAAAACACTTCTAGTTTGAGAAATAACAAATGTCGAGTGATAACGCAAATGTTATATCAGCATTTTCTACCAGTCAGATATAACATATATATCTATTTTTATATACAATTGGACAATAATGCTGACATCACTTAAGCTGATTTGTCCTCTCTATGGCCTTTGTTGCTACTCACTTGGCTTCATCCACATCCTTTGCTTACATCAGCAAGGTACTCAACAAATTAATGAAAAGTATAATTTTTTTTCTGACCTAAAATACGAGGGCCGCTATTCCGGTCAGCTTGATAGAAAGGGAACTAGCACCTATGATGTTACGCGAATTATGGCCCTCGCCCGGTTCAGCCGAAACCGAATGAAGGAAGCGACCACTAATGTCGTGGCGAAGATGATGTTACGCGTCTGATTACTTCAGTAGGGCGAGCTCTTTGGGAGAGAGGAGAGCCTTGGGGTACGCTCACTTCTGCATTTTTGTTTAGGTTCTCGAGAAAAATCTCGTGCTGTAATATCTTTTACTTCTTGGAATAGTTAGTATCACGCCTCCTCTGTGATTGGTTTCTCTGTATCTATACGGCTCAAGAAATTAAACAGACAAATTCATTGGAGTTATTTTTCGCTTTTTTCGCATAAATTTCACGAAAAATGGAAAATCAGACCCCCTTTTGTAAGTAACTTATTTCGTACCATCTCTGATTCTCAATGTTCTTTCATTGAACGACCATTTTCAATTAGTGAAATTAAGGATTCGATATGGGAATGTGGTTGTGACAAATCCCCCGGGCCCGATGGTTTTACCTTTAAGTTCTTAAAATCCCACTTTGATCTTGTTTGTCAGGATATCATGAGATTCATTAAACATTTCGAATTAACCAGTTCCATATCTAATGGGTGCAATTCGTCTTTTATTGCGCTCCTCCCCAAAATTAAGGATCCTCTTAATCTTGGTGAATATAGACCGATTTCCCTCATTGGATGTTTGTACAAAATTCTCGCTAAGGCATTATCAATTCGGTTGAAAAGTGTCATTGGTAGCGTGGTACATGGTATACAGTCGGATTATGTGAATGACAGGAATATTTTGGAGGGTCCTCTCATTGTTAATGAGCTCATTTCTTGGTCCAAAAAATCGAAACAACAATTCTTTTTGTTCAAAGTCGACTTTGAAAAGGCCATTGATTCCGTCAACTGGAATTAATTGGATTCTATCATGGATCAAATGAAGTTCGGTGTTAAGTGACGCAAATGGATTCAAGGATGCTTATGCTCGTCTTCTGCCTCGGTATTAATCAATGGGTCACCCACAAAAGAATTCTAAATGTCTAAGGGGTTGAGACGAGGCGACCCCTTATCTCCATTTCTCTTCATTTTGGCAATGGAAGGTCTCAACATGGCTTTAAAAACTGCTTGTATCAAAGGGATTTTTCACGGCAAGAAAATTGGTGAAAACGGCCCATTGGTATCCCATCTATTTTATGCCGACGATGCTATCTTCGTGGGTGAAGCTTCTAAGCCGAATATAATGAATCTAGCCAGAATACTAAGATGCTTCATTGCCTCTTTAGGTCTAAAGGTTAACTTTCACAAATCGAGGCTTTTTGGTGTGGGCATTTCCGATTCCCATACGTTGGATTTAGCTTCATGCCTTGGTTGCAGCATCGAATCACTTCCATTTACCTATCTTGGCGTTCCCGTAGGCGCAAACATGAATCTTAAGAAGCATTGGGTGTCCATTGAAGAGAGATTCAACAAAAAGCTATCCGATTGGAAAGCAAGCCAACTTTCATTCGGGGGCCGATTGATACTTGTTAAATCCGTACTTAACAGTCTTCCTTCGTATTTCTTTTCACTCTTTAAAGCTCCAACAGGTGTAATCAATCGGCTTGATCAAATCAGAAGGAGATTTCTTTGGGGAGGTAAAGTAAACGTCAAGAAGATAATTTGGGTTGCCTGGAATAAGGTTATGGCTTCAAAAAGGAACGGCGGTTTTGGTGTAGGTTCATTAAAATCCTACAATTATGCTCTTTTAATCAAGTGGTGCTGGAGGTTAAGGGATAACAAATGCTACTTTTGGAAAGATGTTATATCTGCTGTGCATAACCTTCATGGTAAACCGTTGCTCTCAATGTCTAAATCATGCATCTCAGGGGTTTGGAATAACATTTGTAGTGTCCTAAAGGGTATTTCTAGTCTTGGTTTACATTTCAATGATCTATTTTCTGTTGTCATCGGAGATGGGAAATCTATTCGCTTTTGGAAAGATCATTGGATTGGAGAAGGTCCGTTGCAAATAAAATATCCATCGTTATTTTCAATAGAAAAGTTCAAAGATTGTCGTGTTTTGGATCGTATTGGTGGCTCTAGTTTCTCATGGAAATGGTTACAAGCTTTCAATAATCATGATTGTTTCGAAGATTTTAGATCCATGTTACATGAAATCTCTTCATTTTACCCCTCAACTTCAGCCGACGGTTTAAGGTGCAACTCTTCTCACGATGGTTCGTTCAGTGTCAACTCAATGAGGAGTTTCTTCGATGAAAAGCTCACTGTCCCATCTCCCTTAGTCATGCTGTGGAATAATTGGATTCCGTTAAAGATTAATTGTTTTGTTTGGAGGGCAAGTTTGGGCAAAATTCTGGTGGCTAAAAGTCTTATGGATAGAGGCATCAATATTGGTTCAAGTATATGCAAAGTGTGTGGAATCATGGATGAATGTGCAGACCATGCTCTTATTTTATGTCCAAGGGCTTCGGATATAATCAATCGGGTATTTTCATGGTGTGATGTTCAAGTCCCAAACGTTAGTTCAGTGAATGATTTATTGATTTTTAGTAGTAAATCGAGCAACTGTAAAAAGAAAAGTAAGTTGTTATCTGCCATAATCCATTGTATGCTTTGGATCACTTGGAAAGCAAGAAATGATTGGATTTTCAACGACACTAGAAGATCATCTCTTTCAGTTACGGGGGATATTATTTCTTCATCATTCTTATGGATTAATCATAGAAGGAAAAAATCTTGTAATAGGGTGGATTGAGACCGTTGTCCCTTTTTAACTTTTGTGTAATTCCTTTTGTACTTCTTTTCGCTCTTAGTTTCTTGCTAAGTTGCGGATTTTATTTATATATATTTGCCGTTTCCAAAAAAAAGATTACTCTCCATGTGATTGGTTTCACAAGCACACTTTCTTGAGAAAACAAAACGATTTCTTCATCTTCGTCAAAAAATTCAAATACGAGTATTACATTCATTTAAACATCACACCTTCTTCTTTGTATTTAATCTATATCTCCCTTTCAGTTTCTTCTTCGTAGATCCCGGTCGATTCTCCGAGGTTTGTTTTTTAATCTTTATATTGAAATTTTATATCGATTCATATTTTAAATATGGATTTGAAGCCACCAGGTTTCGTTTTTGTAAGTTTAAGGTTTCTGTTTGTAGCTTTGGGTTTCGATGTTTGAAGGCTGGATATGAATAGATATACGTTTGGATGAAATTAGGTCAGCCAATGAAGATATACACCTATTTTTAAAAATTACCTGGTTTTTTTTCTTACTTCTCATTACTAAAGATTTTCTCAAGTTTGATTTTGTAAGCTAATAGACGACTCCATCAAAAGATTATAAGACAAAAGTTGTTAAGGTAATTTTGCATAGTAGATGTCATTAGCTTGCTTTTATGTTATGCCTAAAGGTGTTTAAAACTTACAATTAAGTTTATAAGAAGACATGTATGCATTTTTTTTTGTTATGAATAGCTTAATTTATGTTATGTATTAGCTTGCTTTAATGATCTGCATATTTTTTGTCAAGATTCTGCCTCTACGTCTTCCCAAATGGTTGGTGGACTATCTAACTTGAGTGTCCATATGGGCCACGATGAGAGTAGAGATGTCGATAAGGTTAACCTTAGTATTCCATTACTAATTACAATATAATGAGTCAAGTCTGTAGATAATTATTTATTGAAATAATTTCACTTTTTAGCACTAGAGAGTTTGTGATGTTGATGCTAATGTTGGCGTAGACCAAATTGTGTGTGTGTGTATATATATATATATATATATATATATATATATATATTAGATTTAAAACTTTTATTGTTGCTTAATTTCACTTTGGTTACGATATTATAGTGCCTTTAATTTATCTACTTTTAATTTATCTAGGGATTTGACAATGAGGCTAATTTGGAACATTGAAGAGATTATTAGCTATGGGAAAAGGTATGAATACATTTTTATCAACCATAAGATCAAAATTTTCGGATTGTTCACCAACAGTCAAGCTTCTACATATTCACAAATGCTGAGTGAACTATCTAGGCAAAAATTTTATATAGATCGCGAATAGGAAACCATCAATGTTTATATGGTGGCAATCTTGACCCATTTACTTATTGCCCTACTGTCTAAGGTGACAAAAATGCTCAATATTTATATGTGTGTGTGTACATAATCATTTTACATTCCTTTTGTGGGATGTCCTACATATACAACAAAGTTTAAAAGGTAGTTTTTAGTAGTTTTGGTTTTCATATAAGTCTGTTATAATTGAGATTGGTTTAAAGTGTGAATCTTTTAGTTGATCTCTTGATACCATTTCAATTTTAATCATACATATTTGATGTGTTTACCCAATTTATTAAATACACTACTAAATTGATATGCCTATGTTTCATATAACCAGGATGGGTGTGCAAAATTACCTACAAGAAGTGGATAAATTGGCACTTGGCTGCAAGTACCAGCAGCTTATTAACGGCAATTGTGAATTTGTATCACTAAAAAGGATGGAAATAAGATGAATCCGTTTGTATTATAAGAAGCAGGGGAGGATCATCATATTGGTATGTTCTAGATTTTTTGTTACTTTGCATAATCTGTACCACGTGTTCCGTATGTACCGATGTATTATTGGATTTATATACAATATCAATAAGATTATAACTGATGGCGCAATATCAGTGGTTCATTCGATGCAGGATATTGCCATTTAACGCAGTAAGATTCATTTCTTTGATCATATATATTTGCATACTTAAAATTTGGATAAGTAATCATTATCAATAAATGGAGTGTTTGATTTTTTTTGTTTATAAAATTGCTTCATTGATTTTGCTATGTTGGAATTTGAGTGGCTATTAAGGGAGACTTGACGACGTTATAGGCCCTGCCTTTGGAAGTTGTTTCGGGTTTGTATGTATATGTTCATAGGTTTGGATTCTATCAGCGATGATACATTTGTTGTTGGCTGGAATGGTTCTACTAATCATGAATGTCCATCTTATTATGAAAATGTAATGTGCTTATATATAACCATTCTACTGATATCCTCTTTTTTGAGTAATATCTTTGTGAGGTACTGAGGTTAATTCTGTTGGATATGTAACCTGTCGTGTACTGACTGTAAATTGGTTTATGACTTCGGAGAACTTTTCGGTCAAGAAGGTATGGATGAGTTTTGATTTTGTAAATGCCCATCTACATGTTGTTACAATCATGTTTGTATATTAGTACATTTTGACGCATAATTTTGAATCTATGTGATGCTATATGATTCGTTATCCAATTTTTACCCTAATTCGTTTTGTTTATTTTTGTATGATATTTGACTTGCTACACTCTTAGCTGCTCGAGAACGCATAAAGGATAACCCCAAGTCAAATGGTGAAGTAAAATCTCAACCCGCTTTCAGCATTGTGGATGTTGCATCTGCTTCTGTACATGGAAGAAGCGTTGTTGCTGCTAAGGCGGCTTCGACTGCTAAAACTGTTGCTCGAATTGCCATGCATATGTCTGGTGACCGGACACATGTAAATGCTAAGATGGTTTGTTTTTTTTTTTGTTTTTTTTCCTTTCAAATTCTATTAACAACTCAATCTAAAAACATATATTGAATTTGATAATTCTTTTCTTATTTGTTTGTAGGTGAAGAGCCGTTACACAAGTGGTGCGACGTCTAGATCTTTCACGTTGACATCATATAATCCGGTCACAAAGAATGAGTATGAATATGTTAAGGTTGAAAAAACCAAAATAAAAAGGGTTATCTTCCGCTGCATACTACCCATGGTGATCTAAATATAGAATTACATTGCGATATAGCTCCAAGGGCTTTCAAGAATTTCATCACTCTCTGTGAATGAGGCTATTACAATGGATGGGTACAAACTAATGGTCTCATTCACTCTCGGTGAATTTCATCACTCTCTGCAAGGAACAATTATGCTTAGTAATTTCACCTTTATATAGTTTGAAATAATAGATGGGTACAAACTAATGGTCCCATCCATATACAATGAAATTGTAAGACTTTCAAAAGCAGATGGGTACAAGATCCCAACTTTCAGTAAATGAAAAAGTGCAATGCTATTCAAGAACAGATGTGTTTGATTTTGGGATCCTATTGGTAGAGATTTACTTTAAGCTCCATTAAGACATTCAACAAATGGGTCAAGGGATTTGTAGAATGAGTGAGTAAAAGGGAAAGTGTGGATACTTTAATGAGTAAATGGATGTGCACCTAGAAATTGGTATAAATTAAAAAAAATTAGGACCATAAATGGTCTGCTATAGAACTTTTGATTTGTTATGTATATAAGTCTAATAGGGTCGATGTATGTAGTAGCTTAGTATTAATATATCAATGTATGGAGTAACTTAGTATTATTAATACTGTTTTGTGTTTTCCTAAAAGTTTATTATGCATGTATTTTGTTGTGTTCATCTAAGATGATTAGTTTGCTTTTGTCTTATTCCATATTGATCAACACATTTGCTACCTTCATATTCTATTTGATTGTATTTTTGTTTAGGCTCAATATAAATGTCTAATCTTTTTCCTCTACACGTCATGTACATATTATAAAAGTGTTGTCTTTACTTTTCCAATCTTCCAATTATTGTTGGATAAATAAAACATCACTAATATTGCACAAAACTTAATAACCCTGTATATAAAACATATTAGATGTTGCAAATCATTTGTATAATTACTATGGATAGCAAGTATATCAAATACATTTTGTAAATAGAGTATTTAACAAATCCGTGTATTCACGGGTCAATTAACTAGAATATATATATATATATATATATATATATATATATATATATATATATATATTCTCTATTTATACATTCTATATTCTTTTATATTTACAAATAAATGTTACTAATTCCTACATATGTTCTCAATATTTGATTATAGGCATTTAAATCTCGTGAAGATTTAATGAATTAGGTGCGCGACGTTGGTCGCAAACACGGTTATGTTATAGTGACTAAAAGATCCAAATCAATGTTGAGTGGTGTTATGTATAAAGTCATAGTTATTACTTATGTGTGATCGTGGTGGTGTATTTAAATTGCAAAATAAACAAACCAACACGCATTGAGAAATTAACTCCATAAAAATTAATCGTCCTTTTGAATTGACAGGTACTTATTCGCAAATCAATGATTTTTGGACGTGGAGGTGAAATGTGATAAACAGAATCACGACCCAGCACTTAATATGGAGGTGTTGCAAAGAGACTAAATGATGATGAAGTTAGTTTGGTGGCCGACTTAACGGTGAAGAATGTCAAACCACGTGACATATATTCAATAGTAAAGAAGCAGAACAAAGATAACAAATCCACAATGAAAATTATATATAATCAAGTTGCAAAAGTTCGAATGAAAATGATGGAAGGTAGAACTCCAATGCAAAATCTTTTTCATACGTTGCAGGGTAAAGACTATACATTTGAGTTTCAAAAAAATGAAGTTTCTCATGAGTTGGAAGAATTGTTTTTTATTCATCCAACATCATTGGAAATATGGCGTGCTTTCCCACAGGTGTTGTAAATGGACACAACGTACAAGACAAACAGATATAATTTGCCTTTTTTGCATATTATCGGGGTAACTTCTACAAAAATGTCATTTTGTATTGCATATTTTTCATGCTTAGAGAAAAAGAATGCAACTGTACATGGGTATTACAATGTTTAAGGTTAAACATGGACGAGTGTGTTTGCCCTCATGTTATCCTCACGGATAGAGAGTTGGCTTTAATGAATGCGTGTGAAAGAATATTTTCTTTAAGGCCAAACAAGTCGGAGGCCAAACAATTGCTCTGTAGATGGCACATATCTCAAGCAATACTAAGGAAATGCAGACCCGATTTTAAGTCATTGAACGAGTGGAAGTATTTCAATACAAAATGGGACTCATTATGTTGATGTTCTACTTGGAATACATACTTAAGCTCTTATGCATAACTTGAAGCTTTACTAATAGAACTTCAAAGTAATATATATATATATATATATATTCTAAATAATTTTTTACTTTAATAATTTATTTTATATACTTATATATGTACCATTTCTTTTTAGGTGTTTTGGAATATTTGAATGAAGTATGATTACACAAATATAAACAACTATTTGTGTCTTACTGGACAAACAAAGTTATTAACTTTGGGAATTATACCACCAAATCACCAATAGAGTTGAGAGTCAATATTCTCTATCGAAGTTGCACTTAGGTTCATCACACTCTAATTTATACAGATTTGTATACTATATTGATCAAATCGTGCAGGGACAGTTGTCTGAGATCAAAGCAAGCTTGGAAAAAAGCCAGATTTTTATAAAGCCGAAACACAACACATATATGTTCCAACACTTATTGGGTTTTGTTTCAAAAGATGCAATAGGGTTGATCTCTAAAGAACTTAAACGTTCCAATGCTCTCGAGATAACTTTTTAAAATTGTGGTTGTACATTGCGTACAAGTTGCGGTTACCATGTGCATGCGAGCTCGCCACACTTTACTCGGGTTTGTATATTCGACTATTAATTAAAAATGAATATTTATATATTACTTACTCCAAATGATAATATATATCAACACAGATCGGTATATCCCACTCGAATCAATTGACATATTTTGGAGGAAACCTTTTATTGTCGTCCACATCTATGCCAGATGATAATCTTACTTGTGATGCGGAATTGGAGCAACTAAAACATAGTTTTCAAAAACAGTCAAAGTTCGGAAAAAGTAGTTTGTTACAAAAAGTAAAGGGATTATTTGATGCAATGCCAAATTTTTTTGCTGAACAAATGTTAAAAAAAATACCCGAGGACGTCCAAAAAATAATGATAAATAACAGAAAACAAATTCCACTAAACCAACAAAATTTATCCCCCAAACTCAACAACCACAACCACATAGGTATAATTATTCCAACGATTACAAATTTGACTTGAACCACTCACCTTCAAGGTATAGTTCTTACGTGGAGGATCCGGAACCAGCAAGGCATAGTTCGTATATGAATTTAGAACCGGCACGATACAGTTCTTACGTGGATCTGGAACCATCAATGTATAATTAATATAAGGGTCCGAAACTACCGATGTACAATTCGTATACGGGTGTGGAACCACCGATGTACAATTCATATACGGGTGCGGAACCACCGATGTACAACTCGTATACATGTCCGAAACCACCAATGTACAATTCGTATATGGAACCCGAAACACCAAGTATTTTAGATCCACTAATAAAAGCAATTTCAAAAAACTCTCAACCTTACGTTAGGCATGTACATAATGTAATGGGTGATGGAAAGTGCGGATTTCGAGTAGTAGCGGCTTGACTTGGTTTGGACGAAGGTTGTTGGTCGCATATTCAGAGAGATTTGTTGAATGAAATTAAAGAACATAAGGCTGATTATAACAATATTTTTGGATCTGGACCGCTTGGTCTTCTGCAACGGTCCATCAATTTCTCTGAATTGTGCAATACACCGTACACTAAATGGATGATTATGTCCGATACAGGTGTAATTATTGCTTCATGTTACAATGTGATTGTTCAATTTATTAGTGAAAAAGAAGATGTAACGTGGCTACCGCTTTGGTCTAGTCCGCCTAAGAACCCACAAAATGTTACATGGGTAATTGGACTTGTGCACGGTAACCATTTTGTTAAAGTTCATTTACAAGGAAATTACCCACTGCCTCGAATTCATCCGTCATGGAACAGGTATAAACGAGATTGTCCTACTGCATGGGAAACATTATACTTGAATAGACTATAATTATAATGTACATAACATTCGTAGATATTATAAAATATGTTTGTCAGTATTTATTATTGCTTTTGTTTGTCTCTAAAACATTATACTCCAAAAAAAATATTTTTTATGTTCGTTAATATTTATGATTGCTTATTATTATTATTATTATTATTATTATTATATATTACTTACTAAAATATATATTAAAAAAACTTAATTAAAAAAAAGAAGAAGAAAAATAAAATAAAAAACACAAAAAGACAAAATGATGATGTAGGAGATTTTTATGGGAATTAAAAGGGTGTGTGAAGAATCGCCTTACCAATATTAAGCTCTATTATGATAATATAAATTTATTGTAATTTTAATATTTTTAAGTGTATTTATTTTATTTACTACATCATTTTACTTATCTAATATTTCATTTTTCTAATATTTTATCAAAGGGTAACTTATTTAGTATATAAGCATTTGGTTTCTACATGGTTTTTAATTGAACCCTTACAGATTTTATAACATGTTTTAAAGGTGATTATGGATTCGAACTCAATATCATGATGTTTTCGTTCCGTGTAACTCAAAAGATTGTATTACATCGTATTGATGTCTAAGTGGATGAGCCATAGATAGTTTGATTTATTGAGTGTGTATGAAGTACGTAATGTAATATACTATAGACCTTTAATTTATGGTCGAAATACATATATATTAGTTATAGATTATAAATACATCATATAGGCAAACACATCTAATATATGCATCTACGTTCTACATATACATATTCTATATGCAAACTATATATATAAAAACACACTTGATGAGTTATCTATTAATTAGATATTAAAATATAATTAAAAAAATATTCGTGTCAGTATCACATTTTCAGAAGATAACAAAAAAGTTTACCAAATCTCCGTAGTACATTTAAACGAATATAATTTTAATGTTTTACATTGTAATTAAATTATTCTTATTTTACTATATAAAATATATAAATTTTGTTACATCTTACGAAACCGTTCATCGGACGGGATTTACACTGGTACTATATAATATAGTATATGCATTGAAAGCTAAATATAAATACATAAGAAATAAATCTACAACCATAAAAAAATAAAAAATTACACACAAAAAATCGAAAATTCATATATCTTACAAAAATCACTTCAATACGACATCTCAAATTGAAAAACACAATAGTAACATTAAATTAATAAAAAAAAATTATTACAAGAATAAAGAACTTTATTTGTAAGATATTATACCATACACAACTTTAAATTGCATAATGATGTAGTAGTCTTCTACGTGTCTATGTAATTGTTTGCTATCTCGTCACTTTAGTTTCTAGTATGTTTTTCCGGATGTGCTTGACTAAGGGTATTTAAAGGTGGGAAATGTAACACCCAGTTCTCGGGTCTAGTAATATTTTAATATTTTCTGACTTTGAATTATTATTTAATGTGTCAGAAAATAGTTTTGGTATGTTTTAGTCAACTAAATAAGGAAAAGAGTCAAATAATTTATTGTGACTAGTAAATTATTACTTGTTTTAATTTAAATTAGTTGACGGTAAAATAAAATAATGTTCCCCGCAAATGGTTTTTAAGTTCCAGACAATAGATATAAAAGGGGACAAAACGAGTACACATATTTCTAATATATGTGTGTAATATGTGTTAAACTTCACCAAAATTCCAGTATCATCGATTGAAAGCTAGGGAAATATCAAAACCCTAACTTTACCTCTAAATCATCATAAATCTTCAAGTTCTTGTTAAATCAAAGGTGTTCTTCATGCTAGTTGTGTCTGGCCGAACCAAAATTACCACATGGATGATTTGTAAACTTGAAAACAAGCTGTAAGTTGAAATTGAAGCTATATAACTTTGATTTAAGCTTCAATAATATGAAGTAATCATCTCTTGATCCTCCTAATCACTTTATATGGAGAAGACTCAGTGACATTAAACTACTGAGTGGACGACTGGGGTGTCGGGTTTGGTTACAATGAGTAAACGTATTATTACTGTTTTTGGTTTGCCATGATGATTTAGTTTAATAGTAATAATATTGTTGATAGACTTGTTAGTCTGACCTGATTAAATATGTGAATATGTGATCACTTGATATTTGGCCTTCGGGCATCTTTGTATTGGGTTCAACCTGATGGTTGGGTTTGGCTACTATTGTAAGACGACAGGAATTTCCTTGTACTCATCGTTAATAGGAAATTAGGTCGTATGAAATTAGTACCAAACTATCGGTCTCGTCCGTTATGGCCATACGGATATGTACGATAAGTGTTCTTGTGAAATCCCCGGGTATTATGATATCTCAAGAACCACCGGTCCTCATTGTATTGAGATGTTATCTCATAGATATTATGTGTTACTGTTGGTATTCTTGGCTGAAGGTTTCCCCAAGAACCATCGATCTACTTTGATGTTTTTGTTTACGATTATTTATTGTAAACAAAGTTGTTATGCTAAGTTGGGCTGTTGATTATAGTTTCACTCACTTAGCTTTGAGCTAATCCCCCACATGAATACTTCTTGCAGGTTAAAGATTTCGTATCGGGTGGGCAAGAAGTTGGACTGAATGGAATGTTTGACTACTTAGCGTCAACTCTGATATACTTAGAAAAAAAAGGAAATGATGAAATTATATAACACCTCGTATGGTATTATTGTTGTTGTAATATTGGATATCAAGTTTTAAAAATAAATTTATGTACATTTTATATGATATATGTTTTAATATACGCTTCCGAGTCAAAATCATTATTATAATGGTTTAGTAAAATGAGGGGTGTTATAGGAAATGGGTATGATAATGACTAATGGTGCTAGTTTTGTTATTAGGTTACATCATTACTCACTTTTAAGTAATCTACTGTTACCCTCAAATTGTAAGTAATGCATTAATTAAATTAGTTATATCGTACTGTCCGACTCATATTTTTGCCTCTTCAACAATTGACCACTTATAATCCTAATCTGATATTAACATCGTTGAATTTAGAAATTATTTAAATCCAAGTAAATGTTGGATGAAATTAAGAATAATAAAAGTAATATGTATTTAAGAATGGTGGTGGTGAGTAACGAATGTAGGAGCAAATTATATAGATAGAAAGAGTAAAGAAATGCTTAGGTCGAAGCACGCGAAACGCTATCCTTAGAGAGAAAATGTCCCACTGCACCGGGTAGTTTATTTTGAATGCGCTCCTCTCCCAATATACGTCAACCCGTTAGATCATTCGTATGCAACGAAAGATTCCCGAACCGATGTTCACCCAATGCTCTTGAAATATATAAGTAGATAGTGAATGTTGTAAAAACAGGGGATAATAATTTGCTTTTGTGCATGAAAAATGTATAAAAAATCGTATACTCTCTTTTTCAAGCAAACACTATTTATATGTGAGGTTAACCATGAATAATATGGAAGTTACAAACAACACTTCAATGTGAATTAAGGTGCCAACGGATCCTTTCATCAAAATCCATTAATACATTATTACTCAATAGTATTTAAATCTAATAAGTTCAAAATATAGGTTACAACATAATACTTTAAAGAAAGTAAATGAAAGACTAACAAATACGTTAGTCGTTAGACTCAAATTAATTTTAATTAATAACTAATATAGATTATTTATAACATATTTTCCAACAATCCCCCACATAATTTAAAATTTAGAAATATCAAGAAAGTAAAAATTTAAAGTTTTATATCATATAAATTTAAGCATGTAATACCGCGTTTTTGATATAAGGAACCTTTCGGGTTTGAGCCTTACATCTAGTGATATGAACCACCACCCGAGAAGACATGGAGACGTAAACGCCTTGAGTCATGAACCCTTGTGCCGGGCTTTGAAACATAACACATACGGTACATGTGTTCATCAAGGTTCTAATCGGTGGATGCACGTTACGACCTTGCGCAAGTATCTTGTTTCGTGAGCTTCTTAGAGAACTACCCAAATCTTACAATGGCGGCCCCACCATACTCACTAGGTGAACCCTCCAAGGGTGATCCATGACCATCACCCCACAACTACACTATCGGGCTCATTAAGAGGCATTTTAAATATAATTGTAATATTAGCCCTCCAAGGGTGTGATACAAGATCATCACCCTCACGACTACCATGTCGGTTACATTATATTATGAATACCTCAACATAAGGATTGCCACAGTTTACAATGCACACGCCATAGGAATGAGATCCGGAACAACTCCGCATATTATTTTGTGCATTTAGTCAACAACTAACTTCGTTGTTACCCGTTGAACTCCATTCATGGGATCGTCAATCACAAGAGACGGGTGTCCATTGTTGCGACTATTTTTAATGGGCTACAATCTCATTTCCCTCTACGATAAGAGTTTACAACGACTCTAATTATTGACATGTCAATTCTTTTGTAATCGAGCCCGCAACAATATCACTTTAACCTACACAGTCAAACAAAAAGAGATATTAAATCAATATATGCACATTTCCATTGAATGTTAATAATATATATCCCTTGATGTTTAATAGCATGCTCAATAGAAAATATAAAATATAGCAACTTAGCTATTATGTGTTGTATAAACGGATACAAGAGTTCCATGTAAAAACCCCCACATTTTGAGACACTTTATAGAACTTCAATTATTGAAGAACAACATAATTTTAGTAAAAAAAGGGGTTTTAATATAACTTTTTATAAACAAGAGATAAATTCACAAAATCACAACCTCTTTATGACTCTCACATTATTCTATTGTAGCCTTAATATGTTCTCCCCTGTTTCTTGCCCATCTCCAAATAGATGAAGCATTTAGGTAGACATAAAACCATACAACACCTTAAATTTACATTAATGTAAACACTTATTTCATCGAGTGCACTTACAAGTATGTTTAACCAAAAAAAAGGCTACATTATAGTGTGTTAAATGAGAAACAAAGAAAACAGAGAACACATCAATAATGTAAGTTTAAAGAATTAAATAATATGCTTTCTTTACCACAAGTTACCAATCAATTTGTTAAAAATATTAGTATGAGTCAAATGACTAAATCAAACCATTTTGAAACTTTCTTAATTGATTAACTAAAGTTTAGGTTGAGCACAATTTAATAATTAATTGAATATTTAGCATCAGTTGAGTTTTTGTTAAAAATAGAAGGTAGAAGGAATCATTCAAAACAAACAGACACAAAATATAACCATTTATCAACAAACAACTAGTCTTTAAAATTACAACTGTAAAATACTCTAGCACGCATAAACACTTATTGAACTTTTCACTAGACGAGTAACATAAAAGAAAAGAAGCATGAATTAAAGTTAAACGATTACTAGTAAACAATTTTAGCGCCACTTGAAAAATCTTCTAAGACTTGTGATATGTCTCATTTCCCATGTTATACATGGGTCTAAAGATTTCTTGCATTTGGGGAATCGGAGCTATCACCCAAAGTCACAACATTCGCTTGGGGTTTACGAGTTGTGTTCGGGTTAGAATGATAAGAGTTATCTTTTGGTTGACGTTGACGATCGTAACAATCTTTAGCAACATGATTAGTTCTTCCGCAAACATAACAGTGAGACTCATTCTCATGATTTTCATCCTTAGAATTATTATTGTTCTTGTGAGCATTGTTCTTGTTGGAGAAATGAGTCTTTTTACCAACTCTGTTATTTTTATTAGATCCATAGTTTCTAAAAGACTTTGACTTGGGCTGACTACTATTTTCAACAAGATGAGCCTTAGCTTCAAACTCGGGAGTTTTCAAAGTTTGTTGTGATAAACGATGTTAACAAATAAGCAAATCATCCAAAGTAAAATTTTCAGGCTTATGTTTTAGACTCCTTGAAAATTCTGACCAAGAAGGTGGCAATTTTGAAATTAACATAGTAACCAACATAATATCACGCAATTCATTTTTTTTTTAATTTCATATCATAAACAATATTTTCAAATTCATGAATTTGGTCGGACATAGATTTTTTATCAACCATTTTGAACTCAATTAATTTTTCACAAGAATAACGTTGTAAACCCTTTTCAGCGGAACCATATTTTAACTCTAGTGCTTGCCATAACTCAATAGCGATTTTAGTATGACAAAAGATTTTATAAATGATATCGGACAAAGCACTTAAAATACGACCATGACATAAAATATCTTTATCACTAACACCACTAGCACCACTACTATCCTTTTCACTTCCTTTCAGGATAACCGACATAAGTCCCAATTCGGTTAACCAAAATTTCATTTGTTGTTGCCAACAAAAGAAATTGATACTGGTGAATTTTTCAGGTTTAGAAGAAATCGACTTAATCATATCCATAGCAGACATGTTTAAAACAAAATAGAAAGTGTTTCTCTCAAAGATTGTTGGATAAAATTTAGAATAATAAAAGTAATATGTATTTAAGAATGGTGGTGGTGAGTAACGAATGTAGGAGCAAATCATATAGATAGAAAGAGTAAAGAAATGCTTAGGTTGAAGCACGCAAAACGCCCAATCCTAAGAGAGACAACGTCTCACTGCACCGGGTAGTTTATTGTGAATGCGCTTCTCTCCAAGATACGTCAACCCGTTAGATCATTCGTATGCAGTGAAAGATCTCCGAACTGATGTTCACCCAATGCTCTTGAAATATATAAGTAGATAGTGAAGGTTGTAAAAACAGTAGATAATAATTTGCTTTTGTGTATGAAAAATGTTTAAAAATCCGTATACTCTCTTTTTCAAGCAAACACTATTTATATGTGAGGTTAACCATGAGTAATATGGAAGTTACAAACAACACTTTAATGTGAATTAAGGTGCCAACGGATCCTTTCATCAAAATTCATTAATACATTATTACTCAATAGTATTTAAATCTAATAAGTTCAAAATAAAGGTTACAACTTAATACTTTAGAGAAAGTAAATGAAAGACTAACAAATTCGTTAGTCATTAGACTCAAATTAATTTTAAATTAATAACTAATATAGATTATTTATAACATGTTCTCCAACAGTAACACCTTATAGAAGGCTAACATACATACATATATATACATATATATATATATATGGGTGAGTTCTTTTAAAAATGTAAAAAAAGTAGAGAATGAGAGAACCAATATGATTGCTCCATTTCTCTACACAACCCACTTTAATTTTTACTCCCATGGTTAATTATCTCACAAACCGTAAATCCATAAATTATAAAAATTACTTATTCAGAACCAGCGTCTTTTTCTCTTCGATTAGAGATGTCATAAGCTATACTTTCGATGAATTTTTCTTCTTCGTTTTTTTACTGGATTTTATAATATAATCACATGTGATTTTTGATGAAAAAATAAAATTTGTTCACGATTATTTATTCATGGTATATGTTATTTAACACGTGATTACAACTTAATATTCATTCACATTAATAGTTATAAAAAAAAAATTAAAAATTGCATTGATTTTCATTAAAAATCACATGTGATTGCTAGTTGTACATTTGATCACATGTGATTTGTTATATAATCACATATGATTTTGTATATAATCACATATGATTTTCATTTAAAAAATGATATTTGATTAACAATTTACCGATATATGATAATTCATGTATGATTTCAACTTGATTTTTACTTGATTGTATAATTCTTAGTCAATGATTTGAAAATCCGTATTTGATTATTCTTTAATCAAATGTGATTGATACTTTGATTTTCAATCGCATGTGATTACATCTTAGTTTCTCATGTCTTAATCTCTTTACATTCAATGATTTGAATTTAAAGTTTAATCGGAAATATAAGCGGGTGTGATTATTTTTTAGTGGTAAATCACATGTGATTTCACATTAAAAGTTTCTAACACCCCAAAAAAATGGGGAAAAAAATCTTCGTCGAAAGTATATCTTGATGGATCTAGAATCGAAGAGAAAAAGACGTTGATTCCGAATATATAATTTTTATAATTTGTAGACATACGGTTTGTGAGATATTTAGATTTGAATAAAAAGATGAAAATGAGTATTTTAAATGGAGCAATCCTATTGGTTCCTTCATTTTTTACCATTCTTTTTTGAACTTTCCTATATATATATATATATATATATCTGTCAACCATCATCACATATATTATCATTCTATTTCCTCAAAATATTTATTAACTCAACCATATTAAATTATATGTCATTTGATGCTTATTCATAAATAACAAACATTTTACATACCAATGTCATATATACGTTAATTATTACGAGCATATATAAGTATATTAATTATTTATAATGTATATTTTTATGTTATATGTACAATAAAATATTAACGATGGTATCATTTTTACCTTTATACATATAAAAATGTGTTAGTTGAATGAACCATACTATATTAATGACTAGTGTAATACTACTATATATTCATTTCATTCCCTTAATATACTTTTTACCTTTCCCATTTTCATTCCCAAGTTTGAACCAAGCGCCCCGTAAAAAAGCTATAAGTTAGAATTTAATCATAATGAAATCATTTTTTTAGGTAAATAGGTAAGTGTACATACCTCGATGCAAAGTCATCCACTTATGGAACATCATCATTAATAAACATTATTGTGACTATTATATAATTTGATATAATAAGTCGTCTTATATAATAATAAACATATATTAATTATAAAGTAATAATGAAATGTATTTTATTGATATTGCAAATATTAGGTAAGATAATAATTTATGAAATTATGAGTAAATGTAAACATTTATATAAGCGAACTTTGAAAATTAAAATTGAGATTTTAGTATAATAAGGTAAGAATTGAAGCTTGAGAGAGTGACGCAATGAAGAAAGTAAGTTGATTTGCATATTTTCCTCATAAGATGCAATTTATCTCATCCCCACTTACGAAACTTTCAAAAATAAAAACAATGACTTAGGCATGAGTACTTGTTATTACAAAAATCAACCTTCAATCTTTGTGTTTTCTTCCCATACTTCGTAGTGCTCCGTCTAGAAAACAACTTCATATGTCCACAAACCAATTTTTTTTGGAAGATAGAGAACTAGCATATGTTTAACACACCAACATGCAATATATATCGGAGTGCATGTATATGTAAATAACATAACCTACCAACTTTTGAGTTTTGGTTGGCCCCAACTGAAAACATATTTTTGAAAGAACAAAAATTGAAAAGTATACGTTGAACCCAAATTCTTCTTGATAGGTTTAACACGTGTTTAGCCTTATAATAAATTTTATACGGCTAATCTATAATATATGGTGTGCCATGTACATAAGAAATCTAGAATTTTGTAATATAAAAAACTTTTTTCACTTTGAACAGGTTGTCAAATTTAGTCAGCACCGCTTTTCATATTTTAACTTGGATTCTATTTTCCTGTAATCAATTCATATATGATCAAGACGCTAAAGTATATATAACAAAATATTGAAAAAATAAAAATTTAAACACCTTCGACTTATAGAAAGAATGACTTTTTAAGTGTTATATCTTATGATACAAATAGAAAGAAACATTTATTCTGTTTTATTTTTTTATTGTTAATATAATTGTTAAATGGCATCATTTCGTTTTTAAAAGTTAATTGAAATTGAATTGAAAATTGAAATCAAATCAAAATCAAAATTCAAATTCAAATTAGAGTGAGATTAAGAGGGTTAATTATATCCTTTTAAGTAAAGTAGAAAGTATTATGACATCAACAAATAAATGGACATACAGATCTTCATGTTGACTTTCAAATTAGATGGCTAGGATTTCTCCATTTTAAAATTAGTCAAAAATTCTTTCTATTTTGTACTAGAGTAGATGCTTGATTCGTATTAAAGAAGTTGAGTGAAATTGGAATTCAAATTCCATTTTATGATATGTTTGGTTCAAAATCAAAAATTGCGATCACAGCATATGCAAGGTTTTGAAAATTTGGTTTCTTTTTAGATCAAAATTGCCTTTGACTTTGGAGGATGAACATTAAGGATGCTATTGTCAATTTATTAAAGTTTTTGTGAAAGAATGAAAACTACATGTGGAATTATGAAGACACACTTGAATTAAATTTTCATTTTAAATGAAGTACCACAAGTTTTTAATACGAAATTTAAATTGTATAGACATATTTAAAATCAAAACTGTGCATCTATCAATATGTATGTTTTAAGTTTATCAAGTTTGATGAAGTCATAGTAATTGAAACATGTCTTTTTAGTAATTACCCTACATTTTATGGATATCGAACCTCATTTAATAGTATTCGTTAAAAGAGACAATGTAATGTGAAGTTGTTAATGTGGTGACTAAGTGTAATGTAAAAGGACAATATATTTCAATGCGTTTAACATATGATTTATAGTTGATCTTATATTTTCACATTTAGGTGATGTAACATCCTCAAATTTACTGTTAAGCGGAAGCATACTTTGGGGTGCTACTAATCAATAACCAAAGCACATATAACAAAGTAAACGACTCTATATGCGTCCTTTTAACAAAATACATTGATTGTAATAAAAGTTTACAATAGTTATAATGATTACATAAGTTCAGTACCCTGATCTGAAAGATTCTATAACATTACTACTTATACAAAATTAATAATGCAATAAAATCTCTTGATGTTCGTGTTTTCATGCGACTCGAGCTAAGTAATATCCTGCGCAGTCCTGCTACTACTATGTATCTGAGAATACATGCTAAAAGGTCAGCTAAAAGTTGGTGAGCTCACAGGTATAAATGTTAAAACCACAATGTATGAACCACAAGATTTAATAATGTGTTTGAAATTAATCAAATAAATGTGTATATTACTGCCATGAGCCCATAGTTCGAGCTTAACTGAGGGGTGAGGATCCTCCTTTAAGGACCTGAGCGAGGTGCCTCTGAGCGAGTGCCTCGTGTGAACAAATGATAATGTGTCCGTTTGACATCAAAGTCAGGGTAGTACGACTACCCCGGACAGGGATTGTCAATCCCATATGGTACCATACACTAACATTCACGCTAAATCCATATTAACAAACTATATGGTGGAGGACTTTATGATTAGTAAAACAAACTCATGCAATCAATATATCGAGTTTTTGTACTTGTGTTCACATGTAAAACAAATCTGAGCATATATTCCCACCCCGGAGTAAAAACAGTAAAAATGCGGGGCTATGAGACTCACCTGAGTCTGATGCGTTTATACAATAAACGTGGGTTGCTACTAAACTAAGCAGTGATGTCCGAAGAGTGTAACCTGAGGGCGTCCAAGACGCGCGTTGGTTAATACGTGACCTTTATCACAAAAGATCACCTATGCCAGTTGTTCATCCAACTAGTTATGTCTAAATACATTAGTTTGTTTGATTGTTATTTGCGTTTTAAAAATATGTACGACCCGTTGGTGACAGTTTGTAATAATAATCTTAAATCATTATTATTATGTGTTATTTAATTGTATACTATAAAAGTATATGTTTCGTGTGTTGTATCGTATATATAAACATTGAAGTATATGTGTATCATGTACGAGTACATCGCATGTAGTTTAAGGGTTGTGAATGTTTGACACTTGGTATGAAATGTATTTATAAACTTTAGGTGACGGGGGTCCGGGGGCAGCGCCCCTGGTTAGCGGGGTTCGGGGGTGACAACCCCTGGCGGGGTTCAAGGGGCAGAGCCCCTGGCTGGGGTCGAAAATTTTTTATTTCTACTATATTGCTTTAGTGAAAAACGCATTTAAAATCTGAATTTTAATAATGTAAGTGATAAAATTTCAAGTCTTGACACTTAGTAAAAGTCCATGTTTTCAAGGTTCTAACTTGTGCGACACTGGGTGCGACATAGGCTGTTGTGTCGCAGGTCATGACTGCAACATAAGTGTTTGTGTCGCATTATGCGACGTCCGCAATTTAATGCGACATAAGGTACTGTGTCGCTATATGCGACATCCGAAAGTGTTGCGACATAGACATTTGTGTCGCTATATGCGACATTCGTGATGTAGTGCGACATAAGGGCTTGTGTCGCAGAAGGCCCAACCTTTCTGCGTGTAACACCCAGTTTTCGGGTCTGGAATTAAATAGTATTTTAATATGATTTAAAATGGTTTATTTGAAAATAAACAAGTAAAAGAGCCTCAGGTTTTATTGTGACTAGTAAAATGTTAATTATTTTAAATTAATAAAGTTGACGGTAAAATAAAATATTTTGTTTCGCGGGTATTTTCAGGTTCCAGACAACAAAATTAGAAGGGATAATAAAATTAACACAGATAAAATGTGAGGCGGTGGGGATTAAGCAGACTCATTTCTTCACCTAACATTTTCATTTCTTCATTTCTTTCTCCTTTTGTTCTAAAGCCTTCATTAAATTTCTTCAAACCTTTCAATGAGATTAAGAGAAGATTAAGAATCAATTGGTGATTAAATTCAAGATACTTATCAAAAGATTATCATCATCTTCATCTTATTAACTTAAAGATTGTAAGTATTTCATGTCTTATTTTGAGTTTGATTTGATAAAGGAATTATTAGGGTTTATGAATTATGAAAAGAAATTGTTAGAAATGATGTTTGTTACTGATTATATGATGATATTTGAAGGTTATATGCAGATATATTGTTAGAATTAGTTTGTGTTCTTCAAGTATGAGTTATTTGAGTTAGGGTTTGGTGTTCCTAAAATTGATGATGATGCATGCTTAAAAATTGAAGTTGGATAGTTTGTTTATTGTTATATTATGTTAGTGTTTGATGTTTGTGGTCATTTACTGAGTAAATTCGTATTTTGAAGCTGAAGTTTTGTAAAATTGGATTTTGGTTCGGAGTTGTGTTTGAACAGAATTGTGTAGGTCTGAACGACCAAGGGAATCCGGCGGATTCAAGGGAATCCGGCGGATTCCGGCCAGTTTTGGGTACCGGATTCAGGTTAAATCCGGCGAATTTATGAGGCGGATTCTTTTATATTTTTCTGGTCAATTTCTGGGTTGGGAAAAATGGTTGAATCCGGCGGATTCCCCTGTTAGTCAGAAGTTTAGTTTATTTATTTTGAGTACTTATTATTGAGTACTTATTTTGAGTACAAGTATAATATAATTGGTATAGATGATGTTGATCTTAAGAATACATGTTTTGAAGAATGTTCTTATTTATGTGATGGAATAAGTTTTGGAATAAGATACTAATTTGTTATTATTGTGTTCTCAGATAAGCAGGAGGCAACTCAGTAATATAAGACCACTGAGTTGAAGGACTGGTCATCTTGGTGAGTGGTTACTGTAATCCTCGGTTCAACTCAGTTGTAACGGGTTCGGTTACAACGAGTAAACCAGGATAGTTTTGGATATATTATGTTATTGTTGTTTGGTTTATATTGTGATATTGATTAGTTGATTTGTAGTTGCTATTTGTTATTGGTTGTTGATTGTTGGTTGTTTGGTTGGTTGACTATGTGGTTGATTCAGAGGTCAATGTTGGTTGGTTGGGCTTGTGTACTACTGTGTAGCTGTCTGGGTTTTCCGATACACATAGTTGAGGATGTACTTATGTTAGTGAAGGTAGTACTCAAGCTATCGGTAGGTTTCTGTGATGGTATACCAGGAACCTCCGATCCTCTTGACGAAACTTGCTTATGTGTTTATTTATTGCAGTTTATTAGTTGTAAAACTAGTTATGATTGGATTGAACCGTCGGTTACGGTTCCATTCACTTAGCGTGAGCTAATGTAACACCCCTCATTCTATATATCAATATTATATTTATTGTACTCGGAAGCGTAGAAATTTAAAACATATTTATATACTGTGCATTAAGATACTGTACATACACAGTTACATATTCAAAACATACCAACTTAAAACTGTTTAAAACAAACTACATATGTCGGGGTATTATATATTACAAAACCAGGTTTATAGCAAAACTATATCAGAGTCATAATCTGTCAGACATTCCCTGCGAAAGCATCCTTTCCTGTCACCCACATATATATCAAAAAGCCTGCAGGAAGTAGGATGAGGGATTAGCACAAAGCTAAGTGAATGAATTCTTCACACACAACTCAACTTAGCTTAACTACCTGTTTACCCCAAACAAACATAAACATGTATTACAACTAGTCAACAATATAGTAATGAGGATCGGTGGCTCTGAGGAAAACCATAATACCCGGGTAGTTCCCCAAGAACACTTATCCAACCATATTCGTTTGGCCATAACGGACGAGACCGATGACTAGTGGTTACTATACTCAGACACAGGTTCTATACACACAACAAATGAAGCAAGTCCCTGTGTCATTCACACAATAACCAACTAGCCCAACCAACCAGTTCAACCTGTTGACCTCATTAACAACTGTTGCCCGAAGGCCACACATAGCACGTAGATTTATAATCAACTATGAATATTAAATACAACAACATATCTACGTTTACTTGTTGCAACCAAATAGTTACAACTAAATCAAATGGTGAGTTCCAAATCCACTCACCGATACCTCAGAAGTTGCAACACTCAGCTTCTAATCACTGAGTCTTTGGTTTATCTGAAATACCACATAACGCACAAGTTAGTAACTTGTCATCAACAACTAATATTTATGTAAATGGACACCTTACACAAGTAATCACATTAATAATTTGCTACAAGCATAAGTAACAATACTATACATATATATATAGTATACACTTAAGTTCACAAGTTATCATAATCATCAAAATAATACAGGCAAATGCGATCCGGGTCATATTTGGTGGGATCGCGTTTATAAGAAGGAAAAGGTTCTGTAACCAAAATACACTAAGCAACGCGATCCGGATCAAAGGGCTGGATCGCGTTCATCTTTAGAAAACTTTCTGTGACAGATTTGCACTTGGCAACGCGATCCAGGTGAATGCTTGGGATCGCGTTCCCAAGAACAAAACTCATCCAGCTCAAAATACAACTGATGAACGCGATCCGGGCTACGGTTTGGGATCGCGTTGAGCTGTTGTTCAGCTCAAGAACAAACCTGCACACACACAGCTCAAACCAAACTCACAAATTCCTATCTTTTACATACTAATTCATACAAACAACAAATTTAACTTCAATTAAACATCATATTGCATCTAGCAACCTCAACAACATCAATTAACAACATATATCATCAATCAATTCACTTAAGTTCATATTTGACTTAATCTCACAACACAAGTTTATCAACAAACACCACACTTACACTTTGAAGAAGAAGATGATATCTAGAAAGATAGAGAACTCAAGAATTCAGCTCCAATCTTGATTAAACTTACATATAATTTAAGTATATGTGTTCTTATGATGATGATAGATGAGTTAGGGTTTCAAATGAAATGAGGGTTTAAGAAAAGTTACAAAATCCGTCTCCTCATTTAAGCTGGCTCCATCACTTTACTTATTTTGAGTATTTTTTATATCCGTCTTAAATTTGTTGTCTGGAACCTACAAATCTTTCACGAGGAATATTACTTTATTTTACTGTCAACTAAAATAATTTAAAACAAGTAATAATTTACTATTCACAATAAGTTTTGGAACTTATTTATCTACGTTTCACAATTAAATAATAATATCACATAATTCATAAAATTATTAAATAATCAATTTAAAATTAAAAATTACCAGGCTACTGAAGAGGATATTACAAATCTCCCCTCCTTCAAGAGATTTCGTCCTCGAAATCTAGACTCAATCAAACAATCCAGGATATTTGGATTTCATAGACTCCTCGGTCTCCCAGGTCAAATTGGAACCTAAACTGTGTTTCCATTTCACTAACACTATTGGTATCTGTTTCTTTCTAAGTTTATTAACTTTTCTATCGAGAATTTCAATCGGTTCTTCAACTAATTTCTGATTCTGGTCGACTTTCAAATCTTGTAAAGGAAGAATTTGAGATTGATCCTCGACATTACACTTTCTCAAATAACAGATATTAAACGTATCATGAATACCAGCAAGCTCAGGAGGAAGATCTAATGAAACTGATTGATCATTAACCACCTGACGAATTCTGAAGGGGCCAATATATCTAGGTGCCAACTTTCCTCGTTTTCCAAATCGAATAACACCTTTCCACGGGGAGACTTTCAAATACACCAACTCACCCTCGGTAAAGGTAACCGATCGCCTACGTGGGTCTGCATACTGTTTCTGTCTATCACGTGCAGCTTTTAGCTTTTCTCGGGCGATAGCCACTTTGTCAGCAGTAATCTGTACAATGTCTGGGCCTGCAAATTGCTTTTCTCCAACTTCCAACCAACATGTGGGTGTACGACAACGACGACCATATAGCATTTCATAAGGAGGCATACCAATACTGGAATGATAGGAATTATTATAAGCAAACTCCACCAAAGGAAGGTGAGAATCCCAAGAACCTCCATACTCTAAAACACAAGCTCTTAGCATATCCTCTAACGTCTGAATCGTACGTTCTGACTGACCGTCTGTCTGAGGATGATAAGCCGTACTGAAATTAACACGTGTACCCAACTCTTGTTGTAAACTCTGCCAGAAATGGGAAATAAATCGAGAGTCTCTATCTGATACAATCGATAATGGAATACCATGTCTCGAGACAATTTCATTAACATACAATTGTGCGAGTTTAGTCAAAGATGCTGTTTCACTCGTAGCAAGAAAATGTGCACTTTTGGTCAATCTATCAACAATAACCCAAATCATGTCATTACCTCGAGATGTGCGTGGAAGTTTGGTTACAAAATCCATAGTTAAATGTTCCCACTTCCATTCTGGAATCTCCAACTGTTTCAACGACCCATATGGCTTCTGATGTTCTGCTTTAACTTGAGCACATATATGACAATTACCAACAAATTTTGCAATATCGGTTTTCATTGTGGGCCACCAATACAAAGGCTTTAAGTCATTATACATTCGAGTACTACCGGGATGTACAGATAATCTAGATTTATGAGTTTCAGTTAAAATCATATCCCGAATGCTACCAATCAGAGGAATCCACACACGAGACTGAAATGTATTTAATCCTCTAGAATCATCTATCAACAATTCTTTTCTTTTCAACATGATTTCAGATTTCAGATTTTGATCCATTAAGGCTTCTAACTGAGCAGCTTTTATCTGATCCACTAAGTCAGAAGAAACATCAACTTTCAAATAATAAATTCGGTCAGAAGTACCTTTTCGACTCAATGCGTCTGCAACTACATTTGCTTTTCCTGGATGGTAACGTATTTCACAATCATAATCTTTGATTAATTCTAACCATCGCCTTTGACGCATATTCAGTTCTTTCTGTGAAAACACATACTGAAGACTTTTATGATCAGTACAAACAATGCATTTAGTACCATATAAATAGTGTCTCCAGATTTTCAAAGCAAACACTACAGCTGCCAATTCTAAATCATGTGTGGGATAGTTCTTTTCATGCGGTTTCAACTGACGAGAAGCATAAGCAATAGCTTTGTCTTTTTGCATAAGAACACAACCCAAACCGGAATAAGATGCATCACAATAAACAATAAAGTCATCTGAGCCATCTGGTAAAGCTAACACAGGAGCCTGACACAATAACTGCTTTAAAGTTTGAAAAGCTATCTCCTGTGACTCATTCCATTGAAATTTAACATCCTTACGTGTCAACTTGGTTAACGGACCAGAAATCTTTGAAAAGTCTTTAATGAATTTTCTATAATATCCAGCTAGCCCAAGGAAACTTTTAATTTCAGAAGGATTCTTTGGAACATTCCAATTCATAACAGCTTCAATTTTAGCAGGATCAACTTTAACCCCATCATTACAAATAATGTGACCCAAAAACTGTACCTCCCGAATCCAGAACTCACATTTAGAAAATTTTGCATATAACTGTTCTCTTTTCAAGGTTTCAAGAACTAACTTCAAATGCATGGCATGTTCGGATTCGGACTTAGAATACACGAGAATATCATCGATGAAAACAATAACAAATTTATCGAGAAATGGTCGACATACCCGGTTCATCAGATCCATAAAAACTGCTGGAGCATTAGTCAAACCAAAAGGCATCACCAGGAATTCATAATGACCATACCTGGTACGAAAAGCAGTCTTTGGAATATCCTGTTCACGAACACGAACCTGATGGTAACCCGATCTCAAATCAATTTTAGAATATACCGAAGATCCCTGCAGCTGATCAAACAAATCATCTATTCGAGGCAGAGGATACTTATTCTTTACTGTTCGTTTATTCAATTCCTTATAATCAATACACATTCTAAATGACCCATCTTTCTTTTTAACAAAAAAAACTGGTGCACCCCACGGGGAAGAACTTGGTCTAATGAAACCTCTATTCAATAACTCCTGTATCTGATTCATCATTTCCTTCATTTCAGACGGAGCTAATCTATAGGGAGCTTTAGCTACGGGAGAGGAACCAGGAATAAGATCAATTTGATATTCAACTTCCCTAACCGGTGGTAAACCAGGTAAATCATCGGGAAACACCTCTGGATATTCAGAGACAACCGGAACATTGAAAATAGACTTCTTTTCTAATTTGGTATCAATGACGTAAGCTAGATACGACTCACAACCTTTAGACAACGACTTCCTAGCTTTCATCATGGAAATCAGAGGAATACACCCACTATCCCGTTCTCCTCGGGCCACAACGTATGACTCTTCAGAGATTGGGATTCTAATCAACTTATGGTGGCAATCTATACTTGCTTTAAACTGACTTAACCAATCCATGCCAATAATCACATCAAAACTTGGAATTGGCATTAACAGAAACGAAATTGGAAAAGTCTAGCCATCTATCACAATATTAGCTCCAGTCACCGAGGTGGTAACAGGAACTAATTTGCCACTAACAATCTCTACTTCTAAGGGCTTAGTTATCACAGTGGGGATCAGTTTCAACTTATCACAGAAATACACAGATATAAAAGAACAATTTGCTCCAGAATCAAATAATACACGAGCCGGTACAGAGTTTATAAGAAAAGTACCAGTAATCACATCATCTGTGTGGACAGCCTCATCGACTGTCATCTGAAAAGCCCTACTCGTCGCTGGCGGAGGATTCTTCCGCTTTTGACTGGAAGATGACGAACTCCCGACCAAAACCGAACCCTGCCTCCCTGCCTCAGGACACTGACCAACCCGATGTCCCTCTTTCTTACAATTCCAGCACACAAAATTAGGATACCTGCAATTTCTGAGGTCGTGCCCAAGCTCACCACATTTAAGGCATTTATTTGTCTGAGGAGTACATTGACCAGAATGCCTTGACTTACAAGAATTACACCAATTAGAACCTCCAGAGAAACCACTTTTGCTTCCCGATGAACCACTTCGATTATTAAACCTTTGACCCTGACGATTACCCTGCCACCTGGACTTTCCTTTACCCGAAAAATCTGTTCTAGCTTTTGGAATTGAAGAAGAAGTACTTCTCGCTTGAGATTCTTGAAAACCTCTAATGTCACTATCAACAGAACGTGCAAGAGTAAAAGCTTGGGATAAATTACTAGCTAACCTTACTGTAGTACGATAATTATGAGGTAAGGTTTCCACAAACTGCTCTATTTTGGTTTTCTCATCCGGAACCCAATGCTGTACAAACCTTAGTTTTTCCGAAAACTGTGTGATCAACTCATCAATGGTCATCTTATCGGTTAATTGAAGATTCACAAAATCTCTTCTAATACGTGACATCTCAAAGTCTGAACAATATTGATTACAAACAGCTTGATGAAAATCAGGCCATCGAATAGCTTCCTTCTGCTGTTGATTCAAATGACTAGTAATCGAGTCCCACCATACCATGGCTTCGTCTTTTAAACATTGAATAGCATAAAACACTTTGGATTCTTCTTCACAGCGAGTAACATCAAATTTCCGCTCCATATCTCTTAACCAATTTAAAGTTACTGATGGATTGGTACTACCTCTAAATTCTGGTGGTTTACTTGCCATAAACGTTTTAAATGAACAATGTTTATTTGACTGTAAAGGAGGAATATTACCAAACACAGGTATCTGTTGCTGAGAACGTTGCTGAGATGATGCAGTTTCCGTCTGCCTTTTAAATTCTCTGAGATTAATCACTTCATCTTCTAACTGAAACAAGTAATCATCTCTATTCGATTCTTCACGAGCAGGAAAAGAAGTACCCTCATGATCATGTCTCTCATTATGAATATCTGAAGGAGGAACATCAATCCGTGAGGCATTAGTAGGGTTGGTGGTCGGTTGCTCGTTATCTGCCATATCTGTATTCAACACAATAACTTGAAACTTGTTAATCGTTAGCACTTATCTACTAACAGATTCACATACAATGCTAAATCCAATAACCAGGAATGTTTGACATAACATACTCTAGATTTGGGATTGAACACTTCATAATGCTCAATTCACCCAAATCCATGCTCTGATACCAACTTGTAACACCCCTCATTCTATATATCAATATTATATTTATTGTACTCGGAAGCGTAGGAATTTAAAACATATTTATATACTGTACATTAAGATACTGTACATACACAGTTACATATTCAAAACATACCAACTTAAAACTGTTTAAAACAAACTACATACGTCGGGGTATTATATATTACAAAACCAGGTTTATAGCAAAACTATATCAGAGTCATAATCTGTCAGACATTCCCTGCGAAAGCATCCTTTCCTGTCACCCACATATATATCAAAAAGCCTGCAGGAAGTAGGATGAGGGATTAGCACAAAGCTAAGTGAATGAATTCTTCACACACAACTCAACTTAGCTTAACTACCTATTTACCCCAAACAAACATAAACATGTATTACAACTAGTCAACAATATAGTAATGAGGATCGGTGGCTCTGGGGAAAACCATAATACCCGGGTAGCTCCCCAAGAACACTTATCCAACCATATTCGTTTGGCCATAACGGACGAGACCGATGACTAGTGGTTACTATACTCAGACACAGGTTCTATACACACAACAAATGAAGCAAGTCCCTGTGTCATTCACACAATAACCAACTAGCCCAACCAACCAGTTCAACCTGTTGACCTTATTAACAACTGTTGCCCGAAGGCCACACATAGCACGTAGATTTATAATCAACTATGAATATTAAATACAACAGCATATCTACGTTTACTTGTTGCAACCAAATAGTTACAACTAAATCAAATGGTGAGTTCCAAATCCACTCACCGATACCTCAGAAGTTGCAACACTCAGCTTCTAATCACTGAGTCTTTGGTTTATCTGAAATACCACATAACGCACAAGTTAGTAACTTGTCATCAACAACTAATACTTATGTAAATGGACACCTTACACAAGTAATCACATTAATAATCTGCTACAAGCATAAGTAACAATACTATACATATATATATAGTATACACTTAAGTTCACAAGTTATCATAATCATCAAAATAATACAGGCAAACGCGATCCGGGTCATATTTGGTGGGATCGCGTTTATAAGAAGGAAAAGGTTCTGTAACCAAAATACACTAAGCAACGCGATCCGGATCAAAGGGCTGGATCGCGTTCGTCTTTGGAAAACTTTCTGTGACAGATTTGCACTTGGCAACGCGATCCAGGTGAATGCTTGGGATCGCATTCCCAAGAACAAAACTCATCCAGCTCAAAATACAACTGATGAACGCGATCCGGGCTACGGTTTGGGATCGCGTTGAGCTGTTGTTCAGCTCAAGAACAAACCTGCACACACACAGCTCGAACCAAACTCACAAATTCCTATCTTTTACATACTAATTCATACAAACAACAAATTTAACTTCAATTAAACATCATATTGCATCTAGCAACCTCAACAACATCAATTAACAACATATATCATCAATCAATTCACTTAAGTTCATATTTGACTTAATCTCACAACACAAGTTTATCAACAAACACCACACTTACACTTTGAAGAAGATGATGATATCTAGAAAGATAGAGAACTCAAGAATTCGGCTCCAATCTTGATTAAACTTACATATAATTTAAGTATATATGTTCTTATGATGATGATAGATGAGTTAGGGTTTCAAATGAAATGAGGGTTTAAGGAAAGTTACAAAATCCGTCTCCTCATTTAAGCTGGCTCCATCACTTTACTTATTTTGAGTATTTTTTATATCCGTCTTAAATCTGTTGTCTGGAACCTACAAATCTTTCACGAAGAATATTACTTTATTTTACTGTCAACTAAAATAATTTAAAACAAGTAATAATTTACTATTCACAATAAGTTCTGGAACTTATTTATCTACGTTTCACAATTAAATAATAATATCACATAATTCATAAATTTATTAAATAATCAATTTAAAATTAAAAATTACCAGGCTACTGAAGAGGATGTTACAGCTAATCCCCTCATTGTTGAATCTTTTGCAGATTTTGGTTAGATTTTGATGTAGTTCGGGTTATAGATGTATTGAAGGGGTGTTTGACTAAGCTGGCGCAACTCTGATCTTTTGGTTGTTATGTTTTGGAAAGTTTTAATAACACCCGTTTTGGTAACATGTAATGTAATTAAATAGTTAGAAGATGTATTTTGATATATTTATATTTGTAAGTATAAAATGTTGGTTTGTAAATGTTGATCATATATTTTGGGACTTGCGCTTCTTATAATAAAATATATTATAAAATGTGTTGTTGAAAATGTCGGGTGTTACACTGCGACATAACTGGCTGTTTGGGTTTTCAAGTGTCGGGTTTGTGGTTAAACAACCTCGGTTTGACCCGAAACTTTTACACACGTCTTAAATGAGTTTATAGAGCTTGCAGAAATTATTGGTTTGTGTCGGGGGTAACCCGAGGTGCCGATTTTCATAAAAAGATCAAACTCCGCAACTTTCGACATATGTTTCGAAAATGAGTTTTAACATGTTATTTGGACATAATCTTGCTAAATAAACAACTAAACATGTAAATAAACAAAATACAAGAGTTTTCGAACGTGTCGGGATCTTACAAATTGTCGCGTGAAGAATCAAAAAAGATGAATGTGTTCCTCTCGTTGTTGTGATCGTTTTCTTCCAAATGGAACTAGCAATCCAAGGTGGTTTGATGGTAGTTTTTGGTGGTGAAAGTGGTGATTTAGAGAGAGGAATGAGAGAGTTTTGAGAGTTAGAGAGAGAGATAGGATGATGAATGAAAAAGATGATGGTGGTGATTGAAGAAAAAGAAAGAGAGGGTCAAAGGGTATGGGAGGCCATTCCTCCCACCCTTGGTCGGTTTTTGGTAGGGCCCACACCTTGTGGGTGTGTCCAAATTTGTTTCTTCAATTTTGCGTTACGTGCGGTGTTCGTTTCCCCGGTCGTTTGAACGTTTAATTATCATTATACGTTTTAATACGTGTATTTCGTTATTGATTTAAATCGCGATATTTTTAATGAAAGTATTATTCTAAATACCTTATTTTAAGTTACTAACATGTTGCCGGGTCTTGGTTTGGGCATTCGTTGCGTATTCGTACGTTTATTGAACTCGTGTAACGTTTTTAAACGTTTTATTCGTGCGCGTATAATCGTAATATTTTTACTCGAAGTATTTTATCAAAATACTTAATAATGAATTTTAAAAATATAATTTTGATTTATTTCGTTTGTCGGGCGCATTTCGCACGTTTCTTTCGCGTACGATTAGTTTTAGACGATACGAAATACATTTGTATATATTATCCAAGTAATATATAATAAAAATGAGTTAATTAAATAATTTCACATTATTTAATAAATTGTTCACCAACGTCCGTATTTAAATGTACTGGAATCTATCCGATATAAAATTGCACGACTTAACCAAATCGCGTACGTGTATATATATATATATATATATAAATATATCAATACACATAATGATACACATAATTAACCCTAATTACATGTATTAATACAATGATTAGGTACTAAGTAGTAGCCCTAATTTAACGGGTGTCACAGGTGATTTGTAGGTTATAGTTAAGGAGTGATTCTCGGTCGATTGTTTGCTGTTTGTTTCTTCTAACATCTAACTAGCTTTTTAAATTTAGTTATATCTGTCGATAAAAAAAATTAAACCTCCTAACAAATAACATCCAAGTAAAAAAATATATACGAGACGTCAAGACATTTAGAATTTATAATGTTGCCGAACAACTCGAACTGAATAAACCAAACCGATGAACATCCCTATCTTCCTCCTTCTTCACTATGACACCTTCCAAAGAACGCAAGCAAAGACGGTAGCAAGAAGCCACCGTGTCAATGGTGACTTCCGAGACACAAAAATGGTAGCCGAGGATGGAGCCTTCAGCACCAATTAATCTTTAATGTAGATAAAATACACCTAATCCTTACAGACTAGTAATTCTATTTAAGAAAATAAAAAACAGCACAAGTTAAAATTGTTTGTGAATTTTACACAACTTGTATAGCCTTATAACAATAACAATCTAAATGTTTGCGTCCACTTGAATCCTAATTTTATTAGTTCACACAATTGATTGTCATAATAATTGTCATATATGATGAAAAGAAAACACACGATGCATCATTTGATTTGATTATTTGCCAGCTAATTGAGTTAAATTTATCATTTTAAAATGAATTAAACTTTACACCTGTTGCGATTGTATGCGACGGACTTTAAATTTTTATTATATGTATAATAGAGTAAGGTTCAAATGAGTACATCAACTTTGAGTGAGAATGAGAGAACCCATAGATTGTTGTCATGTGTCACTTTATTCTCTCTCCTCCACATTTTTAAAAATTAAATATCCCACAAACGGTAAGTCGAAAAATCATGAAAATTGCACAATAAAATTCAGCGTTTTTTCCTCTTCGATTTGCCGTCTCTCAAGGCATACTTTCGACAACTTTTGTTTTCCGTTCATTTTTTGGTGGGTTAACACATATGTTAGTGATTGGTTATACATTTAATTTGAGGTTAATGTTAGGGTTTAGCAGTGTTTAGGGTTTAGAAGGGTTTAGGGTTTAGTAGGGTTTAAGGTTTAGGGTTTAGTATGATTTAGGGTTTAGAGTTTTATAAAGCGTTTAGGGTTTAGGGTTTGGGTTTTAGGGTTAGGGTTTGAGGTTTGAGGTTTCGGGCCTCAAACCCTAAACCCTAACCCCTAAACCCCAAACCCTAAACCCTAAACACAACACTCTAACACATGTGTATGTAAACGTGAAACCCACCAAAAAAATGGAAAAAAAAACTCGTCGAAAGTATGCCTTGATGGACGGCAAATCGAAGAGAAGAAAACGCTGAATTTAATGGTGCAATTTTCATAATTTTTCGATTTGTCATTTGTGAGATAATTGATGTTGGGGGTAAATGAGTTTTGTACATGTGAATCATTCCCTCTCTACACATGGCATGATATCATTGGTTCCCTCATTCTCACACAAAATCCTATTCTCATTTGAACCCCACTCATATATAATAATGTATTTACATTCAAAAACGTCATTGAAATCCCGTCATCTACTAATTAATTTTTGAAGTCATCTCCAATTTCAAAAATGAAATTTGTACCTCGATCATTTTACATTTAGGTGGATGAATTTTTTAATTTAAAAGGATAGTCAATTACTCTACTCGTACATTTTTTACTTTATCGTTCGACTTATGATAATCATATAATTTTTATAAAATTTTGTCCATAAGAGAAAATATAAATAGATCAATCAGTTAACTTCATTTGCTATACTATTTCGTGAGATTATTTTTGTAAAATTTGAGTGATGAGTGAGTGAATCATTTCGTTTTTTCATTATGTAAAATTCAAATCTCAAAGCTTGGACATCAAGTAATGAGTTATTGGGTCGTCTTTTTCTATAATTTTATTTCTAATCAAAAAGTCACACCGCCTCTTATTTTTTTCATTATTTTATATATATATAATATATATTAGATATATTAGATTAGATTAGATTTTTCTTTCTTATTATTATCACACTAATAAACCCCTCCACTAATAAACTCACTTTTCATTACACACAAAATTAATCGAGCTTTATGCTCTGTCTCCCTAATCTCGATCACGTAAAGTAAATATTTCCACTTATCGATCGATCACAAACACCTTCATCATCGGTTCTCCGATCAATTTATCCGGCGATGGCTGAAGAAATCGCCCAGCTCGTCGGAGTTTTATTCTCCGACGACAAGGCAACGTCACCGTCGTCCAACGATATTAGACTCCGCTCCCAAAAATTAGGGCTCGAAAAGCTCTATCTGATCCTTAAACAAGGCGTTCAAATTAATAGTGATGGTAAATTAGGGTTACAACTCTGGGACCTTACTCAGCTTCAAGCCGTTATTTCTGTAGCTTACTCGATTGTTTCTTCAATCCGATCCATTTCTGGTAATTATTTGCTTCAAGTGTGAATTCGGTTTCAGTTCTAAGTATTTAATGTGTGTATAACTATAACTATGTATATTATATATGTTTCATTTGACAGTGGAGCAAGTGGAACCGATAATTGTTGCGGTGATGGAGCAATCGTTGGAGTTTGCTGTTTGTTGCTTGGAGAAATCAGTTGCTAGTAGTGATGATTTAAGTTTCATTCAGGTTTGTGATTGTTTTTTATGCTTTATGCAAAATTTTGTGAGTGAACTTATTCAAGTGGTACGTGTTTGGAAGATAATTTACATGTGGTCATTTCACTGTACGGGATTAATTATCCCAAGAGATATATGCTTATAACAACTAGTGGTTTTATATCTCTATTTTGTCTATTAGTACCCTTGATTCTTGGTGACTGGTATAGACTTTAATTAGGTAGATGCTTTAGGATTCTTATTTAGCATACATTTAGCATGTCCTTACTTGGTTACTGATGAGCTCACAATGTACTTGAAGTTGTTAACACTGGGTTCTGCTGGGAAACTGTTTCTTTTACTATGACTAATGACTTGGCCAGGTTAGAAGTAGAACCTCTTCCAGAGTCTAGTAGTCTACATGCTTGTAACTAAAACCTCTTCCAGAGTCTAGTAGTCTACATGCTTGTAACTATCTATGGATCTAGGGGCATGTGTTATGCACTTGCTTATACTTGTATATGGCTGTTGAATGTTGATGATGATTTTCTGTTATTGGAAGATTGGATGACTAAGTTTCTTATTAGGATTGACAAGTATCGTGTATTTTCACGATTAACGTATCTGGTAAAGATGGCGCTGTAACATCTTTTCAGTATACACTATCTAAAGGCTTCTAATCCTCTTTAAGAATATTGGAACTTTGGATAAGGTAGTTGATCGTTGCCGGCCTTCAAAATGTGTATATGCATATTAAGGCTTCAAATTCAGTTGTAATTGGGAAGGAACGAGTGGGTAGAAACTATGATTGCTCGGAGATTTTTTTTTTCTTTTATACAAAACACTGAATGTTCAATGCAGTTCTGAACCATGGAAGGGGATGTTGTCTGAAACATGTACGGTGATTATTGAACCCAGGATTTTTTTGGGTACTTAAACTAATGAGTAGGTTCTAGTAAACGCTATTTCAAGTCCTCCCCCAGCCTCAGCCTTCCAATAATTAATGCAATTTACGAATTTGAATGAACACGTATGTGGTTTGGGTTTAAGGTTGAACATGGTCAGTGACTCATGGTAATTTTTCTCTCTTTCAAGATTAACTTTAAGAGCTGCTCATACTAATTAAGCAGTATGTTATATTTGTTTATCAAGAACTTGATGGAAATGTGAAATGAACATCCCCAATAATCATTCCACCAAACAAGTGCTGTGTCCATACATAAATTGATAGAAGTCTAAAGACTGCTATAATAGCGAATAATAAGAAAGTGGTATTGACTGTTAGAATCCTCTCTCTCTCTCTCTCTCTCTCTCACTGATACTAAATTACTACTGGATTGATGTATCTGCAAATGTATTGATCCAGAGTGAGCGGCGTTGTGTGTTTATACATCCATATGCTTATAATTCTTTTCTTTTAATACATTGTGCAGTTATTGGAGATTGCACTAGTTGATGGAACAATTAAAGAGGCTGATGTTTTACATCCTTCTTCTATGAATCTACTTATCGACTCGCTGAAGTCGATCACACTAAAAAGTGAAAATGTTGAACTGCAAGACCATATTGAGTGTATTGTTCAAGGTATCAATCACTGTTCTTTCTTTACATATTGTTTGCTTAATTGACTTTGTTGAGAGATCTCCTAAAGCTGTGTTCTATTTATGTCATGGTAAGGGAATAGTTGCTCTAAGGAAAAGAAGCCTGTGGACCGTCTTCTTATGACATTAGCTTCCGAATGGACTCAACATGATAATATAAACCCATGGACAATGGGAAGGAATTCTCATGACTTCAATAAATTGGTTCCACTGTTGCAGCACTGGGCAGTTGTTCACGTGGGATGCATACAACGTCTTGTTTCATATTGCATGAGACTAGTTGAGAATCTGGATAACTGTGATGAGAAGATAGACGGCATCAATTTGCGGAAGCGATTGTCATTTTGTACGAGAATTTTTAAGTTACTTTCAACTGTTACCAAAGACGTTCCGTATGTTGAATATGATGCTAAACTGTTGGGATCTTTTGCATCCTTTACTAATGGGTTGCCTACTTTGTTCAGAAGTGGATATGAGTTCACCCCAAGTAATGTGTCTGTTGAGTTCAGTATTGAAAATCTTGTGTTGTTGCTGTTGGAGGCGTTTCTCCACCTTGTTCATACAATTTTTTGCAACAGCAATGTGTTCCAGAACATCTTGGTGTGTGTAATAGTTTCTGTATTCGAAAATTTTGATGCTGATGTGTGGAGGTATGATAAGTCTGTTACAAACATTAAGCTGCCAGTGGCTTACTTCCCTCGAATTGTTCTTTACACTCTGAAGTTGGTTGAAGATGTAAAGAAACAACAGTACCAGTCTCTTGAATTGAAGGGCTTACATACAGGAAGTAGTGCCAATGTTTCTAATGTTCAAGTTGATTCATTTTTATGTGGTGTTGGCTCTGAAAGGATCTCTTTGGTGAAAAAATACACAGTTGAGCAATTGCTGAAAGTAATATTCCCAACCTCAAAGCAGTGGGTAGACAATTTGATGCACCTTGCTTTCTTTCTCCATTCTGAGGGAGTCAAGATGTTACCAAAACTAGATCGATCATATTCCAGTTGTACAAAGGCCTCTTCCCTGGAACCAGAAAGCACAGTTTGCCACGAGGATGAAGCGCTGTTTGGTGACCTTTTCTCTGAGGGTGGACGCTCGGTAGCATCAACAGATGGATACGATCAATCGGTTATTGCTGCTAGTTCTGTTAGCAATGTGAATATGCCTCTCCATGCTGCCACAGAACTTTTTATCTTTTTGAAGACAAGTGCTCTTTCTCCCGAATGGAATTCTTCAATATACGAGGATGCATGCAAAAAGCTCACTTCATATCACATCGATATCATGCTTTCTGTTCTTAGTTTTCAAGGGTGTTATGCGGGAGACAGAACTTCTGATGCTGGTGTATCTTTGTCTGAGCATAGGAAGTTTGTGCATGCTCATGAGGTCTGCTTTGAGGTGTTGCACAACTTGATCTCATTTCATGCTTTAGCTGATTCCCTCGAAGAGTACTTTGTCTGCAAAATATTGACAGTAGAGAACGGTTGTTTTATATACAACCATCAGACCCTTGCCTTATTAGCCCATACACTTATATGTCGGGTTGGGTTATCAGGAAATCATTTGAGAACAAAAGTCCAGAAGGTGTTTGTGGATTTTGTTTTTGAGAAGGTAAAATCAGTTGGTGCACGGTGCCCCAATCTCAAAGACCTGATTGAGACTCTTCCCTCAGTCTTCCATATTGAGATACTTCTTATGTCATTTCACTTATCATCTGAAGAAGAAAAGGCAGTACAAGCGAACTTTATCTTCTCCTCCATCAAAACAGTTGAGGCTCTCTCTGATGACTCTAACAGTACCCAATTATCATGCTGGGGATTGCTAGTATCACGGTTGGTTTTAATTCTTAGACACATGATATTTTATCCCAACGTTTGTCCTCCAACTTTACTTTCGGAGTTGAAATCCAAGTTAAGGGAAGCTCCACTTGCCAGGTCAGTTCCTACAGGTAATGCAAGTGATCGCACGTTTTGGACATCAACTTCCGTAGAAAATGTGATGCGGATTTTTACCATAGAAGGCGAAGTCAGCAGTAATTTTTTGAATCAACTGATTGATGTTACATCCTTTAATGCTTCAGCATGCAAGGAAGATATCGTGGTTGAATGCTTAGGTTTGACATGGGCCGATGTGTGTTCTTCTTTTTCTTGGATTTTAGGGTTTTGGAGAGGTAAAGGAGCATTGTCTATGGAGGACTTGGTTCTTGAAAGATACATTTTTATGCTTTGTTGGGATATCCCACCTAGGCGTACTACCTTGGATTTGCTTCCTTCTTGTAGTGACCTCCAGACTCTTGATATAACTAGCATAGAACATCTTTTGTACTTTGGTCATTCGATCTTGGGTAGTTGTAGAGTTGCAACAGGTGTTAATTTTCCGAATTTAGTGTTTGGTGTGCTAGAACAGTTGCAATCATTGTCAATATCAGAGGAAAGACTTGGCTGGGACTTTCTGAGGAGTGGTTCATGGTTATCACTGGTGCTGTCATTACTTGGAGCTGGAAATCATAGGTATTCCATTAATAATGACATTGCTTCAGTGGGTTTAATCTTACCGGAGCACACATCCAGAGATGCTGAGTTTCTCACACTTGCTGAAAAGCTAGTCGTCAGTTTACTTGATGCAGAGACAGTTACAGGGTTGTTGCAAGTGTTGTCTTTGATATTACGGAGGTACAGAAATGTTTACCAGAAAGCCTTGCTGTCTACTTTCGGTGATGTCCAGAGCTCTGCTAATAAGTTTTCACCTCTATTACTTCTCAAACATACTGGATTTGATAAGTCATTACAGGATGTGCTTTTCGAGAAATGTGCCTTCAGCCCTGGCCAACTGGAGTCTATATGTGAACTTTTATCAAAACTAGGGACAACTGTTGATAAGATGGCACCAGGAATTTGGAATAAGGTCTATCTGGAAGTTATAATGCATGGTTTCCCATGTACCAATCAAGTTCCCAGTGGGTTTCTACTTTCTTGCATTCTTAGCATTAAAGGTATAATTTCTGTTCTGGATGGACTTCTGAAGGTGATAAAGGCGAATGAAATTACTCCCATTACGGTTGCAGTACGCCGTCAGATTCTCGAGTCAACATTGTCAATTAGAGCTGATAGGGTACTCAGCAGTCTGCATGGTCAATGTGATGCAATACATGCAAACCTGAGTGATGGCCTGGAAGGGTTTGATTTCAGTAGTTTCTTTACAATGAATAGCATGTATGAGTTTCTGAGGGATATTAACGCTAGAGAAGTTGTTGATAGCTCTGTCAACGAATGTGTAGTGTCCAAGACTATTGATATCATAGACAGCATCATGAAGGATCCTTCAATGGTATCCGTCTTCAAATATTTCATTTCCGATGAGGATGTCACTGAAAAGATGGAAGATGCATTGAGCTCTCACCACGGGGACCTTTGGGTCCTCATTGATGCATTGGACAGTTGCAACTCTGAATCAGTTAATGTGAAGGTTCTTAATTTCTTTGTTGATCTTCTATCTGGAGATATAAGTCCTAATTTCAAACCAAAGTTGCAGAAGAAATTCCTTGACATGAATGTGCTTCACCTTTCCAAATGGCTGGAGAAGAGGCTATTAGGGTCCACAAGCGAACCTTCTTGCAGCCTTATCTGTGTAAATGGTAGTTCATCATCCCTAAGAGAGTCGACCATGAAATTCATTGCATCACTAATGTCCTCTCCCGAATCACAATCTGAAGAACTGCATCATCATATATATGAAGCTCTTCTAGTCTCACTTGATAACGCATTTATGCTGTATGACGTCAATACAGCAAAATCCTATCTGAATTTTGTTGTTCAACTTTCAAGTGGAGAGGCGTTAATGAAACCCCTTTTGGAGCAGACAGTGACGTTGATGAAGAAGCTGGCTGGTGATGAGCGGCTGCTTCAAGGCCTAAAATTCCTCTTTGGTTTTCTTGGATCCATGGTAAGTGATGTTGGGTCTAATAAGATCATTGCTGCAAAGTTAATTGAAAAGTCTTCACTTAGGGGTGGTTCTGGGATTGGATCATTGGCCTCAAGGTCGTCTCTGGGTTCAAGGAAACATCCTGATGCGTTGGTTATTTCTTCTAATCAAGAAGGTGGTTCTGCATCTCTTGATTGTGATGCAACTTCAGCTGATGAAGATGAGGATGATGGAACATCGGATGGTGAAGTGGGTAGCATGGATAAGGATGAGTTTGATGATAGTAACAGTGAAAGGGCCCTTGCTTCTAAAGTTTGTACATTCACATCCAGTGGCAGCAATTTTATGGAACAGCACTGGTATTTCTGTTATACATGTGACCTGACCGTGTCAAAAGGATGTTGTTCTGTGTGTGCGAAAGTTTGTCATCGTGGACATCGTGTTGTGTACTCCCGATCGAGTCGGTTCTTTTGTGACTGTGGAGCAGGGGGCGTACGAGGTAGCAGTTGCCAGTGCCTTAAGCCTCGGAAATTCACTGGAGTTAACAGTGCTCCCCCTCGTAGTGCTGGGAATCTTCATTCATTTCTACCATTCACAGAGGAGGGTGATCAGCTGCCTGACAGTGAGTCGGATGTTGACGAAGATGGTTCATTGGATGTGGATAATTCTTTCAGGTTATCATTTCCAAGAGAAATACAAGAGGCAATTCCAGTATTGATAGGAAGACTTGATGTTGAAGATCAGGTGCTTGAACTTTGTTCCTCTTTATTGCCGTCCGTAACTAGCCGAAGAGATTCTAACCTCTCAAAGGATAAGAACGTATCAATAGGTGAAGACAAAGTTCTGAGTTTCAGTTCTGATCTTCTACAGTTAAAGAAGGCATATAAGAGTGGTTCCTTGGATCTAAAGATAAAGGCTGATTATTCGAATACAAAGGAACTTAAATCCCATTTAGCTAGTGGTTCCCTCGTTAAATCGTTGCTTAGCGTCAGTACTCGAGGCAGGCTTGCTGTTGGGGAGGGTGATAAAGTAGCTATTTTTGATGTTGGCCAGCTGATTGGACAAGCCACTATTGCACCTGTCACTGCCGACAAGGCTAATGTGAAGCCTCTGTCAAAGAATGTTGTTCGTTTTGAGATTGTACATCTTACTTTTAACCCATTGGTTGAGAGTTACTTGGCTGTGGCAGGATATGAAGATTGTCAGGTTCTTACAGTAAGTCACCGTGGAGAGGTCACAGATCGTTTGGCAATTGAACTTGCGCTACAGGGTGCATATATAAGGCGTGTAGAATGGGTTCCTGGGTCTCAAGTGCAGCTTATGGTGGTCACCAACAAATTTGTTAAGATATATGATCTCTCCCAAGACCATATATGTCCCATGCACTACATCACCTTGCCTGACGACACAATTGTAGATGCTACACTTGCTGTGGTTTCCCAAGCAAAAGTTTTCCTTCTCGTCTTGTCAGAACTTGGTTGCTTATACAGGTTAGAATTGTCAAATGAAGGGAACTCCGGTGCAAAAACTTTAAAAGAAATTGTGGAAACTCCAGGCAGAGTAACACTTGCAAAGGGTTCCTCTTTGTACTTCTCATCAACTTACAAGCTGCTATTTGCATCATATAAAGATGGGACAACCTTAGTAGGTAGGCTTAATCATGGTGCATTATCTCTATCAGAGTCGTCTGCTGTTTATGAGGATGAACAAGATGGTAAGCATCATCCAGCTGGATTGCATCGTTTCAAGGAGTTGCTTTCTGGCAGTGGGTTATTCGTTTGCTTCTCAAGTGTGAAATCCAATGCTGCCCTGACCGTTTCAATCGGAGAGCATGAAATCCTTGCACAGAACATGCGAAATGGAGTGTATTCAACCTCACTGTTGGTGGGTATAACTGCATATAAGCCTTTATCCAAAGATAAAATTCACTGTCTCGTTTTGCATGATGATGGCAGTCTTCAAATATATACCCATGTTCCTGTTGGGGTTGAAGCTGGTGCAAATGTGATCCCCGATAAAGTTAAGAAGTTGGGATCTGACATACTCAACAGTAAAGCTTATGCTAGTTTAAAGCCAGATTTCCCACTTGATTTTTTTGAGAAAGCTGTATGCATAACGGCTGATGTCAAGTTAAGTGGTGATGCCATCAGGAATGGGGATTCTGAAGGTGCAAAGCAAAGCTTAGCATCAGACGATGGATTTCTTGAGAGTCCTACACCTGCGGGATTTAAGGTATTGTTGGTTACTTGAAAAATCTCTTTACTTCGGATTGTTTTATTCGTGACAAATACAAAGGCATCATCTATATATACAGATTCCTGTTAGTCGATGCAATTAACCCTAAACTGATTGGTAGGAAACGTCTTGAACTATTGTAGCCCTGAAAGTAAAAAGTAAAGTATTATTTAACAAATGATGAAAGAATCCCTCCTTTGACAGCTAATCTTCTTACCACCACTTTCTTTTTTCTAAGAAAACATTGTCAATCTAGCTACCGACTTTTAATAATTTGAATAATCTTGAGTTAATATTTGACTCTGCCTTCCCTATCTTCAGGTTACAATTTCCAATTCAAATCCTGACATAGTCATGGTTGGATTTCGTGTTCATGTGGGGAACACTTCAGCTAATCATATACCATCTGATATAACCATTTTCCAGAGGGTTATAAAACTAGATGAGGGCATGAGGTCTTGGTATGACATTCCATTTACTGTTGCGGAATCACTTCTTGCTGATGAAGAAGTTACAATATCTGTAGGACCAACCTTTAATAGATCAACTTTGCCCAGAATAGATACACTGGAAATTTATGGTCGAGCAAAGGATGAATTCGGTTGGAAAGAGAAGATGGATGCAGTACTGGACATGGAGGCTCGTGTGCTTGGGAGCAGTTCGTGGGTTGCAGGTTCTGGGAAGAAGCACCTTACTGGTCAAGCAGCACCTATAGATGAGCAGGTTGTTGCAGATGGACTCAACCTTCTGTCAAGGTTATATGCGTCTTGTAAGCCACATGGAGGTTCAAATGTGGAGGAAGTAAAAGTAGACCTCAGCAGATTAAAGTGCAAGCAGTTGTTGGAAACGATTTTTGAAAGCGACAGAGAACCTTTGTTGCAGGCTAATGCATGCCGTGTTCTTCAGGCCATTTTCCCTAGAAAAGAAATTTATCATCAAGTATATACCAAGTTGCTTTTATGAATGTCCTTCCATTCTCAAGGATATGATTGTTTACTTCAATTTTGTGTTCTCATGTATACGATCATGTTATTGAGCATTTCAACTTGTATGTGTAGGTTAAGGATACCATGCGGCTTATGGGGGTGATGAAATCAACCTCCACACTATTATCGAGGCTGGGAATTGGGGGAAGTACATCAGGGTGGATAATTGAAGAGTTTACTGCCCAGATGCATGCAGTTTCTAAGATTGCACTTCATCGTCGTTCTAACTTGGCTACCTTCCTCAAAACACATGGTATAGTTTGAGTTCCATATTATATTTGAATCATTCCCGTAGATGGTGCCTGGATTGCTGCCAGGGTTAAGTTGGTAGTTGCATATGGTCTGGTCTATTAATCTTGTTTTAGGACATCCCCTTTTTCTCTTGTTTGTGTCTCTGAAATCAGCTGGTTACGGGGTTGCGTTAGTTTGACGTGTGGTTGACTTGTCTCATTTAGTATTCTTCTAAATGTTTAGAACACTTGGTGATGTTTTATCAGATTGCATTGATTTTCGATCTATTGTAGGTTCCGAGGTGATTGATGGGCTTATGCAGGTCCTATGGGGAATTTTGGAGATAGAACAACCTGAAACACAGACCATGAACAACATTGTAATAGCAGCTGTGGACCTCATTTACTCTTATGCTGAGTGTTTGGTTTCACATGACAAAGATGCAGGGGGAGATACTGTTGCCCCAGCTGTTTCTCTTTTTAAGAAACTTCTGTTCTCTCAAAATGAAGCGGTTCAGACTTCTAGCAGGTGATTATCTGTCTCTAGAAGGTTTAATTTACGTCATATGTTAAACACCTGCATATTAACATTTTTTTTTTTGCAGCTTGGCAATATCGTCAAGGTTACTGCAGGTTCCATTTCCGAAGCAAACAATGTTAGGTACAGATGATTCGGTGGATAGTGCAACCTCTGCTCCGCCACGGGCTGATGTTGCTAGCTCAACTGGTGGAAATGCTCGGATTATGGTTGAGGAGGACTCCATCACTTCATCTGTTCAATACTGTTGTGATGGCTGCTCCACCGTTCCTATCCTCAGGAGGAGATGGCATTGCACAGTCTGCCCTGATTTTGATTTATGTGAAGCCTGCTATGAAATGCTTGATGCAGACCGTCTTCCTCCGCCTCATTCACGAGACCATCCGATGTCGGCTATTCCAATCGAAGTCGAAACATATGGTGGAGAGGGCAATGAAATGCAGTTCTCCACTGATGATCTAAGTGATCCAATGTTGCTGCCAGTTGCATCTGATGTTGGCATGTCAACTTCTGCTCCTCCAATTCATGTATTAGAAACCAATGAATCTGGAGAGTTCCCATCTTCAGTCACTGACCCTGTTACAATCTCTGCATCAAAGAGGGCCATAAATTCCTCAATTCTTTCTGAGCTTCTTAAACATCTAAAAGGATGGATGGAGACTACCACTGGTGTTCGGGCTGTCCCTGTTATGCAGCTCTTCTACAGGTTATCTTCTGCAGTAGGTGGACCCTTTGTTGATAGCTCAAGGCCCGAGAGTTTAGATCTGGAGAAGTTAATAAAATGGTTTCTAGATGAAATTTCACTCAACAAACCATTTGTAGCCCAATCTCACTCTTCTTTTGGGGAGGTGTCTATCTTGGTCTTCATGTTCTTCACTTTGATGTTGCGAAACTGGCATCAGCCTGGTGGTGATGGTTCGATGCCAAAACCAGGTGGCTCAACTGATTCACATGAAAAAAGCAGTAACCAGATTTCGCCTTCTGCTCCAGTTACTTCTTCCTCCGGGATGGATGACCAAGAGAAAAATAGTTTTCATTCTCAGCTGCTTCGAGCTTGCGGATCTCTTCGGCAACAAGATTTTGTTAATTACCTCATGGATATTCTACAACAGTTGATGCATACTTTCAAGTCCCCGTCTGTTGGTCTTGATTCTTCGCATGGTACTAACTCCGGATCAGGATGTGGGGCTCTATTAACTGTCCGCAGAGAGATACCAGCGGGTAATTTCTCTCCATTTTTCTCCGACTCCTATGCAAAATCGCATCGTTCAGATATGTTTGCGGACTACCATAGATTATTGTTAGAGAACACTTTCCGACTAGTTTACAGCCTGGTTCGCCCTGAAAAGCATGACAAAGCTGTTGAGAAAGAGAAGTTCTTCAAAATTCCATCTGGGAAGGATCTGAAACTTGATGGATATCAGGATGTTCTATGCAGTTATATCAATAATCCCAACACAACTTTCGTAAGAAGGTATGCTAGGAGGCTTTTCTTGCATCTTTGTGGTAGCAAAACCCACTATTACAGCATTCGTGACTCCTGGCAGTTTTCAACTGAAGTTAAGAAACTGTATAAACATGTAAACAAGTCTGGGGGATTTCAAAGTTCTCTTTCCTATGAGAGGAGTGTCAAGATTGTGAAATGCTTGTCAACTATGGCTGAAGTAGCTTCTTCACGTCCAAGAAATTGGCAGAAATATTGTTCAAGGCATGGTGATGTATTGCGTTTTCTTGTTAATGGGGTGTTCTACTTCCCTGAAGAATGTGTTTCTCAGGCTCTCAAACTTCTGAATTTGTCCTTTTATAATGGGAAAGACATGAGCCTGTCGCTACAGAAAATTGATGCAGGTGATACTGTTACTGGAACGAGTTCGGGCAAATCGGGGTCACAATCTCTCGATTCAAAGAAGAAAAAGAAAGGGGATGATGGTACAGAATCTAGTTTGGAGAAATCGTATATGGATATGGAACCGATGGTAGATATCTTTGCTGACAAAGGGTACGACGTCTTGAGGCAGTTTGTTGATTGTTTTTTACTTGAGTGGAACTCTAGCTCTGTCCGCGTGGAAGCTAAATGTGTACTTTATGGAGCCTGGCATCATGGAAAGCAGTCATTTAAAGAGACAATGTTGATGATTCTCTTGGAGAAAATTAAATTCTTACCTATGTATGGTCAGAATATTATGGAGTATACAGAGCTTGTCACTTGTTTGTTAGGGAAAGTGCCTGATAGCAATACAAAGCAACAGAGCAATGAAATTGTAGATCGATGCTTAACTTCTGATGTAATTAAGTGCATTTTTGATACACTTCACTTGCAAAATGAGCTGTTGGCCAACCATCCCAATTCACGTATCTACAACACTCTGAGTGGGTTGGTAGAGTTTGATGGTTATTATCTTGAGAGCGAGCCCTGTGTTGCCTGCAGCTGTCCTGAGCTTCCTTACAGTAGGATGAAGTTAGAGTCTCTGAAATCCGAGACAAAGTTCACGGACAACCGCATAATAGTGAAGTGCACAGGAAGCTATACCATTCAGAGTGTGACCATGAATGTACATGATGCCCGGAAGTCTAAGTCGGTGAAGGTATTGAACCTGTATTACAACAACAGACCTGTGGCCGATTTGGCCGAGCTGAAAAATAATTGGTCCTTGTGGAAGCGTGCAAAGATATGTCATCTTGCTTTCAATCAGACTGAGCTGAAAGTGGATTTTCCTATTCCCATCACTGCATGTAACTTCATGATCGAACTTGATTCTTTTTACGAGAATCTTCAGGCTCTATCTCTGGAGCCATTACAATGCCCACGCTGCAGTCGTCCTGTCACTGATAGGCATGGAATCTGTAGTAATTGTCACGAGAATGCTTATCAGTGTAGGCAATGTCGCAACATCAATTATGAAAACTTGGATTCATTTCTATGTAATGAGTGTGGTTATAGCAAGTATGGACGTTTTGAATTTAATTTCATGGCAAAACCGAGTTTCACATTTGATAACATGGAGAATGATGATGATATGAAGAAGGGTTTGGCCGCTATAGAATCTGAATCTGAAAATGCTCACAGGAGGTATCAGCAGCTTTTAGGCTTTAAAAAACCTCTACTGAAGATTGTATCAAGCATCGGTGAGAATGACATGGACTCTCAACAGAAGGATTCTGTTCAGCAGATGATGGTATCTTTGCCTGGTCCTTCATGTAAGATAAACCGTAAAATTGCACTTCTTGGTGTTCTGTATGGTGAAAAATGTAAAGCTGCTTTCGATTCAGTTAGCAAAAGCGTTCAGACCCTTCAAGGGCTTCGACGGGTTTTAATGAATTACTTGCACCAAAAACAGTCTGATAACTCTGTTGCCTCCTCTAGACTAGTTGTTTCCAGGTCACCAAATAACTGTTACGGTTGTGCCACTGTGTTTGTCACACAGTGTCTTGAGATGCTACAGGTCTTGTCAAAGCACCCAAGTTCGAAGAGGCAGCTTGTGGCTGCTGGAATTCTATCCGAGCTGTTTGAGAATAATATTCATCAAGGTCCCAAGACCGCTCGTGTCCAAGCCAGAGCAGCACTTTGTGCCTTCTCTGAAGGTGACAGGAATGCAGTGTCCGAGTTGAATGCTCTTATACAGAAGAAGGTAATGTATTGTCTTGAACATCATCGGTCTATGGATATTGCACTTGCGACACGCGAAGAGCTGCTCTTGCTTTCAGAGGTGTGCTCCTTGGCTGATGAATTTTGGGAGTCAAGATTACGGGTTGTTTTCCAGCTGTTATTCTCTTCAATAAAATTAGGTGCCAAACATCCTTCTATATCTGAGCATGTAATTCTTCCTTGCCTGAGGATTATATCACAGGCATGCACTCCTCCAAAACCTGATTTATCAGACAAAGAGCAAGGAGCGAAACCGGGCCCAGCTTCACTACAGAAGGATGATAACACCTTAACCTCATCTAGGTCTTCAAGTGTTGTCAGTGGTAGCAAGTCTGTGCCCGAGGCGTCAGAGAAGAACTGGGATGGTTCTCAGAAGACTCATGATATTCAGTTGTTAAGCTATTCAGAGTGGGAAAAAGGTGCTTCTTATCTTGATTTTGTTAGGCGGCATAAAGTGTCACAGGTAACTAAACCTGGGCAGAGGTCACGGCCTCAGAGGTACGAGTTTCTCGCCTTAAAGTATGCTCTTAGATGGAAACGTCGTGCTTGTAGGACAGGTAAAAGTGAAATGGCATCCTTTGAACTGGGTTCATGGGTTACAGAACTGGTTTTGAGTGCTTGTTCTCAATCTATAAGATCTGAAATGTGCATGTTGATCAGTCTGCTTTGTGCCCAAAGCTCATCCAGACGCTTTCGGCTACTAAATTTACTAATGTCTTTGTTGCCGGCAACTCTTTCTGCTGGTGAAAATGCTGCCGAGTATTTCGAGTTGCTCTTCAAGATGATAGAAACCGAAGATGCACGTCTTTTCTTGACTGTACGTGGATGTTTGACTACAATATGTAAGTTGATTACTCAAGAGGTAAGTAATGTTGAGTCTCTGGAGAGGAGCCTGCGAATAGACATCTCACAGGGATTCATTCTTCACAAGCTTATTGAGCTCTTAGGAAAATTTTTGGATGTCCCCAATATCAGATCTAGGTATTGTTTTGTCTATATCCTAGTGAAGCTTGATATTATGGTTATCTTTTTTTATAAATCTCCATCTGAATGCAGGTTCATGAGAGAGCAGCTGCTCTCTGAAGTCCTCGAGGCCCTTATTGTTATCAGGGGTTTGATAGTGCAAAAAACAAAGTTGATAAGCGATTGCAGCCGACTTTTGAAGGATCTTCTGGACAGTCTTTTGCTGGAGAGCGCTGAAAATAAAAAGCATTTCATCCAAGCATGCATTGGCGGTCTTCAAATCAATGGGGACGATAAAGGAGGACGGTCGAATATGGTATGTTGATGATTTTGGTTAAATATCTTCCTTCAACTGATAATGGTACTCTAGCTAGGATAGCAGATTTGGTTTTAAATAAGTATCCTGACCTAAGTGGAATCAAATTCTATATCATTCATCTTGAGCAAGTTGATTGATTTGTTTTTTCTAGACTATTGGTTTCTAGAAAACGTTGAAGTTTATACCAGCCAATTGTAATTACGAATATTAACCAAAATATGCCAAAGCAAAACAACATAGAATTGTATCAGGGGGATATCAGCATATGATCCTGTCTAGAGGCCTAGTTAGTTTATAGAGGGATGAAAAATGTTACTTGGCAGTCTGAAAATATTTCAACATCCTAAAATATACTATGCAATGTTGTGGAATTAAAAAACTTTTCATTGATAGTTACCCTGATCTTTACTGTGAACATAATAGTTTCATAGGTGTGAAATGTGATACATATTAAGCTATAGAAATGTATTTAATCCTTATATCTGAAAGTCTGAGAAAAAACTGAAAACAATCTGAAGCACCTGTTATCAATTGCATTCAGTCATTCGTCTATTTCATAAAATGGTCTACTTACATTTATACCGACATTTATTTTATAGCATGTACTTCCTTGCTCCCTTGAGGTAAGTTCTATGATGATTTGATTGCTCACTTACAACTAAAATGATATATGTTCTGCAGTTCATTTTGGAGCAACTCTGTAACCTGATCTGCCCATCAAAACCTGAAGCTGTGTATCATCTGATACTGAATAAGGCACACACCCAAGAGGAATTCATCCGGGGCTCCATGACCAAAAATCCTTATTCCAGTGCGGAGATAGGTCCATTGATGCGTGACGTTAAAAACAAAATTTGTAACCAGTTGGATCTTTTAGGGCTTATCGAGGATGATTATGGTATGGAACTGTTAGTAGCCGGGAACATAATCTCTCTCGATCTGAGCATTGCCCAAGTCTACGAGCAAGTTTGGAAAAAGTCAAGTAGTCAGTCCACAAATGCAGTTGCTGCTGCCACATTACTTTCTTCAGCTGCTGCCACGTCAGCGAGAGATTCCCCCCCTATGACCGTAACCTACAGGCTTCAGGTTTCTTTACTCTGTTTCTAAATGTGATTATGTATATTTGCTTAATTGTTTTGACTGTTGCTCATTATTCATATCCTTGTCCACATCTCACAGGGGTTGGATGGTGAAGCTACCGAGCCCATGATCAAAGAATTGGATGAGGATAGAGAAGAGTCCCAGGATCCTGAGGTGGAGTTTGCAATAGCAGGTGCAGTTCGGGAGTGTGGTGGGCTGGAAATTCTGTTGGAAATTGTTCAGGTGTGTTGATAGTCTTCTACATTGCTGCATACTTAATTGGACTAGTTGTCAGTTTAAGTTTGTTTGGTGCTTCAAGTTTTTTCCTAATGTTACATGAATATTTTGTTGACTTGCATTGTATAATGGTTGTGACGGTGCAGCGTTTGCGAGAAGATCTGAAGTCTAACCAGGAGCAACTGGTGGCTGTCCTGAATCTTTTAATGCACTGCTGTAAAATAAGGGAAAACAGGAGGGCCTTGTTGAGGCTTGGAGCTTTAAGTTTACTCCTGGAAATTGCACGGCGTGCATTCTCTGTTGATGCCATAGAGCCAGCTGAAGGCATTCTTCTAATTGTGGAGAGTTTGACTATGGAAGCTAACGAAAGTGATAATATTGACATCACTCAGAATGCTCTTACTGTCTCCAATGAAGAAGCTGGTGCTGGGGAACAGGCCAAGAAAATAGTCCTCATGTTCCTGGAGAGGCTTTCTCACCCACCAGGCCTTAAAAAGTCAAGCAAACAGCAGAGAAATACTGAGATGGTAGCTAGAATTTTGCCTTATTTGACCTATGGTGAGCCTGCTGCAATGGAAGCACTTGTTCAACACTTTGATCCTTACCTAAAGAATTGGGTTGAGTTTGACAAGCTGCAGAAACAGCATCTAGAAAATCCAAAGGAAGAGAGTGTCTCTCTGCAAGCAACCAAACAGAGGTTGGCAGTCGAGAACTTTGTTAGGGTTTCAGAGTCGATGAAGACAAGTTCTTGTGGAGAAAGACTAAAGGATATTATTTTGGAAACCGGGATTACTGAAGTTGCAGTTAGACATCTGAGGGAGAGTTTTATGTTTACTGGTGAAGCTGGATTTAAATCTAGTTCGGAGTGGATTTTTGGCTTAAAACTTCCATCTATTCCTCTGATACTGTCCATGCTCAGGGGGTTGTCGATGGGGCACTTGGCAACCCAAAATTGTGTGGATGAAGGAGGGATTTTACCCTTGCTCCATGCCTTGGAAGGTGTCTCTGGAGAAAATGATATCGGAGCAAGAGCTGAAAACTTGTTGGATACCCTCTCGGATAAAGAAGGAAAAGGTGATGGGTTTCTGGCTGATAAGATTCGCGGGTTGCGCCATGCTACACGGGATGAAATGAGACGCCTGGCATTAATGAAGAGAAAGGAGTTGCTTCAGGTAATTTTAAAGTGTTTTAGTCGTGGGCTTTCTGGATGTATTGTTTTTTTACTATATCTGATTGATTTTTTTTATCGAGCAGGGGCTTGGGATGCGACAAGAAATGGCTTCTGATGGTGGGAAGCGGATTGTTGTTGCTCAACCTATCCTTGAAGGTTTGGAAGAGATGGAAGAAGAGGAAGAGGGGTTGGCTTGCATGGTATGTCGTGAGGGATATAGTCTTAGACCAAACGACTTACTTGGCGTCTACACCTTCAGTAAACGGGTTAATTTGGGTGTCGGGACTTCAGGAAGTACTCGTGGAGATTGTGTATATACAACTGTTAGCCATTTCAACATCATACATTACCAGTGCCACCAGGAGGCCAAGAGAGCAGATGCTGCACTAAAGAATCCAAAAAAGGAATGGGATGGAGCTGCCCTCAGAAACAACGAGACACTTTGCAATAATCTGTATCCCATAAGAGGTCCCGCTGTTCCACTATCTCAATATACACGTTATGTGGATCAGTACTGGGATTACCTTAATGCCCTTGGACGTGCTGATGGAAGTCGACTCCGCTTGTTGACCTATGATATAGTTCTGGTATGCAGCTTTTTTCCTTCATTTAATTTTTTCAATGCCTTCTACTTTTGTATGTATTTATTTCTAACGTGAACAAATATTATTACAGATGCTTGCACGATTTGCTACAGGTGCATCGTTCAGCATCGACTGTAGAGGTGGAGGAAAAGAGAGCAATGCAAAATTTCTTCCGTTTATGGTCCAGATGGCTCGTTATTTTGTTGATCATGATTCTTCTCAACGACATAATCTGGCGAAGTCTGTGGGGGCATATCTTGCCTCGTCCACTTCCACATCCACACCAGATTCCAAATCCCCGACTTCTTCCTCTGTGGGAACAGAGGAAACAGTTCAGTTTATGATGGTCAGTTCCCTTCTTTCGGAGTCATACGAGTCCTGGTTGCAACATCGCCGTGCTTTCTTGCAGCGAGGTATATACCATGCATACATGCAGCGGACCCATGCTAGGTCATCTCACCGCTCATCAGCGGCAGCATCACCATCTACTCCCTCTAAGCCAGAAGCAAAACCAGAGGAACTCCTGACCATAATCCAGCCAATGCTCGTGTACACTGGTTTAATCGAGCAACTTCAACGCTACTTCAAGGTGCAAAAGAAAGGGGTAGATAGTTCAGGTCACACAGGAGGTAAGGATGAGAAAAACTTGGAAGGTTGGGAGTTGGTGATGAAAGAGAAACTATTGAATGTGAAAGACATGGTGGGGTTCTCAAAAGAGATGTTATCATGGCTGGATGATATGATTTCTGCCACCGATTTACAGGAAGCATTTGATGTGATTGGTGTATTGGCTGATGTGATGTCAACCCCATCGGGTAAGTGTGAGGATTTCGTGTACGCTGCAATTGAAGCTGGGAAAGGCTAAAGTTTCTGATGCATCCATATGTAAATGCTACCGAAATTTTGACTACGTAAATTACTCATTATTGTTTTGGGTGTCGATATAATACTTTCTACTATACTTGGAGTCGTGAATGTGATTTGAATATTCTTTTGCCAGCTTCAATTTAGATTGTGTAGTAGTCAAAAATTGCGACTAAATTTAAATGGTAATTAGCGCATTCGTATCCACTTTCATCAAATTACGGCTCGCTTTTTCTACGAGATGGTGATTATGTTTGTTAACCAAGCAATTCTTCGTAAGGGTTGAAAAACTTCAATCTCTAGCTTCCTAGCTCCAAATTCGTATCCCTAATTGCTGGAAAACCCTTTGAGTCGAATTAGGCTTCTCAAATTTCATTTTATGAATGTTTATTAAATCTATCTGAATTATTAATATTGATTATGTGATTTTAAGTTGTTAATTAACATGATTAGTTAACTTATGCTATAACTGACGTTTTTAATGAGTTGATTGGTTATTACAATTATATAGTTAGATAATTGTGACTTAAAACTGTGACTGGTAATAGGTTAGGATGACGATTTATCTCAAATTAATGTAATTAGTTAATTAATATACTTTATTAATAGTGTAATCACGGATTTAAATGCTAAAAAAGTCTAAATGATAAGCTTAAATATCAATGTTTTGAAAACCGGTTTAACTGGTTCGGTTCAACCGGTTCGACCGAGATTTTGAGTTTTTTCGGCCGGTTGAAAATCGGTTTTGACCAAGAGTTGACCGGTCAACGAATCGGACGGTTCGGTCAAAACCGGGCGGTTCAATCGGGAACCGGACCGGTTGAGCCGTTTTTTTTTTTTTAAAAAAGTGTTTTTGGGACGGTTGGACCGGACCGGTCCGACTGGGTCAACCGATATTTGAAGGATTCCGGTCCGATTCAATTTCCGGTTTTCAAAACATTGTTAAATATGAACAGTCTATTTTTTGTTTAACGCATTACATAAACAACTTTTCACTTCTTATCTTTATGATTTACAGTGTATGCGTTAATCTTTTCTATGTATATAAACAGAAGAATTTGAACTATTGATTATTTCCTATATTTCCTATATAATTATTAGTCGTTGATTTTCTATCATAATACGTATTTGACTATGAACAATGATGAGCGATGATGATCGGTTGGGATGAATGATAAGCCCGAGACATTTTTTTTTTTTTTTTGTAATTGATGTGTTTGGTATCAGGTGAATGGAGTAAGTGGCTCAAATTACACCACATACGTTTGAGGATTTTTTTTTGTTTTTACATTTTCTTACTTCGTATTACTTTTTGATGATAGATTTGTAAGGCGTACTTTTTATTACTTCATTTTTAGCCATTTACCACCATTCATTCTTTACTATAATGTAGATTACAACACTAGCATGCATATGTGCATTTAGTGATAGATGCATATAATGTAGTGATGTACAAATTAATAAGAGTATACAATCAAAATGTAAGTGAGGTCGTGAGATTAAACCAAAATTGTTGTGAAAAAATTGTATATATAGTTATATATTCGCGATAGCATCTATTACTTATTGTCTAAAAATTGATTTATCTCTTACCTAAGTTAAACAAAAAAAGAATGTCTTTTTGTGTGTTAAAATGTAGACTTTACTACTTTATAAGAGGAGAATTATTGTTATATATATGAGTATTGTTAATAACATATTTTAAAGTTGTCAATAACGTGTATAAAGTGATTGTATCTCAAGTTATAATTACAAAGTCGTTTAAATTTAGAGGGTCAAATAGTTTATTATGATATGAGTACACATGATACGTGGTTAGAACCAGGGGTGGATGTATATATAATTTAGGGTATGCACTTGCATACCCTTGAGTTCTCATGTGTAGTGTAAAAAAATATTTTTCTCACATATGTTTAGTAGATTTTCTAGAAAATGTTTACCCTTAAAAAAGGGGGTGAACACTCTAGGATTTATAATTATATAGCAAGTGACAACTCAACTAAACTAGTAGCTTGTTTATTACTATCTCCGTCCCACTTATATTGTTCACTAACTGATGCAGAGAATTATAATGATCACGATGAACTTAATTTTCGTATTGGAAGTGGATAAATATCTATTCCAATTTAATTAGTATCTTTTATTTTTAGTGATTATCTTCAATAATTAATTTGTATCCTAGTTAAATTAGGATTCCATATATTTGGAAAATTAGGTGTCTTTCTTTTCAAGAAATTTCTATATAAGTATTAGGTTTTCATTTTTGATTGTTAGTTTATGTTTTGATTAATAAAAGTGTTAAAGAAGAACGACAATTCATTTTTTAGTTCATTGTTATACTGTAACACCCCGCAATTTCGTCATAATTATAAACGTAATTTGCACGCATTTCTAGGCTAACTCACAACGCATTTTAGAGGTAAGTCTAGCAAAACCCAACTAGTTAATACGCGTAGTACTACATTCGCAATTAGTTGTAATTACACACAAAACAATTGGAACAAACGCGACAAAAACATACGACTGTTGGTGAACAAAATCGTTTAATAATATGAAATTATTAGATAACATAAACGTTTAACAAATATTACGTTAATAATATTTACAAAGTGTATTTGTATCAAAACTGAAACTACTCGAAACTTATCCGTCAAATCAAGTCAAAAAACAAAGTTATAATTTTAGAACTCAACTAAATTATTTTTATAAAATATCCCAATTAAAAATATAACCGAATACGTATTTAAAAATTTATTAATTAAAAATATGTTAACATTTAACAATCAGGTAAACGAACACGGACTAAATACCACAAAATTGGGACAAAAATTCCCCCACCTCTTTGTTTGGTCGGCCTACCCAAAACGCCCACCCAATTCCCTTCTTCCCTTTCATTTCACAAAACACAAACACACACTTCTCTCTCTTTTCTCTCATTTTTCTCAACAACAACCACAAAAATCATCATCAACAACAACAAAATCGGACACACAACAACAACAAAACGTATCATCAACCTCATCTTCAAGATCCACCATTTTCATCTCCATTTTCATCTCCCACCTAACTTTTGGTTTCACTTAAATTTGGTAAGATTTCACCACTTTTCCTTGTTATTTCGTGATTATTATGAGTGATATACTATGTATTAGTGTTTCTACAACAGATTATACCCAAAAAACGACCCAAAACTCATTTTCCCCAAACTTTCGCCGAACAGTTCGTTATGTCGCTTTTGGCCCAAAAACAGTACTGCGACATAGCCTATGTCGCAGGTTTATGTCGCAGTCAATGTCGCAAAAATTATTATGTCGCATGGTGCGACACAAGCCATTACGTCGCAGCAAATCCGAACGTTGCATATAACGACACAATACCTTATGTCGCATTAAAATTACGGATGTCGCACATGGCGACACAAACCCTTGTGTCGCAGAACCTTTTAGCTACACAGTCCTTATGTCGCAAAACTCAGAACCTTAAAAACACATGTTTTTCACTAAGTGTCGGAAACAGATTTTACCACTTGATTTTACTCCGAATTTGGAATTCGAATGCGTTTTCACTACAGCAACATAGTAGAATTAAAAATTTTTCAAGCTGACCTGGCAGCTCGATCCCAGCCAGGGGCTCTGCCCCTTGAACCCCGTCAGGGGTTGCCACCCCTTGGACCCCGCTACCAGGGGCGCTACCCCCGAACCCCCGTACACAATTCCATACCTTATGAAACACAATGAAACAATATGATAATGCTTTCAGAGATTATTATTACAAACCGTTACCAACAAGTCGTATACATTTTCACAACTACAAATTGTGAATGTAAACATTAAACCAAACACTTGGGTCATAATCTAGTTGTGTGAACACTAGCATGGATGGTCAAACTGAGACATCCACGTAATTATACTTATAATCTCACATGTTTAGGGCGTTAGGAGATTACGGTCTTTGAGAACATTCGGGCTTAGGCTTTGCTAGCACTCGAACATACTTAGCTCATCAGATGAGTTCACAGCCCCTACTTTTACTGCTTTACTACTTTTGAACAGGGGTGAAAAACATAGTCAACTCTTTTGATACAGGTGCAAACTTTTATATAACTGATTTGAGGTATACTATACAAACTGTTTACGACTGCGGTCAAACTGTTACAACTTTTGTTTATGAAATGGTATTTCATATGAAAACTAAATTGGAACTCGCTGGAGAACAACCAGCTACACATTTTCTCTAATTATCTTTTATGAAACAACATTTTCATAAACATACAGAAAGTCCCTACGTCTTGGGCAAACATACAGAAAGTCCCTACGTCTTGGGCAAGGTTCCATCCTACGTCTTGGGTGAAGGCTCTATTTCTTGAGCAGTGGGTCCTACGTCTTGGATGCCAGTCCTACTTCTTGGACACAACTTGAAAAGACCCTACGTCTTGGGCACATAGAAAGTCCCTACTTCTTAGGCATATATTGTTAAGTCCTACTTCTTGGACAAACATTTTAGTCCCTACTACTTGGGCAAACATTGAAAGGTCCCACTTCTTGGACAAGCTTTTCTAACTATACTTTTGGGCGACCTCCCCACGAAACTTCATGTTGATGAACTTTACTGGTTTTGGAAAAACGTTACAAACATACTGGTTGATCAAAACTTTATACGCAAACATAAAACCTGTGAATTCACTCAAACTCGTTGTTGACTTTTACTATGTTTTTCAGGGAATTAGCTGCACGTAAGACTACCGCCTGCACATATGGAATTCTAGGCAACCCGCGAAGTATTTAGGATGCCACTTTTGAAAACGATGGATTTCTTTTATATAACTAATATGTTTTAGTCATATTTACGAAATCTACTTTTGTAAACTTAATTACTCTACATTTGTACGATTCGATGAATCGTAACACTTTGTAACTATTACTTTTGGGATCTTAATATATATGTTCCGTTGTAATCATATGCTCTGATATGTATGCATGTACAATGTTGGTGTCATTACCCCCACACTTAACTAAATGCTTCCGCTAAACGAAATCAACAAATTTGGGGGTGTGACATATACGTTTGTATGTGATGGCCATTTAATTATATCGATCCGTCATCATTTGGTATCAGAGCTTCTAGGTACAAATGGCCGAACGGATTCCTTATGGACGTGGAAGAGATCATCATTTTGTTAATCGTAGATTCTCCGGACGAGGCAAGGATTCAACCGACTATCGTGTCCTACGTGATATAGTGTAACATCCTCGTTTTGGGCCTAGTAGAAATACAGTATTGTTTTTCACTACTTTCTTGTATTTAAATTGTATTTAGAAATAATTGGTATTATTTGGATAACTTAAATTAATAGGTCAAATGATCAAATGATTTATTGTGCTAAATGAATTATTAATTGGTTTAAATTAATTTAGTTGACGGTATAGTAAAATGCATTTCTCGCAAATAGTTTTTAGGTTCCAGACAGTAGATTTGGAACGGGTAAATGATTACACTGCATGTTAATTGGATTTGATGGAAATGTCGACCATTTTCCATTTCTTCAGTTCTTTCATTCTCTCACACTTTCTCTCAAAAAACACATGCACCAGAAAACAATTCCCCATCTGATTTTCATCTTGTTGAAGCTGTGATTGTGTGTTGCAACTGATTCACCATCTTCTTCTTCTTCACCTTGTTCATCTAGTTCCTTCCTTTCCATTGTAAGTAATTGTTTTGTGTTCTTGAGCTCAATTGATGAGATTGAGTAGAAAGATTGATGCATGTATAATCCAATATGCTTAAATGAATTGTAGTTACTGAAATCATCATCTTGTTCTTGTCTTGAATGCGAATTTCTAGGTTTGAATGTGTGAAATGGGTTTTGGTTAAATTAGGTTGAATGAGTAATGCATGTGTTGATTTAGGACTTGGATGATTATTGTTTGTTGTTATAACATGTTTGTGGTTGATACTTGTGGTTAATTTTCTGTTAAAATCGTGTTTTACATTGGTATGTAGCGGAATTGGGTTTTTGTGTTCGTGCTGAGCTTTAACAGGTCTGAACCATTGCTGGAAAGCTTGAGAACGCGATCCAGCTCAATTGCCCGGATCGCGTTGCTATGTGTAAAATGGCCACAGCACGTTTTGCTCTTACGAACGCGATCCTGACACGACCCAACCCGGATCGCGTTGGTCAGTTGGTTTTGTGTCCGGATTAAGTTTACTCTTGGGAACGCGATCCTAGCCACTTGCCCGGATCGCGTTGCCAAGTGAAAATTGGTAACAGAATATTTTGGTACAGTGGAACGCGATCCAGCCACTCCCAACCCGGATCGCGTGTGCTAGTTATAATCTGACGAATTTGATAATGTGTGACTTGAGTACTTGTGTTATTTAAATAGTATTGAATGTATCTTATGAGTATTTAAATAACCTTATATGTTTGAATAGTATACTATGAATCATAACATGAGGATCTAACTTGGGTTTTGATTATGTTCTCAATTAAACCGAAGACTCAATAAGATAAGACCTTTGAGTGGAGACGGTGATCGTCAAGGGTGAGTGGATCTTGGACTCTCAGGCTAAGTTAGTTGTAACAAATGGTTGCAACTGGTAAATTGGTTTATCGCATTGATTGCTTTAATATGATACTGCCATGATGGTATTCCTTGAATGATTATCGGTGCCCTATATACTATGATGAGTGTGAACTATTTGATTTGGTGGAGGTCAACTAATGGGTTGGGTTTGTGTACTATTACTTTGGACAGCGCAATGAAATTGTACATGTGTTGGGCACTGAACTTGCGTTGTATGTAGTATTAGTACCAAACTATCGGTTAAACCACTGTTTGGCCTTCAGTTGGTTTTAAGCGTACTTGGGGAACCACCGCGGCATGAGGGTACCTCAAGGACCACCGATCCTTCTATGTTACGTGTTGTAGACATTTGCTAAGCTAATTTAGATTGTTAGTTTTGGATCTATTCACTTAGCTTCGTGCTAATCCCACCTCACTACTTCTTGCAGGGATAGCTTTTGATTGTGGGTAGCTTGAAGTATGGGACGAATGGGATGTTTGATAAACCTACTCTGATTTAGTTATGTTTGGATTAAATCTGTATCAGATTTTAATATAACACCTAAGTATGTATTTAGCAATTATGATAATTTGGTATTAAGGTTGTATGTATTTCGAGATGCACTAGGGAAACGTATTACACGCATCCTATGATGTGTATTTTAAATATTCGCTTCCGTGATAATAATAATAATAATAAAAAAATGTCTTGAGAATTTGTAGGGTGTTACAAGTTGGTATCAGAGCCTAGGTTTGGGTGAATTGGACAATAGTAAATGTTCAATCCCAAATCTATTGTGTCAGTCAAACATCCAAGGGTGTGGAATTTAGCTATGATAGGATAATTGCTTAGTATGTAGGTACTAACGATTAACGAGTGGTGAGATGTGTTGTAATGCAGGATATGGCAGATAATGAGAACCCGGCCGTTACTTTCATCAATGTTCCGGTATCCGATATCTCTCCTCCTGAAACCCAAAATGTTAGTCAAGGACAATCCGGTACTTCCTTCGCAGGCGAGGATATGAGCCAAGAGGATTATATGTTACACTTAGAGGGGGAAAATGTGAGACTTAAAGCTATCGAGCAACAGTTTTTAGAACAACAAGCCCGGTTATCTCAACAGTTTCCTCAGACTTCACCACCAGTTTATAGCACTGTACCGCCTACTCTTGTGTCATCTCAGAATCCTTCATCATTACCGCACTACCATCAGCAGCCTCATGGAAATGTTTTTCAGACATCGGCCCCATTTGCATCTTCTGGGCCATCGGGATTTCAGTTTCCGGTATTTCCTCCGCCTTTTCGCCATAAAGTTTGTTCTTTTAAGACATTTAAATCTAGTGGACCATCAGACTATTATGGAAGTTCAAATCCCTCCGTAACTTTGGATTGGTTGAGGGACGTAGAAAGGAAATTTGAGGTATGTAGGTGTGAAGAGGAAGTCAAAGTTCCTTATGCGGTTCAGCTTCTCAAGGGTCCGGCAATGGGGTGGTGGGATTCCATTACCTCCCATTTGACTCCTCAACAAAGGGCATCTATTGGATGGTCCGATTTTTATAATGAGGTTTGCAAAAAGTATTGCTCGGTATATGATATGACCCGTATTCGACGTGAATTTTTGGATATGAAATTGACGGATAATATGACAATGGACGACCTTATTGCCCAATTCTCTGAAAAGCTGAGGTTTGTGCACCAATGGGTGCCGGATGAGAAGACTAGAATTGATCACTTTGTTGGTACGTTGCCCCATGCTTATCGGACAACTGTTAGACTTGCGGGTACTCTTAACCAAGCTTTTGAGTTAGCCCGTTCTGTGGATGGTGATGTTAGGGCTCAAGGATTAGAGGCGAAAGACATATCCCCAGTGAAATCCAAGGGGGAGTCTTCGAATAGTCCGGGGAAGAAAAAGTGGCATGGTTCTTTCCGTAGTAAAGGACAAGGTTCGAGTAGTGGTGCTATAGCGGATAAATCTAACTGGTGCACTAATTGCAAATCAAAACATACGGGTCCTTGCACTCCACAAACGGTTAGGTGCATCAAGTGTGGGCAGTTTGGCCATGATATCAAAGATTGCACTTTCCCTAAGCCTGTGTGTTGGAATTGTCGCAAGGAAGGTCACCGTTCAGGTTTGTGTCCGGAGGCGGGGAGACAGAACACGGGTACGGTCAGAGGTTCTTCATCTTCTGGCCAGAAAAGAAAGAACCCTCCTTTGGCAACGGGAAGAGCTTTCCAAATGACAGCCGATGAAGCTATCCGGACAGAGGACGTCATCACTGGTACTTTTCTTGTAAATTCTGTACCGGCATATGTCTTATTTGATTCTGGAGCTAATTGTTCATTCATGTCCAAGTCTTTTTGTGATAAATTGAAATTGACTCCCTCTGTTATTACAAATCCTATTGAGGTTGAAGTAGCGGATGGTAAAATGGTTCTGGTTACCACATCGGTGACTGGAGCTAGTATTTTGATTGAAGTCCATAGTTTTCCTGTCTCTTTTCTTTTGATGCCTATCCCTGGATTTGATGTGGTATTGGGAATGGATTGGTTGAGCCAAAATAAGGCCAACATTGATTGCCATAGAAAGCTAATAAGACTTCCTATCTCGGATGAGTCATATGTCGTGGCTCGGGGTGAGCGGGTAAGTGGTAGTATTCCCTTGATTTCAATGATGAAAGCTAGAAAATCTTTAGTTAAGGGGAGTGAATCATATTTGGCCTATGTTGTTAACGCTAAATTAGAAAAGAAAAAGGTCACAGACGTCCGAGTGGTATCGGAATACTCGGATGTCTTTCCCGATGAATTGCCTGGCTTGCCTCCTATTAGAGATGTAGAGTATAGAATTGAATTGATTCCAGGTTCTACTCCTATAGCGAAAGCTCCTTATAGATTAGCTCCCTCCGAAATTCGTGAAATGATGAGTCAAATTCAGGAGTTGCTAGATAAAGGTTTTGTTAGACCTAGTTCCTCTCCTTGGGGTGCGCCCGTGTTATTTGTGAAAAAGAAGGATGGCACCTTTCGGATGTGTATTGACTATAGGGAATTGAATAAAAGAACCGTAAAGAATAAGTACCCTTTGCCCCGAATTGATGAACTGTTTGACCAATTACTAGGGTTCTCGTGTTTTTCAAAAACTGATTTGAGATCGGGTTATCACCAAGTGCGGGTTTGTGAGGAGGATATTCCTAAGACAGCTTTTCGCACTAGATACGGTCATTACGAGTTTCTTGTTATGCCTTTTGGGTTGACTAATGCTCCAGCAATTTTCATGGATTTGATGAATAGAGTTTGTCGACCTTTTCTTGATAAGTTTGTTACAGTATTTATTGATGATATCTTAGTGTATTCTAAATCTGAGACTGACCATGAGATGCATTTGCGATTGGTTCTTGATACTTTGAGAAAGGAGCAATTGTATGCTAAATTTTTGAAATGCGAGTTTTGGTTACATGAGGTACAGTTTTTGGGCCACATCATTTGTGAGGATGGAGTTAAAGTGGATCCATCTAAAATTGAGGCCGTCATGAATTGGCAAGCGCCTAAATCACCTTCTGAAATTAAGAGTTTCCTTGGATTAGTGGGGTATTATCGGAAGTTCATAAAGGATTTTTCTAAGATTGCGGGTCCTTTGACTAAATTAACTAGAAAGAATATTAAGTTTCAGTGGACTGAGCAGCAGGAATCGGCTTTTCAGATTTTGAAACGGTTGTTGTGTCAGGCTCCGGTTTTAGCATTGCCTGACGGGTCCGATGATTTTATTGTGTATTGTGACGCATCTTCTGCAGGTTTGGGATGTGTTTTAATGCAACGAGACCGTGTTATTGCCTATGCTTCGCGTCAATTGAAACCTCATGAGATTAATTATCCTACCCATGACTTGGAATTAGCGGCAGTGGTTTTCGCTTTGAAAATTTGGAGGCACTACCTTTATGGCACGAAATGTGTCATTTGTACGGATCACAAAAGCCTTCAGTATATGTTCACTCAGAAAGAGCTCAATATGCGACAAAGGCGATGGTTAGAACTGATCAAGGACTATGATTGTGAGATTCGTTACCACCCGGGTAAGGCCAATGTTGTGGCGGATGCGTTAAGTCGGAAAGGAAAATCAGAAAAGGTTTGTTTTATGCGTTTGGAGGTTTCTTCGGATTTGATTGATCAATTGAAAGTGGCTCAAATAGAGGCATTGAGGGATAATAACTTGAAATCTGAGGTTATGTTAAAAAGGAAGGATTTATTAATTGATGATTCTCGGGGTTTGAAGACCTTTCAATCCCGAGTTTGGGTTCCCTTGCTTGGAGGACTTCGAGATGTGATCTTGTTGGAGGCACATAAATCTAAGTTGTCGGTTCATCCCGGAAGTACTAAGATGTATTATGATTTGAAATCTTTGTATTGGTGGCCTACTTTGAAATTGGACGTAGCTCGGTTTGTGGAATCTTGTCATATTTGCTCGCAGGTAAAGGCCGAACATCAAAAACCATATGGAGCTTTGAAACAACTTGAGATTCCCGAGTGGAAATGGGAGCATATTACCATGGATTTTGTAACCAATTTGCCTCGAACTGTTAAGGGTAACGATATGATTTGGGTAATCGTTGACAGATTAACCAAGAGTGCTCACTTTCTTGCTACTTGTGAGACGGCATCTTTGAGCAAGTTAGCACAGTTGTATATTAATGAGGTGGTTTCTAGACATGGAATTCCGTTGTCCATTGTTTCCGACAGAGATTCTCGGTTTGCATCGGGGTTTTGGCAAAGTTTACAGCGGGAATTGGGTTCTAGAGTAAATTTGAGTACGGCTTATCATCCTCAGACTGATGGTCAGTTTGAGCGGACTATTCAGACCTTAGAGGACATGTTGCGGGCATGTGTTTTGGAATTTGGCGGATCGTGGGATTCTCACTTACCTTTGATTGAATTCGCCTATAATAATTCTTTTCACTCTAGTATAGGAATGCCACCTTATGAAATGTTGTATGGTCGTCGATGTAGAACACCCACTTGTTGGTTAGAGGCGGGTGAGAAACAATTTGCGGGTCCAGACTTAGTACAAATTACTGCTGACAAAGTAGCCATAGCCCGTGATAAATTGAAGGCGGCCCGTGATAGGCAAAGGCAATATGCCGATCCGCGTCGTCGATCCGTGTCTTTTGTAGAGGGTGAATTGGTTTATTTGAAAGTTTCACCGTGGAAGGGTGTCATTCGGTTTGGGAAACGTGGTAAGTTAGCCCCTAGATATATTGGACCGTTTAAAATTCGACATGTCGTCAATGATCAAACGGTGTCGTTAGATCTTCCTTCAGAATTGGCGGGCATTCATGATACCTTTAATGTGTGTTACTTAAGGAAATGCAATGTGGATGACCAATCTCTAGTTCTTCCATTGCGAGACTTGCGTGTAGACTTAAGCCAGAGACTTGTAGAAGAACCTCTAGAGTTATTAGACCGTAAGGTGACTAAACTTCGAAAGAAGGATATCCCAATAATGTTGGTTAAGTGGAATCAAAGTTTGGGCCCGAACCTTACTTGGGAGACTGAGTCTAGCATGAGGACGCGTTATCCTAGTCTCTTTGAGCATGGCGAGATTTCGGGGACGAAATCTCCTTAAGGAGGGAAGATTTGTAACATCCTCGTTTTGGGCCTAGTAGAAATACGGTATTTTTTTTCCACTACTTTCTTGTATTTAAATTGTATTTAGAAATAATTGGTATTATTTGGATAACTTAAATTAATAGGTCAAATGATCAAATGATTTATTGTGCTAAATGAATTATTAATTATTTTAAATTAATTTAGTTGACGGTATAGTAAAATGCATTTCTCGCAAATAGTTTTTAGGTTCCAGACAGTAGATTTGGAACGGGTAAATGATTACACTGCATGTTAATTGGATTTGATGGAAATGTCGACCATTTTCCATTTCTTCAGTTATTTCATTATCTCACACTTTCTCTCAAAAAACACATGCACCAGAAAATAATTCCCCATCTGATTTTCATCTTGTTGAAGCTGTGATTGTGTGTTGCAACTGATTCACCATCTTCTTCTTCTTCACCTTGTTCATCTAGTTCCTTCCTTTCCATTGTAAGTAATTGTTTTGTGTTCTTGAGCTCAATTGATGAGATTGAGTAGAAAGATTGATGCATGTATAATCCAATATGCTTAAATGAATTGTAGTTACTGAAATCATCATCTTGTTCTTGTCTTGAATGCGAATTTCTAGGTTTGAATGTGTGAAATGGGTTTTGGTTAAATTAGGTTGAATGAGTAATGCATGTGTTGATTTAGGACTTGGATGATTATTGTTTGTTGTTATAACATGTTTGTGGTTGATACTTGTGGTTAATTTTCTGTTAAAATCGTGTTTTACATTGGTATGTAGCGGAATTGGGTTTTTGTGTTCGTGCTGAGCTTTAACAGGTCTGAACCATTGCTGGAAAGCTTGAGAACGCGATCCAGCTCAATTGCCTGGATCGCGTTGCTATGTGTAAAATGGCCACAGCACGTTTTGCTCTTACGAACGCGATCCTGACACGACCCAACCCGGATCGCGTTGGTCAGTTGGTTTTGTGTCCGGATTAAGTTTACTCTTGGGAACGCGATCCTAGCCACTTGCCCGGATCGCGTTGCCAAGTGAAAATTGGTAACAGAATGTTTTGGTACAGTGGAACGCGATCCATCCACTCCCAACCCGGATCGCGTGTGCTAGTTATAATCTGACGAATTTGATAATGTGTGACTTGAGTACTTGTGTTATTTAGATAGTATTGAATGTATCTTATGAGTATTTAAATAACCTTATATGTTTGAATAGTATACTATGAATCATAACATGAGGATCTAACTTGGGTTTTGATTATGTTCTCAATTAAACCGAAGACTCAATAAGATAAGACCTTTGAGTGGAGACGGTGATCGTCAAGGGTGAGTGGATCTTGGACTCTCAGGCTAAGTTAGTTGTAACAAATGGTTGCAACTGGTAAATTGGTTTATCGCATTGATTGCTTTAATATGATACTGCCATGATGGTATTCCTTGAATGATTATCGGTGCCCTATATACTATGATGAGTGTGAACTATTTGATTTGGTGGAGGTCAACTAATGGGTTGGGTTTGTGTACTATTACTTTGGACAGCGCAATGAAATTGTACATGTGTTGGGCACTGAACTTGCGTTGTATGTAGTATTAGTACCAAACTATCGGTTAAACCACTGTTTGGCCTTCAGTTGGTTTTAAGCGTACTTGGGGAACCACCGCGGCATGAGGGTACCTCAAGGACCACCGATCCTTCTATGTTACATGTTGTAGACATTTGCTAAGCTAATTTAGATTGTTAGTTTTGGATCTATTCACTTAGCTTCGTGCTAATCCCACCTCACTACTTCTTGCAGGGATAGCTTTTGATTGTGGGTAGCTTGAAGTATGGGCCGAATGGGATGTTTGACAAATAGAGATTGAACGCATGCAACAACGGATACGAGAGCTAGAGATCCAATTGGACTCGCTGACAAAAGAGACGGAGTATGAACCGAGCGTCTGGGATGACGGTGAAGAAGAAGTCAACCCTTTTGACGGATTTTATCAAGGATTTCATGAAGAGTTTCAAGCAGAGGAAACTGAATCCAAACCGATCGTCTGGGACGAAGGTGAAGAGGAAGAGGAGTATCCTTTAGCCGACCATTATGAAGTTCATTATGGTTATTTCTATTGTCACTATAAAGGGACTAAGGAAGAGATTACCAAGTTCATGGAAAATCATATCAAGCCTCTTTATGACACATATGGAGATGATGAACCTTCTAGTGTCAAGATTGAGATTGATGATCATGAAAAGGTTCATGTCATTCAACATATTCCTAAAAGGGTCGAATTTGAGGGCTTTAATATCAATTGTAGGTTGATGTTTGGTAGCGAGGAAAAATATATGGATGAATAAGGTTTTAAGCGTAAGCAACCGTTACCAAATGTGGTTGATTTAAATGGTGATATCAATGATAAACTCGGCTCGAGGACCAATCGTTTTCAAGAAGGGGAGGATGATGCAGGGAATTATAATGATCATGATGAACTTAATTTTTGTATTGGAATTGGATAAATATCCATTCCAATTTAATTAGTTTCTTTTATTTTTAGTGATTATCTTTAATAATTAATTTGTATCCTAGTTAAATTAGGATTCCATAAATTAGAAAAACTAGGTGTCTTTCTTTTCAAGAAAACATCTATATAAGTATTAGGTTTTCATTTTTCATTGTTAGGTTATGTTTTGATTAATAAAAGTGTTAAAAGAAGACCGACAATTCATTTTTTAGTTCTTTTTTATACTTTTGTGTGTGATGGTCATTTAATCATATCGATCCGTCATCATTAATGATGCAGAGAATGTCTTCGGCCTCTAGCTCCTCTGGCTTAGCCGCCGGTTCTTCGGTCAACATGAAGTCGAATGTTTAGGCGATTCGAGATAATTGAAGGGTCAAAAATGACAATTTATAATTGTCATATTCTATCATTTTATATTTAGTATTTATTTTATTTTAATTAGGATTTATCTTTTGTGTATTGGAAAAGATTTATCTTCTTCTCCAAGTTTAGGACTACTATATAAGGATTAGAGTATTAGGGTTTTAGTTAGATTATGATGAATTAAGAAAAGAATAGTGTTACTCTTAAAGTCCCGATTTGGGCACCCTTTTAGGGTTTATTGAATTTTCCAATCTTGTTTATTGTGTGATTTGTTCGATTCACAACCACCCCATCATCACTAACTTTGTTGTTGGATTTAACATAAATCGGACAAATGTTAGTTAATTATACCCTTATATTCAATGCAAGTTTGACTGAAAATTTTGAAAAAAATAAATGAATGAGCATAAAATAGATAATTTAATGATTATTTATAATTATTTATTTTGTAATTGTACAATCTTTTTTAGACAAACAGAAATAGTAAGGTATACAATATAAATGGTACGGAGTGAGTAATAATTAATTCATATCCATGTGTACAAATGTTACATTTTTGTTACTATTCTATGAGCTAAACTTTGAAAATATGTATTGTACGTATTTAAATTGTGTAACCATATTTTCATACGTTTTTTGTTGTGTTTTCTACACAGCATTACAAATGATATCCCCTATAACGTTTTCTTTATTAAGTTTTATACATACAATAATAATTAGTAGAATGCTTACAATAAAGCTTTTAGAATTTAGAATTTAACGAATATAATATGAATTTTGAAACATCGTCTCACAGAGTCATAGGATAGATAAGGTATGAAACTTAATAGATTTTGAAACAATAAGTTTCCATTTTTATGATAAATTCAAAAATTAGGACTGCGAATTTAAACTAGGATTATAATTTTGAAGTTGCAGCTAAAATAAATTTGACTTTAGGTGTTTGGTTATTTAAAAGCGATTTAGCTCAATTTTGATTAACCAATAATTAAAAAAAAAAAAATTTAACTGAAAATTTGAATCAAAGAATCGAAATTTGACCCGATAAACCCCTTAAAAAGCTAAAATAATCCACCCATCCTGCCAAGTGTTTTTATGCATACCAACCTTGTATTTACCGGTTAGAACTGTCATTATGATTTTCTAAGTATATACTTTAAATTGAAAAAGGAAATCTAAGTAATTAAATGACGAGAAAACCAACAAAACCCAAGAAAGAAACACATTAATTGAATTGAAAAGCACAGACCTTTTCATTTCTTAAAATTGACTACAGACAAGTTGCACACCCAATATCTGCAGTAGCAGTTGTATTTGGTTGAATCAGTTTATTCACAAAACCCAAATTCAATCGAAATTACCAACACTGTAGTTATTTCTAAATCTTGGTTCACCCTTTTAATAAAGTTATATCCTTTTCCACCAAAAACCACTAGACTCGGTCTTATTTGATCAATTTCCTGCGTCTATAATTCACTATGCAACCTCTTCATTCTTGATAAAAAAGAAAAGAAGGTAAAGATCTGAACTTTATGGTGCTCATGTACTTGATTTGTAGTAATTAGTTGTTTTTCTTTGTTGGTTTAAAATATTGGGATCACAAATCATGATGTAATGAATTTGGGGTCTATATGTGATTTATGTGTCCTTATGAAAGTTTCTTTGGTTGACTAATGATTTCTGTGTGGGTCAACTATTATATGATCTGTTTAGTTCATGCTACTTTGAAGTGTTGACTGTTGAGTAGCTTATTTGTGTTAATTCTGATGATAAGAGTTCCAATTATATGTGGGATTCAAATTCGGGTTCTTTGCCACCCAATTGTCCCTATTATTCATAAGCATTTGAATTTCTGTACCATTTTACTAATCAATCATGTTACTTGATCTGTTTTTCTTATATGTGAACAATTTGGACTTAGGTAGTGTTTGGATTTGCCACAAATCTGAAAACTGCGTGTTCGAAGTTATGATAATTAGTTTCACTGTGTTATGAGAAATTGTTTTGTACTTTGAAATTTTTACCTTTTAGGGTCATAGGGGTCAACTTTTGAGAAATGGGTCAGAAGTTGCTAAAACTATATTGATTTTTAAAAGTAAAGAAATATCTGGCTGCTTGTAACGTTAGTCACTTTGTTTTAGTTAATTATCTGATTCTTGATCCCTAAACGGGGTGATGATTACTTTGTGGGGCCAAACATGTGTTCTTGACTTATTATTTCCTTTACTCGTGTTAAATGAGTAATTGGTTTTATATTTTTAGTGATTAGAACCTACAGCTGTTTCTTGCAAGATGTTATCATTGATGCTACAAAGAGATCGAAAACATGGTTCACAAAGCTAATTTAGTGATCATTGGAGTGTGTGTTGGTGTAGCTGTTGGCGTTCTTCTAGCATCACTTGTATTTTTTGGCATACGATGGTATAGAAAGCGTGCTCATCTTCGAAAGTGTGCAAATGATCATGACCATAGTGTATCGACTCTTCCTATACGCCAAAATGGTGTAGAGACAAGTAGCATATTGAGTGAATCCTTCCCCAACTCTGTAACTGTTAAAGTATCAACATATCCTGCAAAAATTTCTCCACTCTCTAAATGGAACAAAAACACCAAAGACCAATTAGCTTCGGCGTCGGGCCTACCAAGATATTCTTACAAGTATGTTGTTTGGAAAGTTATGATATCTTCTTATAATATTCTACTGGGACTAATATGTACTTGGCCTTTTGCTGCAAACAGACCATCATTCTTGTAGAAGTGTAAAATGAAACACGTTACACTTTGATAGGATGAAATATTTCAGATAAAATGGGGTTATAATGTATCTAAAATCGTTTTGTTCTTCCAAACCATAGTATTTCTTACGCTTTACCAAAAAGAAATTGTTGACTTTCGACAAAAAAAGAAAACTACCTTTTTGTAATGTGTAAAGTTTTAAGGATCATCTCAATATGGGAATAATTTGTATTTTATGCAAGTGTTTAACCAAAACTATATGACGTTTTTCCGGGAAGATTAAAAAGCAGAAAAATCTGTTTTCACATTTGCTCCATTCTGATTGAAGTTTCTGCTGTCATATAACTAGAATTTTTGTGAAAGCATTTATTTTAGCCTATCTTCAATTTTCAGGGACATACAAAAAGCCACAAAAAGCTTCACAACCATTTTGGGACAAGGGTCTTTTGGTCCAGTATATAAAGCTACAATGCCTGCAGGTGAAGTTGTTGCTGTGAAAGCTCTTGCTTCTGATTCCAAACAAGGGGAGAAAGAATTCCAAACAGAGGTAGTCACTGCTTCCGTGAAACTTTCTATGTCAAATTAACTTTTATGCCCTTGTTATTATTATTCAGGCCAGTTCACGAAATTTTTGCTGAGTTTGAACTTAAGATTATGTCCATGGGTGTTTGTGCTCTCTGGTTAATGTTGGCATAAGTGTTAAAACATGTCATGTCTGCACGAACCTGAATGATAGTTCATATAGGAGTTGTGTTTAAAGTCAAAAGTCAAAGCTCTGTGAGATTTAAATATTATTACATTTTGAACGACCGGGTATCATTGGGCTTAGTCTTGTTGCAGGTATCTCTTCTGGGAAGGTTGCACCATAGAAACTTGGTGAATCTTGTCGGATATTGCGTAGATAAAGGACAACGCATGTTAATATATGAATACATGAGTAATGGAAGCTTGGCGAGTTTTCTATATAGTACGTTAATCGTTCCTTTCATCTTCTTTGTACTCAATCACGGAGTATATCATTTCACATATATATAGAACTGAAATTTCCCGAAATAGAAAGAAATTGGATGTTTTCTTATAATCTCTGCATCATCTATTTGTGTCATACTAAATTTGGAACTTCTCATGTTTTATAACCAGAATTAGGTGAAGAAAAGCACGCGTTGAATTGGCAAGAAAGACTTCAAATTGCCCTTGATATTTCACATGGAATAGAGTATCTTCATGATGGGGTTAGTTTGCTTTCCTTTTTTTTTTCTATTTCTGTGGAGACATGTTGAACAATGGACTCTTACATACATATTTCATTGAGCAGGCAGTTCCACCTGTCATACATCGAGACTTGAAGTCTGCCAATATATTGCTCGACCACTTGATGAGAGCTAAGGTAAAATTCTCTTTTGAGTGATTAACTTTTCAAACCATTCAATTTGGCCTTCTGTTATTGTTAAGTCGTTTTGTTAAAATTGACTGCACTCTGTAAGAATAAACTATATTTACATAGGAAAAGGAAAAAGAACTTATTGGATAACCTTTACACAATGTAATGATTTTGTGTTCTTACTTCTTAACAACAAATATCCAAGTACAATGGTTTGGAAAGTTAATTGGTTGATTTTTGAGGGCGTGTATTTGACGTGATAACATACAACATTATAGGTTGCTGACTTTGGTCTATCAAAAGAAGAGGTGTATGATGGTCGAAACTCAGGCCTTAAAGGTACATACGGGTACATTGATCCTATGTATATATCCACAAACAAGTTCACAATGAAGAGTGACATCTACAGTTTCGGGGTCATCCTATTTGAACTAATTACAGCCATTCATCCACAACAAAATCTCATGGAATATGTCAATCTAGTAAGCTAATAACATCCATTTCTTCCTCTTTAACAGTTTTTTGTAGACGTGGCAAAATGGGTTATGGGTTAATATAGGTCCGGGTCATTACTGATATAATTTCTAGTTTTTGTCCATCACACTGGGTTGACCTGTCAAGACTTTGCATTATTTAATTAATTAATGATCTAACTATGATTACAAAAAGATATTATTAAACTAACATATAAATATTATAATAAAAGCAATGTTGGGAAGATATTTAACATTTCAACCCATTTGACACATTTACTTTTTTATTAATGTTTTTTAAATTCATTTTGGTCTATTAGGTATTAAATATAAACAATTAGTTTGTATTGTCGCTTCTAGCGTTATGATACATCTTGGTACTAAAAATTGATTTTTTTTCTTATGACATAAATAGGCAGCAATGAGTTCAGATGGGGTCGATGAAATTCTGGACAAGGAGCTTGCGGGTGAGTGTGATCCAGAAGACGTGAGAAGCTTAGCTCGAATAGCACACAGATGCTTGCATAAGACACCAAGAAAGCGGCCTTCAATTGGGGAGGTTTCACAAGCTATTATGAAGCTGAAACAGAGACGGCTGGTTAGGGAAGATAGTACAATGTCGTTTGCAGGTGAAGAGTTCTCGGGGGTAGTAGGATGCATTGAGCTCCAGCAAAATCAATTGCGGAAAATGACCAGCATAGCTGAATCCTAAAATATTCAAATCTGTTATTATCGTTGCAGTAATTTTTGGTGGAAAGACCTGTACATTATACATAGAGAAATGAAATGAATTACCTGTTGGGCTGTTGGCCCTTTGGCTGCTACTTATACTAAATAGTGTACATCTAAATTGCCATTAGCAAAATAGATTTCCATGAGTGACCCAAAATACAAAATTGCAAGGTCTTGGCCTAAATTGGTACAGATGAAAACAAATTGATGATTTAGTGGCCCCAATGTTAGAAAATTGCTTCATGTGCCTAATCTTACCTACATAATTAAATTGCATATATTTTAAAGAGAAGAAGGACCATTACACTACTGTGAACCTATACTACTGAAAAACATTTTGATAAGTTAAAAGTTTAAAATGAACATTTATTTTGGGACAAATCAAAATAGAAATGTTAGACATTTAATCTGGGGAAGAAGAAGTAATAATCAGATATTCATATACTTATATCTTTCCAATTTTTGCATCAACTAAAAGATTCTCGTAATGTTTGCATGCTGCTTTATCTAATTATTTAAATATTTAAATAGATATAATACAAGGTGCAAACTCGAGCATAGAATAGAACTACATGATCTCTCAAAAGTAGCATGGATGAAAACAAAGCATACATATATTAAATTTACAACGTATCAGCAAGACATTTATGACCCTTCTATTTTAAAACAAAAAATAAAAACACCCAAAATAAAAAATAATACCATCTTGGGTTTTGCTAATTGTTAATACTATTACTATTACTGTTACTGTTACTATATTTATTTATCCATATATATGTTAGGGGACTTCACTTGTATAGGGGGAGCAAAATTGTGAGCCTAAACCTAACCTATTTTGTGCTTATTATTTCATTTCTAAAGTTCGATTCACGGGGCCTAAATACTAAACTAGAGCGCTGTTTCGTAATTAGTTTCCAGGCTCGTGGTTGTTGATTGGAGGTTTTCGACGAGGCTTCAGCTTCATGCCACCGTAATCCTTTTTCATCATCTGCATAACCTTTTTGTTAGCGTCCTCAAGTATTTTTGTCCATTCATCGATCTGTTCATCATGAAAAACGATCTTCTTTCCATTCTTCGTTTCCAACGTGGTCTTTTCTTGTCCCTACAGAGAGCACAACAAGTCTCAATAATCTATAACTTCATTGTTCATGTATGTAATTAAGAAGCGTTATAAGACTACACGCTCAATTCGCATATATACTTGTAAGTTAAAAGAGAGGCTAAATAATAGATTACTTGATCATTCAAGAAGGCTTGTGGTCCTTCCTCTGAAGCATTCTTATCTGTTCATAAGAATCGACAAAAAGTGCAGTTAGTTTCAGATATAATATTACACCATAAGCTTATACTAATAAATTCAGACCTAACTCATCTTTTAAGGCAAAAAAACAGTTAGAATACTACATAAAGTAGTGGGTTATCACAGTACTTTCTACTTGAACAAAAAAATTAACTATATTGAAGGTCAAATAGAATATATTTTCAGCTTTCTCATAATAATTGGTTTTATTGATAACGATATGTTAGATGTAAATTAGATTGATAAATAAATAATACTTGGTGTTTTAGCTAAAAAAATTTAATTAAATAAAAAATAAAGTTACAAAAGTTTGAATATTCAAAATCAAATATTAAATCTTTCATGTGGAAGAATCAAGTAGGTATATTTTTTTTTAACTAAAAGTGTGATTACACAAACAACTTGTTTACCAAAATGCATTTATGCCATATTATATATCATATTATCTTAATAATTAGTTATGATCAAAGAAAAGGTATATTTATGATCTAATTATAACTAAACTAAGAAATACAAGCAGTAGTTAGTAACATGTTATTGCCTGTTTTCAGTTATTCCTAGGAGGGTGGTGTTTTGCAGAATGATAATCAGCAGTGAAAGCAACAAAACCTGCTTCCACATTCAACTTCTGGTCATCACCTGTTCTTGATCTTGAATCCATTTCTTCATCTTCTTTTTTCAACTTCATTCCCATTTTCCTTCCTCCGATTCTCACGTCCTTATTTGATCCACTACCGATCCCCAAAGTTCCAGAAACGAGTTCCTGCTCAAACAATAACACCCTTCTAATTAAACACAACATATTCTGCAACTACATATATAACTTCATTAAAAAAGAGAAATATACATGGTAGTGCTTATTAGTTAGTTTCGAACACTACTTGCAACACTCTTCAATAAATTTCTTATAGACCCTTTTCTCTTTACTTTTGATTCACATAAAATAAAGATCGATATGACAAAGATACTCGCACGTACGCCCTATCAGCTAGATACTACTAAAGGTGGTGTCGATACTACAGTCTTCACAAAATATATAAAAAATATTGCTAAAAGGTGAACATAAGACGATGATATATAGGTTTTATCAGAGGTGATAGCTTGTAGGTTTGTCCTTTCAAAAAAGGAAATTATTAATAAGAAGAAGGAAACAATAACTACCTTGTTAATTAGAGATGCATCATTTTCTTGAGGGTCTTTGATTAAGTTTGCTTCAAGCACTCTCCTTTCTAGCAAAGAGACGAATGAGAAAGATAGTATCATTGATTAGTAAACAAAGAAAATATCAAGTCATCGAGAAATTAGCTAGAGAGGTATAGGCATACATAGCTAGACAAGAAGGTATGAAGTACCTTGATGAAGAACACCATGTACATGAACACTTTGAAGTGCAAATGAAACAAGGAGAAGAGCAAGTATGAAGCCTTCAAACCTTATGAACACCATGTTTAACACTTTCTAGCTAGCTAGGTTTCTTTTAATGTTTCCTTTCTGAAAAACTAATATCTTAGAGTTAATTAAGAGTTTGTTGTAATTAAGAGAGAACAGAAGAGATCTTATGAAGAAGAGCATGTGGGGTTTTATAGACAGTTTAATTAACCCCTTCCACCCAGCTTCTCCTATAACTGGCTAACCTGGGTCAAACCTAGGGTTCCAACATGTGTTCAGTAAAATATTTTTATGTTTTCTTGAAATGTGCACAACTTTGATCAGAGACTTTGTATTCACAAATTTAAACAATTTATTATATGTTTTTAACGGTTTATGAAGGAAAGATCAAATAAAAATCTTGTTTTCCCACTGCTTAGTGCATCTTTTCATATCAACTTTTTTATATAAAATTAGTTGTTAAAGCAAATAGTTGATCAGTTTTTACAGCTTCCGAAACTGTGAACAAGAAATTATGAGTTATCAAATACAGAGTACTATATAAGTATATAGTACTCTACTTAAATGTACGTGTAGTAATATTTACATTTAAAAAACATAAGAAGTATTAAAGCTAGTCTACGCGTGTAGTTGTATTAAAAGAAGGTGCTTACAGTCGTTAATTTTAAGCGTACAAAAATATTACTTTTATTGTTCATACTTCATACAGTACAAGTAAGATAGAAAAGACGATTGGTGACATTTTTTTCTTTTTTTGCTTCATTAAAGTTAAATAACTAAAACTACTAAATAGTGACATAAAAACACATTTATTTGATATTTTGGTGACACAGACTATTATTTATGGTTGAGCACGAAAACTGAAAAACTTAATCGTAACCGAAATAATCATATCGAAGAAACCAAAGCAAGGAGAAACTGATACTTTTAGTTTTGATAATGCAATAACCTAAATTTTTCCATTTGATTCGGGTTGAAAGTTAACGGGTTCTCTTTCTCAAAGAAGTCCCCCTCCTCCTTTCTTGCTTACCTAGCTCTTGTCTTAGTGTACGTCTTAGTGACTCTTCCTCTTTTCTAGCATCAGCCACCAGGAACCAATTCGAATTTTGATCTTGACATGTTGATGATTTTAACCGTACCCATTTTTGTCAAAAAGTATCTAAAAATCGAAGCGTAATATATGGAAGCGAAATTACTATATAATTATATATCTTATTTGATATATAATATAGAAATTTATAATTTATAATATATATTAACAATACGGTTTAGAGCATAAGGTGTCGTGCACTCTTTTCACAATGTCCTGAGGAGAATGTTGTTGTAGTGTTTTGAAGATTTGGTCGTACGGTAGACAGTGTTTTGAAGTTTTTAATTTTTTATTTTCTTAATACAAATAATTGAATAACTTAATTTTTAAACACTAATAAATTAATTAAAACAACATTTAATTCGTTAAAAAATTACATGTCCTAAAAATTTAAATGCATAGTTTAAAGACATAATTTTAAAAATAACAACTAAATTAAACTACTTTGATGTGTTCACTTCATTCCACTTTCGTTCACGATTCCTCCAAATATGCTCCACAAGGTCGGCTCGAATTCCTTCGTGTATCTTCCGATCACGTAGTTCCTTTGTTTTCCTCTCATATGTACTACACCTCTCGATCCAACAACCTTGTATGTTCCCTACAGGTACATTATATTCTTCATTTTCGGCAATGTTGAAGCCGTTTTATTCAATTATCAATTTATGTAGTATGATGCAAGTATACATGATTCGCTTTATAGCGTTTAGACTATAAGATATTGCTGGTTGTAGATATGCCATCTGCCTTGTAAAACATCAAAAGTGCGCTCAACATCCTTTCAGGCAGAAACTTGTTTCTTAATAAAATAAAGCCTCTTTTGATCAACCTCGCTTAAAAGTCTTTAACGAAGGCTGCCCATGATGGGTATATCCCATCAGTAAGATAGTATCCTCTATCGTATTCCATATTGATCACTGTATATGGAACTTTAGGAGCGAAGTCATTTAGAAAATTCTTTAACTAAGGAGAAACATTTAGAACATTTAAGTCATTATAGGACCCCGCAACCCCCAAGTATGCATGCCAAATTCATATGTCGTACAAGATGACGACTTCAAGCATAATTATCGGATACCCATGATCGCCTCGTGTCTATATCCCTTTTCTTGCATTTGGGCATTGTGTCCAAGCCTAATGTATACAGTCTGTGCTACCAATGTTTATCATACAGATCATGTATGTCTTCGTTTGTTAGTTCTCTCATGTACACATTTGAATATAAATCAAAAACACACTTTGTGAAATGTTGTAAAGTCTCACGAGAAACTCTTTCTGGCATTTGTAAGCATTCATCAAAGGCATCCGGAGTTGTACTGTAACCCAATTGACGAAGGGCGGAAGTGACTTTTTGAAGTGTAGTAAAATCTGGGATGCCACGTGCATCGACTCGTTGACGACACCACAAAAAATAGTCGGAAAGAGGTTCGATAGAGTAAGAGCTAACATTTTCACAAATTTGGAGGAATAACGATGACTCATTCAAAATCGACGTTTGTAATATTCGTGTGGATATTTCATAATTTTGACAAAGTAATCGTTCAATAAGTTTTGTTCCGCCGTTTCTCGGTCACGAGGTATGAAACGATGTGAACGAGCCGTTGAACTTTCAACATCTTTTTGAGGAATTAAAACTTATTTATGATAATTACTAGCAAGAATGAGAAGTTTGATCAAGGTTTCATCGTCGGAAGATGAATCGGATGATATTTTCTTTGTGTAAAACGTATGTGATATTTGTATTGAAATATAGAGAAAATGATGAAATTGAGGTGTGAATTATAGTGTAAATTATGTTTCTAGAAAATGATTGGTTGGTCTAAAATTACATGACTATATATTGATCTGAAAATGTGATTGATAGGTTTGTAAAATTGATTGGATGAGATTAAAAAGAGAAAAAATTCAACCTATCAAAAGATTAGACCTACTTTTAGGTGACCTATGTAGCATTACTCTTTAAAAATATAATAATTATTTTTAAATGGAAGTAGTCGTTGATCAACGGCTAAATTTAAAAAATAAACCTTTTTTATGTTTACGGTGGAAAGAAAATATAATGAATCATTAAAAAAACTGCTTGCTCGCCGTCCCAAAACGCCGTCAAAAACGTTGTTCCAGTATTGCAGAACGCCGTTCGATGATGTTCTCAACCCAAAACAATGTCAAATTTGTTCCCACTATGTGTGCTCTTGCATGCATTATCTTATATTGTATTAATTAATTAATTAATATTAAATCAATTAAATATGTGTTTATTTTGAAGAATTCTTTTTAGTAATATACATGTATAACTACTTACTAATCCTACAGTACACTTCTTTTGGGCACCAACAAAATTATATATCCATAATGAAATTAAGAAGATCCCACTTATGCAACCTAGATAAATATGATACACAACAAATTGGACTGTTTGACCACTTAAAACATTAGAGAAAAACATTGAAATTGAACATTTTGAGTACCTAAAAGTTTGAAACATAAACATAAATTTGCCATGTTAACTACAGCAAAACAAGATGCTTAATGTGATACAAATTAGCTCACATTAAAACCATCATTAAGTGAATCTATGGCTAGTCTTGAACTTGAAAAATTGATTTTAATATCATGCATCCTTGTCGACAATCGATTATGGAACCTGGATCAACATCAACTTAGTAACTTCATGTATGTCTTTATCCTTGTTATGTATATTTTATCTTTGTTATGCATATCATACATAAACTCCTCAAAGTATACCTCTCATATATATAGTCCTTCATAAAGATACATATTGGTACCATGGTAACATAGAAAGTACAAATGTAATTCAAAATCAATGGAAATTAAAGGATTAATACATAGGTAGGGTATCAAACTCTCACAAAAAATGTTCAATTTTATCATAGACCGTTTTTTGATAAAAGATGGAGTCATCTCTTATAATTGGAGCTGGCGTAGGAGCTTAAGGGTGGGTTTGGAAACTGATCAACTACTAGAGCTAACAACCCTTCTCTCAAACTTATACCTTTCGGACGACGATGACTCTTGGGATTGTGTTATCACAACTTCAAGGGTTTTTGAGGTCAAAGTGATGCGAAAATTCATCGAGAGAAAGACTCTAATGTCGACCAACAATGATATTCGTTGGAACTCATTGATCCCTATAATGGTAAACATTAATTCATGGAGGATAGCTAACGAACGACTTTCTACTCGAATTAATCTCAACAAGTATGGGATCAATCTTCATTCAACAAGATGCCCGGTTTGTGATGAAAACCAAGAAACGGAATCACATCTTTTGTCAATTGTTCGGTTGTTAAAGAAGTGTGGAGCGTTGTAGCTAAGTGGTGGAATCAATCTTTCAACAAAATCAATAGTCTTCAAGATATTATTTCTCTAGCGGATTTAATTCAACTCCCGATGAACTCGAAAGCTTGTTTTGATGGGATAATACAAACTGCTCTTTGGTTGATTTGGAGATTCCACAATGGTGTTACGTTCCAATCAAAAAAACTTCGAAGAGATATCATAGTCGACGACATCAAATTGTTCTCTTTTATTTGGATTTCGAATAGAATGAAGAATAGGAATTTGAATTGGACTGAATGGTCATGTAACCCGAACTTAAAAAGTTAATATAACTTTTAATACTTGTCATCTAGTGGAAAATAGAATTGATTAGCAACATTTTGATTCATGTATTTGAACAATTTTATGAAGTTTAGTTATACTAAAACACATTTTATAAAGTTTAATTATCTCTACACACATTACGTAAAGTTATAGTTGATTTAAGAAAACAAAATTTGTTTATTCCCTTAATTGTTCATTTTATACTCTTAGTGTCTATTAACCCTTAAGTAAATATAATACTTAAAAGAATGATTTGTTACAAATCATCAAGTGTATTTATGTCATTATATTACTTCCTCCGTCAAAATGTCCACTTTTTCATCAATTAAATAACATATTCACCCACTAAAATCTCTTTTGATTGGTTGTTGAAACATGAAAGTGAATACTCATTTTGGATAACTCAAAATAGTAATGTAGAAACTTTGAATGATACGGAGAGATTACTTTTTTGTTCATTTTGGTAACTAAACCTTTTAAACATGATTCAAGTCATTAAACCTTTTCATAATAGCTTTATAAAAGTATCGTTTTACGCCTCGTGCATATAGGTGCTCATTATGGTTGTGTAGAAATGTTTTTCAACTTTGAATCAACTATTTAAATTAATGGTGATGGATAGATATTTTGAATGTTATGCGTGTATAGAGTTGTAAATGAACCGAACTAACTCAAATGATGTTCGTTTGTCTTTGTTCGTTTAAGTTTAATGCAATAAATGAACGACATTACGTTTAAAACAAAAGAAATACGTTTTCCAGTTCGTTTGTTAGAAAATAAGACACTGGATGTTCGTTTATTGAGACGACAAACAAAAACGAACAAGAACAAATATAGTCCCTTCGTTTTAAGAATAGTCGTTTATTTATTAAGTTAAACTCTTATGAACAAAGACAAACAAACTTCAATCTAATACGTTTACAATTCTACACACGCATAATATTCAAATACTTATGAACCACCATTACTTAAATATATAAAAGGGAAATTAAAAAAAATGCCACTTATTTTACTTGTATATATCGATTTGCCCTTTCGGAAAAAAAAGTGACGATATACCCTTTGAATTCGCAAAAGCAAGCTTGCTTTTGCGAATGCACTGTTTGCCATTTGTGAACCGTGTACCAAACTAGCCAATGCACGAGCAAAACAAGCGTTGGCAAATGGCAAACCCAAGTTTGCCATTTGCCATTTACCTATGCACGAGTTGTGTTTGCGAATGCATGAGTAAACATGCCCTCGCACGAGAAATGCGTGCCTTCGCAAATCGCAAGCCTTACCTTGCGATTTACCTATGCACGAGTCGGGGTTGCGATTCACGAGTATACAAGCCCTCGCACGAGCCATTTATGTGCCTTCGCAAATCGCAAGGTAAGCCTTGCGATTTGCAATTTACCTACGGGTTAAAAAACGAGGCTATGATAAAAATCCAATATTTTTATCACCTTGCGATTTTTATCATAGCCTCGTTTTTTTAACCCGTAGGTAAATCGCAAATCGCAAGGCTTACCTTGCGATTTGCGAAGGCACATAAATGGCTCATGCGAGAGCATGTATACTCGTGAATCGCAACCCCGACTCATGCATAGGTAAATCGCAAGGTAAGGCTTGCGATTTGCGAAGGCACGCATTTCTCGTGCGAGGGCATGTTTACTCGTGCATTCGCAAACACGACTCGTGCATAGGTAAATGGCAAATGGCAAACTTGAGTTTGCCATTTGCCAACGCTTGTTTTGCTCGTGCATTGGCTAGTTTGGTACACGGTTCGCAAATGGCAAACAGTGCATTCGCAAAAGCAAGCTTGCTTTTGCGAATTCAAGGGGTATATCGTCACTTTTTTTCCGAAAGGGCAAATCGATATATACAAGTAAAATAAGTGACATTTTTTTTTAATTTCCCTGTACAAAATACTTGATTTAAAGTTGAAAAACATTTGTCCACAACAATAATTAACACAAGCGTAAAATAAAATTTTCGAATAGTTGTTTTGAAAAAGTCTAATTTGTTTAAAAACTTTAGTTACCCAAATTAATAAGAGTAGCATAATCACAATAAATTATTTATATAATACACTAACTTAAATGTATAATGATTACTAGTACAAATATATGAATACACAAAAAATAGTACTAGTACAATTATATGAATACACAAAAAATAGTCTAGTGACTAAATTTTCTCACCCTTAGAATGTATTAGTCATGTATGTGTAGTGATCAGAAGGGAAGTGTTTAATTTTTTTGAGCAAGAGGGGAAGCATTATTATTCATCATGAAACATTTTACAATATATCAATCAAAACGTCAATAAAAAATTATTTTTACCAGTACATAGTAATCAAAATCGATGCTATAAATAAAATATTAACGAATGAATTTCATTTTTAAGTAATAACATTAGTTGAAAATTAATAAAATTTTACCGTAATAATATTTATTTAATAAATTGTTAATATTTACCGTGATGAATGTTAACTAACATTCATTATGATAAATGTTAAAATATCACATCATTTGAAAATTATTTTTAGTTTTAACATTCATCACAATAAATGTGACTAACATTCACCACGATGAATATTAACGATTTTGGGTTTAATATTCATAAGTTGATGTTATAACTTGCAAAAGAAATTTATCAAGGAATCTTAACCTTCATAGCTGGCTGGCATCGCTTCTGATTCACATTTACTAAATTTCAATTCGTGTTTTTGTAAGATTTGTATGAGCAGATGTAATATGTTTCTTGATGAATAGTAACACTAAACTAGTTGAAAGTTAATCCGAAGAAACGTAATCACCGTTGTTGCCAACAATCGATGTTGCCTTGTCATTCATCGCTTCCGTATAATGCGGCTACCTCGTTAGTAAAAGATATACACACACTTTACTATGCTTTACCATTACCATGTTTATATAATATAATCTATAAATAAATTAAAATTGACAATGACGAGTTAAAAACACATGGAAAGTACGAAACATTTGAATATAATATAGGGTCAATATAGTTGAAGCAATGGTCGCATATTAGATTAGTAATCTTGAGTCGTACGTACCCTTCTTTGGATACTTGTATTTTGCTTAAGCACCATCTTATTTTAATTTAATTTTTGAAAACAAAACAAATATTTTACTGATTTCTGACAACATTTGAATTTACATTTTAGTTTTCCCATGCATGATTTGTTTGGTAAAGATTATTATTAATTTCATCATATATGTACGGCTGGCTTTACTCGATATGATCAAAAGGTAAGTGGAATTGACCCAATGTTGTCTTTTGAATCAAATTAAGCATTTACTATTGCGTATTTGAGTTCTGGTTTTACTTTTTTCATATATATACATAAACATTTAATAACAAAATAATCAATCAATCAGTATATGTGTAATAAATAATATAAAACATGAAACCACTTAAAAGTTATAAATGTTAAACTACCATCGTGCATGCTTGTAGTTGTAAGTAGTCAAACTTAAATTATATCATGCCAAGCTTGTTGTTTTAAACAATATTACCGTCTTATGGATACTTCAATCCAATTCAATTCGTATATTTTTATTTTAATATCATGTATGAAAAAGGGTTTGAGGTAAAAAATATTATTAAAGAGTAAATAACATTTACTTTGATTGATACCATTAATTAATTAAATAGATTTGATTGTCTTCTTTAAATATTTCTTATACAAAGGCCTGAGATTCTTTTTATCAATTCATTTTATTTATACTTAATTTGAATTTTCTTGATGGACAGGTATCTCTATTTCCTCATATATCCACCTGGTATGTTAAAACGTTCTCATAAACTTTATAATATATGCGTTATCAAACACCTCTAATATTCGAAAATATAAATTAACGGAGTTAAATAATTAAGGCGTATATTTCAAGTGAAAGCAAGTGGAGGTGTTTAATTAGGCCAGCTTAATTTGGACTACAATTAGCATAACTACGTACCCACCCACCTTGATAAATGTGTGTTTTTAATCTGTGTGTAAATACTAAATACTACACTAATTATTAATACGTACGTCGGTAAGTACTAATTCATGAATATTCATCAAATAACGCAAAACACATGAACTCTCTTTATACATACATGTACATGTACATATACATATAGATTTACCTTATTTCTTTATCTTTATTATTTATTTGTTTACTTTTATTTACATAAATAATATATTTTCACCAGCAACTATATGTTTTGTCTGTTAAAGTACAAGTTGACACGTGGTTGGGTTGCCATTACCAAGGCTCATGATGTATCATGCTTTTTTGTTTTCTCGGTTAATTTCGCATGCTTCTTAACGTTTATTACATAAAGCAAATTAATACGGAGTATCTAGTACTCTTATGATACAAGCCTTTTAATCATTGACCATAAGACAAACAAGAATAATATAAGTAAAACCCGATATCTTATTTATAATTGATAGTTGCCAAATCCTTGAAGATTAATCGTTAGTTAATGTACATCATTATCTAACTTATTATTGTATTTTCACGGCTTCAGCTTTCTAATAGTTTATACAATTCATGGGGTTGGTTGATTGTGATAAAATGAATAGGAAAAATTAGAGGATGAATGGGGTGTAAAACAAACTAAGCCGAACCTAAACACTATGTACTAGGTTCAAGCTCGGTTCATTTAAAAGTTATTGAGCTCGAGTTCGACTTATTTCGACTCTACTATAAAAAGCTCAAGCTCACAAGTACTCGACTTATTTATTCCATAAAAATATTTAATGTATCATAGTTTTATTAAGTAATAGATATAGATACTTTATTACTTCATGTGTAACTTTTGGCTATATATATATATATATATATATATATATATATATATATATATATTAATAATTATTATTTTTATGTAAATATATACTATTATCATATAATTTATAATTAATGTATATAATATGAAAATAAGTTCGTTTAGGGTCACGAGCTTGTTCGAACTCAGGTTCGTTTCCAAACTATGTTCAAGCTCGACTCTGAGCTCGTTTAGCTCGGCTCGAATAAAATTTTTAACGAGTCGAATTTGAGTAGTTTGCGATTAATGTTTTTTTATTTGAATGACTACCCGAGTGTCGCAACTTTTTTTCTCATACTTTCATTTAGAGGGTGTTTAGAATTACATATATTATACTAGATTTTGAATTGTTTAAAATGATGGTTTGTAAAAAGCAAGTCTCCCTGATTATAATTTGTGTTTTCTCTCACTAATAAACGAGAATAATCATTTCCTTTTTTTCTTCTAGACACTTTTATAGTAGTAGCTAGATATATGCATTTTGCAAACACAGTTATAAAATAATCTCTGTAAACACTATCTCAAATGCCATTTTAGCTAGCCTAACTTAATTATATCGAATCACATATATTTAACATACAGTTCTGGAGAATTACTTTACGGTATTCGAGCTAAATGTTTAAGTAGAATTTCAGGCCCATGGTTTAGGCCCAAGACAATTTAATTTAATTGACATTACGCACATATGACTTTTGAACAAGCTTTGAGAGTTTGAGATGATGAGATCCATGGAAGTATGGAACTATGTGTTATTAATTAATATAAATAAATTTAAATTTATAACTTTTAGACACAATTTAAACATATAGCAGTGGACTTTCGATAGGTTTATTTGTATGTGAAGCTATAATGCTATATCATATAATGAATTTTCTTTTGGTGTATGGAGGAACAATCTCTAAGTGATACATAGAACAAAAGATTTGTTATTTCGGCATTTATTTTTTTAATTCATATATCCATTTATCAACTTTTTCAGTTTTTAGGTATGTTTGGTAAGATAGCTAATAGGAGCTCATGAAAGCTTAAACTTATTTTTTTTATGAGCTCAAACTTTTAGCACTATTTGATTTAAAAAAGTTTATGAGTTTATTGAAAAATAAGCTCTAAATAAAGCTACTTGAAATGGGAGAATACAGAGGTTAAACGAGCATCCCATACCCCCGCACCTTCTTTTGTCGTATACACAAATACTCTTTACGAATAATTTATCATGTGTTTTTCTATCATTTTATATCAATTCACATATATATGTTCAATCTAGTTTGCCAAACACTTATAAAACAATAAGCTCAAACTATTAACTTAAAAAAATAAGTTCTAACTATAAGCTTATAGCTTCATCTACCAACTAATTTTGCCAAATACGTCGTAACTTTATTATTGTTTATACTAATTGAAAAGTCTATTATTCACAAGGAAGGTGAATTGAATTTACTATTATATGAATAGTAGAATAAAAAATTTCTTTTTTGTTTCTAAATAAACATAATAATCATTTTAACTTAACATTTTGGATGTTTTATTTTACCATACAATAAAAAATATATACATCGTTATATTTTTTTTATAATTTTTAAAGTGTATGATTTGTGAACTACGTATAGTAAATAAAAATTTCAAAACACTCAGTAAATCAATGTGTTATCTTTTAATTAATCATTTTACTTAATTAGATAAAAAATACAATTTATATGTATTTTTTTATCTTTTAATTAATCATTTAAATTAATTTGACCAAAAAAAATACAATTTTTATGTATTTTATTTATGTAAGCGTCAAATGCTTTATCATTATTTACAATTTTTTTTATTGAACGATAAACGGGTTTCTCTCAAGTTACACTATTAGATTAGTATACATGAGTCACTAAGACCTAAAAAATAGTTATACTATTAATCACAAAACTAGATTTGACAAAAAGTTCAATTTAAGATGTGTTTATAGGTTTACAAATAGTACAATGTAAGTGAACTGACATATATGTAATGATATGAGAAAGTCTATACATTATGTATTTATAGTTTGTTCATGAGATACATGGTATGGAGCACGAGATTGTTATAATTTTTAGCTTCATATTAGAGAAATTATCCTAAGTTTTACTATTGAATAAATGATACATGACCAATCACTTTTTTCTACGCATTACTTTGTCTTTTATTTTCTTTATTTTGAGTTTTTAAACATAATATCACCTTTCATCTATTTCCCTTCACTTCATTTTTTTAGTGAGAAATTATTCATGATCAATAAAAGGGTAACGTAAAATGAGTGTCTTGGTGTTAGGAAAGAATTTAGAGAAATAAGCATAGTAGTTAAACTCTTACGATTCACGAGTCGAATCTTACAAGTCGGCTCAAAAATTTTAAAAATGAGACGACTCGGACCCCGATTCATAAATAACTTTGACTCTTACGAGTCGTTTTGTGACACCCGCCTAATTAGGACTTGTAATTAGTACATAATCAAGTGTAATACATGTAATTAGTTCTGTGTTAGGCTAATTAATGTATCAATATATATATTGTTGAATATATACAAGTATGCGATTTGATTAAATCGTACAAGTTTCAAATCGAATGCAATTTGATTCAACTAATACGGACGTTGGTGAACCAATTTATTAAATAATAAGACATTATTTAATAACTCTATTTTATCCAAAATATTATTTAGATAATATTTCAACTCAAATTTGTATCGTACAAACTGCAATTATGCGATTAAAATAATAAACGCGCGAACAACCAAAACAAGAATAAGTTATATTTTATAACTCAAGTAAAAGTATTTGATGAAATACTTCAACAAAAACCTTAACAAATATTCATATTTTAAAATAATTATTTACACGATTAAACGATCGGGGAAACGAACACCGCACGGAGCGTAAACGCGGGGGATTAAAATTTGAGAGATTCCCTCCCCCTTTTCTCCAAAAATCTGCCAAAATCCCTCCCTCCCCTCCTCATTTTCATCATTTCACTCTCTCTCTCTCTTTCTTACTCTCTCTTTTCTCTCTAAAAACAACCACCACTACCTACAACCACCAAAAACCACCACCAAACTCACTCGAATCACTACACTCATTTGGAAGAAAAGATTCACTGCGACACGATCTACATTTCCATCTTTACGGATTCCTCCGGCGTTAAGTTTGTAAGTTTCCGATAAAACTCAAAACACTCCGATTTCACTTAGTTTTACTTGTTTATGGGTTATTTAAGCTTGTAATGTCCAAATATGGGTTGGGTAAAAGTTTCAAGTCAAACGGAAACCGGAAAACACATTTTCGGCTCATTTTTCGGCCAACGGCTCGTTGTGTCGCAGAGGCTCCAGGCCACCTGCGACACAAGGCCTTATGTCGCCAAATCATGACCTATGTCGCATATAGAGACACAAGCCTCTATGTCACAATACCTTCAGATGTCGCAGATAGCGAAACAAACACTATGTCGCAAAACTTATTCCCGTTGCACATAGCGACACAACACCTTATGTCGCATTAAATTGTGGATGTCGCACTTAGCGACACAAACCCTTATGTCGCAGTCATCATCTGTGACACAACAGACTATGTCGCACTTAGCGACACAAAGCTGTATGTCGCACACTGTGTCGCATGAAACAGAACCAAGAAAATACAAATTTTACTAAGTGTCGAGACCTAAAATTTTATCACTTGATTTCACCCAAATTTAAGTCCGGATGCGTTTTTCTCGACCCCAACCAGGGGCCAGCCCCTTGGACCCCGCCAGGAGTTGCCACCCCTAGAACCCCGCTTACCAGGGGCGCTGCCCCCGGACCCCCGTCACTTAGAGTTTGTAAATACATTTCACACCAAGTGTCAAACTTGTATAACATCAAACACGAATACGATACGACTTCTAAAACACATTGGAACTTACCTTTTATGTATAACACTTCGAAATCATAATAATAATAGTTGAGATTATTATTACAAACAATCACCAACGGGCCGTACACATTTTCAAAACTCAAGTTAATCAACCAAATCGTAGTCATTTGGACATTCTAGTTAGACGAGCAACTACAAAAGTAGTCTTTTAAGATACCTAATCAATTAATAACCATCGCGTGTCGTGGACACCCTCAGGTTACAAGTCTTCGGACATCACTACTCGGCTAATCAACTCAAGTTTATTTAGATAAACACTTCAAGACTCAGGTGAGTCTCATAGCCCCTATTTTACTATTTTACTCAGGGGTGTGATATCATTGCTCGTTTTATTTTAACTATATGAATGCAAGTACGAAAACATATAAGTACTACATGAGTTATCTCACTAATCTTTTAAAGCCCTCCTCAGCATAGTTTGGTAATACGTTGTAGCGTGAATATTAGTATATTGTACCATATAGGATTGACCCTCCTCGTCCGGGTTAGCATGCACTAACTGGGTAAACGGATGTACTAATATTTGTTCAGACGAGTGTAGATTAGGCACTCGTGGGAGGCACCTCGATCAGGATTCCTTAAATGTGGACCTGACACCTCGAGTTAAGCTCATACTATGTGCTCATGGCTGTAAAACTTTTATTTTGCTTAATTGCAATTTAAATTCAATTAAATCTTGCAGTTCATACAATATGTGTTGACATACAAACCTGTGAGCTCACCAGCGTTTCGCTGACCCATTTTAGCATGTATCACAGGTACTCAGCAGTAGGTTGGACTGCATTCAGGAATCATTAGCTCGTGTCAGCATGCAAACATTCAGAGATTTAGCTGCATTATTATATTTTGTATAAATTAATTATGTATGTAAATCTCTCAATTCCAAACTGAGCTAATGTAAACTATATTTTGATGTAAACTTTGATTTTATCAATACAAGTTGTAAAACGACGCATATAGAGTCGTTCATTATATCTTTGTGCTATGATTATTGATTAGTCGCGCCCCGACCTGATTCGCTTCCGCAACCCGAATTTGAGGGTGCGACACGTTTATTGACTCTTACGAGTCGCGTGTGACTCTTACGAGTCTTGGGTGACTCTTACGAGTCTTGGGTGACTCTTACGAGTCAGAAATCGATACACTTTTAATGTAATGTAATAAAAAATATACTATGACAAAATAAGATAAGAAATGACTAATAATCAATTTTAGATTAAATATTTGTGTTAATTAATGGATTTCATCATATTTTACTTCAATTAAGAATAAAAATCTAAACAATAATATACCTATATATATATACCTATATATATATATTTAATGTAAAATTATGACTCTTACGAGTCGAGTCGAGTCACGAGTTAAAAATCAACCATCTGAATCACGAGTCGAGTCACGAATTAACAACTATGGAAATAAGTATGAATAGAAAATAGCTAAACTTATTTTGAAATTTTTTAATGTTAATATAGTATAAATGTCATATAAACTAAACTACTTATGTAAATCTTAAGTAATTTTGCAATCATCTAACTCCAATGCAATGAAATATAGTAATATATATATATATATATATATATATATATATATATATATATATATATATATATATATATTGCACCCCCAAAATCACTGTTTCACTTAAAACAATCATTGGACGTGACTAATCAAGTAATCAAGCACAAAGGTAAAGCAAACGACTCTATATGAGACGTTTTGTAAATATTACAAAAGTAGTTACATTGTTTAAGTTACAAGTTTACATCATTGGCGAGTTCGCATAATAAGATCCTTAAGATTCTAATACATAACCATATTACAAAAGATAACGTAGGAAAAGTTCCATATGTGTATAATGCATGCGACTCGAACTAGCTAGCACATCCTGTGGGCAACCCTACAGTTGCTGAGCACCTGAGAATACAACACTAAAAGGTCAACCAAAAGGTTGTTGAATCTCACAGGTTTATACTAAAACATGTTGTGATACACAAGATTTATCGATGATCTGCAACCGAGTAAACAATAAACAATTTAATGTTTCTGATTTTCATGACATGCCATGAGCCTAAGGTTCGAAGCCTAACCCGAATACTGCCTCCCTGAGGTGCCTAATCCGAAACACCTTTAAACAACTACTAAAGTGCCCGTTTGACATGGTTGTAGCTAGCAACCCGAACAGGAACGTCACTCCCATAATATATCTATTATTTAGTACTCGCGCCTTTATAGTTAACGAACCATGTGTGATGAGGACTTTTACTGGATTATAAACAACTCATGTAATAACCGAATAATATAACCGAATTAAATAACCGAATTAACTAACCGAATACTTGTGATTACGAAAACATTTAAGCATTGTATCTCACCCCGAAGTTTAAAACAGTAAAACAGTAAAAATGGGGCTGTAAGACTCACCTGAGTCTCGGAGCAAACGTTTAAGTCAATAAACGTATATCCGATATGGAATGGACAATCCGGAACCTTCAAATGCCCTAAGCATGTAAGGTTATACATATCAGTGAATGTCTAATAAGATCATTCTTGATATTTGTTCACTCAACTATTAAATGTCTGATTTATCCGTTTATATGTTTGTAATTGTGTACAGCTCGTTGGTGAAGGTTCAAGATAATAATTATCACAGTGTTATTATTATCATGTTTCGTTGTATACTTATATAAGTATATGTGTTTTCGTGTACGAATAATGTCGTATAAAAATAGTTGTTGTTACGTGAGTTCGACACTTAGCAAAAATATATGTTTTTAAGATTCTATGATTTACTACACAAAGGTTGTGTCGCTATGTGGTTTTGCGACATAGAGGTCTATATCGCTAGTAATAATAATTGGTGATGTTGCGACACAGGGACTTGTGTCGCAGTTTGCGACAATGACCATGGTTTGCGACATAGTGGCTGGTGTCGCAGTGGGTTAACACTGCTAGTTATAATAGCGACAAGGGTTGTGTCGTTAGTTATCACTGCTAGTTACGTGTGTGTGTGACATAGAAGCTTGTGTCGCAGTTGGTTTGGCCCTTCTGCGACACCAAGGACTTATGGTTTCAAGGGTTCGGGTTTGTGGTCAAACGTGCTCGGTTTGACCTGAGACTTTTACAGAAGTCTTAATTATGTTTATCAGGCTTGGGCAAATTATTGTTACGTTTTGTGTTTAGCCCAAAGTGTCAGTTTTATTAAAATTACAAAAACAGTCCATGTGGTTGTGTTTTTAGATTTCTATCCTTATTCCCTCTCGATTTCGCTAACTTAAAACTCGAAATAATTTATGGCAAAAATAACACAAGTTCCTCAATATCTTAAGTATTTTATAAAAAATTTCCATAATTTTTACGTACCTAGGAGTCGGCCAAATAAAATGGTAAAGCCCGTGAGGTCCAATTTTGACCAATCCGGCTACAAGTGAACTTATCGAATTTTCAAGCCAAATGTACTTATTTTCATGAGATGCTATAAAAGAACTTTTTATGGTAAACATATTTAGGAAGATTTAGGTGAAAACCTCATGCATTTTCGAGGTCTAGAACTCGAGATACGGCCACGAGAAGGAGGTGTAACTTTCTGTCTCCAGAAGACACAAAGAGTACATGTCGCCGGAGAATTTAGTTTTCGAGTGTTAAACGGAGTCGAAATGTTACGAAACAAATTTTGTTGGAAATCTTACTTCTTGTACTTCATTTTAGTCTTCAGAAACGTCTATTCTCGTGTTGAAGTGGGAACAAAATCTGGACGTTATACGCGTTTCACTAACGATGTATTTTTGTAAATTTTTGATTGATGTATTTATTTAAAACACTTAGTAAACATTTTTATAAAATGTTTCATTAAGTTGTCGGTCTCGATTTGCATTTTCGTTTAAACGTTTATTAAATTGTTTAACGTTTTTAAACGTTTTAATTGTTAGCGTGTAATCGCGATATTTTCACTTAAAGTATTTTACCAAAATACTTAATAATGAGTTATGAAAATATAACTTGAGTTTATTTTATTTGTTGGGCGTGTTTAGCGCGTTTTTGTTACGTTTGATTACGTTTTAACAGAACGTAATACATGTGTTATATTATCAAAATAATATAAAGTATATAATAATGTTATTAAATAATTTCGTATTACTTAATAATTATTTCACCAACGTCCGTATTTGTGTTGTCGGATATTTATCCGACCCGAATTTGTACGATTTGAACGAATCGTATACACGTGTATATATATAAATATACAAAATTCTGCACATATCTATCTAAGTACATGTAATTACACGGTGATTATGCACTAATAATAGTCATAATTTGACGAGTATCACAATATATGTATATATATATATATATATATATGAGTAATGATTCTTGTGCTCATGTAATGATGTAAATATGTAAAATAATTTATGTGATGTGGTTATTTTTGAATTTATGAATTAGATGTATAAAAGAATCACACATCCATTGTCTATGAAAATTGTAAAGAAAAAGGTAAGAAATATGTAAAGTGAGTTGTCAGTGTTAATCTTGAATTAAAAGTAAGAAGGTTAAGAATTTAGTTATGTTAGGAATGTGTATGTTATGTGATTAGGTGATAAAGAGGTTCGAAGTATTGTTGATAAATTCTCTAATCAAGCTAAAGGTAAGTAGATGGATGTTTATGGAACCAAGTAATTACTAATTGCCACTAGCTTGATGTTAAGCCAAGTAATGGTTAATAGGCATTAGCTTGATGGTTTCCAAGTAATGATCGTAATCATTAGCTTGGTAAAAGTGTTGATTCTTATGAATTAACATGGTTAGAATGTCGAGGATCCTTAACTTGTGGTTGATGCTATGTTATGTTGTTTTCATTACTTACTAAGCAATTTGCTTATTTCGTTGTGTTCAAAATGTTATAGGTGAGCAAAGTGGGACACGGGTAGACTTGGGTAAGAAGCCCGTTAGAAGCTAGTGGTGGAACTTGTTGCTTAGTCGGTAACAAGTTATATCCCTTTATGAATCATGCTCGATATGCAAATACACCCCTTTTGATGTATTTAAAAGATGTTTCTGAAGTTTAACATGTGAATGTAAACGGGTCAAAAGTAGTATGATAATTATGTAGAATGTTGGTTAAGTGGTTATGTCAAAAGTTTTTGTTCAATGAAACATGGTATGTTTTGATTTGTTAAGAATTTAGCCAAGTATTAAAGAATTGATTAAAGTTGATTGTAGTACTTGGTTAATTTGTTAAGTAGGTTAATCATGTGTGAAAAATGTGATAGAATTGGATTAATATGGCCAATATCTAAACAGGTCATTTTGATGCTCAGACGGGTCATTAAATGATTAGTCTCGATTTAACATAATAATATATTAATAATAATAAGCTTTGAATTATTATTGAGAAGTTGTGGAATCGCACTCAATAATATTAAGAAGATCAAGGATTAGATAATCAACAGTAATATAAACTTGTAGAACACGTATTAAAACCAAAGCTTCAATCTTATTAATGAATAAGACGAATACACTTTACCGTATTAGGGTTTATACCTTGAAGTTGTGCTATTTTTTGTTAACCTGATCTAGGTACTAAGGATCTCTATTTATGGAGTATAGAGTCCTGTACAATCACCTATTAATATGGAATAAAATAACTTCCATAACCGACTCATACTTATCACAATCTCATAAACAGTTATAACTACCAAACTAAAGTTAACAGTGTTAACTGTATAACTATCAGTGGTAATTGCTTCAATTGCGATATAAGACCAAGTATGTGACACCCGTCAAATTAGGACTAGTAGTTAGTGCCTAATCAAGTTTTAATACATGTAATTAGTTCTGTGTTAGGCTAATTAATGTATCAACATATATATTGATGAATATATACAAGTATGCGATTTGATAAAATCGTACAAGTTTCAAATCGAATGCAATTCGATTCAATTAATACGGACGTTGGTGAACAATTTTATTAAATAATATAACATTATTTAATAACTCTATTTTATCCAAAATATTATTTAGATAATATTTCAACTCAAATTTGTATCGTACAAACTTCAATTATGCGATTAAAACGTTAAACGCGCAAACAAACGAAACAACTAACATTTTATAACATAATTATTAAGTATTTGGTAAAATACCTCAACGAAAATATTGAGTAAATATTCGTATTTTAAAACATATATTTAAACGCGTAAAATAATTATTTAACGTTTAAACGATCGGGAAAACAAACACCGCACGGAGCGCAAATGCGGAGATTAAAAGTTTTGGGAGATTCCATCCCCAATCCCCCCAAAACCTGCCCCCCCCCCCTTTCCTTCCTCATTCCTCACTTTTCTTTCTCTTTCTCTTTCTCTTACCTTCTTCTTTTTTCTCTCAAACACAAACACCACCACCACCATAAACAACCCTCCAATAACTACCACCAAACGGCCTTGAATCGTCACACTCATTTAGAAGAAAACGTTCCTCTCGTCACGATCTACATTTCCATCTTTCCGGATTTTCACGGCGTTAACTTCGTAAGTTTCCGACAAATCCCGACACCTCTCGTTTTCTATTGTTTTCAACTTATAATTGTTTGTCTAGGCTTAAAATGTCCATATAAGGGTTGGGTAAAAGATTTGGACCGAACGGTGGCCGGAAAACTCATTTTCGACACAAATTCCGGCCATCAGACCGTAATGTCGCTTTTGGACCAGACTTTATGCGACGTCAGCTACTACGTCGCAGAACCTCTCACAATGTCGCATGGTGCGACATCAACCTCAATGTCGCATTAAATTGCCGACGTCGCACATAGCGACATCGACCCCTACGTCGCAAAGACCAACAACGTCGCACATAGCGACATCGACTCCAACGTCGCAGGAACCTACAACATCGCGCATAACGACATAACACCTAATGTCGCATTAAATTGCGGATGTCGCCCTTAGCGACGCCATGATCAATGTCGCACCCATGACCTGCGACATAACAACCTACGTCGCACGCTATGTCGCATGAAACAGAACCAAGAAAACACAAATTTTACTAAGTGTCGAGACCTAAAATTTTATCACTCGATTTCACCCAAATTCGAGTCCAGATGCGTTTTTCACCAAAGCAATTTAGTAGAAATAAAAATTTTCCAAGCTGACTTGGCAGCTCGACCCCAGCCAGGGGCTCTGCCCCTTGGACCCCGCTACCAGGGGCGCTGCCCCCGGACCCCCGTCATTAACGGGCTTCGCCCCTTACCCTAGGGTCACGAGTAACAGTGTTACACCTAAACTTTCACACAAAGCGCTAAACTTGTATAACATCAAACACGAATACGACATGACTTCTAAAAAACATTGGAACTTACTTTTAAGTATAACACTTCAAAATCAGGAAAGTAATAATGAGATTATTTATACAACCAATTCACCGACGGCCGTACACGTTTTCAAAACACAAGTCAAACAACCAAATCGTAGTAAATTGGATAATTCAATCAACCAAATCGTAGTAATTTGGACATTCTAAGTTGGACGAACAACTACAAGGGCAGTATTTCGAGATGCCTACTCATGTTATAACCATTGTGTGTCTTGGACACCCTCAGGTTACAAGTCTTCGGACATCAATCCACCGGTAATCAATTCAAGTTTATTAATTTAAACACTCAAGGCTCAGGTGAGTCTCATGGCCCCTATTTTACTGCTTTTCAATCAGGGGTGTGATTACATTGCTCGTTTTATTTACATGTTGAACGCAAGTACAAATCAATCAAATACTACATGAGTTGTTTTCACTAATCAATTTAAAGCCCTCCACAACATAGTTTGGTAATACATCTGTAGCGTGAATGTTAGTGTATGATATCATATAGGATTGACAATCCTCGTCCGGGTTAGCACGCACTAACTGGTCAAACGGACGTATTAGCATTTGGGAAGACGAGCGTAGATTAGGCACTCGTAGGAGGCAACTCAGTTAGGTTTCCTTAATTGGACCTGACACTCAAGTTAAGCTCAGACTATGTGCTCATGGCTGTATAACTTATATTTTGCTTAATTGCATTTTCAATTCAATTAAATCTTGCGGTTCATACAAATATGTGTTGACATACAAACCTGTGAGCTCACCAGCGTTCCGCTGACCAATTTTAGCATGTATCACAGGTGACCAGCAGTAGGTTGGACTACTCAATCAAGAACTATTAGCTCGAGTCAGCATGCAAACAATCAGAGATTTAGCTGCATTATTATATTTTGTATAGGTTAATTATGTACTTAAATCTCTCAATTTCAAACTGAGCTAATGTAAACAATATTTTGATGTAAACTTTGGTTTTATTAATATCAATGTAAAACGACGCATGTAGTGGTCGTTCATTATATCTTATGTGCTGTGTATATTGATTAGTCGCGCCCCGACCCGATTCGCTTCCGCAACCCGAATTTGGGGGTGCGACAAAGTACAAATACATAATCAGTGTTAAATGCTTCAAATATAGCTAACAGTTATAATTACATAAGCAGTTCTAACTATTACATATACAGTATTGACCACTTACAAAACATACCTACCAGTATTAACTTTCTTCAAGCAGTTGTAACTCTTTGTCTTCTCTTCAGTTTCTTCTAGCAGTTGTAACCTACTGAAGACAGTTGTAACCTTTAACACTAACAGTTGTAAATACTTGTACTTTTCTTCTTTCTGATCATTGGCAATTTCAACCAAATTCAATTTTAACTCAACATTAAATGGTTAAAGTGTCCAAATGCATTAAAATGGTGGTATGATGTCTCTAATTGTTGATTTAGAGTTAATGTGTATAGTTGAATATGTTGGTGAAAAGTGATAGTCATATTATGTATAGTTTCGAAGTTGTTGTGTTGTGAAAATGGTCTAAAACGACTATATTTTGGTTAGACGTCCGAATTCTTCGTTAACACTAAATTCGAAAACGTTTAAAAAATGAAACTCTATCATGGAATAGTGGAGGTGCTCGCAAAATTTGAGGGTCTAATTGTCATCGAGTTAAAGTTATGCAGATTTGAAGTTCGTATTTATTTTGAAAGTGCACAGTTTTGGTCAAGTTCATGGTCTGCATTACCAGCAGTGAACCCGATGGGTAAGGGTGTTATCAGGTTGGGTATACTGCGGGCTAGCTACCCCCAAACGGGTAGCCCACGTGTAGATGGTTTTAGTGGAAACAAGAGTTGAAGTATTTGGGGTCTACCCGGCGGGTACCCGACTGAGTTTGATGATTTTTGTTTTGACTTATGTATTGAGTCCAACACTTATAATATATAATCTTAATAAATTTTATAAGTTGTTTTATATTGTTTGTGATAGTATCAGGTATAAAAAATAAAAGTTCAAATTTCTGGGGTGTTTCAATACCAGTAAGTAATACATGTGATATCAGCTAGTAACACCAAATCGAAGAGAAAAAAACAGCTTTTACTAATTTTGTACAATTTGTAAAATAAAAAAAATCGTTAAAAGTATACCTTGTGAGATGTCAAATCGAAGAGAAAAAAATGTTGATTTTTATTGTGCAATTTTTATAACTTTCCGACTTACCGTTTGTGAGATATTTGATTTTTAAAAACATAAGAATATAAATTTTATAATAGATGATGTATTTTTATTGATTACCTCATTCTCATCGAATTTTATATATTCATTTGAATCTCAACCTTGTCGCTTGTTATTATGCATGCCCACACTAAAATGTTATCTTATCTAAAAAATAATAAATAAAATAATAAATAAATAAATATAAATTGGACGATCAAATCAATCAGGTAGCGATAATAGTTTGACTATCTAACCTCATGTCACTTCACGACTTTAATCAAACACGTGCTGCCCTACCTCTTTCCTTTTTTTTATGTTTTATTTTATTTTCCATTTCATTTTATGTATGTATAAAAAAAAACCAAACACACTCATTTAGTCATTTTATTACGATTCTTCCCATGATATGATAACCCCATTACTAATTTATTTCCTTCTTCTTCCTCCTCAATCAACAAATGAATTTAACCCTCGACAATATTTCTCCATCTCATTCATTAATTAATTCAAATTCAAATAATATCCCTTGAATCATTCACACAAATCTTTATTCAAACCCTCGAATTATCATTATAATAGCACCACCACCACCACCACTGCACCAGTATTACTAAAAGCTGTTTTTTTTATCAATCAATTCTGAATTACAATCATTTATTCGGATTGAAGCTTTGATTTTGATAAGAGGATTAAAGATGGGTGCGATGACGTCGTCGGTGGCGGCGAAGTTTGCGTTTTTCCCACCGAACCCGCCGTCGTACAGGGTGGTGGTGGACGACGGCGAGAGAATTAGGATGACGGATGTATCCGAGAGACAAAACGTCGACGTTTTGAAGCTGAAAACGAAAAAAGGGACGGAGATTGTGGCGGCGTATGTAAAGAATCCGGTGGCGTCGTTAACGGTGTTGTATTCGCATGGAAACGCAGCTGATTTGGGTCAGATGTATGATTTGTTCTGTGAACTCAGTCTTCATCTCAAAGTTAATTTAATGGGGTCAGTTTTTACTTTTTATTGCCCTTAACCTGTTTGATTAAAGTCTTCAACTTTATTCTAAAGCTTTTATTTTTAAACTGTTATCATGATTGTAAGTATGTATACCCATATTAGTTTTAGAGCTACTATGTATTTGATTAATTATTATATAAGGTGTAGGAGATCTGAGCCTTTTGAATAGATTATATACAGACAGTACAAGGTTCAAATGAGAACTATAAACAAGTAGAGTACTGCGAAAACTTTTAAATTACTACATGGTTATTGTTGCTATCTCACATCGGCCATATAAAGAATCTAGTGATATATAGATTCTGTGTTGTTTTGGTACAACTACTTAGTAAAAGAAGAGCTTTGTTGCACACTTGAGTAAGTTGAGATGAGTGGATGATGATGATTAGTTGATAAATGAAGAGTACGGGGTGAATAATGGCTATGGAGAATTTGAAGTATAAGAGATGCTTAAGTGGCTCTAAGCATGTACGTATTTTTATCTAGAGTATTAGAGATGATCTCAGTTTCGAAGATGATAGAAATACCGAGTGATTATTACTTTATGAGTTTAAGTGAGTTACTGGATGTACTAGTCTTCATATACTTCTTTGTTCTAATTATCAAGACCCAAATTTGATCATAAAATCATAATTGTAATCACTTCCGCCTGACACATCAAACTGAAGTTGCAATTATTACTTTAGTTACATATTCAATTATCTCCTGGGCACGTAGGAATCTAAGAGGCATCAAATGAAATACATGCAGAATTCTTATTAGCATAGTGGAAATGGAATCCTTAAAAAAACTACTATAAAAAGAGGAAAATGTGCTATATGTATGAAGTTTCTGAAGTCTAAATTGTGGGTTTGCTAGACTACTGGGATTGTAATTCTAAGCAAGATTTTGAAATTTGATGATTAAACTGTTTTCCTCCTTTTGTCTATTTGCCTTCATAATGTTTATCTCTTTTCTTATAAGCACAATATTGCAGCTTAACTTTTGTAATAAGTAACAAAATGTCCATTTTGGGCAGGTATGATTACTCTGGATACGGGCAGTCTTCCGGGAAGGTGCGTTGTCTAAATTAAATCCCATATTTTCTGGATTTTAGATTGATTTGCTAAATTGTGCATGTTTAATTATCTTTATAGCCAAGTGAACAGAATACATACTCTGACATAGAAGCTGTATATAGATGCCTTGAAGAGACTTACGGTGTGAAAGAAGAAGATGTCATTCTATATGGTCAATCCGTTGGTAGTGGACCTACTCTAGATTTAGCATCACGTTTATCAAGATTAAGGGCCATTGTCCTTCACAGCTCAATCCTATCAGGACTTAGAGTCATGTATCCCGTGAAACGAACATATTGGTTTGATATTTATAAGGTTAATGAGTTACTTGTCAATCAAATGGATAAAAGTTTTTCAATTGAAATAAGGCTACTAATTAGTCTTTATTTTTTCATTTTCATGCTGCAGAATATTGACAAAATACCATTGGTCAAGTGTCCTGTTTTGGTTATTCACGTACGTGCTCATATCCCGACATGCTACGACAATCATCTTACAACGAGATTTGAAAATTTTATTATTGCCCAAATTGTTTTTCTTTTACAGGGAACCGATGACGATGTTGTAGATTATTCTCATGGTAAGCAGCTTTGGGAGCTATGTGTAGAGAAGTATGAACCGTTGTGGATCAAAGGTGGGAACCATTGTGATTTGGAGTTGTACCCGGAGTACATAAGGCACTTAAAGAAGTTTATATCAGCTGTTGAGAAGTCGGCACGTTCGAAAAACTTGGTGGGATCGTCAACTGATAATGATTCTAAACCCCGAAATAGTACAGATTGTAGAGAAAAATCGAGGCCAAGCACAGACCTACCAAGGCCAAGAACAAGCACGGAAAAGTCGAGAGCGAGCGTTGACAAACGAGATAAGGTGAAGAAAAATTCGGAACACGTGGATAAGTCAACCAACTCCAATGCCACGGACCAGCCCGAAAGACCAAGAAACAGCATTGATCGGTCTGGTTAGCTTTTAATATATATATATATATATATATATATATATTTTCTAAGTACTAACTCATGATTATAAATGTCTGCATTCTATGTGGTTTAACTGTATAAATGAATGGTGGCAGATTTGGAGATATGATGCGATCGGCAGTGTTGTGCAATATTGATTGTTTTAAGCCCACAGGCGCAACAGAGGTTGAAGGATCTTAAAGGTCAATCAATTCAGGTTATCTGTGTACTTATATTCTTTTATTTGGTTGCTTGGATGTGGGTCTTGTTTCCTTCCAGGTTTCCAAAACTAAATTGATTTTGGCGGATGTATCTTATAGATTCTGTCGAAACTAATAATTTTTATCTCCCAGTTGGAATTATATACATATCTGTGATTATAGTTATTTTGAATGTTCTTAGATTTAGATATAACAGTCTACCAGTTTTTTAGTGTTTCAAGATATAAAAACTTGGTTAGTTGGTTGTTGACTTGAGTAGCAGTCATATGTACTTTTTAAGCATATTCGAAAACAATCTGCAATTGATTTGAAATAAGCAAGGGAACTCTAGCTTTGTTAAACAAATGGGGGGTCTTGTGTTGGATATAATTTGAGGTTGTAAAGTTTTCTAATTATTATTATTAGTTGCTTTATGTTATGAAATGAAAGAACAAGAATAATAGATGGAGAGGAAGAGGAAGAGGGAAATATTATTGAATCATTAGTATCAAATAAATATAATGACAAGTATATATAGGATTAAACAAAACTCTAATAGACTAATAGTTAGATGGTGGGCTATCCACAAGCCCATGGATTTCACAACACTCCCCCTTGGATAACCACCATTTATAATACGCTATAGACTGCCTCGTTAAAAACCTTATCAAGAAAAACCCAATGGGATAAAAACTTGATGAGGGGAAACAGAGTGCAGTGCGTATTATACTCCCCCTGAATTTAATGTATATCCTTCAAGCGTCGAATACCGATCTTTCGAACTAGATGCTCAAAAAATTTTGTCGGCAATGATTTTGTGAATAAGTCGGAGAAATTATCGCTTGATCAGACTTGACTGACATCAATGATTCCATCATTTTGTAGATCATAAGTTGGATTTCCTTTGATTGTCTCGAGACCGCATTCCTTTTGGATGTGTTGAATCGTCGATCTTGAGTAGACACTTCTCGATTGGATTTATAAAACTCAATAAATTTAGCATTATTTGACGACCTCCAAGAAATTGTGGTGTCTCCATAGGTGAAAACATATCATGTATTTGATCTTATGTGGATCAGACAAATACCTGCGTATCCAAATTTAGCTTTTTCTTTGTGTAAAATAATCCCATATCATGGGTATCACAAAAATGACACAATATGAGATTGATTGCAATGTATAAAAGTGTATTAAAGCCCCAATTGGACTTAGATATTGTAATGATTGTTTATCATTTTCTCTGGGGTGGAATGAATCCATAAACATATCTAGATAGATAATATTTTGGAGGTATGGACATCCATTTCACATTAGTGTACATTACTCCCCCTTGAATGTCCATTGTTATAATGATTATGCCTCGTTAAAACCTTACTAGATAAAACCCGATGGGACAAAAGTCTAGTTAAGGAAAAAGAGTACATAATTCTTTTAATGTGTTGAGGATGTTGCATCGTTAAAAACCTTGCCAGGAAAATCCGGTGGGACAAAACCATGGTCAAGGAAAAAAAATAGTGCAACATTTATTTTCTCCCCCTCATAATCACATCATTTGTGAATTTGTTGACAAATAATATCATCTCATCGAATTTAATGAGAAAAACTGACTTTTATTAGATAAGTCATGGATCCATATTCGTTGATGTATCCATCAAGTTGAAAAATGTTTTATATGTATGCAAGACAGTAAGTGTCCTCTCATAGATAATAAGTTACCTCGCCAAAAATGTGAATTAAATGATTTTTAACTCTTTTATGACCAGTGAGAAATATCAACGTCTAATGATATTTGTCATCCTTCGAGGGTCGGAAGGATTGTCAACATTAAAATAATCATTGCATCATGAGGATGTATGACTCTTTGTACATGCTTGTAAACATTTCTTTCATATTCAGTTATGAATATTCTTCGCCTTTAGAACCTTGTAAAAAGTTCAAAGGATGTATGAATTGCAAAATACTCATAAAGAATGTATATAAATATGGGCTAAAATGTCCATTTAATAAAGAATCTATCATGTCCAAATTGATATAAGGACTTATTTGATTCGACAGTATCCTCGAGAGCCCTCTATGAAAAGCATGAGGCATTATAAATAGTGAAACATGCCTTTATCAAATCTTCACAATCATTTGATATAAGATCTTATTCAAATTGAATAAATGGTGTTCTCAATTAAGAACCTTTATATAAAGCATGAGGCTGTTAATTGTGGAAGCATCTTTAAGTATTTTATATCCTTGAGGGATTCAAAATGCAAATGAGCTAGACTTGTGAGTTATCATATAGCAAAGAGTCTTAGCATCAATACTCTTTTCTTATATATTGTAGTTTCATAATCATTGTGCTTTAACAATAAAGACCAGCCATAGAATAAGCTTTACACCTTTATAAAATGGACTATAAGTCCAAAAATCTCGTATGAAGAGATTTCATAAATTTATTGTGTCTTTTTATATTGGTCAAATAATATTTGCAATTCTTTGCAAAAATAATTTCATGATGCTATATCACAATAGCTAGCGCTATATTATAATGATAGTATTATCATCATCGATTTCATTTATATTGATTCCACGTTGTTCTAGACATGATATCATTTATTGAGATCTCTACATTTTTGGGTACCAGAGGTTCTGATAGAACCTTCATGTCTAGCTTCGTTAGATTGAATTGGGGTCTTTAATTCCTCGATTTGACAATCTAAATAATTTGCTCATTTTTTCGAGGATATAATTTGGAATCGACTCACGTTTCACGTGACATAGGCTTATTAGCCATTTTAATACGAGCATTAACAACTTGTCATTCAAACAAATATGTCTGGCAATTATAAAAAATGAATTATCATTTGAATTTCAAGTTCATACTTGATACTATGAGGATCAATATTATATATTGATAATTCATTTTCAGTTTAAGTTGTTTTAAGATCTTCCCTTTTGGTCTCATAGTTGTGCGTTATGGTTGAGCATATATCGCACAAAAAAAATAAAAATATATATATGATTTTTTTTTCAGGACCAAAAATGAATGATAAGGAGGGAGAAATCTATTTCTATTGGCACGATGCGAACTCACATTATTGCATGTATATTAACATGGCCCCATAGCATAAATAGTTTTGTTGCTCTCACAATAGATGTTGATTTGCAGTCAACTAAACCTTTTAACAAAGGCAAATTATGTACACTTATTGCAATCAACTGAAAACGTTGATGTATTTAAACAATATATACGTTCTCCGATATTATCAAATAAAATTTGATATTCTGAAATATGTACTCGTAATCTCATTAATCGAGTTACTTAGTCACGCAAACTTTAGGTTGCGATTTTCATGACCATTTAGACGATGCATCGATTTAAAACTCTAAATGATCCATTATGTGGATATATGAAATACCCGTTTGTTGATTTCAGAATTTTAATGGATTGAGTCCCAACAATAGTACGTATGATTTTTTCTTGAGAGCAATAAATGTAAAATTATTATGTTGAGGAAACTTGAGGTTCCCTTTATACATTCGCATCATGATTGACTCGGGATATGATGGTCTCACCAGTCTTGCCAATTAATGTAATAGTCATGGTCCATTAAACATGAAGTTTATGGCCATACGTGCTTCAATTGCATGTTTTATTTTATAATCAAAGCTATAGAATATGACGTATAATCAAAACCATGATATTGCAACATGAGGTGCATTTAGTTAAAGCGAGTGTTAAAGCATTAATTGCTTTTGATAGTAAAAACCTTTCTTCTAGGTTTTAACATAAAACGGATCTTTCACCGTAAAATATTTTCTTTAGAGTCCTCATTGAGATGAGGAATATCATTGATTTGGCACGGTCATATAGACAGATCTTATTGCCAATATAAATTGATTCTGTAAAAATATTTAAAGTAAGATGAATTTTAGCATAAAAAATCCATAGGATATATGGAGATAAATGTTGATATCAAGATCAGTGAACTTTAATTTTATAAATTAAAACACTGTAACTACAAAAGAAAATTGTACTACATATTACACATGATGTTCGAAAATAAGATATTAGCTGTAAATGTACATGAATAATATCACAAATTGTTCATGTACGTATCATATAACATGTAGAATTATATCAATCAAAACATTTCATATCTATCAAATTTTAACTACATATGTAAAGCTTTTAACTGTGAACCAGTAAATCAAGCATCATATAAGACATCTAAGTTTAGGTTTAGATATTTTCCATCCATAAGATAATTAATGTTAATAAAAATATTTATACTATCATATAAATTTATTGTAAGTGTTGATACACATATATAATTTTGACCATATCATAAATGTCGAAAGCCAACATGTAACACCCCTCAATTTACATCATTTAAATATAATAAATCCGGAAGCGTTAGTCCAACTTTAAACAATACCAAGTTACATTTCAATTTCAACCTAATTTAAAAACATAGTTTATTAACATGGGTGTTACTTCCAAATCACTAAATAACATTGATTTGTATAATCAAATATCAGAGTAGGCTTGGTCAAACATTTCGTCCCGAACAACTTCTTGACAATCCCGTTATATCAAAACCATAACCTGCAAAAAGTGGGGTGGTGGGGTTAGCATAACGCTAAGTGAGGGAATACATAACCAACAGCCTAACTTAGCATAACAACCTTGTTTACAGCAAATCATCGTAAACCAATAACATCACAATGGATCGATGGTTCTTGGGGAAACCTTCAGCCAAGAATACCAACAATAACCACATAATATCAATGAGATAAAATCTCAATACACAACATATCAATGAGGATCGGTGGCTCTGGAGATATCATAATACCCGGGGATTCTCCCAGAACACTTACCCAACAATCTGTATGGCCAATACAGAATAGACCGATAGCTTGGTACTAATCTCATACGACCTAATTTCCTATTAACGATGTGTACAAGGAAATTCCTGTCGTCTTCAATAGTAACCAAGCCCAACCAACCAACACGTTGACCTCAATACTGATGCCCGAAGGCCAAATATCAAGTGATCACGTATTCACATATTCAATCAAGTCAACATATCAGACTAATCAGTCTATCAACAGTATTATTACTATCAAACCAAATTAATCATGGCAAACCAAAAACAGTAATAATACGATTACCCGTTGTAACCAAACCTGTTACAACTAAATTACACTGAGGATTAAGATCCACTCACCGACACCTCAGTTATCCACTCAGTAGTCTAATGTCACTGAGTCTTTCTCCATATCTGAGAATACAATATAAATAACACAAGTTAGTCATTTGTCTCAAATTCTATATAACATCGTATCAATAGATTTACGCCAACAAATTTAAATTACTCAATTCACATGAATTAGCACAATCACCACAATTATTAATATGTTAACACATTTAGTAACTAAAATCTTCATAGTTACTAATCACTACTATCTTTAGTATTTACAACATAATACTACAATGTAAACAACATGATATTTAACTCGATCAAGTGTTCTAATTAGTAACCAATACCAATTTCATTATATAACTCTTCAAATCATCATTAATCAACACTTATCAATCATACATCATTATTCTAAGCTTAGAAGCTTCAATTCTTGAATTATCAACTAACTCATACACTTTTATCATGAACATACGTTCAAATCTTCAATTCTAGGTTATGGCTTAACCTATAATTATGTATTAAGCAATATCTAGTAATTATATCACTAATACAAGCTTTAATTCCATGAAATTCATCTTAATTCATAGAATTACCCAAAACCCATTTTCTAGGGTTTACATGAAAATCAGGAATTAGCAATTTCAACATGTTATCATGATGATGGAATGATGAATACATGTTATTGAAGCTTAACTAACATCAATTTAATCATTTGGAACCCTAATTTCGGATTTAAGGTCAAGAACATCAAAACCCCCAAATTCTAGGGTTCTAGAAATCAAGAAATTGAGACTTACAACTTGATTAGGAATGATAATCCATATGTTTGAAGCTTGAATTCGAACTTAGTAGCTTCAATTTGAGATTTCTTCATGTATTTTGTTCAATCTCAAGTTAAATGTGTATGTATGATGCGTACGTATGTATGTAGGGGGATAAGTTTGAGTTTAACCGACTCAACATAGAGTATAACATATAATTGGTAAATTTTCATTCCCCGTACTTAACATTGCCTGGAACTTAAAAACCATTTGCGGGGAAATATTATTTTATTTTACCGTCAACTGAAATAAATTAAAACAGTTAATAATTTATTAACCACAATAAATTATTTGACTCTTTTACCCATTTATTTTCAATTACCAATTTACAATATTTCCTAACATTTCAATTAACCATTTCAAGTCAGGAAATAATAGTAAAATACTGAACTCATAAAGTGGGTGTTACACAATAAAATTAACCACCATTGTTTTATACACATTAACTTATGAAAGTGATCATAAATATTTCTCAAAATTGAACATATGAAGTCATATAACGTGAAAAAATTTAACGAACTACAAAATATAATAAATGACTAATATGAGACAATACATATTATGAAAAATAGTAATGATAGAACTTGAGGTTCTAACCAAAAATATGACAATAACATGAGGTTATCTTAATTATAAATTCTCTATAGGAGATCATTGTGGATCTTGAGAATTTTAAAAAAATATATAACAGCTATTGAATCTCTTTAGGAGATCAATGTATATCTTGATGATCTAAAAAAATATATAATAATAACACGAGGTTATTTTAATTTGTATATTCTCTTGAGGAGGTCATAGATATTGAAGATCATATATATATATATATATAACAATAACATGAGGTTATTGAAAAACATTATAGATTTAAAGGATCATATAAATATATATGAATAACATTAACATGAGGTTATGTTATTTGATTCATATTGGTGAATCATAATATAGACATCAATCTAACAATAACTTGAGGTATTGTATATGGATTCTTTTTATGTAGATTCAATAGAAAATTGATTGTTCTTGTGATATAATAACAAATAACAATTCTCCTTTTGTAATCACAATAGAACATTGATTGTTCTTGTAAACTACAAAAGAGTTTGTAAGATAATAAGAAAATGAAATTAAAAACATATAGAGTTTCCTACCTATTATTCTCTAGAGCAACTCGTGCTGATAGCGTGTTATGAAATGAAAGAACAAGAATAATAGATGGAGAGGAAGAGGAAAATATTATTGAATCATTAGTATCAAATGAATGTAATGATAAGTATATATAGGATTAAACAAAACCCTAATAGACTAATAGTTAGATGGTGGGCTATTCACAAGCCCATGGATTTTACAACACTTTACAATATGTTTGGAGTATGGTGAGGGTTTAATAAAATGATTTTATTATATTGGTCTAACAAATTGTTTGGTCACATTAATTTGTTTAAAACATGGAGATTAAAGGGATGACTAAGTCTTCCATATCTCCTTGATATTCTCACGCTTCAGTATTTCCATAACAACATCACGTAACTAAAACTTTGCATGAAATTCGGAAGTGGCTTAGTGGACTAGCCATTGTGATGTTAGTGGGTTTGAAACATGCACATGAAATTGTGTATAAAGGTGCGGCATTCTTCATCGTTGGAAGAGACCAAAAACACGAGCAACATACTAAATACTTATCTGCCTTTTCATTCAAAGGTCTATCGCCTAAAACAAATCTCACATACTCCTCCCCTTGGTTTTCTATCACCGACGTTGCTTTGTATTGTCTCTGTTGCTGCCGATTACAATACTTGTTGACTGCATTAATCCTAGGGTTTTAGGAGTAGAGACTCGCAGCGATTTATACGAGTTCGTATAAACCTTTAAGGATAGAGATTTCATCTCGTGCAGTCTCGTTTGTTCTCTTTTGTTGTTATTGTAGGTTACTAAGTTCGTGTTGTTGTTCGGGATGTTGTTGTTGGTTATTGATCGTTGCGGTTTTTTGTGTTATTGTTCGTGTTACTGTTCGTTTAGTTAGTCATTTGTTGCTGCTACTTCTAACATCTTGTACTCTTGTGAGTTTGTGTTGTGTGTCGCAAGATTTTTTATGTTGTACAAAAGCTACTGCAATTGTGGTTTTTCTTGCGTTCGGTTCATCTGCTTCATTATTCAAAGATCATCATCGATCACATTTGCAGGTATCAAGTATATGCATAAATATATTTAACAAGACGACGGTTACATAGTTATATTCAAAACTGTTTTTCCTGAGTTCATTATGATCTTTGGATCCCGCTAGGGTCGTTGTACCTACGACCTCCAAGAGGGGGCTTGACCATATATATATATATATATATATAGAGGGTGTGGTTATTGTAAAAAGATATTTAAAGTAAAAAGGGTAGAAAAAAATGTTAGATTTCATATTTGCTATAAAGAAAATGGTTCATGTGGATCAATACAAAGTGAAGAAACGTATATTAAACTTGTACAAGCATATTTCGCCAAGTTGATACAATTTTATTTAAAGAATGATACATATTCTCGATATACCTTAAAAAATGATACATATTCGATTGTAGTTAGATACATTGTGATTTTGATACATAGTGGTTTGATACATGATTATATCTTCATTTAATATAATTGAATGCTATTTGTAAGGGACACGTGTCATTATATCATGTTTTCTTACCCTTTTTACTTTAAGCTTCTTTTTATTTGAACCAAAATCTACATATATATATATATATATATATAGTGAAAGGTTCAAATGAGAACCAATATAAAGTTTATAACTTTGAGAACCACAACGAATACGTGTTTGTTTACTTGTGATTAACTTCAATCATTTGAAGTTAATCATGAAAATTGCAAATCGAAGAGGAGAAAATGACGAATTTAATGGTGCAATTTTCATAATTTTTTGATTTAGTAGGGTTTAGGGTTTAGGGTTTAGTAGGGTTTAGGGTTTAGTAGGGTTTAGGGTTTAGTAGGGTTCAAGGTTTAGGGTTTAGAATGATTTAAGGCTTAGAGTTTTGTAAAGCGTTTAGGGTTTGGGGTTTAGGGGTTAGGGTTTGAGGTTTGGGGTTTCGGGGAGAAACCCTAAACCTCAAACCCTAAATCCTAAACACTAACCCCTAAACCCCAAACCCTAAACACAACACTTTAACACATGTGAAACACACCAAAAAATATATATATAAAAAAATCGTCGAAAGTATGTCTTGAGAGACGGCAAATCGAAGAGGAGAAAATGACGAATTTAATGGTGCAATTTTTATAATTTTTTGATTTTTCGTTTGTGAGATAATTGATGTTGGGGGTAAATGGGTTTTGTACATGTGGAATATTTTCTTTGTACACATGACTTGATATCATTGGTTCTCTCATTCTCACACAAATTCTTATTCTCATTTGAACCCCACCATATATATATATATATATATATATATATATATATATATATATATATATATATATATGATATAGGATTTGGTTAGGTGGAGAAGAGGGAGAAGTAATATGATTCATTATTTTCATTACTATGATTCAACGTTTTATTACTTGAATTATAATAATAATAAAATGAATCATAGTAATAAAAATACTGAATCATATTGCTTCTCCCTCTTCTCCACCTAAATTTTCTTATTTTTTGATCCCGTTACTATATATATATATATAGTGGAATGATCTAGAGGGAAGTGCATTTTTTGGGGGAAGGGAAGCGTTAGTATTCATCAAGAAGCATATTACCTTCACTCATACAAATCTTGAAAAAAGCAAACTGAAATTTAGTAAATGTTAATCAGAATCGATGCTATGAATGTTAAGTTTCCTTGATAAATTCTTTCTGGAAGTTATAACATCGATTTATGACTATTAGATCCAAATCCGTTAATATTTATTGCGGTGAATATTAGTTAATATGCATTGTGGTGAATATTAATAATAAAAATATTTTTCAAATAATATTAAGTTTTAATATGCATCGTGATGCATATTAGTTAATATTCATCATAGTGAATATTAACAATTTATTAAATAAATATTTATCAACTAATGTTATGACTTAAAAATGAAATTCATTCGTTAAAATATTCTTTATAGCATCGATTTTGATTACTATTTACCGGTAAAAATAATTTTTTGTTGACGTTTTGATTGATAATTGTAATATGCTTCTTGATGAATACTAACGTTTCCTCCTTTCCCCAAAAAAGGCACTTCTCTCTTGATCACTACCCTATATATATATATATATATATATATATATATATATATATAGTGGGAGGTTCAAATGAGAACCACTTTAAAGTTGAGAACTTTGAGAACCACATCAAATACGTGTTTGTTCATATGTGATTAATTTCAATCATTTGTGAACATTGATGTACGTTTAATTGAAAAAGGAAAAATTCAAAAAAAAATTTAAATTTATATCGAAAAACACATTTTAACCGATTTGTTCACATTATCGTTCACATGTGAACATATATTTGTTTTTTTTTGCGTTTTTCGATATAAATTTAGAATTTTTTTGACTTTTTTCTTTTTCAATTAAATGTACATCAATGTTCACATATGATTGAAATTAATCACATGTGAACAAACACATAGAGATACATATGATTGAAATTAATCGATAAGAAAGAAGTACAATCCTGCATAATATAAATTCATTCATCCCTAATGCCCATGAAACGTGATCAAAGTCCAATAAACAACATAGAGATACAAAAAGTAAAAACAAGTTTAAATGGGTTTGGGTTGTAAGTGTTAGAATATGTAACACCCCCAAATTTGTTGTTTGGCGGAAGCATACTTGGGGTACTACTAATCAATAATCACAAGCACATAAGATAAAGTGAACGACTCTACATGCGCCGTTTTAACAAAATACATTGATTGTAATAAAAGTTTACAAGAGTTATAAGGATTACATAAGCTCGGTATCCTGATCTGAAAGATTCTATGGCATTACTACTTATACAAAATATAATAATGCAGAAAAATCTCTTGATGTTCGTATTTGCATGCGACTCGAGCTATAAAATTCCTGAGTAGTCCTACTACTACTGTGTATCTGATAATACATGCTAAAACGTCAGCTAAAAGCTGATGAGCTCACAGGTGTAAATGATAAACATAATGTATGAACCACAAGATTTAATAATGTGTTTGAAATTAATCAAATAAATGTGTATATTACTGCCATGAATCCATAGTTTGAGCTTAACTGAGGGGTCAGGAACCGCCTTTAAGGACCTGAGCGAGGTGTCTCCGAGCGAGTGCCTAATCTACACTTGTGTGAACAAATAATAATGTGTCCATTTGACATCACAGTCAAGGTAGCGCGACTACCCCCGACAGGGATTGTCAATCCCATATGGTACCATAAACTAACATTCACGCTAAATCCATACTAACAAACTATGTGGTGGAGGACTTTATGATTAGTAAAACAACTCATGCAGTCAATATATCGTGTTTTGTACTTGTGTTCACATGTAAAACAAATCTGAGCATGTATTCCCACCCCGAGAGTAAAAATAGTAAAATGTGGGGCTATGAGACTCAACTGAGTCTGATGCGTTTGTCTTAATAAACGTGCGTTGCTAAACCAAGCAATGATGTTCGAAGACTGTAACCTGAGGGCGTCCAAGACGCGCGTTGGTTAATATGTGAGTAGGTATCTCAAAAGATCACCTATGCTAGTTGTCCATCCAACTAGTTATGTCCAAATACATTGATTCGTTTGATTGTTTGTTTGTGTTTTGAAAACATGTACGGCCCGTTGGTGACAATTTTTAATAATAATCTTACATCATTATTATTATGTGTTGTTTCATTGTATACTATTAAAGTATGTGTTTCGTGTGTTGTATTGTATATAAGTGTTGAAGTATATATGTATCATGCACGAGTACATCGTATGTGGTTCAAAGGTTATAAATGTTTGACATGCAGTGTATAAAGTATTTCCAAACTTTAATGACGGGGGTTTGGGGGCAGCGCCCCTGATTAGCGGGGTTCCAGGGGTGGCAACCCCTGGTGGGGTCCAAGGGGCAGAGCCCCTGGCTGGGGTCGAGGTGTCAGGTCAGCTCGAAAAATTTTTATTTCTACTATATTGCTTTAGTGAAAAACGCACTTAAAATCTGAATTTGGGTAACGCCGGTGATAAAATTTCAAGTCTTAACACTTAGTAAAAATCTGTGTTTTCAAGCATCTGATTACTGCGACACAGTGTGCGACATACGGCTTTGTGTCGCTAAGTGCGACATAGTCTATTATGTCGCAGATCATGTAGTGTCGCTAAGTGCGACATCCGCAATTTGATGCGACATAAGGTGTTGTGTTGATATGTGCGACGGGGATAAGTTTTGCGACATAGTGTTTTGTGTCGCTATATGCGACATCTGAAAGTATTGCGACATAGAGGCTTGTGTCGCTATATGCGACATAGGCTATGATTTAGCGACATAAGGGCTTGTGTCGCAGGTGGCCTGGAGCCTCTGCGACATAACGAGCTGTTTGCCGGAAAATGAGCCGAAAAGGTGTTTTTCAATTTCCGTTTGACTTGAAACTTTTATCCAACCCATATTTGGACATTTTAAGCTTAAACAACCCTTAAACAAGTAAAAATATGTAAAATCGGAGAGTTTCGAGTTTTGTCGGAAAACTTACGACTTAGCGCTGGAGAAATCCGAAAAGATAGAAATGTAGATCGTTTCAAGGTGGTCGTTTTTCTTCAAACGAGCAAAATGATTTGAGGTTATTTGATGGTGTTATTTGATGATTTAGTGTGATGGTGGTGGTGTGGTGTTTGAAAGAAAATGGGAGAAAGAGAGAGAAAAGGAGGAGATGGAGGTGATGATGAATGGTGAAATGGAAGGGGTTTCCCCTTTCTGGGGCTATGGGGGCCGGCCCACATGGATCCCACCCATGTGTGGTTGGCTCCAATTTTTGCTCCAGTGTATTCGCGCTCCGTGCGGTGTTCGTTTTCCCGGTTGTTTAAACGTTTAAATAATTATTTTAAAATACGAATATATATTAATGTTTTTGGTTGAAGTATTTCATCAAATACTCTTACTTGAGTTATAAAATATAACTTAACTTTTATTTTAATTGTTTGCGCGATTATTATTATAATTGCGTAAATGTTGTTTATACGATACGAATTTGAGTTGAAAATATTATCTAAGTAATATTTTGGATAAAATAGAGTTATTAAATAATATCATATTATTTAAATAAAATTGTTCACCAACATCCGTATTTTAAAGGTACCGGAATCCATCCGATATAAACCGCGCGATTTAACCAAATCGCGTACGCGTGCATATATATAATAATATATCAATACACATAATGATACACATAATTTAACCCTAATTACATGTATTAATACAATGATTAGGTACTAAGTACTAGCCCTAATTTGGCGGGTGTCACAGAATAATAATTAGTTAAGCTCATTGTTTGGCTCTTTTTAGTCTAGCTCGTTTAGTTTAAGGGTTTGTTAATTTGGTATTTAAAGACATCTTGTATTTAGTTTTTGATATAGTTTGCGATAATAATATTTTAGTTTCTTGTTCAAGTTTTGTATCTGGTTGTGTATACTTTGATTTCAACATGGTATCAGAGCCAGGTGCTCTGTTTGATTCGTTTGATTAAGCTTCCGCTGATTGCATTGTGTTTCAGGTTTTAGATCTTTTTCGTATGATAAGTTTGCTTTTACTTTGTTTGTCGATCTTTTTGATTAGTTAGTTCATTTAGTTAAGTTTTGATTTTGTTATTGGTCCATTCGTCCATAAATCTTCGCTACTCTTTGTGCAATGAAAGAAATATGTAAGAAAAAAAAAGAAGCTTGTGTTTTGCGCCGTCATGTAATTTGTTAGTGAGTCTTTTAATGTGTTTGTTCTTTTAGTTATGAGTTCTTTTAGTAATTGGTTTATTCTTTCATGTGTGGGTTTGGTAGAGATTTTATTGTTGAGTCCGGCCATTTATAGTTTGTTAAATCGAGTTGGCACTTTAGTTATCACTATTTTGGTTGTTAAAACATATTAGTTTGATAAGGTGGTGTTTGGTCTCGTTATTAGGGTTTGTTCGTTTTGTTTCTATTAGTCCCTTCTTCGTTTCTTACTAGGATTTGTGTTTTGAATCCGTCTTGTTTGACTCGTAAATGTTAAGCTTGGTGATCACCTTGATTGCTTTGTTTGTTGGTCGACTTTGGTCCGTTTGTTTTAGACTTCACTAATTCCTCTATTTGGCATCAATTGTGAAGAATTTGCATTGGTTTGTCTACTTGGATTTGCGTTGGCATTTGGTTTCGGGGAGGAATTGCAAATATTATGTATTCTCTCATTTTCATTGGATTTGAGGTCTTGCATTAGCATTGGATTTGACTTTGATAGTTCCGGTTCATTCGATTTGGATTCGTCTACTTGGTTTGCATCGATTTTGGGGAGAAATCGCAAACACTATATTCTCTCATTTGCATTAGTATTGATATTGGCATTTGATTTAGCATTGGTCGTACAAGTTCATTGGAGTCTTCTATTTGGTTTGCATTGGATTTGGTTTTGCATTGGGTTTTGTTGTTGGAATCATCTTTCGTTATCGACAATCAAGCTTCGTTCCGCTTCGCAACTTACTTTTGTATTTTGTTTGGCAAACTCTCAATTTAGCATTGTGAGTTTGAGTGAGGGTGTTAGAATAATAATTAGTTAAGCCCATTGTTTGTCTTTTTTTAGTATAACCCGTTTAATTTTAGGGTTTGTTAATTTGGTATTTAAAGACATCTTGTATTTAGTTTTTGATATAGTTTGCAATAATAATATTTAAGTCTCTTGTTCAAGTTTTGTATTTGGTTTTGTATACTTTGATTTCAATAGTAACTTGTTCTAACTGTTGTTCAAATCTTTATAACTTACTGATAAGTAAATATACATATGAATGAACCTTTAATTGCCGCTGGTTAGAGGAGGACGAGCTTGAACTAGAGACAAAGCCATGGAGTCTATAACACATAGATAGAAACCGAAAATACGTTATGAGTAAAAACCTGAAACTGCCCATAGTTTATAACAAATTGATTTACACTAAGTAAACCAAACAAAAATTATTTCTAAAAAACTGAAATTAGGTGCCCCGTCCTCCTTGAGCAACCTGAACTTATGTAGGCAATCGACATGTCCTACCAGGATGCTTGATAAAACTCTCTTTAATCACTCATGAAAGGTTTAATTGCAAGCTACAACACCTCTGATTTTTTAACATAAAATTACAGTACATTATCGAAAATACAAATTTTCTACTCCAGATGATGGAACTTTACAGAAGCATTATTTCCTATAAATAGATGGTGGTTTGTAAAGGATAAATAATCATGCATATTCAACACAAAAACGAATCTTAATCCAACTTTTTTATAGAAAGCACCTCTAAAAAACTTATATATAACAGTAGAACAGAGAAATTATAACAGATAGAGCAGATAAGATCTAAGTATCAAACAATTAGCATAACTAAAGACAAATACAGTATATGCATATACACATATATATCTACCTCATAACCAGGGGCGGAGCTAGAGGGGGGCATGGGGGCAGTCGCCTCCCCTAAAAATCTAGAATTGTGGAAAAATAATAATTTCTTTAAGGTTAATAGTGATAGTTTTGGAGTTTTGGCCTCCAAAATGATAGGAAAAAGAAAAAATAAAAAATTGCCCCCTATACGAAATATTCTAGCTCCGCCCCTGCTCATAACCCATTTTTATCATCATTATTCAGTTTTTAATCATCTGATAGATACTTTAGAACCTGAATGGCATTCCCAGAGTGCATTTTGCCTCATTTTTTCTTCATCACAGCTAGTTTTAGAGACACAAGCCGAAAAATTAGTTATTAGAAATTGAGAATGACAGATCCATATCGTGTTGTCCGTGTTACATAGATAGATTTTAGAAAAGGTATAAAAAGTAAAATAGTGAAATCTACTATTAAGGGATTGACATCAAAATGTTATCGTTGCTCATCAAAGAAGACAGATGACATTGTCAAATGCTTGTGTTACGTATCAAGGAATCAAGTATTTTCTAATGTTAAAATGGGCTTAAATGAAGGGATCTATTATTATATCTTAATTAATGTTTTGTTCAATCTGTGTGCTTCAATTCTTAATTATCATTTTTCTAATTAATTCTCTTTCTAATACATACCATTATTAATGAGGAATGAAGAACAAAATGTCTTACTAGCGCAATGTTGGTGACTTTATATATAACTAGGCTTTGAGCTCGTGATGAACGGCTACTTATAAATTACAATTATATAAATTTGTAAGTTTACTTGTTGTTGATTAAAGATGCAATAATCAATGAAGATGAAAATGAAAAATTATTAGTAACATAAATCAAACTACAATGTATCAAATTTTTTTCAAGTTTAATGTTGTTAATTAAAAATGCTATTATCATTGAACATAAAATTAAAATTAATTAGCAACATAAATCAAACTTTAATTTATGGACTTTTACTTACTTTTTTCAAACATTTGATACATCTATTATCTATTATTTTTACTACATATAAGGTTGAATCTTAGTTCTTAATAATTAATCTTTACTACATATAAAGAGTCTTCAATTATTGAATCTTAGTTCTTAATAATTAACTAAAATGACTTATTTACCCCTATTGTCTAAAAGGAAACTTACATTTGTATTAATTACATCATTATGTGTATATTCCAACCTACTGATTATATGAAATATTTATTTCAAGATGATATGCTATTTAACGAACTTATTAAATGAAACAAAATTAAATAAATTAATGGACACCGCTGCATTGCACGGGCAATGTGCTAATCAAGTATGATGTACTCTCCTCATTTCCTTATGGGTGATGATAATTCCACCAAGGATTTTGATAAATTCACCATAAATGTGCATCATTTATTTGTACAGTATAAACTGTAAATGCAGTGATGTGGTGAATTTATCAAAATCCTTGGTGGAAATATCATCACCCTTTCCTTATAAGTTGCCCACTCTCATGGTAATACTGATCTTTTCACTGTATCAATGACCAAAGTAACAATCGTCAGTTGCAAACATATGTTAAATATTTAATACATTTGTTGAGCCCTTGCGATGCACCGTAATTTTTTTAAAAATATTATTATTTATATTTTCTTTTTTAGTTTCAATTTCTATTGATATTGTTAAAAAGTTAGAAAATTTACTATTGAAAGTCATTGGTAACTTATAACAGAAACATAATACAATAAACAATGTTATAAATTTGACAAATATACATTTAATGAGATTATAAGTGAGTTGACACATGTAAAATTCTTTTACATGGTGAGATTTTTATTATATTTTGAACATCGTTTTCTCTAGTAAATGGAGAGTTAATAAGTTGTTACATCATCTTGTCAAAACTATATATATATATATATATATATATATATATGTATATATATATATATATAAATAGATAGATTAAGTGATGTGGGGCTATAGAGAATGAAAATCAATGGATTTTGTTAGAAGTATATATTGTTGAAATGTCGAGATTTGCAAATGATCATTTAGTAGAGAATATGAACTATTAAAATGAGTTACATCTCAATTAGTGACTGTGTAATATAATTTTTCCATTAATTTGATTATAATCAGAGTTTCCATGTTAATTATTGCCATCTCTTTACATCGCACACGCACACGTTAGTATGGTCTATTTTGAGTATAAAAAGAACACATAGTTTTTTAGCATCCTATTATATTTTATAAAAACTAAGTTCCTTAACACATGGTATTTGATGATGATAATATCAGGTAATTGCAATGTATGAGATATTAGTAAGAAATGAATTAATTGTATTTATTAAATGTAATTTAATAATTTTAAAAACTATTAATAAAGCATAATAAATTAAATAATTAGGACTTCTCACAAAAATAAAAGGTAGTAGATTTTTAGGATTCTAAAATTTTAAATATTTTGATAGGAGTGTTAGGAATTATGAAGATTATTAAAGAAAAAACCAATTTAATGAAGTGACATCATTAGGGAGCTTTAGAAAAAAGGAAAAGTGGTGATGTGGCATAATTAAGAATGAAGAAAAAATCTTTATTTTATAAGTATAAATAGATTATCAAAATTGGTATTTAAATAGTCAAACAAATAGAATTATTATAAAAATCATATTATAATAATGAAATCTCATGTTAATAACAACCGATAATTTCATATGACCAAGTTAACTATCAGCTGCGCCCCATTAATAATTCATGAATTATGGTCTTCATCATCATCCACGGTTTGTAACAATTGAAAATGCTTAATAGACTCTCGGTTCAACTATACTAGCATAATACCCGCACGATGGAGCAGGATATAGTATTTTATTGTTGATAAATACTTAATGATAGTCGTATGATTACCCGCGATGATTAGTTAATAGAGGTATATAGAGTTTAAGATTCAATATACTATAGACAAAAGGTGGAAAATGTAAAATATATAAAGTTGTATTGTATAATGAAAGTTAGACAAACTTAATAAGGAAATGTTGAATTTACTTTTAAATTTTTTCTAAAATTAGAATACCAATATGCATTATAGATATTATTGAATAATAAAAGGGTCAATTACATTCCCTGCCCCTGTGGTCCTTCGTTTTCTCTTACCTTGTCCCTCCTAATTTTTTATTACAATCCTTGCCACTGTAGTTGCAATTTTCGTCCCAAGTATACCCTTCGCCTAACGAAAGTTAACTTATTCCCATTAAATACACCCATGTGCCCAGCACATGAGGGTATTTTTGTAAAATTCCTTTCCCACCCACCTTTCTAATCCCTTTTCTTCTCCATTATAATTATTTCACACTTCTCTAAAAAAATCTAAGAGGGTTTTGATAATTAGAGTCGTTCAACATGAGTGGGCGACCTCGTTGGATGCGTCGAACAGAATTCATAGCAACTGTCGACTTGCGTCAAATATACGGTAATAATTTTGATAATTTTTTTAGTTTTACTTTTTGTAATACTCTTTAGTAAGATAAGTAGTTGAATCATGAAGTTAAAACTAAATATTTCATTTTTTGTTGAACCATTAAACCTTCATTTGTTGGTGGTTATTCAAATTGTTAAATGATGAAAATTGTTGGTTGTTGTTGTTAACGGAGGAACACGAGACACTTTTCTCCATTCGGATGCATCATGCTGGAACATTCTCAAAGTGTCTCGGAAGAAAATATGTTGGTGGTACATTCACTTACTTTGAATGATGAGGTGATAGGGATTTATTTTGATGAGTTTGAAAGTGGTCAAGCTGGGGTTAGAAGCAGCCAACCTATTGGTGCAGGTGGTCAAGCTGGTGTTAGAAGAAGTCAACGTACTGGTGCAGGTGTTAAAAGGGGTGTCAAGTAGTTGTGTTTTGGTAGATGATGTACAGTAATTATGCACTTTATGTTTAGGAACTTATGTCTTTTGTTCAAGTAGTTTTTTGTTAAACTTATTGGTGCAGATGGTCAAGTTAGTAGAACTTGTTATGTCTTTTGAAGTTGATCCCAAGACAATACAATGGACTTCAGTAGAAGACATGGTGTTGATGTATATTTTGGAAATTGATCCCACTGCTACAATGACTTATAAGTCAATGTTTTGTGGTGTCTTGTTTATAACTAATCTTTTGATTTGAGTAATGTAGTGTAGGGATCAAACTTTAGATGTTGTATGCATCATTAGCATGTAAGTTATAACTATTGTGTAACACCCAGCAAATTAGAACTAGTAATTAGTGCCTAATCAAGTGTAATATATGTAATTAATTCTGTGTTAGGCTAATTAATGTATCAATATATATATTGTTGAATATATACAAGTATGCGATTTGATTAAATCGTACAAGTTTTAAATCGAATGCAATTCGATTCATTTAATACGGACGTTGGTGAACAATTTTATTAAATAATATGACATTATTTAATAACTCTGTTTTATCTAAAATATTATTTAATATTTCAACTCAAACTCGTATCGTACAAACAACATTTACGCGATTAAAATGTAAACGCGTAAACAACCAAAACAAAGTTAAGTTATATTTTATAACCCAATTATTAAGTAATTGGTAAAACGCTAACAAATCGTTGATAAAACATGTGTATTTTAAAACATAAATTTAAACGCACAAAATAATTATTTCATGTCTAAACGATCGGGGAAACGAACACCGCACGGAGCGTAATCGCAGGGAACGAAAAACGGGTGAAGCCCACACCCGTGGACCCCACCCTAGCCGGCCCCTTACCCCCCCTTTTTTCCCCCTCCCCACTCCTCATTTCATCTTTCTCCTTCTTCTTTCATCTCTCTCTTTTCTCTCACCCAAAAACCACCACCACACTATCAACACCTTAAATCACAAAATAACACCACAAAATCATCTTAAATCACTTGGAGCATTTGGAGAAAAACGTTCACCGCATCACGATCTACATTTCTATCATTTTAGAAATTCTCCGGCATGAACTTGTAAGATTCCCGACAAATCCCGCAAAATCTTAGATTCCATTTATTTTACTTGAAAGTTGTTTGTTTAATCTTATAATGTCCATCTAAGGGTTGGGTAAAAGAGTCGGACCAAACGGAAACCAGAAAACTCGTTTTTGGCTCAAAATCCATCGAATAGACGTTGATGCGTCACCAGCGGTTGGTAAGGATTTCAACCCTTGTCGTTGCACCGGCTACCGGCGGCGGGCATCAGTGGGTGTTTTAAATTTGTAATTGCGGGGCTTAAGTTTTCCCTAAAAATGCTAATCCTAAGGGTGAGCAAGTGGTTGGTATGACCTAGAGTCGTTCTTCAAACCGACTGAATTGAAACTAAGGCGTGGCAGATGAGGGCTTTCAAACTAGTGAAGGTTTTATAAAATAGTGAGGGAATTTTGGTTTTTATATTGACTAACTTAGGCAAGTAAATAAATAAAAGTGAAATAAAAATAAAAGATAAAGCAAATAAAATAAAGATAGTGTTTGCTGAGATTTCGTTAATTAATTTATGGGATGATATTTGGAGAAACTGTATTGAAAGATATTTGTTAATTATTAATCTTGAATACTCGTGATGTAAACACTAGATTCCCTACTAATTAAAATCCCATTAGCATGTCACACCGGGAGCTAGGTTATGGTAACATCACAAAGTATTTAGAATAATAAGCAAAATCTTAATTATGGTTTAATAATACTTTCATATGAACGGGAACAAAATCTTAAGGTACTAGACATAACTGAATCATATAACGATTCCTCGTCATCCTAACAGATCTGTATATTTAAAACGGTTCATTTATGACTTTAAACCAGCCCTTGCTTAAGACTTCCCAATAAATCCCCTAATTATCCACAGCGTTCCTCACTTAAAGTGGTTCCGCCGCTTCAAACCTTGGCCATGTCTTGTCCTACGAGGAACTACCTGGTCTATCACCACCAAGACAGGTTGAGTTCTCAATCGACCTCGTACCAGGTACCACACCTGTGGCCCGAGCACCATACCCCTTAGCCCCATCCGAACTTCAGGAGTTGTCCAACCAATTGCAGGAACTCCTGGAAAGAGGATTCATTAGGCCGAGTTCTTCACCTTGGGGAGCTCCGGTCCTATTTGTCAAAAAGAAAGACGGTTCTTTCCGAATGTGTATCGACTATCGAGAGTTGAACAAGCTAACTGTCAAGAACCGTTATCCACTTCCTCGTATTGATGACCTGTTTTGACCAACTACAGGGGTCGAGTTTTTATTCAAAGATCGATCTGCGGTCAGGTTATCACCAACTACGTGTTCGTGATACCGACATCCCAAAAACCACTTTCAGAACCCGTTATGGGCATTACGAATTTCAAGTTATGCCATTCGGTCTAACCAACGCACCGGCTGTATTCATGGATCTTATGAATCGGGTGTGCCAGCCATACCTCGACAAGTTTGTCATTGTCTTCATTGATGACATTCTCATTTACTCGCGCAACGAACAGGAGCATGCGCAACACCTCAGAACCATCCTAGAACTACTTAAGCATGAGGAGCTTTACGCAAAATTCTCTAAGTGTGAGTTCTTGATGCAAATCATTCAATTCCTTGGACATGTTATCGATAGTCAAGGAATCCATGTCGATCCATCAAAAATCGAAGCTATCAAAGACTGGCAGTCGCCAACCACTCCAACCGAGGTACGCCAATTCTTGGGATTGGTAGGTTACTATCGGTGCTTCATCGAAAACTTCTCAAAAATAGCTCAACCACTTACGACACTGACTCAGAAAGACAAAAAGTTCGATTGGACTGATAAACAAGAGTTGGCATTTCAACTCCTGAAACAAAAGCTTTGCAGTGCTCCGATTCTATCCTTACCCGAAGGCACCGATGACTTCGTGGTATACTGCGATGCTTCTCATCAAGGTCTCGGTTGCGTGCTGATGCATTGAGACAAAATTATTGCTTATGCTTCATGACAGCTCAAAATCCATGAAAAGAACTACACCACTCACGATCTTGAGCTTGGAGCTGTCGTTTTTGCCCTCAAAATCTGAAGACATTACCTTTATGGCACTAAGTGCACAATCTTTACCGACCACAAGAGTCTCTAACACATATTCGATCATAAGGATCTCAACATGAGACAATGTCGATGGGTCGAGTTGCTTACCGACTACGATTGCGAGATCAATTACTATTCGGGTAAGGCCAATGTTATTGTCGATGCCCTCAGTCGAAAGGAACGAACGAAACCACTTCGAGTCCGAGCCCTCAGCATGACTATTCACAATGATCTAAACATTCAGATTCTCACTGCTCAACTCGAAGCTCTGAAACCCAATAACAACAAAAACGAAGCCTTGCGAGGCATGGAAAAACAATTCGAAATCAAACCTAACGGGATTAAGTATTTCTCAAACCGAATCTGGTTACCCAGTTTTGGAAACCTGCGAGACTTGGTGATGGATGAAGCTCACAAGTCCAAATATTCTATCCATCCTGGATCCGACAAAATGTATCACGACATCATGGAATTTTATTGGTGGCCGAATATGAAAGCTGAAATCGCTACATACGTCAGTAAGTGCCTTACTTGCTCAAAAGTCAAAGCCGAGTATCAGAAACCTTCTGGTTTGCTCCAACAGCCCAGCATTCCTGAATGGAAATGGTAACAAATTGCCATGGATTTCATAACCAAACTACCCAAGTCATCGAGCAGTTGCGATACCATTTGGGTGATCGTCGATCGTCTCATGAAATCTGCTCATTTCCTGGCAATCAAGGAAACCGACAAAATGGAACGCCTCACATGAATCTACATCAAAGAGGTTGTTTCTCGACATGGTGTTCCAATCTCGATTATCTCCGATAGGGATAGTCGTTTCACATCTCACTTTTGGCAATCACTTCAAAAATCATTGGGTACCCGTCTTGATATGAGTACCGCGTATCATCCTCAAACCGACGGCCAAAGTGAACGAACAATTCAAACACTGGAAGACATGCTACGAGCTTGCGTAGTTGACTTCGGTGTAAACTGGGAAAAACATCTACCGTCGTGCAAGTTTTCGTACAACAAGAGCTATCACACCAGCATTAAGGCTGCACCTTTCGAGGCACTGTACGGTCGTAAGTGCCGATCACCGATTTGTTGGACCGAAGTGGGAGACAGTCAACTCACTGGTCCTGAGATCATTCACGAAACTACTGAAAAGATCTTCGAGATCCAAAACAAACTCAAAGCCGCACGTGATCGTCAGAAAAGTTATGCTGACGTGAGACGTAAACCACTCGAGTTCCAGGTTGGGGATCGAGTGCTATTCAAAGTTTCACCTTGGAAAGGTTTTATCCGATTCGGTAAACGCGGGAAGTTAAATCCCAGATACATTGGACCATTCGAGATCCTCGAGAGGATTGGTTTGGTGGCATATCGATTGCAACTGCCACCCGAACTCAGCAGCGTGCATCCCACTTTTCACACTTCTAACTTGAAGAAATGCCTGTCTGATGAGACACTCATTATTCCACTCGACGAGATTTGCGTCGATGACAAACTTCACTTCGTTGAAGAACCCGCTGAAATCATGAACCGTGAGGTCAAACAACTCAAACAAAGTCGTATTCCCATTGTCAAAGTCAGGTGGAATTCGCGTCGTGGGCCGGAATTCACCTGGGAACGGGAGGACCAAATGCGGCTCAAGTATCCTCAGTTATTCACTGACGCTACTTCAATCACAACTTCAAACTAAATTTCGGGATGAAATTCTCCTAAAAGGGGGAGAATGTGACACCCGGTAAATTAGGACTAGTAATTAGTGCCTAATCAAGTGTAATACATGTAATTAATTCTGTGTTAGGCTAATTAATGTATCAATATATATATATATATATATATATATATATATATATATATATTGTTGAATATATACAAGTATGCGATTTGATTAAATCGTACAAGTTTTAAATCGAATGCAATTCGATTCAATTAATACGGACGTTGATGAACAATTTTATTAAATAATATAACATTATTTAATAAATCCGTTTTATCTAAAATATTATTTAATATTTCAACTCAAACTCGTATCGTACAAACAACATTTACGCGATTAAAATGTAAACGCGCAAACAACCAAAATAAAGTTAAGTTATATTTTATAACCCAATTATTAAGTAAATGGTAAAATGCTAACAAATCTTTGATAAAACATGTGTATTTTAAAACATAAATTTAAACGCACAAAATAATTATTCCATGTCTAAACGATCGGGGAAACGAACACCGCACGGAGTGTAATCGCAGGGAACGAAAAACGGGTGAAGCCCACACCCGTGGACCCCACCCTAGCCGGCTCCTTACCCCCCCTTTTTTCCCCCTCCCCACTCCTCATTTCATCTTTCTCCTTCTTCTTTCATCTCTCTCTTTTCTCTCACCCAAAAACCACCACCACACTATCAACACCTTAAATCACAAAATAACACCACAAAATCATCTCAAATCACTTGGAGCATTTGGAGATAAACATTCACCGCATCACGATCTACATTTCTATCATTTCAGAAATTCTCCGGCATGAACTCGTAAGATTCCCGACTGTTGAGACATAGTTTGTGACAACAGATCTAGCTTTGCAATATGACTAGTGTAATTGTTATCATGTTGATATATTGGTTTAGGTTTGTAAATTGATATTGTTTTGATATTAATATTCGTTAAATATATTATTATGATAAAGTGTTAGACGAATATAGATTTTAACAATATATATACATATGCTGCGAGTCGAGTTATTTGTTTTAGATGTTTGTTGCGAGTCGAGATCTCAAGTCGCAAGGCTTTGCGATGCGAGATGAGATCTGAACTCGCAGAACTTAATAGAGACAAACGAGCCGAGTTCATGGGCTTGGGCTGCGTAGCGATTCGAGTCAACTCGCAGGACCAGTGGCTGCGAGTTGAGACGAGAATATATATATATGTGTTTTCATACGTGAAAATATAACTTGGAGATAACTTTTGGAGATCAGGATTTTTGCAAGTTTGTGCGAACTCAGTATTTCCAGAGAAACAAATACTAAAGGCTAGACTTTGACGTATATTCGTATAAAGTAAAGCAATTGGTTAACCTAAATGTGAGCTAAATCGTTATTAGTAAGATAACACCGTATTAAGGAATTCCGCACCTTAATACTACAGATAACGAAGTTATCGATCCTAGAACTAGGGACTTACAATTGGTATCAGAGCTTTCGGGCTAGATAACGAGTGTCGTTCGAAGTTTTCGGGTTAATCGCGTGTGATCTAGGATTGTTTTGACGTGCATCAGTGTGTAAAAACGATCAAAATCATTCTCTGGACGATTTAGGGTTTGTTTACGATCGAAATTTTCAGTTTTAATCGTAAAAATACCAAAAATTTCTGATTTCGTAATTTTCAGCCGTTTTGCGAGTCAAGATTAGGGTTTCAGAATAAGTTTGCGAACCGAGTTGAACTTGCGAGTCAACATCCTTGCGAGTCGAGATTCTGCGAGTCGAACCTCTTTGCGAGTTGATATATTCTGCGAACCGAGATCTCTTGCGAACCGAGATCACTTGCGAGTTGACATCACTGCGATCCGAACTGAGACTTGCGAACCGAGATTTTGCGAGTCGAGCTGAGATTGCGAGTTGAACTGAGTTTTGCGAGTCGAGATTTTTACTTTGTCTAAATTCGCAAATACATTTTAACTTTAAACTTCACGATGTCAGACCTTAGCAAAATGATTGAGATGGAACACGAGATTGGCAAATCTAATGTCCCACCTAAATTGTTGAGAGTTGAGGACTATTTTAGCTGGAGGGATAGGTTTGAATCTTACTGTAGATTCCATGATCTATCTATCTGGATGTGTATCAAGAATGGATACACGGCACCTACCCAGACTGTTGAAAATGCAATTGTGGTTCTCACTTATCAACAGATGAGTGAAGCACAAAAGAAGGAATTTGAGATTGAAAACAAGGCTCATTCATCAATCAAGATGAGTCTTCCTAAGGAGCTCAATCATCAACTCAAATCCTTCCATACTGCTAGATCTTTGTGGACAGCTCTTGAAAAGAGATGTGAAGGAAGTCCACAAGTTAAAGCAGGCAAGAAAAATCTCCTGAAAAAGCAGTTTACTGTGTTTAAAGCTATGAAAGGAGAAGATCTTGATGCTTATACCACAAGATACTACCATTTGCTGAGTGAGCTAGATGATCATGAGATTATTTCTACAGAGACTGAGAAAACCGACAAGTTTATTGAGGGTTTACCGTCTAAGTGGGAAATGCATGGCATAATGCTCAAAGACAACGATGAGAGGTATGCAACCATGACCTTAGAGCAGGCCATTGATAAGCTCAGAGGTTATGATTTCACCAAGAAAACTAGAGATACTGATTCTGATCAGGCTCAGGATCCGGGACTTTATCATGGAAAATCTACTATCTCTACTGCTTCCTCGAGCTCGACCACTGCTTTATTTGTTGGTAATGCTGAAGGAAAAGGTGAAATGATTACCGATGATCTGTGTCTTCTTACATCATCTGGTAGTGATGCAAAGGGCAAACCAACTGAGAAGTCACCTCAGGAGCATCAAAAGATGCCTATGAGTGTGAAATCTGCTGAACAACAATTATCTGTTCTTGCTTCTTTTGTAGCTTCTTATGAAAACTACCTTCAGGGTAAAATCAATGATCCAATTATGTTTGACGAAGATTACGATCAGATAGACCCTGATTATCTAGAAGAAATAGACCTTCAGGACCAACTTGCTATGTTGTCAAGAAGGGTAAAGAATTTCTTGAAGAAAACAGGTAGAAAGGTAGTTGGCAATAGATCAGGGTTTGATAAGACCAAGATTAAGTGTTTTAACTGTCAGGGTTATGGACACTTTGCTAGAGAGTGCCAAAGACCTAAGGTAGAAGCTGGCAATGGACAACAAGGTTCGGGAAGTACTCTCGCTTCCAAAGCTTTGGTTGTGAAACAGTTGGATGGATCGTATGAATGGAAAGCTCAATCTGAGGAAGCTTTCATGGCTGAGATTGATGGATCTACATCCTATATGCCTACTGATGCAGAGGGTGAGGTAAATGTGCCAGAGGTTGCAGCTAAAGCAAGTGATGAAGATGTGCTATATATGGAGTCAACTGAAAACATGACTCCTGAAGATTTTGTAGCACGCATGGCTGAAGTCCAAACAGACAAGAAAAGGGTATGTCTTGATATTCTTACTCTTGCTGATGTCTGTTATTTAGTTACCGATTTGCAATCACAGGTTAGTATTTTAAATGTAGCAAATAAAAACCTGACATCTCAAGTTAGCTTATTGACTGAATCTAGTAAGGCTGTTAGATCTGAACTTGAACTAGCCAAGATTGATGTGCGTAGGTTAAGTGATGATAAACAGGATTTAAAAGATAAAATTAAGTCTGATGCTTCTGATAGGAGTGCTCTTAGAGATACCATTAATGAAAAAGATGTCATCATAGATGGTCTATATATTAATCTATAAGACTTAAATCAGAAAATAGCTAATAAGGAGAAAGAGTTAGCTGACTGTCAATTGAAGCTAGTTGAGCAAAATAGAAAGATAGAAAATTATAGGACCACTGAGATGGACAAGATGCTTGATGCTCAACGAAGTGTAAAGGATAAGTCAGGATTAGGTTACAATGAGACACCTCCTCCTTTCAATTCGAATTACACAAAGCTTCCAGAAGATACTGAAATGACTGAAGTAAGTTCTGAGAAAACAGTAGCTAAACCTGATCTGTCAGAGGCACAGAAGGAGTTTATTAAGAATCCTTCATCTAATGATAGTAAAAGAGTTTCTTTCACCAAAGTACAGTTTGTACCGGGTGGAGTAATTCATGATACTAAGATTGATGAATTGATTAATAAAGAGCATGTTATTAATCCTTTAGTGCCTAAGACTCCAATAGCGGTTGCCAAAGTTAGTAAGTCACGAAAACAGATGTCGTGCTTCAAGTGTCACCAAAAAGGACACGTATCTTCTTATTGCCCAAATAAGAAGTTGGAAGCTATACATAAGTTAGTGAATACTGAAAAGACACCGACCACTTCTAGTTCGATTGTAGACAGGTTAGGCTCCAAACCGGGATTAGGAAGCAAACCTGTAAACATTTTGAAAAGAGATGATAATCATAGTGTCTCTCCACCTAAACCTAAAAGGGCTTATACTCTAAACGAAAATACTTTCAATAAGCCAAGAGATAAGACACCTTCGAGGTTTAGGACCCCAAGTAGAAACCATAGTCAATTTGAGAATGGTTCTACTTCTAGTGCATAGGGATCTAAGTATGTGCCTAGGAGGTTTTCTACTCACTCTCCTCATAGGCCTAAGACTACAAATCATCAACAGTCTCAAACTCCTGTGAAAGTTACCAAGACTCCCACTGGGAACAGTTATGGTCACTTTAAGGAGTTTCAGATTGTAGATGATCAGGGACAAACCAAGACCATAATGGCTTGGGTCCCTCTTGATAACTAACTGTGTACAACTTGTTATGTGTAGGAGCAGACTGTGAACAAGGACAGTTGGTGGTATGTAGACAGTGGATGCTCAAGGCACATGATAGGTGAACGAAGTCTACTGAAGGACTTCAAAGAAGGTTTCAAGCAAAAAGTAAATTTTGCAGGAGACAAAGGAGGAGTAATTACAGGGAAAGGAAAAGTTTCAAATGGAACTTTGACTCTAGAGGATGTGAATTACGTTGAAGAACTAACTCATAACCTAGTGAGTGTTTCCCAAGTCTGCGATAAAGGTCATCCAGTTCATTTTAATGAAAAGGAGGCTTTAGTTCTGAAGCCAGGCTTCACAATTCCTGAAGAATGGATACTGATGAGGGCACCAAGGAAGAAGGACATGTATGCTATAAACATGGGTGTCTCTAATTCTTCAATAGTGTCGACATGCTTACTATCCAAGGCCTCAGAAGCAGATGCACTTTTATGGCATAGGAGAATGGCACATCTGAACTTTCGAAAAATGAATTTTATAACCAAGAATGGGTTAGTTCTAGGTGTACCACAAAATCGTTTCGAGTCTGAAGACAAGTGTGTTCCTTGCCTCAAAGGAAAGCAGCACAAGAAACCACACAGGTCTAAGACTGAAAACTCAATCTCCTCGCCATTTGAACTGCTGCACATGGACCTCTTTGGCCCTATAAGCAAGAGAAGTCTAGGTGGCAAGTGGTATTGTTTAGTTATCACAAATGATTATTCTAGATTCTCATGGGTATTCTTTTTGGGATCTAAAGATGAAACTCCAGGAATTTTTATAGAGTTCTTTGATCTAGTAGAGAATGTCTATAAAACTAGAGTTAAGCGTATTCGTAGTGATAACGGAACGGAATTCAAAAATTCAACGTTGAATATCTATTGCTTAAGCAAAGGGATAATTCATCAATTCAGTGCACCATATGAACCTCAACAGAATGGTGTAGCTGAAAGGAAGAATAGAACGTTGATTGAAGCTGCTAGAACTATGCTTGCAGATTCAAAGCTTCCGGTCTTCTTTTGGGCAGAAGCGGTGAATATAGCATGTCATGTTCTAAATAGGGTTCTTACGGTCAAAAAGCGTAACAAGACTTGTTATGAATTATTGAATAATAAGAAACCTAATCTGAAGGGATTTGAACCCTTTGGAGTTCCACGTTCAATATTGAAAACAGGAAATCAAGCTAAATTTGGTGAAAAGGCGGACGAAGGATTTTTCCTAGGTTATATGCCCAACTCACCAAATAAAAGAGTTTTCAATAAAGTCACAGGACGACTGGAAATTGTTTATAATATTGAAGTTACGAGCTATGTACCTGCTGTACATAAGGGATTAGATTGGCAATTTGACTATTCAGATCTCTTTCAGTCATTTAAAGTTCCTATAAGTGACTTTGTCAGTGATTCAGAGATTTCTACACATTTATTGTCTGAAGAATCGGACAATGGTCCCTCTTCAACATCGAGTGTTCCGAAATCTGGAATCAGGACACCAAATGACTCAAATGAAGCTTCTTCAAGTGGGTCACAACAACTTTCAAAGGATAAGTATCAAGAAACTGCAGATTCTGAAAAGGATCTTCAAACACCGTTTGATGATATATTTACCTCTTTGAATCATTTAAGGTTGTCTTCAGTAAGTTCAGAAGATATTCCTTCATTAGAAGAGATTGGTACTAACTTAGGAGATGAGTTAATAGTTGATCCTATACTGGTTACAAGAATGAGTAAGAATCATCCCGTTGAAAACATCATCGGTGATATTAATACTCCTGTTCAAACTAGGACTCAATCTAAAGCTAGTACTTCTGAAGATTTAGAAAGCTTGTATACTGCTATGAAAGAGACAGGGATTCCTAATCAATGTCTATATTCATGCTTTATCTCACAAGTTGAGCCTAAAAATGTGCAAATGGCTCTCAAAGAAAGCTCATGGGTTGAAGCTATGCAGGAAGAACTGCAACAGTTCTCAAAATTACAAGTTTGGGAGTTGGTTGACCTACCAAAGGGAGAATATCCAATTGGAACTAGATGGGTATTTAAGTGTAAGAGAGATGACCAGGGAGTCATTACTCGCAATAAAGCACGTCTAGTGGTTCAAGGTTTTAATCAACAAGAAGGCATAGATTACAATGAAGTGTTTGCACCAGTTGCTAGGCTAGAAGCAATTAGAGTATTTTTAGCATTCGCGTCATTCTATGATATAAAAGTTTATTAGTTGGATGTTAAGAGTGCTTTTTTGTATGGCAAAGTAGAAGAATTGGTGTATGTTGCTCAACCTCCAGGGTTTGCTGATCATGAGTATCCAGATAGAGTGTATCGTTTGAATAAGGCTCTATATGGATTACATCAGGCACCTAGGGCATGGTATGGAACGCTATCAACTTATCTACTTAAGAATGGATTTACAAGAGGATCAATTGATAGTACACTTTTTGTAAAATGGAATAAGAATGACTTTCTATTAGTACAAGTATATGTTGATGATATTATCTTTGGATCTTCGGATGAAAAGATGTGTCAAGAATTTGAGAAAGTCATGAGAAAAAGGTTTGAGATGTCTGCAATGGGAGAGTTAAATTTCTTCTTAGGATTACAGGTTGATCAAAAGAAGGATGGATTCTTTATTCATCAATCTAAATATACATATGAGCTATTAGAACGCTTTAAGATGGATGAAAGTAAGGTCTATAATACTCCAATTCCAGTCAATCACAACCTTGGACCAAATACATCGAGTGATAGCGATGTGGATCCAACTCTTTATAGAGCGATGATCGGATCACTAATGTATTTGACTGCCTCTAGGCCTGACATTATGTTTGCTGTTTGTATATGCGCAAGATATCAGGCAAATCCGAAAGAGTCACATATGCAAGCTGTGAAACGGATTCTTCGTTATCTCAAAGGGAAACCGAAGCTGGGACTTTGGTATCCGATTGATGGAGACTTAGATCTTATAGCTTATACTGATTCGGATTATGGAGGATGCAATCAAAATAGGAAATCTACGACCGGAGGATGTCAATTCTTAGGAGGTAGATTAGTATCTTGGCAGTGCAAGAAGCAAAGCTCAGTAGCCATTTCTACATGTGAAGCTGAGTATGTTGCAGCTGGCAGCTGTTGTTCTCAAGTTCTTTGGATTCAACAGCAACTGCGGGATTACGGGTTAAATATAACCAATACTCCTATGATGATTGATAACGAATCTACAATGTCAATCACCAACAATCCGGTAAAGCATAGTAAAACTAAGCATATTGATATTCGACATCATTTTATTAGAGACTGTGCTGAGAAGAATTTGATAAAGTTAGTTAAGGTTCCATCTTTGGATAACTTAGCAGACTTATACACCAAGGCGTTTAACAGAGCTAGATTTGAGACGTTGGTTCAACTTAACGGAATGAGAAATCCAGAGTGATTAGTCTTCCAAGGGTATTTTTGTAATAGTTAATAGTCCGTGTTATGTTTAAAAAAAAAAAAAAAAAGGTGGGGGGGGGCGGGCGTATGGCATTCATTTGCTTGTTACATGCGGGGAATCGCCTCAAATAAAAGAACAAAAGAAGTTCTTTTAGAAAAAGCTTTAAGTTTTTAACTGTAAAAACTTGGAAAATGATAGTACATTAGGAGAATACGGTTAAAAATAATAACCTTAAGTATTAAGTATGATATGTTAGTAGATTCTTATAAGTTGCATCAAAATGATGATTGTTAATTAGGATCATACTTATATTTATCTTATTATACACCTATATCCACTGATTATAACTTGTCCTTTTACTTAACAAGTGATAAGAATAACTTAAGTCTAGTCAGCTTCATCATACGATTTATTGGTAGGCAGGTTATGCTAAGATTTCCGAGCAGTTAAGAAGTATAACTGTCATGTGTACTATCTTATGAGATCTGTTATATAACGTATGACATATGTCTTAATTGTTGAATGATAGTACTAGCATGCACTGTGATCTAAAATAAAAAATTCTGAAATGATACAAAGTATCATAATGTCAAAAGGTGAGTTATATGTTTTGAAAGGGCATCATTTAGTAACCTCTACCTTACATATGAAAGATACAAAGTATCTCGTGTCAAGTGTATGTTATATGCTTCTAAAGAACATCATTTAGTAATCTCTACCTTTATAATACAAGATACAGTGTTATGTGTTGTACTTGAATTCTTCAGTATGTTGTATAGTAGAAAACACTAGATATTGTGCACATTAATAATAAAAGATTGGCTCAGAAACCCGTGTGTAATCTGTTTATGTGGATCATAATATCGATAATTGTCTTGAACTGTCTATGATATTTGAACATTCACTTTTGTGAATAATAAGAAATCATAAGTTATATTTCAATGAAATGTTATATCATATGGATAAAGGTACATAAGATATAACTTTATAAATATAAGTTTATTACTGATTAACGTTGTGATTTTCTTGTGCTTATATGAATTTCATGAGGTATGTATACTAACAATCATCTTAGGCTTATTACAATCTAATAAGTACCGCTTATTCTCTCTAATATGATTCCTAAGCAGTTAAAACTTTAAGCATGTTATATTAAGTTATTTTATTTTTGTAGAATGTTAGTAGTTTTATTAATTTTAATGTTTGTAATTATTTCTTTGAATTAATAAGAGTTTTAATTATTATTCTGGTTTACCCTTTGGAATTGCATTATACTGGATATTTAGTTTAAATGTTGAACAAATGTCTGTTGAAAATTGAAAATATTATATAGGCTACGTGGCATATTAATCGAAAGTCTTCCGACTCACAGTGTAGTCGAGCAGCATGTCCTGATTTAATATCAGCGGTTAATTTTTCTATTATAACCTATATATATATATATATTTATATATACTTAAGATCATCAGGTATATAAGTGAATAATTTTAGCTCGAAGATTTTTCTTTATACAAGATTAACTGTATCACGGGTTTAGTCGGTTAATATATGTAAGAAGATTATCATTGAGGAAAAATTATACGAAAACATTTTATTTTAAATGTTTAGGCTAAATAGTTACAGAGATAACTATTCACATAACGGGGTTTTCAATTTATACTTAGTATTAAGTTCGCATTTTATTTAATTTTGTGAGTTTGACTAGTCAACTTGCGAATCGAGATATACTGCGAATCGAGTATAGAGTATAAAAGGGTGGTCAAACGAGTCAATCTCTCCACCGAACCCATTTGATTTGCGAGTTCACTTAAGCTCTGTGAATCCAGTTATTGCGAAACGAGTCGAACAGAGTCTTTCATTTGATTTCGATTTGATTAGTTACAAGGAAGAGTTTTTGATCCGTAGCTTATATCTACTTTCAAATTACGAACATTTTGAGGTATACATCAACGGATTTCACCGTTTAAATTATACGAAATCGAAGTTTTTGTGAATCTAGGGTTTTGTTTCAAAATTTGAACGATTAACGTAGATTAAAGTGTTATTTGACAAGAATCTTGAAGATTAATGTTAAACGCATCTTAATGAACGTAAATAAATCGATAGATTACTTTTAATAGATAGATTAATTGATTTTAGTTTCAACTCGCCATATCAGTTCATGCTGCGAGTTGAACTCTCGACTCGCAGACTATGCGAGTTGAGTTTCTGATCTTGACTATTTGACCATGCGAGTTGAGTTTCAATTCAATTCGCAGATTACATTTAGCGAGTTGACATTGAACCGTTGACTTCTTGACCTTGCGGACCGAGTAGATTAGCGAATCGACTTGCGAGTCGAGTTGCAGAATGACTTGGTTAGCGAGTTGACATGGTTGCGAGTTGAGTTGCGAGTTCACTTTAGATTTTTGCGAGTTTAATAACTTGTAAAAATAAAATGTAACATGCAATTTTAATTTAAAAAAAAAAATAGGCTACATTTATTTGTGTTTACAAGAATTATATCACTTTGAAAGCCTATTATTATATGGTTCGACGTATGAATTTTATATTAATACGTGATAATATATGTAGTCATATATAATTATATCGAAAGTCTACCGATTCAAAGAGTAATCGAGTGGCGTGTTCTGACCTTTAGTTAGCGGTATAATATATATATATATCTCTTAAAACGTTAAAGAGTTGTGATTTTTAAATTTACAAGTATCTAACGTTAAATACATATTGGACTTACGTACTGTTTTTAGTTATAAGTTATATATGTGTTTATTTTGTTACGAACTAAGGTGTAAGATGATCATTTTGATTCATAAACACTATAGTTTATAACTTACTAACGTGCTTTGTGTTTTGTCATTTGTATTCTTATAGATATGGCGAGACAGTTCGATAAAGGTCACAATATACTTGTTGATCTAGATCTTGGTGCACGTGGAGCTAATCGAGTAGCTCAAATGCTTACATTCTTTACACGCTCACGCATTAGATATGCACTTACAGAGTCTCCACAGATTTCTCAGACTATACTGAACGACTTTTGGGAAGGTATTCAGTTTGACGAGACGATCAACCCACCGGTTATTCGCACAACGGTCAACAATCGACCGGTTGTTTTCTCTGCTGGCGATCTACGTCAGATTTTACACTTGGGTACAGTAGATCAGGAGGATGGTCCGACGGAGTATCCTAGTGATTTTGTTGAGGGTGCGATAGGTCGTATGGGGTATACTAGAGATAGGAGGGGACGTCAGTTCCAAAAACCTCTGGTTATTGGACAATGGAGGTTTTTGTGGCATGTGATTGTCACAGTTTTTGCACCAAAGAAGGGAGGCTTTGACGAATTGAGTCCTGCCCTTGTATCAGCTGCACTGTCCCTGGTTTACAATAAACCATACAGTTTTTGTGATTATATTTTTGGAGAGTTGGTTAGACAGATTTCGGGTTCTGTTAGATCACGCTTTATGGTTTATCCACGTTTTTGCATGCTGATTATTCGCGCTCGTCTACCATAGCTTGTTATTCCTGGGCCATATTTATATGTAGATACTATTGGTCTTAGAGGATACAATGCTATGTTTTTGCAGTCAGTAAGAAAGGAAGGGGTAGTGAAACCTGAGGAGAGAGAACTTTTTGGTTTTCTTGTTGATCCTACCTATGTGACGCCACCGAACAATGGTTGGCTAGATGTTGGTGTTGAGGTTGTGGTTCCTGAACCGATAGCTGATGTGGTTCATGCTGATGATCCACAAGAGTTGATTGAGGATGTGTTGGAACAACCTGCACATGCTGGGGAATAGGTGAACCCAGATGTTGCTGCTCAGGTGATACAGGCGGTGCTATAGAACATGATGATGCTACTGATATCTTGCTACGGGATATTGATAGTTATGTTGCTTCACCTGAGGTAATTTTATAATTATATAGTAATATTGGTACTTAGTTGTTATATCATTATCACATTATTATTATATATAATACACATGTTATCGATATTTAGTTAATTAGATAATATTTCTAATTATAAAATATAAATATCATTATGATCAGGGAGCTGAGACTGCAGACCCAGAGGTCACTTGACCTGAGGGTGAGCAGGGACAGCTAGATGGATCTGAGGTTTTACCTTCTAAGGATCCTGATGTTGGTCCATCTGAAGGCCGTGATGGTCAATCGGCTTCAGATGATGATGATAGTACTGCTTCTCCACCTCCAGATGCTGGTTATATTAGATATCGATCTCGGATGATTCCAGATCCAGCACTGAAGGAGAAGAGGAAGGCTAAGGAAGTTGATCCTGACTTCAGTCTTATTGATGAAGGTTCTGAGGAAGAGGATACACCTTTTATTACTCGACACCGTAAGCGTTCCAGGACTTTGACCATTCAGGATGGTATGTAATATTTAAAAGTTAGATAATCTTAACTTGTTGTTTATCAGGAGTTCAAACTGAGACAGTTAATTCTGTGACAGTTGCTCAAGATACACCGCAGGTGGAGAATGTAACACCGGTGTTTACTGAATAGATATCTGTACCTGTTGAGGTAAGGGATATAAGTTTAGTTATACAAGTGTTATATAATTAATTAGAGATTGAGACAGACTAATCTGTAACAATTACTTAATTAATTTTGTTTAACTTAACAGGCTGAGACCAATAACGCTAGTAGATTTGCAGCTACTCTTCTTAAGGAAGCGTTATCTCAAGCTATTCCACCACTTACACGTGATTCATACATTGCTTCAGTGACACCACCTGGACCACATACTATTTCTGTTACTCCTATGACTGATACTGAAAGGATTACATCCTTAGAGTCTAGAGTTAAGGAGTTAGAGAAACTTACTTCTAAGATTCCAGGGATGTTAGCTGAGAATCTTTCTCTTGCTCAGCAGATGGTTCATATGAGTGCATCATATTTGACTCTGCTAAACACTCATAATACTTTGCTTGATGATTTTACTGCCCAGCGACTGAAGCTTGAACACTTAGAACGGTTAGTGTTGAGAGTGAATTCAGGACAGTCAGCTCAGGGGGAGATATTGGTATATCTAGAGTCTTGCAAAGAAGATGAGTTGAAGAAGAAACGAGATGATGACAAAGACGATGATCCCAATGCTCAGAAGGATAGTGAGCTGGCTGGTCCTTCAACGACTGGTCAGCAGACTATTATTCAGGGGGAGTCTGCTGGTGTAAGTGCAAGTGGTGATTGTGCTGGTACAAGTGCTGCAGGAACAAGTGAAGCTGGTAAGACAGTTTAGACTTGTGTAGTTATGTGTATTTAGAATTTAGTTGAATTATAATTGTAATTTATAATTGTAATTGAGTATTTGTAACTTAATAGTTTTGGTAATATATTCGACTTGAGATTATTATTATTACAAGTTAAATATATTATAAATTGTTTAAGTTATTTGATTCTAAAAGGTTAAATAAATTAGTGATCGAAAGTCTTCCGACTCATTGAGAAGTCGAGCGGCGTGTTCTGATATATTTCAGCGGTCAAAATTTATTTTAACTTAGACATTTTAGACTTGAGAGTTTCTATAACTGACAAGTTAAATTTGTATGATTTTTAACTAGACAAATGATATATAATTTTAAAGATATAATTGAAAGTTAAGATTTTATGATATAATAGTTCAATTAAGTCTTAGAAATTATATAAGTTAATTAATTATAAACTTAAATGTTTGGTGATTTTTCACAGTACATTAGAGTTTAAATTTAATTAATGTTTGTTAAGTGTTTGATATAAGACTTAGGAAATCTTAGATTGATTTAGGATAATCAATAAAAGATTTATAAGTTATATATATTTCGCGTTTATATCAATTACACAAAAGGTTTAATATTGGGATTCTTAGATTGATTCAAAAAAATTAATAAGAGAATTTAAATTATTAATTTATTTGTGTTTAAATTGTTTTCTCTAGGAATGGAAATGCTAGATCTATCAGATTCAGATAATGATATTTTGGATGAGATAGATGAAGAGATTAATTATGATCTTGAAGAGGGAGAATTTCAACCGCCTACAGATTGGACTGCTGTTTCTGAGATAGTGCATGACATTGGTGTAGATTCAGATACAAATGTTGATGAACACCATGTGAGCCCATCTAGAGCAGAGGTTATTATTGAAAATGATAAACGTCCAACAGTTGTCGATGTAGATGAAGAGATCGATGACTCAACTGATTCAGATGGAGAAGATCTTCTTGATAAGCATAAAGATAATCCTATATTCAAGCCTTTGCCAAAGAAAAAGAAAGAAAAGCCCGGTATATCAGAAATTGATATTACGGGTAAGCGTATAGCAAAAAGAGGGATTATAGGATGGTATTTTGATGCTGATCTAAAACTGTTTGCTATTAAGAGATTTGATGGAGTTCAATACTTTGAAAGAAAGCTTGCAGTTTTTAGTTCTTTGTCTAGATTTGGAGATTTGGCTAGATTATCATTGAATAACCCAAGTGATGATTTTGTTGGAAGATATGTTGAACACATAATCAAGACTGAGGTTAGAGCTAATAAGTTTGAAAAGATTAAGCCAAGGAAAGGAAAGACAATTAAGTTGGAAGAAAGAAGTCAAAGAACTGGTAGAAGAAGAAGGAAGAAGATTTATCCAGCTATAAAATGTGTGCAGCAGATTCCACTGAAGAAAATGCCTCAAGATATTTTGGGAAATATGAAGAGTTGGCATGTGGATTCAGAAACTGGAGAAGCTGTAATGGTTGAAGCTGATGATGAGGTTGAAGGTGGTGAAAGAGAGATCTTCAGAGTTTATGATCATCGTCATCTTATGAATATGTCAAGAAAAGACTTATTGAAGTTAAACGAGAACAGAATCTTTTGTACTGAAGCATGGGGTGACTTAGCACGAGATTATCAAATAATGATTAAGACTTGTATGAAGATGAAGATTTTTGCAGGTAGTAAGATTTACTCATAAAACCAAAGACAATGTGAAGATAAAGACGCTAGAGCTATTGTCAAGGGGGAGTCTGTTGAGACATAGTTTGTGACAACAGATCTAGCTTTGCAATATGACTAGTGTAATTGTTATCATGTTGATATATTGGTTTAGGTTTGTAAATTGATATTGTTTTGATATTAATATTCGTTAAATATATTATTATGATAAAGTGTTAGACGAATATAGATTTTAACAATATATATACATATGCTGCGAGTCGAGTTATTTTTTTTAGACGTTTGTTGCGAGTCGAGATCTCAAGTCGCAAGGCTTTGCGATGCGAGATGAGATCTGAACTCGCAGAACTTAATAGAGACAAACGAGCCGAGTTCATGGGCTTGGGCTGTGTAGCGAGTCGAGTCAACTCGCAGGCCCAGTGGCTGCGAGTTGAGACGAGAATATATATATGTGTTTTCATACGTGAAAATATAACTTGGAGATAACTTTTGGAGATCAGGATTTTTGCAAGTTTGTGCAAACTCAGTATTTCCAGAGAAACAAATACTATAGGCTAGACTTTGACGTATATTCGTATAAAGTAAAGAAATTGGTTAACCTAAACGTGAGCTAAATCGTTATTAGTAAGATAACACCGTATTAAAGAATTCCGCACCTTAATACTACAGATAACGAAGTTATCGATCCTAGAACTAGGGACTTACACCGACAAATCCCACAAACTCTTAGATTCCATTTATTTTACTTGAAAGTTGTTTGTTTAATCTTATAATGTCCATCTAAGGGTTGGGTAAAAGAGTCGGACCAAACGGAAACTGGAAAACTCGTTTTTGGCTCAAAATCCGTCGAATAGACGTAAGTGTCGCAAAGGCCAGACCAGTATAGCGTCACTTCGTGCGTCACTTAAATGCCACATTAAGTGACGCATAAAACCCTAAATTTGCATCACTTGCCTAAGTGCCACATAAAACCCCTTTTTCCCGACACTTACATCCGTCACTTATCCAGTGACGCCTAACACTACTTACCGACACTTCTAGCGTCACTTGCCTAAGTGACGCCTATAACCTAAATCTGATTTGTACCGTCACTTGCCTAGTGACGCTTAACACCTTTACCCGACACTTACGCCCGGCACTTGCTCAAGTGTCGCATCTCATGCGTCACTTCCTCAAATGACGCTAGTACCTCAGAATTCCTCATTTTATGCGACACTTCCTGAGTGTCGCATAGACCCTAAGTGACGCTAAAAACAGACTGTTTGCAACTCTTTTTCACACTAAGTGTCGAACTTATATAACCTCAAACCTTTATACGATACGACTTCTTAAACACATTGGAACATGTTTTCAAGCGTAACACTTTGAAATCATAATAATGATAATGTGATTATTATTACAACCAATTCACCAACGGGTCGTACACGTTTTCAAAACACAATCCAATCAACCAAGTCGTAGTAACTTGGACAATTTAAACAACCAAATCGTAGTAACTTGGATATTCTAGTTGGACGAACAACTACAGAGGTAGTCTTTCGAGATACCTACTCATGTTTATAACCATGGAGTGTCTTGGACTCCCTCAGGTTACAAGTCTTCGGACATCAACTTACGGCTAATGAAACAAGTTTATTAAGTTAAACTTCTCAAGGCTTAGGTGAGTCTCATAGCCCCTATTTTACGGTTTTATCTGGGGTGTGATTACATTATGAACGCAAGTACAATACAAATCAAATACTACATAGTTTGAGTTGTTTTCACTAATCATTTCAAAGTCCTCCATAACATAGTTTGGTAATACATCTGTAGCGTGAATGTTAGTATATGATATCATATAGGATTGACAATCCTCGTCCGGGTTAGCACGCACTAACTGGTCAAACGGACGTATTAGTATTTGGAAAGACGAGTGTAGATTAGGCACTTGTAGGAGGCAACTCAGTTAGGTTTCCTTAATTGGACCTAACGCTCAAGTTAAGCTCAGACTATGTGTTCATGGCTGTATAACTTTTATTTTGCTTAATTGCATTTTAAATTCAATTAAAATCTTGCGGTTCATACAAATATGTGTTGACATACAAACCTGTGAGCTCACCAGCGCTTCGCTGACCCATTTTAGCATGTATCACAGGTACTCAGCAGTAGGTTGGCTGCCCAAATCAGGAAATCATTAGCTCGAGTCTGCATTCAAACAAATCAGAGATTTAATTGCATTATTATATTTTGTATATATTAATTATGTAATGTAAATCTCTCAATTTCAAGTAACTGAGCTAGTGTAAAGAATATTTTTGATGTAAACTTTGGTTTTATCAATACAATGTAAAACGACACACTTAGTGGTCGTTCATTATATCTTATGTGTTGTGTATATTGATTAGTCGTGCCCCGACCCGATTCACTTCCGCAACCCGAATTTGGGGGTGCGACAGATTGGTATCAGAGCCTAAGGTTATATTGAACTAGGTTACATTTAGTGGGCCTAGACTATGACCGTTAGGCGGTATTCCTTAATAAGTATGATTAGGTTCAGTGACTGCATTGTATTGGTTTAATTTAACATAGACTGATCAACTATGTATAATTAAAAGAATATGATGTGAGATCTGAAAGGAGTCATGATTGAACAGGATACACTAGTTGACTCTGACCTCGAGAGAAACCGGGACTCAAACATGTCTGTGTTAGACACTTTAGGCAATTATGTGATATGTATATATACATAGATAGGCCTCGCTCTCGCTCAATATCTTTGGCTATATTATATATGTATTATGTGAATATAGGCCTCATTCTTTCTAACGCTTTGTCTCAGAATGGCAAACACACCACCCAACTCGTCACGCTCTCATCCGTATGGATCACGAAACCCAAGGGTGGCTAGGAGGAACACCAGGTTGCCTCGAGCTGACCCATACCCCACTCATTTCATTTTGTCGGACTTGGCCACTAGGATACACCGACACGAGCAACGACTTGATACTATGGATATCGAACTCCAAGAGACCAACGAAAATTGGAGACTCACATCACTCGAACGTATCAATCAAGTCTCCGAAGACCACGAAAATGCCGTCAACCACATGGACACCCTTGACAACCGTCTGGGTGAAACCATCGAAACCATGGAGGTTGTCCACAACCAAGTGATTGGCAACCGAAATGAAATTTCCGTCCTACAATCAAGGATGGATCAGTACGAGACACGTCTAAGGGAAACCGAGGACGTCCTCCGAATGGTTAGCAGACTTGCAGAATCTGTGGACCATCTCACCGCACTGCTGCCACAACTCAATCTACGTCAGGATTAGCTTAGGCTAAATCTGTACTTTATCATGCTTTCGTAGGACCTATGTAATTCGATCGGATGTAACAGTTCCCCACACCTTTTGTTAAAAATCTAATCCTGTAACTTTTGGGACACGTAACTCAAAATTGTCTGTAATCGTTTAACATCGTAATATCAATCGACAAATTTCTCTCAACTATCTTACATTGTTTATTTTCACTTTGTGATGTTGTATATTACCATTTTAATATATGTACATCTATCGAATTATCATTCTGGTACAACTTCTCATGTGCCTCTTGTTTCTCTCTTGAAGAATAATGCCGCCAAAGAGGAAAAGTTACAGTGATGCAGAATTTGCTGCTGTCGTATCTCGAGCAGTAACCGATGCTTTGGCTGCTCGGGATTCACCTCGAAACTCTCGAAGCAATGACGAACCCCCAGTCAATACTCCTGTTATCAAACCTTGCTCATACAAGGATTTTCTTAGCTGCAAACCACTCTACTTCAAAGGCATGGAAGGTGCTATTGGCCTAATTAGATGGATTGAACGTATGGAATCCGTCTTCAACCTCTGTAATTGTACGGAGGATAACAAGGTCAAGTTTGCGGCCTACACCTTTCAGGAAGGTGCACTTACGTGGTGGAACACCCACGCAAACTCTGTGGGCATTGAGATAGCAAACAGACTTCCTTGGGCTGAACTGAAGAAAAAACTTAGGGGAAAATACTGTCCCAAAGAAGAACTTCACCGTCTAGAGGAAGAGGCACTTGACAGTGTAGGGAAATGACATTGCTGGATATACCACCAAATTCCAGCAATTCGCTTTGTTATGCCCGGGTTTAGTTGATCCGGAGGAGAAGTGCATCAAGAGATATATCCGTGGCCTCCCAGAGAATATTCACGGGAATGTCGCCTCATCTAAACCAACCACTGTTGACAGTGCAATCCAATTAGCTCATGAACTCATGGCCATGGTGGTCAGCTGTGAGACATCCAACACATCCTCCTCCTCCAACAACAAACACAAATCGTCTGAACACCACAACAACCACAACAAGAAATCCAATGCCATCCAAGTTTACAACATAAATTCTGAACCCAAGCGTGGATACACTGGGGACAGGCCATACTGCTCCAAGTGTAACTACCACCACGATGGTCCATGCAGTACTCTCTGCAACAAGTGCAGGAGGTACGGACACTTGACCAAGGATTGCCGAGCCCCCAAATCCAACAACAACACCTCTCACAACAATTCCAACCAACACAAATCCTGTTTTGGGTGTGGAGAAACGAGACATTTCAGAAACGAATGTCCTAAAAACAAGAACAAAAGCAACAACAATAACGCAAGGGGAAGAGCATTCGTACTCAACTCCAGGGATGCCCGTCAGGATCCGAATGTGGTCCAGGTATGTTCCTCCTCAACAACTTATCTGCTTCTATTCTGTTTGATACTGGTGCCGATAGAAGATTTATCTCTGATGAATTTTATCCACTAGTTGACATCACCCCGGTTGCTTTAGATGTTAAGTACACTGTAGAACTAGCGAACGGTAAACTCATAGAAACCTATTGTGTGATACCTAATTGCACTTTAAACCTAGCAAATGAGACATTTTTAATCGATCTTATGCCTGTTGAAATTAGAAGTTTCAACGTCATCAATTGTATGGACTGGTTGTCTAAGCATCATGCCAAAATCGTTTGTTATGATAAAATCGTTCGTATTCCTCTCGCCGTCGGTAGAACCTTGGTCATACAGGGGGAGACCGGTGGGACGAGACTCAAGATCATATCTTGCTTGAAAACCCGGAAATTTCTGAGAAAGGGTTACCCAGCAATCCTCGCACACATCATGGAGAAAAAGTCGGAGGAGAAGCAACTTGAGGATGTGCCCATCGTTCGAGACTTTCCAGAAGTCTTTCCCGAGGAACTACCTGGTCTATCACCACCAAGACAAGTTGAGTTCTCAATCGACCTCGTACCAGGTACCGCACCTGTGGCCCGAGCACCATACCCCTTAGCCCCATCCGAACTTCAGGAGTTGTCCAACCAATTGCAGGATCTCCTGGAAAGAGGATTCATTAGGCCGAGTTCTTCACCTTGGGGAGCTCCGGTCCTATTTGTCAAAAAGAAAGACAGTTCTTTCCGAATGTGTATCGACTATCGAGAGTTGAACAAGCTAACTGTCAAGAACCGTTATCCACTTCCTCGTATTGATGACCTGTTTTGACCAACTACAGGGGTCGAGTTTTTATTCAAAGATCGATCTGCGGTCAGGTTATCACCAACTACGTGTTTGCGATACCGACATCCCAAAAACCACTTTCAGAACCCGTTATGGGCATTACGAATTTCAAGTTATGCCATTCGGTCTAACCAACGCACCGGCTGTATTCATGGATCTTATGAATCGGGTGTGCAAGCCATACCTCGACAAGTTTGTCATTGTCTTCATTGATGACATTCTGATTTACTCGCGCAACGAACAGGAGCATGCGCAACACCTCAGAACCATCCTAGAACTACTTAAGCATGAGGAGCTTTACGCAAAATTCTCTAAGTGTGAGTTCTTGATGCAAATCATTCAATTCCTTGGACATGTTATCGATAGTCAAGGAATCCATGTCGATTCATCAAAAATTGAAGCTTTCAAAGACTAGCAGTCGCCAACCACTCCGACCGAGGTACGCCAATTCTTGGGATTGGTAGGGTACTATCGGTGCTTCATCGAAAACTTCTCAAAAATAGCTCAACCACTTACGACACTGACTCAGAAAGACAAAAAGTTCGATTGGACTGATAAACAAGAGTCGGCATTTCAACTCCTGAAACAAAAGCTTTGCAGTGCTCCAATTCTATCCTTACCCGAGGGCACCGATGACTTCGTGGTATACTGCGATGCTTCTCATCAAGGTCTCGGTTGCGTGCTGATGCAACGAGACAAAGTTATTGCTTATGCTTCGTGACAGCTCAAAATCCATGAAAAGAACTACACCACTCATGATCTTGAGCTTGGAGCTGTCTTTTTTGCCCTCAAAATCTGAAGACATTACCTTTATGGCACTAAGTGCACAATCTTTACCGACCACAAGAGTCTCCAACACATATTCGATCATAAGGATCTCAACATGAGACAATGTCGATGCGTCGAGTTGCTTACCGACTACGATTGCGAGATCAAATACTATTCGGGTAAGGCCAATGTTGTTGCCGATGCCCTCAGTCGAAAGGAACGAACGAAACCACTTCGAGTCCGAGCCCTCAGCATGACTATTCACAATGATCTAAACATTCAGATTCTCACTGCTCAACTCGAAGCTCTGAAACCCGATAACAACAAAAACGAAGCCTTGCGAGGCATGGAAAAACAATTCGAAATCAAACCTAACGGGATTAAGTATTTCTCAAACCGAATCTGGTTACCCAGTTTTGGAAACCTGCGATACTTGGTGATGGATGAAGCTCACAAGTCCAAATATTCTATCCATCCTGGATCCGACAAAATGTATCACGACATCATGGAATTTTATTGGTGGCCGAATATGAAAGCTGAAATCGCTACATACGTCAGTAAGTGCCTTACTTGCTCAAAAGTCAAAGCCGAGTATCAGAAACCTTCTGGTTTGCTCCAACAGCCCAGCATTCCTGAATGGAAATGGGAACAAATTGCCATGGATTTCATAACCAAACTACCCAAGTCATCGAGCAGTTGCGATACCATTTGGGTGATCGTCGATCGTCTCATGAAATCTGCTCATTTCCTGGCAATCAAGGAAACCGACAAAATGGAACGCCTCACATGAATCTACATCAAAGAGGTTGTTTCTCGACATGGTGTTCCAATCTCGATTATCTCCGATAGGGATAGTCGTTTCACATCTCACTTTTGGCAATCACTTCAAAAATCATTGGGTACCCGTCTTGATATGAGTACCGCGTATCATCCTCAAACCGACGGCCAAAGTGAACGAACAATTCAAACACTGGAAGACATGCTACGAGCTTGCGTAGTTGACTTCGGTGTAAACTGGGAAAAACATCTACCGTTGTGCGAGTTTTCGTACAACAAGAGCTATCACACCAGCATTAAGGTTGCACCTTTCGAGGCACTGTACGGTTGTAAGTGTCGATCACCGATTTGTTGGACCGAAGTGGGAGACAGTCAACTCACTGGTCCTGAGATCATTCACGAAACTACTGAAAAGATCTTCGAGATCCAAAACAAACTCAAAGCCGCACGTGATCGTCAGAAAAGTTATGCTGACGTGAGACGCAAACCACTCGAGTTCCAGGTTGGGGATCGAGTGCTATTCAAAGTTTCACCTTGGAAAGGTTTTATCCGATTCGGTAAACGCGGGAAGTTAAATCCCAGATACATTGGACCATTCGAGATCCTCGAGAGGATTGGTTTGGTGGCATATCGATTGCAACTGCCACCCGAACTCAGCAGCGTGCATCCCACTTTTCACACTTCTAACTTGAAGAAATGCCTGTCTGATGAGACACTCATTATTCCACTCGACGAGATTTGCGTCGATGACAAACTTCACTTCGTTGAAGAACCCGCTGAAATCATGAACCGTGAGGTCAAACAACTCAAACAAAGTCGTATTCCCATTGTCAAAGTCAGGTGGAATTCGCGTCGTGGGCCGGAATTCACCTGGGAACGGGAGGACCAAATGCGGCTCAAGTATCCTCAGTTATTCACTGACGCTACTTCAATCACAACTTCAAACTAAATTTCGGGACGAAATTCTCCTAAAAGGGGGAGAATGTGACACCCGGCAAATTAGGACTAGTAATTAGTGCCTAATCAAGTGTAATACATGTAATTAATTCTGTGTTAGGCTAATTAATGTATCAATATATATATATATATATATATATATATATATATATATATATATATATATTGTTGAATATATACAAGTATGCGATTTGATTAAATCGTACAAGTTTTAAATCGAATGCAATTCGATTCAATTAATACGGACGTTGATGAACAATTTTATTAAATAATATAACATTATTTAATAAATCTGTTTTATCTAAAATATTATTTAATATTTCAACTCAAACTCGTATCGTACAAACAACATTTACGCGATTAAAATGTAAACGCGCAAACAACCAAAATAAAGTTAAGTTATATTTTATAACCCAATTATTAAGTAAATGGTAAAACGCTAACAAATCTTTGATAAAACATGTGTATTTTAAAACATAAATTTAAACGCACAAAATAATTATTCCATGTCTAAACGATCGGGGAAACGAACACCGCACGGAGTGTAATCGCAGGGAATGAAAAACGGGTGAAGCCCACACCCGTGGACCCCACCCTAGCCGGCCCCTTACCCCCCCTTTTTTTCCCCTCCCCACTCCTCATTTCATCTTTCTCCTTCTTCTTTCATCTCTCTCTTTTCTCTCACCCAAAAACCACCACCACACTATCAACACCTTAAATCACAAAATAACACCACAAAATCATCTGAAATCACTTGGAGCATTTGGAGAAAAACGTTCACCGCATCACGATCTACATTTCTATCATTTCAGAAATTCTCCGGCATGAACTTGTAAGATTCCCGACAAATCCCGCAAACTCTTAGATTCCATTTATTTTACTTGAAAGTTGTTTGTTTAATCTTATAATGTCCATCTAAGGGTTGGGTAAAAGAGTCGGACCAAACGGAAACCGGAAAACTCGTTTTTGGCTCAAAATCCGTCGAATAGACGTTGATGCGTCACCAGCGGTCGGTAAGGATTTCAACCCTTGTCGTTGCACCGGCTACCGGCGGTGGGCATCAGTGGGTGTTTTAAATTTGTAATTGTGAGGCCTAAGTTTTCCCTAACAATGCTAATCCTAAGGGTGAGCAAGTGGTAGGTATGACCTAGAGTCGTTCTTCAAACCGACTGAATTGAAACTAAGGCGTGGCAGATGAGGGCTTTCAAACTAGTGAAGGTTTTATAAAATAGTGAGGGAATTTTAATTTTTATATTGACTAACTTAGGCAAGTAAATAAATAAAAGCGAAATAAAAATAAAAGATAAAGCAGATAAAATAAAGATAGTGTTTGCTGAGATTTCGTTAATTAAGTTATGGGATGATATTTGGAGAAACTGTATTGAAAGATATTTGTTAATTATTAATCTTGAATACTCGTGATGTAAACACTAGATTCCCTACTAATTAAAATCCCATTAGCATGTCACACCGGGAGCTAGGTTATGGTAACATCACAAAGTATTTAGAATAATAAGCAAAATCTTAATTATGGTTTAATAATACTTTCATATGAACGGGAACAAAATCTTAAGGTACTAGACATAACTGAATCATATAACGATTCCTTGTCATCCTAACAGATCTGTATATTTAAAACGGTTCATTTATGACTTTAAACCAGCCCTTGCTTAAGACTTCCCAATAAATCCCCTAATTATCCACAGCGTTCCTCACTTAAAGTGGTTCCGCCGCTTCAAACCTTGGCCATGTCTTGTCCTACGATAATCCCCCATGTAGCCTTGCGGTTCCATAGTTTCATACATTTGACAAATTATATTGACACAAATGACTGACTACCTTTTAATTAGACGTCGTTAAAAAGGTGTTGTAATCACGTTTATTGGTGGAAAGGCGATAGATTAATTTGAAGTTTAAAAGTCTATTTAGAAAGGTTAATTAAACTAGGTTTCTCATTTTATATGTTAGTCCGTAATATAACTACCTTCGGTCGTTACTTGACTTCCATACATTTGTACTCCACCTTGAAGTGTTTCGAGTACTATATCGAGTAACAGTCGAATAGGGGCCATCATATTACTTCGTAATATTGTACCGTTTTGTAATATGACTACCTTCGATCGTTCCTCGACTTCCATACATTTGTACTCCACCTTGAAGTGTTTCCAGTACTATATCGAGTAATAGTTGAATAGGGGCCATCATATTACTTTACGATAATTAAGACCGTTTATATTTTACCACTATGATAATCCTAAGGCAACAATCAAACAAGAACATGCAATAAGACGATCAAAGCGATACTACCGATCTTTAATATTTAATTATAAATCATCCCATAATTAATTAACTACATCGCAAACAAACACAACAAGTATACTACTCTCTAATCATGGCAATAACTAAATCTAGCATAATCAATAAAAACGTAATTAATTAAGATAGATAGGGATAGAAAGAACCAGGATTAAATGCGAGAGAGAATAGACTTGAATTAATTGACACAATTCCGAGCATACACCGAAGATTACAATACGTTCCGCACGTTCCTTCTACTTCTAATAAAACTCCTAAACTAGTTTACATACTAGTTAAAACTAATCTAAAGAAAGAAATATAGAGTGAGAAAGTGGGAGCTTATTTCTAGAGTGAGAAAGATAAGCTAGGAAGGTGTGTTTGTAAATGAGCCTCATGCCTCCTATTTATAGAGGAGTTTTGGTGCATTTTAGCCAAAGGAAGCACACATTAGCAAAAGGTGGGAAAGGTAGTGGCACCAGGTTCAAAAGGCGAAAAAGGTAGTGGCACCAGGTACGAAAAGTAGAAAAAGGTCTAGCACCGGGTACGAAAAAGTACCAAAAAGTGCAATCCGTGCGGGTGGCGGGCAGCAGCCGGCGGCTGGCTGGCTGGCGGCGGCGGCTGGCTGCCAGTGGCACCAGTCTGCTGCCGGTTGCTGCGTTTCTTGATTCGTGCGCGTTTTCTTCGTTACGCATCCGTTTGCGTCGATTCTTTTTGCGTTGGATTCATAATTCAAAAATGAAGCTTTTGATGAAAAAAAATCCTAAAAATATGTCTCTGAACTTTAGATGTGTCGTACGAATCGTTTGGATCTTCCGGAGTGCGTAGAATCTTCGTTCTTCGTCCGTTTTAGTTGATTCTTCTTCTGTTGGATTCGTAATTTGAAAATGAACATCTTGGGTCAGATAGATGTTGGTGATGGGCTCTTTGGTCTTGAAACCTCGTTTTGATGCCTTGAATCTTCAAACGTGCGTGGAATCTTCGTTTTTCATCCGTTTCGCTTGATTTTTGTCGTGCAACCTTATTTTGATCATCTTGGCATAATATCATTGATTTGTATTGTTTTTGAGTTTAAAATGCCAAGAATTGTTCCAGAATGAGAGAGATATCGGTAGTAAAAACATGACTTTTTACGCGATATCAGACGTAAGTGTCGCATAGGCCAGACCAGTATAGCGTCACTTCGTGCGTCACTTAAGTGCCACATTAAGTGACGCATAAAACCCTAAATTTGCGTCACTTGCCTAAGTGCCGCATAAAACCCCTTTTTCCCGACACTTACATCCGTCACTTGTCTAGTGACGCCTAACACTACTTACCGACACTTCTAGCGTCACTTGCCTAAGTGACGCCTATAACCTAAATCTGATTTGTACCGTCACTTGCCTAGTGACGCTTAACACCTTTACCCGACACTTACGCCCGACACTTGCTCAAGTGTCGCATCTCATGCGTCACTTCCTCAAATGACGCTAGTACCTCAGAATTCCTCATTTTATGCGACACTTCCTGAGTGTCGCATAGACCCTAAGTGACGCTAAAAACAGACTGTTTGCAACTCTTTTCACACTAAGTGTCGAACTTATATAACCTCAAACCTTTATACGATACGACTTCTAAAACACATTGGAACATATTTTCAAGCGTAACACTTTGAAATCATAATAATGATAATGTGATTATTATTACAACCAATTCACCAACGGGTCATACACGTTTTCAAAACACAATCCAATCAACCAATTCGTAGTAACTTGGACAATTTAAACAACCAAATCGTAGTAACTTGGATATTCTAGTTGGACGAACATCTACAGAGGTAGTCTTTCGAGATACCTACTCATGTTTATAACCATGGAGTGTCTTGGACACCCTCGGGTTACAAGTCTTCAGACATCAACTCACGGCTAATCAAACAAGTTTATTAAGTTAAACTTCTCAAGGCTCAGGTGAGTCTCATAGCCCCTATTTTACGGTTTTCATCTGGGGTGTGATTACATTATGAACGCAAGTACAATACAAATCAAATACTACATAGTTTGAGTTGTTTTCACTAATCATTTCAAAGCCCTCCACAACATAGTTTAGTAATACATCTGTAGCGTGAATGTTAGTATATGATATCATATAGGATTGACAATCCTCGTCCGGGTTAGCACACACTAACTGGTCAAACGGACGTATTAGCATTTGGGAAGACGAGTGTAGATTAGGCACTTGTAGGAGGCAACTCTGTTAGGTTTCCTTAATTGGACCTAACGCTCAAGTTAAGCTCAAACTATGTGCTCATGGCTGTATAACTTTTATTTTGCTTAATTGCATTTTAAATTCAATTAATTGCGGTTCATACAAATATGTGTTGACATAAAAACCTGTGAGCTCACCAGCGTTTCGCTGACCCATTTTAGCATGTATCATAGGTACTCAGCAGTAGGTTGGCTGCCCAAATCAGGAAATCATTAGCTCGAGTCTGCATTCAAACAAATCAGAGATTTAATTGCATTATTATATTTTGTATAGATTAATTATGTAATATAAATCTCTCAATTTCAAGTAACTGAGCTAGTGTAAACAATACTTTTGATGTAAACTTTGGTTTTATCAATACAATGTAAAATGACGCACTTAGTGGTCGTTCATTATATCTTATGTGCTGTGTATATTGATTAGTCGCGCCCCGACCCGATTCGCTTCCGCAACCCGAATTTGAGGGTGCGATATATTGTGAATTTGGTTTCTTATTACATGTAATGTAATGTACCTTATGTATTGTATGCATCATTAGCATGTAAGTTATAGTTATTGTGGATTTGGTTTCTTATTACATGTAATGTATCTTATGTAATTTAATGTACCTTATGTAATGTACCTTGATGATACCTATAGAGTAAAAGAGAAACTAGAAGGATGTAGAGAGAAATTGGGAGGATGTAACCAAAAATTGGGAGGATGTAAGGAGAAATTGGGTTTGTTCAATATTTTATCAAAGTTTAAATTCTGAAACCAAAAGATAAGAACAGGTTTGCAAAAGTAAACATTTCATTCATACTTAATTCTTGCCATGCCATGTTACCATATACCCACCAAAACATGAAACATATAGCTACTTAAAAGCACTATTAAACTAAACTTAGTTCATAACAAGAACAAGTATAACTACACACAACATCACTACAGCACCAATTAAAAGTGCAAACACTTGGTCAAACATCTTCAATTTTGACTTCATCAAAGTCAACTCTTCAACCTTCTTCATCAACACCATCTTTGAGTCTGCATCTTCTTCCGTTTCATTCTTGGTGGACTTGTTTTGCATTCCATCCTTAATTGATATGGAATCTTCTTGTAATACTCACTTGGAAGCTTCGGATCAAGAAAGTGATATCTTGTACATAAACGGGTTTTAACCTAAATCATAACAAAATACCAAATATAAAGCATTTTTGTTTCAATATTTAACCTAATAATATCATCAATTGCAGATTCCAACAAGAATAAAATGATTAGGTTAAAACTACATCTGGGCATTTTACGAACCTGCATGCCGGGTTGATCTCGGCCCATGATGTGTAAACATACATCTTGGCTCCGCAATGACAGTAGTAAAATTGTGGTTCCAAAACTTGATTTTGAGAAGATGGTGATGACGCCATGTTATAGGGAGAAAAATGAGCGGGAATAAAATGAGGATGGTAATGGAGGGAAAGGAGGGAAGGGTTTTATAAGAAAATAAAATAAAATAAAATATAACCAGAGAATGTAAAGGAACGAGCAGTTTTAGCCCGCGCGTTGCGGCTGTTGTGCTTAGTTCTAAAAGAAAAACGAACCACAGTCTCTGAGCGAATAATTCCTTAAACATGTGACAATATGTAACTAACAACACATTGGTAAACATAACTTAAAATAGTTTAATTTACATAGTTCACTCGCGTTGCATCCTAAAATTTACACGGTGCATTGCATAGTGCATTACATCCTAGCACATACATAATAACATATATAATACTGTTGTGCCAATTTTAGGTAACGTTTTGAAGCTGCATCTAATAAGAACACAAAAAGATACATTCGGATGAGCAAACAACTCCATATGCGTGTCATCAAAAGTTGCACACCCTTCCGTTTAGGCACAACACTTCCCAAAAAGCGGACCTATAATATCCATATAAAGCTGAGTCAACTGCAAGAACGTATCGAAAGGCTAAACGCAATATTATAACTAAGGTTAAAAGTTTTATTGGTGCGTACGCGATTCTATTCTTGGGAGCTGTCATCCATAGGAGGTGTTTTTTGGGTTCTGTCACTGGGTACACTGTGACCATGCTTCTGCTTCTTCATTTTCTCTGTATTAGTTTTAGCACAAAGAAAATATCGGTGAGTAATATAGGCATTTGCATGAGTGTATCTATATGTATGTATGTACATGCAAGTTTTTTTGTAACTAACAACTAAACAGATTTAGAAGTATAACCTGATGCATGGAAAAGGTCTTTGCTAGCAGCAGGTTTATGAAGGCGTTTAGCCTGGGTGCATGACGAAGTAGTAGTAAGCGATGGCGTTGCAGGAGCAGGAGTCGCAGGAGTTGCACTGGTAGACAGCTCTGGCTCAGCAGGAGGCGCAGGAGGTGCATTAGCAGACTGCTCTGTCTCAGTCTGTGTTTGCAGGGGCACCGTGTCTTCAAACACATTGTCAACCATGAAGTCTACAACTCCTTTTTTACTTGACCCACTGAACCGTATTTGAAAGATTTTTGTCATCCCTCTAAGGTCAAGCAGCGGGACTGGCAGCGTGCAAGGGTCAGAAAAACCAAGCTGAGTGGTCATGGTTTTACAATCCGTTCCAAGCAGTAGTGTAGTAGATTTATCAAAAAATGTAGCCTTTGTTTCAGCTGTATCATCAGCGATGGCGGCAGCAAGCAAATACCTACTATAAAACTTATCAAATAGTTGGACGAAAATCCATGATGCGTAAGTATGTGAAAAGAGAAGTGCAGTTCTCACAAATGCTTAGGTTGAAGTACGGGCTGGTGGTCTTGACATGCAAAGGTATCTCCCTGGGGTTGAAGCTTTCGGTGACACTGATCACATGACATGTAATACCACTGTTTGGTCTCATTTACACCTGTGAGGGCTGCTCTGCACATGAACTGAACACCCTACAAAGGAATAAAATAAATTTAAATTAATAGAATATGAGTAACACAAATAGTAATGGCTGGATTTAACAACAAAGTAATATATATGTTGGCTGGAAAAAAAATGGTTTGCTGGTTACATACCCATTCCAAACTGTAAAATAAGGTTGGCCTAAAAATGAAAGTGAAAAGTTGAGCACAATGTAAAAGGTAAGAGTGCATACCACATAGCGGTTTGGGTTTTGAGATAAGAGTTCAGCAAGTGTGAATCTGTTCCTGTTTTGCTCAACTTCGGCTTTTTTGGATTTTTCATAGTCTATCTTGAGGACTGGATTAGCAGCATCTCTCAGTACAAACCTGGCAGATAAAACTTATTAACATTAGTGAGCTTTTATCTGCATGCGAATGTAGATTCAAAATTTGAAAACAGAGAAATTTATGCAGCAGCCAGCGTCTTAGCCTCATCAATATCAGGATTGATGTAAATGTAGGAGGCGGGGGTACCAGTAAGCTGTAACCGGCCTGTCATACAAAATCCATATAGTCAGCACCAGGCGATAGAAATACAGCCAACCCAAAAAAATTGTAGAGTGTATTAATTTATTCAAACAACACATTAACTTTCCAAGTTAAGGACCAAAGTAAAGGAGAACATATAATATTTGAACAAAGCAGTAAAAAAGTCTAGGCTACACTAACCATAGTAGTCGGTTACTTTCATCGAAGTGACAGCAGCTATAACCGGAGAAGGCAGAGAATTAACGGCTTCCTTGTTAAACGAAGTAGCAGCATCATCCCAAAAGGTTGCATCAATCATGAATTCACTGAAAGACACATACTAAATATTTTAGACATAGGTTTTTTAAATCTATTAGGATTTTTTTGTGAGTTAGCACGAACCTCAGATTTTCAAGTTTAATCCTGATGATGTTAGCAGCCACTTTTGTGATATGCTCAATCTTCCCGAGATAATCTTAAAGGAAATACAGATATGTCATACATGTGTTCAGAGACAAACATATTGATATATAGTTATACAGCAATAAGGGTGACATACCTGTAAGTATTGTGTGATCATCAAGCCTAGGAGATAGTCGATCATAATCAAGGAAGCTGAAGCAATAGGTAGGAAAGCCATCATTCGATATCTCCTCAAAGTTTGCTGCTTTTCCAAGCCTTATACCCGTCTTGTGTGGGACAATGATCATGTATGTCTTGCCAACTTCACAGATGTAGTTGGTTAGTCTGTAGCAAGTATTGACCTTTATCAGGGGCTCAAAGTATTTTTTTTTTTCACTTAGGCTTGCACATGCCTGAATGGCATCTCCCTGTAAAACTTTAAATTATTAACAAATCTAGAGCAAATACCAACACCACATTAAGCGCCTAAAATGTTAGGAAAAAACTAACATTTTTCCCAATGAAAAGTAACCCGAGTTCATGTTTTACACCATGCGACCACTTCCTGATGACCCTAAATTCAATGGGTTTATCTCCATCTCCAGGTTTAAGATCCGATATCATTCTGCTATCCATTATTGCGTATCTGATAAGTATAATCACAACTTATTAGTCATATAATAATCTAACCATCTTATAAGATATTACACATTCATTACAACAGCCACAAACAAAGTAATGACCTGATCTTGGAATGCAAAATCAATATAAAAATGCCTGGAACCACAACTTATTATTCATATAATACTATAAGCATCTTTTAAGAGTTCACACACTCATTACACCGTCTACAAACAAAGTAATGATCTGATGCATGGAATGCAAAATAAACAAAAAAACCCTGAAATCACAACTTATTAGTCGCATAATAATATAACCATCCTTGAAGAGATCCTACACTCATTGGAACATCTATAAACAAAGTAATGATCCAATCATGGAATGCAAAATCAACATAAAAAAGTGGTAGATGACAACTTATCATTCATATAATAATGTAACCATGTTTTAGGAGATCACATACTGATTACAACTCCTACAAACAAAGTAATGACCTGCTCACGGAATGCAAAATCAATATAAAAAAGGCCCAAATCACAACTTATCAGTCATATAATAACATAAGCAGGCTTTAAGGTATCACACACTCATTACAAGTTTACAACACTCACAAACAAACTAATGAACTGATCATGGAATGAAATTTTTTTTTTAAAAAAGGCCAAATTCACAACTTATTAGTCATATAATAATATAACCATCTTTTCATAGATCAGACACTCATTACAACACCCACAAACAAAGTAATGATCTGATCACGGAATGCAAAATCAATATAAAAAAGGCCCAAATTAGGTAACCTAAAATAGAAGGTGATTTAGAGATTTACCTTAAACTTTTTGTTAGCAAAGCAAACGATCTGTTTTTCTGCTGCTCCAAAATCACATGGTAGATTAGGAAATTTGTTGAGTGGTCTTGTTGCCGGATTAGAAGGTGAGTTGTGGGTACATATATAGCCACTCCTCAGAATGCAGTACAATAATAAAAAATGATAAGAAGGAAGCTAGCAAATCTACTCACCATATTCAGGAGTGGTGCCAAATCGTTGAGTGGGTACGGAGGTACAGTAATCCGGACAAAGGTAGAGAAAGCATGGCGATGGAGTGGAAATTCGTGGTATTGAAAATGACATGCCATCAGATACAAACAATTAAAAAATGGCCAGATGATATGCCATAGGCATGAACAAAACCGGGTTTTCACCCAACCTGACCCGACCTAAAACCCGAACTGGGTTTTGGTAAAAAAGTCAAAAACCGAGTTGGACCGAACTCGAACCGGATTTTTTTGGGTTTTCAACCGGGTTTTTGATCGGGTATTTGACCGGGTTTCGGGTTTTTGACCGGGTATCCAACCCGACCCTATTTCAATCCGGGTTCAACCAGATTTTGAATTCTAAAAACCCTACCGGGGTACGTACCCGCCGGGTAATAAAAAAAACCCAAACCGGGTAGGGTCAAATCGGGTTTGAAACCGAGTAGGGTTTAAAACCCGGTTTTTTTGTTCAAGTCTAATATGCCATCAGATTAGGGCCAGTTTAATCTATACAGGGTCGGGATATTTTAGGGCCCAGTCCGTTAGCATAAAAAAATAATCTAATGACATCCTTTTATCCAGGTCTTAGTCCGTAAATATTTTTTTATAATTTTTAGTCTAGAAAAATTTGGAATTCTAAAATAGATAAGCCCAAAATCTTATAAAAATACAGGAAGACCAAAATATTATAAAAATTGAGTAAGCCTAAAATACCATAAAAAGTTAAGGCCAAACTATCATAAGAATCTGATTAACCCAAAATATCATAAAAATTTGGAGCCCTAAAATAGGTAAGCCCAAAATATCTAAAAACATGATAAGCTAAAAATATTATAAAAACTTGGTAAACTAAAAATATTGTAAACATGTAAATCCTAAATATCATAAAAAAATTGTCGGTTACATACATTATATATGAAGTCTAGCCGTTTGGAGTGTCGATAGAATTTAAAAGTTTTGAGCTATGCCCAATTGATTGTGGAGTATATAATATGGAGTAGTTACATGATGTAGTCAAGCGGACACAATTGATGCATTCACATGTGAAAAATTAAATTCTTTGCTTTTAATATTATTTTTATTGGGTGTGAATGTCTGCTATGAATGACTTTTTAAATAATATAAATAATAGGTCAAGATAATAAAATGGGTACTTTGCCTGCTCTAACATGTTTTCAATCCAACTCTAATGTAGGTGTACATCACTTGATAAACTTACGGTAGGCGATAGACAGCAAAGCGGCCAACCACTAATGGTCATGATCACTTTGAGTAGTAACATACTGTATATTGGTTGAGTGAAGGCGTCGTATAATCTATAATGCCTTCCTGTTAACAACCCGTGAACGAACTTAACAATGAGCTTTTAAGGGCTGGAGTTACCAACCGTTGATAAGGAAACATCAAAAGTTATAACTTGAAACCAATATCTGTCGAAACTTAGTAACTTTCAAGTGGTTCGATATAATTTAAGGTGTATGCTGAATAACTTCACCATTCACGCAAAAATCTAATCACCTTTTGTCTTTTAGTGCAGCAACAACATGTATAACTATACCTATATATTTACATGGGCAACACACGTCGTCGAAACCGTGATCAATCTGAAAGATGCACAACCGATGCTGTTAATCTATACAGCATAGCCAATAGGAATTTATGTGCACTACAAATGCACAAACCATATATCAATAGATCAAGTAATATAAAATCATTTGTAGTATATAACAAACCTGACCAAGTCGATATCATTTGCCTCACCCGCTCTGCGATCCAGGATCATCCTGTACACCATGCTGACTCATCTAACTTATACACGTTTAAAAAAAGTCACACGCACAATTTAGGTTTGAAAAAGGTAGGCTAAAGACATTCTGGCCATTCTGCTGAACCAATACAGGCAACACACAGAAAATATCAAATCACAGTATGACTCGTGAAGCTGTCAACCTTGGGAAACAAAGGCGGTATGCAGATAGCATACACAAAATACGTCACCCGCTGAATAAAGTACGCTGAAAAATCAACCAGTTTAACACAGACCTGAGCATGGTTGCAGGTGTGTAAGAAGTCCTTGTACACAATATTTTTGGTACGGTTTGATTGCTGGCCTGTGGCCGTTGATAACCATTTTAATTCTGTTAGTTGCTGTAGCAGCTGACAATGCAACACACCATGATGTATTACTATATAGTATAAAAGTGAGGTGCAATAAGCTAATAACAATTGCTAAAACAGTCGCCACCCAAGGCATGGTATGTATTTATGTACCACGGTCTTAGCAACATACAGTTCATGCCATCAAGTATGCGTTTCTTACATTATACATACATAACATGAAGAAAGAAATACTAAACTACATGCAAAACAAAATGAGCTACACTTCTAATCTTGTGGCGTCTAACGTCTAGAGAAAAGGCAGGCAACTCTCATCGATGCAAACCGTAAAGATATACATAATAGGTCAACCTAGACTGTAACTTGCATCCTAGCTGCATTGTTGTTCTAACAGCGCACACGTAAAGCAACGCACCCCCCCCCCCCTTCCAAAAAAATAAAAAAAAGGAATACGGGTCCAACGACCAGGTTGCACCATTCATGCAAAAGATGTAGAAAGGAATTTGTTATATATTTACACAGGCAAAGCACCACAGCGCACACGCAAAGAATCTGAAAGATGTAGAAAGCAAGATGTTAATGCATGCAGTATAGTCAACAGAAACTTGTGTGCACTATAAATGCAGAAATCACATATGAACAGATCTAGTAATATAAGATCATTTGTAGTATACAACAAACCTGATAAAGTCGATATTAGTTGGGTGATCTGGTCAGCGATTTAGCATCATCCTGGACACCATGCTGGCTCATCTAATTTATACAGGCTAACAAAAAGTCAGGCCCAAGATTTATGTTTCAAAAAGATAAGGCAAACACATCAGGGGCATTTTGATGAACCAATACAGCCAACACACATAGAAAAAATCAAAGCACAGTATGACATATGAAGCTGTGAACCATGGGAAACAACTGAGGTACGCACATAGCATACACAAAATACGTTACTATTTTAGTAAAAGTACGTTGGGAAAAAAACAACCATTATAATACAGACCTGAGCATGTTCCAAGCTGTGTAAGAAATCCTTGTACACTATATTTTTGGTACAGTTTGATGGCTGGCCTGTTTGCTCGTTGATAAGTATCTTAAGTCCGCTAGCTGCTGTAGCCCTTGACAATGCAACATATAATTGGCCGTGCCCAAAAATAGGTTTAGGGAGGTAAATTCCTATTCTATTTAAAAACTGCCCCTGACTCTTATTGATCATCATGGCATAGCAAAGCCTGACCGGGAACTATGTTCTTTTAAAAACAAAAGGCAACTCTTTATCATTGTGATCTAAACATATTCAATGTATATACACCTTTTTACCGATCCGTGTTCCAGTTATAACTTCCGCCTGGATGATCCTCGGCAACAATTGCGTGATTATCATCCTGGTTCCATTGCAAAGGCCCACCATTTGATTAATGTTATGGATTAACATAATTGGGGCACCCACTTTTAATTCAAGAGAGTGACTTGGGAAACCCTTAAACTTAAGCCGATTAAGATATTCAGATGGGTAGAGAAGCTCTGTATCTCCTCTATCGTTTGCATGCGGAATAATCGAGTCAGCACTCAGATAAATTGTCAGCTCCCTAGGTAGTGTATCTAGCACCATCTTGTTAATTTCATCCGCAGTATCATTTTTTGGACAAAATATGGCTTTGTCACAAAATCTGTTAGCAGTCGGATCTCGAAGTATGTCATCAGTATATATGAACCTAATTAATTCAGCAACAGGTTTTTCATGATTTTGTATAAGATAGGTTTCTGGTATCTCCACCCATTTGGTGTCCACTGGATCGTCCTCGTCATCTACACCAAGACAACCATCTCCTACGGCTAACAACCACAATGAGAAGTCTGAGATTTCTTGTCTCTGTTTGTCGCTGAGGTAAGGTTTAAAAAGCCTCATATTCTTAGTGAGCTTACAAATTCTGAAATTGCGCCACAATGATGATCGAGCTATAGACGATGCTATGATATCCGTCTTTGTCCCTTTAGTTTTAATTGGCATAGTCTGTCTGAAATCACCACCTAATAGCACTGACTTACCTCCAAAAGGACGGGTCGGTTCATTTATCACATCTCTAAGTGTTTTGTCTAACGCTTCAAAACATTTTCGATCATTCATTGGTGCCTCATCCCAGATGATCAGTGTAGTCTCACAGAGCAACTTGGCTAACTGTGTGTTTTTTTTTACATAACAGACCGATTCATTTGTCAGGTCCAAAGGAATCTTGAATCGAGAATGTGCTGTCCTACCCGAGGGTAGCAACAATGAGGCAATCCCAAAAGATGCCACGGCCAAAACAATTTTGCCAGTAGACCGTAACGCAGAAATGATGGTTGTCCAGAGGAATGTTTTACCAGTGCCACCATGTCCATAGAAAAATATAAGTTCTTGCTTGTGCTCTAAAGAGGCTTCTATAACATAATCATAGATTAGCTTTTGCTTTGAATTAAGATTAGACACCAAAAGTTTATGTTCATCTCGTAATGCCACCCTATCATAATTTCTTTCTTCCATGAGCAATCTATTCTTCAATTCTGCAAGTAAATGTGGTGGAGGCATGGGAAGTCCATATTCAGAAAGCGAAGAAGACTTGCAATTAGAAGTCAGCAAGAATTGTAATTCATATAAGATATAGCATTGCAAGTCGTCATCGTTAACATGTAAGTTGACAACGAGTGAATCTGTAGCTGCCTTCTGGCCTATATCATCACTCATCTGACGCCAGTGCTTTGTCCACAAAGAGATGGGGTCTGAAATTTCACAAAACAGGATCATGTGAGCAAATAACGACCTGAGTTCCTCCGCAGATGCCCATGCAGCAGCCTCGTCAAACGCATATGTCCATTCGTTGTCATCTCCAAGCAACCCTAACTGTTGGCATGCAGAACGGTATGTGGGAAACACAACATCGCCAACTGTCTTGATATCAGCAAACGTCTGACATCCTCTCTGGTGGGTTAAAAGCATCCTTAAATAAAAGACCTCACCACAGGTTGGATGAACATATATTAGTCTTCCTATAGGTGGTGTCCTTTTGGTAGTCCTATGTTCCCAGTCCTTTCCGTTAGCATCCCACTTATACTCAGAGAGGTAATCAAGATATGTGAGATGTCGACCTCTATCATCCACCTGGTTATTCTGCAACCACCGTGTCAGCGTTGTTTTCTTTATCATTGGATTATTAACGCCAGTCTGCAAGGACTGGCCATCTTTAAATGTGACCAACTGCATCTTCTCCAAATGTACAGCAAGTACCTAAACTGCTGGATTTCTGCTGTGGATATCAAAGTTGAAAATTCTCCAAGCCGCCTCATGGGGACAAATGAATCTGGCATCAACAAAATTCTTGATCTCATCAACGTTTTTCTTTTTGGTCAGACTTGTTTCTGGAGACTTGCCAATGGACTTGGTAATTCTGGCTCTTATACGATCAGCCCCTTTAGAAATATATTTAAATAGATATTTGATCATCATGCTCCAACCACAATACTCGACATTTATATGAGCTCTGAAAGCCACCAAAAGCTTTCTGTTGTAAGGGACAACATGTGAGTTATCTAGATTCACCTTATTTTTAATCACAAAGCGTCGATCATTCCTTCTCCGATAATGAACATACCCATCCTTGTCAAACCGCGTGACATCTTCATACTGTTTAGGAAAGTGCTTTGAACAGGTTTCACCGACCATGCACGGTGCATCCTTCTTTGCAAGACCGCATGGACCATGCATCATAAGTTCGGTAACAATGCTAAAAATTTCAGGGTCAACACCTCGATCCGGGATATCAGCAGATATAAACTCATCAACCTGTTCAGGTGTATGAATTTTGTGCGGAGGCGTCACCCACAAAAGGGTATGGCAATGAGGCAAACCTCTTTTCTAGAACTCTATAGTATACAGATCTGCAAACAAAAATGAAAAACGTTGTGAATATTGGTGTTCAGATGCACAAAAAATAACATTGTTAGCGTTTAGGCTGAAATCATGGGCAGGTACAACAACTGAATATTTCTAAAAATGACCAATAAATTTCAGTATACGGCTCGACAGGGACATTTGACAGCGCAACCCAAAGTATTATTTAGCAAAATGTTTGGTTTGTTGTGTCACGTAACCCATGAGACGCATAATTATAAGTTAAAAGGCAGTAACAATTACATAAAACAAATACCTGCAGCAACTTTGCCAAAAGGTTTTTCAGATTTCAGATAGCTAATAAAAGATTGAACCTTCATGTGAAAGACCCTAGCTATAATATCAGGCCTATCAGCAGCTTTCATTCCCGGATGCGTTTCAAGGTACCTCATAATCTCTAACCATTTGACATTGCATGTAAATGTGATGAAATACTGAGGATTACCATGCACTCTACATATTGCAAGAGCATCCTGATAATGTTTGTACATGTATCTTGGGCTGCCAGTAAATGACGCAGGTAATATTGTTCGTTTTCCCACATCATGGCCATCTGAATCGCCCTTCAACAATGCATCATGAACACCTTGGAGATACTCACTTCTCATAACATCTTGCATCGATGCAATAAAATCTAACCTATTCTGCTCAATAGATATATATGCATTAACTAAATACTGCTGAAACAACCTACCTCCTCGTGGTAACAATGCATACCGGTCTAACCGATCATGAATTTGAAAGTTGTAGAACATATTCATAGTCATTTGCCTAGCACCTTTCGATCTGTTAGTGACCAACTTTAGCTCAGGTGACCACCTGTGCTCGCCAAATATAAACAATAGTGGAAACTGCAACGACATATAAGAAGGGTGCAACTTACTAATCCTTTGAGGAGCTTTATCCCTCATGTGGATCACTATATCAAAATCAGTCTTGCTTGTAGGTCCACTGTCATACATGATCGCACCAAGTGTACCTGATGCAGGAGCATCATATCGCATTTGATTCCCACTGTTATACAATCTTATTTGAAATTCTGGGACCTCCTGAGCAGCACACATGTCTCAAGCTGTTCTGAAAAGCCTGACTAACTCATTGTATTCATCAAAGAAGTCAATTAAAGTCTGCACAACCTCTGGGTTTAGATCTCCAGATTCAGATCTGCTAAAATGATGAAGTCTATTAACGACCTCGTTGTCAGTGTCATAGATATACATCTGCAAAAACCTTGGATTCTGATCTGGTGGCGGACATAAAGATCCCATCCAATGAGATATCTGGCCTTCAACTTTGAACACATACGGTCCTGATCCATTATTGACGGAGTCATCGACATTAGCTCCAAAAGAAGTCATAGCGAACATCAAGTTATACGCACGGATGTTGTCCATGAATTTCCCATCTCTGAAGAGTTCTTTAATGATCTCTGGAGGTTCTCTTGGAAGCGGTAGCCTCACCTAACCACCTCTGCAACAACGGTTGTATTTAGTTCTTCCAGCATGATCATTCCCTTTGAGTCGTTCTGCGTACCAGAATTGTGCACCACAGTAGGCACAGACCTGATCACAATCGCCCAAATCCAAATACGCTGAAGGTGTACCTAGTAAACCGCAAAAATAAAAAAGAAACAATAATGCCAATTAAATGAAATCATAATAAAGGGAAGGGGGACTAATTCTGTAAACACGGAACAAACCTTGGGAAGGCAGTGCGTGGCCAGAAGTCTGAACGGGCTCAGCCTGTTCACGCCTACATCGCTTCGAAGTCGACGATGAACCGACAATATTCTGATCATCAACAATACCATTTCGTTCAGGAGATGTGATATCAGGGAGAGTTTCCAAAGACGCTGAAGGTGTAGGTGCCAAACCGAAAGAGTACAAAAGAAGCAATGATGTCAACTAAATGAAATCATAATAAAGGGAAGGGGGACGAAATCTGTAACACATAAAAAACCGTGGGAAGGCGGTGCGTGGCCATAAGTCTGAACGTGCTTGGCCCGTGCACGCGTAGGTCGCTTCGAAGATGACGATGAACCGGCAATAATATTCAGATCATCAACAATACCGTTTCGATCAGGAGATGTGATATCAGTAAGCGCTTCAAACTCGTGGGCAGCCTCATGCTAATTAGGCAATGTATCAGTCCTCCTTCGAGACCCCGAATGAGGTGGAAGACCATGCGAAGAAGAACCACCACTGAGGCTATGTACAGCCTTACTACGTTTTGGTCGACGGTGCGCGTTAGATGACGATGGGCCAGCAACATCCTTGCCATCCACATTAGCAGCCTGCTCAGAAGAAGAGACACATGGTAAAGATTCAATTTCTTGGGTTCCATATCTGTCAACCAACACAACATTCCTCCTTCGAGACTGCAAAGGTGACTGAATAGCAGTTTGATTAATCGATAAAGAATCATGTTGTTTTTCTATATCTTTCATGTTTTTTTGTGCTTATGACTAAAAAATCAGTAATACATAAGGAATGAGTTATCATTGAGTTCACATTGAATGAGTTGATATTGAATGTATTCATCAAACATTCGAGAAATGCAAATAACAATAACACGCAACAATATCATGAAAGGCATGCGAAAACCGATTAGTAAAGGTAAAAAAACCGCATCATAAGATGAAACATCAAAAAAGTATAGTTTGATGAGTTCAGCAATTACCTGCGCACATAAGCAGGTAAGTAGAATGCCGGGATCCTAAGCCAAACAGAGTAATAAGACAACAGTTAGAACCGACCCATAGAATGAGCAAAGGGTTAAAGATAGGCGGCATTTCTGAGTCATTCAGCAATACAGAAAACAAACAAACCTAAATAAAAAGTCCAAACAGAAACGAAATGTGAGACTCCAAAAGCTAGCCGACATATCACAATAATAACGTTTAGTATTGTGTGTGCGCGTGTCTCAACTTATACAGTGAAATTACTGAAACTGACATTTTTTTTCTTCACAAACTATGCAAACTACATTTATACATACTATAATTATATCTGCCAACTTTCAACGATTTCTTTTTTGCTCTGAACAGGTTTAGTTCATCTCCCTTATCTCCTAACTAATCAAATTATCAGAAATACAACCTATTTTAAAATTTGTAAAAAATGTTATGTTTATAGTCTTTAACTTTCCTAAATCTTCATAATTAGCCTCTCATTTTAGCCTCACAAAACGCCACCTTAGGTGCTACTAGCTACAGATAGCCTTTCATAAACTAATCTTGAGAATACTGTGCATGTTCTTCAATTACCTACGTGCTAGCTTACCTAGTTTATTTCCTTTTCGTTCTACTAAATAATAACAATCAATTTAGGAAGGGAAAAAAAGCCATGGCATTTACGTTCGATGCTGACGAACTGAGAAAGGCTTAACGGGCTCATGGACCCGCCACTATTCTTTCGATCGGTACAGCAGTTCCGCTCAATTTCATCCAACAGTCTGATTTTCCAAATTACTATTTCCGGAACACTAAAAGCGAACACATGGTTCCTCTCAAACACAAATTCAACTGTATATGTATATTACCCTCACTTTCTTAATTATTTATAGCTCATTCAATTTGTTATTAAGTAAAAATTCACAAAAATGTACAGCATGTTGATGCTTTGCGTCTACTTGATCAGGTATAATTAGTGTGCTGCATAAAGCGATCAGCAAGTATCAAGACATAGGTGTTGTGGACAGAAAGTGCTTCGGAACGGTATTACTATCATATATCTGTTGATTAAGCGTAATTAGGGGTTTGTGTGTGTGTGTGTGTGTGTGTGTGTGTGTGTGTATATAGATATATATAGTAACTGTGGGTAAGACTAAAACAGTGTTACGTAACCCTAAAAACTACAGAGGTATGAATCGGTGAAGCAACAAACAAACCCTAGCATTACATGAAGTGCAAAGTTAGAAGAGCAAAACAAATCGAAGGTATTACCGTGTGCGGTAGTGTTGCTGCTGGCGTAAATCGAGGAGGAAACTGAAACCAAGAATAGGTTTCCTTTTTTATTGCAGGGAGGGAAAAAAAAGGGGGAGGGGAGTGCGCTGAGAATCGAACCCAGCCTGATCCCTTTATAAGTGATACGCATATGACCACCGAAGCAAAGAAACATACCTGTTATGTTTTTAAACGATAAATATATGAACGCAACTGTAAAACTACTATTCATTTACCAGTAAAAATCTACCAATCCTGGTAAATGTTGTAGTTTCTAATGAGGAAGAAAAGGTTTGTGGGAAAGAAATTTTACAAAAATACCCTCATGTGTTAGGCACATGGGTATATTTAGGGAATAATTTAACTTAGGTTAGGGGAAGGGTATACTTGGGACGAAAATAGCAACCACAGTGGTAGGGATTGTAATAAAAAATTGGGAGGGACAAGGCATGAGAAAGCGAAGGACCATAGAGGTAGGGAATGTAATTTACCCAATAATAAATATTAGATAATAGATAGATAATCGTCTGATCGGATATGTATGTCGAACGTTGTGAATATGCAATATGGAAGTTGTAGGGATCAAAAATTTCATAACACTGATAATGAGTAACTATTTAAAAAATCAATTTCAATTATAAGTAACTATTTAACGTAGATTAAAATTGATAAAACCTTTAGGTTTTGAAGAAAAAAAACCTCAAGGATATCAATCGAAACCAAAGTCACTAATCTTGAATGAAAACAATATTTCAAAATTTTATTTGTAACAAAAACCTTACATTTTAATGGCTATATGATTTTCCTTTTTTTTTCATAGACATAGACGTGTTGAAACTTGAAAGGCTATGCACGAACATGAAATATTTGTATGACGTTAAATAAACTTACTAAAAAATGTATATATTGGGAAAGCGAAATTGTTTCACACAAAATCTATACTCCTTTAGTCCGTTTGAATCTTATCTTCATAAACTTATATTTTTCAAGATGCAAAACTTCTATTATACCCTTATAATTAATTAAATATTTTTCTATTTTAACAATCAATCAATCGATATATACTAATAAATAAATTAGTATTAGCACTTACTAATTGACTAAATAAATATGAAAATGTTAACAATTAACATGATATCATACATTTATTTCATTCACTTTCTTCTTCTATATTAAACATTTGAATTTATTAAATTGAACAATTGTTAAAACGAATTCTACTATTATTTAGACAAAATTAAAAAACAAACGGTTGAGACATTAAATCGGGGGTTAATAATGGTTTAATCCTCAAACTTTTAACTTTTTTCGTTTTAACACTTCAACTTTTTTTTAATGTTTTAACACTCCAACTTATAGTTTGACCACAATTTAGTCCCTTTAGTTTGTTTGACCGTTTAAAATTACACTTTTGGTAATCGGTAATCTGCTGAATAGGTAATGTTGAAATGATTGACTTTATTTAACTAATGGTTTAATACTCAAACTTTCAAAAAAAATTCGTTTTAACTCTTCAACTTTTTTCTAACGTTTTAACACTCTAACTTTTGAAAACGTTAGTTTATTTTTTTGTTAAAAAATTATATTGTTTCTAAATTAAAAAATTAGATTGTTCCTAGATTTTTTTGTTAACTCTTTACACAATATTTGTATTGTATGTACATTATAATAATCAAAACGATAAATGTAAATTTCATTATAAGCATAATTCGTTGTATATATAATTTTATATCATATTTTATTTTGGATATGTACATATATATGATTTAAGTGCTTATAATTTAATTGCAACGTGTCATCACAATTAATTTTATAATGTTTTATTTTGACAACGATATATATTTATAATATTTTCTTGTATAATATTTATAGCTATATGAAAAGCTATTTATAATGAATGTATGTTGCTATTTTATATTAAATGTCTAAAAAATATTTATTAATATGTTAAATAATATATATATATATATATATATATATATATATATACTAAATGTGGTTTGCAAAAATATTATAAAGATTTTTGGTTTAAAAAATTAATTTTTAAAATTTTAAAAGTTTTAACCTGTAATAACAGGTCGTAATGGTTTTTTTTAGCAGGTTATATAAAGTTGAGTGTTAAAACACTAAAAAAAATGTTGAAGTGTTGAAACGAATTTTTTTTTTAAATTTTGAGTATTAGCCATTATTAACCCTAAATCGTGCAAGATATTGAACAAATTATGTGAATTACTCATGATAAAGTATCACTGTTGGTCATCGATATAAGTCAACATTGCTAACGACCACCGGCTTTCATTAACATTATTGTTAGTTATCATTATCGACCACTCCTACATTTTTCTAATTTGTTTCTGATGCATTGCGCATGTTATTTACTAGTATGTTTTTACTTGTTTAACTGATTTTCATGTTAAATAAAACATGAAAAATCAATTTATCTATTATTATTATTTGGGTTTTGCTAAACAAAGCTCTTAGGGCTCTTGTTAATACAATTATACATGCATATTTTATTTGTACATTTGAATTAAAAATTAGAAGTAAAAAGAGAGAAAGTTATTTATCATTTTAGTATAATTATTTAAGCAGAGTTGAGTTCAAAAAAGTATGGCAAATCAAAAAAGAATGCAGGAATGAATCTGAGTCGTCCAATTCCATTAAGGGTGGAGGCTATTTTCGTCCATTGACACTTCCTCATTTAATTAAATAATTAAATAAAATAATACAGCAAAATAGAGAACGGAAGGAACAACCAGACCTGTATGCGAGCTAGGGTTTCAGAAGTCTCATCATCTATCTCAGAAATTCACCAAATCGAAGGTATGAATTTCATTAATTCGTATCAGTTGCGTAAACTACAAACTACAGATGATCGATTTCTACTCAATTCTACCGATTTCAACCGATTCGATATTTTTATTCAAGTACATAAGTTACAAAATACAAAGCGGGGAATTGATACAAGTTTTTGTTGTCCCTTAACCTAGGATCTAGATTGAATGACTAGAATCAATTGTGTGGAGGAATCACACGATTGAAGTAACAAGCATGAAATATAAATCAACACAATGAGATATTGAATAAGAATGCTTTGTATTTCAATAACCAACGAATTCTAGCTTGTTTACAGAGGTTTTAGTCGACAAGTTGTGCAAAGGTTTTGTCCAACCTTTGCAATGAGCCATGATGGCTCTATATATACAAACAGATTGATCCTGCGACACTTGCTAAGTGTCGCAGATCATAACCCTAGTGCGACACTTACTAAGTGTCGCCTGAATGCGACACTAGATAAGTGTCACTCAAAACAGAAAATTATCTATTTTTCTAATCTAAGCTATTACAGACTCAAGACCAACTGACAGACACACTAATATGACTCAACAAACTCCCCCGTGTCTTCATCTTGGTCTTTTAAAATATCCTCAATATCAGATCCAGTCTGTCGGGAGATTCCCACCAGCATGAATTCCCTTAGCAATGCAGAGATCCACAACTCTCTGAAACCTCACAGCATCTTCTTGATCAATCATATCAAATTGCAATCTATTACTGTGAAGAGCTTGAAGATCATTCTTTGACATGTTAATCAGGCTAAGAGGATCAAAAACTCTAAGAGTGTAGCCAGTAACATGTTTCCATTCTTTAGCATCACGTCCCGGTCCCTTTTGAGAAAAATATTCAATAACCGCCTCACCAGTAACTGTGTCATACCACCAGAACCTAAAATTTCCCAGCACATCAAATGGTAACTTTTCAAATGGCACTTGGGTAAGATTCTTGGTTGGAGGATAATGATAACCGTATATGGGTTGGCGCGTCCTCGGGTCCAACTTCTTCTTATTTGAAAATCTAATTCCCATTACTGGTCGAATCCATTTAAATTTCTTCGTATTTATTTCTCGATGCAGTATTTGCTGAAAGAATTCAGCTTCTCGATTATCAGTGGGATTTATCATATTCAATTGAGCTAGTCGATTTAGATCAACCTTCGGTAATGTAGTCAAATGATCTAGCCTTGCCTTAAAATATTGAATGCCATCTTGCCTTTTGATGATAAACAATCCAAAATCAGCATCGAATTTCCAACTTTTTATAAGCCCAGATAAGTCTCCACGAACAAAATATGCTCGGCATCTTTTCAACTCGGGCGTTGGAGGCAAAATCCATTCTGGATACTTTCTAGGTTGAGCAGTGGATGTTGAAGTACCAGCAGAATGGGAAGATGGTTCTGCAGAAGAAGCAGCAGGAACGGTATCATCATTTGATTCTACCTCCTCATATGGATTATCCTCGAACTCATCTTCATCAGAAACCTCATCAGGTTCAAATTGAACATCATCAGCAAACATGTTTGGACCCTCATTTTCAACATTTGTAGTTGTTCCAAATACAAGACTTTGTAGATATTCAAGATTAGCATGCGAGTAATCTACATTTAATGCTACTGGTTGGCCAGGTACGTGAGCTGACGACGCAAAGTAATCCAAATTAATATTTTCATTAATCTCAGAATCATTGATTACATTTACATTATCATGGCCTGTGGTTTCAGGATCTAACTCCCCCGGAACCACAGCCAGAGATTCCAATTCTAACACACGACGCTCAAGATCCATTACACGAGCAGCCGTGGACTCTAACGCCAAAAGTCTTGACGCTTGAACCTGAATGAGAGCCTGTTGATCTTGAAGCATCTGGTTCATTTGCGCCATGTCATCCATCAGTTTCTTCAAAAGTTCCGGCTGTGGCTGAAGGTCATCAGAAGCAGCAGTCGAGGTTCGTTGACGACGTTGTTGAGGAACGTCATCGGATTCTGTGTCCGAAGAATCCCGAACCCGCTTGCCCTTATCAGCAGCGGAGGTGGTAGTAGCAGCAGCAGGTGTAGAAGTTGGAAAATTCTCAATATCAACTAGAACTTCTTCCAAAACCGCTTCATCAACTTGCGGTGGTGGAGCTGCAATATCAAGAAACCCATTATCCGGCGGAGCCACATATTCTTCATTAATCACGTGGCCGAATAACGGAACATCAGGCAGAACTGCCTGACCCTTTTGGGGTGTTGCACAATCCCCAAATACCCTGACCAGCATCGGAGTCAAGGTCAGAATCGACCTTGGGTCAGGCTGAATCCCTAGATTCAGGGAATTCAGGATCAGGTGCAAAAAACGTGGATACATAAACCACATGTTATCGCCAGCTCGTAGATTGTCCACTAGATGCCCAAAGATGTATCCAGAGTAGTTGAAAGGTTTGTTGTAAACCAAACCCAGCATCAGAGAGATCGTTCCATAACTCATCCCATCGAATCCCACCTTCCTTGGCGAGAGGCACACAATGATAATGTGTGCTAAGTACCTCCAGACTCTGCTCAAATGCTGTTTCCTGTATTGATCTGGAGGAATAGCCGGATAACCCATACGCTGAAAACCACCAGCGATAAAACTGTTCTCAAACTGACTTGGAGACTCAGAATTGTCATCAAATCCCAACACTTCTCGTACCGTATCCTCCGTAATTTCAATACGATGACCAAAAACAGATGATAAAATCCTTCGATATTCGCCTTCTGTGTTAATCACAGCATTTGCATAAAATTCCTCGATTTGATTCAGGTAGATTGGACATGAAGCAGTAATGGCATTGTGAATCCTCGAGCGACGCAAAAACTGAATCATCGGATGAAACGGAATCGAGTTGGCGTGCGTATCATCGAGAAAAGCCACCACATTATGTCGTGGCTGCGTGCGGCGAGCATAAATAGCTAAGTTTGCCATCTGCACAAAAATAAAACATAGATAATACACAGAGAAAAGTTATACCGTTAGTACAAATAAAGTATAAACCGTTATTGCAAAATTACTTTTAGGCGACACTTCAGTAGTGTCGCTAATTGAAGTAGTGACACTTGGGTGAGTGTCACTCAGAAGCCTTAAAAATTACCATGCGACATTTAAGGTAAGTGTCGCAGCATTACAAATCGAGAGGCGACACTCAGTGGAGTGTCGCATAAGTGCACACAATATATAAGACGACACTTAAGGACTACTGTAGGCGACACTTAAGGTAAGTGTCGCAAAAGACAAGGCGGCACTTAATCAAGTGACGCAACTAATTGATGTTTCTTTAAAGGCGGCACTTAAGGTAAGTGTCGCAAGAGACAAGGCGGCACTTAATCAAGTGACGCATGGCAATAAGGCGACACTCAAGTTGAGTGCCGCAGTTAGTGTTCGAATTACCAAGTTGCGACACTTATGGCGAGTGCCGCTGCGAGTGTCGCAAAGATGAACACAAACCCAGAAACCATAAACCCATAATTCAAATTTTTTAGCAACTTCAAAGTTAGGTCGAGTCTGGTTACAAACTTGATAGATACATGTATATCGGGTATGAGGCACATGAAAGTAACACCTAACTAACATCTAACTAGTCTAGATTAATAACGATTCGTAATCCCTAAAAAAAACGAAACCGTATGAACCCTAGATTAATTAGAGCTAAATATATCATGATATGAAAAAAGATTTGTACCTTTAGGTGCGTATACACTAGAAGAACAGAAATCGAACAAAGAATTTCAAAAACGAGCAGAAATCCACAGCAAAAACCGATACAGATTGAGTGTCGCTTAAACGAGAGCGAGTGACGCAGAATCGTATGTGAGTGCCGCAGGAAATATGATAATAAATGCCGCAGGGTGGCATTTATATACTCTATACTATAGGCGACACTCGAGGCGACACTCAATGCGATACTCAGTGAGTGTCACAGACTTAAAATTTTGAAAATTCCTAAAAAACTTTCAAATTCTTTCGCGATTCGGTTTTGGCTATTCAGTGACATTTGACTTTAAGTAAGAAAAAAATATTAAAATAATTTCAACTTAACTAGGAATGCAAAACTGTTTTTGGTGACGGGATTGTTTTAGGTCTAGTTAGGGATCATATCAAGTCATCATACATTAATTTGCAAATATTTGCTGTTATTCCAATTATCAGTATACTTGTCCTCTTTAAATTTACATAACATATTTAAAATAAATTTTATAACACACAGTTCAAGACGATTGTTCATATCATTATCCACTTAAACAACTAACCTTCATTCATCTGAGATAACCTTTAATTGTTAATATGCTCAATCTTTTGCAGTTCACACATATGACATACCCCTAACATTTAGATATGGTTAATCTTTATATTAAGAAAAATTATATGAAACTTATTTTTAAGAATCAAGACATTGGTGACAGGTCTGTACTTACGTACAACAGAGCGACTTAACTTGATTCAGGTTTAAACAAAATCAATTTTCGTCAAGTCATTGGTGACAGGTCTGTACTTACGTACAACAGAGCGTCTTAACTTGACTTAAGGATATATTTTTATTTGAAGCTCTAAGATTTTGCAGGTCTGATGAACTTGCGGTTGTTTAATTTTAAGATATAATACCAGAAACCAGGTCTGTACCGACGTACAACAAAGGAAACCAATACTATATCCCCCAAATAAGTTGATATAAAATTTCAGAATACAAAAATTGTCCATATTAAATATAGGAATGAAGACACACAGTCGTACGTCATATGATGTTTACTACAAAAAATTAACAGGTAGTTGATGTTACTGCTTAATATCTCAGAGAACTAATAGAGAGTTGCCTATGAACATATCATATGATGAAGCTGTGTGTTAAGAAATTTATGATAAATACATTAGATAAACCTACTGAGACATCAGATATAAAAGGGAACATTTGCATTTCATGAAAGATACTTAATGTACTATCATATCCCAAGTTGTTTACAGACACAACCCAACGTCTTTTTATAAATGTAGCAATAATGCATTACTTTAATACTAGTAAGTATAAAGTGTGGCTCTTGCGATTTTTTTTTTTTTTTACAAGTAAAATCAACGTCACTGTAACGATTTAAAAAATCGTAAGCCAAGCATAGAAACTAATTCATCAAAACGAGAACGGGAAAAGGCCTTAGTAAACAAGTCAGCCTTTTGCTTAAGTGTTTCTATTTGGATAAGGTCAATAAGGTGTTTCTCATAGCAATCCCGTATAAAGTGAAATCGTATCTCTATATGTTTTGTTTTAGAGTGTTGTACGGGATTGCGTGTGATAGATATGGCTGCAGTGTTATCTATATGTATAGGAGTAAGAGTTAAGATGAAACCATAATCGCGAAGTTGATGCTGAATCCACAGAACCTGTGAACAACAGCTGGCAGCAGCAATATATTCAGCCTCGGCTGTGGAGGTTGAAACGGTTGTCTGCTTTTTACACTGCCATGACACTAAGCGCGGTCCAAGATCCACCAGATGTGGACTTCTTATCCTTGTTGCATCCGCCATAATCTGAATCTGAATACGCAGTCAAAGTGAAGTCGTCTTCATTTGAGTACCATAGACCAAGAGTGGGTCTATATTTGAGATACCTAAAAATCCGCTGAACTGCCTTCATATGAGAAACCTTTGGATGAGCTTGGTACCTGGAACACAAAGAAACAGCAAAAACAATATCTGGTCTTGAAGGAGTAAGGTACATGAGAGAACCTATCATTGAACGATAGTCCTTCTCGTTACACTCATCATCTTCCTCAGCTGGTCCAAGTTTGTGAGATACCTCAATGGGGGTGCCATAAGTCTTACAATCATGCAAATTATACCTAGTCAACATGTCAAAGACATATTATGACTGATGGATATAAATGCCTTTGTCAGATTGTTCAACTTGGACACCTAGAAAGAATTTGAGTTCTCCCATTGCACTCATCTCAAACTCAGACTTCATAAGTTGCTCAAAATCCTTGCAGGGAGCATTACTTGTAGAGCCAAAGATGATGTCATCCACATATACCTGCACAAGTAACAAATCGTTTTTGGACCTTTTTGTAAAAAGAGTGCTGTCAATCTGTCCTCTGGAAAATCCATGCTTGAGTAGATGTGTAGACAGCCTCTCGTACCATGCTCGTGGTGCTTGGTGAAGACCATACAAAGCCTTGTCTAACTTGCAGACATAATCCGAATGTACCGAGTCTTCAAATCCAGGAGGTTGCCGGACATAGACTTCCTCCACAACTTGTCCATAAAGAAAAGCACTCTTTACGTCTAGTTGATAAACCCGAATACCTTTAAATGAAGCATAAGCCAAAAAATGCGAATAGATTCCAATCTAGCTACAGGGGCGAATACTTCATCGTAGTCCAATCCTTCAATTTGTGTAATACCTTGAACTACTAATCGTGCCTTATTCCTAACCACTACACCGCGGTCATCCTTCTTCACACGATATACCCAACGAGTTCCAATTGCATGGACACCCTTGGGTAGAGGAACTAATTCCCAAACTTTCAGCTTCTCAAATTGATGCAGTTCTTCTTGCATTGCTTCGACCCAATGCGAATCCTTAAACGCATCAGCTGTTTTCTTTGGTTCAACTTGAGATAGAAAACATTCTTCCATTTCAGTTACAAGACATTCCAAGGAGGCTGTAGGAGATGCTTCAGAAGTTGAAGCAGACGTGTCGGTCACAGCCAATTGATGTCTAGTTTGAACACCTTTACTTAACTCACCAATGATATTATCAGTGGGGTGAGTCTTATGAATCCGAGTCTGTGGAATTGAGTTAGGCACAATAAGTAATTCCAAATTATTAAGATCTCCTTCAGCAGTACTGTTCTCGGATGGAGGATCATTGGCTTCATCATTTTCTTCTGAAGGACTAGCCATATTTAACGGTTGAGGTGATGGAGGATCTGTTGTTAGAATTGGTGCATCAACTGATGGTGTTGATGCTGAGGTGGAAGATGTATTAGGTTGGACAGATGGTGCAGATGAAGTGTGATCTACATTAATATCCAAACCATGTAGAAGAGTGACAATAGTTTCTTCATCATCAACATTCTCAGGGGTCGGAATATTAAATGAGTCAAAGAAACTATCATACTGAAACAGATTTTCTGGTCCTTTGCCTTCGGGAGGAGCCGTATAGCGTAAACACTTGACTTCATAATGCTCCTCAATACGCTTTGTAGATAAATTGTAAACTCTCTTGTTAGGAGAATTTACAGAATATCCCAAGAATATTCCATCCATTGATTTTTCACCAAACTTGTCCTTTTGAGTTCGTGACATAATGGTGCAAGGACATCCAAAGGGCTCCAGAAATTGTAAGTTTGGATTACGGTTGTTAAACAGCTCATAGCATGTTTTGTTTTCCTTTTTAACCGTCAAAACCCTATTTAAAACAAAACACGCGGTATTTACCGCCTCTGCCCAAAAAGTGATTGGAAGCTTAGAGTCGGATAGCATAGTACGCGCAGCTTCAATAAGAGTCATGTTCTTGCGTTCAGCGACACCATTCTGTTGAGGTGTATAAGCAGAGCTGAACTGATGATGAATACCCTTCCTTAAACAGTACATCTCAATTGTTTTGTTTTTGAATTCTGTTCCATTATCACTTCTAATCCTCTTGATTCTCTTTCCACACAAGTTTTCTAACTTGTCAAACAGATATATTAAGATCTCGGGGACTTCATCCTTTATAGAAATGAAGTAAACCCAAGAAAAACGAGAGTAGTCATCGGTGACTACTAAGCAATAAATACTACCTCCCATACTCCTCTTATTAACCGGGCCAAATAAATCCATGTGCAATAGTTCTAGGGGCGATGCATTGGAATTCACCTTCTTCGACTTATGGGACTGCTTGTGTTGTTTTCCTTTGAGACAGGAAACGCAGTTATCATCCAAACTGGATGTGAGTTTAGGCACACCAGTAACAAGCTCATTTTTTACAAGATAGTTCATCTTACGAAAGTTTATGTGTCCCATTCGCCTGTGCCATAGAAGGGAATCCTTTGGAGTAGCTTTGGACAACAGACATGTATGTTCAGATGTTGTAGTTGACACAGTACTCATGTGAAGGACATACGTGTCTTTTGTCCTCGGTGCTCGAATGAGTACCCATTCCTCAGCTATTTGAAAGCCTGGTTTGAGTATTAAGCACTCCGTATCCGTAAACACCGTTGTGAACTTTTTGTCACATACTTGTGATACACTAAGAAGATTATAATGCAATTGTTCCACATAGTTCACGTTGTCAAAACTCACTGATCCATTAGTGAGAGTTCCCCTACCAGTAATTTCTCCACCCTTATTACCCGCAAATGCAACATATCCTCCTTTAATAGGTAGAACATCGGAGAGTAGAGATATGTTGCCTGTCATGTGCCGAGAACAACCACTATCTACATACCATTTGCTCTTGATTACTTCTTCTGATGGCTGTAGGCACACAAAAATAGAGAAATTAGTTTGAGTGTGAGACCCAAGCCTTGACGGACTTGGGTCTACCAGAGTCATCCATAATAACCACATCAGTGAGTACATGATTTTTCAAAATTTTGGGCTCTTTAACTGATGGGGTATTATGTGATGAAGAGTCTTCTTTGGACTCTTTGACTTTCCAAACCTGTAGAGGTTTAGATGGTTGCTTTTTGACAAGAGGTTGCCGATTACAAGTAGGTGTAACCGACATTATCTTGTCAGTTTTCTTGACAGGTTTGGGAGACATGAAACTGTGCTTAGGTGAAGATTTTGAAAAATTTCTGTAAACTGAAGATCTAGGCACTGTCTTTCCAAACCGTTGTCTAGAAAGCAACTGACAAACACTTATCAAATGACCCTGTTTTTTGCAGTAGAAACAGGATCTTCTCTCAACAACCGATTGAAACTGAGGTTGCAAAACTGATGAGGATTTGATATTTCTATTTACTGAACAAGCACATTGAAATGTGCAAGGTGAATTGGCACGTGAAAAAGATGTTGATTTACTTTTGTAATTATTTGTGATTGGTTTAGAAGAAATTGATTTGTTATCAGCAAAATTTGGTTCCTTCTTAACCTTAGGAATAGCCTTAGATTTAACCTTTAGTGAAGGGATTTCACTACACGGTTCATTTGTAATTATAAAATTTTCAGGCTTTACATCCAATTTAAGAACCTCTGTATCAATCTCATCAGTTACATCCTCAATTTCAATTACTTCCTCCTCAATAGTAGGAAGTACAGGTAATGCTTTTGCTTTCTTTTGGGAGATAAGTTTATCTCCCTTCTCAGATGGAACCAAAATAACTGGTTGTTTAACAGATGACTTGCCTTCTTTAACAGTTGAAGGCACAAAGTTTTTAATGTCATCCTTCGATGGCATAGGTTCATAGTTAGCTAGGGGAGGTACCGCTTGGTATCCTATCCCCAACTTACTTTTTGTATTGATCCTTTACGCTTGAAGGATCTCATCAAAAACAACGGAGGATGTACTGAAATTTGAAAGTTTTCGATTAAGATCAATAACCTCAGTTTTTGATTCATCAAGAGCTTTTTGTAAATCGACAATTTTCTTAAGATAACTGTCAAGAGCATCTTGTTGACAATAAATCTTAACCTTTAAATCTTTTCTTTCAGTCATAGTGGCATTAATCTTTTTGTCAAAAATCTTTTCATTTTCTTTTAACAATTGGTTCGCCTGTTTAAGTTTATCTAAATCAGAATACAGGCGAGCATTATCCTCAGAGTATCTGTTAATTTTACCAGTTAATTTGATACAATTAACACAAGAAAGAGGTTCATCAATTTGTACCTCATCTGTAATCTCTACCATAAGAGCTGTGTTATGAATGTTCTCCTCTGTATCACTCCAGTTATGATATTCATCATTAGTAAGGAGAAGAGCTTCACTGATAGATTCCTCAAGCTTATCAGCATCCTTAGCAGTTGACTTCTTTGAAGCAGATGGCTTTGAAAAACCAGAAGGAGGTTGTTTAGATTTCTCACATTCTCTAGCAAAGTGTCCAAGATTGTGACACTTGTAGCATTTAACCTTACTCTTATCAAAACCCAAACCCGAATCACTATCATCATCCAAGTTCTTTTTACCAGTTTTTCGCAAATATCTTTTTGTTCTCCTAGTTAACATAGCAAAATTCCATCTAATATCCATTCTCTCGAGATCATCAGGATTTATTTGATCAAAATCCTCATCAGTTAAATCAATGGAACTAGTTTTCTGGGATAGAAAACTGTCATAAGCACTCAAAAATGCTTGAAATACAACAGCATTCTCCTCAGTAGATAGAGAAGCTTGATTAGCCTTGGATCCACCAGATGATGAAAGTGATCCACCTGAAAAAATATATGATCCACTGGAGGCACCACCACTTGCAGTTGAAGTTTTAGTGGCGGATGACAAACCTCCTCCAGACAAAAGAGCAATCCCTGAAGATGAAGATTTACTCCCATAAATGCTTGGATCCTGAATATGGGCACTAGATTTTGTTTCTTTCCTTTGCATATCTAGTGTATATGCTTGCAATCGTCCAATGAAATCATCTAGAGACATAGACATCATGCCTTCGTCTTCCTCCATTATCATCACACGATGATTCCATTTCTTTGGTAACGCACTTAACAATTTCTTATTAATATCCTCTACCTGCATTGTCACTCCCCCGTCAGACAGCTCACTCACTAGATGTGAATAACGAATAAACAAACCATTTAAGGATTCATTTTCTAACATATCAAACAACTCATATTGTCGTTTGACCAACTCCAGCCTACTTTTCTTATATTTATCACTACCACCGCATCTTCTTTCCAGGGCCTGCCACATATCATATGCGATGTCATGATGTTTAAACATTTTGAGTACATCAGAAGATAAGCTCATAACAAGAGCTGAATGGACTTTCCTTTCCATATCCCAAAATTTCTTTTCATCCGCATTCAACGCACGAATAGACTTAGGAGGTGCGATTCCTTCAAATACCCCCTCTTGCCTCGGATGTTCATACCTTTCAAGCAAAGGAATCATCATATCCGGTTCATTATAAGAAATAAAAGCTTCAAATTTTTGTCTCCATTCAACATAATTTGTATTAGCTGTAAAAATTGGAGCCTTATTTGTACTACCAGCTTCATTACTGGTTTTAAGCATTTGAGCAAAAGCTTGCATCGACATTGTAAATTAAACCTCTTTTTTAAAAATAAAAAAAAATCTGATTTAAAATGCTTAAGCGACACTAAGGAAGTGTCGCAATCTAACAAGCGACACTAAGACAAGTGTCGCAGAGAGTGTAAGATTAAACCACAGGCGACACTAAAAGTAAGTGTCGCAAAGAAGTGTCGCTAGCAAGTGTCGCTAGCTAAATAGGAGTTACTGTTGCAGTAAGTGTCACTAAACTCTTAAGGCGACACTGAGGTAAGTGTCGCAAGATAGTGTTGTAAAACCCTAGAGGCGACACTGAGAAAAGTGTCGCTATAAGTGTCGCAACGAGTGTCGCAGAAACGCGCAACAACAAACCCAAAAACCCTAAAAACCAAATTTTCGTAAACCTAACGAAAATTCTCTTTCCCAGATGAACAAGACCTGCAAAAACACGTTAATAACAAGAATTTGAAGACCAAACACTCTTTAATCAATAGATATAAGCTAGTAATTTCCCGATTTCAACCGAAACGAACTCGAAAGTTGATCAAATCTGTTACAAACAGCCCAATGGCTCTGATACCACTTTTCTTAGCCTAGGATCTAGATTGAATGACTAGAATCAATTGTGTGGCGGAATCACACGATTGAAGTAACAAGCATGAAATATAAATCAACACAATGAGATATTGAATAAGAATGCTTTGTATTTCAATAACCAACGAATTCTAGCTTGTTTACAGAGGTTTTAGTCGACAAGTTGTGCAAAGGTTTTGTCCAACCTTTGCAATGAGCCGTGATGGCTCTATATATACAAACAGATTGATCTTGCGACACTTGCTAAGTGTCGCAGATCATAACCCTAGTGCGACACTTACTAAGTGTCGCCTGAATGCGACACTAGATAAGTGTCACTCAAAACAGAAAATTATCTATTTTTCTAATCTAAGCTATTACAGACTCAAGACCAACTGACAAACACACTAATATGACTCAACAGTTTTCATCAATAAATACTGTTTTTTGCCTGATACGCCTTTAGTTAGGCTAGGATGGAATAAACAAGATAATATATGGCCATGATTATAATGGATAGTGCGAAAGTTGTTGTACTTGATATTCGTTTTCCTACTTTACATGTGGTTGAATTGCAAAGACATCAAGCTAGTGTGAATGCAATTGTGTGGGCTCCGCGTAGTTTGTCTCATATCTGTACTGTTGGTGATGATTCGCAGACACTTATTTGGTATTTATCGTCGATGGGGCAGCCTGTCGAAGGTGGATTGGATCCGGTATTGGAGTATACTGCGAGTGCGGAAATTGAACAGTTGCAGTGGTTGTCGTCTCAACCTGATTGTGTTGTGATCGCGGAATACACATACTCAGCAGCACAAAAAAATATATAAAATGGTTACATGTATTCTACTAAAATTCACCATTATCATTGACAAAACACAACTATGTACAAAAACATTCAAGTGAAGTTAAGCACTCTAACAGAAAATTGATATAAATAATTAACAAAACATCAATACGAAATTTTTAAAAAACATACAAGCTGGATGAACATTGATCGGAACAGCTTTAATAGGAGAGTTTTTAGACTTTGATAATGCTATTTCATCATGAATATCATCGAAAAAACAAAACAATCGAAGTTTATTTGATTACTATGAATTTCTCTGCCGTTTTGAAACCTAAGGTTTCTAAAAAACGAAATCGATAAAAACCAACTGTACAAACGATTATACGAACACTCGTAATCAAATAAAACTTTGAATTACAGAAGTAATTCAAATTTCAGTTGATAATTCCACAACTTCTAGGGGTTTTGCGTTGGGGTTTGTAAAAATCGAAATCGTACAAAAACGAAGGTTGAAACGGTGATTCAAACAAACAAGATCGAACAAAATATATGATTCAAATATGAACACGAAGTTTGATTTGCTTACCTGATCGTTTTTGTGTGAAATCATTGAGAGAAAACCCTGACAAAATGATGGATGTAGGAGAGAAAGAGGAAAACACGTTCTTTTGTTTGGAAAGGAAAAAAAAGAAATTAATTGAAGGGTAAATTTACTAAAATACCCCTCCACCCAAAATTAGTATCAGCTCACTTAATCAAATTAAAATTTGATGGTTAAATGTAGACCTTTGATTTCATTAATCCAATGATGATATTCATTCCTTCATTTTCATCAAATATACTCATACTCATTTGAATTTTTGTCTATTTAAGCATGTCTAAAAGATTTATCAAGAGCTTTACGGGCTTTGTTTAGCAAAATCCTTATTTTTACGAAATTTAGAAAGGAAAAAAAATCGTTTTAAAAACAAAAAAAATATGTTAATGTTACCAATAATCAAACTTTAGAAGGAAAAAACGGGTGGGTTCAACACTATAGCACGGCGCCTACAAGGTTTATGCAGGGTTTTACCCTCGTCTTCCCCAACACACACACACACACACACACACCGGTGTTCTTCAATAGTTCAGTCATCTTATTATGAACAAACATATTACTAATTTCCACTTAATTTGTTCTTTTCTTTCATAATTCTTTCCCACGAAATCACCCCAAATTTAATGTTTAACACCCAATCCCAGACTCCCATCAGGTTTTCCATTACTCAATCCCATTTTCCCCAAACTCATAACTCAAACTCCACACAAGATTTTAACTCAAATTCATCAAAAGTTATGTGGAGAAGCATCTCTTCAAGAATCTCAGTAAGTATATCTTCTCTAAAGTCACGATCTTTTCATCGTAATGTTTGGGGATATCCTGGGCCTTCAAGTATTTCCGGAAAAAGACCATTTGGGTGTATCGAATTCGATTGTTTTTCTTCTATTAAATCATACCCAGAAAGAAATTTATTGGAAATTAGTCAACTTGGTCTAAAAGATGAAGGCTTTGGGATTGGTAATCATGTAGGGTTTGATGTTAAAAGATTTGCTAGTGTTACAGAAGCTGTTGTTGTTTCACCATTACCATCGTCATCATCGTTAACTGATGTTGATGATGAAATAAATGGACGTGATGAGGTTGAACAATTGCTGAATGAAATGACAAAACAAGAACAAAAGCAGGCGGTTCGGGGGTGGTGGCGGTCGAAACGGGAGAAAATGGGTAGTAGTTGGAATTATACGAAACTTAAACGTAGGCAAGTTAAGATTGAAACAGAAGCATGGGAACAAGCTGCTAAAGAGTATAGGGAACTTTTGAGTGATATGTGTGAACAGAAGTTAGCACCTAATTTGCCTTATATGAAGTCATTGTTTCTTGGTTGGTTTGAGCCGTTATGTAAAAGGATTGCTCAAGATCAAGAATTGTGTAGGCAGGGGAACCATAGGGCTCCTTATGCACCTTATTTTGGTTTGCTTCCACCTGATAAAATGGCGGTTATTACTATGCATAAGATTATGGGGTTGATTATGACGGGAGGGGAGAATGGTTGTGCGAGAGTTGTATCGGCTTCTTGTAGTGTCGGTGAAGCAATTGAACAGGAGGTGCCAGTACTTTTTATTTGGTTCTAACTTTCTGATTCTGGTTTTAGTTTTAGTTTTGGTTTTGGTTTTTGATATTGTACTTTGGTATGTATTAGATTAGGATACACAAATTCTTAGAGAAAACAAGGAGGAAAAAAGCTATGAAAGGTGCGAATGTTGAAGAAAACGTTAACGAGATTGTTAGCAAGGAACAAGAGGGGTTACATAAGAAAGTGACCCACTTGATGAAAAAACAGAAATTGAAGGTTGTTGGGCACATCGTGAAGGGACATGATGATTCAAAGCCATGGACACAGCCTATTAAAGCTCAGGTTTGCTTTACTTAATAGTTGTCTTTGGCCTGATGGTGCTAAAACCGACATCGGATAGAAGCCTTGAGGCCATAGTTTCATACTGACACATTTTAACTGATCATACATGCATGCTTACGATAATACACCTATATGTTGATGTGTCTTAGTAATTTTCAGGTGGGAAGTCGTCTGATTGAATTGTTATTGCAGTCTGCCTTTATACAGCCTCCACCTGATCAATTGGGTGGTGATATGCCACCTGAGATTAGACCTGCATTTGTTCATACGTTAAGAACTTCAGTGAAAGAAGGCCAGTAAGGGTTCATTCTCTGTAGGTTATAAATTGGGTGGTTGAGTAACGCCTGAGGTGGCAAATGGGTAGGGTAAGGATGGTTGAGTTGGATCGACCTAGACGTCCACAAAGACTTGAATTAATAAATAGATGATGTGCCTAAATATGGTTAATATAAACTAAGTTAGTACACAAAAACATGTGATTTAAGAAATGCCAATAATCTGATTACATTTTGGGTGGCTTTCCACGACTTTAACCTATTTGGCCTTTTTTATTTTATTCTATAAGTCGTTTTACGTATCTGATTTGGCCTGTTAGAGATTGAGTGTAACCCAAATCAATGGGTCAGCCCGAGTAAAGTTTAGGACAGGTCTTATCAACAGTTTTTGTGCCTTTTTTTTTGTTAGTGTATGAATTGATTAATAATAAAATTAATAATAATAATTTATATATTAAATATAATCACAACAACTACTGTAAAATTAGAGATCCCCTTTTCTTGAATAAAAAACTTATGGGATTGCAAACGTTTAAGTATATACTTTGGGTGGCTTATAAATATTGTAACTTGTTTGAATTGTTTCTTTTTCAGCGAAGTTGTTTAGTTATATGTGGATGACCCATTATCATTTTAATTATAACCCAAGTTATGCCTTTTTTATTATATGGATGGTTATTTTGTTTTATTTCAAATAGTGGCTTCTTATTGAACAGGAAGAGCGGAAGAAGATATGGTGTTATCGAGTGTGACCCATCAGTTCGCAAAGGATTAGAGCGAGCGGTAAACATGCATATTTCTTGCAATTAATTTTTTTTCTTCTTTAGTGTACTGTTATGGTGAAGTTACATGTGAATGGAAAAACTCCCTAGTTTTAGAAAAGCATACGTTTTTATCGTCTGGTATAATGCATCTAGTCTAGACTTCAGAGCTGTAACCAGTTTATCTTATATGCTGATACAGTCCAAGCATGTGATTATGCCTTATATGCCAATGTTGATACCTCCTGTCAAGTGGACATGGTATGTATTTAAAGTTCTTGAACAAACTTTTATTTTTTTATATTTGACCATCATGTTAGTTTCTCTGTTCTGTGAGGATTGCAAGTTGTTCCTTTTGAGCGTATCCCATGAAAATTCCTACATTTACTTTATCACTCAAGCTTTTGATATTGAATTACTTACTTGTATCCTTATAAAAATCAATGATCTTGATTTGTGTCCACCAAATACCCATTATTGAAGGGTTTCTAACGCATATTTTCAATCGTCAAAAAATTTTATAAAAACGTACGATCCCGATCGTTCGTTGGAATTTATATGGGTCAAAGAGTAATTGGCTGCCTTTTGAACTTCAATATTTATTCTATTATAACGTGTCTTTTCTATGGTCTCCAGTTATGACAAAGGAGCTTACCTTTTCTTACCATCCTTTATCATGCGCATTCATGGAGCTAAGCAACAGCGTGAAGTGCTTAAAAGGACCCCTAGGGAGAATCTGCAGCCAGTTTTTGAGGTTAGCATCAATCTTTTTATTTTTATTTTTCTGTATTGGGTGTTTGGATATACACATAGACTGAAATCGCAGAAAATTTTAAAGTGTTTCTGCTAAATATAATTAAGATTACAATCCCCCAAATTTAAGAGTCAAAATAATGGATTTGGAGAAGTAGATAAGGAGTTACTAGAAAAAGTTATTTATTTACATAAAATGCAAAATTACTGACGTATTTATGGCTTAAATCAAGTTACTTATGTGTTGATGTTGAACATTTATCTCTTGTGTGGGTCAGGCCTTGGACACCCTAGGAAATACTAAATGGAGGGTGAATAAGAGAGTTCTAGCCGTGGTTGACCGACTATGGTATAGTGGTGGCTGCCTTGCTGGTCTGGTTGACCGTCATGACGTGAGTTACCTTACGACCTTCACCACATATATTTTTTATATTAGTTTCAGAAAGATAATTTAAAAATTTTCACATTCAGATTCCTTTGCCAGAGAAACCAGATACAGAAGACGAAGAACAATTAACAAAGTGGAAATGGAAAATTAAAAAGGTTAAAAAGGAGAACCGAGAGAGACATTCCCAACGCTGTGACATCGAACTCAAACTAACTGTGAGATCACATCTTTATATTGATCTTTTTTACAATAATCATAATTAGTTTGTAAAGATGAAGTACTCTTATTGGAGACCAGGTGGCACGAAAGATGAAAGATGAAGCAGGTTTTTTCTACCCACATAATTTAGATTTTCGGGGTCGGGCGTACCCTATGCATCCACACTTGAACCATCTTGGGTCAGATCTTTGCCGGGGTATATTAGAGTTTGCAGAGGGCAGGGCTCTTGGGAGTTCGGGTCTTCGATGGCTTAAGATACATGTGGCAAATCTATATGCTGGCGGTGTTGACAAATTATCTCTCGAGGGTAGAGTAGCATTTACAGAAAGTCACTTGGATGATATATTTGATTCTGCTGATAGACCCCTTGATGGTGATCGGTGGTGGTTGAATGCTGAAGATCCATTTCAGTGTTTGGCTGTTTGTATTAATCTTGCTGAAGCTTTACGAAGTCCGTGTCCAGAGACAGTCGTTTCATATATTCCGGTGCACCAGGTGCGACATTAAATACGTGCAACAGGCAACTGCGTTGTTCTTGCCTCTGTTCCAATCTGATTTCTCGGTTTGTCCTTGACAGGATGGTTCCTGCAACGGTTTACAGCACTACGCTGCCCTTGGGAGAGACAAAGTAATGGCTCTTTGAAACCTAGGGCGTGTGTAAAGATCTAATAAATCGGGTTTGATTGTTTTATTTGTAACGTGTTTTTCAGCTAGGAGCATCTGCTGTCAATTTGGTTGAAGGAGAACGACCTGCTGATGTGTATTCAGAAATTGCTGCAAGGTTTGTTTTGCTGATGCAGCTAGGAGCATGGCATGTGATTGTAATTATTCCTTTTGCTCTTTGCGGCGTGTGATTGTAATCTGAAATGCAGAGTTCTTGATATTGTGAAGAGGGATGCAGAATTGGATACTGCTTCATTTCCAGATGCAAAGCATGCACGACTTTTGATCAATCAGGTTTGATGCCAATGAACACTAAGTACTTGTACAATAAGTTACACAACTAATATTGGTTTATCAACCCAGGTGGACAGGAAGCTGGTGAAGCAGACGGTAATGACATCAGTTTATGGTGTCACTTACATTGGTGCTCGAGATCAGATAAAGAGGAGGTTGCAGGAACGTAGTAATATTGCAGATGATGCCGAGCTTTTTGGTGCAGCTTGTTATGCTGCAAAAGTAAGCACATTTTTTTATGGATAATTGGAAAGTTTTGGTATTTAATAATAAGTGATATTCCAGTATGCATGCTAAAAGAAAAGGCAGTTTTTTGTTTTTATATCGAATATATTTTATTCGGTAGTAAAAAGAGTTACCGTTGCTTCAACAGATCACTTTAGCCGCACTGGGGGAAATGTTTGAAGGTGCACGTAATATCATGAACTGGCTTGGAGAGTGTGCAAAGGTTTGTTTTGTTTTACTCAAATGCATATTCCAGTAAATTTACTTGGTGAAGTTCCTTTCTCAAACAATCCTCTATGTTTTGGCCGTAAATATTACAAAATTAGAAGCAGAACTGAAGAGATACTTAAATAGTGATTAGTATTGTATATAGATGAATACCCACATGCCCTTGAGTTTCCGTTAAGTTTGATTAGTAGTTTGTAATTTGTATGCCCATTGATCGTTGGTGCTTATGAGCTGCAAATCATGGACAGTTAATTGCTTCTGAAAACCAGCCAGTGAGTTGGACTACCCCACTTGGTCTTCCCGTTGTGCAACCTTATCGCATGTATGGAAGACATCTGGTAAGTAGCAAACATTTCACAATATATGTCATGTTCAAAACTTTCATATGTTGTTTTCTACAGGTTTCGACTTCTCTTCAAGTACTGACCTTGCAACGTGAAACTGAAAAGGTATTTTTTTTTTAACAAATCTACTCTCGAAAACATAATTTTGGTACAGGAAGCACCCTAATGATGTCTGGGAATGAAGATTCAAGTTGAAATATTAGAATATTAAATAATCAGTTAATAAGAAGGTGCTTTGACCTAGGGATACTTAGTTGATTCTAATTATCTCCATAATAACTATTATTCTTGCCGCAACTCCTTACTCACTTCTCCAATTATAATAAATAGAACTGTAGATAATCAGAATTTGAGTCATTGTCACATTATCAGTTTTTGCCAATCATTTTGGTTTGTGGCACGTCCAAGTAACCCCTACTAGAATCAACTAACATCAAATGATTCATTATTACTCTTAGGTAGTTTCTTAAGTTGGAATATTCTTTATACAGGTCATGGTGAGGCGGCAAAGAACAGCGTTCCCACCAAATTTTGTTCACTCGCTTGATGGTTCACATATGATGATGACTGCAATTGCTTGTAAACGGGCAGACTTAAACTTTGCAGGTCCTTTTTAGTTTCAAGCTGATACCGAGACTTAGTGTTATGCTATCTGTTTGTAGGTGGCAAATTACAAGTGATCACATACATGGTATAAATTTGCCTTTTCTAATGAAAACATACAATTACAGGTGTTCATGATTCATATTGGACGCATGCTTGTGATGTGGACAAAATGAACAGAATTTTGAGGGAAAAGTTCGTTGAACTTTACCAGATACCTATACTGGAAAATGTACGACATCTTCATGCTTTATAATGGTTTTCACATATGTTGATTAACCTTGTGCCATGTGATCCAATTGTTTTTCGTTATGACAGTTATTGGATAGCTTTGAACACTCCTTCCCTATAGTGTCATTCCCGCCATTGCCAGATAGGGGAGATTTTGATCTTTCAGATGTCCTAGAGTCGTCATATTTTTTCAATTGAAAACCGCTCAGAACAACTGCACCATTCTTTCATTTGTGGCCTTGGAGGAGGAGACTACTGTTGTACGGTTGCGAAACAAATGTAACAAATGAAGCTGGATCTAGCAAATATACATCATTCCTGTTGTGTAGAGATGTAATTACATGGCACAAGTTAATTCAAGATTACTCAATTTGTATATATATGGCAAAATTCTTCTATGTATAGTTTGGGTAGTAAATGAAATTATGTACAGAAAATTATAACATATGCATAACTGAATATCAGTGTTTTTGTTTAGGTACTTACTGGGTACATGTAGTGTTACATGTCACTGCCAGAACAGGATTTGGTGCTTTAGTAGAATAGCTTTGAGGGTAAATAGCACCCTTGCATTACTAAAATTAATATGCCCGTGTGCAACAAGGCTTTTACGCAGTATGATTGTTACATAATCATAGCAACTACTGTTTTTAGTACTATAATGTGATGTCTCTCATTGGTATTATGGGCATTAAAATGTAAGAAATAATAGAAACAACATATTTAATTCCTCTAGCTTGATGATTATGTAAGTTGTAAGATGTAAAAAACATTATAAATACAATCATGGTATGATGCAATACAACCCCATATAACATACAAGAGTATCTGACCCACCAGTTTTGATCAGATACTGGATTCATCTAAGCGTGTTCAACCAACATGTAATAGTTTAATCATTCATGTTTACAGAACATCATCAAGATTTAAGACATATTTGAGTGTCATCTTGTGTCCTTGACCATCCCAGGGCGCACAATAGTTCTTAAAATTATGAACATATACTTATCATGTCATTCCAGTCAAACACATATCTGATAAACAGGTCAACAGGAAAATCATTTAATTGTTTTGCTATATCACAACCTGAATCACACCAAACTTCTTACAAGTGTATGACAGCATCTCTAACCAAAGGCAAAACATCAAGTGGATATCCAAATTGAGCAGGTAATCGGTCAACCATGATCAAATTAATGTGACTTGCTAATTCAGAACTTTATATTACATGCGAGTATGCGACATGTAAATATTTTATATAAAATTATATGGCTCAATACGGGAGTAGTAACTTTAAAGTAAGCAATAACAGAAGTAAAGCAAACATTATCATAATGTTGCATGCTCTAACTTTATGTGGTGTTAGTTGCAAACTTCAAAGCATACTTAAGAATTAACATAAACTGTCCACAACTGTGCATGCGAGCAGCAGATCCAAAACACATGTCTGCTGAACCTTTTTGGTATAACAGATCAACAAAACTATGTGCAGTTTATGATGACGAAGTTGGAATCTTGTAAACAGACTTAACTTTGGATTCTAGCATAGAGACATATTTATCAAGCATAGAAATTACAACTTCTAGATCAGTCACTTGCTGTTCTATAGCATCAATTTGCTGAACATACTCATTAAAATTCTCACTTTTGGCCTTCAATCGTTCCACAAAAACCCTCAAACCGGCAGCAACATCACCAAAGCCATTGTACTCTTCCGCAACTTTAAGATTCATACTTTCCAGCAATTTGAGGACATTATTTGTACCCTAGAGAAACATATAACCAGCCACGATTTGTCAATTTTACTGTACATCATCTAAATACTAATTCTAATAATCATCTTATCTTAAATTATATATAGGAAACATCTTTGTGATATCATCATTTAAAATTAAAGTTCAATTGAACAATTAAGTCCCTATATTTTACTTAATTTTGAAAACAATACCCTAATTTATTATTGATAATCTACACTTAAGTTATATAAAATAATCTACGTAATCAAATAAATACTATTTATGAAATACTATTATAATTTAAAACTTTAACTATTCGGATACTTTTTATAACCCATGTATATTTCTTTATTTTGAAATTAAAGACGTCGATTACCATGTGAGATTACATTTGTTATCTTTACATCCAAATTAACTAATGTTTTAACACGATTACATGTTCAACAACTTAATAAAAGTTGAGATTTAAAACTTAGATGGCCCGTGTATATACACGGGTCTAAGTACTAGTAATATACAATACAATTCACCTTTGACATAAAAACTCATACAAATTCATGCTTTTATGAGCATTCACAATTTACAGGATTTAAGCAATACATCTAAATACGTAATAGATATTAGTGCAGTTATATGTTGTTTCTAAGAAGTCCAACATCTGACCTCAAAAATGATGAAACAAGACTATTCTCACAATAGCATCCAAGATCATCGATTCATCAATGATAACAATATCAGATACTTTCTTAGAAGAAAAAGAACATGAGGAGACTGCCATATGACGAATTTACTTTAAAGAGGTCCATCTGTGATGGGGAAGCTCAACACGGCCTATCCAGATACTTAATGCATTAAACCTCCTAAAGATGGACAACTATCATTGCAACAAAAGAGAGAGAGAGAGAGAGAGAGAGAGAGAGAAATTCTTTTTTATATCCACCTATAAAGAAATACACTTTTTCCCAGTTAAAAATATACACATCAGAAGGAACAATCTAACACTGTTACACCTTTGACTCCTTCACTCAATTAATATCTTAGATCATTTGTTCACGAACCATGAGGTTTGGATTCGTTCTATTTGTGAATCCTACTAGGCTACTAATATCGCAGAAGCAAAAATGTTTGATGGATGGAAACTGATTATTTACTTTCAAGACTAATGGTTGTTTTACAAAGAAAATACTTTCAAATCAAAATTCACCATTCTTCCATATCAATGGCGTGTTGTTTGCTGCCACTGGTTCCTTAGAACTGGCCGAGCCTTATAGTCAGCCTTCCTTTATATTGAATGTCCGTTGATAGATTATCTGGGTTAAGGCTATGCTATGAAACTAGGACATTGTGTATTCAAGTTTCAGAAAACCCGGATGTGCTGCGGCTGCAGGCTGCAACTGCTGCTTCTTCGAATATTGAAGGTGACTTGGGTAAGTTGACAGGTTGTTCATTCACTTTGAGATTGTGAGAGAAAGTCTTAACTCTCATACTTAAACATACGTTCTTATTTTCAAAAAAGTAGTTGAAAACAAGTTGGATTCAAGGGAAAATGAACCCCCTGATGCATATGATATATGGGCCATTAGTAACTTTAATGTCTCTCAGTATATCAAAAAAATCCTGATTTCCCAATTGGTATGGGGACAAACTTTATGTTCAAACCTATCCCAGACTGACTGCAATTCACTAAAACTTTTGTAACCCCTCGCAGCGGTGGCGTTTAAGCCCCACTCAAGTTAACTTTCTAAATTTGATATTTCCCCCCTAAAGCTTATTGCCTGCATAATGCATATGACTCCTTTCTTTTTGTTCAAGCAACTAAATGAAAACTTATTGCAAAAGGTCTATTATGTGTTGCTCCGTTGCATTTTTATTTACTATCTGATGCATTCTTCCGTCACCTTTTCGTATCCGGAACAAAATTGGATCTTTTCTTTAGATAGAACAATGAAATCTTATAAGGATGTTGTTAGTGATGTAAAGTTAATAAAACAGCTATTACGAACAACTTTCTTCGTTTTTGTTCACGTATTTGTGTATATGTGCAGTTAACAATATTTAATTGATAATATTGCAGGTTATGCGGAACAGCTACTTGCAAATATGACAAGAAGGGCTGCTAAACTAATCGAAGCCTACTGCCTCTGTGCATTATAAAGAATGTAGGGTGATGCTTTTGTTTCAACATATATAATAATAATTACGATTATTATAACTATTCCATATTTCATGTGATATATAAATGACTGAAGTTTGGATTTTTAGTTCTTGTATTTGCGTTTATATCATTTCAGAAAATGTGCGGTTGTATTATTAATCTTTTAGAGTTACTTTACCAAACGCATATCAACAAACAAACGTGAGCTGTGCTATACACAGCCTATGAGGCTCCCTAGTATTTGTATACAACTAACAATTTCTAAAGAAGCAAGTTAAAAAGGAACCTGAAGATCGCCTTTGATCATGTCGGAAACATTCGTAAAAAGATCTTTGAAAGCTTCACTGAGCTCATCATGCTCCTCATGTGTCACCACCATATTTTCATCCATTGCAATAAACTCCTAAAATTACAGCGTAACCACAGCAATCAATCGTAACGGAATATTATCCAAATCATCTAATAAAATATGTTCATCGTCGGCGTATTCACATTTCATTTTCACAAAATTAAAGCATTGAAAATAAACCCTAGCTATTGACAGAATCTAGATTTTAATACAGATACATGGTTGTATTATTTCACTAATCAATTAATTCAATGCATAAAACATTTAATTGAATTATTACCGGTAGAATATGATGATCAGAGCTGCTGGCGGAGTTAGTCGTCGGTGAGAATTTTAGAGATCCGGCGGAGTTGAGTTTTAACCGGCAAAAAGCGAAAATGATGTATAAGTTTTAATTTAGTCCCTTTGACTTATCATAAATGAAGTTATCGTCCTTTGGGCTTATTTTAAAAAATGACGAATTTACATTTTTCATTATAATTAACTAGACTAGATTAAAAACTCGTGTATACACAACGACTATGTTAAAGTAATTAGTTAGTTAAATCAACGTAGCATTTATCGTTGTCATTATGTAGTTAGCACTTAAAAAAGATTAATAATGTTAAGGATAAAATTTATTTAATGGCATAATATTTGATTGTAAACAAGAGCATCCTTCTTCCCTCTTTTAAGGGATTAGCAAAGGTGTTCATTGTAGTATGGTATTTCTTTAGTTTCTTATGGAACAAAATAATAATAATAATTGTTTTATTGGTTTATTGAGTTACTTGTTAATGAAGGACAATGGACGCTACTGCTAAAATGTAAAAATGTTGATTGCTCTCACATTCATTTTAGGTTCCATTCGCTTATACCATTTTATCCTTCACAAATATCTCTTCCTTCGTTGTTGATATTGTGTAGCCTGTCTGTTGCAGGAAAAGCCTAAAGGTTTTATTTGAATGCTATAAACGATCTTTTACTAGGCTACATGCTCAATTTGGTGACAGTTTTGACCCATTTACGTTATGATGAGTTGATGTAGGTTAGGTTTAATAAAGGCTCGAACAAGAACAATCAAAAGGTTGAGACTGAAATCAAATTTAACAGGGTTTTTATGTTTTACATTCTGGTCAATTACATCTTTTTTATTTGTGGGTTGTGATAAAAGCAGGTGCAATGTGTAATAAAAGCAATTGACTTGCATTATTACTCTGGTAGAGTATCTAGCAGTAAGCCGCATTATATGCTTTATGTGTTTATCTATTAATTAGACGTTTTTCTTTTATTTATATTTCTTTTTGCAGCTTGGAGATGAATTAATTAAAAGTTTTGTTCCTGCCACCCTTGACATGGTTGTCAAAGCAAAGAGTAATTTATCATATGGTTAGTTTTTTATTTGAAGAAGTTTGTTTGTGAGACTCATGCCTCTTCTCTTCCTGCATATTTGAATGAATGGTTCAAGTGTTGTATAACTTATGTTTGATTATGTGTTGTGTACATGTGTCTTGGTCATGTGACTATAATTCATTATAAGTTGTAAATGATTATGATTATAGATTTATAGTATCTTTTAAATTCAAAGTGTATATTTGAACAAGATCGGATATGTCTTGCTATGTATCTTTTATAGTAGAACAAATTTTCTCGCATTGTACAAAGCAACAAATATAGTGTTTTTTTTTAAAAAAAATCATGTTCTTTCTTGTATATGTAAAATCGCATATCTATATGTAAGTAAGAAGTAAATCTCATGAATATTTATTAGTGGTAGTACAATATAGTGGGGCTTAGCAAATGTTGTACTAAACTGTCGTATTGTTATTTTCTATTGAGCAAACAAATTTAACTCATATATGTTCAGAATTTCTACTCGATCTTAATTTTTTTTTTGACTTCTCTGCTTGTAGCCTGATTCACTCCGGGAGACAACTTTATTACAACTTCATGAGATATTGACAACATGCACGTCTACATAGTCTAAGTACTTTATGGGTTCCAAGGCCTCGAGAGTCCAAGCCAACATGATCGATGCACATTTTCAGTAGTTTAAGATTATTATTTTTTTTTAATTTATAAGAGAGAACAAAAATTATATCTTATGCTAAACGATGTGTATTATTCATGTGATGTGTATTATTCATGTTTTCATCTACGTACTTACATTTAGTTGTAGTCTCTTTGAATTACAACAACATAGATATATAATCACAACCAAACTAGCATTTGTAAACTAACAGTACTATGAATAAAATACAATGATATCGCTCGTAATTTTACGGGTTATGATCTAGTATAATATGTAATTGCCATCATAAATATCAATCTTATTTTATATCTTGTTAAAATTGAAATGAATATAGAAAATACCTAATCACATGGGCTCTTATCCAGAGTTTTTTTTTAATTTTATTTTATTTTCATTATTTGATTAGACATTTTAAGGGAGTCACTGACAATATTGAATTAATAGTTTTAAGAGAATTAGTTGATATGATTGGTTGATTAAAAACTTAATGAAATTGAGACATTTGATTGGTTAATATATCTATACTATTATATAATACATTTAACACCCTCTCTCCTTAAAAAAATTTAAGACTAAGTAAAGTGGGTCCCACTTACTATTTATTCTCCACTAACTATACTTTTCATCAATCAAATGTTAAATCTACCAACTGTCACACCCCCGATTTCATGATTTGCGGAAGCGTCGATTTTGGGTGTGACTAATCAATAATCAAACACAGAGGTTACAAGCAAACGACTCTACATGAGACGTTTATAAATATATTACAAAAGTAGTACAAAGTTTTAAGTCATAAGTTATAAGTTTACAATAACAGCGAGTTCACATTTGATTTTGAAGATTTTAATACATAACCATTAATACAAAACATAATGCAAGAAAATCTTCATGTCCAAATAGATGCATGCGACTCGTAAGTAGATAGCTTATCCTGAGGGCCATCCTACTATTACTAATCACCTGAGAATACAACACTAAAAGATCAGCTATAAAGCTGGTGAATCTCACAGGTTTAACATAAACATTGATGTGATCAACATGATTATCCGACGATTTAATACCAATAAAGATTAAATAATATAACCGAACAATGATAAACCAACTAAGGTTTCCGAAAATGATTAAACCATCAGTGTTACCGAACTATGATTAACCAATTAAGGTTACCGACTAGATTTACCGACAATGACATTTGTATTGCATTAAGCCATGGTTCGAGGCCTAACCCGATTTGTGCCTCCCGAACGGTGTCAACACCCATAACAATTACTAAAATGCCCGTTTGTACATGGTTGTAGCTAGCAACCCAGACGGGGACGTCACTCCCATGATAGATCTATCTTTTAGTAATCGCGCCTTATTAAGTTAACGAACCATGCAATGATGAGGACTTTCCCGTATTAAAACACTCATGCAATACCCGAACAATGAAAATCAAGACCGACAATGATAACCAACATGTTTAACAAAGTTAATAATTAAATTAACTAACCGAATAAAAGTGATCACGAAAACAAGTAAGTATTGTATCTCACCCCAAGTTTAAAAACAGTAAAAGTGGGGGCTGTGAGACTCACCTGAGTCTATCCGAGCAATGAATATGTCCGACGTGGAATAGACAATCCCCGAATCTCCTAGTGTCCTAAACACGTGAGATTCTAATGAGCATTTGATTATCTAATATTTCTCCGTATTAATGTTTATCCATTTTGAGTATGTCCAAGTGATTATATTTGTACTTCCTATTAAAGTTTATAAAATGTACGACCCGTTGGTGACGGATTGAAATTATATTCTAAAGATATATAATGTGTGTTTTTGCATTTATATAACTCGTTCATTGATGTATCGTATTGTTTACAATTATCCTTATATTCGTTATATTTTATTTCATAAGTTACGATATTTGGTACGAGGTCCAAAAACTGAAATATGTCATTTTCGACCCCTAGACGACCCCGAAAGGCCTAAAACCGCCTAGGCTATGGTACATAGCCTTGATCATTGGGCCATTTTCGAGTGACCGTGTGACTTTTAGCCCAAACCGTTATAATAAATTTTTTTATCGAGAACCTACCCTGAAAACACTTTTACAAAAACTGTTCTGTTTGAGCATTCCAGTCGTTCGGCTGTGAAGGTCTAACCGTTCGGCTGTGAAGGTCCAGTCGTTCAGCTATGAAAGACCTAGCCGTTCGGCTATGGAAGTCCAGCCGTTCGGCTATGGAGGACCTAGCCGTTCGGCTGATGAAATCCAGTCGTTCGGCTGATGAAATCCATCCGTTCGGCTGATGATTTCCAGCCGTTCGGCTGATGATTTCCAGCCGTTCGGCTCAGGTACCTCTTGCAGGTCTGTTCGTACAGTTCATCCCCAAACCAGTTTTTAACTTCATTTTTAACCAAATTCTCATATATAAAACACTAGTATATGATAATATAAGTATTATAAACGCGAAATTAAAGTAAAGTTTGAGTTTCCTTACGAATTAAAATTTGAACCCGTGAGGATGAGGATGATGATCCGGATGGTGATGATGATCAAAGAAGATGAAGATGAATGTGATGATGATGATGATTGTTACTGATGTTGTTGATGTTGATGATCAAGATGATGATGATTTTGAATCCGAGAGGGAGAGAGCGAGAGACCGAGAGAGAAAGAGATGAGTCTATGTTTGTGTGTGTAAAATGATTGGGGTTGGTTGTTATAACCGACCCCAATAATTGTTGGGTGGTACCCGTGTTCGCGTACCCGATCGTTATGTAGTATAATCTTTCAAAGCGAAAATTTTCTAAATATAAAATCGTATATATTTTTATTCGAAGTATTTTATAAAAATACCTTTAATGAGATATACAAATATATCTTTGCTTCAACTAATTTTGACGGATAGTTTTCAGTGTACAAAATGTGTTCAAATTTGCAACCAAGTAAATAATTATTATTTTCATCGATAATACATTATTTAAAAATGTTTTGCACCAACGTCCGTATTTAGGTTTGCGCGTTCTTTCATATTTGTTTGTACGCGATTATTTAAATAATCTTTTAACGTTATTATATATATTTTTATATATATAATACTTGTACACTTCAGTAGTTTCAGTATTTAATACTTGAAATAAAAGTTTAAATTTTGATCAAATTTTGGGTCATTTTTGACCAGGTGTCACACCAACTAAAGTCTTTCTTTATTGGTTAAATATCAAAGTGGACACTTATAATGAAATATCCCAAATAGTAATGTGCACATTTTAAATAGGACGGAGAGAGTACAATAAGTTTTTATTTTAAAATATTCATTCTCACCTCTACTCACTGTCACCACTTTCACGCTGCATTGTGCAGGTATAATGCTAGTATGTATTTATACTAATTAAGTTTGGTTTGAGATTAGAAGGGCATGCATCTTAGAGAGGGTAGCAGGGGCATACAATCTCAACCTTGATTTTTTTTTATATGGCTCAGATTTACTGCATCTTAACATCACTACATTTTACATATATAATTTTGCCTTAAGATGCGAACCTCTAAATTTTGACATTAAATGAAAATGAACATATCTCATGGATACCATAACATTTTTCAAAGAGGAACTATCATTCCATATTATTACTTTGTCATCCATGAACTACATATTATATCTTAATATAATTTTGTCCCGTTATAAAATACGTTTCAGGAGGACTTCTACGTAATGTCAAATAAAGTTTGACAAAACCCGTTATTTCACTTATTCATTTATTTTTACTTTTTGTAAATACTTCTATTTTATTGTTATTAGCTTACTAAGTATTAGTATCATGGAATATTAATTTTACATTTATGATAAAATGTTCATGTGTTAGTAACCAAAAGATTAATCCAAGCTAAAGTTGACATTATGTATATGCATTATATATGTGCTTTTAGTATACGGATAGAAAGCCCATGTTTAAAAATTGATAAAGTCCAATGGGGATGAAAACCCCTATAAATAATACGTGCATTATATATTTAACTTATTTAAAAATAAAAACTATATATAAAATAAGATTAATGAGTATAAACTTTAATATAATAATAAAATAAATCTTAGGGGTACGATTAAAAAAAAAGAATTCTTTTTGGATAAATATGAGCTACTTTTGTAACACTCATCTTAAGGATCTAGTGACATTCTGGTAATTTTCTAGCTTTAAATTATTTATTTAATGTGTTAGGAAATTAGTTTGTTTATTATATTATATTAGGTAAAAGGTCAAGTGATTTTTTGTGACAGATAAATAATTGATTGTTTTTGTGACAACTCTCCAAATTAGGTATTGATTAACCTTTAAGCATGTGCATTCTTACGCTAATTTCCTGATTAAGTTTAAAACAAAACTTCTAATGTGATGTAAGCCTAGCAAGCCCAGTACTTTTAAACAAAAAGTATTACTAATACGTAAGTATTTAAAGTTATATACAAATGTATCGGAACGAACCCGAAAAAAATAAATAACAAAAGTTGGTGACTAAAATAATTAATAACTCGATTATTGATTTCGAGTACTATTATATCTATAACATATAGATAAAACGAACTAAATATACGTTTAACATAGAACGTATTATAAAACGAACAGAAACAATTTTAAAATGCACCCAAAGATCAAAATGAGAAAAATTCAAATTTTCTCATTCTTTCGAAGACATTTGGAACATTACCTCAAACTATGAATCCGAAATTCGACTGAAATTTGGCACCCAATTGGATGGTAGCAGTCCAATGTACAAGTTTGTACAACCATCTAAAATAATGTAAATCTCATTTTTCTAAATTTGAATAACGAACCAAGAGAGCATCTACAAAATAAAAAATATAAAATGTTAAATTTTATATTGCACCAATTATACCCGTACCCGAAATTAACGGGCCAAATAATTCCACCAACCTCAAATAATTGAGGAGGCAGTATGATATCACTGCCATACTCGTTTGATTTTTATACACTCCCTCCCTTCCTTCTGTGATCATACACACACAGACATAACCTCAATAATCCACCCATCTATTTCTTCTTCTCCTTCTTCAATTTGAAGCAGCAGCAGCAAGAAGTAAGCAGTAGCATAACCTAAACTTTTAAAACAATAACAATAATATCATCATCATCCTCGGCTCTCATCACCATTATCAAAAAAAATCAAAGTAAGGAAACTCCTCTTCCTTAAATTCTATACTCAAATTTCGTTATATATCACGTTTACATATCATCATATATGAACATAACATGATATTTTGATGATTTAAGTAGTTGTTCTTGAAATGGGTTTGTATGGAACCAAAACTTAAAACTCAAAAACTCACATGTGGATGTATGATATATATAGTGTTAAGTAGTAAAATAAAATGAATATATGATGTTATGATATCGGAATGATGTAAAAATGAGCCAAAAACCCGAGACAAAGCTTGTATATATATGTATATATAACACAGACCGCGAACAGAGTGCGAAAGGTTGGAGATGAACCAACCCGATCGGTTGGCTTGGGCCAGCCGATCGGCTGGATGAGATGAGCCGAACGGCTCAACAAACTAAGCCGATCGGCTAGTTTGGTTGAGCCGAACGGGTTGCAACTTTCACCCGAACGGATGGGTTAGGATGTTTGGGCTGAACAGTTAATGGACTAAATAATTGGACTGGACTGGATGAGACGTGAACTGGGCCGAGGCCCACACCCGAACGGCTGGGCTGTGGGCTGGGCCATGGACTGAGCTGGGCCGGATCACCAACTGGGCCGGGCGTGTAATGGATCGTATGTTCAATTAATTGAGCCGGGTTATACCTATACGGACCATTGGATCAAAACTTGCATAATTGGGCCGACAATTTGGACCGAGCCCAATAAACTTCCAAAACATTCCAAACATAAAACGTGACCCGATTTATTTATAGGAACGAGTATTTATAAAACGGAACTCATAAACTCTATATATATAATAACGAACGTTTATGATTCTATATATATATATATACATAATTAATAATAAACGACAAACCTATATGTATATTTCATATATACATACAAATGACAAATTTCGAAACGATAACACATATGTATTTCATAAACGGAATACATATACCAACGAATTTTACAACAAATAAAACTTATAACATTTTAAATTCGTAAGCTACATATTGCAATATATATAAATATATACGAGCACATATGTTATATATAGACACAAACGACACTTGAATTATGTACCCGATTATACATTTTCCTAACAAATGGAAACCTACATATTTTTAAACGTAAACAACGTAATTAAGACTTATATGTATATATAGATATACATATATATATATATACCTATGACACTTGTAACTATATATATATATATATATATATATATATATATACGTATATGGACCTACGCGTTTCACAAACGCATGATGAAATAACTTACAACAAGTATATGTACACCAGGATATATATATATAGAACGAGTATATGCACAAAAGGAACAAAACAACGTTCAAATATATATATATGACTACGTACGTGTATATACATTTAACAAAGTATACGACGTGGGAAATAATAACAATGTTTCAACACGTCACCAACAAATTTAACGACTTCCATTACTAAGAAATCTACAATTTCTTCAAACTAACAAACTGTTAACATAAGTTGATTATACAAATCAAACGTACTTATGTTAATACATTTATTGTATATAGGTTAACATACCTTGGGCAATTATCTGTCAGCTGCTAGCATTCATACCGAGCAAACCACCGTGAGTTTACAGCCCCTACTTTTAAATGTTTTCTGCTTTTAAACACAGGGGTGTTAAACATAGAAATTGCATGCCAACACATGCAATCAAACTATAAATGATTTATTGCTTTTATACAACTGTTGATTTGTGATATTACATATTCACTATTATTTTGGGAATTAGATAAAGTATCCTAGTACGGACCCAGACTTGGAATGTGTGCATGAAAAGACCTCATGACATGCTACTGTAACCATTAGCTAGGTGACTCTAGCCACTGAGTATACGGATAGTACTATTGCCTTGACGACCCTCCTACGGTGGAGCGTATACTTAAAGGTCTGTTCAGGCAAACAACATAAGTTCTGGTTGTGGTTTTGTTATAGGGTTAGGTCGCGTTACTTTAACCTGCGAGGTTTAGCTCACCTTTCAGGGGATCATAGTCTAAGCAAATTCCCACATACTTTTAGGAAGAACGAATCCTACGACTGTTAAACACCGGAAAACATACCGGCAATTGATTTTATACTGGTAAACAACCAGTAACATATTTTGGGATGACATCCTACATAAAATTATACTTTAGGGAAACAACCCTACATAACTTGTATTTTATAAATGAATAACAATTCATTTCTACAAACTTGGTTTAACTAACCACATTCATATACAAACCTGTAAATTCACTCAACATATTTGTTGACGACTTTCTCTATGTTTTTCAGGAAATTAGTTGGGTAAGTAATCACATGCATTCAGGATGGACAACCCTGGACTACTTAGGATGCCACACATTGTTGGGACCGCTTTTGGGGATTTCATTTGTATGACTGCAGACATTGCGGTCATACTTATGAAATCTTATTTTAAACTTATGTAATATTGATAAAACTAAAATGTTTTAAACTCCACTACTACTGTTACGACTTACATAGTCGTACTACTTTTGTAACAACTGTTAAACTTGGCATCCTCGTTAAATAAAGTTGTGCGATAACCATATGCTCTGAGTATGTATGTATTTGTTGGTTGAATATACTGTTCGCAGCCCCGCCACGTCATTAAAGCTTCCGCAAACTAATCACAACTAATTGTAATTACTGTTTGGCGGGGTGTGACAGTTTTAAATTTATATAGTTGTAAGAAAAATAAAATAGTTGGATTCGCAAATGATTTTTAAGTTTTAGATGATATGTTTAGAAGATGACTAATTTTAAATAGATACTGGAAGGGGTGAGCCAACTTATTCCCCTGTTGCTTCTAAACTCACTAACAAAGATAAAAACTTAAGAAATCTAGAGAAAAAGAAATCAAAAAGGAGAAAAGAAAGAAGTAATCAACCTTGTGATTTTGATTCAGATTATTATCATCATCATCTTGATTCTTCCTTGATTGTAAGTGTTCTTGTCTATTTATTCATGAACTTGATTTATTGATTTTGATTAAGCTCATATGGGTTTATGATATATACATGAAATTGGAACATGAAAAGTAGTTATTTGATTATATTTGATGTTAGTAGACGTAATAGTAACATTTGAAGCTGAGTTTGTAAATTATTTTGGGTTGAAAATTAGGATTCTGAGTTTTGAAAAACTTGCAGGTCGCTGGAGAAGGAGCAGTACCCGACAGGTACTACCCTTACCTGGCGAGTAGTTGGGTTTGTTGGTTACACGGTGGATACAACCATACCCGACGGGTACTAATGTCAAAAATGGGTCAGTAGCCAAGTTGGGATAAGTACTCAGTGGGTAGTTGACAAAGTTTAGTGTGTTTGCTTTCGTGAATACGTTTGCAAATTTTAAAAGTGCATAAGTGTTAGTGATACCTTTAGTGACTAAAAACTTGATGAATTTTCATTATACATGGATTTGGCTGAAATTCTTAAGGTCACTCGAAAACGGCACAATGATCAAGGCTATTTAAATGAGCCTAGGTGGTTTCAGGCCTTTCGGGGTCGTTTAGGGGCCGAAAATGGCATTTTCAGTATTTGGACTTCATTTTCAGGACTTTTTGATTACATTCTGGATTGGATTGTTTTCTTAGACCTCAGGGATTACTTGCTTGGGTAGATATGCTATGATGATAATTTGGAACTAGATAATTGAGTAAATGGTTAAATGTTATCTAGTATGAATGATTCTTACAATCCAAATATTGTTTGTTATGTTGATGATGCATATTGAGACGTTTGATTTAAATAAAATTGAGTAGTTATAATTGATATTATTACTTGGTGATTGTGAGGGTTGATGTTATGAATTTAAAATGAGTTATATGTTATGAATCAGTAACTAACTCATTATTTATTTGTATTCTTAGACACGGAGAAGACTCAGTAATATTAGACTTCTGAGTTAGCGGCTGAGGTAACGGTGAGTGAATCTGTAACTCTCAATGTGATTTAGTTGTAACAGTTTGGTTAGACCACACCCATCGGTCCCGTCGGTTGGGAGCCGACGGTCGTCGGTTTAACCGACACTGATGGCACGAAGCCGTCGATTGTGGCCGTCAGTTTCCTCCTTCGATTTGGCGACGAGGGGGACGGATGAGGGTGGGGCCCATTGCTTTTATTTATTTATTTATTTTTATTATAGCCGTTAGTTAATAAAAAAAATTGTAAAAAAAAATAAACACCATCGGTCATATGGCCGTTTTTTTGAAAAAAAAAATTATTTTTTTCAAAAAAAACTCACTTTTCACCTTTAAATACCACTACCATTTTACCCATTTTCACACAACAATCTTCCACTCTTTCAACACACATTCAACATACATTTTCTATATTTCACACTTTCTTCCAACAACCACCATCCAACTTTCTCACCTTTCTCAAACAAAAATGTCAAAAAACACCAAATCAAACCCCAAACCTAAAACCAAAAAGAAAGATTCACAAAATATCGGCCATGATATGTGGCAAGCTTTGTTAAATAACCCGTTACCAAACTCGTCACCACCAAACACCCAAGCTTCCGGTTCCTCCCAACCACCTCAACAATATGCTTCCGGTTCATCCTCTCAAAATCAACAATATGCCGTCTTCCCACCAATTGCTCAACCATTCAACCTTGCCGCTGATGATCCGAGAAACAACTACCAATACCACGGGTGGTACCAAAACACACAATGGTCACCACAACAGCCACAATTCCACCAAACACAATGGTCACCACCACATCCACAATTCCATCACACACAATGGTCACCACAACAACCACCACAAGGGTCACCAAGCACTTCCAATCCTCACTTTCACCAAACCAACTTCACCGTGCCTCAAACGTTGGAAGAAAGCTCCGACGAGGCCTAACCCGAAAATGAACCCGATGATCAATCCGAACCCGAGTCCGAACCCGAACCTGAACCCGTCACCGATCCAAAAAAGTCCGCCGAGCCCAAACGCCGCCAACTACGATGGACCGATGAGGAGGTAAAAATTCTGGCAGAGAGGTGGATTCACTGTTCCGAGAATGGGGTCCAAGGAAAAAACCAAACAAACGACTCTTTTTGGTCCAAAGTCCAACAAGGTTACAACTCTTGTGTGCTAGATTCACGTGAGCGCAACCTCAATCAACTTACCGGCAAGTGGACTAAGATATCACACGATTCCAAGGCATTCTAAGGCATCTACAAACACTACAAAGAGATTCAACCACAAAGCGGCGCTGACGAAAATGACGTCTTAACGGCGGCCCGAAAAGCATTCAGAAAGCAAGTCAAACGTGTTTTCATCTATGAATCATCTTGGAATGTTTAGAAACATTTCCCAAAATTCTTTGCTGAGCCGGGGGTGATGGCTAACGAAGACACCTTCGCAACTTTTGTCACTGATCTTGACATGGACGAAGAGCCGGTTCATTCTGCTCTAGATGCAAACATAAAACGGTTGTTTCAAGACGACTACCTCCGCCGTCCAGCGGGCCGAAAGGCGGACAAAAGTACGGCTTCTAGCTCCGCCGGTTCGTCTTCGCGAAGTGTTCGTTCGGAAAAGATTGACACACTTGAAGCAGTCAAACAAACCGCTCTAGCGCAACAAGAAGCTATCAAGTTGATCAAGGAAAACGCAATGAAAAAAGCGGCGTACAAAGCTATTTTTTTTCTTGCTAAGACACTTGGAAAAAATCCGTTTAAAAAAGAGATCAAAATGATCAAATCTGCTCGCCAAGAAGTCGTATCACAATACGAACAACAGTATGCCGCCGGCGAGTCCGATGAAGACGAGGAGGAAAACGAGGAGGAAAACGCAAACGACAACGAGGAATCGGGCTCCGATTAGATTAGTTTAGGAATCGTAGTTTTAATTATTGCACTTTTTAATTTTTAGGATTTGTAGTTTTTAATTATTTCACTTTTTAATTTTTAGGATTTGTAGTTTTTTTATTTAAAAATTATTGTATTTTTAATTTTTAGGAAATTTGTAATTTTTTTATTTTTAATGAAGTGTGTTTTATTTTAATTGTTTTGTTTATTTGAATTATTTTATTTAAATTGATTAATTGTCGGTGGGTCCCCGAAATTGAAGTGACGGACCACTGATGAGAGTGGTCAGTCATTTTCAGTCACTAATGGAAGTGGTCTTACAACAGGTAAACGTAGTACTACTATTGATAGGTTGTTTAGTCTGTCATGACGATTATGACTTATGTGATTATTTGGCCATTGGGCATTATGTTATTTATTCGGAGGTCAACACTGGTTGAGCTTGATTGCTATTGTTTGGTCGACGGGGGTTTCCTTGTACACATCGTTTATAGGAACCTGTTTCGTGTGAAAATAACAACAAGCTATCGGTTAACCTCTGTATTGTCATGCGGTTGGTTTTAAGTGTTCTTGGAGGGCCACCGCGGCATGAGGGTACCTCAAGAACCACCGATCCTCTTGGTGTTATGTGTTTACGATTATTTGATGTAAACAGATTTGTTATGCTAAGTTATACTGTAGGTTATACATTCTATCACTTAGCCTTGTGCTAATCCCACCATCTTACTTCTTACAGGTTATGATTTTGATATAACGGGCTGGGCAAGAAACTTTGTCTGGGACGGAATGTTTGACCAGGCTTTACTCTGATATATGTTTTGGGATGAGTCCAAGTTGTATTTTGAATTATATAACACTCAGTATGATATACTATAGTTTTGAAATAGTATGACTTTGTTTACATAATATGTAATGTAAATTGAAAAGGTATGTTTGACCTACGCTTCCGAAATATTGTATATTATAAAAAAAATCATTGTAAATTATGGGGTGTTACAATTTTAGTTGGTTAAAACAAAACTTTTTTGATTGGTCAATTGAATTTTTGTAAAATGAAGTATTTTTATTGGTTGACAGGGTTCAATATTAAGCAAAAATTGAAGGTAGTAAAGTTTTATTTTATTAATATTTAGATAGATTAGATAGATATACTCCCTCCGTCCTAATTTTATTATCCTCAGACAAAAAATACGCAGTTTAAAAAAAACGTCATTATCTCTCTTACTTTTTAGTAAAAGACAATTTTATCCTTTACTATTTTCCTATTTTTTTATCTTACATATATAAAATATAAAAAAAACTTTATCTCATTATTCTTATATATTTGTGAAAGTGAACAATAAAATTATAAAAGGTATACTGGACAATAAAACCGGAGTGATGAGAGTATCAGATTAGATTAGATTAGATTAAAAAAAATATGTAAATGGTATAGACAGGACATAGTTGGATTGGACCCAAAAGAAACACTAAGGGCATTTTCGGTAATTTAACAGTAAACGCTTTGGTAAGTACAGCTCTGCTGACGTCATCAATGGTGAAAATAATGCTTCAAAATTCATATTCATTTATCAGTTTAAATTAATTTTGATTGATTAATTTTAAGTTTTTGAGATCACATGGACAAAAAAGAAGAAGCAGAAGTTGCAGCAGAAGTCTTTGGATACAAACTGTAATCAACAAAATTCGAGGTTTTACTTTTAGCAGGTACTTCAGATTTACAAATTGACCAAGGGTTTTTACTTCGTTTTATTCAAATTGATCTTTTAACTTCCAATTTTAAACAACGATTGGATGTATTTCAGGATCATAAGTTTGATTATGAAGTGAAAACAGCTGAAATTAGTATTTAATTTTGGGGGTTTATGTGAAGATGAAGGCCGGAAGTGCGGCAAAGCTAATTGTAGATGCACTGTTGCAGAGATTTCTTCCTCTTGCGAGACGTAGAATCGAAACAGCACAAGCTCAGGTAAAAGTTGTTTGATTTAGTTATTAGCATCTGTATTCATATGAATGATTTTGGATTGTTAGTTGAAAGTTTTGATTTTGATGAAGATTGTAGTGGATATAGGGTTTGTTGTGTAGCTGGTTATATATTTTAAAATTGGTATGTAGTTCTGTAATCGGTTTTCGGGTTTGGGTGAAGTTGTTGGCAGTTGGTGGTAAAAGTGTATTATTTTGAGGACATAATGAGTGCTTGAAGGCTTCATCCCGGAAGAAGAATGTATCAGCTCAATAAAGTTCAAACTATTTCGTTATCCCTAAGTTCTCCATTACAAAAGATTAGGCTTTTGGTTGTTGGATAATCATATATATCAGTTACAAGCTTGATTTTGATTCAGTTTTGGGGCTTTGATGAATTGATGGTTCTAGTTTACAGATTTAAAGAAAGGAAACCTTGTTTCGAGTGTTATTTGGGATTTTTCTTAGAGAAGATCCAGCAAATGCTTTCTTTTTGTGAAATATGGTAGTATTGATTGTTCATGTGGGTAGGAATTTGACTGAATTGCTCTTCAGATCAATTTTCAATAGATTTGATCAATATACAGAATGAATGTCTATTGGATCCCGATGTACTGTCTATTTTACATATATGAAAAAATTTCCTTCTACCAATAAAAAAAAGAAACTCTTCCCTCGTAGTTTAGGGGCCATTGATCCATAGGAAATATTTAATGTGACATGCGCAATGTAGTGCATAACACATTTACAAGCTTCCTGGAGTGTATGCATGGGTATCTTTGTATGCGAAGTTTGTTAATTTGTTAATCAAGTTCTATGAACATTTTTCTTATATATTCTTCTTCAATAAAATTTGGGAAACTACAGGATGGGCAATACCTTAGGCCGTCAGACCCTGCCTACGAGCAAGTATTGGATTCCTTAGCTATGGTGGCACGCCACACACCTGTTCCTCTTCTTGAAGCGCTTCTTCGGTGGAGAGAAACGTGGGTCCCTAAACTCTTTTGTTAATATCCGTATGCAAAGATCTTTCCCATGTGTTTTCCCATTTATGCTCATATGTGATTTATGAGTGTTTTTTTCTGCTACCTTTAATTGAGTTCAGTTTAAATTATTGTTTGATGTACTATGATGCAAAAAGCTGTATATATGGGTATAAATAATGTAAAAAGTAATACATGTGCCGGAATAGATTTTGGAAAGATTTACATGAGAAAATTGCAATGAATGAACTTTTGGATCAATTAATGTAATTAATATCTTTCACATTACTAAATTTGCTATAACGTGAGAGATTCTGTCTTATCTTGCTTAAGTTATCCCTTCATGGATTAGTGTTTAATTTTTTTTTCTTAAAGGTCACCTAATATGCTAGAGAAAACCCATTTACATTCAATAAGTACATCATGATAATATGCTTAAATAGTCCATTTGTAAGGACTTTGATCATTCTATATCTTGCTTCTGTGCAGTGAATCCCCAAAAGGTGCAAATGATGCATCTACATTCCAAAGAAAGGTATGTGTGACTTGATATATATTTGTCAACGTTATCTTCCAATAAGAAAGTTAACTTATCTGTATACCCAACGGAACAGCTTGCAGTGGAGTGCATTTTTTGCTCAGCATGTATTCGCTTCGTGGAGTGTTGTCCTCAAGAAGGACTTACAGGTTCAGCATTTACATAATTAAATTCATCGTTCCTGTAAATTAGGCTGTGGCATTCTGATATAGAATATGTGTTGCCATCACTGCAGAAAAACTCTGGATCGGACTTGAAAACTTTGTATTTGATTGGCTGATAAATGCTGACAGGTAACACCAAATTGTCTGTAGAATCTATATCTTTTTCAGTGTCTAAATCCATTGTGTTCAAGCAGTGATTGCGCACTTATGTAATCATTATATCTTCTTTTTATTTATTTTTTTATCTCTAGTCTCATAATTACAATGGTGTCATCGTATATCTACAATAAATCTGAAATGTTGTTTATAAGCAGGGTTGTTAGTCAGGTTGAATATCCTTCATTGGTCGATTTGCGTGGTCTCCTTTTAGACCTAGTTGCACAACTTCTTGGTGCTCTATCTCGTATCAGGTTCAGTTCTGTAACTGAACGATTTTTCATGGAACTCAATACGCGCCGGATCGATACTAGTGGTGCTCGAAGTGAAACACTCAGTATCATTAATGGAATGCGCTACCTAAAGCTCGGGGTACATGCTAACACCATTTCCTCTATTACTAGTTGTTTTCTTTTGAGGGTAGGATATAGTTATAATACAGGGTAATTACCTTTTTGGCAGGTGAAGACGGAGGGTGGTCTAAATGCGTCGGCTTCTTTTGTGGCAAAAGCCAATCCTCTTAATCGTGCTCCTCATAAACGAAAGAGTGAACTTCACCATGCACTTTGCAATATGCTATCAAACATCTTAGCGCCACTTGCAGATGGTGGTAAAGGTAACTGGCCTCCTCCTGGTGTAGACCCTGCACTTACTCTCTGGTATGAAGCTGTTGCAAGAATAAGAGTGCATCTCATGCACTGGACCGACAAACAGAGCAAACATATAGCTGTAAGTTGATCGTGTAGTGTTTGTTCTGTTAGTGGCTTTGTTACTTACCTTACTATGCTCTTTTTCTTTGCATAACGGTTAATTAATACCCTCTTATCTTAATTTTATTCATTCATAATCATGCTGATTCTCCTTTGTTTATGTTAGGTCGCGTATCCTTTAGTGACCTTGCTTCTCTGTCTTGGTGATCCTGTTGTGTTTCTTAATAACTTTAGTCCTCATAAGGAGCAACTGTACAAGCATCTTAGGGTAACTTTTTCTTAACTCGATATCTAGAGCTATTTGGATTTGAGTTTTGGAACTTATTGTGTGATAATTTTCGCAATGATCAGTTTGGAATGTATGATTAAACAACTGCATTTGATTATTATGTTCTTAAAGGGCAAATAATCAATTCCAAACTAATTGAAAAAATAATGATTACCTAAGGTAAGCTAAAACTATCTATATACCCCTTCTTTAACCAAATTTGAAAGATTTTTACTCACTTTTTACAAAATGTCATTTTTAGTCATTTTATCTGTAAATTTCCTTAATATAACAGAGTTTTTTGAAGGGGTCAAACTCTTATTATCACCAATTCTAGCAACAGAAACACATCCAAACATTATCTTCTGCAATTCGTTTTATTACAGCTAATTATCTGATTCTAAGTATCTAGTACATAATCCGTACCACAATACGTTCAAACATCAACCAAGACAATCGAACAACATAAATTTTATTTTAGAGTTTCATTTGCGTGGCAATGGAAAGTGTTTCTTTTTTAGAAAACCTCCAGTTTCTTTGCTGAGTTACAAAATTAATGCTTATTTTACAGGATAAGAACAACCGATTCATGGCTCTGGACTGTCTTCACCGTGTTTTAAGATTTTATTTAAGTGTTCATGGGAATTCACAACCACCAAATCGTGTATGGGATTACCTGGACAGTGTGACAGCTCAACTTCTGACAATTCTCAGGAAAGGGATGCTTACACAAGATGTGCAACACGATAAAGTTGTTGAGTTTTGTGTTACTATAGCCGAGCATAACCTTGATTTCTCTATGAACCATGTGATCTTAGAATTATTGAAGCAAGATAGTCCAAGTGAGGCAAAAGTTATTGGCCTTCGTGCTTTACTTGCCATCGCTATGTCTCCCACAAGCCAACATGTTGGCTTGGAAATCCTTCATGGTATATATTGAATCCTTTTGTATTATATTCTTCGTTTGTGTAATTTGCATTTTATCTAAGATCTTGTCTTTTTGACAGCTCATGACATAGGGCATTATGTTCCAAAAGTTAAAGCTGCAATTGAGTCTATTTTGAGGTCATGCAATCGAGCTTATAGTCAGGCTCTTCTCACTTCTTCGAAGACCACTATAGGTAATCATTGTGTTATCATAAATCTCTAAGTTTCACTGCCCACGTTTCTAATAAACCGTAACTTATCCAGATGCTGTAACCAAGGAAAAATCACAAGGATATCTATTTCGCTCGGTTCTAAAGTGCATACCTTACTTGATTGAAGAAGTCGGTAGGACTGATAAAATCACCGAAATAATACCTCAACACGGAATAAGCATTGATCCCGGTGTTCGTGAGGAAGCAGTACAAGTACTGAATCGGATTGTGCGATACCTTCCCCACCGTCGATTTGCAGTGATGAGAGGTATGGCAAACTTCATTTTACGTTTGCCGGATGAGTTTCCTTTGCTCATCCAAACATCACTAGGACGCCTTTTGGAACTCCTGCGTTTTTGGAGAGCGTGTCTTTCCGATGATAGCATTGAAAATGATGTTTCGGATGCTAAGAACGCACAGAAAAAAGCAGGGTTTAAGAGATCTTCGTTTCATCAGGGAGAACCAATAGAATATCGTGCTTCAGAGATCGATGCAGTTGGTCTTATATTCCTTAGTTCTGCCGACAGTCAGATCAGGCACACAGCTTTGGAGTTACTTCGGTGCGTGCGGGCCCTACGCAATGATATACGGAACCTATCATTGTATGAACGATCTGATCTCATAAAGGATGAAGCTGAACCAATATTTATAATCGATGTTTTAGAAGAAAACGGGGTCTGAATTACTTATTTTCTATATTATTTACTCCATTTTGTCTTTTATGCGTGTTTTTATTAACCTGGCCTATAAAATGACAGGATGACATAGTTCAAAGCTGCTATTGGGATTCAGGCCGTCCATTTGATCTTAGACGAGAATCAGATATAGTACCTCCTGATGCAACATTACAATCTATACTATTTGAAAGCCCTGATAAGAACAGATGGGCTCGGTGTCTTAGTGAGCTTGTCAAGTACGGGGCAGTCCTGTGTCCACAATCTGTTCAGGAAGCAAAGTAATCAAACTTCCTACCTCAACTCTGTTCCACATTCTTGCTACTTCCCAATAATTTACTCATAAGTTGAACTATTCTTCTTATTTTCAGGTTGGAGGTTATTCAGCGTCTTGAACACATTACACCTGTTGAATTGGGGGGAAAGGCTCATCAATTTCAAGAAGCAGACAGCAAACTAGATCAATGGCTGATGTATGCTATCTTTGCTTGTTCATGTCCACCTGGACGGGAAGGAGCTGGTGCAGCAACAACGCGTGATCTGTTCCATCTTATCTTCCCGTCACTAAAATCTGGTTCTGAAGCACATGTTGTAAGTACTAGCCACCAACTTAGTATGAACAAAATTTTCAAGTGCATAATTTTTGTCATGGAAATTTATTCCTATTATTCTTCTTGTTGGATTTCAGCATGCAGCAACTATGGCTCTTGGGCACTCACATTTGGAAGTTTGTGAAATCATGTTCAGTGAGCTTGCCTCTTTTATGGATGAGATTTCTTTGGAAACAGATGGAAAACCAAAATGGAAGGTATGAGTAATATTCTTGATTAGATATTTTGTTTGGATCTTCGTTTACAATAAAAATATCCTGTTCGTGTTGACAGAGTCAAAAGCCTCGCCGTGAGGAACTTCGTATCCGCATTGCAAATATATATAGAACTGTTGCTGAGAACATTTGGCCTGGTATGCTAGGACGTAAGCCGGTTTTCCGCCTTCATTATTTGAAATATATTGATGAAACCACGAGATTAATCTCAAGTTCACCTCTTGAGAACTTTCAAGAGATGCAACCTCTTCGTTATTCACTTGCATGTGTTCTACGATCACTAGCTCCTGAGTTTGTGGAGTCAAAATCAGAGAAATTCGATCCTAAAACCAGAAAACGATTGTTTGATCTTCTACTCTCGTGGTGTGATGAATCTGGCAGTACATGGAGTCAAGATAGTGCAAGTGATTATCGACGTGAAGTTGAACGTTACAAGTCTAGTCAGCACTCTAGATCAAAAGATTCGATTGACAAAATTTCATTTGATAAAGAAGTGACCGAACAAGTTGAGGCCATTCAATGGGCTTCCATGAATGCTATGGCTTCCCTGTTGTATGGTCCGTGCTTTGATGACAATGCAAGAAAAATGAGTGGTCGCGTTATATCTTGGATCAACAGTCTCTTCATCGAGCCTGCACCCCGGGCCCCATTTGGTTATTCACCTGTTGACCCAAGAACCCCGTCTTATACCAAATACACAGGAGAAGGTGGTCGAGGAGCTACTGGACGTGATAGGAACCGTGGTGGTCACCTTCGTGTTTCACTTGCTAAAATGGCTTTAAAGAATCTTCTACTTACAAACTTAGACTTATTCCCTGCTTGCATTGACCAGGTCAGATATCTTATCCTGTTTTGGAAAAAAAAAACACATTATACACTTCAGTTCATTACCTTTAGCTATTTGTTAATAGAGATATTCGTGGAAATGGGTGAAGCTAGAGGTGGCAATTTCAACCAATTTGCATATGAACGGGTCGATTTGGGTGGGTTTTTTACATCAGATGGTTCAAATGAAAAATTCTAGTTCTAGCTATAAGGGATGGAGTCAAATGGGCTGGTTTTTTAAAAAGCACTGTCTATATTTAGTCCAAACAATCTCCTTATTATTGGCGCGACTGTTTAAGTGAAGGTGGCAATGTTGACCCATTAACTTGAGAATGTGGTTCATTTGAGTAAGTTTCATTATCATTGAGTCCAAGGGATAAAATAAAAAATAGCTTAATTAAAGCAGGTTACGTGGATCGCACTAAATAGATCGTATTTTTTAGTGCATGAAACCTTCTATATACTAAATTGAAGATATGTTATTATTGAAAGTGTATAATTTTCTTTATTTTTTTCACTAATTAATTAGAAAACTTTGGCGTAAACGTGTTATCGGACATACCAAAATTTACTAATTTCAATCTGTTACCCAGATCGCTCATTTTGTTACCTCTGTATTCTTTATATCCCAGTGTAGGCACATCTTTCTCTGAAAATGTGTATTTCATTTACTTGAGTTAGTATCTTATATATCTGTTACTTCTTGTTGTTCTTTCAGTGCTACTATTCTGATGCTGCTATAGCAGATGGCTACTTCAGTGTATTAGCTGAAGTCTACATGCGTCAAGAGATACCTAAATGTGAAATCCAGAGACTTCTGAGTCTAATCCTCTACAAAGTGGTCGACCCATCTAGACAGATTCGTGATGATGCCCTACAAATGCTTGAGACCCTATCTGTTAGGGAATGGGCTGAAGATAAAATCGAGGGATCTGGAAGTTACAGGGCTGCAGTTGTCGGCAATCTTCCCGACTCTTACCAACAATTCCAGTACAAACTGTCTTGTAAACTTGCCAAAGATCATCCGGAGCTAAGTCAGCTTCTTTGTGAGGAAATCATGCAGAGACAACTTGATGCCGTTGATATAATTGCTCAACATCAGGTCCTAACATGCATGGCTCCATGGATTGAGAACCTTAATTTCTGGAAACTGAAAGACTCAGGGTGGAGTGAACGGTTGTTGAAAAGTCTTTATTATGTAACATGGCGACACGGTGACCAGTTTCCCGATGAAATCGAGAAGCTTTGGAGTACTATCGCTAGTAAGGCCCGTAATATACGGCCGGTTTTGGATTTCTTGATCACTAAAGGAATTGAAGATTGTGATTCAAATGCATCTGCTGAAATAAGTGGTGCGTTCGCTACATATTTTTCAGTTGCTAAACGAGTAAGCTTATATCTAGCTCGGATATGCCCACAGGGCACAATAGACCACTTGGTTTACCAATTGGCTCAACGTATGCTCGAGGATAGCTTAGAACCACTCCGACCAATGGCTACCAAGGCTGAAGCCAACGGAAATTATGTTTTAGAATTTTCTCAGAGTTCAGCAGTGGCCCAAATATCAGCAGTTTTAGACAACCAGCCTCATATGTCACCGTTACTCGTTCGAGGATCACTTGATGGCCCACTACGGAATACAAGTGGTAGCTTAAGCTGGAGAACTGCGGGTGTAGGCGGGCGAAGTGCTTCGGGTCCATTGACTCCAATGGCTCCTGAAATTAATGTTGTTCCTGTAACCGCTGGACGTTCGGGTCAACTTATTCCAGCTTTAGTTAACATGTCAGGGCCTTTAATGGGGGTTCGGAGCTCAACTGGAAGTATGAGAAGCCGACATGTGTCTCGAGACAGCGGAGACTACCTCATTGACACCCCGAATTCTGAGATAGATGGTTTGCATCCTGCTGGTGGAACCCACGGTGTAAACGCTAAAGAACTTCACTCAGCCCTACAAGGGCATCAGCAGCATTCGTTAACCCATGCTGATATAGCACTGATTTTACTTGCGGAAATTGCTTATGAGAATGATGAAGATTTTCGGGAGCATTTACCGCTACTTTTTCATGTCACTTTTGTTTCAATGGATAGCTCCGAAGACATCGTGTTGGAACATTGCCAGCACTTGCTCGTTAATTTACTATATTCTCTTGCGGGGCGTCATCTGGAGCTTTATGATGTTGAAAATAGTGACGGTGAGAACAAGCAACAGGTTGTGAGTTTGATTAAATATGTCCAATCGAAACGTGGGAGCATGATGTGGGAAAACGAGGACCCAACACTTGTCAAAATCGAGCTCCCAAGTGCAGCATTGTTGTCCGCACTCGTGCAGAGCATGGTAGACGCCATCTTCTTTCAAGGTGACCTTAGAGAGACTTGGGGAGCCGAGGCACTCAAATGGGCCATGGAATGCACATCGAGACACCTCTCATGTCGGTCTCACCAGATCTACCGTGCATTACGACCCCGTGTAACTAATGATGCTTGTGTCTCACTTCTTCGATGCCTCCATAGATGTCTAGCAAATCCCGTACCTTCGGTTTTAGGTTTTGTTATGGAGATTCTTTTAACATTGCAAGTAATGGTGGAAAATATGGAGCCCGAGAAGGTGATACTTTACCCCCAACTTTTTTGGGGATGTGTAGCCATGATGCACACCGATTTTGTTCATGTTTATTGTCAGGTCCTTGAGCTGTTTGCTCGAGTCATTGACCGTTTATCATTTCGGGACCGAACCACTGAAAATGTTCTCCTGTCAAGCATGCCAAGAGACGAGCTTGATCATAGTGTCGCTGACACCGACTTCCAGAGAATGGAATTGCAAAACACTGATGTAAACTCGCCATCCAGTGGGAAAGTTCCAGCTTTTGAAGGTGTGCAGCCGCTCGTACTCAAAGGACTCATGTCAACTGTGAGCCATGGTGCGTCGATTGAGGTTCTCTCACGGATCACAGTCCACTCATGTGACTCAATATTCGGGGACCCAGAAACGAGACTTTTAATGCACATCATTGGCTTACTTCCGTGGCTATGCTTACAACTAAACCAAGAAGCCGTTGTTGGGCATGGTTCGCCCCTCTTACACCATTACCAAAAAGCTTGTGGGGTTTCAACAAACTTAGCTATTTGGTGTCGTGCAAAATCGTTAGATGAACTAGCCACGGTTTTCATGGCTTATTCACAAGGTGAAATTAAAGTAATAGAAAACCTACTTGGTTGTGTGTCACCGTTATTATGCAATGAGTGGCTACCAAAACATTCAGCACTAGCATTTGGACATCTGCTGAAGCTTCTAGAACGAGGACCCGTGGAGTATCAACGGGTCATTCTCTTGATGATGAAGGCATTGCTTCAGCATACTCCAATGGATGCTGCTCAAAGCCCACATATGTATGCAATCGTTTCCCAATTAGTCGAAAGCACTTTATGTTGGGAGGCGCTCAGTGTACTTGAAGCCCTTTTACAAAGCTGCAGCTCCCTGACTGGGACCCACAACCACGAGCCAGGATCATATGAGAACGGGCTAAGTGGCACCGATGATAAGGTACTATTTCCTCAATCCTCTTTCAAGGCTCGCAGTGGGCCCTTACAACAGGCTATGGGTTTAGGGTTTGGGTCTATGCTGACTGCACAAGCGAACCTATCTGAATCGGGTATTTCACCTAGAGAGTTAGCTTCGCAGAACACTCGTTTGATCCTTGGGCGGGTGCTTGATAATTGTGCACTTGGTAGAAGAAGGGATTATAAAAGATTGGTACCATTTGTAACCACCAACAGTAACTCTTAAACAGTATTAGTTTTCTGTTACTTGTTATGTACATTGGTGTGTGGAATTTGGCTGGATATTGTATATAATTTAACTAGTGAGTTATTTATCTGCATGTAACATGCCCATTTTGACTTAAGTTTTATAATGTAATGTTTAGAGTCTCATTGTATTTATTGTGACCTTATTCCCAGTTTCTTTTTTGTGTGATATGTAATTTTTGCCCATCTATTTTGTAATACCTCCATTATTGATTACTATTCATAATGCCCAAAGGTTATTTCTTTACTTTGAATAAAATGACTATGTTTGGTAGTATAAGGGGGCGTTTGAATGTAAGTAACATAATCAGTTTTCTGTTTGAAAATAATTAAGACACTTGTCCTTGTTTATCTCCTACATTAGTGGTTAGTGGTTACTCATTCTTCCCCTTTGGTTCTAGTCTTCTATTTCGATTTCCACCTCTTGTATCTACCTCTCATATTCTTTTTCGCATCTGAAACCTGTTGTCATAGTCATCTGTATCTACAACCTAAACATCTATATCAAGAGCTAGGAGAACATCACTTGAAAGAAGGTACAAGAAAGAAAGGTTCGATAGGGCAAAGACGTAGAAGATATCCTCATTCCTCGAGTCTTCTTCTTTAGACAACAAGCCTGATGTCAAAGATGCATCTTGTAAGGATCATCGCAACCTCATCACATTAAACAAAACAGTGTAATACTTTTTCATTAGTCGTATTTATTATCATCACCGGCTTTTACTCGACCATTTGATAGCATTTTGTTGTATCGTATCCATTCATTATAATATTTTGACAACGTTAGATATTGGTTCCCAGAGGTGATTTGGTTCTCAGGTGTTGGTCATTTCAAGGCCAGTGTTTTTTTTTGGGTAAAGGGTTACCCGGTGAAATATATTTCTAAAACTGTTAAGTACAAAAGAGATGTGAATGAAAACCACACCAACCTCGGAGAGTATCAACTATGCTTAACAAAGCAACTCTATATGTATATGACATGTCATATACATAAAACAAGAACCCTATCAGCTATAAACAAAAATATAGCCAAAATAAAAGAAACGGACAACCAATCAAGGCCAGTGTGTCTTTGGGTTAATCTGCTTTTTATGAACCTCGTCTGGTTAGCTTTTCGGTCTGTTATGTTCAAACACATGATGACATAATGTGTATTGGAGAATGGCAGAATCCATAATTTCAATTTACTTTCGGTAATTTCAAACAAAAAATTATGTCATTATTGATGTTAACAATTATGTCATCAAACACATGTTAAGCTTTTCGGATTTCTAGAGACCTAACTTTTCATATACCGAAAGTAACACAATGTACTACTTTATCAACAAAGAACGAGAATGTTCATAATTTCAATTTAAATTAATATGCAAGTGCATTCGATTGAACACACAATACAAAGACAAATTAAACAAAATGACAACAACAAAATTCACAAGCACACCTCTATACAACTCATTCCTCGAGTTGACTCGAGTTCTATAACCATGAATTCTAGCTCCATTATAGAAAGCCATGGGACAGCCATCATTCGCTTATCGATCCATTCTTCTTAAACAAAGCCAACGCATCACTGTAAACAGCCACCACATTCGAGAAAACAGCAAGCACGATCATGAAAACACATAAGATCTTGTCCTTCTTACTTGCTATTCCATAACGATCCCTGATATTTCAAACCATAATTTATCAAAGATTTTAGATTCCTGCTTGGGAGCCCAATTAATAAGAAAGTTGGAATATATAAATAAAAGAGGGAACTTACCCAAGAGTGATGGCAGATGGAAAGATGAAACCGATACAAACAGCAGCAGTCGCTCCAGTGAATTGAAAAGCATCCCAGATGCTTGGAATGAAATTTGCGCCCAAAAAGATGACCCCAATGAGACCAACTGTTATCGATGCAAACCTCAAATTATCCGACACTAAAGGCCCTTTACTAGGAAAAAGTAATCCGTCCAAATTCAGTCTTAATGGGAAGAAAACAATAGGAAAAACGAGCATCAAATGGGCAGCATAACTGACACGAACAGCATCATTGAGAAACGAGCTATACGGGATTCCAAGATTAGTGTCAAAGTTTGCAAGCACATCATCAAGTGTATCGTTACCGAATAGTAAAAACCCGAAGATGCTTGTCATCACATATACAGATGAGCAGAGAATAAGTGACGTTCGCACAACGGCTTTAATCTGAGTACTGTCTTCAAGTTCGTTATCGATTGTGTGAACTGCAAAAAGTTTAACAATTACTAGTGATAAACAAAAAATTACTAACTTCAGCAAATATCAATCTTGAAATCATTAACTGTTAGTAAACTTTAGTTTGCATACCATTGTAGTGGCAAATGTAAGCAGTCACAAGCACAGGGACAACAGTAAAGAGATTAAATGCTGATGTGAGATCCACAATATCAGGAAATAATTTAGGCATCATAATACTTCCGGTTGCCAATTTAAAGATTGTAATTCCTGCAGTAATCACAAGAAAGACGACTGCAAGCGCTACTGATAAAGCAGATGTGTAGCTTAGTGAATCTGCACGGCAATTGAACAGCACGATCAAGAAATTTTCACAAATGAAATGAAAAACAATATGTAACAGCAAAAAGAGTCTATTGTGCCGAAAAATCCAAAAACTTGCCAATAGATGAAAAATACTAACCAATGCGCTTTAGACTTGCCAATGGTGCAAATACACCAAGGGTAGAAACAAGAAGGACAAAAAACCGCCCATTCCACCAGTGTACACCAAACCACCCTTGTAACACACCAGTATGATGAACCCCATCTGAAGTTGTTCCAGAAAGCACATCACCTAAGCAACACAATTCAAATCAAAACCAAAATCAATATCTAAATCTCTACATCATAGATCCAACACAAAATGTTAATCGAAGTTGAGGTGTACCAATAATAATCATGTAGACAACAAGCACACCGATGTTATTGACCAAAACACAAACTTGCAATAATATTCTACCAATACTTCCAAAGGCATCATCCATAACACCTCCATAAGAAACCGATTTCCCGGCCCTACTAAATCGAAGTAACAAATCGATTGAAGCATTTGTTAAGAAAGCCATAAATACAATTAAAGCAATTCCAGGTATAAGTCCCAAAACTTTCATGGTTGCAGGTAAAGCCATGATTCCAGCACCAACAATTGTTGTTGATAAATTAAACACAGCCCCAGTAAAAGAAGCTCCATTAAATTCATCAAAACCTGCTTCTTCACCTTTCTGGGTGGGCAACAATGGTGATTTCTCATCAACAAAATCTTGTTTGTTCTTTCTTGATCTTCTTTCTTTCCCCGGCTTTCCATTCACAATTGTCATCTTCTGATAAAATTTCTAAAAACGCCAACTTTATGCAATCAAAACCCTACGATTAAATTCAAGACAATAACTTTAGAATAAAAAATTCCAACTTTATGTTATTAAAACCTTATGATTAAAACCATGATACAAAGTTTAGAATCAAAATTCAAACATTATAGAATAAAAACCTAAGAGTTGAATCCAAACTACAAACTTTAGGATCAAAACACCAAACGTTATGATATATGCAAAAGCTCTATAGTTGAATCCAATATATAATCTTCGAATAAAAATCTATTATGCAATCAAATTTCCTATAATTGAATCCAAGATGCAAACTTTATCATAAAACTCCCAAGTTATGCAATAAAAACCCTATGACTGAATCCAAGATACGTACATTAGAATCAAAACACCAACTTTAGGCAATCAAAACCCTATAATAGAATCCAGAATACTAACTTTAGGATCAAAACACCAATTTTATGCAACAAAACCCTTATAAATGAATCCAAGATGCAAACTTTAGAATCACAAATCCCAACTGTATTGCAATATATAAAAGCCCTATATATGAATCCAAATGCATATTTTAGAATAAAAGTACACCAACTTTATACAATTGTAAACCCATAATTGAATCCAAGATACAAACTTTAAAATCAATTAAATATTATTACTTATTTGCACAATTGCATGAATTTCAAAAACCCTTTATGCAATTAATCAAAACCCTATCATTGAATTAAAGATACAAACTTTATAATCAAATATGTACTATAGAACAAAGAACCCTACACATTTCTTGAATTTCATAGAACCCAATTCAAGATTTAGAATAAATTACAAAAGGTCAAAAAAATGGTACCTTGACGGTCAAAATTGGATTATAGGCAATTGATTGATTGAAGAAAATTTGGGAGGTTGGGATTTATTTCCAAACGATGAATGAAGTGGATTTATATATAGATGGATATACAGAGGTAACAGTGATATTTTATCATATACGGATACGCAATGTTTATACAAACAAAATTAATATTAATAAATAAAGTAATAATATAGATTAATAAGTGAAACTTGGTGGAATTACTGTGTGTGAATTATGAACCCCGATGTCGCCATCGATGGTTGGTTTTGTCGTGAGGGAGGATGATGACGGTGAAGATACCAAAAAACCCATTTTCATTTCTCATGTGGATTTTTAGAAAAACATGCGAAAAATTTAAAAAATAAATATAATAAATATGATAAAAATACAGCTTTGATTTTCCTTATTTTACGAAACGAATATTTGTTTGGTTTCGTGCGTAAATGAATGTGTAATAAATGACTAATGATACAAATTGTATGTTAAGTTATGTTAATTTACTCAACAATGGTCAATCATCATCATCATTGTCATCGTCATAATAATATTTGCGTTCTAAGAAATGGAGTTATTAATCTTAACTGTATCATGTGATCACAGTTAATAATAAATGAATATGTGAATTTTGGTATAGAGTTGTTAGAGCATCTTCAATGATAAACCTTTTTAAAAAACTTATTTATCATCTACATCATATATTTTGAAAAAAGATTTTAAAAAAACCTTTTATTACAATGTAAAAAAGCTTTTCAATAGCTTTATTTAATAGTAAATATATACGTTTATATTTGTGTGTATATTTTACTAGTTATTTAATTTTTTTGTTCTTAAAATCAAAATAATGTGATTAGGAGTATACAAAAATGGTTCAGAATCGTCAGGACCAATAAAATCGGGCCACACTGGAACCGGATATACTCGAAGCACAATGGTCCGGTTCGATTCTAAAATTGGTAAAATAGTTCAAATATTATACCGTAATTTATATTATAAATAAAAGACTTTTTTACAATGTTCAGCCCTGTGGTTTGTCTAAAATTTCACTCGTCGTCCTTGTACTTTTTTTTTAGCACTGGTCGTCCCTGTGGTTGCTAGTTGTTGCACTCGCAGTCCTTGTCACTAACGGCCGTTAGTTTTCTTCGTTAAAGGACCATCCTTGTAAAAATTTTTCAAATTTTAAGTTTATTTAAATTTAATATTATTTTAATTGTACTTAGCTAATTTATTTTTTGATTAATCAAATCAATTTAATTTAATTATTTTAATCAACTTTCTTCGTGGCAGTTAATTTATTCTATTTTTTTAGGTGTCCCGATTCCATATAAACCCACTAAAATGTTATGTGTTGATATGCAAAATTATACGTTACGTTACGTAGTATATAGAATGTTATGTGGGTTTATATAGAATCGGAACACCTAAAAAATAGAATAAATTAACTGTCACGAAGAAAGTTGATTAAAATAATTAAATTAAATTGATTTGATTAATCAAAAAATAAATTAGCTAAGTACAATTAAAATAATATTAAATTTAAATAAACTTAAATTTTGAAAATTTTTTTACACGGATGGTCCTTTAACGAAGAAAACTAACGACCATTAGTGACAAGGACTGCGAGTGCAACAACTAGCAACCACAGGGACGACCAGTGTCAAAAAAAAGTACAAGGATGGCGAGTGAAATTTTAGACAAACCACAGGGATGAATAGTGTAAAAAAATCTAAATAAAAGGTGGAGTTCAAATGAGTACAATAACCTTAAGTGAGAATGGAGGAATTAACCAGAATGTGTCACGTGTCACAAAAATAATTTTCCCCCACGTTTTTAAAATTCAAATATCTCACAAATGGTAAGTCACAAAATTATAAAAATTATACCATAAAAGTCGGTATTTTTTCTCTTCGATTTTTCATCTCGCAAGGTATACTTTTGACATTTTTAATTTTTTTGGGTTTTACAAATTGTACAAAATGAGTAATACGTGTGTTACTAGTCGGTATTACATATGTTAGTCGCCGGTAACGCATGCGTTAGTCGCCGGTAACGCATGCGTTAGTCGCCGGTAACGCATGCGTTAGTCGCCGGTAACGCATGTGTTACTAGCCGGTAACACATGTGTTAGTCGTCGATAACACATGTGTTACTCGTCGGTAACATACGTGTTAGTTGTTTTCAAAACTCACTGAAAAAAGAAATAAAAAGTTTGTCGAAAGTATATTTTATCACATCTCTAATCGAAAAGAATGTAACGCTAATTTTAATGGTGCAATTTTTATGATTTTCGACTTACCATTTGAGAGATATTTTTGTTTAAAAACGTGGGGGGAAATGAATTTTTGTAACACGTGTCACATCCTGATTGGTTCCTCCATTCTCATTCAATATTGTTGTGCTCATTTGAACCTTACTCTATATATAAATATTTATCAAAGGGTTTTCATCCCTTATGATGTCGATCTTGAATATATGTAGTTTTTTTATGAACTCTTTGTTTTGTTTAAAAAACTAATTTAGGATAGGATATATCTTACGTTTGAACTGCGGGAACTTTTTGTATTACACATGCATATATTCATTATCAATTACATTTTATCTAAATGCACATATATTTTAATATACTATCGTCATCGCACTAATCTAGATTATTAATCGACTGTCATATTGCACGGGTAAATGAAAGCTTACGATGGAGTGTGATGTAGGTTGATAAGAGCATAGAGAGTGGTTGATGGAGTTTCAGTGTTCAGTTCAGTATTTAGTAGAACACTGAACAAGAACATTGAAGATGAATAGTGAGGTAGTGATTAACCTTGAAGTTCAGTTTTTAATTCGGTGTTCAATTGATTATTTGATTACTTTTTTTTTGTATAAATGATGAAATAATAATTAAATTAACAATAAGTAACACATTAAATCAATTTAAAAGTAATTTCATATAAATTGACTCATTTTCATTTTTGGCTTGAATTCCCATTCCATAACCCTATGCCCAATATTTTTCCATGTAAACTCGTCGTCGTCCCTGTGCTCAGTTCGCTCCAGACACCAAAGCTGCAAACCCAAATTCAAGTACTAAAAAATTAAGAAAGAGAAAATAATAATAATAATAAAAAAGAAAACGTCAAAAGTTCAAGATGGCATAGTGTCTCGTGCATTCGCAAAAGCGGCCCGCACATAGGTAAATGGCAAATCACAAACTAGGGTTTGCGATTTGCCAACGTCTGTTTTGCTCGACAACGGGCTCATTTCGTGAACGGTTCGCAAATGGCAAAAAAAGCATTGGCAAAAGCTAGTTTGCTTTTGCGAATTCGGGGGTATATCGTCAATTTTTTTTTCGGAAGGGCAAATCAATATATACTTGTAAAATAAGTGTATTTTTTTTTAATTTCTCTATTTATAATGATGAATATGGTTCATTTATGATTTATTTCAGTGTATAACAAACATAAGTATACTTTTGGATGTAACAATTATTCTATACATTTCACTTTTCTCGACTTCTAGTCCATCTATCAATTTTATTTGTTGCAAAAGATCATCGAAAATTTAAATTTAACACTTCTAAAATATACTTGGTAGGTTTTAATTAGGGTTTATGCTATGGATCACCATTGTATTTTACCTTTTGTCTCAATGTCATCAATGAACCGGTTTTATTATCAATGTCGGCAATAAACTTTTGTTTTTTATCCGAATGTCACCAATTAACTAGTTTTATTACCAATATCAACAACGAACTTGTTAAAAATGTTTCGAGGTTACCAAAATAATTTTTTTAACGAACTACGTTTTAAATTTGTTGATGTGATGTTGCCATGTCATTTTATTTATATGATCAGGCTTCCAAGTAAGATAAACATGTACACGTATGGTTAACTTCATCTTCTCCAATCGACTAACATGTAATTTTCGGTTACATTTTCGAAAAGATGTAGCAAGTGCGTTTAGATTCGCTGAAAAATGATGATTACCGTAAAAGTAATAAAAAATTACATGATAGTCAATCGGAGAAGATTAAGTTAATTATGCATGTACATGTTTAACTTACTTGGAAGCTTGATCACATAAATAAAATGCCATGGTAACACTACATCACAAATTCACAACTTAGCTAGTTGAAAAAAAAAGTATTTTGGTGACCTTGAAACATGTTTAACAAGTTTGTAGTCGACATTTGAAATAAAATTAGTTCGTTGGTGACATTGAGACAAAAAGTAAAAGTTTGTTGCTTACGTTGGTAATAAAACCGGTTCATTAGCGACATTGAAACAAAAAGTAAAGTATGATAGATCATCCGTACTATAAACCCTTTTAATTAAGACCAATATATGTAGTTCAAAAAATTCATGTGGCCCACTAACAATTAACAAACTCTGTATGGAACATTACGTTTGCTTAGTGTAAGTTTAATCAAATTATTATTATTTTTCAATTTTGGGTCATGAATCGCGTGTACCAATTTCATTAGCCGTTGAATTTTCTGTTAAAATCAATTTGTACGTCTCTCTCATATTCTTATCGGTTTCTAGCTTTTACGAATCCAAAAAAGACAAATTTATCACATTAGATTATTATTAGACTTAGACGTAATCCTAACTCGTGATTATTTAATGATTAATTGGTCGTCCTTTGGTCAGATAAATAGCTAGGCAAAATATTACGAGTAGTATATTATATTTGAATGGCTCTTAATTGTGAAGTACAATATTATTACTTTACTAAGGTAATTAAATAAATTTGGTAATGGTGATTATGGGGTTACAAATGAGACACGTGTAAATGATGTGTATCGGTAAATCAACTTCATTTTACGTCTAACTCATTGGTGATGTATCTACTTGGCTATCAAAAAACTGTTGTATATTTTAGTACTGTATTCATGTTTTATATATCATTGGGTAAATTTCATAATTTTTTTTGGTTTTAGATAGACAATACTCGAACACCCTCTATCACGAATATATACATTCGTCCACAACAGGATTTTAACTTGCAACTTCATTGTTGAAACGGCACTACAATACCGCTAGGCTAATGGTCCTTTGATGGTAAATTTCATAAATAATGAAGCAACTATCAACTAGTTTGAAAGTTTTATACTGTTTAGTTAATTTATAAAAGTAAATCATCAAGTATTTAGTTTTGGATCGGCTTATGCATATTTTTTTTAGAAAAACAAGTACTTACACATCCCAATACCACGAATATATACATTAATCCACGAATGTATACATTTGTTTCATCCCCATCCCATGACATGACCCCCCAATCTCTTGGTTGAAAGGGTCACCACGATACTTCTAACCTGCTAGGCCAAACACTCTACGGTGATCGGCTTATGCATATTGGAGCTCCATATTCTGAGTGGAGGATGCTTGCGTGGATTGTGGAGTTTCTAGATCAATTATGAGAGTTGAAGTTCATTAATCATTTCTTATTATGAGTATGTTTTTACGGTACAAGTTTTCCAAATATGATTAATTCCATGACTCAATATATTTAGTCTGCAACTTCGTTGCATTAGGTGTTCCTCAATTTCTCAAAGATTTACCTTTTTCATTAGCAAAATGAAAACCGGCTCCATAATCATTTTATAGCAATCTTACCTATCGACAAACTAGATTCGATGGTAATTGTAGACAGAGTCGTGTTTGTTAATTTGTTTTATTAAAGTGGGTTAATAATTGTTATGAGGTAAGTTGGATCATATGAGGCATGGCCCATCGTGGGCCCATATTTTTTACCGTCCACGAAATTTTGGGTACACCAATGACGTCGTAAGATTGGGCCCAGCGTTTTTGTGTTTACGCGGGGAAAGGTGCCGAAATAATCGACTAAATTAATCAAATTCTACGGGTCCAATAAATATTCATCATCAACACGTTGCACGTCACTAGAGATGTAATAATATTCTTTAATCTAATTTTTTATTTCTATCGTTTATCGTTTATATTTTATATATATGTCACGAGTGTGCTATAATCGGAAAACGAAAAGATGACATCGTACATGGACAAAGTCAATGACATTTGTAGTGTTTGAGAAAGTATTGTTTTTCCCCCCCCAAGTATCGAACATATTTTAATTTTGAATTTTGAGTAAATTATGTTTCCCGTGTATGTAACATGATCAAGCATCAAGTAGCTTGAGTGCATTAGTGTATTATGGTGGGTGGATGTTAACCGAATTTTACTCTCCAGTCGCTGTTGTAACCTGATTCTGGGGAGACACAAGTGGTAAAATCCGATTAGGGTTTGTGTAAGTGTATGTGAAAACTTACCTCCTTCTGGGTGATAAGTTCGGCTTATATATGTGATAGGGGGTAGAACCGTTGGAGGTGCATGGGCGTGGGCCGGTCCATCATGGTTTCCCGACTAACGGTCATGTTCAGATCATCGAGGAGATCGGCCGAAAGTAAGCTGTCATATTTTGGCTTCATGTTGCCACCAATAGGGAAGTGTGACAACTGGGGGCATCGTATTGTCCAGTGGGTAAACCAATGGAACACGAAGAAGGGAAGTTGACTTACTTGTACTTCTCCTGACACAGCACTGTTCACGGATATGTTGTGTCAGGGAATGTTTTGTTTGTATGGTTAACTTTGCGGGGTTAACAATTGTTGTGGGGGGTATGGTTCTCCTGAGGGGTAAACCATGGTGTTAGCCCTGAGGGGTGGTTACACCATTAAGTCCCCCCAGTTCGATTTGCTAACTTTGTAGAAGTTGGGGAGTCGAACTCTGTATCCTGCGTTGCGCCCCTTTCGTTTACGCCGTGCTTTACTCCTATCACGTGTAACACCCCGTTTTCGTAGGTAAAAACGGAGGTTACATTAACGATATTCAATAAGAGAAAAATCCATTTATCTCAAATATCTAATGAATAAGTCATAATACGCCTCCAAAATAAGCCACAAGGAAAGTGCGTTACAAAATTTTAATGCGAAAGTCTAAATAATAAAGAAGCTAGTAATAATCCAAAGAACTCTCAAGCTAACTTTCCGGCTACTTCAACTTCCCTTGAGCTCCGTTCCTTATGCTCCTTGATCACCTGCCGCATAAAAAGAAATGCGGCTGAGCCAAAAGCCTAGTGTGCGGACACAAATAAAAGCAAACGAATATGGATATTTTATAAAAAGGATGTTTCAATGGCAGAAGCGGTTTATTTGCAGTAAACCAAACAAAGGAAAATATTTATCAATGAGATTCAAACGAACAAGAGTCCAATGGGGTAAGACAATTCGAGCTCAATACAATACAATACAATGAATACATGGACTGCAGATCCAAGTGTACCAAACAATGGTGAATGAGGCATTGAGCACTACACCTCAATCCACAACAATACAATACAATACAATACAATACAATAGCTATGGTTAACCAATGCGCCCCCTAAAATCCCTTATCACACTACAATGAGGAGACGCCATAACAATCCACCATTACGAAAGTGTCATGCCACCGGTGCCACGATGACATGCCTATGGTACCTTCATAGGAAGTTAATAGCTCGCATACCCAGAATAGAATAATGAACGTTAAACAAAATTTTGGGCCGATTCAAATATAGTCCAACAACAAAGACAATAGTAGTGAATCCAACAATTAGGTCAATAATAATAATAACCGAATAAATGGGAGGTCAATGAACGTACGAAATCCAATATATTTACCAAAACAATTTATACTAGCAAGTAATAATCTTTTATCAAATAAGTTTTGACAAGAGAATTAATGATTTGTATATAAATAAAAAGGTTAAAGAATCCGTACCGTATGTTATAATTAAGTCCGTAGCTAATTGATAACCAATTTATTTCTCCGTGAGACAAGCTCGAAACCAAAACGTGAATCGTTCTCCGAATTCAACAGTTCTCTAAACAAGCTGCTAATAATTTATTGTTATTGTTATGGCTTGATCGTAAGATGCGTGTTATATATTTGCTAGGTACCACCGACTCACACGAAGTTAGTCAAACTAGGTGATACGGTTTCCACTTCTATCTAATCTAAATTCATATATATCTCCATCATTTTAAATTTATTTAGTATTTATCTATTTTTTATTATATTATATGGTTATTGTTATATTTATTTAATAATAATTATTACTTACTAATCAACCAATTTATGAATTAAATTCGTAAAGTTGGTCAACAATACAGAAACGGATACGTAATACGACGATCATAAGCTAGGTGACTTTACTTTCACATTAGATATTTTTACTAACTTATCCCTTGAAAAATCTAGCAAATTTATTTAATAGTGATAATAATTGTGTGATTCACTTATCTATTAGTATATATAATTATATAAAACTACGGGTATTACAACATTCCTCTCTTAAAATGATTTCGTGACCGAAATCAATAACTACCAAATGATCTAGTTTCACTATTATTGTACGAAAGTATTCATATATGAGAATTAGACAACTCTCATCATCACTGGTAAGTGTCTAACATACGTGTTTAGTATTATATATTATTATCATTAACATTTTTATTATTATTATTATTATTATTATTATTATTATTATTATTATTATTATTCGGGTATTACAACTCTACCCCTCTTAAAATGATTTCGTCTCCGAAATCAAAAACTATTTGTAAATTAATGTTTCTATATATTAGTAATAATCCCAATACGAATTAAGGCAACTAATATTATCAATAAAGTATGTATATCATATTTGTTTGTTTGTTTTTTTTATTAATAAATTTTTGGTTATTACAACTAAACCCCGTTAAATTGATTTCGTCCCTGAAATCATCGTTAACTATGAGTAATTTTTCTTCAATTTTTTTTATATCCTTTACGATATTTGCAATATTTTCAGTTCTAATTCATCACAATATATAGTTTACTCTATGTCATTTCTAGCAATAAGATTCGATTACGCTTACCTCAATTATTTTACACAGTTTCAAATTAATATATTTATATAATTCACTAACGTACAATACAAGTAACAATTAAGTTATATTAGCTAAATGTGACTTCAAATCCACTTCTTTATACTTGAGTGGTTTGGGGAAGTGTTGTTCGAGTTGAAGCTGTTTTCTTAGTTTTTGGAGTGGCGTTCCTAGTTATGCTAAGTTTTTCCCCGGGACTTGTTTGGGATTGCATCAAAAACACCTCGGAGTAAAAACCGGTGGCTCGGTCTTCGTTGGTGGGGGTTCTTCTCATGTCTTGGTGTATCTGTAATCGGCATGAGTTTTTTCACCCCTTTTGCTATCTTTGCAGTAAAAGTTTCGGGTCGAATCTAGTTTTTGTTTTTGTTGTAATTCTAGATTTTTTGTATTCTTGTTCTCTAGCTCCTTGCTAGTTTATTTTATATAATTGATATTCTAACGTTAAAAAAAAATGTGACTTCAAATTGTCACCCATTACAATTACTACCATTTATAAAATGTTTTCCTCGAAATTAAAGTGGTTAATAAATCAAAAGAACGTGATCTTTAAATAACACATATGAGTCAAAAGAGAGTCAAGGAACAAAAGAGGCATCAAAATCAAGTTTAGAAAGACCATAGGATGGTGCCGTATAAATATGAATGAACGTTTCAAGTTACGATCAAGTGATGCCAATCAGATGAAACCAAATAGGATGCTCGATGTCATAGCTAGCGAATACTCTGTCCATAGTGGTCGGTCGATTTTCCCTCCTTCACAGAGTTAGCTTGAAGTCGTCGGTTTAAATCCCAAATGTGTTATTTAGGTGGTTCCATATTACTAAGGCGAGGAAAGGAAACAATGGCAATTAACAAGATACGGTAAGACAAATGGAGAAGAATGAAGATATTGGAAAAAGGAATGAATGGACAAAAGGCTTCACATGAACGGTCAAAATGGATCAAAAGAATACGAGAGATTGACATAATAAAGACAATCCCATTACACGGTACGTCATATCCAGACAGGTCATAACTTAAGCTTTTCTACAGGACAAACCTAGACCTTTGATACCATATGAAACGCCCCTTAAAGCTAAAGCCATGACTAATCGGATACCTTCAGGTTTCAACTAAAAACCATGGTGGAAGGTATCAATTAGCCACAACTTTAGACTTATAAGGGACTCAAACTTCTTATCTCAAACCCACAACCCGTCCCACATCGGTTTGAGATAAGAAGTTTGAGTCCCTTATAAGTCTAAAGTTGTGGCTAATTGATACCTTCCACCATGGTTTTTAGTTGAAACCTGAAGGTATACGGTTAGTCACTGCTTTGGCTTTGCGGGGGCGTTACATATGGTGTCAGAGCCATAGCCTCTCGGGGTATGACGGGCACGCGGCTCGTGCATCTCCTGGGGTATGGATCCTGGTTATGTTTCGGCCTGACGAGGACGTCGAGATTTTAAGTGGGGGAGTTTGTAACAACCCGTCCCACATCGGTTTGAGATAAGAAGTTTGAGTCCCTTATAAGTCTAAAGTTGTGGCTAATTGATACCTTCCACCATGGTTTTTAGTTGAAACCTGAAGGTATCCGATTAGTCATGGCTTTAGCTTTGAGGGGCGTTTCATAACCTATGCCCCTCGGGGCAAACACCGTAGCGATAGTTGGCTAATTAATGTTGAGACTGAATGCTTTCCACTATGGTCATCTCATACATTTCTTTCAAGAGTAATGATGACGTGTAGGTGCGTGTGGCGGTGACTTGACCGCGCGTGAGGCAGTTCTCTTTTCAAATTTTGAAAAGGTGAGATATTGTGACAAGTGTAGGGTTGTGATGCAAACTAGAGTCGACCCGATCCATTTTAGCTGGGGTATATATTGCATTAGCCCACCTTTTTCTCGTTCAGTTACCAAAAAAGAAAAATATTTTTCAAGTTAAGTTAGGGTTTGTGGTTCGCGGGAAAGCTTTTTTCACTGTTTATTGTGGGCGATCGCCGATTAAGGTCTGTGTTTCTCTCCATTTCTATAACACCCGCCAAATTAGGACTAGTAATTAGAGCCTAATTCTCTGTTAATACATGTAATTAGTTCTGTGTTAGGCTAATTAATGTATCTATATATATATTGTTGAAAATATACAAATATGCGATTTGATTAAATCGTACGCTCTTTAAATCGAATACAATTCGGTTCATTTAAATACGGACGTTGGTGAACATTTTTACTAAATAGTGTAACATTATTTGAAAGCACTATTATATCACAAATATTATTTTGATAATATTTCACAACTATTTCGTATCGTACGAACAAAGTCTACGCGCTAAAATGTTAAACGCGCAAACAACCAAAGTAAAGTTAAAGTTACAAATTATAACTCAATTATTAAGTATAATCTTGAATAAATATCCGTATTTTAAAACTTATAATTAAACGTAATAAAATAATTATTTAACGTTTAAACAACCGAGAAAACGAACACCGCACGGAGCGCAAATGCAGTGGATTAAAAAGTTGGAGAGGCCACACAGCGGAGGCCTCCCCAAACCGGCCCAACACCCCCCACTCTTCCCCTCCTTTCTCATTTTTCACTTACACCATCTCTCTCTCCTTCTCATTTCCTCTCAAATCCACACACCTACACCCAAACTCCCTCTTTGCTCTCAAATCGCAGCAGCCGAAACCACCGAAAACACCACTAAAAATCGTTCATCATCATCATCAAGAACAAGCCCAAGGATCATCATCATCTTCCTCATCTTCTCCATCTCCATTTTTATCAAAAAGTAAGGTTTTACTCACTCTCTCTCTAGAAATCGTTTCTCTTTCTAGAAATTACTTAGATATTGTAAACATACATGTTAGAAGCTTTTTATAACATCAAAACGCCCAAAAATCGAACAAAAACTCATTTTTGAAGTTTAAAATCGCTGATCAGCCAATTTCGCGAGCTGAGATCCAATCTCGGTTCGCAGTGCAAACTCGGTTCGCAGCGCAATCTCGGTTCGCACCGCGATCTCGGTTCGCACCGCGAACTCGGTTCGCAGTGCAATCTCGTTTCGCACCGCGAACTTGGTTCGCAGTGCAATCTCGGTTCGGTTAGTGCAAACTCGGTTCACAGTGCAATCTCGGTTCGTGGTCAACCCTGGTCAACATTTTTCAGCACTTTGAAATTTACTTAAAATGGGCACCAAATGATGATAATTAATTAATATGATATCAAACCAGTGCAAGAACGGTTAACACACATTTTTATAAGTATACAAATGAATCAAAACATAATAATAATGTTTTTGAGAATTATTATTACACACCGTCCAACAGGCCGTACACGTTTTCAAAACATAATCAAATCAACCAAATCGTAGTGATTTGAACATTATAGTTGGACAAACAACTACAAAGGTAGTCTTTTAAGATGTCAAATCGATTAATAACCATCGCGTGTCGTGGACACCCTCAGGTTACAAGTCTTCGGACATCAATTCACAACTAATCAATTCAAGTTTATTTCGATAAACACTCAAAGCTCAGGTGAGTCTCATGGCCCCTCTTTTTACTGTTTTACTAGGGGTGTGATACATTGCTCTGTTTTTAACACGTGAACGCGAGTACATATTTCAATATACTACATGAGTTGTTTTCAACTAATCAAATGAAAGTCCTCCGTCAGTATAGTCTGGTAATACGAAAGTAGCGTGAATATTAGTATATGGTACCATATAGGATTGACCCACCTCATCCGGGTTAGTCGCGCTAACCTCTGCAACGGACGTACTAATATTTGGGAAGACGAGTGTAGATTAGGCACTCGTGGAGGCAACAACGCTTGGAATTCTCTATATGGGACCCGACCCTTGAGTTAAGCTCAGACTATGCGCTCATGGTTGTATACACTATTATTATCGATTAATGGATGCAATTCAACATTTAAATCTTGCGGTTCACACACTATTATTTAATATCTAAACCTGTGAGCTCACCAGCGTTAGCTGACCCATTTTAGCATGTATCACAGGTACTCAGCAGTAGATTTAGACTGCCCCTCAGGATGCATATTAGCTCGAGTCTCCATGCAAACTTCAGAGATTTCATTTCATTATTAGATTTTGTATAACTAATCATGTACTTAAATCTCTCATATTACGGACACGAGCTATGTACGGGTTCAAACTGTTGTAAACATTTTAATATTAATGTATTTTGTTAAAACGACGCATGTAGAGTCGTTTGCTATATATCTGTGTGCTTTGATTATTGATTAGTAACACCCAAATCTTGCTTCCTCTAAACAATGAATTTGGGGGTGTTACAATTTCGTTTATCACTTTCGCTCTTTTATACTACTATATGTCTGTCTCATCCTCCAATGCCGCAAGTGGTCCCGTCGGAGACCCTGATACTCCAGTGGAGTTTCCGACCGGAAACACTCCGACCGTCGCCAAACTTAAAAGTAAAGTTAGTGATGTTGTTCTTGCTGCCTTAGAGGTGCAATATCCTAGTATAAAAGAGTACAACCCTATGGCCCCGGGGCCGAACGATAGGGCCCATCGTCCACCGATGGGCAAGGTGGCTGTTTATCGTAAATATTTTGATACCTCTAATTTACGGTTGCTCGTAACTCCTTTTGTTGTTGATGTATGTGAGCATTTTAAAATTAAGTTTCCTCAACTGCATCCCCTCGGTTTAATGAGACTGTTGCTCTTTGAGATGTTCTGTCGTGGCCATGGTGGCAATCCTAGCATTGTTTTGCTTGTTCGTCACTTTAGGGTGTCTATACAGGATTATTGGTATTCTTTTGACAAGAGGCCCTCGTCGAAATTCATGACGTCGAAGGGTCCTGGTTTGAGGCCGTGGAAAGACGGGTTTTTCTATGTTGATGTTGGTTGTTTGCCTCGCGTCCCTGTGATGTGTAAAATCTAGTTATAAAATAAACAAAGAAATACTGATCGTTAACTATTACACAACTGAGGTAAGTATACCATATCGTGTATAGAATAGCTACAGTAAGTCCAAGTTCGTTCCAATTTAAACTTTGAAGAACCCGATCTTCTAGTACCTTCCATGCCTCATTTGGAGTCAAGTTCTCTACTTGCACCCTCAAAGATGGTGCCCTCTCCTGGTGGAACTCATATGCCCAGTTGGTGGGTATTGACGCAGCTTACCTACACCCTTAGGAGGAACTGAAGAAAATGCTTACTGCTAAGTATTGCCCCATCGAACAACTCCAAAAGCTGGAGGAAGAATTCTGGAACCTAAGGGTTCAGGGAACTGACATTGACGGGTATACCGTTAGATTTCAACAACTTGCCATCCTTCGCCCCGCAATGGTGAGCACCGAGCCTGACAAGATCTGAAAATACATCCGCGGTCTTCCGGAACCTGTCCGGGGGAACGTCACCTCCTCAAACCAGACCACCCTTGATGGTGCTATCCGATTGGCCCATGAACTCATGGCCATGAACGAGGACCCAGAACCACCCACTTCTTCCTCCAACCACCTCAAAAGAAAGTGGTCCGACAACCACAACAACTCCCAAAACAAGAAACCCGACACCATCAAGGCCTACAACTCAACCACCACTAGACAGGGTTACACAGGGAACAAGCCCTACTGTTCCAAGTGCAACCGCCACAATGAAGGTCCTTGCGGTCCCTATTGCAATAACTGCAAGAGGTATGGCCACCTCACCAAGGATTGTAGATCCACCGCCTACAACAACAATACCAACAACAACACCAGACCACACCGAGCATGCTATGAATGTGGAAACCCTGGGCACTTTAAGAATGACTGCCCGAAACTGAAGAACAAGGCCAACAACAACAACAACAACAATGCTAAGGGTAGAGCCTTCATACTCAATTCTGGGGACGCCTGTCAGGACCCGAATGTGGTCACGGGTATGTTCCTCCTTAAAAATTTAACTGCTTCTGTTCTATTTGATACTGGTTCCGATAGGAGCTTTATTTCCAACGAGTTTTGCCCCCTACTTGACATCGCCCCTGTTGCTCTAGATGTTAAGTACACTGTAGAACTAGCAAACGGTAAACTCATAGAAACTGATAGTGTGATACCTAATTGCACTTTAAACTTAGCCAACGAAACCTTTTCGATAGACCTTATGCCCGTTGAAATTGAAAGTTTCGACGTCATCATTGGTATGGACTGGTTGTCCAAACAAAGAGCCGAAATCGTCTGTTATGACAAAATCGTCCGCATCCCTCTCGTCGTCAGTAGAACCTTGATCATACAGGGGGAGACCGGTGGGTCGAGACTAAATATCATATCTTGTCTGAAAACCCGAAAATTTCTCAGAAAGGGTTATCCTACAATCCTCGCGCGCATCACAGAGAAAAAGTCAGAGGAGAAGTGACTTGAGGATGTGCCAATCGTTAGAGACTTTCCCGAAGTCTTTCCGGAAGAACTACCTGGTTTACCTCCACCTAGACAGGTTGAGTTCTCGATCAATCTCGTGCCGGGTGCCGCACCGGTAGCTCGAGCACCATACCGCCTAGCCCTATCCGAACTTCAGGAGCTGTCCACCCAGTTACAGGAACTCCTGGACAGAGGATTCATTAGATCGAGTTCTTCACCTTGGGAAGCTCCGAGCTTATTTGTTAAAAAGAAAGACGGTTCTTTCCGAATGTGTATCGACTACCGAGAGTTGAACAAGCTAACTGTCAAGAACCGGTATCCACTTCCTCGTGTCGATGACCTGTTTGACCAACTTCAAGGATCGAGCTATTATTCAAAGATCGATCTTCGATCAGGTTATCATTAATTACGTGTTCGCGACACCGACATTCCAAAAACCACTTTCAGAACTCGTTACGGGCATTATGAATTTCAAGTGATGCCCTTCGGTTTAACAAACGCAACTGCTGTATTTATGGATCTTATGAATCGGGTGTGCAAACCTTACCTCGACAAGTTTGTCATTGTCTTTATCGATGACATTCTCATCTATTCGCACAACGAGCAAGAACACGTGCAACACCTCAAAACCATCCTAGAGCTACTTAAGCACGAGGAGCTTTATGCCAAATTCTTCAAGTGTGAGTTTTGGATACAATCCGTTCAATTCCTTGGACATGTTGTTAATAGTCAAGGAATTCACGTCGACGCATCAAAAATCGAGGCTATCAAAGACTGGCAAGCGCCAACTACTCCAATCGAGGTACGCCAATTTCTAGGATTGGCCGGTTATTATCGTCGGTTCATCGAAAATTTCTCCAAAATAGCTCAACCACTCATGACACTGACTCAGAAGGAAAAGAATTTCAATTGGACTGAAAAACAAGAGTCAGCATTTCAGCTATTAAAACTCAAGCTTTGCAGTGCTCCTATTTTAACCTTACCCGAAGGCACCGATGACTTCGTGGTATACTGCGATGCTTCCCACCAAGGTCTTGGTTGCGTGTTGATGCAACGAGACAAGGTCATTGCCTAAGCTTCCCGACAACTCAAAGTTCATGAGAAGAATTACACGACTCACAACCTCGAGCTAGGGGCCGTGGTATTCGCTCTCAAAATCTGGAGACACTACCTCTACGGTACCCGAAGTACTGTATTCACTGATCACAAAAGTCTCCAACACATCTTCGATCAAAAAGACCTTAATATGCGACAACGTCGTTGGGTCGAGTTGCTCACCGATTATGATTGTGAAATCAAATACCACCCAGGCAAGGCAAACATGGTTGTCGATACCCTCAGTCGAAAGGAACGACCGAAACCACTTCGAGTCCGAGCCCTCAGTATGACCATTCATAATGACCTCACCATTCAGATTCACACCGCTCAACTCGAAGCTTTGAAACCTGAAAATGTCAAAAGCGAAGCCTTATGGGGCATCGATAAACAATTCGTAATAAAACCTAATGGCATTAGGTACTTCTCAAATCGAATCTGGCTGCCTAGCTTTGGGAACCTGCGAGACTTGGTGATGGATGAAGCTCACAAGTCTAAATATTCTATCCACCAGGGATCCGACAAAATGTATCACGGCATCAAGGAATTCTATTGGTGGCCGAACATGAAAGCCGAAATTTCCACATACGTCAGTAAGTGCCTTACCTGCTCGAAAGTCAAAACCGAACATCAAAAACCTTCTGGTTTACTTCAACAGCCCGGCATTCCGGAGTGGAAATGGGAACAAATTGCCATGGATTTCATAACCAAACTGCCCAAGTCATCGAGCGGTTGCGATACCATTTGTGTGATCGTTGATCGACTCACCAAATCTGCCCATTTCCTAGCAATCAAGGAAACTGATAAAATGGAACGCCTTTCACAAATCTATGTCAAAGAAGTTGTCACTCGACACGGTGTTCCAACCTCGATTATCTCCGACAGGGACGCTCGTTTCACATCTCACTTTTGGAAATCACTTCAAAAATCATTGGGTACCCGTCTTGATATGAGTACCGCATACCATCCTCAAACCGATGGCCAAAGTGAACGAACTATTCAGACACTGGAAGACATGCTACGAGCTTGCGTAGTTGACTTCGGTGCAAACTGGGAAAGACACCTGCCATTGTGCGAATTTTCCTACAATAACAGCTATCATGCCAGCATTAAAGCTGCACCATTCGAGGCACTGTACGGTCGTAAGTGCCGATCACCGATCTGTTGGACCGAAGTGGTAGACAACCAACTCACTGGTCCTGAACTTATACACGAAACCACTGAGAAAATCTTCGAAATCCAGAACCGACTCAATGCCGTACGTGATCGTCAGAAAAGTTATGCTGACATGAGACGCACGTTCCCGAAACGGATCCTATCAAATATTTCACATTTTCTATGATCATCTCTATTTTAGGTATTCGGGGAATCCTCCTTAATAGACGAAATATTCCTATTATGTCAATGCCAATTGAATCAATGTTATTATCTGTGAATTCGAACCTTTTGGTATTTTCCGTTTCTTCGGATGATATGATGGGTCAATCATTTGCTTCATTGGTTCCAACGGTGGCAGCTGCGGAATCTGCTATTGGGTTAGCCATTTCCTTTATTACTTTCCGAGTCCGAGGGACTATTGCTGTAGAATCTATTAATAGCATTCAAGGTTAAACATGACTCCTAGAGATTTACCAAAATACGAAGTTCTCATTTCGTTCTCTTCTTTCTTTTTGATAGCCACTCGAATTCCAGGTTAGGGATCGAGTACTCCTGAAAGTATCGCCTTGGAAGGGCGTAATCCGATTCGGCAAACGCGGGAAGTTAAATCCCAGATACATTGGGCCTTTTGAAATCCTCGAGAGGATAGGCCCCGTGGCATATCGACTGCAGCTGCCAGCCGAGCTCAGCAGCGTGCACCCTACCATTCATATTTCTAACCTAAAGAAATGCCTGTCTGATGAGACACTCATCAACCCACTCGACGAGATTCGCGTCAATGACAAACTCCATTTCGTTGAAGAACCCGCTGAAATCATGGACCGTGAGGTCAAACAACTCAAACAAAGTCGTATTCCCATCGTTAAGGTCAAGTGGAATTCGCAGCGTGGTCCGGAATTCACTTGGGAACGGGAAGACCAAATAGGACTCAAGTATCCTCAGTTATTCACTGACTCTACATTAAACGCTACATCGAGTTAAATTTCAGGATGAAATTCTCCTAACAGGGGGGAGAATGTAACACCCGTCAAATTAGGACTAGTAATTAGCGCCTAATTCTCTGTTAATACATGTAATTAGTTCCGTGTTAGACTAACTAATGTATCTATATATATATTGTTGAAAATATACAAATATGCGATTTGATTAAATCGTACGCTCTTTAAATCGAATACAATTCGGTTCATTTAAATACGGACGTTGGTGAACATTTTTACTAAATAGTGTAACATTATTTGAAAACACTATTATATCACAAATATTATTTTGATAATATTTCATAACTATTTCGTATTGTACGAACAAAGTCTACGCGCTAAAATGTTAAACGCGCAAACAACCGAAGTAAAGTTAAAGTTACAAATTATAACTCAATTATTAAGTATAATCTTGAATAAATATCCGTATTTTAAAACTTATAATTAAATGTAATAAAATAATTATTTAATGTTTAAACAACCGAGAAAACGAACACCGCACGGAGCGCAAATGCAGGGGATTAAAAAGTTGGAGAGGCCACACAGCGGAGGCCTCCCCAAACCGGCCCAACACCCCCCACTCTTCCCATCCTTTCTCATTTTTCACTTACACCATCTCTCTCTCCTTCTCATTTCCTCTCAAATCCACACACCTACACCCAAACACCCTCTTTGCTCTCAAATCGCAGCAGCCGAAACCACCGAAAACACCACTAAAAATCGTTCATCATCATCATCAAGAACAAGCCCAAGGATCATCATCATCTTCCTCATCTTCTCCATCTCCATTTTCATCAAAAAGTAAGGTTTTACTCACTCTCTCTCTAGAAATCGTTTCTCTTTCTAGAAATTACTTAGATATTGTGAACATACATGTTAGAAGCTTTTTATAACATCAAAACGCCCAAAAATCGAACAAAAACTCATTTTTGAAGCTTAAAATCGCTGATCAGCCAATTTCATGAGCTGAGATCCAATCTCGGTTCGCAGTGCAAACTCGGTTCGCAGCGCAATCTCGGTTCGCAGTGCAATCTCGTTTCGCACCACAAACTCGGTTCGCAGTGCAATCTCGGTTCGGTTCGCGAACTCGGTTCGCAGTGCAAACTCGGTTCACAGTGCAATCTCGGTTCGCGGTCAACCTTGGTCAACATTTTTCAGCACTTTGAAATTTACTTAAAATGGGCACCAAATGATGATAATTAATTAATATGATATTAAACCAATGCAAGAACGGTTAACACACATTTTTATAAGTATACAAATGAATCGAAACATAATAATAATGTTTTTAAGAATTATTATTACACACCGTCACCAACAGGCCGTACACGTTTTCAAAACATAATCAAATCAACCAAATCGTAGTAATTTGAACATTATAGTTGGACAAACAACTACAAAGGTAGTCTTTTAAGATGTCAAATCGATTAATAACCATCGCGTGTCGTGGACACCCTCAGGTTACAAGTCTTCGGACATCAATTCACAGCTAATCAATTCAAGTTTATTTCGATAAACACTCAAGGCTCAGGTGAGTCTCATGGCCCCTCTTTTTACTGTTTTACTAGGAGTGTGATACATTGCTCTGTTTTTAACACGTGAACGCGAGTACAAATTTCAATATACTACATGAGTTGTTTTCAACTAATCAAATGAAAGTCCTCCGTCAGTATAGTCTGGTAATACGAAACTAGCGTGAATATTAGCATATGGTACCATATAGGATTGACCCATCTCGTCCGGGTTAGTCGCGCTAACCTCTGCAACGGACGTACAAATATTTGGGAAGACGAGTGTAGATTAGGCACTCGTGGAGGCAACAACGCTTGGAATTCTCTATATGGGACCCGACCCTCGAGTTAAGCTCAGACTATGCGCTCATGGTTGTATACACTATTATTATCGATTAATGGATGCAATTCAACATTTAAATCTTGCGGTTCACACACTACTATTTAATATCTAAACCTGTGAGCTCACCAGCGTTAGCTGACCCATTTTAGCATGTATCACAGGTACTCAGCAGTAGATTTAGACTGCCCCTCAGGATGCATATTAGCTCGAGTCTCCATGCAAACTTCAGAGATTTCATTTCATTATTAGATTTTGTATAACTAATCATGTACTTAAATCTCTCATATTACGAACACGAGCTATGTACGAGTTCAAACTGTTGTAAACATTTTAATATTAATGTATTTTGTTAAAACGACGCATGTAGAGTCGTTTGCTATATATCTGTGTGCTTTGATTATTGATTAGTAACACCCAAATCCATCTTCCGCTAAACAATGAATTTGGGGGTGTTACTATTTCGTTTATCACTTTCGCTCTTTTATACTACTATATGTCTGTCTCATTCTCCAATGCCGCAAGTGGTCACGTCGGAGACCCTGATACTCCGGTGGAGTTTCCGACCGGAAACACTCCGACCGCCGCCAAACTTAAAAGTAAAGTTAGTGATGTTGTTCTTGCTGCCTTAGAGGTGCAATATCCTAGTATAAAATAGTACAACCCTGTGGCCCCGGGGCCGAACGATAGAGCCCATCGTCCACCGGTGGGCAAGGTGGCTGTTTATCGTAAATATTTTGATACCTCTAATTTCCGGTTGCCCGTAACTCCTTTGGTTGTTGATGTATGTGAGCATTTTAAAATTAAGTTTCCTCAACTGCATCCCCTCGGTTTAATGAGACTGTTGCTCTTTGAGATGTTCTGTCGTGGCCATGGTGGCAATCCTAGCATTGTTTTGCTTGTTCGTCACTTTAGGGTGTCTATACAGGATTATTGGTATTCTTTTGACAAGAGGCCCTCGTCGAAATTCATGACGTCGAAGGGTCCTGGTTTGAGGCCGTGGAAAGACGGGTTTTTCTATGTTGATGTTGGTTGTTTGCCTCGCGTCCCTGTGATGTGTAAAATCTAGTTATAAAATAAACAAAGAAATACTGATCGTTAACTATTACACAACTGAGGTAAGTATACCATATCGTGTATAGAATAGCTACAGTAAGTCCAAGTTCGTTCCAATTTAAACTTTGAAGAACCCGATCTTCTAGTACCTTCCATGCCTCATTTGGAGTCTTATACATAAACAATCCTCCTCCTGAAGCATCAAGAACAGAGGCTGATGGAATATCAAGACCATTGTAAAAGAATTCAATGATTTCGGCCTTTGATATACCATGGCCATGACAGTTTCTCAACAACTCTTTCATCCTTAACCATGCTTCCACTAAAGTCTCACCCTCGAGTTGCTTAAATGCCCGGATCTCGTTCAACAACCTTTCCGCTAAAGCTGGAGGAAAATATCGGTTAACAAAAGTCTCCCTCATTTGGTCCCAAGTTTGGATGGTATCCGGTTCGAGCTCTTGGTACCAAATTTTTGCTTCCCCGCATAAAGACTTGGGGAAAGTCCGTAGTCTGACGACTTCCTCCGTGTTTTCACCATACTTAAAATATTCCCCTATTTCCAAGAAATCAGCAATATGCTTGTGCGGATCGGCCCGTACTCTTCCATCTAACTGAGTATCTCTGAGCATCTGCAAATGATTACCCTTTGATGAAAAATTATTATCGATTGGTGGCCTTCGAATTGCTGATGCCGGCGTAGGAGCAACGGTCCTAGTCCAATTAAACATGGGTGTATCATTCTCGTCGGCCATTGGTTCTTCCTTTTCCTTTTCCGAATGAACTTCCTCTTCGTACTTTGATTCAAGCTCTTATTCAAAAACTTCCTCAATGATTACAGTTTCAGAAGTATCCCCGATTTCCGTTTTAGTGTAAATTGAATCCGTCGGTTTATTCTTTGATTTATTCTTCCATTGCTTCTTGGTGGTTTTCTCTGGATCGGAGAAAGGACTTAGGAGTTTGTTACCCGAATTCCTAGTGTTCATCCACTACCTGATCAAACCTGCAAAAGGAAAGAAAATAAAACCGTAAAACGTACCGGCACAATACAATTAAACTTTAAAAGTAACTTTCTAAAAATTTAATTCTCAGAAAGGATCAATTAACGACACTGAAATTAAATTCTTAAATTAAACACAGTTCCCCGGCAGCGGCCCCAAAAACGTGATGAGTAAAATCTAGTTATAAAATAAACAAAGAAATACTGATCGTTAACTATTACACAACTGAGGTAAGTATACCCTATCGTGTATAGAATAGCTACAGCAAGTCCAAGTTCGTTCCACAGGGATTATGTATTTTAGAATTATAATTTAAATGCAATTAATTTAAACAAGTAATTAAATGGGGGTTTTGTGTGACCAAATTGTCACTTTGCTTAACAAACAAAATTTAATAAACTAAGGCAAGTGGACTCAGGAAGAGTCAAATTGATTTGTTTAACTTTCATATAATAAAAATGACACTTGCTTGGATTATTTCACTAATAACTTCAGGGTGTATAGTTTAAAACTAGTTTATTTTGCGTATTAAATGTAAATCTTATTAAGCTAGGATTAGTGTCCACTTTTCCTACACCTTAAGTCCAATTTACCAATTACAATTTAATCTAGTAAAAGACATTCGCCAAAATCACTAACTTACACATTTTAGTTTAATTGTCTAATTTATTCCTTATGTGCGTCCGCAATCAAAGTTCAATTATTAATAGACAAACAATTGATAATAAACATATAAGTAAAAAACATTCACTATAATCACTTATCCATTTACTAAATAAATTAGAATTTATAATTAAACTTAAATATATAAGGTTCTCGATTAAATGCAATTTAAATCAATATAAACATCAAATGATTACATCCCTAATCACTAGCTAATTCATCCAAGCAAGTGTTAGGGTATTTAGCTACTCATATTCAAACAATAACAATCAAAAGAAATAGTTGAAATCAAAGAAAACATGATTTAAATAAATAAATAATGTAAACCGAGATACTACAATAATTGTTGATGAATGCGCGTAACCGATTAGCTTTAGACAATGAAAGATCTTCAAAAATGAGTAAGAATCCTTCAAAAACCCTAAAATATTCTTAACCCTAGTTTTAATATGTGAAAAGGTATATTAATTCGTAGGTAGAAAGCTGCTATTTATATCCGTGATGGGGACACAATCGATACGGCGTATGAACAAAGCATACGGCGGATGGATTGCAATTGCTTTTTCCGTACGCCGCCTCCATTCTCCACCAACATTTGATTAATGATCTTTTCTTTATTTGGGCTGCTATGACTTCTTTCGACCTAACACCTTCTCGGCCCAACTTCTATTTTCAGCCCATTTTTTATTTCCAAATCCAACGTGATCTTAGCCAAATGCCTTTAATATTTAAACCGAATGCCACGCTTGCTTGGCTAATACCAATTAATTCCAAGCCCTATCTTTTTTGGTCCAATCTCGTACACTCTAATAAATCTCTAATCCAATTATTTTTTCCTTTCGCGCAATCCATTTAAATCTTCAAACTCAATTATTCGCGAACTTTATTCATTTCTTGAACATTTTCTTGTCCCAACTCATTTATATACCTAATTGCAAATATTAACAAAATCAGTATCTATTATCAAATAAATGCAATATAAATATCAATCAAAATCAAGAAATATTATTAAATAAATATAACATTATTTAATGTTATCACCCTGCGGGGTTGCTCGTGTGGAATCTGGAGGGTATCAACACCAATCTAAATGTGATCCCCCGAGCCATGGGGATGACTCCCGTCTTTTTAACCTTTGTGAAAACTCATCCTTGCATGTGCGCACTTATCATCAAGAGGCGATTCTGTTTGCTCTGGGGATAAGTCCTAGTTGGAAGCACGACACAGTGAAACCCATTTTCAAAAGAGACGGAAAGGGTATGGGCGTGCCGCGGTTGTGTGTTTGCTAATTGACCTTTTCAAAGTTATTTTGCCTGATATGTAGGCTGCGTGCTTTGGTTGTGTTGCTAACTTATACTTTGCGCGTGTTTTTGTAGTTATGCAGGTTGTTTACTTCTTGTCTGATGACGACCTTGATGATGTGAAGGTCAGGAGAGGGGGTTGCACCGATAACGATCTTAGCGGGTTGAATGAAAACGTTGTTCAGGAGGAGCAGTCCGAGGGCCCTGAGGATGAGACGGATGTTAAGGTTTCCCTGCCGAGTGCCTTGGTCGCTCCTGCAGGGACGACTCGGTCTGGTCTTGTGCGTGGGAAAGCCAAAGTGCAGAAGTCAGCGGGAAAGAAAAGAAAGTTTACTGTGAAGGAGTTAGCTGGGATGAGGGTGCCCAAATTACCCAAGTTTGAGGGGGATGACCCTGCAGAGGAGGCGTCAGATGTGGCTGGCCAGAAAGGGTACCCTAGGGCAAGTAAGTTGCTTTGTGGTTGGTATCCTACAGGTGTGGCTAAGTTTGTAGTTTATTAACTTCAAATTTCTCGTGTTTGACAGGTTTTTCGCAGATGGATGAAGAGGAGAGCGACGGCGGGGATGAGCAAACACGCTGGCCCGTGGACTTGAAATTGGATGAATTGCCGCAGAAAGACGTTCCGGGAGGGTCGGGGTTGGATTCTTTTGTTGTTGACCGCGCAGGTGATACTCATCGTGGACATTACCCGATCCGAAGCCGATTCAGTGTGTGCCCTCTCCCGCTAAGGCTGATGAAGGAGTTGCGGCGACTGCTAATACTAAGGCTGTCGGGGAACAGGTTGCGGAGGGTTCCTTTGACATTCCCAAGTTGTTGGATGGTTTGTTGGTTAATGAGTTGAGGGATCAGGTTGCTGCCCAGAATGACCAAGTTGCTGCCAAGGACGGGCATATCACTGCACTTGAATAAAGGAACAAGACTTTGAGTGAATCTCTTGTAGGTGCACAGGAGCAGATTAAGGTCGAGAGGGATGCCAAAGAGCTAGTATTTTCGGAGCTAGCGAAACTTCATGCTGGCTTAGAACTCATTGCGGCGAAAGTGCTAAAAGACCCTAGTGTGACTGAGCCATTTAATGCTTATGCTCAGGGGTTGTTAGAGTATGGTTCGCACCGCGCTACATCATATGCTCAGAAGGTATTCGCAGATGATCCCTCCAAGATGCCGCAAGATCTGCAGCTGATGATTAAGCCTGATTGCAGGGAAAGAGTGAAACAACTGTTTGAGGCTATCAGCCAGGTCAAGTCTGCATATATCATGAAGCTAGTAGGCAGTCCTGATCTTGACGTGGATGAACTTTTGGCTATTGAGCCGTAGTTGTTTGTTTGTCTTGTCTTTTGGTTGGCCGTGCATGTCTGGCCTTAGTTATGGAACATGTTGGTGCCCTACTTGGGCTTGTTTTGAACAATTTGTGATTTGTGGACAATTTGCTTAAATGTCTGTAATCGTTAGCTTTGGCATGTTTATAACGTTTAGCCTTAACTATGTATGTGTGTTTGCGCTTTATTTGTTTGTTGTGATGACCGGTAAGTCTAGATTACCCTATCAGTGTTGCCATCTTGCCTGCAGCGGACTTAAGAGTCGTCATCGGGCACAGGGCAACAGTTTCTGATCAACCCCTCCTCAGCTTGAGAACTGCAGGGGATCTCCACCAGGGGCAGGGCTAGAAAGCACCTCCCGCTAGGGCAGGACCATATCACATGTTTGCACTGCGTAGCTGTTAGCCTTCTTTCAAGTGCGACGTGAGATAGCGGTGACCACATCGTGTGAGTCGGCCTTTTGGTTTTCTATCTTTTATCTAAGTGATGGGTATGCGCATTATTGTTGGAAAAGTGTCGAATATATATTCGTGCAGCGTAACCAATATTTTGAGCTTGTGGTTGTTGTGACAATCATTGTACTTTCATTGATTTGGAAAATTTGAAAATACATAGTAAAGATACAGGAATGAGGCTGATCAGGCTCATTTCTGACTTACACTGGCGATTATCACAAAAACAAAGGAAATAACATTTTCATAGTGGGTTTCAGACCAATCATATACGTGACGTGATTGCCCGTTTTACATGTGGTTTGGTAAGGGGGCGCCTCAGATGTAACACCTCTTCAGATTCGTTGCGTGCCAGGTGCGGGGTATGGGGGCCATTTATAATGATTAGGTTGTATGCCCCGTTGTCGTGGCATGTGGCAACCCTGTAGGGGCCTTCCCACTTCGGACCCAGCTTACCCGTATCTTCCGCGCGGCTTGCCTCGTTCTTTCTCCAAACATAGTCCCCTACTTTGAATGTGAGGGGGTGTACCCTGCGTTTGTAATACCGCTCAATCTTCATCTTGTTTTCCGCTTCTCTTATGGCTGCATACCCCCTCCTTTCCTCGACGTGATCGAGGTTCTCTCTGCGGCTTATCACGTTGTAACACCCTCTTCACTGGTCTGGTAATTCCTTTATTTAAATTAGTTATTTAATTGTTTTTAGGAATTACTTGATATTAATTCTTTTACTTGTGAAACTTAAGTAAATAAGCCTTAGGACTTATTGTGAATAGTAAACTATTACTTGTTTTAAATTGATATAGATGACGGTAAAACAAAATACTATTTCTCGCAAATGTTTTCTAGGTTCCAGACAATAGATTTAGGACGGTTATAAAATTATACCATTTAAATATGTGAGTCGGTTTGTAAACCGACTTTGCAACTCATATGTTCTCAAGTTTTAAACACTTTATTCACTTTTCACCTTGCAAACTCAATAAAACCATAAACAAATTAGAATCAAACTAGTGTTTCTGTGATTTTGATTTCGAAACAGCAACATCATCATCTTCATCATATCACCTTCATCTCCATCACAAAAGTGAGTTTAATTTTGAGTTATATGAAATGGGTTTAGAGTGATTGAACCAAATTAAAGCTTGTTATGTTGCTAATTGGTGTTATTAGGTGGTACATGATGGTAGTAGATGTATTAGAAACCATAGAATTGAATTTCTTGAAGTTTTGCTTCGAAAATCTCGTAAGAATAGCAAAACTCGCAGAACCCAGTTCGTTCTGCGAACTGAGTTCTTGTTGCGAAGCGAGTTGAGTTCTGGCGAAACGAACTGAGATGCTGCGAGTTGAGTTTTGCTTTGCGAACCGAGTCCTGCGAAGCGAGCTAAATTGCCTGCGAACTGAGATAATTAGCAATGCGAGTTGAAACTGCGGTGCGAACCGAGTTTTTGCGAACCGAATTGACTTTGCGAGTTGAGATAACTGCGAACCGAGTTTTTTTTAAACTTTTTAATTCGCAAATTTTGAAAATGCGTAATTCTTCGGGGTAACGGACATGTGACAATTTTATTAACTCGAATTGGGTTGAAATTCGCATGGTAACTCGGAAACGGCCTAATGATCCCGGCTCTATTCTAAGATTCTAGGCAGTTTTTGGTCATTCGGGGTCAACTAGGGCCCAAAAATGGCATTTTTCATTTTTTAAACATCATTTCGGGATTTTCTAATTTCATTTTGAATGAACTTTTGTTTGCCTAGACTTCAGGGATTACCTGATTGGATCAATATGATATGATGATGATTATGGAACGAATTTCTAACTTATATTTGGTCATTCGTAGATCAACCTAAGACTCAGTGATATATGAATCCTGAGTGTGGAGACGTCAGAGGTATTGGTGAGTGGATTTAGAACTCACCTTTTGATTTAGTTGTAACTGTTTGGTTGCAACAAGTAAACGTAGATATGTTTATTAGACTGTTTAGTCTTAATTACTGATGTTAATCTACGTGATATGTGTACCTCTGTGTATCAGTGTTTTATTGAGGTCAACGTATTAGTTGGGCTAATTTGTTATTGTGTGAATTACACATGGTCTTGATTCATTCGTTATGTGTAGAACCTGTGTTTGATTATAATAACCATTAGCTATCGGTCTCGTCTGTTATGGCCATACGGATATGTACGATAAGTGTTCTTGGGGAATCCCCGGGTATTATGATATCCCAAGAGCCACCGATCCTCATTGAAATATGTGTGTTTACGATTAATTGGTGTAAACTCATGGTTAAGCTAAGTTGAATCGTGTGTGACAAATCTATTCACTTAGCTTCGTGCTAATCCCTCATATTACTTCCTGCAGGTTTTGAATAGATATGTGGGTGAACAGGAAGTGGATGCCTTTGGCAGGGAATGTTTGACGAATGTGAACTCTCATGTATTTTGATAAATTAAAGTTTGGAACTATATAATAACCCGTTTGTGTAATATGTGTAATGTGGTTTCAATAGTTTAAACTATTGTGTATCGGAGTTTGAAAAAGATTATACACTTTTTATGATGTATATTAATAAACTATGTTTTAAGTCAACGCTTTCAAGTTAAATTGTATAATATTCATGTACTGAATGAGGGGTGTTATACACATTGGCGTCTTCGTCAAAATGCGCTACCCTGAGGGTAGGCACGCTTATCTCTGCGGGTATGACTGCCTCTGAACTATAGACTAAGTTGTAGGGGGTTTCTCCTGTGCTTTTCTTGGGTGTTGTGCGATGGGCCCACAACACATTGGGTAACTCTTCTGCCCACCCTCGTGTGTTGGTGCCCAGGCAGGCTTTGATGCCTTCGACAATGTCACGGTTGGTGACTTCGACTTGCCCATTCGCCTGGGGTGTGCTACAGAGGTAAAAGTTTGCTTAATCTGGAGCTCGCCACACCACGAATTGAAAGGTTTATCTGCGAATTGTTTTCCATTGTCACTTACTATCTCGTGGGGGACACCGAAGCGGTAAACGATGTCATCCCAGATAAAATTCAAAACTTTCTGTCCGGTGATTTTGTCCAAGGGCTTCGCTTCCACCCATTTGGTCAAGTAGTCTATTGCCACCACGAGAAATTTTACGTTGCCTTGGTCTGGTGGGAAAGGCCCCACAATGTCAATTGCCCACTTGTGGAAGGGTCATGCGGACGACACAGGAATCATGTCATGCCTTGGGGATCGCTATACCGGGGCGTTAATCTGGCAAGAGTGGCATTTCTGCGTGACCTCCTGGGTATCCTTGTGCATGGTCGGCCAGAAGTAACCGTGCCTTGTTATTTTGGCGACTATTGAACGTGGGTCGGCGTGTAAGCCGCAAGCCCCTTCGTGTATTTCCCTAATCACATTTAATTCGGGGCCAAGAAAAGTTTTTCTGTGGGTTGGGCCTACACACCTTAGTTCGGGGCCAAGAAAAGTTTTTCTGTGGAGTGTTCCTTTGATCATCATGTACCTTGGGGCGTTGACTCGGATTTTTCTTGTCTGGCCGGGGTCATCAGGGAGTGCCCCAGTGGTGATGAACTTGAATATGGGTGTCATCCAGGTGTCACATGCTTCTTGTATGTCTTCAACTATAGAATCTCAGTGCATAGGTGTGTTCCTCTCCGGTTGGGCTTGTTAGGATAAGCCCGGCCCCAGACCCTTCAGAATTAGCAGGCCCATCGGTATATAACTCCCATGTTTCCCCTGAGGGGGGAACGAGTGACGTTCCGCTTGTTACCCCTTCTGAACCTTTTGGCATTTCTGCTAAAAAGTCGGCCATGATTTGGCCCTTGATCGAGTTGTGTGGTCTGAATGAAATCTCGTGCTCACCTAATTCTATAGCCCATTTGGCTAATCTTCCAGATACCTCTGGCTTCGTTAGGATCTGCTTGATTGGTTGGTCTGTGAGCACGACTATCTGGTGAGCCTGGAAGTATCGGCGTAAACGACGTACGGAGTATACGATTGCCAAAACAAGTTTCTCCATGGGGTTGTAATTTACTTCTCCTCCCTGCAGGGCTTTGCTTACGAAATAGACTGGTAGCTGCACTTTGTTGTGTTCTATAATGAGGACAGAGCTAACCGCATTGCTTGATGCTGCGACGTATAGCTGTAGGGTTTCCCCTGCGATAGGTGCGGTTAGTGTGGGCAGCTCGTGCATGAATGCCTTCATTTCCCCTGAGGACAGTCTATTCATGTTTCCATCATTGTTTGTAATGTTTCAAAATCAAGCTAACAACAAAAACTTTATGTTATCTCGTAACTTCATGCTCCTAGCAAGTTTACTGTGTCAGACTCAACCAATGACGTTGCGAATTGATTAGTTGGACTATCCTCTAATCCTCACAATCACGTGTCCTTTATGCTCCTAACGGTTTTCTTGTGTCTGGACTTAGTCAGTGTCTTTGTGAATGGATCAACCAGACTATCCTCTAATCTTCACAATTACTTGTCCTTTTATGCTCCCAGCATTCTCTTGTGTTCGGAATTAGTCAGTGTCTTTGTGAACGGATCATCCGGACTATCCTCTAGATCTTCACAATCACTTGTCCTTTTATGCTCCCAGCATTCTCTTGTGTTCGGAATTAGTCAGTGTCTTTGTGAACAGATCAGCCGGCCTATCCTCTAGATCTTCACAATCACTTGTTCTTTTCCGAACAAAATGGTATTTCTTTTCAAAACGTTTTGAATTTCCATGTCTCCGCTCTTACATTCAGTAAGATTCTCAAATCAGATTGTGAACGACTATAATCTCTATCTGCTTGGAAACTTGCATCACTATGACCTGTTACTCTGAATTCCTTTTCTCCACTAAAAAAAACAAAACTGTGTTAAGTATTTTTCAAATACTTGAGAATATTCTTTATAGCTGTCAAATAACTTTCACCAGAATTGTGCCGATGTCGACACACTTTGCTCCAAGTAAATGAGACATCAGTCTTTGTACATGTCATGACATATATGATCGATCCTATAGCCGGAGCTTATGGGACTCGACTCAATTCGTCCAATTCTTGCTAAGTCTTTTGGACATAGATCCTTTCTAATCTTTTATGCCATGATGTAAGGGTAGATTCCTTTTCTTAGAATTCTCCATTCTAAGACCTTTTAGAATTTTCTTTTAAGTACAAGTCCTGGCTAAGTCCTATGAAACATTTCGACCTATATCGTTTAAATCTTTATACCAAGAATATATGTTGCATCTCCTTAATATTTCATAGCGAAACTTTTCCCAACCAATTCTTTACACCTTGTAATGTTGGGATTCCATTTCCTATGAAGTATTATATCACTCACATATAATACTAGGAAGACTACAACACTCCCACTGAACTTGACATATATACAGGACTCATCTTTGCTTCTAGAAAATTCAAACTTTTGGACTTTCTCATGGAAGCAGAGATTCCAGCTATGAGAGGCTTCCATAAACATCCTTATGAAGCTTACACACTCTATTAGAATACTTTACACTTTCAAAAACATCTTATTGTGCCACAAACATATCCTCGGTTAGTTTTCCATCAAGGAAAGCGATTTTGATATCCATCTGCCAAATTTCACAATAATGAAATGCAGCTATGGCTAGCATTATCCTAATTGACTTTCTCTTAGCTACTGGTGAGAAGGTTTCCTCATAATCAATCTCGAGAGTTTGAGTATAGCCATTTGCTACCAACTTAGCTTTTATAAGTGTGTACTTTCCCATCCATGTATGTCTTCTTCTTGAAGATCCACTTACAACCCACTGTCTTAAGACCAGGTGTAGCGTCAACCAAAATTCCAAACTTGGTTGTCATACATAGACTAAATTTCGCTTGCTTACTTCCACTTAGCAGCCTCAGGGCCCGCCATTGCTTCCTTGCAGTAAGCAAGTTCATCTAATTCACTTAGTGTACTATCACTAATTTTAGCCTCTTCTTCTATATGGAGACCATAATAGAACTGAGGAGGACTGCTAACTCTACAATTGCGAGTGGGTAAGGATATGTCATCAAGTTCAATAGGTGTCACCACCTCTTGTTCAACGTCAGTGTTTATCATAATTTATTCATTGGTAGATCCTTGAATCTTTTCAATATCAGTTATTCTCCCACTGTCCTCTTTAGATATTGTTTCTCTCTTAAGGAACATTCCTTTTCGAGCTATAAACAAGTATCTAAACGACTCCTGTGGATTACCGATGAGAAATACTTTTTAGATATGGCTTTTGTGCTAAGTTTCTTGTCTAACGATAACTTCACAACTATAGATCTGGATGTGCCTAAGAGAAAACCTTTCCCTTCCACATCTCTTCTTGGTGAATACTAGATTTAAGATATGCGAGAATGTCTATAATGTCTAACCCCAAAAATTTATTGGAAGTATTACCCGACTCATCAAAAATTGAACAAGGTTCTATTTCTCCTTTTAGCAACCGTAAGGCTATGGTGTTCTAGGAGGAGACAAATGTGAAACTATTCCACAGTTTCTAAGATGATCAAGAAACTTGATACTAAGGTATTCTCCTCCCCTATAGGATTAGAGTACCTTTATCTTTCTGCCCAATTGGTTCTCTACTTCGTTCTGATATCCTTTTGAACATTTCAAAATTATCGGAGTTATGTTTAATCTGATAAACATATCCAAATCTATTGAGTAGTGATTTCCATCTTTTGTAGTGCATCGGAAGTGTCCACACACATCCATGTGCACTAAGTCCAATGTTCCTTCACCTCTTTCACACGACCTTGTGAATGGTGATTTAGTCATCTTGACTGATAAACAAGATTCGCATACATCATCTGATTTATGGTCGAATGGTTCCAACACTCCATCCCTTTGGAGTTGGGCGATGCGTTTCTTATTTTGGTGCTCAAGACGAAAATTCCACAATTTAGATTTATCAAGCTCATTAGACGAACGAACATTTAAATTACTTTGCTGACCTATTTAACATTTTCATACATGCCTTTGCTAGGAGAAGCTCTATCATCATTCTCATTATCAAATGAAAACTGATAACTATCCTTAAACAAGCATGAAATGAAACTATGTTTCGAATAACAACAATTATACAAATGTATCATAACTCCGGATTTTAGCATGAACTCAAACTTTTCAATGGGCGTGACTATCTTTTCTCCCATGACTAAGTTGAGCTCTTCATGCTTCAAACTCCCACTTTCCTTTGGACCTTGCAATACAGTACAAATGTGAGTACCACACCCTGTATCCAAGACCCACGAATTAGAAGTTTTAATAATGCGGAGTTCGATTACTTATATACCTGAATCCTTTTTTGACCATTCTGTCTTTAAGGTCCTTCAGATATTTTGGGCGGCAATGCTTCTAGTGTCCCACTATGTTGCAGTAAAAGCACACTGATTTCCATGGATTACTTGGTGGATGCAATCTTAAATTCAATCTTTCTCTTAGCCCCACGATTAGACCTTCCATTCGTAGCTATTTTAGATCTCATCCTTTCTTTGCATCACGACCAATTTTACCACACAGGAGCTGCTGAGCCAGAGGGAAAATCCTTATTGATCCCTCGCTTAGCGGTTTGCAGTAATTTTGAAGTTACATTATTGAGGTGTCTATCTCATTCAAATCCATTTGACATAAGATTACAAACTGTTTGTACACAGCTGGTAGACCGGACAGAACTATGGTGATGGAAAACTCTGTATCGAATATCATATCCAATGATTCCAACCTATCAATGTGCCCTTTCATCTCCAAGACGAAAGCACAATTAGAAGTTCTAGGTTTGGGTATGCAAGTCATGAAGGATCTAACCACATTAAGGCGTTCTTTGCTTGCCCTTTTCCTGAACCATTTCTTTTGACTGCTGGTTCATTTCATAAGCCCAAGTATTCTTTAAAATCTTTTGCAATTGAGGGCTCATGAAGAATACAAGACACTTTATTCGCATCATCATAATGTTTCCGGTGAGATTGAATCTGTTCTTGGGTTGAATCATTATCATTTGTGGGAATCTGTTCATCGAGAACATACTCCTTGTTCTCATACCTTAGGCTGAACCTAAGATTCCCATTAGTCCATACAGTTTGGACTGGTTAGTCTTTCCCTCAGAACTGAGAGTAGTGAGGAATTCGAGTTGTTTGTTGAATTAGGAACAGGAGAATTATTACCATTTTAACCAGACATCTTTGAGATAACCTAGTTTTAGTTATTTTGAGTATTCCTTAATTAATTTACCCAATTTTAAATTAAGGCTAGGATCCATATTTTAGATTTGTTTTATGAAGAGGTTTGCCGTAATCATATTGCGAATTTATTTTAGGTAGACAATGCTCTTGTCAATTTCATTCTCCATAAAATTCCTAGTTCTTTTGAGATTCATTGATTTCCATCAAAGGCATGTTAATCTCGGATTATGCTCATCTACCATTCATGACTGGTGTGCCGAGGATCATGAACAAGATGGTGAACTTAACCATGCAAAACCCGCGTGGTCCCCGACCCGAGTACGCTCGAGAATCGCAAGTTCCACATCACCTCTCAATATGTTCTCATATTAATGTGCCGGTAAACCACACACGCTCCATTAACAAACCATACGAAAGATGTGCTGTTTTCATGGGTTAGCATACTATTCACATTTTATAGTATCTAGAACGGGATTTTGTTTTAGTACTTTCAGGTCATACTATTGATCTTAACATCATCCTATCAAAGTCCCCGGCAGCTCCATTGAACGCACAAAGAAGCAGAGAATACCTCTCTTATAGTTTGTTCACTATGGGTGAGCCAATTCATCAATTGACTGACGATGTATTTAACTTTAATGATACATATACTTATAGCTCATAATATATGTAACGTTTCTCTTTAAACTCTTAAAGTCTACGGTTCTATTTTAAAACATTTTAAAATTTAGGGGTATATTTTAAACATTTCAAAATATAGGGTCTAAAGTGTAAATTCTTTTTACCAATTTAGACAAGCCAATTTCTAATTTATCTTTACCTACAAACTATTGCAGATAATTAAATGCTAATATTTATTAAGCTAAGGCTCTGATACCACTGTTGGGTTTTCTATTCCCTAACTAGATTAATATGCGCAGCGGAATAATAACAAAATTAATCTAAGGCAATTAGGAAACTAAACCCTAAGGGATCTAAACTTGAATAAATAAAAGCAATTAAACAAATAAGATAAATAAGAAATTACTAACCTTTGAGAAAACCAATTTCTCACGCGTAAACGAACTAGCAGAACCTTCTTACTTGGTGACGAGTGCCCAAACTAGAACACCTCTAATGGCTCACACCTACGAACAAAGAGAAATTCCCAAGTCTCTTATGGTCATGACTCTTAGTCGTAAAACTCTTACAAGGAGCAGGAGTAAGAAAGAGAGAAGGAGAATTGAAAACTATTCAATTCAAAAAGGTACAAGGAAAACCTAAGGGGTAGGCCCCTATTTATAGGGGAGGAGGAGACATAAGGATTTGTCATCTGGACGATGTGGGATAGACATCCATACGGCGTATGGATCTTCCATACAGCGTATGGATGGTGATTCCACCGCCTTACAAACCCTAGCATCCATACGGCGTATGGATGGAGTTTTCCAGAATTTCCTTTTTCTTTTAGTTTCTAATTAATATCTAATTAATAAACTAAATATAATATTAATTCCAATTAATATTAAATCTCATTTATTTCTCTTACTGTTCATTGAGGGCGACCCAAAAAGGACTTCACTTTTAATGATGTACTTACCAATTAGTTATGATATTGGACACTATTCCAACAGCAAGTTTGCCTATCAGGCTTTGCACCTCCTGCTTGGAACTTGGGGAAGGCATTGCCACTATGGCTTCGATCTTTTTGGGGTTGGTCTTGATTCCCCTGAGGGAGATTATGTGACCTAAAAATTTACCTTCCTCCATGCCGAATGTGCATTTTGCAGGGTTTAACTTCATACCGATGCTCCGCAGGGTAGCGAATGTTTCCAACATGTCACTTAGTAGGTCAGATTCTGAGTTATTTTTATTACTATGCCGTCGACGTAAGCTTCGACGTTCCTACCAATCTGGTGCTGGAAAGATGCATCGATTACCCTTTGATATGTTGCTCCCGCGTTTTTCAGTCCGAACGGCATTTTTTGGTAGCAGAAAATGCCCTTGGCGGTGTGGAACGCCGTTTTGTCTTCGTCTTCCTTTGCCATGAAGATCTGGTGATAACCTTTGTATGCATCCAAGAAGCATTTCAGGCGGAACCCTGCAAGTGACTCCACCTTCCAGTCTATCTCTGGTAAGGGGTAGTTATCCTTCGGGCAGGCTTTGTTGAGGTCCTTGTAGTCGACGCACATCCTCCAATCACCATTGGATTTTTTTTACCATGACCGGGTTTGCCACCTAGGTCTGATACTTGACCTCGCGCATGACACCTGCTTTAACCAAACCGTCGATCTCTGAGGTTAAGAACTTTCTGCGCTCTGGGGTCATGCCCCTCTTTTTCTGCCTTACTAGGGTGAGACTAGGGTTAACATTCAGCTTGTGCTCGGCTATGCTCTGAGGTACTCCTGTCATGTCAGCGTAACAAAAGGCAAACACATCTATGTTGTCGCGTAGGATTTTTATTAACTTTACCTTTGTTTCTTCTGGGAGGTGCTTGTTGATTTTGATCGCCTGCTGGGGGTAGGATGGATTTATTATCACATCCTCCTCCGTTGGTCCTGGAGGATAGATTTGTTTCGCCTGTGCCACCCCCACGGGTTCGCATATGGTTATTGCTGCAGGTGAACATCTTAAGGTGGCGATGCCCTCCGGGGTTGGGAATTTCATCATGCCATGGACTTTCGAGACTACTGCACCGAACGCTTGCATGCCCGTTCTTCCCAGAATGATGTTGTGTTGCGATGGTGATCGCACGACAATGAACTCCGACGTGGTGGTCCTGTGCGTCGGGTAGTGCCCCAGGCATACCTCGAGGCTTAGCTTTCCGAGTGGCCAATTCGTTTCTCCTTAAAAGCCTACCAGGGGGAGTTGTACGGGTTGAGTAACTGCTGAGTGTCCTTTGGGAGTTGCAAGAAACAGTGTTCGTACATTATATCCAGTGCAATGCCGCTGTCAACATAAATACGTTCCACCTGGTGGTTGGCTATTCTGCAGGAAATAATTAGTGGTTCTGTCGATGGCTTAACGTCTTGAATTGGTGGGAAACTTATCTCTTGCCTTTCCCAAGCGTCGAGTACCTATGCCTTTCGCCTTTGGTCGCTTCTCCAACATTGTATCATGTGAATTGTACCCTCTGTGGGTGGCAATCCTTGTGTTTTTCGCCTTTCAACTCCCGCGGGCCTATCATCGTCGTTCTTTTGGATCGCCTTGGCACCTACGACAAGGTGTTCTAATGACACAACATAACATGTTATCCGGTTCACTTCCGGTTTCATAGTCAAGGGCGGAATCTTAATAGGGGCCAGAGGGGGTGCTCACCCCCTCTAAAATTTGAGTAACTAATGTTATATTTATAATGATTTTAGGGTTGGTTACAAAAATTTGACATAGTTTTGAAGAAGAAACCCAGATGAGAGGGGAGATATGAAGGGAGGTTGAAGAAAGATAAATAATTTATATTTGTTACTTTTTTTTTCTGCCCATGACTCCTTGAGAGACGTGAAAACATTACTTTTCATTTTCATCTTTTTTCTAGAGAAAGTTACAAAAATCATCTTTACGGTTTGTCTCAAATTTCGCTCGCAGTCCTTTAGTTAATTTATTTAATTACACAAATAATCCTTTATTTTGAAACATGTTACGTCAATAGTCTTTTACACTCATGATTGGTAACTCTTCATTAAAAAAGACTATGTATGTAAAAAAAAATTATTCTTAAATTTTTTCGAGTAAGATATAAATTATAAAATTTAGCACACGTATAAATACATTGTCAAGGGATCGTATGAATCATGGTCACGTTTTTGCCGCTTCAATCTTTTAACCCGGACTTTCATTTCGCTCACGCCTCCTCAAAAGGTAAAAACAAATCTTAAAATATAAGTGTATATTACTCATTCCCTAAAACTGTATGAATAGTAAAAGATGACTCTTTAACTTGGATGTTGGAGTAACAAATAACAATAGCACTATAGCAGTGAAGAATTAAAAACTTAGAATAAAAGTATGCAACCATTTAGTAGCGATTCGTTAATCGACTTGATGCAAATAAATTGAATGGTTTTGGTACGGGCTTTTCTGAGTTCGGAACCTGGTTTTTCGCATGTTTGTATGATCCATGCAAGGTCTCTCAAACAGAAAAATTTTGCATGAAAGAACGAAGTAGTGCCCGAAGTAAAAAGTTTAGCCCATACAATGATTTTGGGCCCAAAAAAGAGGCTTATTTGATTTTGGACCTGGTTTACAGGCCCTTGCAAACTTTTAATTTGCACATGAATTCAATTATAGGAATTTGTATAATCGATCATATATTGAACTCACAAGTGTTTGTGATATTTGTTCTTTCACCGTTTCGTGTAATAAATAAAATCACAGTAACTATTATATTAATTTCCTACTTCTTATAGTTTTTACAAAAATTACGAAATTGTGTTTTCTTCAATATCCAATGGCATTTACAAAAAGTTACAACTTATACCGTTCAAGTAACTTTATCGAGTGTATAAGTATTAATTTATACTAAAGGTACGATGTTCATCCGTTTTTGTTTGGATAAACTAATATCAAGGCCAACTTCGTTTTTAAGGTTTTATTTTGTTTACTACCATTTATTTATAAATATGAGTGGGAAAATGTAATTTTTGAAGGAAGGTGATAAATACACCAAATAATTTAATTCAAACACCAAGATTATTCTATAATAGGTTGTACTATGAGATGTAACTGTTGTACGGTGTGTTGTAGTAAACACTTTTTGTGTTGTATCTATCAACTCCCTTGAAGGAAGTGGTTACATAATATTGAACTATGATGAAAAAGATTATGATAAACAGGGTGACACAGTTAAGATAGTAGATTATTATTTATCGAGTGTTTAACATGATTATATAGTACGAATTAATAACTACCTTTCTTACAAATACACTATAAAATAAAAGAAGTATCGGAACGAGTTTTATGTAACTTCATGGAAGATTTTCATAACTATACAAAACTTTTTATATAGTTCCGTGGAACATGAGCAACATAAATGGAAAGTGGAAAAAAAAAAGCCAAGTAAAAACGACTCTGCTGGGGATCGAACCCAGAATCTCTGGTTTCGTAGACCAGCGCCTTATCCATTGGGCCACAGAGTCCTTGTTGTTGACTTTCCATTTTCATTAATATTTTAACCTCAAATAGCAGAAACTTTTTTTCATGTTATTGCTATCTTCAGTATACGTACTACGTATTACTATTAATAGAAATCATTTTTTATAAAATAAAAACTATTTACAATCTCGATAGTACAAGTCGTTCAAATTGGTCTTTATAGTGCGAAGTACGATCAAGTTTTGTAGATATGTTGTGTAATATATACTTACTTATCATTACGACATTGCTTGAAATACATTATTGGTGTTATCTTTTGGGACATATAAAAAGAATATCTCCAGCATAAGAAAGTTTATTGAATACGTACATAGATATGGCCCTTGTGGTCAACAAAGAGGCGATAACCGAACTTGAAAGTGCTCCTTAGTTTAATTAATTAATAATCTAGCCAATATATATATAATTTGAAAACAATAAATTAATGGTTCTTTTTAAGAAAGGAAAATGTATTTTTAATGTAACGTTAATTAGTGGGTATGATATGGTATGAATATCAAAACGGACTAATTAAAATCAACTAAATATAAATGAATGAACTCAAGAATACGAATGTTTTACTCTTTAACACTTGTGAATAATCTCACAAATCTTTTAAGGTTAGATTATTGAATCTTTGGAGAATTAATATATACGAATGAAGGGAGACTCACAATTCAATTCAACTCTCATGTCATGTATGATCTCTTTCTCACCAAAACTTTAACACGAAGCTCCTATATTATATAGGTTACCTTCAACTTTTTACATCAAGGTAATTTATCCATTATGTTAACTTTATTATCTTGCAAGACTCGTAATTATTAATTTGAAAAAATACGTGAGGACTTCCATGTTCAGGTTAGTAATAACTCAAATGTATGCAGCTTAATTGGGTATCTTGTGACCTTTTTATACTATTTCTCAAACCACTTCAAGATATGCACCTAATGAAGTTTGAACTTAAAATCTCTTATGAAGATATCATGATGGTTTTCAATAGACCACCTTAATGATAGTTTCATAATTAATTTAGAAACTTAACATAATTTATAGGGTTAATAATGGTTTAATCCTCAAAGTTTCATTTTTTTTTCGTTTTAACCACTCAACTTTTTTTTTAAATGTTTTAACCACTCAACTTAGGGTCAATAATGATTTAATTTCCGAATCTTCAATTTTGTTTTCGTTTTAACCACTCAACTTTGTTTTAAACGTTTTAACCACTCAACTTATGAGTTGACCATACTGTAACCACTAAAGTTCATTTGCCTATTCAAAAAAACCCTTTCGTTAACTTATAATGAAAGTTTAGATTGTGATATATAAACTTTAAACTAATTTTTTTTATCGATCAAGGTTGTCAAGATAGAGATCTTACTTAGAATCATTTTTGTCTTCACAAGATCGAAATAGTAAGATCAAATCGGGATCGTAAGATCTTACGATTTCAATTTGAGCATAGGATCTTACGATGTCGATCCGATCCGATCTTACTTAACATGAATATAAGTTAAGAAAATAAAAATTAGTTAATTTTTGTCCAATAAAAGGTTAATAGGTTTATTATTTAATTAATGACTACACGTAAAACTATTGAAATTTTAAACTAAAATAGTTTATCGCGTGAAAATCTATATCTTTAATTACAAATATAGTAATATAAGTCGTTATGGTAAGTATGAATTGATGCTATGACGTTTAAACTATAAAAGTTTAATTAATTTGTCATGCAATTAATCTTTTATATGCATTATAATACACATTTATGAGATCATAATCGAAATCGTAAGATCTTACGATTCCGATTTGATCTTACGATTTCAATCTTGTGAAGACGAAAACCATCATATGTAAGATCTATATCTTGACAACAAAAAAAAGTAACATCTCATACCGTCTTCCGCGGGTTAGGGCATTATACCATATAGGACGGTGTATAGGGAGGTTAAGATGTAGACAGCCTTACCCCTACCCTAAGAGAGAGAGAGAGAGTGCTTAGAGTTCTACCTAAAGGTAGAAAAGACCTCCGGCCTTTTGCAGGGGATGAGATTCGAACACCTGGCCTCTTGTTCAGAGGCAAGAAACTCAGCCGCTAATCCAACCCTGTTGCTTTAAACTTTCATTATCTTGATAACCTTGATCGATAATAAAATCAGTTTAAAGTTTATATATCCCGATCTAAACTTTCATTATAAGTTAACGAAAGAGTTTTTTTAAATGGGCAAATGAACTTCAATGGTTAAAGTATGGTCAACTCATAAGTTGAGTGGTTAAAACGTTTAAAACAAAGTTGAGTGGTTAAAACGAAAACAAATTGAAAGTTCAAGGATTAAACTATTATTGACCCTAAGTTGAGTGGTTAAAACATTTTTTTAAAAAAGATGAGTAGTTAAAATGAAAAAAAAGTGAAACTTTGAGGATTAAACCATTATTAACCCTAATTTATATACACTATTGTAATCATTATCCACAACTCGATGCTAGCAGCCGGTTTGTTTCAAGGTGAACCAAAAACGACATGTTTTAAAAATGTGTGTTAAGTGTTAATACATCATGTTAAAACGTCTATTTGCATTTTATTTATATATTTATCTAAATTTAAAAATACTCATTTTTCATTCAGTATTGTATATATGGTCCTTTCCATAATTGTGGGCGAATTTTAATTTCGTGCGTGCAAGAATTGGCTGTCGACGTTTACGGAGATCAAGTTGTATATATGGTCTTTGGGTCCTTTTTGAGCTTTTATGTTTAAAAAAGTATATCAATTTGTATATAAACTTGGTACGTACCAATGATAGTAATGATGATAATAATTAACATAATAAAGAAAAAGAAAGTTAGGTGGTTGTTTAATAATTAAAGTGGGCAACTTTGTATTATACATGGTAGCTAGTCGATATATATTAGTGTTGCTATGCATTTTTTTAATGAGAAATAAGTTATATTGTTTATTGATTATATTAGTTAGAGTGTTGATATTTTCACCTTTGAAATTGATAAATCCATCAATAATATGTATTAACTGTTTGTACTGTACATACATATAATGCGTATTTGTGATGGATTTATCAAAAAACATGTTAGATATAACATCACCCTGTTAGTTAGGTTATTTATTCATTTTAACTAAAAATTAGTGACATTTTGTTATCGAATATGCATCATTTTGGGCATTATCAAAACAAGTTACATCTAAGACCATATATATTATCAACAATCCATTATGAACCCCTCTCTCTCTCTATATATATATAACAATTCATCAACATAAACCGGCTAGAAAAAGTATTCAAAAAATGTGTCGAAACATGGTGAACCTAAGCAAACCCGCACAACATGTGGACATGAGTGCACAAAACCTTAAAATTTCAAGTTTGCACAACCCAATTTTAGACATGCCTATATGACATTCAGGGGCGTACCTATGTTATAGTCAGTTGTGGCACGGTGACACGTGACACCAGTCAATTAAGTCGACTTAGTGTAAATTTAGTTGAAAAATTATTGATTTTTTAAGAGTGACACCACTTATATTTAGGCGATGCACCTCATGTATAAATATAATACCAAGTCGATGGAGCTTCAAAATTTTTGTGACACCGGTGACTAAATTTTCTGGGTTTGCCTCTGATGACATTGTCCTCTTTGGCAATACGTTGTGCTAATACTGGCATGTAATGGTTCAAATTTGGTGAACTCATGCGAGTTCACCCTACTTGCGTAAGTTGCGAGTAAACATGCAACTTTGAAGTTGCAGGATCACGGATACTAGTTTTAGACACAGTCACACAGGCTATCTACATTGCTAACTCATGAAGTACACTGCTACATGTGTTCGTTGACGTGTAATTGTGTTCTACATTGTTAACTCATGAAGTACACTGCTACATGTGTTCGTTGACGTGTAATTGTGTTCAACACAAGCCTAAGCCTAATAACTCGTATCTTATTTTGGTCTCATGATTTGGTTTTATGTATTGGTCTTCCATTGTAAATTTGTTAAATGTAATATGTTATTGATAATTAGTTTGTATATACAATATCCAACATAAAATTTAATTAGTTGTTTCTTATTCTATTGAGATTCATAACAGCTAACTTACTTTGCTTATATTTTAGCACAAAAGATACATACTACTACTATTTGATTAATTGCTATATATATACGTGCTTTTTCTCTTTATAGAATCCAAATTGATTAATGGGCCTTCTTTCAAAGTCTAGAAAAAGGCTAGAGCCTAGAAAGGGATAAATAAAGGCAATGCATTGTTAAAGGTACGGTTATATGATCGAAAAAGTAGTCAAACACGTTTATTAAATTTAGTACAAATTTAAAGATCGATTTTTGCATGGCAGACACCAAAAGTAGTGGTCATCCTGAATTTTATAACTCCAATTTCGATTGATGTGCTAATTAAGGGTTTTAAAACGTAACAGTTTTTTTAAAAGTTAACGGTGTGTTTGGTTGTAAGGAATGGAAATAAGAATAGAAATGATAGGTAGTGTTTGCTTTATGTGTATGGATTTCAAAATGAGGTCATACCCTCATATGATGGTTTTTCCAAACCCATGCATCACAAGTGGGGATCCAATTCATTCCCATCATCATTCCCATTATCATTCCATCTATTAATCAAACCTATACCTATTACTATTCCATCTATTAATCAAACCTATACCTATTACTATTTCATACGTTATATACACTGTTAGAGATATATCGAACGAATACAAAGAACAAATCAAGGATGAATACGAATTCAAAGCGGAAGCTAATATTCAAATTGCATATCAAATTTAAACGAACCAAACAAACTAACAAATCAAATTTAAAAGGTACAAATTTCCTAAACTAATGATATCTATTTATAGGGAATACTAATTAAACCTAATCCTAAACAAACTCCAAATACTAATATTAATCCTAAACCAATTCAAATCAAAATTTACTAAACAAGCTAAAGTTTAAGTCATATTCCAACAATCTTCACCGTGACTTGAACTGAAACGCCCTGAAAATCTGATTTTTTTTTTCAATTAGGACTCCTCGATCCTAAATTACCTTAGAAATCATTTTATATTCATCCCATACTAAATTTTGGACTTAAAAATGATTTTCTGATTTTGTACGTACTCACGCGATCCAAATTTTTGAGCTGGGATCGCGTATCTAAGCACAAAACTTTCTGTTCACAAATTGCACTGACTCACGCGATCCAGAAAATTTTCTGGGATCGCGTATCCATGCCTATTTTGGAAGTCAGCAAAAGTCAACTTTTTTAGCCATTTTCAAACACGCATAACTTTTTACTCGTTATGAACTAGGACCTGAAATTTTGCACACACCTTCACTATAACCATATAAACCTTTTCTCAATTCCACTTTTGAAAGTTTTACATTTTTCTAAGATTTAACCCATAGACGGTTTTTCGGCTAAATTAGACCAAAAATCTCAACATACAAATTCCCTAACCATGATTTCTGATACATTGAGCTTTTGACCTCATAACACATGTACTAAAACAAAGTTGTGAAGCTATTTACTACACTCTTAACCTTCCTTTAACCCATTTGAATCGTGTGTGCTTATAACGACCCAATTTGACCCTTTTTAACTCGCTGACTTTAAAGGGCTAATTTGACCCATTCAATAGTTGACCAATAGAACATTTGACTTCCTTACAACCTTTCAATATACATACATAACCAAAATGGCAAGTGTACTATAACTTGCCCTTTTTCACTTTCTACAACATTTTTTTATACATTACATATCATGATCTACTACTAAATCACACAATTACTTGTCTTTACTAATACCTTTGCAACATGTTCATTGTTTAAGTGGCTTTCAAGGGCTTCAAAATAACAATTAAAAGAGATGAGCTTGTGTAGCTTACTACAAGCTTGCAATTCCACTTCTATTCTTTGCTAGCTTCTTTTCCCTTCCCACTTCCACTTGTACCTACAACATAAACTAAACTAATTAAGCACTTTGCTTAGTGAGTATAAGTATAACTAATCAAAATATGCATTAAAACATACAATAAGTAAGGAAATTAGATTACTTCCCTTTTTCTCTTTCAATTCTCTATTCGCAAATTCTAATCAAATGTGCACATTTCAAAACTTTCATTTAGCTAACCTTGATTAGCTAATCTAATCATATCATGAGCTAGCATAGCTAACTACTAATCAAAAACATAACTAACCTTGGTTAGTTATTCTAATCACTTTATGGCTAATAATCATTAACCATTCTAATCATATGCATTCATTATATTCAAATTCTAATAATAACTAATCATTCCATATACTCACCTTGAGTTGTTGAACAACTTGTAACAAGATGATTAAACGATGATTACTCTTCTTTAACACCTAATACACATACATATAACACATATATCAATTACTAATCATACTTTTAACTACTAATCATCTAATTCCCTTCTCCCCCACTAGTTACATATTATCTTTACCTTACTAGGTTAACTAATTTCATTCTAACAATCAAAATCATAGCTTTAACATGTAATTAACTATTTTCTTGAGGTTACTAGCATCAACTCACACTTTAACACTTGTATTTTAACTAATTCACATGGTTCATAAGAAACCTCATGAACCCTAATCATAATTTTTCACTTTCACTATAAAATTGAGTTTCTAATCATCATTTATAAACTAAACTAACACTAGTTAATCAATTACAAACCCTAATTTCGGATTAATTCATATCAATTAGCTAAAAACCTTAAAAAACTCAATTTCTAGGGTTCTTGAAGAAATTAGAACACTTACAAGGATTGGAGGATGATAGAAGGTGATGATTTTGATGATTTGTAGCTTGAATTGAAGATCAAACACTGAATTCTTGATTTGGTTTAGCTCCTGCGATTTTTCTATGCTTATTTGGGGTTTTCTGGAAATTGTTTTGAAGATACAGGAAGAAGGCACGTATTTGTGTCTATATTCTTTTAATTTCCTATACTACACAGTCTGGAACTGAACATCTGTTTATGTTTTCTACTATATCTTATTATTAAATGATCTATAATTAAAAAGATGTATATATTATTGTACACTAAAATAATACCTTAAAAACTGGGGTGTTACAACTCTCCCCCACTTATTCTGTTCGTGTCCTCACGAACCATTCTTGGTATACCGCGGGGTAGTATATCATCATCCACTCCTCCGGCTCCCAAGTAAATTCTGAACCCTTCCTATGACGCCACTGAACTTTAACTATCGAGACTGATTTATTTCTGAGCTGTTTCACTTTCTGATCAAGGATTCTAACTGGTTCTTCTACGTAACTCAACTTATCATTTACTTCTATTTCTGTCAGTGGTACATAAGAAGCTTCATCGACTAAACACTTTCTGAGCTGAGACACATGAAATGTGTCATGGATGCTAGCAAGTTCTTCTGGTAACTGTAGTCGATAAGCAACCTTTCCAACTCTATCTGTGATTTCGAATGGTCCAATATATCTTGGACTTAACTTTCCACGTTTTCTGAACTGAATAATTCCTTTCCAAGGAGAAACTTTAAGCATCACCTTATCACCTATTTGAAATTCAATAGATCTTCTACGCTTGTCTGCATATGACTTTTGTCGATCTTGTGCCATCTTCATTCTTTCTCTAATCTGATCAATCTTTTCTGTAGTCATCTGCACAATATCTGTACTACCAAGTTCTCTTTGACCAACTTCGCCCCAACAAATTGGAGTTCGGCATTTTCTACCATATAACATTTCATACGGCGGCATTTTAATCGAGAAATGATAACTGTTATTATATGAGAATTCTACTAAAGGAAGATGAATATCCCAACTACTACCAAAATCTATGGCACAAGCTCTGAGCATATCCTCAAGGGTCTGAATGGTACGTTCGCTCTGACCATCAGTTTGAGGATGAAAAGCTGTACTGATATGCAATCGAGTTCCCAAATCTTCTTGAAATTTATTCCAAAATCGAGATTAAAACGAGTATCTCGATCTGAAACTATAGAAAGTGGAACTCCATTTCTAGCAACTACTTCTTTAACATAAAGATCAGCTAACTTCTCTGAAGAAGAAGCTTCTTGAATGGGCAAGAAAATAGCACTTTTCGTCAAACGGTCCACAATTACCCAAATAGTATCATGTTGCCTTGATGTTCTTGGCAATTTCGTAACAAAATCCATGGTGATGTGTTCCCATTTCCATATCGGTATATCTAAGGGTTGAAGTTTACCGTATGGTTGTTGATGCTCAGCTTTAACTTGCAGACAAGTAAGACAGTTCTGAACATGTTTAACTATATCGCGTTTCATACCTGGCCACCAATAGTCATGTTTCAAATCACGATACATCTTGGTAGCACCAGGATGAATAGAATATCTGGATTTATGAGCTTCATCTAATAACATTTTCTTCACTTCGCTTGTTCGTGGTATCCAGATTCTACCATAATGCATCTTCAAACCTCTAGAATCATCTACTAATTCTGAGAGTTGACCAGCTAATCGTTGTTTATTTGGATCATTTGATGCTAAGACTTCAACTTGAGCAGCTTTAATGGAATCAAACAACTGAGGAATTACAGTCATTTGAAGAGATTTTACTGAAAGAACATTATGACTAGCTTTTCGACTAAGAGCATCGGCTACCACATTAGCTTTACCAGGATGGTAAAGTATGTCGCAGTCATAATCTTTTACTAAATCTAGCCATCTTCTCTGCCGATTGTTCAAATCACGTTGATCAAAGAAATATTTGAGACTTTTGTGGTCGGTGTAAATGGTAAATTTAACACCATAAAGGTAATGGCGCCAAATTTAAGAGCAAAGACCACGGCTGCTAACTCAAGATCATGAGTGGGATAGTTCTGCTCATGTGATTTTAACTGACGTGAAGCATAAGCAATGACCTTCCCACGCTGCATAAGAACACAACCTAATCCAAGTTTTGAGGCATCACAGTAAACTACCATATCCTCATTACCCTCGGGTAAAACAAGGATAGGAGCTTGACTAAGTTTTTCTTTCAACATTTGAAATGCTTTTGATTGCTCATCTCCCCACTTCCAATGAACACTTTTTCTAGTCAACTGAGTCAAAGGAATAGCAATCTTTGAAAAATCTTGAATGAAACGACGATAGTAGCCAACTAAACCAAGAAAACTTCTGACTTCAGTGGGGCTCGAAGGTGGTTCCCACTTCACTACTGCTGATATCTTGGAAGGATCAAATTGAATACCGTGAATATTGATCATGTGTCCAAGAAATTGGACTTCTCGTAGCCAAAATTCACATTTAGAGAATTTAGCATATAATCTTTCACGCTGAAGTGTCTCTAGAACCTGCCTAAAATGTACCGCATGATCACTCTCACTTTTAGAATAAATAAGAATATCGTCAATGAAAACTATAACAAAGATATCAAGCATGGGCCGACAAACTCGATTCATCATGTCCATGAAAGCAGCTGGAGCATTTGTTAAGCCAAATGGCATGACTGTAAATTCAAAGTGACCATATCGAGTACGAAAAGCTGTTTTCGAAATATCTTCTTCCCTAACCTTTAACTGATGGTAGCCAGAACGAAGATCAATCTTTGAAAAGAAACCGGCACCCTGTAACTGGTCAAATAAATCATCTATTCGAGGTAAAGGATATCGGGTTTTAATGGTCATTTTATTTAGTTCTCTATAATCAATACACATCCTTAAGGAGCCGTCTTTCTTTTTAACAAACAAGACTGGAGCTCCCCAGGGCGAACTACTAGGACGGATAAAACCTTTATCTAAAAGCTCTTGCAGCTGTTTCATCATTTCTTGCATCTCAGTTGGAGCCAATCGATAAGGAGTTTTAGCAATGGGAGCGGCTCCAGGAACAAGATCAATTCGAAATTCTACTTGTCTGTCAGGTGGGATACCTGGGAGTTCATCAGGAAATACCTGAGGAAATTCTTTCACAATTGGAATACTAGAAAGTTCTGGCACATATTTAGAGTTATCAACTGCGTGTGCCAAAAAAGCCCGACACCCGTGTGACAACAATCTTTTAGCTCGAGCAAAGGTACAAACAGGAATAGCTTGCTTCGAACGTTCACCATAAACAGTAACTTCTTTTCCACTAGGCGCTTTAAGAAGAACTACCTTTTCGTGACAGTTAATTATACTTCTATTCTTTCCCATCCAATCCATTCCTATTACAATATGGAATTCTTACATTTGCATGGGAATCAAATCTATTTTGAATATTTCGCCTCCTATCTCAATAGTACACCCTCTATAAACATCACTAAAAATCACTACTTTACTGTCTGCAATTTCAACTTCTAAAGGGTGTTCTAATCTAGCTATAGGAGTTTTCAGCTTTTCACAAAATAAAAGGGACACAAAAGATTTTGTGGCTCCAGAGTCGAATAAAACATGGGCAGGTATAGTATTAATTATAAAGGTACCTGTCACCACGTCATGTGACTCTTTTGCCTCTTCTGCAGTGATCTGAAAAGAACGACCTTTTGCTCTATGTCCCCCTGTCTCTCTTTTCTTTTCGGCTTCCTTCTTTTGCTCATTTCTTTTCATATCTTCCAATCTAACGGGGCAATTAGCCTGTAGATGGTCATCCTTGTAACAATAAAAACACATACGATAAGGATTAGGATAATTTGCTGCAATGTGCCCCGGCTTACGACATTTGTAACACGTGGTGCTCCCTAATTGACATTCCCCAGGATGCTTTCTACCACAATTATTACATTTAGGGAATTCCCGCGTTGGAGGCTGAGATTGACGGGTTGATGGTTGTGGTTGCGATCTTTGCTGTGACCTTTCAAAGGATTTAAACTTCTTAAAAGGTTGAGATTGAGAAGTAAAGTGTTCAACTTTTCGTTTACTACTAGCGTCAGCAGCTTTAGCTTGCAATTCTTTCTCTCGCGTTAACCCTTTATTCATCATCTTTGGAATAGAATCATAAATAGTCGGGTCAACGGATTCTCTAATCTCAACATTTAAATGCCGGTGATAATGATCTTTCATCAAATTCGGATTTAAAGTATACTCTGGACAGAACTGAGATTTATCATAAAACAAATTCGTATACTCGGTCACCGACATCTTTCCCTGATCTATTGATAAAAACTCTCCCTTCAACCTTTCTACTTCTGCCATTGGTGCAAATTCTGCTATGAATTTTTCTGTAAACGTATTCCAAGGAAGCCTGACAGCTCCCTCTGCACCAAGAGTTTTGATTTGAGTATTCCACCAATCCTGAGCACTTCCTTTTAACTGATGAGCTGCAAATAACACTCGCAATCTTTCCGGAAACTCACAAAGCATAAAGGTTTCTTCCATCTTACTTACCCATTTGTTACTGATAATCGGATCCCTTTCTCCCTTAAACTCTGGAGGACTACAATTTGCAAAATTCTTATACTCAAACTTTTCTTTTTCTCTATTCATTTGACATTGAGCATTTAAAACTTCACTATTCGGATGAGGGTTCGTTAAGATAGGATGTTTCTGTTCAAATTCTACTAATCGAGTAGTGATTATTTGCTCCATACGTTCATATACCGAAGGAGCAAATTCTTGTAAAGATTGGCTAATAACATCTTTTAATAACAACCTGTCTTCTCGATCTAGACTTCTATTTGAAACGTTCTCCTCTTGAGTGGGAGAACGAACATTTGAACCCTCAGCTTCTCTATTCGGTGGGGTAGTCATTTACTAAAGCAAAATAAATAATCTAATTAGTACTTTAGTAAATATTAAAATGCATAATCATCTAAAACTTTATAAACTAACTAGCACAACGATTATCTTTTCTTTTCTCACATGCTTAGAAACTCTGAATCTCCCATGTGTACTAAGGTAATGTAACCCCGTTGACCAGACGTAGTTACATTAAACTAATTACACATTTCTATTCAAAGTTATTAAACACATTTCAAATCAAGGCAAAAATCATTACTATAATCAAAATCTACTAATCACATATTAGTAATACTACTAAAACACAACTATAACTTGCTACTAAACGTTTATAAGTGGTTTAAGTTTAGGCAATCCTGCTGTGGATTACTTAAATCTCTTAAACCATCGCTCTGATACCAACTTGAAACGCCCTGAAAATCTGATTATTTTTTTTCAATTAGGACTCCTCGATCCTAAATTACCTTAGAAATCATTTTATATTTATCCCATATTAAATTTTGGACTTAAAAATGATTTTCTGATTTTGTACGTACTCAGGCGATCCAAATTTTTGAGCTGGGATCGCGTATCTAAGCACAAAACTTTCTGTTCACAAATTGCACTGATTCACGCGTTCCAGAAAATTTTCTTGGATCGCGTATCCATGCCTATTTTGGAAGTCAGCAAAAGTCAACTTTTTTAACCAATTTCAAACACGCATAACTTTTTACTCGTTATGAACTAGGACCTGAAATTTTGCACACACCTTCACTATAACCATATAAACCTTTTCTCAATTCCACTTTTGAAAGTTTTACATTTTTCTAAGATTTGACCCATAGACAGTTTTTCGGCTAAATTAGACCAAAAATCTCAACATACAAATTCCCAAACCATGATTTCTGATACATTGAGCTTTTGACCTCATAACACATGTACTAAAACAAAGTTGTGAAGCTATTTACCACACTCTTAACCTTCCTTTAACCCATTTGAATCGTGTGTGCTTATAACGACCCAATTTGACCCTTTTTAACCCGCTGACTTTAAAGGGCTAATTTGACCCATTCAATAGTTGACCAATAGAACATTTGACTTCCTTACAACCTTTCAATATACATACATAACCAAAATGGCAAGTGTACTATAACTTGCCCTTTTTCACTTTCTACAACATTTTTTTATACATTACATATCATGATCTACTACTAAATCACACAATTACTTGTCTTTACTAATACCTTTGCAACATGTCAAAATATTGTTTAAGTGGCTTTCAAGGGCTTCAAAACGACAACTAAAAGAGATGAGCTTGTGTAACTTACTACAAGCTTGCAATTCCACTTCTATTCTTTGCTAGCTTCTTTTCCCTTCCCACTTCCACTTGTACCTACAACATAAACTAAACTAATTAAGCACTTTGCTTAGTGAGTATAAGTATAACTAATCAAAATATGCATTAAAACATACAATAAGTAAGGAAATTAGATTACTTCCCTTTTTCTCTTTCAATTCTCTATTCGCAAATTCTAATCAAATGTGCACATTTCAAAACTTTCATTTAGCTAACATTGATTAGCTAATCTAATCATATCATTAGCTAGCATAGCTAGCTACTAATCAAAAACATAACTAACCTTGATTAGTTATTCTAATCACTTTATGGCTAATAATCATTAACCATTCTAATCATATGCATTCATCATATTCAAATTCTAATAACAACTAATTATTCCATATATTCACCTTGAGTTGTTGAACAACTTGTAACAAGATGATTAAACGATGATTACTCTTCTTTAACACCTACTGTGACACCTGACAAATTAGGGCTAGTTATTAGTTCCTAATCATCTACTAATACATATAATTAGTGCTAGATTAGGCTAATTGTATGTATCAATATATATATATATATATATTGGAATATATATACACGTACGCGATTATGTTCAATCGTGCATTTTTATATCGGGCGGATCCCGATACATTAATACGGACGTTGGTGAACTCAATTTATTAAATAATATGAAATTATTTGATAAACATATTTATTTCCAAATATTATTTCGATAATATCATATAAGCGTTTCGTATCGTGTAAAATGCTCAGAAACGACCAAAAACGTGTAGAACGCGCCCGACAATCAAATAAACGTCAAAATATATTTTATAAATTAAAATATATCATTTCAGATGGTAAGTATTTATTTGAAGTATCGTATTTCAAACCGATAACAAAAATGTTTGATTTAAACGTCACACGATTTATTAATCGTAACACGACTCCGCGAACCACTACCGACACATCACAATAACATTTTTATAAATGTTTCTAAGTAATAATAAGTATTACTCCCAAGTTAAAAATATCGAACTTTAATCGTTATTTAAAATACGTACGTATAACATTAAACATCTAATTATACGTTCAAACGATCGGGTAAACGACCGCGGGTCTTAATGTAACTTTAGGAAATTAAAAGTTAACCAAGACACCCTGGGGGACCCACGAAAATCTGCAGCCCCATGCCCATATCCCCTCCCCTCTTTGCTTGTTTGACTCCCTACACTCCTCACCTCATTCAACCATTCTACACTCAATCTCTCCCACTCACCTCTCTCTCTTTACTCCCTCTCCTCTCCCTAATTTCGACCAGCAGCAGCAGGAAAAGGACCACCATAATCCACCATCATCCACCATCTTTTGGAGGAAGAAAAGTTAAGGAAACGAAGCAAGGAGCATAACCGAGCATACTCTCTCGTTTTCCTCTCTAGATCATCATTTCCTTAAGTAAGAACATACTTCTCCCTATATATTTTCGTGCTTCACATTTGTGTACATGTTATGTTGATGATCTAGCAAGTATATGTCCAAATATCATCCTAAAAATCGTTTTGATACACATATATACAAGTATCATAATCTGTCCAGAAAAATCACCTCACCAAAACATCCATAACTTGGGTTCTAGGTCGAGTTAGAACATGAATCTTATACCGAAATTTCCGTGAGGATGTCCTCTACAAAACGTTCTTCTTTAGCCTTTTCCAGAAATATACGTATTTTTGTGTAGAGCTCAATGTTTAGACTGTAGCTGTTCTTGGACCAAAACCGACACCCTTCATGATTATTTTTATTAAAAATAGTAAATGAATATATAAAAATACCATAAAGTGAAATATTACACTAGACATATAGGAGAACATGTATGATTTTTATTTAGGGTTAATTCGGTTTAAAAGTTGCTCTAAACGAGAGACTTGTCGAGTAAATATCTAGAAAACCAAAGTGTAAGGACTGTTCTTGCCATGTCACAAAAATCCGACAATCCCTATTGACGGATTAATTAGTCCGTCAATCCTCATTATTATCGCATGAATTCTTAAATCCGTGAATAATCATTCACGCATAAACTGAATCCGTGAATAATCATTCACGCATAAACAAACTCCGTGAATATCATTAACACATAAATAAGTCCGTGAATTTCTATTCTCGCATGAACAGTGTCCGTGAATCTACATTGTCGCATGAACAGTGCCCGAGAATCCTATTGACGCAGCACCCTATTGTCGGATTAGTTATGGCCTTTGACTTTCTTTGACTCACGAACCAAATGTATTGTCGGACCCTTTGGACTGTCGGACTCACTTTTGAAAGATTACACTTTTATAATTCTAAGTTTCGAGACTCTACACTAACGGACAATAAAGTTGTCACACATATATATATGTATATACATATACCTTAGTGAATCCTAAAGCTTAAACGCCGAGAACAATAATATTACAAGAGTATTATGAACCAACTTGACATAAGACAACTAAAATGATATTTGCAAAACATTATATTAAACCATCACCAACGGGCCGTACATATTTTTCAAAAACTCAAACTAATCAATCAAACAACCAAATTATTTGGACATTACTAGTTGATGAACAACTAGCATGGACGGTCTTTTGAGACGTCTACATATACTTATAACCTTGCGCGTTTTGAACGCCCGGCAGGTTACAGTCTTCGGACAACATTACCTTGTGCAACATCATACTTGCTTGATAGCAACACACCAGACTCAGGTGAGTTTCATAGCCCCTCTTTTACTGTTTTTACTTATTTTAAACTGTTTTGGGGTGAGATACATGCTCAAACTATTTTTATGGAAACCGTTTTTGAAAACATTTCTACATATTGGCATGAGTTGTTTTCAAAATCCTTTTAAAGTCCTCCACAACATAGTTTGTTAATATGGATTTAGCGCGAATGATAGTGTATGGTACTATACGAGATTGATAAATCCCCGTCCGGGTTAGTCGCCCTAACTGGTCAAACAGACACATTATAGTACCATATGGGATTGACAATCCCCGTCCGGGTTAGCACGCACTAACTGGTCAAACGGACGCATTAGCATTTGTTCATACGAGTGTAGATTAGGCACTCCCAGGGAGGCACCCTCGCTCAGGCACTTGGTTGTGATCCTGACACCTCAGTTAAGCTCAAACTATGGGCTCATGGCAGTGTATATACATCTATTTTATTTGCTTGGTTGCAAATCATTATATTAAATCTCATGGTTCACACATCATGTTTATCTATACAAACCTGTGAGCTCACCAACTTTTAGCTGACTTTTTAGTATGTATTCTCAGGTACTCAGCAGTAGTAGATCTGCTCAGGATTATTAGCTCGAGTCGCATACAGATACCAGGAGATTCCCCTGCATTTCTACATTTTGTAAAACTAGATATGCCTTAGAATCTCTAAACATTAATTACGAGCTTTTGTAAACATTATTACATTGTAAACTTTTATTATATCAATGTAAGCAGTAAACGACGCATATAGAGTCGTTCACTTTATCTTATGTGCTTGTGATATTTGAATAGTCGCGTCCCGACCCGATTCGCTTCCGCACAGTAAATTTGTGGGTGCGACACATACATATAACACATATATCAATTACTAATTATACTTTTAACTACACTAATCATCTAATTCCCTTCTCCCCCACTAGTTACATATTATCTTTACCTTACTAGGTTAACTAATTTCATTCTAACAATCAAAATCATAGCTTTAAGATGTGATTAACTATTTTCTTGAGGTTACTAGCATCAACTCACACTTTAACACTTGTATTTTAACTAATTCACATGGTTCATAAGAAACCTCATGAACCCTAATCATAATTTTTCACTTTCACTATAAAATTGAGTTTCTAATCATCATTTATAAACTAAACTAATACTAGTTAATCAATTACAAACCCTAATTTCGGATTAATTCATATCATTTAGCTAAAAACCTTAAAAAACCCAATTTCTAGGGTTCTTGAAGAAATTAGAACACTTACAAGGATTGGAGGATGATAGAAGGTAATGATTTTGATGATTTGTAGCTTGAATTGAAGATCAAACACTGAATTCTTGATTTGGTTTAGCTCCTGCGATTTTTCTATGCTTATTTGGGGTTTTCTGGAAATTGTTTTGAAGATACAGGAAGAAGGCACGTATTTGTGTCTATATTCTTTTAATTTCCTATACTACACAGTCTGGAACTGAACATCTGTTTACGTTTTCTACTATATCTTATTATTAAATGATCTATAATTAAAAAGATGTATATATTATTGTACACTAAAATAATACCTTAAAAACTGGGGTGTTACATGAACTTTTTCAAACTTCGAATCAAAAACTATCCAAATCAAATTTCAAACGCTAGTAATGCTAGCAAACACTTGATATACTAGCCAAATTCAAATTTTCAAAACAAACTAAATGATCGATTTTCAAAAATGATCCAAATCAAACGCCGATGAATTCATACCAAACAATCAAATGCTAACCGGCAAATTCAAAACGGTTACCCAAATAAAAAAAAATAGGCTTCAAACGATCTTCAAAACAAACAAGCAAACTCGGACAACAAATTCAAAATCCCGACAAACGATGATCTTCAAACTAACAAATTCCAAATGATCGAACAAATCCAAATGACATGATGATAATCAAGTCTTCAAACAACAAATCGATCTTCAAATTTCAAATATCCAATTCACATTCAAACGACCCACTTATTTAATAAGGATTACGCTCCAAATTTTCAAATTCAAATGCGATCTAAAACCTAATGATCTAATCACAGTCAAATCCCAAAACTAAAGATCGCTCCACCCAAAACCAAATAACAACCGAAACCAAATTCAAATTCGAGCAGAAGCTTCTACAGTGTATGTCTCTCTAATCGAACCTCCAATCAAAGATCCCAACGGTCAAACTGTAGATCTTCGTGTCTAGAACCCATAGTTCAAATTTTGCGACGATCCAACGATTAACGGATGCATAACACCGATTTTCGTATGGATGCGCAGAAAGTTACGGACCAAATAACGAAACGAAACAAACTCAATCACAAATGAGATCTCTCCGGATCGCCAACAATTAGTCAACGACTGGAGGATGACTAATTTGAGTAATTCAAAGCGTCAAACCTAGCTCTGATACCACTTGTTAGAGACATATCGAACAAATACGAAAAACAAATCAAGGACGAATACGAATTCAAAGCGGAAGCTAATATTCTAATTGCAAATCAAATTTAAACGAACCAAACAAACTAACAAATCAAATAAATCAAATTCAAAAGGTACAAATTTCCTACACTAATGATCTCTATTTATAGAGAAAACTAATTAAATTTAATCCTAAACAAACTCTAAATACTAAAATTAATCATAAACTAACTAAAATCAAAATTTACTAAATAAGCTAAAGTTAAAGTCATATTCCAACATATACATACCAACCACTCGCTACGTATCTATCCGCTGAATGATAAAATTTTGTTTATTTACTACACCATCTGTTTAAAAATAAATAAATATCTCGTAATTGATGAGTGACACATAGTTCTCACTAAAACAGATAATTTTCATTATGAAACGACATTCAGTTTTGTATAAATATAACCCATCATTAATGTGTTTGATAACTATCTACGCTTCATGCAAACTTTTATTAAGCCGCTTTTTATAATCTTTGTTTTTTTAAGGTTTGAGCTTCTACTTTTATTAAGACTCAGTTCATAAACTTTGTTTGGTAACACAATGAAAATTGAACTTCTTGACAAGATAAGACCCATAAACATTTAAATAAGATGCTTTTTAAAGTTACCTTTAAAAAAGAAGCATCAACCGGCCAACCCTAACTCTTACCACAAACATCAACTTTAGCTCTTTGTAATTGTTACCAAACACACTCTTGATTGATCGATCTATTATTTCAATTAATCACTTTTTCAATAAACACGGATGATACTAACTCTAAATTTGTAATGCGCTACTAAGATCCAACTTTTTTTTACTAGTCAAACATGCCTATTCATTTATTAACTTGTCATCTTTAACTTTACATATAGATTATTTTATTCAGATTCACACGATCACATATATATTGGATACGAAAAAGTAACAGAAAACATGATTAAATCGGATTTCGGCCTAGCTAGGAGCCACATCATGGTGCTACACATTGGTTCTTTATTCGATTGCATGGATGAGAAAGGCTCCAAAATAAGTGGTAAATTAAGAAGCAAACGTTTGTGAAAAGGCACAGTTTTAAAAAGAAGATATATATAAAAAAAACGCAATATCATAATAGGCCTATCAATGTCCAAAGAAGAGGGTAGATACATACTTTCTTTAATTTGATTTGAGAGTAGCTAATTAAAAGCATGGAGAAAATGTTACAATAAAGGTGATTTTATAGCATCAAAAATCAAACTTAAGGATGATCAAAATACTAGCTAGGCAATTATCATTTTTGACCTAAGCCTGGGTTTATCGATAAGGATCTAGCTCGACCTCGATCTCATGTTAACTCACCAACCCCTAACCCAAAATATGTCCAATTAACGATTAAATAAGTACATGTTCGAGGTGATTTGTATAGCACTAAAAAATTTTCATTTGCAAGTTACAAACAATATGTGTTCATGTATCTCTAGCTTATGTTGTATGATTGTATTGTATCTTTGACTTGATGGTTTATCAGCCAATTTTGAATGTGTACAATTATCATGTCGATCATAGCAGCATTGCTTTTTTGAAATAATATAACGACAAAGTTGTTGCATGCCATGATGCCAGTCGAAATGAAAAGCACACAGGTCTATGACTTACACATTATGAGCTATATTGAGCTTTAATATTGAACTAATATGGTAATTAGAGAAGTGATCTGTGACGACCCAAATGGTCACACCCAAATGATTTGAACCACGTTTCTGTAAAAGTTAAAGGTATTCATTGATAGCTATTAAAATTTTTGGTGGTGTGCAGATCGCCTGTTTTTGCTAAGTTTCAAATTATATGTAGTCAATTAATGGATATTGATGCAACTAACGGAACGTTAACTGCACAATCATACATACATTTCAGAGTGATTAGAAAACACTAATCAGGTTTACAAAATTTGATTGTGGTGCAGAAAGATGGGAACTGATATAGGCTGGCAGGAACGCCGGGCGTAAATTTGAATAAACAAAAATTATTTAAAACAAGTGATCGGCTTCGTGGGACGTGGAACCAGTACGAGTCGACTCTAAACAGACAGTAATCGTTAAAAAGAATGCAGGTAATTAGCGTAAAGCATATTCGCATTACAACAATGTCATTATCAAAACAGATAACAGAAATGGTTAGGTGACCAAAAAGTGTTGTCGATATAGAATATGTCAATTTGCTTGAAGCAAACAAACAACTTTATTATCCATAATGTTAGTGGATCAAGATCTTAATATGAGAACGTAACTATATATCTAACAATGCTTGAAACTAACATACCATTTCTCTACAATAATGCACCTTTAGTCTACAACATATTTATAACTTGGAACATAGATAATGGGTTAATCAAAACAGAGAAAACAGACAGCCATGGTTTTTATTTATTATTTGATTCAAAAGGACAGAATAAGGTAATTTATAACTTGATTAATTTGGTCAGTATCATATCTTTGATTCAATGAACACAAAATGGCTGCTAACAAACAAAAGTACTTTTTTACCCAAGTTGTAATGGTGGGTAGAAAACTAATGGGGATGAAAGTTTCACCATTTAAGTATTTCTTGAATGAGCACTAGTGAATTGATCACTTCATACTATATTCATATAGTAACCTATGATTAAAGTATGACACTAATTAATGATTATAGACATTTATAGAAGACTCAATGTATAGTGACCACGAAAGTTACTAAACTCGTCATTTATAGATGTTTTGAGTAGGAAGGTGTCATCATCAAGGTAGTAAAGACGAGCCGTTCACATGCATAGTAATTATTATGGTTCTATAAAAAGTGGGAATTGATAAGTTTTGCTGATTTCAAAGATTGGTCCTTAATAGAAAGTAAATGTATTATCATTCGTAGAAGAGTACTAATGAACAGCACCATTTAGTTACCAATTGCTGTCGGTATATGTTTTTATAGTGTATACTTGTAGACAGATGTGTCAGCTGGTTAGTATCTAGTTACAAAGACCACAAAATACTAAAACTTGATTTGGTAGAACAAATGATTGTCGTATGGAAATCGTGTGCCCTGAATACCATTGCCAAAAAAAAAGAGGTTACTTAAGTGGGGTGCACAAATGGGTTAAAAGTGACAATGCCACAACATATGAAGAAGGTTTTTATCATAAATCTGTGAGCACCTGAGACTATGGTACCTGAGACTATGTAATAGAAAAAGAAACAAACAATCACTTGCCACTGATAGCTTTACTGTTGAGCTGACAGGTCGGCAATAGCGTGAATGGTTGGTGCACTACAACCACATGGTCTTGTTGAAGAAACCAAACAAGAGAGAACTAGTGTGAACCATTCGTCTACTCCTAAATCACAGCTTCTTTACTTGATACACAACTTATCACTGAATAACAACAAGATCATCGAGGAACTTTTGGAACCATATCAATAAAGTTATGACTGTTCAAAAAACGTTAGCAGTTTTAATGATATATAGGATCCATAGTTGCAATTTACATGGGAAGAGTTATAGTAATTGTAAACTGATTCTATTCAGCACCAATAACTGTATTAGTTCTATTATAGTAGTACAGTATATACTAATTTGTGGCATATAAACCATACAACTCAAATGTCAATCAATGAACATGTAATTTGGAAAGGCGAACAGGACAAGGAGAATCTCGATTTCAGGTTGAGAGCAGGCATTGGCTAAATTTTCATCAATTTACTATCTTTTTGGGTGGTGGTGGTCATATGTAATGAAAAGAGGTCTGTCTGTTAAATCAGTACCCACCGTGCGGTATGCATCCCGTTAGTTTAGGGTACTGTCCTTATCCTGTCAGTGTGTTTTCTCAAAATCGATCTCATAGGCTTTATCTTTGAGTTTGTCAACAAGCAAGGCATAGTGGGTAAATCAAAGAGATATCAGCTTGATACATTAAAGTTATACAAAATAACAAAGCTGCCATGATTGCTTGAATTAACTTCGGGTCATTTACTTTGAACTTTTTTGCACTCCTTATTTACAATCCTTTCACTCTGTATCTTGCGGGAATTAACATTGTAATGATAATGGTAAGTTTAGAATATTCAAGATTCTTAAAGCCGAGATTGTTTTCTTTGCAATGGTGCAAAGTTTATGATAAATTTGAACCACAAGGCTTTTGATAGAAACTGTCCCATATCGGTGTTACAAAATGACAGAATGATTCATAAGAATGTTATTAGCACTCCACTGTAGCATTGATAGAGTAACTCAATTGACAAACATGCGGAAAAAGTGGTGGTAAACTCGTTTTTTTGTTACAAAGAAGTTATGAAGAATGCAGGGAAAAGCTGAATAGAAATACTTCCCATCCTAAATTTTGCAAACCTTCAAGCTGAGCGAACCAAAGCCGTCCTTTAGGGGGAAAAGTCACGCATTTGATAAAGTGAAAACAAAAGAAAGTAATATTACGTAACCTAACAGAACTGTGATCACCCATACATCATACATGAATTGTACCATTGATTCATTGAGACTGAATGATACGACTATAACTTACAATTCTCTATACCATTGATTCATTGAGACTGAATGATACATGAATTAAAATTGACAAGGAGAAGAAATGAAGAGGGTAATGAGCGTTAATCAGTTCGTTATCAGCAAGACCTCAAATGAAATTTTGTCTCAGTCCCAAATTCCTAGTTAATTCTGTGGTAGGAACAAAATTTTGCTAGCTAGAGTCCAAATGGACTTTGCTATCTCAACTTTCATTTTTTGCTTTATATTCGTTATAGAACTCGTGCAAAAGCTTATCATGTTCTGCTTTTCCCTGAGTATGACATAAATGGTGAAGCTCGCTTTGAATGGACGGAACAGAACATAATAAAACAAGGATAAGCTCATGAATTATTAAGCTTATATCAATGGCTTTCCATCTATATCTTCATGAAAAAGCTTGCATCAAGAATCATGGCTAAATTCTTGCATGCAAGATCCTAGCTAGGTGTAGCAAGTGGACCCAAACATGTCAATGTATTGGTATAGCTACCTCATGTTGATGGTCAATATCTTTTTTCTCTCTTTTTGATCTTTTTAAAAGAACATACCACTACAATTTATCCTTACTCTGAGAGAGACGTACTCTTACATACTAAGAGATGCATACCATATTTATTGGCTACATGAGGGACCTTTATACCTTATAAGCCCTTATAAGGGTAAGACAACACATTAAAGAAGCAAAAATAAAATAAAAGTAGAGCAACAAGAGGAAAAGAAAAAGAACATGGAAAAATTAAATTTAAGGACAAGACAAGAAACACTAGTCTTTATCTGTCTAATGACACTTTTGACCATTTAGTCCAATCATTATATATGGGTTAATTTGGAGAAGGCCATACCCCTCTATCAACTTCTGTTTCTTAATTCAGTTTTTAACTTCTTTATTTATGATCTTGCAGATCGACCATATATAGACGCCCTTATAACTAATTTAGATTTGTATACTGAACATTAGTTCATGGATCCAACAAAAAATTGATGAGGTTTTACCTGTTCAGGTTACCCGGGTAGGTGAATCTTTTTTTGATTCAGATCATGTACGCGACCGCTAATTAGAGTATCCCTCCTGACCACCCTCAAAATGTTTACCTATGGAGGTTCGAACATGACCTCTTATGAGGATATCATAATGCACTATTACTAGTTCATCTTGACGATGGTTTTGTAGCTATTGAACGTAACAATGAACAGCCTAAAACGGCATAGTAATGCATAACATTTGCAAACACTTTATAGTCAAAATTTGTTACAGATATTGGTTCAAGGGTCCATGAGAAACAGTAATCTACATGGTTACTAAAACCATATTGATCAGCAAGAGGCAATATATATCACATCACAATTCTCTCTGGCTTTAGTAGCACTTGCAATTAAAATTAAAGGTGCTGCTTTTATTTTATTTTTCTTCCAAAATGGAATAGAAAAGCTAATCATTTGCTATCACGGATTAATTTAATAAATAATGACCAAGAAAGACCAACTTTAGTATAATGTGCCACTGATTGGTGCCCAACTGCGTCACAAGAAGAGCTGTGGATTCCTAAAAAGCAAGAAAGAGTAGAAAAGGATATTTTTATTTTAATACTCCCTACCTTTTTAAAAGATATATCTTTTTCTCAAAGATAAAGACCTTGATAGGAAACCTTGTATCCTCTTGATTTGTAAATTACCATAAGTTTCATCATTATTGTTTTTACAAGGAAACTTAATCATCAACAAACAAACAAAGTCGTGCCAAAGGCGACCAATATCGCAATATCACGATTACATTTACATGTTTAAGAAGTTGATATGGCAATCATGGTACGCACTATATGACTCATCGGCTTCACAAAAAGGGTTTGGGAGGGATGGACGTTTGAGTATGCCTGTATAAATTTTCTAATAATCTCTTGTTAACAAGTTTTTTCCATTGCTTTCCCTTGATGCCCTAATTTATTGATAAATATGCTATCACTCTTTGGTTCCGTAAGTTTGATATTCGAGTTCACGAGATTTAAAGCTAGTGTCCAATTAAAACCGGTTGATAACACAAAAACTTGTAACCAAAATCAGGACTAATACTCGGTCTACTCAATCATATCGGTCTATCGGACCCTTTCAAAATCCATAGGTGGTGCTCTTAAGTGCCTCTTGATGTCAAGATCTATTATTGCTTTTACAAGCATGTTTATACTCGTGGGTTGCGGTGAAGTGAAATTCAAAAAGAAAAGTAAACTTTTTATAAACAATGTTAACTATATAAAGTTTCTAGACAAAATTACGTGGATCGTCCCTGTGGTTTGCCCAAAATAATTAACCGAGTCCTTGTGGGTTTTTTTTGACCTGAGGCATCCCTAAACTTGCAAAAAGTTGTGTGGGTCGTCCCTGGACCTAACTTTCGTTAGTTCTGACGTTAAATGCGAGGGTATAATGGTCCTTTCATTAGTTAAAGGACTGCGAACGTAATTTTGCAAACCACAGGGACCGTCCGTGTAAATTTTCAAATTTCATTTAATATTTTTTTATTGTAAATCTAAATATTTTTTTATTGTGTTTAATTAATTAATTTTTGAAAATTAAATTTATTTAATAACTAAAGATGTTCAATATTTTTTAATTGTATGTATTTTTCAAAAAAAATTATATTATTGTATATATGCAATTCTTTTACTCCATATTTTTTATTGTAAATTTAATAGATTTCAAAGGTTATTTTTAGGGGTAAGCATTCGTACCCACATGAACTATCCGTGTAAATTTAAAATCGGGGCGTTTCAATTACGTTTATCTAAGTGAATTACGATGTTCGAACAATTTTTGCTAGGGGACAATTTTATGGGACGGAGGAAGGAAATATTTAAGGTAATCATTTCAATTTGCAACAAGTAAAAATAAATGTTAAAAAAATAAACAATATAATTAGCTTATTAATTTTAAATTTACACGGATAGTTCCTATGGGTATGAATGATCACCCCTAAAAATAAACTTTGAAATCTATTAAATTTACAATAAAAAATATGGAGTAAAAGAATTGCATATATACAATAATACAATTTTTTTTTGAAAAATACATACAATTAAAAAAATTTTGAACATCTTTAGTTATTAAATAAATTTAATTTTCAAAACATAATTAATTAAACACAATAAAAAAAATATTTAGATTTACAATTAAAAAATATTAAATGAAATTTGAAAATTTACACGGACGGTCCCTGTGGTTTGCAAAATTACGTTCGTAGTCCTTTAACTAATGAAAGAACCATTATACCCTCGCATTTAACGTCAGAACTAACGAAAGTTAGGTCCAGGGACGACCCACACAACTTTTTGCAAGTTTAGGGATGCCTCAGGTCAAAAAAAAACCACAGGGACTCGGTTAGTTATTTTTAGCAAACCACAGGGACGATCCACGTAATTTTGTCAAGTTTCTATTATAATTACAAGCATGAAATCAAATGATTAAAACTAATACATCTAAGCTAATTTTTAAAATATACATTATAATATTATAATTAGATTTGGAGAAGCAAAGTGAAACTGATACATCTAGGCTAGTTTTTTTTTAATATGTAAGAGGTTGTATTTCTTGTTAACATATGAAGCAACTACTCCAATTATGAACCTTTCTCGTTGTTTCGAGTCAAACAAACTAATTACGTTTGATAAGCATAACAAGCCTAATTTGTATAATTAAAACTCTAAACGTAGATAATTTGTAGATTTGAATGAAACTACCTCAAGTAAGTACAAAATCTTTTGTTCCGCAATGTATTTCACGATACAACTAATATATGTTGTCATCATTTTCTCAAAAATAAGAATAACTAATATATGTTGTCATGATTTTCTCAAAAATAAGAATAAAATATGCAGATAACGATCAAATTAAACAAAATGACACTTAGCATCAGATAAATCACATTGAAACTGTATATTTTTTGATATACCGAGTTAAGCGATTAAAAGAAACATTTGACTTTATTTAAAGACAATTTTTTTGCACACTTAAAATTCCCAGTATATTTGAGGGTATGACATTTGGGTAATTTAATTATAGTTAATTGGTTCAATTTTAGGTGCATTTTTTTCAACATTAATGACAAAAGACTCAAGAAACGTAGATATGTCTCATGATCAAATGTACTCATTTCTTACATTTATTAAGTTTTATCATATTAGTGATTAATTATAAAAATGACAGTAATACTAAATTGTGTGACATGGATAAAACTTATATTACCAAATTCATAATATATTGGCCGGGTGATATTTAGAAAAATAATTAAACTAATCACTACTTGTCTAATTAGAAAGAAAATAAAATCACCAATTTAATTAAAAAGTTCTAATATGTATAAACTGAAAAGTATATACTATAATACTTCGGAAAGAATTATAAAAGAAAATGTGGATTACGGTTAGAAAGTTGAAATTTGAAAGTATATGTTTATGACAATATTATTCATTAGTAGTAAAGTAGTAAAAGGTTACCTAATAAATATGAAGTAAATAAGGAATTCAAACATTTTAATTTAGTTATACAAAAAGTAAAAATACACACCATGTATTCGTGTAAACATGTGATTGGAGCAACACTAAGCAATGTTTTTAAAACCAGTTAGACCGGTTCAGTCAGAGCAGTCGAACTGGGATTTTTAGGGATTCCGATTGGTTAAAAAACGATTTTGAAGCAAGTTTGACCGGTCAATAAATTGGTGGTATGATGGGGAATCGGACTAGTTTTAGACCGTTTTTTTTTCTTTCACTTTGGAGCCTGTTTTGGACCGGTTTGGATTGACGGTCTAACCGGTTGAATTGGAACTAGACCCCATCGGTCCGATTCAAAATTCGGTTTTAAAAACATTGTGTAATAGTATCACATTTAGCCTCCTGCTAAATGTTGTAGTTTCAAATATCAAAGTAGTTTAGGGTCAAGGAAGTAATTTATAGAATATTAAGGTGTACAATGTAAATATTTTAGAGTGTTTGTGAACAATTGTAGAGGAATAGAAAGTGTAGGCTGTGTAAGAAAGGTGGTTAAGTGTATTAGTCGTTGTTGTAATTGTAATTAACAAAACTAATGAAATCATTTTCTCTCTCTAAAATTGTTTTCTCTCTCTAAACCTCCATTAAGTTTCTTATTGTATTAACAACGATTCGAACTCATGCATATAATGACCGATTATATTGATGCTTACGAGAAGTAAATTCTCAAAAAAACTGTATAGAAAGTAAAAAAAATGTCTACACATAAACGTATGGACTACACCTTCCACTACCAATTGATTTTACTGTGAAATCTAAGTAGGTTTACATGTTAATATGTTGTTGGGCTATATTGATCCTAATAAACATCATCTAGCTTGAATGCTACAAAATCGATAGTTTACATTCTTTAATTATCTTCTTATTCTTAATATATGGACGGTAACGCCTCATTTACCATTAACGATCTTAATATATAGACAGTAACGCCTCATTTACCATTAAGGACTTCCATAATTTTTATGAAAATTATATAAAGCTTAATTAGCATATTTCCATTATCGTGATACTCATGAGTCATGACCATTAAACCAAAAGGTGATATCTAGCTTCTAGTCCATCTATAGACATTAAAACCATGCATGTTAACTAATTATTAACTAATTTGGAGACTTTAGATTAATTAGCATGATCAACCCTACTTTTTAGTTAGTGAACCCACCATAAATATATTGCTCAAAAGTTGAGTTTCAAAGAAGCCATAAAATATTTAATTATTTTGAAAAACAAAACCAAATCCAAAAAGAGTATTGAATTTCGGTCGGAGTAAGGAAGTAGTAACACTTTTGTTTTCATGATGGGGTCTCGTCTCATTCTCATTTCGCAACAGTGGCCATCGAGTCAATTAAGTTCCTAGAAAAATATTAGCAGCTGTATTTTTAGGGGGGAAAAGAGGTAGGCGTTCTTAGCAATTGATTTGTGTAATCAACATTTCAAATTTGCTACATCATAGTAACATATTGCATTTACGTAAAATAAATGTCGTGTACGCGTAAAGTGCAGTTTTATTAGATGCGACGAATCTGAACCGTTGATCACATATTTTCATATATGAGATCATCCACCCGGCCTCATTTCTCTCAAAATTCACGTGTCTCTCACAACTCACACACTAATTAATAAATTACAGTCTTTTCACTCATAGAAAATAGGCCGGGATTGCTACAGTAAACATTATGAAATATAAAGTGTGTCATGACTCGGTTAGACTTAAGAATGAAACCTTCATACTTTCATAGGTTTGTATACTATTGATTTCATTTGTTTGTTAGCTAATTTATGATCAATATATATTTTATTTTGTAATCAAATTAATTAATAAGAACAAATAAATAAATAATTGATCCACCTATGTGTGTCTCCATAAGTGTGCCACTGGGAGTGATGAAAGCAAAGCTTTTAAGCTTTAAATCCTATCCACAATAAAAAGCCGTAAACCACACGTAGCCCAAAACTTAACCAAATTATAATTCTTCAATCAATCATGTATTCGGTTGACCATTCATATATATTTCTCCATCAATACTTAAAGTTAACTAAATATCATACTATGCAAATACGACAAGTGCCCGTAGAGAGGGGTGGAGACGGGGCGGAAACGGAGTGTGTAGTAATTATTAAAGGTAATGAAGAATAATTTTCATTTTTACTCCATTAAGTATAAAAATTTTGTATATCATTGAAGGTATTTTTGATATTCACTCCCTTATAAAAAAAGTTGACTTTTATCCTCTTATAAAACTAAATTTCTGACTCCGGTCATGCTCGTAAATCGAACTTAATTACATATATGGTGTCTTTTCAAGTTTAGGGATGGACATTATATATTCGTGGAATGATGTATATTTTGTGATAATGGGTTGGTGTAAATATTTATCTTTCTAAAAAAAATAACTAACACATATATATAAAATTAAATAATTTGTTATATCCAATGACAGTGTACATATAGTACAATATCATATAAATGTTCTGTTTGTGGCACTTATTTGGGAGCTAATTTAGCTGTAAACTTTGTGTACACACAATTTGCTGCTTCTGCAACCAACATTTCCACTTCAAGCAAGTAGTTTTTGACTTTTTGTAATAGTAACCGAAGGGATGAAGGATAATTACTTGGTACAAGGTGCGGAGCTAGGAAATTTTGTATAAGGGGTAATTTTTTTTCTTTCTTGTTCCTATCATTTTGCGGGGTAAAACTTCAAAACTATCACTAATAACCTTAAAATTTTTTTTTCCCCCACAATTCTAAACTTTTATGGGGGGCGACTGCCCCCATGCCCCCCTCTAGCTCCGCCCCTGGTACAAATAAAGGTGATAACTAAGTCAAGTAGAGTATTAGACGATTTTGGCTCTACTGATTTAATAATTACTTGGCTCGAGTTTAATCAAACTCGAATAGACTTTACTGATAGCATTCGAGTGGGAGTTGAAATAACATAATTGATGAATTTGATGCTTACTTATTTGTAAGGATTAATAATGATTTAATATCTAAACTTTCAATTATGTTATTTTTTCTATAAGCTTAAGTTTCTGGCCTTTTTTATAGGGTTAAAGGTACGGATCGTCAACGAACTTATATTTTTGTTCCGAGTTAGGTAACATACCCAATTTATTACTAATGCATGTAATCAACTTTTAAGTTTTGTTTCAATGTAGGCAACTAACTTTTATTTTACCGGTTACGATTTGATTTTGCTGACGTTTACTGCCACGTTGTTAAATTAATACACATAATCTTCCACGTCATAAATCTTGTTCAATACTCCACCACCTACTTTGACCCGCAACTCCGGCAATGGCTCATCGTGAAACCATTAAAAAAAAAAGCAAAACGATCACCATGTGGAGTTCTGGCCAAGAACCTCTAACATCATCATCGTCTCGTGTTGATGGGTCTCGATTTCTCTCGGTATTTGCATCAGTGGAGGTGGTGGGTTTCATTTGTTTGGAAACGTGTTCGTTGTTTGGAAACCAGCTGAATTCGCTCGTGATCTGCTTACCAAATATTTTAAACACAACAATTTCCCGAGCTTTATTCGTCAATTAAACACTTACGTAAGAAATTTTAATTACTAATTAAAATTTATTTTAGCTCAAATTAATCGAATACGAGTTCGTTTCTCGGTTAGCCTAATTTCGTGTTTAATCTAGGGATTTAGGAAGGTCGTATCTGATCGTTGGGAGTTCGCGAATGATTACTTCCGTCGAGATGAAAAATACTCCTTCGTGAGATTCACCGGCTCACCGTCGGAAAATTTCAATTGCTCCGTCAACACCCCAGCAACGACGATGACACCGGCAATTCCGTTGGTAGCGGTACCGATAACAACATCACCTGGAAATTCAAGTGAAGAACTAGCTAGGAGGATCATTGAAATCATCACCGATTGCTACGATCATGAAAACGGATCTTGTTGAAGAGAACGTGCGATTAAAAGAGCAAAATTCGAATTTGAGATGTGAAATTGATAATTTACAAAGTTTATGTAGCAATGTAGTTATTATGATGTAAAATTATATCGAATCAATCAGAGATGTATAATTGTGGATCGAAATTAAAGGAGGTTGATGGTGATGATAACGGTTTACGGACGGAAAACGATATGTGTCCACGGTTGTTTGGCGTATCGATAGATGCGAAACATGTGAGGAGGTCCAACAATGATATTGTGAAGATATGGTTATTTTGTTGTTGATTTTTAATTAAAAATTGAATTTTAATATCTTAAATCCACCTAATCGGTATATTAATAAAAAATTGCCAATAGAAATAACCAAGTCACAAAAGAAAAGTCATGTAATTTTTTTTTACAACGTGGCAGTACACGTCTACAAGTAAAAATCGTAATCGGTAAAATAAAAGTTAGTAGCCTACATCGGAACAAATTTCAAAAGTTGGTTACGTGCATTAGTAATAATTTGGGTACGATACCTAACTCGGAACAAAAAAATAAGTTTGTTAGCGATCCATACCTTTAACCCCTTTTGATAGATAAAACTTGAGGAGCTTATTAAAAAAATAAGCTTATAAGCTATTTGAAGTAGCTTATAAAAAAACTCCAAGCTTATAAATTGAGAATTTACATAAATACCCCTTAAATCATTATATATTTTACATTTTTTGTCCTCCTATGTCAATTTACATCTATAAACTCCAGCTAGTTTTATCAAACACTTTTATAAAAGTAAGCTTCAGCTTCTAACTTAAAATATAAGCTCTAGCTACTAGCTAGTTTTGCCAAACACACATGTGAGTGCCCCTAGCTGTGGATCTAAGTGATTGATAACAGCGATTGAATGGCGGAAACAAACAATCACACTAAATATATGTAAACACAAACCGAAACACGTATATATCAATAATATAACTTTGTATTGATGCACGTAACGTATTAGATTGATTACAGGAATGCTATTTCGACAAATGGTGCTAGGGTTTCGTCAACCAAGCCTGAAACCCGTAGGTTTGTATTTATACTAAAAGAATTCGGCAGACTTGCGTCACTTGGCTAGTGTCGCATGTAGCCGCCTTCATGCGTCACTTACCTAAGTGTCGCTATGCGTCACTAAGGCAAGTGTCGCCTACTAATAAAGTTAAGTGTCGCTAAGTACAAAACTGACTTTTCTATTACGCGTAACTAACGACACTTACAACTCGATAGACCAACTGACTGACACACTAAATGTACCAACAACACCCTTAGTTATAATTTATGTATTATGTTCAAATCATACTAGCTAGCTGGTTGCATTTCATATTTTTAAGATTTCAAAATACAAAAATCATATATTTATGTATTTTGTACTAAATACACAGACTTTTGAATAAGTCTTGTAACCAGTAACTATAACTATATGTGGCAAAAATGAATGGGTCTGGGTGGGTCATGGAGTTTGAGTCTAAATGAGTCCGGGTCTAGATGAGTCACTTTGAATGATGAGTCTAAATGGGTCCGGGTCAAATGTGTCTCGAGTCGGGTCGGCCATCGGGTTTCCACCAAACTTTTTTTTTTATTTTGAGTGAAAAATGAAAAAAATGAAATGATATGAGAATTTTTTTACCCGTTAAGCCCGTTGGTTAATTGTTATACAATTAGATGTTATATTACCCATCCAAAAAAATAGGGGAGATCCAACTAACACATCCCCTCATAAATATTAAAAAAGTTGACCAATAACAAACCGATGAGTCTTAATTTACCACCTCTCATACTTGTAACTAATAGAGTTGTAACATTGCTTTTCTTCAAAATTGACTTGAACTTAAATATTGTTAAGCTCGAACTCTACTTAAACGAACTCGAGCTCGAATACTTAATTCTTCAATTGTTAGACACGTTAACCCCAGAGTAGACACTCTGTAGGGAACCACACCCAGGCTTGGCTTATGCTAGTCTTAGCTTAAGAATCAGGACTCGTTGTACGTTAGTTGTTTTGAGCGCTTACTCAATAAGCAACTCCATAAACCCTGCCCATTTTACCATCTGAAACAGATGAATGTTCTCATTGTTCTTCTAAAATTAAGGGACCACATACATTTCAGCGCCCTTCTAACCAAGTGTTGAAGTTCTGTCACTAAGTTCATACCCACCATCAACGAACAAAAATTTCGAGTTTTGGTGGAGGGGCATTTTACATGAACTACGTGTACTTGTGACCCATGAAAATGTTGAATCGACACAGTGATCTTAAAAAAATAATGAAAACACCTAACTCTTAACATTAAATAATTAGTTGCTAATCTAACTGGTGGAGGATGCCTAAGCTTGCAGCCGTTTATCTGATCTTAACTATTTGAACCAATATAGATGCTTAACCCCTAGCCAGACACTTAAACAGCACTAACCATATTCTAAAAAAATCTGCTTCAAGATAACGTCAAATTATCAAACAGGGACTAGTAATTATATAAAAGTATATCATACACATATATATACAAGAATACTATTACAAAAATGGGACCCTTTAAACCTTTTTGCATACTATAAAAGCTCCACCTTACCTTATAACCTCCTTCATCTTCCAGCAACAACTTCAACTTGCTTTCCTAATTTACAATTCTTACATCAAACATAGTTCTTACTAAATTTACTCAAACTTAAAATTCATATTCACATTTGATCATAGCCATGCAAGCCACTGAGTTAACAGACTTCCACTACTTAGTTTCTGCGAACCCGAATCCCAACACAACACATTTAGCCATGAACCTAAACAGCTCACCAGCCATCCAGTTTGATGTTAACACACTCAACCCGTTTTACCAACTTAATATGAACCCACATGTTCAAGACATTAATCTACAGTCTATCTATTTTGGAAACAACTCGACTTCTGATGAAGCTGATGAGCAACAAATGAGCCTCATAAATGAGAGAAAGCATAGGAGAATGATATCTAATAGAGAGTCAGCACGGAGATCACGTATGCGTAAACAAAAGCATCTAGATGAACTTTGCTCACAGGTTATGTGGCTTCGTAACGAAAACCATCAACTTATTGATAAATTGAATAATTTCTCTGAGACTCATGATCGCGTTGTTCAAGAGAATACTCAGCTTAAAGAGGAAGTTTCTGGATTACGACAAGTGGTCACTGATATGCAACTTAATGGGACGTACCCGAGTTTAAGAGATCTTGATGACATCAACTGCAGCGATGCTTTTCTCAGAACAGAATCCTCAAATCAGTCTGTTTCAAGCTCCTCAGATCACGAATTTCTTTGAGGCCAAACCCATGATTGCTTTCTTTCTTCTCTATTAAATTATCTAAGTCGATTATTATTGCTTATTATGTCAACAGTAAGAGATCGGTGAGGATGTAGCAACATAGTATCTATATTATTCTAAGGGGTAACTTATACGTTACCGTACATTTTAAATAACAAATATTGCTTTCCAGTTTAGAACAATGTTGAAAAGTGATTAGGTATAAATATGATTTTAATACACAATTTATATAAGCTTATAAAAAAAGTTGGACCACTGTTAACAAAAACATTCTGTAAAAGATGTGCATGACAAGAAGAAAAGACATGGGTAAACACTAAATAGAGGCATCTCCAAGGTATGCATCAAAAGATAGACCAAATTTGGAGCAAGACAAAGAAATATATTACAATAGATTTACTAGATTTACTTCAATTTCAACACCTAATTAACTGAACTTTTACTACAGTTTTACACATATTAGTTGTTATTTTTCATTGTAAACATTTAAAATTATATAAATTAATCAATATCTGACAATATGGGCAAAAATACTTTGTACAAATGGGTTGAAGGGGAACTTAAAAGTTGGTGTAGCACCAATTGTTGTAAAATGATACGTACTGTGTACAATATTTGATGTTGTACAGAAAATGAT